>CM060905.1:925754209-927092125 GCA_030737815.1 Allium fistulosum
TTACTGATAGGCATTATCTACTTATCGTACACTACTGCATAGTAGATAGTTTAACGGATCCTTAAAGGATGGTTATTCCAAACATCCTTTGAGTTACTTGTATTTCAATTGCTATTTCACTTGAGTTGGATTTATTAATATAAGAATGTTAATCCTGACTCGAGTGTCTTGTGTTTTTGCTTTACGCTCGGGTCAGACTAAGTGTACCAGTATTCGAGACTCACCTTTGGAGTTGGAGCTTTGCTTGAAGATCCAGCCATCTATTCTGCTCTCAGTATTCGATGATTCCAGTGATGTATTCTGATTTGTATCTGATGTATCGTATTACTCTTCCGTTGTATCTGGTTTAACTCTGATGTAACTTATACATTTATATAGTAGCTTCATGAACTACTATCTCTTTTATTTCCGCTGCATTTATTACTCTGTGTCTGGAATCTGTGATTATTTATTTACTATATATGTTCAGTTGCGCCAAATTTAAATTAACAACGCGGTATTTTGAGCAATTCAATTCCGGCATGAGTGTCTACCTATACACTTATAATGGATGCGAATGGTCCAAAATATCGGGTCGTTACAGAATTTTCCAAATGTTTTTGGTAAATGTTTATATTGTTTTTCAAGTAAAAGGGATGTAAGGGGTTTGAGAAAAGTGTTTTAGAAAAGATCCTTTGATAAAGTTTTATAAAGTGATTTTACTAATTAAAGATTAATTAATAAAGGCTTAGAGGATCCCATATGGAATTGAATCAATGTTTGATTGTTTGTTTATTTGATAGTTAAATAACCAACTATCAAATCTGGACCAAAACGTAACTTTGGAAATATCAAGGAAAAACACGAAAATTATATGGTACAGGTACTGTCTGTGGTGCTATACTGTACGTATAAATTCATTTCATCTTCTAGGATAAATGATAAGGAAATCCGTCCACTAACGGTTAGGAGGTGAACTCCGCTCTTATCTTTTATCTGCTTGTTTCCTAAAGAACCGGGGTTGAGTTTACCGGAATTATCGAAAGTTGTTTCGAACAGACCGAGATCGGATATGTTATCCGAAAACCACTTCAATCCAACTCAAGCGTTTCGAGCTGAAGACATCTGAAAGAGTGTGGAATCGAAGATGGAGTTTTGAAGTGCAAGGGCTACTTGCTACTAATCCTGAGGGTGATTCCAAAATGAATGTAGTAGAGGTAGTGCCTTCAGTTTCGTTCAAACCCAGAATGAACTTGTATGGATGAATGCTGGCACCGCACTGCTGCTTGGAGGTCAGTGTTAGCATTCCATGATGGTTGCTATATAAAAAGATAATCGTAGCCTCAAGCCTCATAAACTGCCAAAATGACTAATGTAGGGACGTGCAGCAGGGCAATGTGGGTCGCTCCCATTAGGGTATGATTATCCCAAGATCTAGTGTCGATATCTCTATGTATACTTCGAGGCCAATTTTGGTTGTTGATCGCTACCAAGGGGTGATCATATTCGGTGCTATCCAGTAAGGGGTAGGGCCGGTCTTGAGTAGCAGAGGTGCAATGCATTGTGACCTCCTGTACATTTTATCTAGAGGTGTACGGATTCGGTGGGTAGACCCTTACCCTTTCATAGTTGTAATCCATTCTCCAATAAGTGCCTTTGGACTTGATTGTATATCTATTATGCCAAAATTTAATAATGTAACAATTTCGGCTATGATTAATATGTATTTGTACCTTAGACATTATCATAATACCACTGGATTTTCTATAAAAATATTTTGGTTATCGTAAGGTAAAAACCCGTCCGTGTTTATGTGCGGCGTGGTCTTACGAGATACCTTTGATTTTAAATGGTTTTACAAGTTAAATAAATAAATTCCTTGTGATTTGAGTTTCTCATGCTAGTTTTTCAGACTGACTCGGGTGTTATTTTATTATAATGCTTAGGTCGGACCGAGTATATTTACAGATTGCTTTGGATGCATTGGAGCTTAGGAGACGAGTTGAGGGTTTTCAAGTTGTATTCTCGTATATGTTTATTTTTCCGCTGCTTTGTTATTAAAATTATCAGCAATTGTGAGGATAGGTTGTTATAACTGTCCAGGCTAATAATTGTAAATATTGTTGTACTCTGATGGATGTATGTGTATGACAGTTTCTCTTTTGTCAAAATCATTGATATTATATTATATATTGTTCCGCTGCGATTGTGAGATTCTGTGTTGTTTTTAGTTTCTTTTCTCAACTTCTTCTCTTCTTCTTTCTTCTTTCTTTCCCATAATTATCCGTCTTTCTATTCGATTTGGGTTAGAATGTGTGGTTTGTTGTCAACTTGAATGATAGGGAAAAGCGGGTCGTTATATAGTAAGTCGAGAATATCGGAAACGTGACAAGGGTAGGAGATTTGATTTTCAAAAATGATCTTTATAAATTATGGTGGTATGGAAAGTATTCTTTTCATACTTAACACCAAATTCTAAGGTATGGAAACTTGTCTCTATCTGTGAGAATTAAGAATGTGTATCGAGTCGAGGATAGTTCTCTAACTTGTCTTACTTCATTGTTAATCGAGGGATGGTCCCTGTTTGAAATCAAAAGGTGATGGTAAGTATATTTGGTCTAGTTTCCATATGATCTGTTTACTTACACCAAAAGGAAAGTGGTTTGGGTTTATAGTAATAATTTTAGATGACATTTGTTTTGACCCGGTTAAATATGATTTTGGGAAAAGGTAAAATGTTTTCTAAGTATTGGAAGTGAAATGATTTGTGAATATACTTATACCATTGAGATAAGCATATGAATATTTTTTAAATAATTGGAAAGAGATTTTAATCAATGAAAGGATTAGCTAAAGAGACTTAGTTGTTTCTTATGTGCTTAAAGCATGCTTGGTTTCAACGAGAAATTAAATTTTTGATTTGATTGTTTTGTTTGATTGATAGTTAAATAATCGACTATCAAATTTTGATCAAACTGTGTCTCTAGAAATATCTAGAAGAAACATGGGAATTATATAGTACAGTTATCTTTGATAATGTCATACTGTATATATATAAACTCGTTTTGCTTTTCTAGGACAAATAATAAGGAAATCCGACCCCGACCGGTTACGAGGTGATCTTCGCTCTTATGTATTGTCTATTTATTTCCAAAAGAACTGAAGTTGAGTTTATCGAAAATCTATCGATTGGTTTTAGAGCACCCAGTAATCAAGGGAGTGTACTTATATAAGATGACTCGAAACTGTAACCACTCTAAAACCATATATACGTTCTACACTTTGGAAGAGGTACGTGGTTAGTTCGAGATGATGGGATTGAAGACAGAGTTATTTGAAATGTAAGGGCTACTTGATACTAATCCTGTGGGTGACTCCAAAAATGAATGTAGTAGAAATAGTGCCTTCGGTTTGTTTATATCATGAACAACTTGTACGGATGAATCCTGGCATTGCATTATGGCCTAGAGGGCAGTTCTAGCATTCCAAGTGGGATTTCCTAAAGGGGAAAAGGTGATCGTGGCCTCACGAGCCTCACTACCCATTAATGACTAAAATAAAGGGATGTTGTAGAGCTATGTGGTTCGCTACCATTAGGAGCATCATTCCTCAGATCTAGATCGATATTTATCGATTTTTGTATGCATGCGCACGAAAAAAGGGTGTGGTCAGGTGCAAGTTTGCAGCCTCGGTGCCCGAGGGATGATGCAATACGGCTATGTCATGTTCGAGGGGCAAGCTGGCTCTGTGTTTGCGGGGGGTCAAAGTGGGGTCCTCGGTACATTTTCTAGAGATGTACTACGATAGGTGGTACCCCAGTGTCACATCATTCATGGAATCCATTTTCCAATAGGAGCCTTGCGGTTTTGGTTGTAGAACCTAGTACTATTGAATGTAATTATTGGTAACCATTCTACATATGTTATATATTTATTTTAAACCGTAGACATTATTATAATATCATTGGATTTCTAATAAAAATTATTTGGGGTAAACACACAGCTATGTTTATGTGAGGCGTGGTCTTATGAGATACCTTTATTTTCAAAGGTCTTTTTAAAAGTAGAAATCCATATGATTTGAGTTTCTCACGCTGGTTAACCAGACTTATACTAGTGTTATTTTCTTATAATACTCGAGTTAGACTTGAGTATATTTCAGATTTAGTCATGGATGCTTTGGAGCTTCAGGAGACAAGTAGGATGCCTCCAAGACTTATTCATGTATTTTATCTTCCTTTGTTTTTCTTGTTTGCATTTATCAGCAGTAGTAAAGACAGACTGTTATAACTGTCCAGGCTAATTATTGATTAGGTACTCTGATTGGTGTATATACATTAAAGGTTTCATTTTGTAAAGATCTATGTATATTATATATTACTCGTCATGGGGTGAGATTATGTTCTATCTTTTCTTTTATTTTACCCCAAGAATCTATCTTTCTGACACTTGGATGCTCGGCATTTGAATACAATACCGTGGCTGTATTATTGTCGACTATTGAGGGTCGAAAAGGCAGGTTGTTACATTTGGTATTAGAGCCAAAGGTTAAGCGAGAACCTTGGCCTTGGTGGGGTAAACTCATTAGAGGTAGGGTAAATGACACCCTAGAATGAGTTTATGTCGTATATATATAAGAGCATATTTGTTATTGCTATAAAATTGTTTTGTGTTGATCGGTTTGTTAAGTTTGGATTTTGGATTCTGGTCGATGTGTCTGGCTAACGTTACTGATAGGGACTCCTAAACACTTGAACAGGGCAAACCAACACACAAATTTTGAAATGGGTAAATTAAATAATTTTACCTGGGATTATATTTTATGTATAAAAGAAAAAATTTCAAAAATTGATATAATTATTTTTGATTTGTTTGTTTGTTAGGTAATGATAATGTTCAATTATTATCATTTGTTAGTCATGCTTATACAGATTAGAGCATTGGCTATTATCTATTGATTTATAAATTTACCTTTTGACAACATGGGATGGGTAGATAGAAACTGTGGCAACATTGTAACGAACACCTTGTGAATTAAGTTTCACGGTTTAACTATAAGGCGTTTGGTGATTATATTGGGTTAAAATTGGATTTTAATAAAAGACGCTTATTAAAAGAAAGTTAAGATATTTTGGAATAAATACAAGAAGGAATAATTTTATGTGAAGATGATTTTATAAATTTGGATTATAAAAATGTAGTAAAAGAAGTTCCTTTAGTTTGTTCATATCCTGAACAACTTGTATGGATGAATGTTGGCATTGCATTGTTGCCTGGAGGGCAGTGTTAACATTCCAAGTGGAATTTACTAAAGAGGAAAAGATAATCGTGGCCTCACCAGCCTTACAACCCGATAATGACTAAAATCAGAGGATATTATAGAGCTATGTGGTTCGCTACCATTAGGAGCATCATTCCTTATATCTAGATTGATATTTGTGGATTTTGGTATGCGTGGGCATGGAAAAAGGGAGGGGCCGGGTGCAATGTTTGCAGCCTCGATGCTCGAGGGATGATGTAATTTGGCAATGTCATGTTTGAGGGGTAGGTCGGCTATGTGTTTACTGGAGGTCAAAATGGGGCTCTCGGTGCATTTTCTAGAGATGTGCTATGACAGATGATACCCTGGTGCCTTGTCATTGATTGAATCCATTTTCCAATACATGCCTTATGGTTTTACTTGTCAAACCCGGTACTATTAAATATAATTATGGGTAACCAATCCAGATATGTTATAGATTTATTTTAAACCTAGACATTATTATAATATCTCTGGATTTTCTAATAAAAATGGTTTTGTTATCGTAAGGTAAACACCCGTTCGTGTTTATGTGCAGCATGGTCTTATGAGACAGCTATATTTTCAAAGGGCTTTTTAAATATAAAAATCCATATGATTTGAGTTTCTCACGCTGGTTTACCAGGCTGATCCGGGTGTTATATATTATAATACTTGGACTCGAGTATATTTCAGATTTAGTCATGGATGCTTTAAAGTTTTAGGAGAAGAGCTAGACGCCTCCAAGACATATTCACATATTTTATCTTTCGTTGTTTTTCTTGTTTGCATTTATTAGCAGTTATACGGACATGCTGTTATAACTGCTTAGGCTAATGATAGATTAGTTACTCTAGCTGGTGTATGTATATTAAAGGTTTCATTTTGTAAAGATCTATGTATACTATATATTACTCGTCAAGGTATGAGATTATGTTCTATCTTTTCTTTTCTTTCATCTCAACAATCTGTATTTCCGGCATTCGAATGCTCGACATGTGAATATTGTGGATGTATTAGCGTTGACTTTTAAGGATCGAAAAGGTGGGTTGTTCCTGGATAGGTTGTTATAACTGTCCAGGCTGTTGATATTATTTAGAATTGTAACCTTGAAATGCTATGTGACTTAGAGTGACAGCTTGTACTATCTTTCGATATTATAAGTTATCATTTCACTATGAGATTCCTATATTATGTTCTCTTCTTTTTTGTTCTGTTTTCTTTTATTTTACTCTAACAAATTGTCATTCCGGCACTTGAGTGCCCAACACGTGAATACCATTAATGTATTAGTGTTGACACTCGAGGGTTGAAAAGGCAGGCCATTACACCCAAGCTATACACTACCCCTATGAATACTAAGCTAATGAAACCCTAATTCTCCAATAAAAAAACTTACAGTAATCAAACTCTGCCAAAAATTTCTCTCAAACCCTAATTTGAAAAAAATCCTAAAACTAAATCTATTCAACATAAGAGATTAGATCAAGCAAATAAAGGCAAATCAAGGTGATCTAAGGAGGAGCTATCGATTTGGCGGCCAAATCGATAGTGCAAGCATTAATAAGAGCTTAGGGTAAAGGTGAGTGGGCACAAATTTGATAAGTTGATTATTGTAGTTATTTTAAACTATTGTAATTGATTAGAATTTAGCAAACCCTAAATTGAATATGCTAATATGTTAAAATGCAAATTTGAATCTAAACCCGTTTTAAATTGTCAGTTAATTGTTAATTAGAATTATGCATATACCCTTTTCTCTTGAAATTGGTAACCCGAAATCAACATACTCTAAACCCAATTGTAAATTGTTGATTATACTGTAATTAGGGTTCGCTAATCACTGTGAATGACTTGATTTCAACATAAAAATAATCAACAATCGAAATAAGAATACTCCAAAAAAATTTTGTCAACTATCGACCTGGGAACTCTAATGATCGACCAATAGCGGTTGACCGAAGGGTATAAGCAATCGACCATTCATACTTGGACCTATAGGAATTTTTAAATAAGAATTATATGAAATGTGAATTGTTGTGGGCCTATTTAAGGGTAATTGGATGCATGCTAGGATCTATTGGAAAACTATTTTCCTAGGAGAAGACGCTAGGTCGTGGCGGTGTTAGGTAAATGTTATTTACCTAATTTCGGATTATAGTCGATTCGAGGCGATGTACTTTTCCTAATGGCACTCATAGGTGGTTCCAATGATGAGCATGCAGCTGGCACGGATTCCTAATGAACTGGGTCCGGCATATCGGGAGGTCCTAGTATTCACAAATTCCTGACGCACATGATACAATTAGAGAGAAGGACTTGGAGCGGGCAATAAGAGGCTAACGGTATGATCCAAGCATGGTATGGGGGAACGTTCCCAGTAGCTTAGTGGTGGTGATAATAGTGGAAGCTTATGTCCACAGTAGCCTAGTGGCGGTGTCTTTCACTGTTAGTAGCCAAGAGGGCGGTGTATTATACATTGAGTAGCTCTAGGAGCGGTGGTCGATCATTAGATATGAAATTCGATCCTTAGTTTGATCCAATGAATTTTCCTGCATAATTAATAGTGTGGGAAATGTACTAGATAAGAACCCTTAGGTAACAGACCTTAGATAATGGTGCATTCAAGTGAATGTTAAAGTTATAACAGTTAAGATGGAAAATGAACCTTTCCTATTTATTGGAGTTTACCCCATTGAGAAAGGCTAATAGAGGTTCTATGTACCAACTAGTAGTAGCAAGTAAATTATGGACTTAAGGGTGAGTAGGGAGGATTAGTACCATAGGACCCATATAAAAGGAATATGGTATTGGCAACATGACAGAGAACATATCAAATTAAAGACCGATTTCCCAATTAGAGTAGGAACCCTATTCACATATCGATAGTAGTCCCAAGGACTCCTATTTATTTAAGGTATGGCTAGAGTATTTTTATATTGAATTTGGACACTATATTGGAAAATAAACTTGAGTTAACTATCTTTGCAAAGAAAGATGGAAACTTTATGCACGAACCAATGATAGAGATAAGTAGGCTTAGATAATTAGGTTGCTATTGTCTACTTCAATTAAAGTGATAAACCAATGAAAATGTTTTCTAAAAATTTTAAATAGTAAATGTCCGATATTTTAGATAGAAAAGAAGTTGATTTATGATTTGGTATGAAATAATCAGATAAACTTTATGGAAATTGTGTAAAAGATAAAATTTGAGAATTTGATAAAAAGTGATTATCAATAACCGTTTTTAAAGTTTTGTTTTGTCTTTTGGGCACATTGTTACGTTTACCCTCGATGTGCACTTTGCTTTTAACAATAGAACTTTTGAAAAATAAATTTTTGAGAAGTAGGTAAGATCAACTTTTGAACTCCTTTTATAAATAAGAAATGATTAGTGTTTGAAATGTATTTTACCAATGCTTTTGTCAAACTCTAAAGTAATAATTGTAATAAGTTAAAAATACCATATTTTCTTTAAAAGTATGTTTTTGTGTAAATTTCTTACTTATAAAAGAAAATGTTAAAATGGTGTGTCTTAAGTACATTTTTTTGAATTGAACTTAAACCGTTTTGACAATTTAATTAAAGAAAATGTCATGATCTTGATAAGAAGGAAACGGTTGTTAAAAATGAAACGAAAGTTTTATAATTTTAAAACTTACTAGTTTTACGGAAATAATGTTAAAAATCAAAGGTTTTGATTTAAAAAGAAAAAGTAAAAATATTTTGACTATCACTTAAACTTTAAAAAAATAAAAATAAAATGGAGTTAGGAAAATAGGATTAAGTAGCACACTAGGACAGTATTGACTATGGAATTTGGAAGGGTTGGGACTGGGATAAAAAGAAACATGGAAATTTAGCAACTCTTTCAATCAACGGTTGATTTTAAAGGATAGAGTACTAGGTCAAACTTAATGTAGTAGTAAAGGCTAAGCACTAGCTTGTATCTTTTTACCTAAGTATGATTTGAATCGTAGAATCTTTGTATGAGGAAGTTTGGATGTATGATTTGGATAAGACATATTTCTAAATAACAAAAGAGTAAGCTGAGATGTTTTATTCTATCAAAGAATGCTATATATGTAGGGAGGTTTGAAGTGTAAAAAAGGGTCAAGTAGGTCTGCTTCAATTCGTATATAGTAAATTAAGTGACAAAGGGGCGGTTTGAGTATTGGTCAATACCACATAGATAAAGATAGGATACTTCTAGGCTACGGACGGTCCTGGTATTATGTTGTTTCACTGGAGGCTATAGGTAGATAGGTTGACATGAGTCGGAAGTTGTATTAATAGAAGAGCAGTCCCCATAGTAGCATTATGCGGTGGTACTAGTGGAAATTGGTTTCCACAGTAGCCTACGGGCGGTGTTACCCTATCGGGTTCTATCATTGTAGATGTGTTCCAAGCATTCTTATGCAAACCATGGAATTATATGATTAGAAATTGCATATATTTGAACCTAGAAATCGAAGCGAATTAAAGTTTTGAAATTGTTGTTTTGGCCTTTCCAAATGACCCAACGGATAGGGTAAGAGTGGAGTCAAAAGACTCTTTAATCCTTTCTAGGTATTAATGGAAGGAAATCAATAATAGTCTTATTTATCGATTGTAGAGCTAGCATGATCACATACCATTTTGGCGTAATAAGTTTGAATTTCACTCGGTAATTTATCTTTTTCATCACCTAAGAAGTTGAAGAAAAAGTGAGGAAACCACATTAGACTTCTTGTAGGTCTCTAAGAAAGCAGCATCTCGCTAATTGCAATGTCTTGAGAATTAGGGATTTTTCTTTAAAATCCTTCTTTAATTTGACATATTTATTCAAGAGTTCCAAAGGAACATGACTGCTTGAGATTTCTTGTTCAAAAGTTCATAAGCTACTCAGGTCAAAACTATACAATCATTCGGATTCATACCAGAATGATTTCTTATAAAACTCAAAAATAAATCACTTCCTATTATATTTATGTTTTTCGGGGGAAAGGTAATAAGAAGAGAAAGGAATAGAGGAAACTCTGGGGAGATTCCAACATGCCCTGGATGAGGATTAGACCTGTGCTCATCCAAGTATCTATGATAAAAGCGTTTGAGCAAACCCCCGTAGTTGTCGCCTAAATAGGAAAAATCAACAAATATTCCCCAAGAGTAAACACTGTAGAGAATTTCTTCCAATGCCCTCGTATCATCAATCAATATCCAAAAGAGTGTTGTTAGTTTTGCATTTTCCGCTAAGAGTCTCTCCTGATGAAGGCATGCCTTCTTTATCTGTGGAGAAACTTGCCTCTCTTTGAAAAATCTTAATTTTAAGGCACTGGCTGTGAGATTCTTGTATTTCTCAGACAACTCGTCATACTTTTTTAGTTGTCTATCCAACTCTCTTTTCAATCGATCTATTTCCATTAATTCTTTTCAACCATAACATCGTAATAATATGTTGATTTTCTCCTTAACTAAAATAGTTAGCATGTTAACCAAGATCTATTTGGTAATCTAAGATCTTTTAATAAAGAGATCCATACCTGAGAGTGGAACCGAAGACGAAGGAGTTTGTCCCTTCCTTTATAGTTTGTGGCCTTGAGGAGCTTTGTCCTTCTGGAGAGAACCTACATTTGGAGAATCGGGCTTTTCAGTAATGTCTAATGCCAAATCTAGGTTAGTACCTCCCGATCCATCCTTCCCGTCCCTTGATCCAGAGAGACCCTTTCCCTTGCCACCACCTTCGTCATCATTTTCACTGTCATTATTATCATCATCATTATGGCCACTATCATTATGGTCATCACCATTCTTGTTGTTGTCATCATTATCCCCCTCCTCATCCGATTATGTCTCTTCGTCTACCGGAGGGTCATCAAAAGCCAATAGTTTCTTGGCATCGATCCCTTCCTCCTCAGAGGATTCTTTTTCGGATGCCTGTGTTTTCTCCAATGTAGTTTTGAATTTCTTTTTAAACTTTTCATTCCAAGCCGAAGGAAGAGAGGTAAAGTCTAGATTTGAGCATCACTGGATATTGTCATCACATGCTGTGAAAAGTGCCTTCTCGTAGAATTTCTCGATAACGGTATCGAGAATCGAATCAACAAAGTGAGACACTTTTGCTTCGCATCATTAATTATGACAGTTGATTTGTTCAAGAGAACTCTTTTTCTTCCTAATTTCTTCTTTAACAATCCATTCTTCTCTACAAGCTTGGCCTCCTTCATACCGGCTTCCTTAAGTTCATCTCTAAAGCTTTCACTTTATCACTTAAAATTTGATTAGCACTTCTTTCTTCATTAAAAGAAGTTTTCACTTCGTCGAGTGAAGTGGTGAGTTTCTCTTTCTTGTTTATAGCCTCGTCCTTTGCATTTTTAATGTCAATTTTGTGGTTATTGAGCAAATAGACCTGCTTCTTGAGTTTGGAAATCTCACTAGAAGATGCTGAGGCATCATCTTGAAGTTGGAACATATGCTTAGCCACCTAAAAAGTAACATGTATGAATTAAAATGTTATGAAGAACGTAGAGAACCTAAGACGGCCAAAATAAATGGACACGTACCGATAAAAGGTGCTTAAGAATAGCAAAGTTGTGTTCTTGAGAATAAGATGAAGGTTGTGTGGTTTAACAGCAATAAAAGATGGAGACTAGACGACCAGCTGGAGAAGATCATTGAGATTACTAGCAAGGGTTAGAGACTGAGATTTGGAATGGAGTATATCTTTGGAAGAGATACACAATCCAAGCTCCTTATAAAGACGGTTCAGTTCCCCAGGAGCACTCGAAAAAGTAATATGAAGAAGTGAGTCTTCAGACTGCTCCTTTTCAGTTGCTTGATGAGCTTTTTTCCCAGAAGGGCCAAGGTTTAGGGCCTCAGGGCTTGAATCGATATCTGTAAATGAGTCTTCCTCCATAATAACATGGGAATACATACCCCCTACCTTAAGCATCTTGTGAGGAGTGGCAGTAGTAGCGGAATCATCGCTTAGTTTCCTTTTTATGGATTTAAATGTGATGGCAATAACATCTCTGGGAGATTGAGATTCAGGAGCTTGGGTCAAAGCGGAAATGTCATCTTTACCTTTCTTTTCTTTGGAAACTTCACTTATGGTCTCCTTCTCCATAGAGACAGCTACTAAGGCAGGCAGGCCTAAAATGAAAACAAAAGTTAATAAAACAATAGTGTTAGGAACTCTATATTAGCTATATTAAGACTTGCTCGCAGACTCAAGTTGAACTGAAGAACAAGTCGGGAAAGCATTACGGTTGTTGATAACCAATGATCGCTTCCCCTGGGCATTTCCTTTCATTATTGGAGGCTCTCCAAGTATTATATGGTTGTTTTGAATCAACAGGTAACGACGAAAGTTCACCTCTATTAGGAGAATGAGCCTGTCACCTATTTTCTTAGATACTAGAGTTAGGGACTTGACAATCTCGCTATCAGTGGAGCCTAATTTCTTTGGAGCCAGATCTAAAAAAACGTTTATTGTAAGGGCAATAATATAGTATAAGCAACAAAAAACAGGAGCTTACTGATAATGGAGAAATTTCCCCTAATCTTCAAGTTCCACTTAACATAGAAAAACTGGTTTTCCCACCCTTTAGCCTTATTTACTGCATTAATGATCAAGCTTTTTGGATGGGGATGAATGCGGTACAGAGGATTGCCTATCTACCCACCTTCACTAGCATGGCCCGCTATGGCATAGAGAATTCCGACACTAAGAGAGGGAAGCTTAGCTTCCATGGCAAGGATTTCTAAACAAGTCAATTAAGCATATGAATTAGGTGTTAATTGGATTGAGGCGATATTTAGGTGTTCCAAGTATCTTAAAAAAAGTTTGGGAAAGAAATATATTTTAAGTGCCATATGTGAATCAGGGTAAAAGCAAAAAAGTCCTTCTAAAGGATTGTTGATTCTGTCAGAAGAACCGGCTGGAATAGCTTCAATACCTGTGATGCCAAACTGCTTACGAATAGAATCCACTTTTCCTTGAGTGGTAATATATAAAGGATGATGGAGATGATCTTCTTTTTTGGTAGAAGAGGAAGCTTGGGAACTTGTACTGGTCTTTTTGGAGGACTCCTTGTTTATCTTTGAGCCTTCCATCTATTTGCCAGGTGATGCTATTCCAAATTTAAGAAATAATAACGCTAATATTATATGAAAGAATCACTGCATGCTAAACTAAAAATTATTATGTAACTAATCTACTAATTAATGGTATCAAAATGTTTTAAGTGTAAATATAATACCATCTTTGCTACAAGTCAATAACCCTTAAACATTTTTTCATAAACTTGAACTTTAATAAAGAAATTCTTTAGGGAAGTGTGTAAAAATTAAATAAGAGTTGACATGAAACGTTAATAAGTCTACGTCGACAGCTACATCAATGTTGAATGTCATGATGTTATATGGTAAAACACTAATCAACACCGCAAATATAGCGTGGAAGAAATAAGGATGTCGACATTAACGAATGACGGTGACATGAGTTGGTAATGCACTAAATAGTTAAATAACTTGTAATATGTTAAGTCGGTAAGGCTGTGAGCAATGATATCGAATGAGGCTCAGTTTATAGTGTTAAAAGTTACTACAGAACAATAGCAACAAACAATAGGATTGTTGGTATCAAATCATAACTCCCTAAATCAATGTCGAAAATAAGCGACTTCATTTGTAATTAGTGTCAACGTTAGGTAATGTTGCATATAGTCGGTGTAAATTTTAGGAGGTTTGTTACACCTCATCTCATTCATTAACGATGTGAGAGTCTCGTGACGTAAATGTCAAGCTACTAGGACAACAAGATGGTATAAGCTTTATTAATGGCGAGTATCATAGCAATACCAAAAACCATAGGTGTCATTCAGATTGATAATGTCGTAAATGATCAATGTTGACACAGTGAGTCAGTATCGGACTCCGGGTCTAATGAATTTACCTCTTTGTCAATAAACCTAGAATATGCTAGGTTTTATATTAATGTCGATTGGCATCAAAACCCGTACATAAGAAATAAAGACCTATTAATCAAGATAGGTTATCATTCCGGTTAATAATTATCAAAACTTTGCAACCAAACCTTAACACAAATTTAAAACTAGGAGAAATCCAAATTAAACCCTAACGGCTATTTCAACATGGAATCCTTCAAGTTAAGTAATTAATTTGAGTTGATATGGAGTGGATACTATACCTGAATGATGATTCTGGTACTTGGAAATTAGACTATTTTTTAGTTTCCTTGAGAATTTTGATTTCTTGTTCATGTTTGTGATCGCATGTAAAGGAACGGCAAAGTGGGAGCTTGACTATTTATAAAAAAGGACAAGCTAACATCGTTGATTCAATTCAAATAAATGGTTTAGATCTGCTTGGGATACCAATGGGCAAAAAATTCAATGTCAACAATATTGACTTGAAAAGTCAATGACTCCTCTACACCAGGGGGCAAATGTTATCGGCATTGTCGACCTCGACGATGTTTGACATGCTACTTAATCACGATGCCGCATAAATAAGCAATGGTAAAGTAACGGAAAAAAGTTAATGCTGTCACCAATGACGCTGACTCTCATCAACTTTGGCATCGCATTTCATTAATAAAGTCAAAGTACCCTAGAAAATATCAGTACCACCAACCACCCATAGGGTTAGGTGGACTTGCATCACAAAGCAATGCCGAATGGAATCAACATTGTAAGTTATCAAAGAACGTTAAGATATCGAGCATGATCGACGTCTCTCATCGATGACATTGCACTTCATCAATTATTGAATGTTACCACATGATGATACCAAGAATCATAGTTGCCTACGCTACTCTGGATAAAGCCGCTCCTATCAACGTCGCGTCACATTGATGTCATGCCTAATCAATGCCACCGTCCACTTAATAAGTGAGGTCGTGCATCATTGTCGCTGAAATAAGTCTATGGGTGATGCTGCTCCAATAGTGCAGCTCAAAGATTATAACGTCGTCGTCGATTTCGCCACCATTCCATACCACATTCATTTATGATGTTAAATATTGATGTCACATCTCCATGATATTGCTTCAATACCAAAGTCGCCACTCCTTAGAGTTGTCTTCCAGATAGAACCACCCATCATTAAGATCGCCAACGACCAAAGCTGCCATTCTACAATGATGGTAACAAATGTCGTCAATCACTACAGGGGCTACACATGTGGTGTTGATGGTGAACAGTGTCAATGTCCACAAAAGCTATCAGTGATGTAAATCATTAGTGCCAACTGATGCTGCCAACAATTAATCAAGAGTGGCTCGGTATATAAGATTGATAATGCCAAAAGCCATCAACATTCACAAGATCTATTAAGGCCGACGTTGTGAAGAATGATATAGCTTCATCGCGCCATAAGCAGTGTCGTTCCTTATCGATGCCGAATACTGTTGAGCCAACACTAAAGCTCAACCGCACAATGTTGAAAACAATGTCGTGTGACATTGTTGACGCCATGGACCAGCAAAGCCAACCTAAAGCTGCAATGTCGCTCACCTACCCCTATAAATACGACCCTAGAGGGTTGAAGGAGGGGGATCATTTTCTTACCTCTCTTCTTACATTTGTCACTTTGTAACCCTAAATTAATTTGGGGATTTTGGCTGATTGTAACACTTAAACTTTATAAACATAACGGACTGAATATTGAACTATTACATAGCATATTTGACAAATTGACTTGACTTGTAACTTGCATATTGACTTGACTTGTGACTTGCATATTGATTTGGTTCCTCTATGATATTCAATGAAAATGGCTTTGAACTATACGTCGAGCATACTCCTACCTAGTAACTTTTAATAGGATTAACTTAGCCATCCCTAACTAACTCCACTATTCCTACACTTTTAGGGTTAACGAAGAATTTCATTAACATTTTGGCGACTAATCCTACACTTTTGGGTTAATAAAGAAATTCGTTAACATTTTAGCGCCAGAAGGAGGGCTCGAACTGTTGTTTCCGTTAAACCCCTGAGTAGAACTACCATAGTTTGCATATTTAGGGCTTAAAGAACTTACCCCTACCAAGCATATCTCATCCCAAGCTAACCTACCTTGGATTTCTAGCACCAATTAATTGCATCAACTAAGTTTTTCTTAGTCATGCCAATTAATCATATTAAATTTTCCAAATATGGGTCCTCCGAGCCTCGGATGACAAGGCCAACTTACCAAATTACTAATGATCCCCGGCTTCATGAAGAACAAGTATTGAGAATCAAGGTACTACAAATCAAGGGAAATAAGGAAGGACAAGTGGCTCCATACAATCCCGAGAAATGGAGTTTAAATCCATTCCATATTGGGCCAACACCAATCTGTGCTCTAGTTAGGCAATACAAAACGGATAGTGTCTTCTTGAGAATAAGGAAGGAAATTCAAACCAAAGGAAAGGGGACCATTTTTGAAAAGGAAATAGAATGGGACTTCAATAAATTCATTAGAAAGTGGAGAGGTGTGCTCGATCAATCCTATGAAACAAATAAACCACAAGACTTGGTAAAAAGAAAACTAACCATTGAGAATGAAGGGTCTGTCACAAGCAACAACAGAGTCAAGCATTAACCGAGAGGATCATTTTCTAGAAAATTATGACTCCCTAAGAACTGCTCTCTTACCATATCTTATGAGAATATATATCTTTTGACTAGACATGCTCAACTATTGATCTTCATAAAAGAAGCACCTAAAGAATAAAAGGAATCTCGGAGGGCTATACTATTACTATCACCGAGTAAATAGACAGGACACAAACCAATGTCGAAGCTTGGAGGGCCCGAACAACAATTTCCTAGGGCAGGGAAAGTTCAACAAGTTTGTACAAAGATGTTAAATCAGCCATCAATGAAACAAGATCTTCTAAACAAAATAAGTTATCCACATGGTTAAGGAGTAAAACTCCCCTAAAGCAATGGAAAGCTTAAACCACTGCCTTAGACGGTAGTAAGGGGCTAAAGCCTTTCTCCCTGCCAAGATGGCCTAGTCAAAGCACCTCCTAGAGGGAGATCGGAGTAAACATTTTGGTTCCATCTGAAAAGGCTTAACCAGAGCATCTGCAAGCCTTCAACCCCCGCCTACACGGTCTGGTTGGAGCTCCTCCTAGAGGATGGACGAATAAGCCTTTGGCCTATCCAAATGCCGAACCAGCCTGCAGTGCCATCATCAGGGGCCGCACTGAAATGCCTCCTAGAGGGAGGATGGGTAAAACTTTGGCCTATCTAAAGCATCGGACCAACCTTTAGTGTCTTCATCAAAGGCCTCACTAAAGCGCCTCCTGGAGATAGGTCGGTAAGCCTATGCTTCTGCTTGGTATAGCTAACCAAACACACCAGACTAAGCCTTTAGTGTCGTCATCAAAGGCCACATTAAAGCACCTCTTAGAGGGAGGTCGGGTAAGTCTACAGTCCTGCTCGATGAAGCTGATCAAAAATTCCGGACAACAAAATCTAAATCATCACCTAAGACAGTGATAAGGGGTTCGGTCCAAGTAGAGATCATCACTTAAGATGGTGCCAAACAAATCAATCAAAATCAAAGCCAAGTAGCATCTAAATCAATCTTCCGAAGGAAGATCTATCAAAAATCAGAGCCAGTTAGCGCTCCAAGTCAAACAATCTTTTAGAGAATATCCTCGAATATGAGTCATTTGTGCTCCTCAACAACTAAGTCTTCAATTATCAGATAAGGATTTTTGGTCTTCTTCTATTATTACAAGATAAGGATTTCTGGTCTTCTTCTATATTACTAGATATGGATTCTAGTCTTCTATTATTAGTACCAGATAAGGATTTTTGGTCTTCTATTATTAGCAGATAAGGATTTCCGATCTTCTTCTATTGATACTAGATAAGGATTTCTTGTCTTCTTCTAATATTATTACAAAATAAGGTTTTCTGGTCTTTTATTACTGCCAGATAAGGTTTTCTGGTCTTCTATCTATTGCCAGATTGGGTTTTCTGGTCTTTTGTCTATTACTGGATTGGTGTTCGGGACTTCTGCTATTATCTAAGCTATATTGGTTTTCTTGTCTTCTTTCTATTACCGAATTAGTTTTATGGTCTCCTATCTATTTCCAGATTAGTTTTTTGATCTTCAATTAATTACTGCCAAAGGGGTTTTTCAATTTACCAACCAACAAACAGAATGCTTCAAGAATTTATTCAAAGAAGTTATTACTTCCAAGACAAGGCTATCACCAAATCAGCTCTTAATTTAAGTTCATTTAATGGAAATCTCCATCACTAGTAAAGCAACTTCTTGTATTAAGTTCTAAAGAGCTCAATGAGAAAGGTTCTTAGTTCCCTTAACAAGCAGAATAGATCTATACATCAAAAGCTCAAAATATAAAAGAGGCAAGACATTAATCGTCAAGCAATCTCATGTAAGAGCTAGTATTCGATTCAAGGCTATATATCTTACATCAAAGGTGACACTTGTTCAATTACAAATTTGTTTACAATTTAATACATTATGTACAAAATCACAGGTACAAAAACTGGATCACAAAAGGATCTATTTCAAAATCTGCAAGTTACAAGTCAAAACCTTGAGCCAACTTCTTTAGATCTTCAGCAACCGATGATGAGTCGATGATGTGATGAATTGCTAAACTTAAGAGTTGTTTAAGCTTCCTCTCCTTTAGCTGAATAGCGTTTGAATCATCAATCAATGTAACCTAAATATTTAGTGCATGATCAAGTGTATTATTCGCTCCCTTCAAAATGTTTCTTACCTTTCAATTTCTTGATCGAAAGTGTGTTTCATGCGCTCAAGTCTCTCAATCTTTGTTTCATAAGCATTGAGATGAGCAGAAACCTTTTCTCTCCATTATCCATTAAAAACTGCATATATTTAAACCTAACTCTTTGACTCCATTTACCAATTGCATTACCATCCAATCTTGAAGGAGAATTTAAATGAGCGGAAAACGTCCCTTGATGAGTTGGAGTAGAAAGACTAGATTCGCCTCTACTTGCAACAAGTTCTTGAGATTAACAGTTCACTTGACTTTTCGGCAATTGCACTTCAAGATCCCAAACTTTTTGCTATAATCGAGCAATTTCAGCATCGGCCTCGGTGTTTTGAGAAGAAATATTAGATTGACTAATAACATTTATTTTCCTGTTCAATCTTTGAATTCTCTCATCCTTTTCTCTATTTCTAAATCAAAATTCATCTCTTTCACACTTCTAAATATGGATCTTAATTGTAAAGGTAGAGTGCCCCGTGAAGAGCATTTCTTCTCAAACTTTGCCCTAAGCCTGTCCTTAACATAATCGATGCGAGCAGGGATATTTGTGTCAACAGATACAAGGATCAATTGTTTTTTCAAACAAAAGTAGAAAAGAAAAATTAGTATATGAGAGAAGTATCATTTTCATTAAATAACAAGAGTTTACAAGCAATAAGGAAATCTGAATTACATCACAATTCCATTTATGAACATTCAACTTGCTAATTAAAGTTTTGAAACAGCAATTTAGCGTTTTCAAATTACCCAACAGATAGGGTAAGAGTGGAGTCAAAAGAAGCTTTAATCCTTTCTGGGTATTAATGGGAGAAAATCGATAATACTCTTATTTCTCGACTGGAGATCTAGCATGATCACGTAACATTTGGGCATAATAAGTTCGAATTTCACTCGGTAATTTACCATTTTCATCACCTAAGAAATTGAAGCAAAAGTGAGGAAACCGCATACAACCTTCTTGTAGGTCTCTAAGAAAGCAGTGTCTCATTAGATACAATGTCTTGAGAATTAGGAATTTTTCTTTAAAATCCTTCATTAATTTGACATATTTACTCAAGGGTTCCATAGGAACATGACTGCTTGATATTTCTTTAATCTGTATGATATAATAAAATAAGTCTGGCAATAGTAAAGCTAAAGTGGTAAACTTCATAAGCTACTCAGGTTACAATTATATAATCATTCAGATTCATACAAGGTTGATTTCTTATAAAACTCAAAAATAAATCTCTTTCTATTATATTTAGGATTTTCAGGGGAAAGGTAACGAGAAGAAAGAGGAATAGAGGCAACTCTTAGGAGATTCCAAAATGCCTCGGAATAAGGATCAGACCCGTGTTCATCCAAATATCTACGATAAAGCATCTAAGCAAACCCCCATAGTTGTCATCTAAATAGGAAAAATCAATACATATTCCCCTAGAGTAAACATTGTAGAGAAATTCTTCCAACACGCTCCTATCGTCAATCAACATCCAAAAGTGGGTCATTAATTCTCCATTTTTCGCTAAGAGTCTCTCCCGATGAAGGTGTGCCTTCTTCATCCATGGAGAAACTTGCCTCTCTTTGAAAAATATTAATTTTAAGGCATTGGCTGTGAGATTCTGTTATTTCTAAGACAACTCATCATACTCTTTTAGTTGTCTATCCGATTCTTTATTCAATCGATCTGTTTCCATTTGTTTCTTTTCAAGCAAAACATCGTAGTAATATTTGGATTTTCTCCTTAACTAAAATAGTCAGCATGTTAACTAAGAGTTATTTGGTAATCTAAGATCTTTTAATAAAGAGATCCATACCTGAGAGAATGGAACCAAAGATGAAGGAGTTTGTCCCTTCCTTTTTAGTTTGTGGCTTTCAAGAGCATTGTCCTTCTAGAGAGAATCATTATTTGGAGAATCGGGAATTTTAGCAATGTTTTCTGTCGAATCTGGTTTAGTACCTCTCAATCTATCCTTTCCGTCCACTGACCCAGAGAGACCCTTTCCCTCGCCGCCAACATCGTCACCATTTTCACTGTCATAATCATCATCATCGTTATTATGGCCACTATCTAGTCATCGCCATTCTTATTGTTGTCATCATCCTCCTCCTCCTTATCTGATTCTGTCTCTTCGTCTATTGAGGGGTCGTCAAAAGCCAATAGTTTATTGGCATCGATCTCTTCCTCCTTAAAGGATTCTTTTTTAGATGCTTATGTTTCCTCCAATGTAGCTTTGAATTTCTTTTTAAACTTTTCATTCCAAGCTGGAGGAAGAGAGGTGAAGTCTAGATCTAAGCATCGTTAGATATTGTCGGCATATGTTATGAGAAGCACCTTCTCGTAGCATCTCTCGATAATGGTACTGAGAATCGAATAACCAAATTGACACACCTTTTGCTTTGCGTCATTAATTATTCCAGTTGATTTTTTCCAATAGAACTCTTTTCCTTCGCAATTTCTTCTTTAAAAATCTGTTCTCCTCTATGAGCTTGGCCTCTTTCATACCGGCCACCTCAAGTTCCATCTCTAAAGCTTTGACTTTATCACTTAAAATTTAATGAGCACTTCTTTCTTCATTAAATAAAGTTTTCACTTCATCAAGTGAAGTGGCAAGTTTCTCTTTCTCATTTATAACATCATCATTTGCAGTTGTAATGACAATTATGTGGTTATTGAGCAAAGAGACCTGCTCCCTGAATTTGGAAAGTTTACAAGAAGATGCTGAGGCATCATCTTAAAGTTGGAATATATGCTTGGCTGCCTAAAAAGTGATAGGCATGAATTAAAATGTTATGAAGAACGTAAAGAACCTAACATAACCAAAAGAAAAGGATACGTACCGATAAAAGCTGCTTGAGAATAGCAAAGTGGTGTTCTTGAGAATAAGATGAAGGTTGTGGTGGTTTAAAAGCAATAAAAGATGGAGACTGGATGCCCAGTTGGAGAAGATCATCGAAATTACTAGCAGGGGATGGAGAGAGAGATTTGGAAGGGAGCAGATCTTCGTAAGAGACATACAATCCAAGCTCCTCACAAAGATGGTTCAGTTCCCCAGAAGTACCCGAAAAAGTAATATGAAGAAGTGGGCCTTGAGACTACACCTTTTCAGTTGTTTGATGAGCTTTTCCTCGGAAGGGCTAAGGTTTAGGGCCTCAAGGCTTGAATCGATATCTAAAAATGATTCTTTCTCCATAATAACAGGGGAATACATACACTCTACCTTAAGCTTCTTATGAGGAGTGGCAATAGCAGTGGAATTATCGCTTATTTCTCTTTTATGGATTTAACTGAGCTAGCAATAACATCTCTGAGAGATTGAGATTCTAGAGCTTGGATCAAAGCGGAAGTGTCATCTTTACCTTTCTTTTCTTTGGAAACTTCACTTATGGTATCCTTCTCCGTAGAGACAGCTACTCAAGTGGGCGAGCCTAAAAGGAAAAAAAGTTAATAAAACAATAGTGTTAGGAACTCTGTATTAGCTATATTAAGACTTGCCCACAGACTCAAGTTGAACTGGAGAAGAGGTTGAGAAAGCATTACGGTTGTTGATAACCAATGAACGCTTCCCCTACGTGTTTCCTATCATCATTGGAGGCTCTTCAAGTATTATATGGTTATCTTGAATCAATGAGTAATGATGAAGGTTCACCTCTGTTAGGAGAATGAGCCTATCACCTATTTTGTTAGATACTAGAGTTAGGGACTTGACGATCTCTCTATCAGTGGAGCCTAACTTCTTAGGGATCAGATCTAAAGGAAAAAAAATTATTGTAAGAAATTAATAAATATAGTATAAGCAATGGAAAACATGAGCTTACTGAAAACAGAGAATGTTCCCTTAATCTTCGAGTTGCACCTAACATAGAAAAACTGGTTTTCCTACCTTTTAGCCTTATTTACTGCATTAATGATCAAGCTTTTTGGATGGGGATGAATGAGGTATAGAGGATTGCCTAGCTGCTCACTTAACCTAGCAGGGCCAGCTATGGGATAGAGAATTTTAGCACTAAGAGAGGGAAGCTTAGCTTCCCTAGCAAGAATTTCTAAACAAGTCAAATAAGTATATGAATTGGGAGGTAATTGTATTGGGGCAATATTTAGGTGTTCTAAGAATCTTAAAAGAAAGTCTAGGAAAGGAAGATATGCCCAGTACCATATGTGAACCGAGGTAAAATAGAAATATCCTTCTATAGGATTGTTGATTCTGTCAGAAGGACCGGTTGGAATAGCTTCAATACCTGTGATGCCAAACTGCTTAAGAATAGAATTCACTTCTCCTTGAGTGGTAATATATGACAGGTGAAGGAGATGGTCTTCTTTCTTGGTAGAAGAGGAAATTTTGGAACTTGTACTAGTCTTTTTGAAGGACTCCTTTATAACCTTTGAGCCTTCCATCTATTTACTAGGTAATGTTATTCCAAATTTAAGAAATAATAGCGCTCATATTATATGAAAGAATCACCGCATGCTAAACTAAAAATTATTATCTAACTAATCTACCAATTAATGGTATCAAAATGTTTTAAGTGTAAATATAATACCATCTTTGCTACGAGTCAATAACCATTAAACAAAATATATCGAATTTATTAACAAACTTGAACTTCAGTAAAGAAATTCTTTAGGGCAGTGTATAAAAATTGAATAAGAGTTAACATGTGGTGTCAATTAATCTACGTCGACAACTACATCAATGTTGAATGTCACGAAGTTATATGATAAAACAGTAATCAACACCGCAACTATAGCCAATGCCGAAGAAATAAGGATGTCGGCATTAATGAATGGCGGCGACATGAGTTGGTAATTTGCTAATCAGCTAAATAACTTGTAATATGTTAGGTCAGTAGGTCATGAGCAATGATATTGAATGAGGCTCATTTTATAGTGTTAAAAGGTGCTATAGAACCATAGCAACAAACATCCATTATTTTCGGTATCAAATCATAACTCCCTAAATCAATATCGAAAAGCGACCTCATTTGTAATTAGTGTCAATGTTAGGTAATTTTGCATATAGCCGGTGTAAATTTTAGGAGGTTTGTTGCTCCTCATCTAATTCATTAATGATGTGAGAGTCTCGCGACGTATGTCAAGCTACTAGGACAACAAGATGATATAAAGTTTTTTTAAGGCGAGTATCATAGCAATACCAAAAACCATTAGCACTGATCATATCGATAATGTTGTAAATCATCAATGTCGACATAGTGAGTCAATATCGGACTACGGGTCTAATGAATTAACCTCTTTATTAATAAACCTAGAATATGATGGGTTTTATACTAACATCGATTGACATCCAAGCCCATACATACAAAAAAAGACCTATTACTAATTTAATCCAGATTGGCTATCATTCTGGTTAATAATTATCAAAACTTTATGATCAAATCCAAATACTAATTTAAAACCCAGAAAAACCCAAATTAAACCCTAATGGCTATTTCAACACAAAATCCTATAAGTTAAGTAATTAATTTGAGTTTATATGGAGCGAATATTACACCTGAATGATGATTCAAGTACTTGGAAATTAAAGTATTTTTAAGTTTCCTTAAGATTTTTGATTTCTTGTTCAAGTTTGTTATCGTAAGTAAAGGAATGGCAAAGAGGGAGCTTGATTATTTAAAAAAAAGGACAAGCTGACATCGTTGATTGAATTCAAATAAACGGTTCAGATTTGCTTAGGATACTAATAAGCGGCAAATTCAGTGTCGATGATATTCGTAGGATCGTTTTCACCCTAGAGGGGGGGTGAATAGGGTGTACTAAAAATTAATGCAGAAATAAAAATAAAAGCAAAAAAGTAATGCAATAGAGATCACACATAGATTTATCCAGCTTCGGCAAAAACTTGCCTACGTGTTGCCCCCAAGGTTTCTACTAGAAATTAAGTAGTCAGACGCTTACAAACACACGTAAACTTGCGACACCCGCTAACTTGACCAACCTAACTCTAAGCTCAAAACTCGGCCATAACTCAGGCACTAAGTTGTGAATTCTCGAACTACAAAATTGTAGTTCATACCTAGTTACACAACTAGAATTTGACTCAAAATAAAAGTAGAAAGTTACAATTTAAAATTAAAACAAGAAAAAAACTCTATTTATAAAAATTAAGTCCAATAAAAATTTGAGCCGGCCTAAGTGTAATAAAACAAAAGAGATCTGACTCCCTTTTTATTTTTGCTCGTGTAATGTCTTCGGCCATTCTCTCTTTGTTCCTCTTCAAAGATTAGGGATTTGTAATTGAAGCTGCCGCCTTGATATCAATCGATTGAAGTGATGAATTCAACTTTGGTTTTCTTCGTTAATCGATCCCTAGCTTGAGTGCATGCGGTTGCGTCAAGTATGTCGAGCTTGAATAGTATGAATTAGTACGTGATTTTCTCTTTTTCGATTTTGATTTTGCTCGACTTCGATTTGAGTTTCGTGATTTATTTCAAGGCTTTGCTCTGTTATTTGCTTAAACTCGAATGGTTGTATGCCGATGATGAAATTGGGTTAAATAGGGATAAATTCCCTAAATTTTCGTTCGTATATTTTTCTTTGAATTCTTCAAATATTTTGCTCGGCCATTAGATTATTGCTTAAACGATAGTGATAATTCTGACTTGTTCATATAATCATCAGTTGAATAAGTTTGAAATTTTGTTTGGAGTCAGTTCTGTTCTGTGCTCCTTTGACTTCGGCATTTGAATTTTATCCTCTCTTTTTATCTACGACTTGTTCATTTGAATTTGAGATAATCTGGTTCTTTGGCTATGACTTGTTCAAAACGTATGACCATTCACTACTCTGGTTTCTTTGCTGCCTTGACTTTTTGAAACAATTCTTGACTTTGTTCGAAATTTTTACTGATACTTACCCACTGCTTAATTTCTCCACTGTGCTCATTGTTGTTGCATAAAACTGGTTCACTATTGTATGTGTGTCACCATGTACACTTTTTATGTGTGTCACCATGTACACTTGTATGTCTGTATATATGTGTTTGATGTGATGTGCCTGTCTCATATGTAGAACTGCTTTTTCTCATTCATTAATCTAGTGTAGTTGCATGTTTGCTTCGAGTTAACTATGCAGTTTCTTCGAGTTCCATTTCCAGTTGCTTCGATTCATGTGATGGCTCTCTTGCATTTTTGGAGTCTGGTCTGGTTGCTTGTTTAAATGTCTTGTCTTTTGAACTCCTGGTTTCATGTGATGTTTGAGTTGTTGTTGAATATGTTCGAGTCATGTTTATGCCTTTGATTTGTGCACTTGTATTCTCTGTTTTTATTTGAAGTTTATTGCTGTAGTCTGGTCATTGCATTGCTTCGAGTCATACTTGTCCAGTTGCATTGTGACTGGAAGCTCTGGTGCACTTTGTACATGTCTTGATTTGAGACTTCATGTGTACTGAAGTGACATGTGTATGTATATATGCATATATATGCATACATGTGTATCTTCATGTATGTTGGTTGTTGCTTTATGTGTGGTTCCATATGCTCTGATCTGCATTGTGTTGGTTGCTTCATGTCCAGTTGAAACTGAACTTGTTATTCTCTTTGCTTGGACATTCTGCTATCATTTGAAATCTGGTTCAAGTGCAAAGTCTTCATGTGGTCTTATAACTTGTAGTCTAGTTTCATGTTGGTTGAGTCTGCACTATTGCTTCTAAACTGAATTTTGTTTTGTATTTTGGATTGTACCTGTGTTGAATCCAGCCTCGGCTTGGGTTTGACCTTGTGCTCACCTATCTATGTAATTTTAACAAGCAAGTGTATATCGGTGTGCACGACCTTGTGGCATGTACAGTGATGATACACTGTGCATGTCACAAGTTGTTCGTGTAAGATGAATTTAAAAGAAAATGATGACGAACAACCCAAATAACTGAGGTAAACAATATTTTCAAGAACACACACTTTATTGTGCACTGCAAAATATTTCTTTTTCAATTTTACTGCGTCAGTGTTTATTTTGCAGATAGTCCAAATGCTGGATACAGGCTTGAACAAAGTTGAAGAAAAAAATACGAGCGAAGAGTGAATATTTAGTGAGGTGAAAATTGTGTTGTATAGTGAGACCTGTATTGTAATTGAAACTGTGTAAATGTAGCGAGAGCTCAATTTTGTACTATCTGAATTTGTAATAAAATATTTGTTTAAATATGAATTCTGAGTTATTTATTTTATTCAACAAATATTTATTTAATTATGTGGAAAAATGAAATAGTACAATAACAAATACATTTAAACGAATATATATATATGTTTATTATCATCAAACAAAAATCATAGGCTATCATATTCTACAATCTCCCCCTTTTGATGATAACAAACATATATTAAGATTTTGACACTATTAAATGTATTTGGTCTTAATGAATTCTATTAGCTCCCCCTATTTGAATGCTCCCCCTACAACAAAGCTCCCCCACACAGATGCGTGTAGTTAAAACTTAATAATAACTTTGAATAAAAATACTCTCGAATATTAGTACGGATATCGCTCAAAAATCAAAATCTTAACCTCTCTCCCCCTTTTGTTATCATCAAAAATAATAATAGTAATTGAAATAGCTACGATTTTGATTAAAAATATAAAATCAAATCAAGAAGGAAATATTAATTTCAAATTCCAATTAATTAAAAAAATCATAATATTTTATTAATTAGAAACAAACTCCACTTTAGAGAAATGGTAGGATTATGGAAAATTTTATATAGTGACAAGAGTTTGATATTTTCAATAAAGGAATAATTTGTGCATTTTCCCTTTTCAAATATTATACAAAAAATTGTAAAGCACTTACTAACCATGCATAACTGTTAGGACTTTTAAATGAGGTTAGTAGTTACCCATTTTTTTAAAAAAAATATGTCAAATATTTTCTAACCATGCATAACCGTGAGGACTTTTAAATGAGATTAGAATATACTTGATATTTATCTCTTTCTAATATGCGTCCCATCCATGCATAACCACGAGGACTTTTAAATGAGAATGGAAGCCCATATATAGAAATTCAAGTAATTCACCCATGCATAACCGTGAGGACTTTTAAGTGAGAGTGAATACTTTAGGATATAATTATTTTACAAAAAAAAATATTTCCTTATTTTGTAATACCAAATTCTGCACACTATATTATGATGTATGGATTGACAGAAAGGTGAAAGTGATAGAAATGATCATGGAATAAGTACTAATCTAAAAATATTATAAAATTTGTTTAATTTTCATGAAATTATAAAATTATACTTCCTCTTGTTATGAAATATAATATAACCGCTATCCCTCACTTTTCAAGCACTATAATAATTTTGATAAGTTCCAAAAGATTCAATTAGTCAATGGTTATCTTTTCTAGAGTAAATCTCTTACCAAAATAAACTAGAGTATTTTTTATCATGATTAAAACCCAAGTTTCAAAAATTAAAATAAGTGAAAATCAATTTTCTATAAGGGGGTTTTGTGAAAATGACTTCTAGTTGAAAATCAATACAAATAATTAAATAATTGCAAAAATGATTTCAACATGAGATGATATCAGATACGACTTGTATTTGAGGTATTCATGGTGATACATAGTGGTATATAAGAAAAACGTGCACTCCTCAACACTTGAATTGTTTTTTGAAATTTCCAGCACGTCCATTTATATCAAGCACAAGTAAAGTAATCTATATTGAGCAAAAACACCCATTCAAAAAATTAGTCAAAGCAGTTTTGAAAATTGATTTGATAGACATGAAGAGAGTCAATAATGATTATTGTTTCAAAGTAGTTGACAATCTTTGTTTCGAAGGCTCGCTCAATTTGAAACCTTTATTTGGCTGATAAAAGTTTGAAGTTTGATTTGGCTCATAACACGAGAGTTTTAGATGTTCAAAAATGCTACTTGCCAAAATTGGTTTCAAGTCAATTTGTCAAATCAATCAAAAATCATACTTGAATACCACAACTTGTTTATGTAAAACAGATATGTTTTCTGAGTTATATATTGAATTTATTGCAATTTTTTATGACATTCCAAAGTGAATCAATAAACACTAAAAGCAAAAAAGTTGTAGCATTATTGGTTATCTTTCCAGAACTTCTTGAATTTTACAAATCGAAGTTAAGAAGCTCAAGATATGGCAGAAATACTTCAACAATGTCGATGAAAACATAATTAACAATATGTGAACAAAATTGAGTTAAGAGATCATACCTCACTTTCCTTCGATGCCGTGATATCCGAAATGCGATGATCTCCATCTAATCTTTATAGGCTAAGGAACATTTGAATTTCAGTTTATCAATCACCTAGAACAACTCGAAATCTATCTCCATCAAATTTGTTCCTTAGCCCACTTATGTGTCTAAATTTTGGAGAAGGCAAGTGGTCTAACTAAGGATGTAGGACCATTATTATTATCTATTGAAATATTTGGTACCCAAATTTGTCTATATAACAAACCGTTAGCATCTACAATTGTATCCTTGGGAATCCAAATTTATTTAAATTTCAAACCATTTATATTCGTACTTTTTGGAATCCATATTTGTTTAACGGTTTTGTGTTTGTATATATTTCGATAATTATTCTTGTCATGTCCAATATTTCCACACTTTATGCATTTGGGTATCACACTTTTCCCCTTAACAGTGTTATTAGTCGTTTGTTCATATTTTGACACTTTCGCAAATCCAAACCCTTTCCTTTTATTCACGAAGGGTTGATTTTCTAAGAACATATTAAATGATTTTTCTCTATTGAAAAATTTCCGAGTAATCAACTCAAGTTTATTAACATTGGATTTTAAAATTTTATTTTCATTTATTAACTTCGAACAACAACTAATGGTACTATCTCTCTTTTCAAAATTATTCATTTTCAAGCTCATATTTTCATTTTCAAGCTCTCTAATTTTAGTCTCAATTTCTAGCATCTCAGTTTCAAAGAGTTGGAGTTTTTTAAATTCAATTTTTTCAAAATCCTTGATTTTTTTTTCAATCTCCTTTTCAAACTCGTGATTTAATCGAATAATTTCAAATTTGCTCAAAATCGCGTTTTCCTTTTCAAGGGCTTCAAAATTTTTGTTGACCTCATTTAATTTCTTTTCAAAAGTCACACATTTAGAACTTTCTGACCTCTTAAAACTATCCAACTCTTTTTGCAAAATATTATTTTTACAAATCAACTCGGTTTTGTTCTTCTCCCGAATTAAAATTTTGTTTTCTAACTTTTGAAAGTTTTCATGAAAAACGGCAAATTCTTTTTCATAGTCCAAATACCTTTTAATTTTTCTTAATATTTTTAAGCTCATTTTCCAAATCATTATTTTTCTGCCGTAGTTTAGATTGTTCCCTTATCAACTTATTATTTTTCATCTCAAGAGTTTCATTATTTTCAATTAATTTTTGGCACAAGAGAACTAAATCATTGAATGAAAAATCACTTATCTCATCGGTTATTGAATCTTCATCACTGTTGTCTTTTGCAAATCCTGTCAAGCACGTTTCTTTAACTGAGTCGATTATGGAGGATTTCTCACCGTTGTTGACTTTTGCACCATATATTGCATCAAAATATTCCAGATTTCCTGTCCACTTTCACAATGAGAGATATGGTTAAAATTATCTCGATTAATATGAGAACATAGTATATGCATAGCAAGAGCATTAATCGAAGTATTTTTCTTGTCTATTATATCGCACCCATTTTCAATAATATCCCAACATTTAGAATTAACAGATTATAAATAAAATTCCATTTTTAATCTCCAATTTAAAAAATCTATTCCATCAAAAATAGGGAGAATAATATTGGACTGACTCTCGCTAGATTTGAAAATAGGGTTAGATATCTATGCTATTAACCTTGCTCTGATACCACTTGTAGGATCGTTTTCACCCTAGAGGGGGTGAATAGGGTGTAATAAAAATTAATGCAAAAATAAAAATAAAAGCAGAAAGTAATGCAATAAAGATCACACACAGATTTACCCAGCTTCGGCGTAAACCTGCCTACGTGCTGCCCCCAAGGTTTCTACTAGAAATTAAGTAGTCAGATGCTTACAAACACGCGTAAACTTGCGACACCCGCTAACTTGACTAACCTAACTCTAAGCTCAAAACCCTACCACAACTTAGCCACTGAGTTGCAAATTCTCGAACTACAAAATTGTAGTTCGTACCTAGTTACACAACTAGAATTTGACTCAAAATAAAAGTAGAAAGTTACAATTTAAAATTAAAACAAGAACAAAACTCTATTTATAAAAATTAATCCCAATAAAAATTTGAGCCGGCCCAAGTGTAAAATAACAAAAGAGATCTGACTCCATTTTTATTTTTTCTCGTGTAATGTCTTCGGCCGTTCTTTCTTTGTTCCTCTTCAAAGATTAGGGTTTTGTAATTGAAGTCGCCGCCTTGATATCAATCGATTGAAGTGATGAATTCAACTCTGGTTTGCTTCATGAATCGATCCCTAGCTTGAGTGCATGCGGTTGCTTCAAGTATGTCGAGCTCGAATGGTATGAATTGATACGTGATTTTCTATTTTTCGATTTTGATTTTGCTCGACTTCGATTCAAGTTTCATGATTTATTTCAAGGCTTTGCTCTATTATTTGGTTGAACTCGAATGGTTGTATGTCGATGATGAAATTGGGTTAAATAGGGATAAATTCCCTAAATTTTCGTTCATATATTTTTCTTTCAATTCTTTAAATATTTTGCTCGGCTATTAGATTATTGCTTAAACGATGGTGATAATTCTGACTTGTTCATATAATCATCAATTGAATACGTTTGAAATTTTGTTTGGAGTCGGTTTTACTATGTGCTCCTTTGACTTCGGCATTTGAATTTTATCCTCTTTTTTTCTACGACTTGTTCATTTGAATTTGAGATAATCTGGTTCTCTGGTTATGACTTGTTCAAAACGTATGACCATTCGCTGCTTTAGTTTCTTTGCTGCCTTGACTTTTTGAAACAATTCTTGACTTTGTTCAAATATTTTACTGATACTTACCCACTGCTTAATTTCTCCACTATGCTTATTGTTGTTGCATAAAACTTGTTCACTAATTTGTATGTGTGTCACAATGTACACTTTGTATGTGTGTCACCATGTACACTTGTATGTGTGTATATATGTATTTGATGTGATGTGCATGTCTTATATGTAGAACTGCTTTTGCTCATTCATTGATCTAGTGTAGTTGCATGTTTGCTTCGAGTTAACTGTGCAGTTTCTTCGAGTTCCATTTCCAGTTGCTTCGATTCATGTGATGGCTCTCTTGCATTTTTGGAGACTGGTCCGGTTGCTTGTTTAAATGTCTTGTCTTTTGAACTCCTGGTTTCATTTGATGTTTGAGTTGTTGTTGAATATGTTCGAGTCATGTTTGTGCCTTTGATTTGTGTACCTGTATTCTCTGTTTTCATTTGAAGTTTATTGTTGTAGTCTGATCATTGCATTGCTTCAAGTCATACTTTCCCAGTTGCATTGTGACTGGAAGGTCTAGTGCACTTTGTACATGTCTTGATTTGTGACTTCATGTGTACTAAACTGACATGTGTATGTATATATGCATATATATGCATACATGTGTATCTTCATGTATGTTGGCTGTTGCTTTATGTGTGGTTCCACATGCTCTGATCTGCATTGTGTTAGTTGCTTCATGTCTAGTTGAAACTGAACTTGTTATTCTTTTTCTTGGACATTCTGCTATCATTTGAAATCTAGTTCAAGTGTGAAATCTTCATGTGGTCTTGTAACTTGTAGTCTGGTTTCATGTTGGTGATGACTGGTCTATGGTTCCTTGTTGGTTGAGTCTGCACTGTTGCTTCTGAACTGAATTTTGTTTTGTATTTTGGATTGTACCTGTGTTGAATCCAACCTCGGGTTAGGTTTGACCTTGTGCTCACCTGTCCCTGTAATTCTAAAAAGCAAGTGTATATCGGTGTGCATGACCTTGTGGCATGTACAGTGATGATACAATGTGCATGTCACAAGTTGTTCATGCAAGATGAATTTAAAAGAAAATGATGACGAACAACCCAAATAACTGAGGCAAACAATATTTTCAAAAACACACACTTTATTGTGCACTGCAAAATATTTCTTTTTCAATTTTACTACGCCAGTATTTATTTTGCAGATAGTTCAGATGCTGGATACAGGCTGGAACAAAGTTGAAGAACAAAACACGAGTGAAGAGTGAATATGTAGTGAGGTGAAAATTGAGTTGTATATGAGACTTGTATTGTAATTGAAAATGTGTAAATGTAGTGAGAGCTCAATTTTGTACTATTTGAATTTGTAACAAAATATTTATTTAAATATGAATTCTGAGTAATTTATTTTATTCAACAAATATTTATTTAATTATGTGGAAAAATGAAATAGTACAATAACAAATACATTTATACTAATATATATATATATATGTTTATTATCATCAAACAAAAATCATAGGCTATTATTGTATTCTACAATATTGACTTGAAAAGTCAACAACTCCTCTACGTTAGAGGGAAAATGTAATCAACATTGTTGACATCGAAAATGTTCAATATGCTACTTGATCAAGACGCCGCATTAATAAGTAATGCATGAGTTAGTGCCATTACCAACGATGTTGACTCTCATCAACATTGGCATCGCATTTCATAAATAAAGTCAAAGTACCCTTAACAATATCAACCCCGCCAACTACCCATAGGATTAGGTGGACTTGCATCAAAAGTAATGCCAAATGGAATCAGCATCGTAAGTTATCAAAGAAAGTAAGGATATCGAGCATGATCGACGTTGCTCATCGATGATACTGCACTTCATCAATTATTGAAAGTTTCCACATGATGATACCAAGAATCATAGTTGCCTAAGCTATATTGGATGAAGCCGCTCCTATCAACATCGCATCTTATTGATGTCGTGTCTAATCAATGCAGTTGTCCACTTAATAAGTGAGGTCGTGTGCCATTGTCATCGAAAGAAGTCTATGGCAGATGCTGCTCCAATGCTCGAAGTTAATAACATCGTCGTCGATGTCACCACCATTCCATACAACCATTCATCTAGGATGTTAAATAATGATGTCACGTCTCCATGATGTGTCTTCAATACCCAACGTCATCGCTCCTTAGAGTTGTCCTCCAAATAGAACTACCCATCATTAAGGTTGCCAGCGATCAAAGCCGCCATTCTACAATGATAATAACGAACGTCTTCAATGACTACAGAGGCTACACATGCGATGTTGATGGCGAACATCGTCAATGTCCACAGAGTCTGTCAGTGCCATAAATCCTTAGTGTCGCTTTCAGCTGATGCTACCGACAATCAATCAAGAGCGACTTGGTACATAAGATCGACAATGCCGAAGGCCATCAACATTCACAAGATCTATTATGGCCAACATTCTGAAGAATGATATAGCACCATAAGATATGTCGTTCCTTAACGATGTCGAATACTATTGAAGCGACATCAAATCTCAACCATGCAATGTCGAAGCCAATGCCGTATGACATTGTTGGGGCCCAAGACCAACGATGCTAACCTAAATCTGCAATGCCGCTCATGTACCCCTATAAATACGACCTTAGTGGGTTGAAGGAGGGGGATCATTTTCTTACCTCTCTTCTTACATTTTTCACTTTGTAACCCTAAATCTATTTGGGGATTTTGACCGATTATAACACTTAAACTTTGTACACATAAGGGATTGAATATTGAACTATTAGATAGTATATTTGACAAATTAATTTGACTTTTAACTTGAATATTTACTTGACTTGTGACATGCATATTGATTGGTTCCTCTATGAAATTCGACGAAGATGGCTTTGAACTTAACGTCAAGCATACTCCTTGCTAGTGACTTTGACTAGGATTAACTTAGCCATCCCTTATTCCTATGTTTTAGAGTTAATGAAGAAAATCGTTAACATTTTAGCGACTATTCCTACACTTTGGGGTTAACGAAGAAATTCGTTAATAACTATATTAAAAATCTATAAAACATATGTTGTACTTTAGAACAGTGTATATAGAGAATAAAGTATTTTAAGGACTGTTTTCTGTAATATCTATTTTCAGTACTTATATTTTAGTTCTTTCCACTGTGAGACCTAAATGTATCAAATTTCTTAGAACTTACCCTTATAATTATGCTCTAATATGTTTTAAAAACTTAACAGCTTGTATTTCTTGGCATGATGCGAGTCTAAAAGTCACATTAGGCTTTGGATCGGTGTGTCGAGAAGTGCAGGTTGTTAAAGTTAAGATGTAGTAGAGTATTATACGTGTACTAACTTGAAGTCGGATTTTATGAAATCTTTTATAAATAAATTTATCTCTTTATAAAATGTTTATAAACTTGAGTTATGTTTTTATAAAATGATTCATAAATCATTTTAATATCGAACGAGAAACTATTTATGTAAATGAATGTGACATAAAAACAAATTATTGTAGTTAATTAACCAATAGGATAAAATACGTAAGTTGTACGTAGATCATTTATTCGCATGACTGTTCTTGATTTAAAATTCGAGTACATAATTTATAGGTGATTTACACTGGCCCAAAAAGGGGTTTTCACTCGATTCTCGACTGCGAACACTTGAGACATATCCTTGATATAATTCCAAGGTTTTCTATCATAGTATATGGTTATGTAAAGGAAATGAAGAGTTTCTAATCAAGGGACCCGATTGAAGTCCGCACTAGAGAGGTCAAGTGATATGTACTAGTTTGGAAGTGGAATTTATGTAATCGATAAAGTGATCAGATTGGATATTGCTTACGGATGATCCATGCACATCATACGAACTTAAGTTAAGTATACCATGTTTTGTTGGCTTATGGAGAGGTTAGAGAATGACTCTTCGATTAGTTTTGGGTAGCATGAATAATTGTTTAAGTCCTTGTGCGATGAGTGGGTTTTTCAACCTTAGCGAACCAAGAGCTTTGGTTGCTAGTGATTTTGAATATTGTTGAGTATTTTTATTTTCTTGTTTCTTTAGTTAATTGGTCATATTGGAATTTCGAGGATGAAATGTTTTAAGTGGGGGAATGTAATGACCCAGAATTTCGAACACTTTGTATTTAAATATCTGAACTATTCAAATATTTGAATCTTGGTTAAATGTGATTTAATTGATTTTATAACCTTTTTAAACCCCCTTTTATTAATAACAAATGACGGTGAGGTTTTTCTGAGATGTGTTTACTGTTTGTAACAAAATTGGCCACAAACACCCAAGAATAGATTTTTTTAGTGAAATAAATAAACAAACTGAATTAAAACTGAGGAATATATCAAATTAAGAAGAAAATCACAGCAGGAAACAAGAACAACAAGATTTATAGTGGTTCGACGTTGATTGCCTATGTCTACTTTGAATATTATCTTTATTGATTCACAATAATCTTGATTACAGTAAGAAACGACAATAAACAAGAGAATAATGGAGGAAGTTGATTATAATAATAGTGCTATCTAACCAGTAGCATAAAGATCCTTAGAGTGACATCCTAGGCCTGTATTTAAAGGTGAAGGCGACCACTAATTTGACTAGAATTTCGGCAATAGTACCTTCTCATCCATATGGGCTCACCATAGGGAGTGCTAGGCCCAAATCTCAAAGGAGAGGGAATGGTATCGATCCCTCCGTTTGTTGAATTTGGGGCAGCGATCCCTATGGTAGCTTTCCCATGCTTAGATATGATGGTGTCTCAAATATCATGATGATTGGATGTGTGAAGCTCGAGTTTTCGCTTGATCTTTGGTTTACTTCCATATTATATAGTTTTACCGAACCCTTCACTTGATATTGTGCCGATCCATAATGCTTCAAAACGTTATGCCAACCCGTCTGGCTTCATAGCGCACTGCCGATCCATTTTGCTTCTTAAATATATGCCGATCCCCCTTGTTGTAGGATATTATGCTGATCCCTACTCGTTCGCACATAACCCTTGGTATTCACCACAACATGTCGATCCCTCCTATGACTCAACACTACGCCGACCCATATACTTCAACCATATCGACCTCTATTATTCCATCTATGCTCACTCTTCGTCCTTTGATTATGATGATCCGTATTATTTTACTTTGCTATACTGATCCCTCCTGTATCTCATCTACGTTGACAAATGATTATGTCGATCCCTATTCCATCCAAGCTAATTTCCATATTTCTGACATCCTGCGTTGTTTGTTTATCAACTCTGTTCAATCCGAGTTTCGTATAACTGTCTGAACTCTATTTCTGGGTCTTATAGCTATTGCTTCATGGTCATCCTTCTTTACAATAGTCTAGTCCGTCTTCCATGATCAGTCTAATACAACCGGGTCAGGGTACTGAGTAAAACTTGCCCCCCAAAGTACGTCTTGTGAGTAACATGACGTGCTTTGAATCCAAAGAAAAGTCTGAGTTGCCGGAAAGTAGTCCATCCAACCTCCTAATTGATTTCCATCCCTTTATCGACTTTCAATAATACAAGTCCGAAGTCGTATTCCATTAGCATATACAAATTCGGTCATCCAGAACTTATAGGCCTTCTTTTACCTGATTTAATCTTGAACTTGAAAGTTTCAGGCATGATTGCAATTTCAGTTGATTTCAAGAAGTTGAACTTTTAAATCATTCCCATGCGTATCCACATACACGCTTTTATTGTTGGCTCCCATACATGTTCGAACGTTCACAGGTCATTGCAATTTTATAGTATTCTGTAAGCTTGTGTTTGCAGTCGAACCTTCATGATCTCGATCGTCAAACGTTTTTCAGTTGTCCATTATTTCTCTTCTTCCATCTTTCATTTCTTTCATTTTTTCTTTCAGTTCTCATGGAGAGATTGGCATCCGACATGCTAATCCCTTGGTGGGTACACGTGAATGGGGATCGGGAACTCCTAATGTCGATCCCTCTTCGATTCCTTGACTGGTTCACCCAAGATGACTGGTTCTTTCTCCTTATACGCGCATGTATATAAGTAAACCTTTCTCCCTTCCTTCCCTTCACTTTTCTGCTTCCTAACTTTTACTTTACCATTTTCACGTGCCCTTGCATACACTTCTTGCCGAACCCAGGATAACAAATTTATTCAATTCGAATCTAAGCACGAAATCGAGCTCTTCCTCCAAACCGCATTTGCTTCATCTTCAATCCCAAGCCCCAATTACTTGCACGTAGATTAATTGGTATACATAGGTACGAACTCTCCTTTATTCGTGTAATTGACTTTCGAATCTTGAGCTTGGGTGGGTTCGTGTGTCTGTTAGGTAGCTAGCATGGTGGGTTGTACTAAGACATGAATGAGAGGAGAAGAAGATAAAGGAAAAGGAGAAGGAGAATGAAGAAGAGGGTTCGGTTGTAGTCTGTGAAGGGATGAAGGAAAGTCAATGTTTTAGGACTAGAAAGGAGATATTTGGATAGGGATTGGTATTGGATTAAATGGCAATGGTATGAAGGGAAGTTAGGTGAGGGATCAGTGAGGAGGTTATTTTGGCTAAGGGATCGGTATGCGTAGGTTTAGGAAAGGGTTCGGTAGGTTGTGGGTTCGGTGAGAGGGATCGGTAGGAAATGGTTAAATGAGGGATCCGTACGGATTCTTGGAAATGGATCGGCAATAAGGCTAAGGGATTGGTACTTAACATTGAGGACCACTCTAATCCAACCTATTTGAACACTTAACATAAATTTGCCTTGCCGAACTTGAACATGAGATGACAATGGACAATATGACTTGCATACTTGGATCGTCGGACTTAAGATCGAACGACCAAACTTCTGGACTCCTAAATGTTGACTAACTAATAAATTTGTTAATAAACTTGGATAATATACTTCATAATTCAATATGCCGGTAACTGATCCCAAAGCTATCGTGGCCGGTCAGCATTCTCGTCAATTGAGACGGTCAGCGATGACGGTCTCTTTGGACAAAACTCCAGGTCTCGTCGTTTTATCCTTGCTTTTTTTATTTCAAACTATTTATGCTTGTTTCACACTGCACTGCACTAGGTCACACTTGACATGGGGGAATAAGTTATTATTTCTAATCTTGATTGTCTACTGAGTATAGCTGACATAGATTCCAGGCGCACGAAGCGTTCAATCAAAATATTTTCTGAATCAGCGGCGAGACATCGGTTCTGTAGCAAAATCAAGTTATGCCACTATATTCGAAAGACCTTCTTCGAGCCACCATGCAGAGCAACCAGAAGCATCTAATCCTCAAATTAATTCCGATATTCCAATTCTACTAACAGAAACCATCAGCCCGGCTCCCGATGCCGTTGAGGGTGCCGTTGTCCTGGATAACCCTGTCGACTCACAAGCTTCTTGAATCGGCGAAGCCACTCTTCGTCGATTGTGCTCCATCCATGGGATCCCGTTCGAGGATGTTTTAGTTCCAACGAGACAAGATAGACCTCATTTTCCCCCAGCCAGATATACAGCCTGTAACAAGTTCATGTGTTGGGCTGGATGCGTCCCACCATTTTAACTCCTTCGTTCGGGAGATGTTGAGGTATCTTGGGATCGCCCCTACTTTGTTGCATCCCAATAGCTACGCTTTTTTTTACAGGAATTTCCTCTTATTCATGAATGTTCTGTTCCGTCGGCCGACTCCTAAAGGCATCGAATTTATCTATAACTTTAAAAGAGGTCAGGGAGTCCTTCTTACATCTTCCTTGAACCTTCGCCAAACTATCAAGTCTTGACGGGTGCATGGCAAACTTTCATTATTTAAGCATGAGTGGTTCTATGTGCGATGTCCTCCCGGCTTCACAAGGAGATGGTTAGAAGGACGTAAGTGTTACTTCCATTTTCCTTTTAAGTTCAATGACTCAAGTCATAACTTCTCCTTTGAATATACTAACATTCGAAGCTCTTTCAGGTGTTCATCTACATCCCAAAGGCCCTATGTTTTCTAGAGCTGTCACCATCATCTGCACCACTCCAGTTGAGGACCGAGATATTAAACTCCTCGTAACTAACAAGCTGCTATCTTTATTCGGGCTGTTGTAAGATGGCCGCAAAATCGGACTCCCCGGAAGCAAAGTAGTTCCGAAGATTTTTGTTGAACGAAGAGAAGAAACAATCAACCCCGTCGTGCCCCCTGCCGAGGGGACTCGGGAAGGTACCGAAGAGGAGGAAATCAAAGATTCTCAAGATGATAAACCTGGAGATGATGATGCAGGCCATGAAAAAGCACTGATGGCTGGTCCGTCGCAAGTTGGGCAATCGTAGACACCTCCAAAGAGAAAGAAGAAGTTGGTGTACCGACTACGCAAAAGAAAGGCTGGATTAGATCCATAATTCGTTATTACTCCCCTCGAAGAGGAGTCATCTTCTCAGCGACTGGAAAGTTCGTTAAAAGGATTCTCCGACCTTCAAATTTCGAATGATATAATATCCTACGATTTTCCCAATATTAATATCGAAGGACTTAGCTCCCTTACTAGAAGCGGCGAAGGCGTCCAACTTCCAATAAAAGGGAGAGCACTTCGATGAGAAAAGCCACCGTTACCGATCCGTTGGGGGGAAACACTAGGACACTCACAAACACTTGCACTCCATTGCACACTTGTTATTAATCTTTCGTACGACAACTTTTAATATGCTCTTATTTGGTTTTTTTACAGGTGCAATGTCTCAGTCTCGTGCCTTCGATCGTCTCCGAGGCTCTTCTACTTATCATCATCCAAGCCAGCACTTCGAATCCGCATGACATAGAGAGAAAGATGATGTACGAGATAAAGATTATTATTCGAGGGAATCTTCTTCCTCATCTAAGCGAAAGTCCCAATCCCATGCTTCTCATCATGACAAACACTCTAACCTTCCTGCTCGTAGTAGAGAAAAATCCTCGTATCGCGGCCCTCACACCGTCGCCCCTCACAAACAACATTTTGGCCCCTCTAGTTTAAGGCAGTCACGTGAGCACTGCTCCGACAAGCATCCACTTACCACTTCTGATCCACTTCCGTCGGTTGCTACTCCCAATTCTACTACAGCAGAAAAGTTAGCTGAACTTAAAGCTACTTTTTCGAAAATCTGCTTCGATGGTCTTAAATTCCTCCCCTCCATACATGTCATTCCTGGACATGCCAAAGAAAGCTCATTAGCATGTGTGAGCGATGTATTCGTTCAACACGAATCATTCATTCGTTTGGTCGAGAAAGTTTCCGAAGTCTCCATAGAGCGTCAGCATGAAATCGACCGTCTCAAGTTAGAGGCCATCCACGACAAAGATATCATCAAGAATTAGGATGCCGAGTTGCTTGAATCAAGACCCGACTTACAAAAGCCAAAAGAATGCAAAGGAGACAACAGGGGCGGTAAGTCGCCTAGAGACTTCTCATAAGAAGGAACTTGACGTGGTGCTTCAACACAGCGGCACGCATGCTTTAGAAAAGGAATCCTTGCAAAAGGAGAAAGATGTTATAGCTCACTGTGTTAAAGAGCTTGAAGAATTGATAAAGAAAGAGAGGGAGGAGAAAATTGAGGCGCAAGAGGAATCGCAGAGATACTGCGAGGAAATTGTCGAGGTGAGGAGCTTGAGAACAAAGCTCGATGAACAATTCGTCAAGATTTGAAGCTTTGAAGGAAGAAGCCTGAGAAGAGGGCAGAAAAGAAGTGCTTTAACAAGCTAACTCCCAAGTGGAGGCTGCCATCGAGTCCGGTAGGAATGAGTTTAAGGACTTGTTTGATCCACTAATTATCAAATATAATGCAAAGGTCCTTCTCCACCATGACTTAAGCTTTCTTTGCAAGGGATATCTTGAATCACTCGCCAAAGCCTAGAAGCACATCGTCAAGATAAAGAGGGAAGAGTTGGGAGAAGCAGAATTCAATGAAGAAGAACTTGTGAAAAAAGTGCTTCAAGGAAACGAACCATTTGATCTGGCCGCCGATAAACTTCAAATTTTTCAGACTCCTTCTTCGACTAAGGAAGAGTCTTATGGAACCGATCCTAAGGGTTCCTCTCCTATCCAAGTAGTTGGACCATCATCTTTTCATGATATGGAGCAAAACCTTGGCTATGATCTGGACAGGCCTGACTTTGGACCACATATGCTATCTTCCATTCTCGAAGGAAGCAATCAATTGACTACAGAAAATCAACCGAATGCTGGTATCATACTGAACTTCTTTGAATTTGAAAAGTTTTGTTCTCCATGCGCAATGGCTTTCAATTATTGTCCATGCTTTATCAAATTTTTGCAGGTCTTCCGGGCCCTGATCAGACTCCTAGGAGCGATGCTGCCACGAAGCAGTAGGAGAAAATGGCCAAAGTCCCGGCCGCTGTCGATATTCTGGGTCCCGATGCTCAAGTTATCGGTGCGCTTGATAAAGATAAACCTGAAGCTCTATCCCCTGTTGATGAATCGGAAGATGTAATGATCACGGGTGCTTCGGAGCATACTACTAAAATCAGTATGAAGGAGCAGATCGAGGAGGAGGAGAAGTCAAAGCATAAAAGTAAAGGCAAGCCCGTCGAGATGGAAGTTGAAGATCCTGATCTTGTACCACTACAAGTTATTCCACTAGGGGGGACGATTCCTGACAAAATCCCTCCTTCTTCTTCAAGCATTCCGGCCAAGGGCGTCAAAGGGTCCCGGAAGAGAAGCTCAACCGACTCCACTCCTGAAAAACCAAAGAGGGAGAGAAATTCGAAGAAGTAGTCATTACTTCATATCATTGTACATAATTTGAATAATTATTTCTTTCCTCAGTCATAGGTGTTCGGGTACGAATCTTGATTTTTTGAAACAACTTGTACTGGAATTTTGAGACTTGTGAATAAAATCTTTTGCTTTCGATTAGTTATCGTGTGAATCGTTATTTTGATAGTTTAATGATTACTTTCCATTCGATGTACTTGTAATTTATTGATTGCAAATTCCGTTAACAATTCACCGTCTCCATCTCAAGGCCTCCCCACGGTTGTTGCCTTAAGTCGTAAAAAGTGCTAAGCCAGAGCTGTAGTGAGCTGTTATATCCAACCTTCAGTAGTTTGTGTTCCTCCCGTCGTTTTCAAGTCGGAGTTGGTGGGATAGTTAACAGTCGGTATTTGTTCATCTGTTCATTGGAGTTTACATGTCAGTCCGCGCTCTAGGGACTTAGAGTTATTTTGCGAGTGGTTGGTTCACGCTCAATTTATGTTTTGTCTTAGTTCAGACTCTGAGGACTTAGAATCATTTTGCGGGCAGTCAGTTCACACCTGATTTGTTTATACTTCGGTCTGCACTCCAAGGACTTAGAGTTTTCTCGTGGGCGGTCGGTTCACACTCGAATTGTTTATACTCCAGTCCACACTTCGAGGACTTAGAGTTTTCTCGTGGGCGGTCGGTTTACATGCGAATTGTTTATACTCTGGTCCGCACCTCGGGGACTTAGAGTTTTCTCGTGGGTGGACGGTTCACGCCCGATTCATTTATACTCTGATCCGTACTCTGGGGACTTAGAGTTTTCTCATAGGCGGTCAGTTCATGGCCATTTTGTTTATACTCTGGTCCACACTCTGGGGACTTAGAGCTTTATCGTGGGTGGTCTGTTCACGCCCGATTTGTTTATCCTCCGGTCCGCACTCCGGGGACTTAGAGTTTTCTCGTGGGCGGTCGGTTCTCGCTCGATTTATTTATACTCTGGTCCGCTCTGTGGGGACTGAGAGTTTTCTCATGGGCGGTCGGTTCATGCCCGATTTGTTTATACTCTGGTCCGCAATCCGAGGACTTAGAGTTTTCTCGTGGGCAGTTGGTTCATGCCCAATTTATGTTTTTACTTCTTTTGGTCGCCTTGATTTAGTTTCACTCCCACTGTCCACGCAGGAATTTTTCAATCTCCGGATTATCGGCCACATTTGTTCTCTATTGCTTGTCCCATCCTCTGGATCATTCGCGGGAATTGTTAACCGAGCCAATTAATGGAGCTCATCTTGTTCGATCCCATCAAGGATTAGTATGATTGATCAATTTCAAACTTCGGGAGCCGGTTCACATATCACATATACCGATATCAATCAGTTTCATTATGTACTTAGCATAAAATGCAATGACAGTCATATAAGCAAAGGAAGTTCGAGTCTTTATTCATCAAATGGAAAAGAATAAACTATTCTATCTTATTACATATTTGGAGAAATCAAATGCCAAAGCAAATATAGAAAGCAAATAGAACTGAAATGCAAAAAAATGTTCTAAGTGAAATAGCGTCGTAAATGCTTGCTATTCCACGCTCTTGGAAGTGTAATGCCATCGACAGTCGCTAGCTTGAAAGTTCCTTCTGAAGCCTCTGTTCAATGGCATACATTCCTTCCCATGTCGGATTCATATGTAACGGGGCCGAAAAAACCCGTTTTAGGACGAGATCTCCAACTTCAAAGGTTCTCGATCGAACTTTAATGTTGTAATATCGGGCGACTCGATGTCGGTGTGCAGCTGCTCTCAAATCTGCTTCCTCGAGCTTCTCATCGATAAATTTCAAGGATTCCAAGAGAAGATCTTTGTTCGTTTTGGGGTCGTAGTAAGTCACTCAATGAGAAGGGACTTTGAGTTCCACTGGAATAACAACTTCGAAGCCATAAGCAAGAGCGAATGGAGTTTGGCCAGTCGAGAACTTATGAGTGGTTCTGTAGGCCCAAAGCACCGTAGGAAGTTCATCCACCTACTTGCTTCTAGCCTTCTCCAAACGCTTTTTCAGAATAGACTTGATAATTTTGTTTACAGCTTCAACCTGTCCATTTGCCCGAGGTTGAGCGACCACTACAAACCTCTTTTCAATGCGATATCTCCGACAAAATTCTTTAAATTCAGCACTATCGAACTGAGTCCCATTATTTGTTACGATAGTTCGTGGGAGACCAAAGCAACATATGATGTTTCGAACAATGAAATTGATTACTTTCTTAGTTGTGATTGTGGCTAACGGTTCTGCCTCAGCCCATTTGGTGAAGTAATCAACTGCGATAATAGTGTACTTCGCACAACCTTTAGAGATTGGAAAAGAGCCGATGATGTCAATACCCCACATAGCGAATGGCCATGGACTGACCATTTGTGTGATCTCTGTTGGCGGAGCTCTTGGGACTTCCGCATATATCTGGCACTTGTCACATCGTCTCACATAATCAGCAGCATCCTGGTTTACAGTTGGCCAATAATATCCGTAACGGAGTATCTTCTTTGCCAGAGTTTGCCCCCTCCCAGTGTGATCGCCGCATTCTCCCTCATGAACTTCTTTTAGAACACCCTTTATCTCGTCATGAGCGATACACCGGAGTAAGGGAACATAAAACCCTTTTCTATACATAGTTCCTTCTTGCATGATATACCACGAAGCTTTGCGAAGGACTTGTCGCTTTTTGTTTCTCCTTTCAGGCAAGATTCCATGCAACAAGTAATCTTTAAATGGAGTCACCCACGATTCCCTCTCGAATTCCACTTCCAGTACTTGATCAATTTCCATCATATTTATACTTGGGGTATGTAATATCTTGATTGAAACCAAACCCATCTGTTGCGCATCGCCAGCACTAGCGAACTTTGCCAATGAATCAGCTCTTTGTTTTGCTCACGTGGGATATGTGAAATGTCATAGTATTCGATATTCGCCAACAACCCCTAAACTCGGGTAAGGTACGGGGCAAGTCATTGTCCCTTAGACTGATAGTCTCCTCTAACTTGATACACCACCAATTGTGAGTCTCAAAAGATTTCAAGAGACTTCACTCCGAGCTCTCTTGTAAGTTTAAGTCCAGCAATCAACGCTTCATACTCAGCCTCATTGTTTATAGCAAGAAAATCAAGCTTCAAAGTATAGCAAATTGACCGATTCTCAGGGGTTACAAGCACAATCCCAGCTCCGGAATAGTGACCATTAGATGCTCCATCAGTGTATAACTTCCATCGCACGGTAGGGATTCCGCTGCCTTCTAGAAGCTCATCTTACATGGTAAATTCTGCTGTAAAGTCTGTCAGTGCTTGACCCTGGATAGCTCTTCGGGGAAGATATGTAATGTCAAACTGGCGGAGCTCGATGTTCCATTTAAGCAACCTTCCATACGTCTCAGGTCACGTAAGACTTGTAGTAACAGTTGGCCGGTGTAAATGTTGATCGGATGTGCCTGGAAGTACGGAAAAAGTTTCCATGATGCGATTAGCAAGCAGTAAGCCAATTTTTCTATCTTCGGATAGTTCCTTTCTGCTCCTGTTAATCGCTTGCTGACATAATACACCAGCCTCTGAATCTGGTTCTCCTCGCGAATCAAAGTGGCACTTATAGCATGTGCTGATACTGCCAAATAAATGTACAACTCCTTATGATCTATCGGCTTTGACAAGACAGGGGGTCTCTCCAAATGATCCACCAGAGCTCGAAACGCGTCTTCACAATCCCGCATCCAATCAAAGTTTATCTTTCCCTTCCTAATCAAATCAAAGAAAGGAATTCATTTGTCAGTTGCCCTGGAGATAAATTAACTTAAAGCAACAACCTTCCCATTCAAACTTTGCGTTGTTTAATGGTTCTGGGTGCTTGAATATCTCGAATAGCCTGAACCTTTTCTGGACTAATTCAATTCCTCGAGCATTGACAATGAAGCCCAAAAACTTTCCTGACGCAACACCAAATGAGCATTTCAAAGGATTGATCTTCATGTTATAAAATCTGGGGATGTCGAACATCTCTGCCAAGTCTCGAATGTGGTCGTTTAATCGCCGTAACTTCACGAGCATATCATCCACATAGACTTCCATTGTCCTCCCAATCTGATCTTTAAACATTTGGTTAACTATGCATTTATAGGTTACTCCAGCGTTCTTCAATCCAAACGGCATCACCACGTAACAGTATATCCAACATCTGTCGCAAAGCTGGTATGTTCTTGATCGGGGACATGCATCAGGATTTGGTTATACCCCAAGTACGCATCCATAAAGGATAACAATTCATGCCCTGCAGTTGAATCAACTAGCTGATCAATCCTTGGAAGGGGAAAACTATCTTTAAGACACGCCTTGTTCAAGTCTGAATAGTCGATGCACATTCTCCACTTCCTGTTCGCCTTCTTCACCAACACGAGATTAGATAACCATTCAAGATAAAGGGCATTGTGAATAAACCCATTGACTTTCAATTTATCCACCTCCTCTTAAAGAGCAACGGATCTCTCTGCATCCATGCCTCGCCTTTTCTATTTTACCGAAACATATTTCGGATCAACGTTTAATGCATGACTCGCGATGGCAAGCGAGATCCCACACAGGTCAGAATGAGTCTAAGCAAATACATCCAGATTTGCTTGGAGAAAATTAGCAAGTTCTCTCATCATCGAAGGGCTGAGCTGCGATCCAATCTTTATGACCCGTGATGGGTCATCGTGGCTGACTGTTAAATCAATCGTCAGCTCAGCCAGCACCGCCTTAGTCTCCTTGGGCTCCTCTTTATCATCCCTTGGATCTATATATCTATAGAAGCGACTGTGGTGCCCAAGCCAAGGCTTAGGTGCCATTTGTCAATCTTCAGTAACTTGGATGCAGACAGATTTGTCCACACCCTTTCCCTTCTCCTTACGTTGAGCTTTACTCAACTCAGCCACATAACAGGAACGTCCAGTCGCCTGATAACCATGGACCACTCCTACTCCATTATCAGTCGGAAATATTAAAGTCAAACACCATGGGGCAAGAGCTACCTGAAATTCAGCCAGGGCCGGTCGGCCCAGAAAAACGTTATACAGTGAGTCAACATCCAAAACAATGAACGGTAGGATCCGCGCTCTCCTACGTTCACCTTCCCCCAATTCAACTGGCAACTCCACATAACCAATTGCCTCAGTCGCCACACTATTGAAACCATGTATACGAGCTTTAGATGGTTTCAAATTGTTAGCGTTCATTCTCATTTAATCATAAGCCTTCTTGAAAATAACGTTTACCGAACTTCCATAATCAATCAAAATTCTTCTTACTAGGGCAGGGCCAATCATGGTAGAAATGACCATCGGGTGAATTGTAGGAGCCTCTACTCTATCTGCATCCCTGCTTCTGAACACTATATCATCAGTCATTGTACGTTGTTGCTTGGCCGGAGTTCCATCCTCCGTATTTGAGCAATACTCAAAATCCACATGCTTCATCACACTGGCATAGCGCTCCATTTCCTGCCAACTGCTATCCGTAGAATGGGGTCCTCCAACTATCATGTTTATCACTAATATTTCTCCGGTCCACGCAGGCTCCTCAGCCCTAGGTGGAGCTTGTCCTCGATTGGGGTCTGATGTCCCCTGTCTGCCATCCTACGGAGTTTTCATGAACTGCTGCAACTTCTTTTCCCGAATCAACTTCTTTATAGCATCCTGGAGATGCCTGCACTCATTCATATTGTGCCCATAACACTCATGAAATCGGCAATACTTTCCAGACTATTTCTGTGTCTCTGTTGACTCCTTTGGACGCGACTTCTTATATTGAAAAGTATTACAGGTGGATAGGTAAACATTCTCCAAGGATGCATTTAGAGGTGTGTAGTTGTCATACATAAGAATCCTAGGCCTTGGTCTTCCAGGCTCCCTCTTCCGGTCTCGATTCCCTGCACGATTTCTCTTCTGTTGATTCGGCTTGTTCTGAACATTAACCTGAACCTTCCCAGAACTCTCATCAGACTACTTTATTGCAATATTGCTTTGTACTGCTTCTCCTCTTGGTCCCATGGCATTGCTTTTTCTAAAGGACTTGGCCTCCTCCTTCCTCATAAACTGAGCTGCCTTTGAATAGAAGCGTTCCAATGCAGCCGGCGGTATTCCAGCTAGCCAATCACCAAACTTGGATTCCAGATCAATCCCTCTCGTCACAGCCATCAGTATAGCATGGTCATTTGGGTTACTAACTTTAGTGGCAGCAACATGAAATCTTTCCAAGTAGTCCTTCAATGATTCCCCCGGAGCCTGGATTATGATGGAAAGTGACATTACGTCTTTAGGACGAGTAGCGTGGATCCGGAACTCCTCCACAAACTTGTTGCTAGTTCATCAAATCTTGAGATCGATCGTGGGGGTAATCTTGTAAACCACATCTTCGCGATCCCAGAGAGGGTAATAGGAACGCATCTACATTTGGTTGCGTCATTGGCTCTTGCTGGGTCCATCAACCATTCGTACATCATAATGTGCTGCCTGGGGTCTGTTTTTCCCTCATAGGCAGGCATCGTAGGCATGTTGAACCTTCTCGGGTACTCTGCATGTAAAACATTATCAGTAAACGGGGTATGGCTCCTCAAAATTCCTCAATCATCATTCATCAAACCCTGGTTCTCCCTCACCAGCTGTCTGACCATCGCCGATAAGTCTGGTGTCTGGATGGGTGGTGCCAAGTGGTGGTCGTGCTCCACCTCACGTGAATGGTCCGGTCGATGTCTATGGGCCAGTTCATGCCTCATTGGTCTATCATCCTCTTGATGTGCACCATGAGCATTCATCTCATCGTCATTCCGGAGGGGTAGTTGGTAAGCATTCAAACGGACTCCTACATCCAAGCTTCCAAAAACAGCTCCAGCTCAACTCCCCATGTGCAGCTAGGGAACCCCTCCTCAGGAGGAGGGATCGGTACCGATCCCTAGGGAGGGATCGGCACCGATCCATCTTGGCAGACCATGTTGGTCTGCCAAGCGATGCTCCGACATCCCTGCTTGCTCTCCTTCGACCCAGCGATGCCTATGCCTATGATATTCATCTGATGAGGTTGAACTTTCCAACCACGAGTAAGAAGCAAGATCCCTTCTGGCGCTCTGACGCTGCTGTTGAACAATCTGGTTCATTAGGTTACCATTAGTCTGGATTTGCTCGTTCAGTTGCATACAGCTCTCCATTAACTCCCTCATCAAGTTGTTGAATTCAGCTCTAGTTATAGAATCAATAGGGTTATGGACTTCAGCGGGCTCCACATTCAAATTTGCAGGCTGGTTGCTTGGAGTTCCATGTTGAATGCTGGCGGTTTCATTTGCATCAACATTCTGGGAAGTTTATCTGGTATGCCTCACCATTCTGGATTTCTTTGCTTAGATTCTAGTAAATTTGAGTAGTATCTGCAAGCTTTTGAAGATGAATCTGGATCTCCTTCGGGGGATTTTCTCAATCCATTAGCAGCAAAGAGGATCCTAACAGGCTGAGAATCAGATTCTCAGTGAAAGTATAAAAATTTTGCAACCAAATTGGCTACAAATACCCAAGCATAGATTTGTGTAGTGAAATAAATGAAGAACCTACATTAAAATGGAGGAATATATTCAATTAACAAGAAAATCACAGTAGAAAACAAAAACAACAAGATTTATAGTGGTTCGGTATTGATTGCCTACGTCCACTTTGAATGTTCTCTTTATTGATTCACAATAATCTTGATTACAGTAAGAAACAGCAAGAAATAAGAGAATAATGGAGGAAGTTGATTACAATAATAGTGCTATCTAACCAGCAGCGTAAAGATCCTTAGAGTGACCCCTAGGCCTGTATTTATAGGTGAAGGCGACCACCAATCTGACTGGAATTTCGGCAATAGGACCTTATCATCCATATGGGCCCACCATAGGGAGTGCTAGGCCCAAATCTCAATGGAGAGGGATCGGTACCGATCCCTCTATTTATTGAATTTATGGCAGCGGTCCCTATGGTAACATCCTCATGCTTAGATATGATGGTGTCTCAAATATCATGATGATTGAATGTGTGAAGCTCAATTTTTCGCTTGATCTTTGGTTTAGTTCCATATTAAATAGTTTCTGCCGAACCCTTTACTTGATATTGTGTCGATCTATAATGCTTCAAAAAGTTATGCTGACCCCTCTAGCTCCATAGCGCACTGTCGATCCATTTTGCTTCTTAAATATATGTTGATCCTCCTTGCTGTAGGATATTATGCCGATCCCTACTCGTTCGCACATAACCCTTGGTCTTCACCACAACATACCGATCCCTCCTATGGCTCAACACTATGCCGATCCATATACTTCAACCATACTGATCCCTCTATTATTCCATCTATGCTCACTCTTCGTCCTCTGACTATGTCGATCCCTATTATTCTACTTTGCTATACTGATCCCTCCTGTATCTAATCTACGTTGACAAATAACTATGCCGATCCTTTTTCCATCCAAGATAATTTCCATATTTCTGACATCATTCGTTGTCTGTTTATCAACTCTGTTCAATCCGGTTTTCGTATAACTGTCTGAACTATATTTCTGGGTCCTATAGCCATTGCTTCACGGCCATCCTTCTTGACAACTATCGAGCCCGTATTACGTGATTAGTCCAATATAGTTGGGTCAGGTTACCGAGTAACACTTACAAAAATAAATACTTCGAAGAAATATCGATAATGTGACCGAAAATCGTTTTATCGATAAACAGATTTTTACTAGATATAAGTTGATCGAACTTCTTGGGTATGCCTAATATATTGATATGTAATTAATTAGAAACTAAAATATTTTATGTAATGTGGCTAATTATATGTGAATAGGAAAAGGATTAGCAAGTGGATTAAGGAAAGATATTTTGGAAATAGTAAAAGATATTTCCTAAGGGATATGAGGTGTAAAGCAAGGCATAGAGAGGGAGCATGCATTGTGATCTTTCATGGAAGGTAAGAGGTGAATGGTTACTTCTTGGCAAATTCTAAGTAAGGCTCTTCATGTGTTACATTAAATCATTTGCTAATTTTTAGAGGTAGAAACACTTAGCCTTAATCCTCTTCTAACTTCACTAATCAATCTTTAATTAAAGTTACTCTTCTTCAATCTTCACCAAACTCGAGTATAAGGCTTAGCACATCATAGCAACATATAATATCAATTCATAGCTTGAAGAAAAGGATAAAACACCCCACTCCAAGTTTGGGCCATGAGCATTAAAAGAGAAGGGGAGGTGGCCAAGTGCAAAACTGGAAGGAAAGGTGGTCCCTTTGGATGTTTTCTGATGGTAGTAAGTCTTCATGCGATTCTAAATGCCTTTTACTTTTGTTAGCTTAGTTTTGGGTAAGTTAATTCACCATTGAAAAGTAAATGATGCATGTATATATGTTGTGTGCAAATATAAAGTAAAACATTAACTAATGAAGTTATAACTTTGGACCATACTTTCTTTTGAAAGCAAATGACAACTCTATATTGTATATCATAACTTCTAATACACTCTACGATATGTAACGTGGCCTTGACTTTGTGTTTACATGTTTGGTTTGGTTGTATGTGGAATTGAAGTGTGTTTGAAGCGATAAAGGTCATTATAAGTGCACTTTGAATCCCTTGTGTTTTAACTTGTGTTAAATGGTTATATATGAATATAATATGAAAGAATATTGTTTACCCACCTTTTGGCAAGGTCATACACAGGAGAATTTAACCCAACTGGCTTCACAATTGTCAAGGCCGATGAGTGTAAGGTAATGATTATGAGGTCTGGAAGTCAACTCAGATAATAACATGAAGCTAGGATTAAACGAAGTTGGTAGAAAAACGATGCAGGGTGCTTGAAATACGGATATATGCTTGAGAAGGAAGGATCGGCATAGATTGGATTAGCATAAGTATGGATTGGCATAGTAAAGGATCGGCATAGTTAGAATCGGCATGAAATGGATTGGCATAGGGAGGATCGACACAGCTCGAATTGGCTTGGATGGACAAAGCTTGGTTCGGCATAATATGGATCGGCATAGGATGGATCGGCATAGCTTGGTTCGGCAAAGCATGGATCGACGTTGTTCATGATGGATGGATCGGCCCTGATAGTAATCTAAGGGGTCGGCATATTGGAGTTTCATGATATGGATCGGTATGGCATACACTAGAAGGAGTTGGATCATCACAATACCCTAAAGCATTAGGGATCAGAATAGCAACATAAGTGCCATGGATCAAGAAGGTTCGGTGTACCTTCACGTGGAAGGATGGGTCGGCATATCATCGTGGAGGAGATGGATCGGTACGCTTCGTGGAGGATGGATCGGTATAGGATATTGGAAGGAGATGGATCAGCGTGGCAATATGGAAAGGGAGGGATCGGCATGAAGACCTCTTCATCAACGCTCGACCTTGAATTGGATGAAGGAAAAAGGATCGATATTATGTTAGTTGGTCGATACTCATGGACGAATCATGTATGCCGATCGTTTTGGTGGGCCCATGTAGGTGAGAAGGCCCTGTAGCCGAAGTTTCACCTATAAATACAGCAGGCTTGGCTTCTAAAAAGGGACCTTCATTTTGTTTCTCTTCATCTTCTACCTAGGGGATACTCTGCATTTTTATTCTGGAATTTTGGATTGTAACTGTAATCAAACTTCAGTATAATAAAAGGGATTGTTCTGGAGTGGATGTAGGCCGGAGTTAGCCAAACCACTATAAAACTTGTGTGTTCCTTTACTTTTTCTGTTATTGATTCTATGATCTGCGTGTCTGTCTTTCTACTTGGGTATTGTTTTGGGAATTTGGTGCTTTCACGCACAACTGGTTGTTGGTAGCCAATTTTGACGCCAACATTTTGGTGCTTTTACTGAGAAGACTAGCATTCGCGGATTTGGAAGCTAAGATCTCAGATTTAGAAGCTTGGATACTTGGATCTAGGAAGCAATGACTAGGCAATCAACAAGGAGACAAAGAACAGATATGAGCCATCATGGAGGAAGTCAAGAGGCTTCCTCGGGAGCTAATCAAACCTCGATCTTCATTACCAGAGACGAGATGGAGACGATGACGTATGTTATGCAAGAAAGGATGCTGAAGAGACAGGAGGAAATGATGCAGAACCTACTTCGACAGATTAGACAAGCTGGAGTGCAAAACCAAGGAAATGGAGTAGTAGGGAATACTAGAAATATGGATCATAGAGTTGGAGCAGTAGGAGCTAAGGAAATCCAGAATCAGAACCAAAGAAACGAAGCAAATAGGACGCAGGATGGAGTGGAACCGCTGGGAGCAACCCCTGACCGACTAGGAACCATCGGCAAAACTATAGCCGATCGTTATAGAACGATCGGTGCCAATCATTCCACACTCGGGGGCATGCCTCTGGGTCATGTTGGCTCGATTCCAAGCAGGATACCAGGCGATGCTGTGTAGTTTGGCACTGATTGGAATATGGATGTTCGTCCAGAAGAGCAGATTTCAGGATTCCCACGTGGACTCTGGGGGCAGGTTGGAGAAAATGGACGAAGATTACCACTTGATGACAATGACAGGCTGGCGGAAGTGATCGGACAGGCTATGAGAAGAGGATTGGTTAATAGGGATCTGGAAGATGTGAATAGGAGCCCCTTTGCTCCTAGGATTAAGCAAGCTAGGAATCCACCGGAATTTAAACTACCAACACTCGAGACGTATGATGGGAAAACAGATCCCGCCATTCATTTGACAAGATACATGAGACACATGGAAGTACTGGGGGTATCGTAGGAAGTCATGACACGGTGTTTCCCCTTGTACTTGACGGATATAGCTGCACTATGGTTCAGACAGTTGGAAAGCGACTCTACTAGCACGTGGACGGAATTGATCGAAGGGTTTATGAGGCAGTTTAGGGTTCACATCTCGAGACCAAAAATGTGATGAGTTTGGCAACACTGAAGCAAAGGACCGGAGACTCCCTGAAGAGTTTTCTAATACGGTTTAATGCTATAGCGGTATCGGTAGATCATTCAGATCCGTCCATGGTTTTGATGGCGGTTGTATCTGGAATTGTTGATGGCACTGAGTACAAGGATTCACTTGAACGGGATCCACCGATGGATCTAGGAGAGTTTTACCACGAAGTAGAAAGGTTCCTGCGATAGGAAGATGCACGAGCTAACAAACCGGAGGTGAATGTTGTGCAAAGTGGAGGATCATCAGGGGATGTAAACAAGAATGATAAAGACAAACGGAAAATGAGTTATGGCAGTAATATGTCAAAAAGGCAATGGAGAGAACCAAAATTCTCTTCTTACACGGATTTGACCGAACCTTTGGAAAGGATTTATTTGGATACTCGAGGATGCCTTTAGTATCGAAGGCCGGCGAAAAAAGAACCCTCCAAATACGAGCGGGCATCGGGAAAGCATTGCCTAATCCATAAGCTGGATGGGCACTATACAAATGACTGCAGGCATTTGAAGGATATCATTGAGGAGCATGTGAGGAATGGTCAGTTACAACAATATACAAGGACACAGGCTGTGGTGGTGGAACAGGAGCAGCCACCATCCACCTTAAATAAGAATGGCACTGGATCAAGGCATCATCGTCAGCTTATCATTAATTGATTGGATTTATGGCATGGAATAAGTAATAAACCCCGCAGTAATACGGCTAAGTCACTTACACATGTATAGGATCGAGGACGATCCCTAGGCATGCTCTGAGATGACGATGAACCGTAATGCTCGGGTCTGTGAAATCTTGTTTTATTTTCCATTTACTACGAACTATGGTTTTTCGAATACTATGGCTATTTAGTTTTTTGGTTGTACGAACTTTTATTTTATATTTTACCAAGTGGATTTTGGAATGATTAAATCAGATTAATGAAATAAATAACACAGGTCAAGGTTATGGCCCCGGTCGAAGAGACAGGGCAATAACCACGAGTTACGAGTCCCTTCGCCAGAGAGCGATGGGATGGACTCGTACATGGATAAGTCCTCGACCGGAGAGTCGAAGCTGGAGTATGATACCAACAGATTAATTCCTCGACTGGGGATCGAACCCGGAGTACGATACCTCATGGATTAAGTCCTCGACCGAAGAGTTGAGGCCGAAGAATAGAACATAATAGATCGTCAGGTGTGGACTATACCTGGCAAGGGGTAGGCCACATCGTCAGATAGCGGCAGGATCGGCCTACTCAGATCATCGAGTACGGATTGTGCCCGACAAGGACCCGGAGCGGTCCCGGATTTGGATAAAACGACCCCGAGAGGTCCAAGGATTAGGATATGGACCCGGAGTGGTCCCAGATTTGGATAAAACGACCCGAAGGGGTCTAAGGAATTGGATTTGGACTTGGAGCGGTCCCGAATTTGGATAAAACAGTCCGGAGAGATCATGGATTTGGTTAATGGATTTGGGATGGATTCAGAATTGGATATCGACTCAGAACAGTCATGGATTCCGCTAATGATCCGGAGGGATCAAGGAATTAGATCGGCAATAGATTGGATTTAGAATTGGAAAATATGGCAATCAATGGATTACGGACTTCGGATTTTGGATTTAAGGCAATTCAAAACACGCCTTCCTATCGCAAGGATGTTTTGGGGGGTAAAGTGTTAACCCGCCTTTTGGCAAGGCCGTACAAAGGCGGATTTAACCTAATAAGCTTCACAATTGTCGAGTTCGATGAGTGCAGGGTGATGATTGTGAGGTCCAGAAGTCAACTACAAATAATAACATGAAGCTAGGATTAAATGAAGTTGGTAAAAAAATGATGCAGGGTGCTTGAAATACATATATAGGTTTGAGAAGGAAGGATTGGCATAGATTGGATTAGCATAAGTATGGATCGACATAGGAAAGGATCGGCATAGTAAGGATCGACATGATATGGATCGGCATAGGGACGATCGACACAGCTCGAATTGGCTTGGATGGACAAAGCTTGGTTCGGCATAACATGGATCGGCGTAGTATGGATCGACATAGCTTGGTTCGGAAAAGCATGGATCGTCGTTGTTCACGATGGATGGATCGGCCTTGATAGTAATCTAAGGGGTTGGCATATTGGAGTTTCATGATATGGATCGGTATAGCATACACTAGAAGGAGTTAGATCGTCACAATACCCTAAAGCATTAGGGATCTACGAAGCAACCTAAGTGCCATGGATCGGCATGCCTCAGAGGGGTCGGCGTATCTTCATGGATCAGGAAGGTTCGGCGTACCTTCATATAGAAGGATGAGTCGGCATATCTTCATGGAGGAGATGGATCGGCATGCTTCGTGGAGGATGGATCGATATAGAATATTGGAAGGAGATGGATCGGCGTAGCAATATGGAAAGGGAGGGATCGGCATGAAGACCTCTTCATCTATGCTCGGCCTTGAATTAGATGAAGGAAAAAGGATCGGTATTATGTCAGTCGATCGATACTCATGGACGAATCAGGAATGTCGATCGTTATGGTGGGCCTGTGTTTGGTGAGAAGGCCTTGTAGCCAAAGTTTCACCTATAAATACAGTGGCTTGGCTTAATAAAGGGGACCTTCATTCTATTTCTCTTCGTCTTTTACCTAGGGGATACTCTGCCATTTTTATTCTGGAATTTTGGATTGTAACTGTAATCAAACTTCAGTATAATAAGAAGGATTGTTCTAGAGTGGACGTAGGCTGGAGTTAGCCGAACCACTATAAATTTGCGTGTTCCTTTACTTTTTCTGCTATTGATTCTGTGATCTGCGTGTTTGTCTTTCTATTTGGATATTATTTTTGGAATTTGGTGCTTTCACATACAACTGGGTGTTGGTGGTCAATTTTGATGCCAACAAATATATCTTGTTCTCTACACTTATAATAGTGTATGAGATAGTAAGGAAATGGTTTGGAAAATTATAGAAATGACACGATGAAGTTGTAAAAGTTAAAAGCAGAATAGTAGCCATAGATAAACTTTGAAAATGCCTTGTATTCGGTGACTTTTAATGTTATTTCAAAAAATATCCTTAAGAGTTTCTTTGCATAGTTATTAAGTAATATAAGTAAAGTACTTACTGTAAAAAAATTGGGCTTTAAATCAATTAATAGCTAGTTGAAAACTAGTCAAACGTTTAGGGCTTTAAAACTGGTTTTGTGGCAAGAATAGGAAATTGCACCATTTAACATCTGCAACACTTTTTTGGTGTTTCTAAACTTTTGATGGTAGTTCTGTTAAATGCCATTATTATCTGCTTGAAAATTTAAAATATTAAAAGTGTTATTTAGATAAAGTATTTTTCCAAGATCTTTTTAGGGATGTTTAGTAACATTAATTAAAGTGTTTTAAAAGAGGTTTGAGGCTTAAATATATTTTTTATAATTATTTATGAATTTTTAAAGTAAAGGGTTTTAAATACAAAACATGCTTTTTAATGATTTTTGTTAAATTTGAAATTAGTTATTTTTAAGTAATATTAGTGTGTGTGTGTGTGTAAACATATATATTAAAACCTATTTAAGTATTTTTAAAGTGTGTGTGTCTATATAAGTTTGGAAAAGTAAGTTAAGTAATTTATAAAATGATAAAAGTGGTATATATGTTTTAAATATCTCATTCTTCCTGTCGATTTTGATAAATTTCAAATATGGAAACTTCCCTGCTTCTTCCTACCGATTCCGATCTCTCCACCCTCTCATAATCCCTTCGCTCCCTCCCTCATCCATCTTCAACTCTCCATGACTATGAAACCTTATAAGTATTCCCCAATCCAGCCAGTTAGCGCCCCATCAAGTTTGACTAGGCCCGGTCGTGATTTCAAAGTTTAGATCCAGTCTTCCCATTCCTATCTCTTTCCTGGTCATTCCTAGGTTCGACTATCAATTTCCCGCATCTTTGTGTCTCTAATGTGAATCGTTTGCCTTATGACAATGATATCGCCATTATTTATTCGACTGTCGATTTCCCGCATCTCCATAACTCGGGTGAGCATCTGAACTCTATTATTGATTCAACTAGGGTAGTGTTGCCTATGCTTGGTAGCAAGACCGACTGTTTAGTAAACCAGAATATGGATAAGGGATATAAAATGACTGATGTTTTTGAGCAAGTTGCTCCGCTTTCGACTGTTTTTGGTTTAGGCAATGCTAGTGTTCGACGGAATGCCACTATGGATAATTGCTTACCTGTTGTGCTAGTTGCACTGTCTTAGGACCTTGTGCCTAGTAATGCTGCTGGTCAGTCAGTGGCTTCAATGCCTGATCCAGTGTGCCCCAATCTCTGGTCTTCCCTCTTCCGATCCTTGCCCTGCATTGCGGACGTCTACATGCCTACTGACTTTGAAATTAAGGTGAATAATGGTATTATGGTGCCTCCTTCTTCAGTTATGCAAGGTAGGGCATATTTTCGGTCGGGTTCCTAGTTGGATTTTTCTAGACCCTAATCAAAAGTACAAGATGCTAGAAATCTATGTCGTTGCATAAGGAAACTCAGTGGTGATCTCTGTATAACTTATATTAACTCTATATATTTCTTCAAATTATCTAGCAATGATGAACGTCAACGTGTACTAGAAGTTGATCCATCCTTTATTGATGGGAAACTGTTTATTATCACCACTTGGTCTCGCACTATGGCTAATGCTAGGGACTAGGTGTTGTCTATTCCTGTTTAGACATACTTTACGCACATTCCATCTATATTGCAGCTGTTACTGGGTCTGAACTGGCTGGCTTGCAAAATTGGTAATAATTGAAATGTTTTGACTCTAATACGGTGGCTCGTGAGAGATTGATTTAGGCCAAGGCGCTGATAGAAGTAACCCCTGAAAAGCCGCTACCTTCTTTGATTAGTGTTCAACTTGTGGTAGGCCATGTAGCGGAAGTTCATGTTAGATATGGATGGGCGCCTGATATTTGTACCACTTGTCATTCTTTTGGCCACCTTGCTGACTCTTGCAAACTCCCAGTCTCATCCCTGGAGGCTCCTCCTCCATTCAAGATTCCGCTACCACATCCTCTTATACGTAAGTGGGTTCCTAAGGTTAGATTTACCAATTCCTTAGTTATGGATTAGATTGATAGGACTTTGGTTGTTGCATCTATTACAGAAGTTGCTTCTATTCCTCTAATGATAGAGTCTTGCCTTGCCACCCATTCTGCTGTAGGTATTGTTTCCCCTGTTATCTCCCCTTCAACTGCTACCATTGATCATGTGTTATCTATTGTCTCCCAGGCAGACGTTTTGAGCGGAATTCTTTTAAGAAAGCTTGGGTTCATGAACTATCTAAGATGAGATATGACCTTGCTCGACATGATTTCCATATGTTTATTAGTGACATTGATGGAGAATCCAGGCGTCTTCATTACTCTGTTGATGGAGAGGCCTTGTTCTTAATGTGGATGGTGCACGTGGTGTTAGGAATAGGTCTGTTCTTGATGATAATAGTTGGGGTAGGAAATTTATCTACCTTAGGGATTATTCTGGCTTTATTTTGAATATTGTGACTCTTTTCATGGGTTTTTTGCATGTGATAGACCCCGACTCTTCAATCAATGGAAGTGATTCCTCCTCTTTCAAGGAGGACTAGCTTAGGTCATATATAGTAGTTTAGGCACCTTTGCATATTTCATGTTTTGTATTTTCCTTTATTAGCAGTTGAGGCATGCTGCCTTTCTCCTGTAATAATTGATTTTCTGGTGATAAAAGAGGATGGCCCACTATAAAAACCAGCCGGCCTTGCCAAAAAAATGATAAAAGTGATTTTGTTATAACCTTAAGTTATAATGAATAGTTTTTGAGAAGCTGATTAAAAGTACGTTGTCTTGTTAAATGGGTGTAGATGTAGTTAGATCTTTGAATAGATTATTCTAATAATAATGACAAGTATAAAATGGTTGTGGGTTTACAGTAACAATGTTTTAGATACATTTGTTTTTAACCCCTTTGAATATACTTTTGAAAATAAGTATATCTTCAAAAAGAACGTTTTAAAGATAATGTTAAGTATAAAATGGTTTTGGGTTTATAGTAACAATGTTTTAGTAACATTTATTTTAACTTATTTGAATATACCTTTAAAAATATGAAATCTTATTAAGAGATTTATGAATATTCTTATACCTAGGAGATTAGAATATGAATACATTTTTAAGAATGTAAAGAGTAGAAATGAATAGTGAAATAGTTGTATACATACATACATATATATATATATATATCTTTTGTAAAGGTGTTTTAAATATATCTACAAGTATTTACAAAGAAGTTTCAATTAACTAAAGAATTACTTAAATAAAAAGGGGATTAGAAGTCGCTTATGTACTTAATCATGCACAGTGTGTTTACTCGTTTATGGAAAGTATTTAATCCCATATTTACCACTAAAATCCAACAAAGGAGACTTGTTTTATCTATGAGAGTTAAGAATGAAGTGTCTAGATATGGCTTAGATGCAACCAATGCTGGCTTCATTCTTGACCGAGGGATAACATAAGTTGAGAAGATCGGAGATGGTGATAAGTGTACAAGACTTGATTTCCATATGTGATCATTTTATTGCTATCGAACTTAACCAAACTAAATTAGGAAGTATATAAAAGCTTCGTGGCTTCATATTATTTGAGATCCCCTCGGGAAGACTCATTAGTGTTAAACGTCTCTTACTTTAAGAATGAGATATACAACATCTCTCAGGGAGGACTCCTTTGTATCTATTCGAGTGATGAAGACTCATGTGAGAGATGTTGAACGTGACTTCACCATCAAAGATGGCAAAAATGGAGAAGAATACATATCCAGGGGGTTTAGCCAACCCACGAAATAAATTAAACCAAATATCTAGAGATGCTTTCGGTTGTTGCTAATGGGAGTTGTTAGTATTCGATATCACGTGTTCGGGCATGGATCAGCTATATTTACCTTTGTGACATGTTTTATCTAGAGATATGCATAGTTTTGAAAGGTACTTTCTGACCCTTGTTAGGAGATCCACCTCGATGCACTGAGGGCGTCTCTATGGAAATCCATATGCGAATGTACCTTAGCAGTTTTAGTTGTACTTCTAATATTGTTGTGTTGTGAGATACAAGAAGCACTGCTATTTTCTGATTTATATTCTACATCCTAAACACTACATATTATATCGCTTTATTTATCTATTAAATGGTTTTGGGTCTTTTGAGGGGAAAATCATTACTGTGATTTGAACGGTCTTAAAAGATACTATTATATGGTGCATATAATTTCTTGAGTTTCTCACACCAGGCTTATGATTGGCTCGTAGTTTTATCTTTTCCTTAATTCCACGGGTGCTATTCGTGTAGTTTGAGAAAGACAGGGTTCCGTTGATATTCTTTAGAGCTCAAGGAGACAAGCTAGATGTTTCACCTGCTATAGTATTCTTATTTCCACTGCGTTACTCGTATGTATATCAGCATTTGTGAGGACAATCTGTTAGAACTATCTAGGAAGATGATAGTACTTAGGATTGTAACTCTAAAATGCTATGTATCTTAGGGTAAGCACTTTGTAGTATCTTCTGATATTGTATTATCGTTCCGTTCTAAGATTCAGATGTTTTGTTCTCTTCTTTCCTGTCCTTTTTCCTTTTCTTTTTCTTTTTACCCTAATAATTTGTCTTTCCAACACTTGAGGTTCGACACGTGAATACCGTGGATGTATTGTGTCGACATTTGGGGGTCAAAAAGGTGAATCGTTACAGTATATTTGATATACTCTAACTTATATAAACATCAAATATATGAAACTCCTTTCAAACTATTTAATAAAATGAGATTTTATTGAACACAAACTTAGATTGGATCTAGGAAACCCTTCTGACTTTATAGGCCTAATATATGCTAAATAGGAATTTTTTAAAAGCTTCCAGTTTACTCGCTTTCGACTGGCTCGGTTCCTTCAATGGTATTAGAGCCATAATGATTTATGTGGTCTAAATTAGCAATGTTATGGCTAACTATTAAACCCTACTCATTTTGTTAGGTGTCTAGAAAGGTAGTATCAAGGGTTGGGTTTAGGTAACAAGTACTTTGTCCTATGTAGCTACTAATATAGCCCGAAAGATAAAGTAAGCCCAAAGGATATCCCAGTATGAAGGCCCAAATTAATTTTGGGCATGGGCTACAAAATCTGTTTGAAAATTCAAAAGTTATTTTGAATATTAATGTTAAATTTAAAATATGAAATAAATTTTATAAATGCTCAAAAATTGTTTTGAAAATGAATAAATTAGTTTTGAATTTTTAATCTTAATCATTTAGTAAATTAGATTAAATAAATAAATAAATGCTAATTAGTTAAACCGAGGCGTATAAAATGATATATGTGTATTTATCTTAAACTGTTTATGGTAAATAATAATAAATTTTTTGAAATTAATAAATTCTATATTAATTAATAATTGTTTTAGTTAAGTTAAAATTAATTATATGTTAATTAATACAATATAATGTACATATATAATGATATATGTATATAAATAAAATTATAAGTGTTACAGCTAATATTCATTTTAAATTATTTTAGATGAATAAAATAAAAAAATTGAATTTTTAAAATAATTTATTCAAAATTTTAGTTAAACTAATAAATTAAAATTAATTAAATATGATTTAATTAATGGGATACATTAATTAAATATGGTTTATACATAATTTGATTAAATTCCAAAAGGTTATAAATAAATTAAACTTGTATAATATAAATGAAAAATATAAATGGAACTATAAGAAACCTAATTTAGGTGTAAGGAATGAGTACATATGTATTGTACGTATACCACAATTTTGAATGTATCTAACACTTGTATTGTGTGGGTATTTCGTGTGAAATGCACTATTCTCTAAATTGATATCACTCAAAGTATACATATTAAAGATTATGAATCCTTAATATATTAGTTGTCCTCTACCATTTATATATTAATTGATTATACGCATACTCTTTGGTTGTTGAGTATCCTCAAGCTAGAGATGTTATGTGTAGCACAATTACTATATTGACTAGACATAGTAAGGTACATGCACGTATTTGTTGAGTTTCCTCAGGGTACGTGCATTATACTTGGGCCGTCGCGAGATGGTAGGAACTAGTGAATAATCTCTTTCGATTTTTTGAGTTTCTTCAAGGTCGAGATGAGATTAGAAAAAAGACCACAGGTAAGGAGTTGTATATGATACAACCACTAAGGTATTATCCATCACATGCGAGCCGATGATTTATTGAGTTTCCTCAAGGTCAAAATCCTAAGGCAAGTGAGTCCTAGCACCTGCTAGATAAATTGAAAGACTTCTATGTTTCCTCTTAGGGTTTTGAGAAACATAAAAGTCAAGTGGGAGTCTTATTAGAAAATGAAATGAATACATTTAACCTTTGAAATGAAATGAATATATGCTATAAAGTTAAAACAGTCTACTTAGTAAATTTGTGCAACCATTATAATTAATAAAATGTTAATTACTTAAAATATACAAATGAACCGAATTAAGTTTGACATAGAAATATAATATATATTTACCAGTAAATGTTTTTACATATTGTCACTTCAAGACCTATGCAAGAGCCAATTTACAAACCACTAAAACATTTATGCCTAGATCGCTTATATATTTATACGTCGGAAACTATGTATAATCTTTTATGAGTTTAGAACTCTTAAGCAATAAAAGAATACATATATTTGATTCATATTCGATCATATATAAATGTAATATGGTAAATGGTTGTGGTTCGTAATGTATGAAACTTTAATGAAATTAGTTCATTGGAAACAAACAAACAAACCATAATGCGAAGTCGTGTATTCAATACAATTGATTACAATAAGGTTTTTGTTGAATGGTTCAACCATTTGGAAAGGAAAACGAATGTACAAGAATGGATGTAACCTAAGCACGGTTGGGATGAAAGAGTGAATGGTCACTTCTGCTTCATGAAGAGACGTTAGAAACGAGAATTCTGTCAAATTCCAAAAGGATACTTAAAATGGAATAAGAAATGTTATTTCCATTCTAAATGTATTTTCATTATTCTTCTTATAGATCTTTGATGTAATGTCTTACATATAAGATACAATGGTCTGAAACTAAATATAAAGTAAGATCTAGAGCAAGGAAGTCTGTTCGGCTATTCCTATTAGGCTATTGTTGGCTTCCTATTCCTGTTAGGTTTTCTCTGTTAGGCGGTTTCGGTTAGACAGTTCATACTAGGATGTTCCATTTAGTTGTTCTTGCTAAGTTATTCCTGCTAAGCTACTCCTGCTAGGCTGCTCCTACTAGCTGATCCAGTCTGGCTATTCATGCTTGATGGTCCTACTAGGATGTTCCTACTAGTTGATCCTTCTAGCTTATTCCAGCTAGCTCTAACTAATCTACCATTATTGATGTAAGCTTGGTTCTCTAGAATTCTCCTCTATTATTGTTGGACGTTTTGGTGTTTATAAAAGCGAAGAGATGGTGTGGTTAATCTGGTAAGTCTGGAAATTTCCATGTATAACTCGCCCAGAGGGAATATCCCTAAATATGCTAAATGTAGCTAATTATTTCCTGATATAAACAGATTTCATTCCATATATAACTTGCATAGTTTGTCTAGGAGCTCTGTCCGCGTTAGATCGATATGGTAGAATGTATGAGGACATGTTGCTGGCCAAGTTCGTATATTCCTGCTCGGCTCAGCTCCTTTTGGTTTGGTGAGCTCATGGCTTGGTAGATTGGTTGTGTGCTTTGTTTGATTCATGCTTATCTCTTTGGTCTGGTACCCTCCTTTTGGTTCAGTGGGCTCACGGCTTGGTAGATTGGTTGTGTGCTATGTTTGATTCATGCTTATCTCTTTGGTCTGGTACCCTCCTTGCCCAAGCAAGTGTCTTTAGCTCGGAACCCTCCTTGCCCAAGCAAATGTCTCTAGTTCGACACCCATAAGGTACCAATCAAAATATCATGGTCGGTACCCTAGGGTACTGATAAAGATATCCTGATTGGTACCCTAGGGTACCAAACAGAAAAACCTGCTCAGTACCCTAGGGTGTCGAGCAAAGTAGACAATGGTGGAATGGTTGAGTGCCGAGCCCAAGAGATGGTGGTGGAAATTGTCTTACCTCCTTGCCTTCTATCTTTTCCCTACTTATGTTGGCAATGGATTGGCACTCGGCAGCTAGATTTTCTATCAGACCATTCCTAATGTTCCATAAAAATAATTTGCTTGCCAGAACTCGAACCCGGGTGGGTTGGCTGAAGAGCATAAGTCTTTACCACTATGCTACAAATGCTTTTATGCTATAAATCCTCATTGCAAGTCAGATTTCAAATGAAACTTGGACCAGTAACTTCGTATCATTGAGTAGAGTATTCCCATGCCTTTGAATGTTCCATTTTCCTGAAGTAGGTAGTAGCTCTCCAAGGTAGGGCCCGAGTCGGTTAGGTAATGGACAAATTTTAAGATGATCATATCTTCCAATTCGTATCTCAGATTGAGACACGGTTTCGACCTATATGCATTTCCTAACCTTAGGAATGTTTTCAAAGAGCTTTGACTATATTTTCTGACTATGCCAAATTTGCCCCTAGTGCTTCACCTTATCCTTGGGATTACATGATGGCATTTTTATTATGCACCTTCTAGCCGTTTCTATGCTTCTTAACATCTTTTTGTAATCACTATGCTATGAGAAAAAATGCCCATAACACTTGCCCCCCAAAGCTTATTTTCGTAGTATACAAATTATGCTTTGCTACATCCAAACTCGTCATTCTTTCTCATGCGATTGTTATCTCGGACCTCGACCATCTATATCCTCATTAATTTCCTTTTGGTAAGTTTTCCACTGCTATTATGTTGTAGAGCCTCATTCACTTGGGGAAAGCTTGTTGATCATTCCTAGACATCCTTTATCAGTGTGACGTTCGTAGCTCATTCTTTCATGGTAGTATAATTAGCAACATGATTTTCTACTGATTCTCATCTATGTCTAATAAGATTTTGCTCCCTCTGGTTCAACCTCCTTGCCCCCATGTCCATAGGGCTCTATGTCATCATATGAATGTTTCGAGAATAATGGGTTGCCATTGGGGAAGGAGTACTCGGTGGTTCCATAGTACGTGGACTTGACGATATGTATTTTGTTGCATTGATTGTAGTTTCGCCAATTAAGATAGGTGGTTGTGATGTATTATTCCTACATGATTGCTAAGTTATTCCACTAGTGATTCTTTCATCACCACCACGCATACTTGTATAGGTCAATCACCAAACATTTAGTGGTTTCGGTTGAAGTTTTGAACATTGGTTGTTCATGCGCTTAGGCTGTGAAGCTACTCTTCTTTTGATGTTTATGCATTGTTGCATCTGATATTTATTCATGTCTATGTTCTCCTTTTCTTGGCTAGTGATCATGTTATGTTTGTTCGACATGATTGTGTGGTTTTCTTGTTCCATTAGTAACCTTTCTCATTGCTATCGTGTATGCTTGTATGGGATATATCACCAACAAGTTCAGTAGGGCAAGAATTTTCTATTGCTGATGCTTCCCTTGGCCCATACTTTATATTTCCTATATCAATACTTACACAAGCACATATGTATCTTATAAAAATTATAAATGGAGTTATCATACCTGATCAGGATTAGTTATTGGGTTGTGTTTGTATAGTATGTTATTAGCGTGTTTGTAATCTTTTATTGCATCCTCACGTACTTGCACAGGGTCCATCACCGACAAGTTCTACAAGATGAGAATATTGGCGAAGTAGTTATGTTTTATTCTGCTAGTTCTTCCAACAACTCTTCCTTTGCCCTCGACATACTTGCATAAGGTCAACTATTGATAAGTTTGGTAAGGTGAACATACCCTATCAAAGTGTCTTTGTAATCCAGTCCCATGTGTCCTTGTTTGTTTTCATGCACTTCTAGCATTCTAGTTTGCTTATTATCACATACATATTCCATGCACAATTTAAACAAGTTTGCCCTAGTATCGGCCTGTAGGCTTCATAGGAAATTCCAGTATTGGCTGCTTGCATTGGGCTATACAAGCGATAGTTATGTTGTACTACGAGCAAGCTCAGTTATTCGTTGCTAATTGAAATCCAGAGCTAAATGTCAAGCGCGAACAAACTAGGCAACTGCCATGTTCTGATTGCCGCTAAGTCAGGTTCTCCATAGCCATCCTAAAAGCTTGTAGTTGATTGCCAGCTATGGACACCCAAATAGGGATCATTCGATCCACCATTGCCAACTGAGTAGTTTATGCTGATTGTCAATGACGAGCACCCACTTGGCGTTCATGTCCTAACCATGGGCTGATCATGCTCGTCATTGCCAACAAAGAAGTTTAGGTCGATCGTCAACGGCGAGCACCCACTTGGAGGTCATGTCCTAACTATGGGCTGATCGGGCTAATCGTTGCTGATAATGAAGTTTGGGCTAATCATCAACAATGAGCACCTATTTGCTGGTCATGTCCTGACCATGGGCAGATCGGGCTCATTGATGCTAGCAAAGAAGTTTGGGTCGATCGTCAAGGGCAAGCACCCACTTGGTGGTCATGTACTAACCATGGGCTGATCGGGCTCGTTGTGGCTTGCAAAGAAGTTTGGGTCGATCGTCAATAGCGAGCGCCCACTTAGCGGTTATGTCTTGACCATGGGAAGATCGGGCTCATCGTTGCCGGCATAGATGTTTGGGCCGATCGTCAACGACGAGTACCCATTTGGCGGTCATATCCTGACCATGGGCTGATCGGGCTCGTCATTATGGGCAAAGAAGTTTGGGCCGATCGCCAATGGCAGGCACCCACTTGGCAGTTAAGTCCTAACAATGGGCTGATCGGGCTTATCATTGCCGGCAAAGAAGTTTGGGTCAATCATCAATGGCGAGCACCTATTTGGCGGTCATGTCCTGACCATGGGCCGATTGAGCTCGCCACTGTCGGCAAAGAAGTTTGGACCGATCGTCAACGGCGAGCACCCACTAGGCGGTCATGTCCTGACAATAGGCCGATCGGGCTCGTCATTGTTGGCAAAGAAGTTTTGAGAGATCGTTAATGGCAAGCACCCACTTGGTGGTCATGTCCTGACAATGGGCTAATCGAGCTCATCGTTGCCGGCCAAAAATTTGTCCAAGCTTTTCATAATGCACCAAAATTGGGTGCCCTCGATATGCAGCAGCCTTGCCTATATAGTGCTAGAAATCGAGGACTTTATTTGGCATGGGATGCTAGATCTTATGGTTGTTTGATAGCACTGATCATTTGTCATGGTTTAGCATACCCAATCCATGCAGTCTGGTAAGACCGTGACGATTGACAACACACATATCCATATTTCTTGCAGTTGCAACAGTCAATGTGCCAAAACAAAACAGTGGTTTTGAGCACACCATATTTTCCCAAATACTGCTCTATCCATGGTGATGAGAATGTAGTCTGCATTCCTTGGATCCCTACTGATAAAATATAACCTTTCCCAGATCGGCTAGGGTGCCCCTAGGCTGAGGGGAAATTTTCTCCAGGAGTAGGCTTCCTTTTTGGAGCGGGCGATGCTCTACCCTAGAATTGCATTGTTTCACCTCTTTTTGCTAGAGTGTCATGGTTTTCCAAGCAACCTCGTCCCACTTGTCCTCAATCAGATTTCAGGACATGTTTAGCAATTCCTCATTCTCCTCTAAGTTATGGTGGATTATCTTATGAGATGAGACTATAGTTTCAATGGGAATCATAACCAATAAATCGTAGGCCAAAGAAAAGGGAGTATATCCCATTGTAATTTCAAAGGAAGTGCGATACGCATAAAGTCTAATGGCGGCTAATCCATCCGAGCTCCTTTATCATTTTCCAAATGCTCTTTTATGTGAGTTTTGAGAACCTTGTTGACCTCTTTAATCTATCCATTAGCTTACAGGTGAGGCATTGTATGAAAGCTTATCCTGATTCCAGGTTATCAATGGAAATTGGCGAATTCATGACTATCAAACTGTCATACATTGTCTGAGATCATCTAGGGCCGAACTTCATACTCAATAAAGTAAAACACAACCATTATGTCATACTGAGCTCAACCCATAGCTATTAGAAATTCTTCATTTAGATCAATGCCCATGAGATTTCCTTTTTTATGGTCTACCTCCAATGTGGTCTCCTTGATTGCCTTAATGTACATTATGCAATATTTCCTTAGCCTCCCTTGCAGCCATGGGCCTTAGCAGTGGTTAGTGAAAACTCTTCTTTATAGGATTCCTTCCTGTATGGTGTACCCAATCACCTTATGCATCACCTTCCTTACTTCATTTTGTTTAAGGGTGAAGTTTTTACTAAGACCAATCCAAAAGCGATCCATTTCCTTAGCAAGCCAGTCATTCCCAAACCATCGGGATCTCGATTTTCCTCTCATGGGATGTGCTTAGCCACATAGCATTCTTACACATTAAGCAAAGCCCTTGCTCTTTTTCTTCCTTTTTAAGTAGGGTGCCAACCTCTCATGGGATGTGCTTAGCCACATAGCATTCTTACACGTCTCTGGAGGAGCTGAAAATAGTCTCCCATTGTCTCTGATGGAGTTAAACCTTGCCTCCGGGACTAGGAAGTTTATGCTTCAATGTTTGATTACTCTGTTCTTTACAATTTTCATGCACATCCATCTTGGATATCTAAGGACATGCTCTATTGTTCATGGAGGGATCCAAAATCATGTCCCCAACTATGCTTTACACTCTTTCTTTGTAGGGACTCATTTATGTTGAGGGACCGTGGTTTAGAGTTTATAGCGTTCTTGGTGGAGTTACCCTAGTGTTTCAACCTAGAGCATACCTGCGAGATCTATCTTTGTCCATTGGTCTTATGACCACAAATCTTATGGAATGTGTGGCATTTTTTGATTCCAATCTTTGCGGTTGTTAGCTCTTTGATCCTTGATTTATTACAATCCATGGCTTCTAAAATAGTAGGATTGATTCTTTCTGGAGTTTCGATAAGCAGTAAAAATGGAAACTTGCCCTATCTTCTGAAGTGTTTCCTTTCAAAGGCTTTTCATCTTCAACCTAATTGACATCCATCTTTTTGCTTGATATCCAAGTGCTAACAGATTAGTGCTCCAAATGACTAAACCAAATAGACTCAAAGCATGACATGAGTAAAGGAAAGCAATGACATCCTCTCCCTTTGTAGCTCCAACTGCTTCCATACGCTAAATGTAGCGCCTCAAATGTGTTCAAGGTTAGTTTTTCCAATGTATTGTTCCATGACCAATGTATTAAAATCTAGGGGTTGAATGCATATATGTTGTTTAGAGTGAACTGAATATGGTTCATTTTGTCAAGCTTTAGTCTCCTGCATTGCTTGTCTAACACTCAACACATTAGCCTAGTGACTCACTCCCATTACTGGAACACTTCCTTAGTTTGCTTAGTGGGCCACATCGTGCCCCACATGCAATGGATCAACCATATGTGTACTAGTCGGTATGAACTTAAGCGGTCCCTTTTCGGCAGCTAAGTGTGCGGTTCCAACATCAGCATTTACTTCTGGTGAGACATCCTCCCTTGGTCAGGCATGGGCTATACCATTAGTTTGGTATTGATTAGTTATGCATTAGTCCAATTTGGTTTGAGCCCTAGCCGGTTCGGTTTGTTGAAGTCCGAATTTTGATGGCCCCTTCCTGCCTTACCTGCTACCCTACGTCCATTTTTGATGGGTTGTGAACAAAACTCTAGACTTGGTCTCTCTGGGCCTTCATTGGTGCTACTTACTTCATGATTCTAAAGTATGCAGTTACGGGCATAATTATGGCTCTTAAATCAATCTCATTGACCATTTTATCCTACCACCATTTCAATGAGGGAATAAGAAGAGTTTGCTGCAACTGTCACTGGTTGGACATCATCCTTTTTGGTTCGACGCCGAAACACTTCCTAGGTCTAACTTCATGCTAAACTCTTGCTCATTTCCTCCCTTCTCATTCCTTCTTCCAGCTCTTAGATCTTCTTGATTGAATCCCAAGCATGTCATAAGTCGGACCACCATTTCTTGTTATTGCACAGTGAAAAATTCATTTAGCTTGGCCATAACTCTATTCAGGTTGCCTTTGGTAATTAAGTCTACTAGCATTGGAGTGCTTGCTGAATGATCATCCTGATTGGTGGTTGTTTGGTTAGGTGCATGATTGTTCCCTGCATTCCTACTGGTAGCACCAACCTTTTTATTTGATCTCAAAGGCATGTTGAGAATCATTTCTCAGTGAAAGCACCAAAAATGTTTGCATAAAAAATTGGAAAATACCTCCAATGGATTATTTTGTAGAGTTGTGAATATGGGGTATATAACACAGCTATTATATTTATATTATGATTGGCTTTCAGATAGCAGATCACATATAGATTATTTAGATAGTAAGTTGTAGTAAAGTAAAGAACACAAAGATTTATAGTGGTTTGGCCAGAATGTGCCTACATTCATAATCCTTTTTCATTATCCTTCTTATAGATCTTTGAAATAATGTCCAAGATACAAGATACAATGGTATGAAGCTCGGTATAAAGTAAGATCGAGCTCAAGGAAGTCTGTTTGGCTACTCCTATTTGGCTATTGTTGGCTGCCTATTCCTATTCAATTGTCTCTATTAAGCAGTTCCAGTTGGATAGTTCCTACTAGGCATTTCTGACTTGATGTTCCTTCTAGGCTGCTCTTGCTACCTGATCCTATTAGGCTATTCATGCTAGCTGATCCTACTAGGCTATCCCTGCTAGGCTAATCCTGCTAGGATATTCCTGCTAGCTCTGACTTGGCTTCCATTATTGAAAAAAGCTTGGCTCTCTAGAATTTTCCTCCATTGTTGTTGAAAGCTTTGTTATTTATAGGAGTGAAGAGATGGTGTGGTTAATCTGGTAATTCGGGATATTTCCATGTATATCTCTCCCAGGGGGAATATTCCTAAATATGCCAAATGTAGTTAATTATTTCTTGATATAAGTAGATTTCATTATGTATATAGCTTGCTCGATTCATCTAGGAGCTTTGTCCAGGGTAGGTAGGTATGGTAGAATGTATATGGACATGTTGCTGGCTAAGTTCGTACACTCCTGCTCGACTCGGCTTCTCTTGGATCGGTGGGCTTAAGGCTTGGTAGGTTGGTGGTGTGCTTGGTTTGGTTCATGCTTATCTCTTTGGTCTGGTACCCACCTTGCCCAAGCAAATATCTCTTGTTCGGCACCCTCCGTGCCTAAGCAAATGTCTCTAGTTCGGCACCCATGAGGTAACGATAGTGATATCCTGGTCGGTACCCTAGGGTATCGATCGAGATATCCTGATCGGTACCCTAGGGTACCAAAAAGAAATACTTACTCGATACCCTGGGGTACCGAGCAGAAGAGATGATGGTGGAATGGTCGAGTACCAAGCCCAAGAGATGGTGGTGGAACACTATCATACCTTTTTACCTTCTATCTTTTCCTTCATATGTTGGCAATGGTTAGATACTCAGTAGTTAGATTCTCTATCAGACCATTCCTCATGTTCCATAAAAATAATGTGCTTGCCAGAACTCGAACCCGGGTGGATTGGCTAAAGATCACAAGTCTTTACCATTATGCTACACATGCTTTTATGCCATAACTCCTTCATTTTAAGTTAGAATTTAATGAAACTTGGATTAGTAGCTTCGTATCATTGAGTAGAGTACTCTAATGCCTTTGAATGTTCCATTTTCCTGGAGGAGGTAGTAGCTCGCCAAGGTGAGGCCCGAGTCGGTTAGATGATGGACAAATTTTAAGTTGATCGTATCTTCCAATCCATAGCTCGGATTGAGAAGCAGTTTCGACCTATGTGCATTTCCTTATCTTAGGAACATTTTCCAAGATCTTTGATTATATTTTCTAACTACGCTAAATTCGCCCCTAGAGCTTCGCCTTGCCCTTGTGATTACATGATGGCATCTTTATTATAAACCTTTCGACCGTTTCTATGCTTCTTAACATATTTCGTATTCACTGTATTATGGGCAAAAATGCCCATAACAATCATAAGTTGACCCGTTTTAGTGTCACCGAGGTTTTGATTAGCCTGTGTAGTTCCCTTAACTGACTTATCACTTGCTGAATTACCACGATACATTTATTAAAAGATATAACAGTATAATTGAAAATAATTTTATTGCATATTATTTATGAAATAATCTTCTTTAGTTAAATAATGTTGTCCACTAATATCCTTATTTTAGCAAGGGGCTGGAGCTTCATCAGTAAGTCCTTTTGAGAAACGATTACCCCCATGTCAATGAGCATAGGTCTTTTAAGGAAGGTGTTGTAGAGTGAAGGTTGATCCATAACAATGAAGCTAGCCTATAATGTTTTGTGTATTGGAGAAGTTCCAACCGCCATGAGAAGTCTTGCCAAGCCTACTACGTTGGTTGTGGTATTATTAAACCCATGAATTGGCTCTAGACTTAGTTTTAGGACTTCTATTGGTAAGGTCATTAGTGATTTTGAGGTAACATTCACAGTGCTCCCTAAATCAAAAAAAAAATACCCTCTTTATAGTGCAGTTAGATATCTGCACGATAATCACAATAGGGTCCTGGTATGGAAAATGACTCATGTTGAGTCAGCTGTAGTGAATATAATATCTGGTGCAGGTTGTTATTTGATATGATACATGGTTTGATTCTCTATATGCACTTCATGCACATACCTCTCATTAACTTCTTACTTCTTCCTATAAGATGGAGTCCACCACGGATGAAACCAATGAAATTGCCTGGCTATCCTGCTTGATTTTTATGCGTCTTTGAAGATTAGTATTGAGCTAGGGTATTGTCCAAGTTTGTTGAGAACTGTGCAGGTAACCCTTCTAGATTATCCTTTCTATTTCATTTTAAAGGAGACCCAGTTATTTGTGTAGTGCTCATTTACCCTGTGGAAGCGGCAATAGGCAGTTCCAACTTCTAATTTCGCTTCTTCCTCTTATTAGGGAAATCGCAGGTAACCTCAAATTTTGTAACTTCAAAGATATGACACGCACTATGAGTGAATGGAGTACGAATGGCAAAGATAAACTCCCCTTATCCTTTTACGGACAGGTTATAAGCTTCTACCACCCTTCCTCTTCCTATCATTTTTGAAGGGAGCATTCGTTCTATTAATATTCTCAACTTCTTGGGATTTTTCAACCCTGATGTTGTCACTAGCCCAGTTATGGAACACTTTCATTCCCTTACATGAGTTCCTAATGCTCTTATCCCTGAATGCCGTGTCATTTTTGATATTAGAGTGTGCTTCCATTAGTGGTGCTTCTTCACTAGTGACCCTAATTTACTTGCCTTGGCTTTGAATCGGTTAATAAAGCTGTGCAAGCTCTCATTGTATCTATGCTTGATGCAAGAAAGTTTATTTGGATTAAGAGATACTTTCCTGCCAGCGTTGAATTGTCAACGAAGTCTGATGAAAGGCAAGCCCATGAATATATCTCCCTTTATCCGAGGAATCACTTTGTAGTCTATTTTGCTAAGGGAATTCCAAGGGAACGGGCTCCCCTTGGGAAACCAAGAATTAGTGGATGCAAGAATCCCCCTTAAGATTCTTCTGGCAAAACATACCATGAAGCGATTCTAATTTGTTGTTCAGCACCTTATAAAATACCTTGAAATTGCTCTAGTCAGATGGACTGTGAATAAGTTGCATCAAGTCAACCTTCCTACCTTTAAATATCCATACGATATTTAATGGTGCACAAATGGTCATCTGGGTTTGAAGAACCATCGATTTATCAATGGCGAGAGCCCGAAATTGTTAGGGAAGTCTAAACCAATAATATCTTCATTAAATGGAGAGAAAATCATCTCTCTCTCCTCTTCTTCTCACTTGTTTATTGAAATAACTAGGCATACTACTCAACTTGGGCCTTCGGCGCCCTTATTTTCTCATCCTTAGCTTTATTCCTTGATGAGCCACTCCTTAAATAGAACTGGCCCCATCTTCCACTTACATAGAACTTTTATGGTGCTTTAAGTAATAATGAGTTAATGCTGGATTTTTTGGATTTAATGTTAGGCCTGGCTTGTATTTTTTTTTTTTTTAGATTTTCACTTGTGCTCGTAGGGTCAGCTTTGTCGTTCACATCGTTGAAATTGATGTTTTTATAAACCAGTTGTGCGGTTTGCTCAACTAGTGATTTAAGGCGATAAGCTATGGAATTATTGTGACAGTAGGGTTGGCTTTGGGGTGGATTTTAGGCTATGAGTTTTTCTAGCTCGGCCATTCTTTGATTAATCTAGGTTGTGAACTGGTTTAGGGCTTCTAGGATAGAGTTTGACGAGGAATTTTGTGGTGGGACGATCGGTTGTTTAAAGGAGTTTGAGTAGTTTTTAGGTTTTATCTTAGGAGTTTGATGTTCCGCTTCAATTGTAGAAGGCATGGGAGAACTAATAATTTGGAGAGGGGTTGTTGGATGCATGATTATAGAGATGTGATGGTTGGATTTGTGATAAAAACTATAAAACGAATTTGTTGGGGAATCGACCCCTTTCTAGCTCTGAAATGTTAGTGAGAAATTTCATTCTCATAACACTAACAAGTAGTTGTGCTACTATTTCTTAAATAACTAATAATTATCAAGTTAACATTTGTTAAATTATCGTGAAGAGTAGTAATTATGCTACAGAATGCGTACACAATTATGAGGTTTACTGTTTACCAAAATGCCGAAGAGAGTTATAACTATATTTAACAAAGTAAATACACATGAAAAATATATAATAGTTGAAAAAGTAAAGAACAAAAGATATTTACGCTGTTCAGATGTTAAGGAATCCCACATCCGCGGATCGAATCAAACTTTTATATATTTCTTAGTACAAGACCTAAATTTACGGAGATATTATTTATAGCTTTATTAGTAATAAATTCTTTGTGTATAAAATGTCCAATATCTTTTTTTCTATGACCCTTTCCTTTTATAGATGAAATGACATTACATGGATTGCTAACACTATTCCTTGTATTTGAATGCACCGTCGGATTTTGCCATATGTCTTTCATCTATGCACTTTTTGATTGCATGATATGGGTTAAAGACAGGGATTCAGGCATGAGAATTCGATTATGGCTGGATAAATTTGGATTTAGTAAGTAAATGGATGTACAATACAATCCGCTTGTTATAAGATTTCTACTCATGATTTCTTCTCCTTGGTCCTGTCCGACGAGAAATTTGCCAATCAATAAAAAAGTGTAACGAAGAGTATTTCTATGCATATTACTAAAGTTGCGATGATTTCTTTTCATCCACAGGGAATCGCTTTGCGATCTGTTTTGCCAAGGGAATCCCGAGGGGATTAGACTTCCCTTGGGAAACAAAGATTTGGTTGATGCAAGAATCCCCTTTGGGATTCCTTTTGCAAAACAAACCGCGAATCACTTATGAACCACCTTGATATTACTCCAGTCATATGGACTGCGAATAACCTACTTCGAGTCAACCTTACTACCTTTAAAATATCTATATGATATTCAAAGGTGCACAGATGGTCATCTAGGTTTGATGAACCATCGTATTTGTTAATGGTGGGAGCCCTGAAATTCTTAGGGAAGTCTAAATCAATAATATCTTCACTAAATGGAGGAAATTCATCTCTCTCCTCTCCTTCTCACTTGTTTGTTGAAATAACTAGGCCAAATGCTCAACTCAGGCCTTTAACACCCTTATTTTATCGTGCTTAACTTCATTCCTTAATGAGCCAGCACTTGGAACAGAATTGGCCTCATCTTGCACTGATGTAGAATTTTTATTGTGCTTTTAATCAACAATGAGTTAATGTTGGCTTTTTTGGATTTAATGTCGGGGTTGGTTTAGATTGTATTTTTTAGCTTTTCCCTTATGCTCTTACAGTCAGCCTTGTCATTCACATGGTTGAGATTGCTGTTTTTATCAAATAGTCATGCAGTGTGTCCAATTAGTTATTTGTGCAGTGCCTATTTACCTTGTGGAATTGTGGAAGCGACAATTGGCTCTTCCAACATTCTTATTTTGCTTCTTCATCTTGTTATGGAATTTGTAGGTTACCTAAGATTTTCTAACTTCAAAGATATGACACGCAGTATGAGTGAGTGGAGTATGAATAGTGAAGTTAAACTCCCACTGTCTTTTTATGGGTAGGTTATAAGCTTCTACCTCCTCTTTCTGTCATTTTTGAAGGGAGCGCTTTTTTCTATTCTACGTATCCTCGGCCTTTTGGGAATTTTTAACCTTAATGTTGCCATAGCCCAATATTCCACTTTCATTCTCTTTCATAGGTTCGTAATGTTCTTATCCTAAAACGTCATGTCCTTTTTGATGTAAGAGTGTGCTTCCCTTAGTGATGCTTCTTCTCTAGTAACCCTGATTCACATTGCCTCGGCTTTGAACAAGTTAATAAAGTCGTACATGCTCTCATTGTCTCTTTGCTTGATGCAGGAAAGTTTATTTGGATTAAGAGATACTTCCCTGCCAACGTTGATTTGTCAACGGAAGCCTGGTGAAAGCCAGCGCATGAATATGTCTCCTTTTTTCCGAGGAATCACTTCACGATCTGTTTTGCCAAGGGAATCACAATAGGATCAGGCTCGCTTTGGGAAACCAAGATTTAGTGGATGCAAGAATCCTCATGGGATTCCTTTAGCAAAATAGATTGTGAAATTCCCATTTCGTTGTTCAGCGCCTTATAAACGACCTTTATACTGCTCCAGCCAGATGTACTAGGAATAACTTGCATCGAGTCAATCTTCCTACCTTTGAAATATCCATATGATATTCAAATTTGCATACATGGTCATCTAGGTGGATGAACCATCGTATTTGTCAATAATGGGAGCCCTAGAATTGTTAGGGAAGTCTGAATCAATAATATCTTCATTAAATGGAGAGAAAATAATCTCTCTCGCCTTCTTCTCACTTGTTTGTTGAAATAACTGGGCCAGCTACTCAACTCGGGCCTTCAATGCCTTTATTTCTCATCCTTAGCTTCATTCCTTGATGGGCCACCCCTTGAAATAGAACTGGCCTCATCTTCCACTCACACGGAATTTTTATCGTGCTTTTAAGCAACAATGAGTTAATGTTGGTTTTTAGATTTATTGTTAGGGCTGGCTTAGATGTTATTTTTTTTAGCTTTTCCCTTATGCTCTTAGGCTCAGCTTTATCATTCACATCGTTAAGATTTCTTTTTTTATCAACTAGTCATGCAGTTTGCCCAACAAGTGATTTAAGACGATGAGCTGTGGAGTTGTTATTATAGTGGGATTGGCTTTGAGGTGGGTTTTAGGCTACAAGTTTTTCTAGCTCGGTCATTCTTTTATTAATCTAGATCGTGAATTGGTTTAGGGCCTCTAGGATAGGATTTGATGAGGAATTCTGTAGTGGGACCATGGGTTATTTATAGGAGTTTGAATAGTTTTTTGGTTTTATCTTAGGCGTAGTTTGATGTTCTGCTTCAATTGTATGAGGCATGGGAGATTTGATCATTTGGAGAAGGGTTGTTGGATGCATGATTATAGAGATGTGATGGTTTGATTTTTGATAAAAACTGTAAAATGAATTTGCAGGGGACTCAACCCTCCTACTAGCGCCAAAATTTTAGCGAGAAATTTCATTCTCACAACACCGACAAGTAGTCATGTTGCTATATGCTTATGTGACTAAGAATTATCAAGTTAACATTAGTTAAAGTGTTGTGAAGAGTAGTAATTATGCTGCGAAATGCTTATACAATTATTAGGCCTCAAATTAACGAGTTATCAAAATGCCTAAGAGAGTTATAACTATATTTAACAAAGTAAATACACATGAAAAGTAGAGAATAGCTGAAAAAGTAAAGAACATCTTTATTGATAATTGAAATTGAAACGCAGCTTTTGGTCCGACCGTGAACTTCCAAAATTGTCCATTATACACAATCTTTAAAAAGTTGCCTTTTATATACACAACTTCAAAAACAATTTAAAAAAACTTATTGATTCCAAACAAATAACATCCGCGTAATAGGTCATAATATGATAAATTTTGTCCAAAACATCATAAAACTCAGCAAGATGCTCTTTCCTTTCACACATATATGTCTGCATAAAGAAGCAGTCCATCCGTATTTTTATCATTATCATTTCAGGATATATAGTTGAACTTTCATCTTTGACTATTTCCTTGAATGAAATATTTAAAGCTTTATCCCACAAATATAGCACTATAGAAAAACTATTGACCCCTTTAAATATCATTCACTCTACCTGTTCACGTTCACATCTCTCTCCACTACCACGTCATTTCCACCAGTCTATGTTGTTCACTATTCTTCGCCACTATTCACCGCTACTAGACATATTAACCTTCGACATCATATACATCTTTCAAAGCTTCAGGTTAGCATTCCTATATAGTTTTATAAATTTTTGTTGCATGAATATATAAGCCTCTTTTTAATATTTATATAGTTTTTTACCTTTTATTACATATTTACTTACATTATATATATAGTAGTACATATTGGGTTTCCTTTTATTAGTGATTGGAACATCGTGATATTAAAACTCAAATCTATGATGTGGAAAAGCACTACCGTCAAAATTGTATGAACCATCTTGCACCTATGAAAGAAATACAAAATCATGATGTCATCAAAGCGAACAATATAATTTCCGATTTAACATATACATAGGTCTCAAAGTTGTATGAACCAAACGCCAAAATCGAACAATATAATTTATATAATTTTTGATATAACATATACATAGGTCTCAAAGTTGTATGAACCAAACGACAAAAGTTTATAATTTTATATAACTTTGTTCCATGCTTTAAAAAATTATGTTATAAGGCTATATGTTATAAAGCCCAAACTGAATCCAGTATGATAGTAATTGAGAATGGCAAAGTTGAAGATTTAGGCTATCGTGATTTTATTAATTTATTCTAAGATTGACAAGCACCATTGTCCCAGTGGTTAAGCGTTTCGACTTTGGTGCGAGATGTCACTGGTTCGAAACATACGTAGCGTAATTCGAACATATATTGACATGTAGTATGTTGTATACCACCTAACACTTGTAGTACTAATATATCTACCATCTAAGTACCCAATTTTAAAAAAAATATTATTCCAGGATTTTATTCTTGAAATAAACGTATTTTATAAAATTCAATTCCTCTATCTCCATTTTTTCTATCTCTTATGTCAAATTCATCTCCATCATTAATTTTTGTGTCACCTGGTTATTTTAATATGAAACACTCAACAATTAAATTATATGATGTGTGGCTGGGATTTAATTGGGCACATAGGATAGTGAAAAGGGATCGGAATAAGTGTAGTATTTAAAAATTCATCTCATGTGCCATCACCTCTCCATTAATCAATTATATCTACAATTGTACTTTCCAACTCTTTGTACAATGAATTTTACTAAATCATATCTACCCAATTAGTTTCATTATTAAATGTATGTGCATCCATCCATAATTGCATGCATCTATAATTCTTTAGATGCGGATCAATAATTAAATCACTTACTACATTAGTAAACTTTCATCTTTTATAAATATGGACCAATTTGAATTCAAATATAATAATACTCATCGGTTTTGTAATTAGAAATGGTGTTGGAGGATAAAGTTATATCAATCTCTTTGTATTGTTATTCCTATTGGTTTCTAGCAATTACTTTTTATTCTTTTTCTACAAATCTATTTATTGAAAAAATTATAATAAATAAATCGATTGTTGTTTATTCTTAATAATTTATATAAATCAAAATACTTTGTAAAATTCATGCTAACGAATTAATTTTGGTTACTTTTTTTCCTTTTCAATAAGAAGTGCCCCTCTGTTGATTTACGAATACAACTAATTTTTCATCAGTATATAATGTTTAAAACTATATTAAATTTTCTTAAACAATATGATTAGTCAATTTTGTATTTGAAGTACTAAAAATTGACATATAAGTTACTTTGATTAACTCTTAGTTGATACTAAAATTTACATGCAGGAGATATAACGAAATGTGAAGCAAAGATGGAAAATCTCTTTAGTCGTCATTATAAGGGACCATGTACCTTAAACCGAGCATGGAACAAAGTTTCGCTAATTCTAATTGTGAAATTGTAGCCATTATGTAAAACCTTTAGATATAAAACATATATTTTAACTTTTCTTCTATAAATTAAGGATGTTATTTTTAAATTGCAATTGCTTTTTTATAAATTAATGCTAATCCTTTAGAATTTTCAGACTGTAACCAGAGGAGTAGGAAATTTGAAATGCTTTCCAAATGATCAAAATAAGATCATTAATAAAGCGTAAATATTACTGAAATTAATTTATTAATTAAATGTAGTCTTTACCAAGAAAATAAATTTAAAAATAATAATAATTTATTTCAAAGATAAGATAAGTATACTATTAGCAAACATGAACGTAAGTTAGACTTTATTTCAAAATTGGAATATATAAAAGTAGATATTGTAAAGTGATTTCTTTATTAATAGTAACCATATTTATTTTTATAAATGATCACTATGTAGGAATAAACTACTTTTTCATCAGTACTAACCATATTTATTTCTACATAGTTACTTTTATATAAAAAATAGAGATTGTAATATGGTTAGTACTTTATATATAAGTTACTTTGTTAATAAGTATACTATTATAAATCATCATAGTTTATTCCTACATAGTGATTTTTTATTCAATTTATTTTTATAATCGTTACCATTCATTTTTCTCCAAAAAGTTTATCTACAAACACATAAAGAGAAAACTGATAAGATAATAAAATATAATTATGTATATTTTAAATTTTTGAATGATATATCACTTACCAATTCGAAAATAAATTTATCACCCCAACAATAATCATTTTCCAAGAGAGATTTTTTTATAATCATTTGTATATCAAAGATGAATAGTTAATGGAGACAAAATAGAATAACAGATATTTTAAGTGATGAACAAAGAGAAATATGACGTATAAGAGATAGAGAACAAAGGAGAGCTATGACTTATGAAAGAGAACGTTATCAAACTCGATGCCGTGAACTGTATCGACAAAGAAGAGAAAGATCTCAAAATGCATCTTTAGAAAGAAATACAAATAATGAAGGCAATGAATACCATAATGACCAATAGAAAAAATTACGAGAATACAAAGAGAACAAATAGAAGCTACATCTGTTGAAGAAAGAGAACATGTTATAGATGAGATACCACAATCTAATCAGGAGCAACGACGATCATCACAAAATGATAATCAAATGCAAAGGCATCAAATGGTGTGAAGAAATCTTAGAACTCATAATATTGCAAAAAATTTCAACGATCATACTGGATTTTGAAAACATCTACTGAAACAACCAACATTTTGTCAACATTGTTCAACAAAATTATTCCAACAAGAGAATGAATCAATGTGCGGTTTAAATAAAGAACTATACTAACCATAGTGCATTCACCAAATGAGCCCTTGGAGCTCTATAAGGATACAGGTAGTGATGGTATACACTCTACAAGAAATATTTGATCGTATAATCATTTATTTTCCTTTACTTCAATGGGAGTGCATGTCGATGAAAACCTAACAAGTGGAAGAGTAGGTGTTTACACTTTCTCTGCCCAAGATGAATATATCACAATATTGGAAGGCTCCTTTCTAAAGAAGAAGATAGACCAAGATTTCTACAATTGTATATATATGATATCGATCATGAAATTGAAAATTGAATGGTTGAAAATGAAGGCACGGATTAAAGAATAGTAAAAGGATACAACGTTTATTGGAGAAAGATAATTATTTTGCTCAATACATTCGTCGAGTTTCACTAATTTCTGAGATTCATAGTGATAAATTTATGATTAAAGAACAACCATTGCAACGACAATATGTACTACCTACATCTTCACAAGTTTCCACAATGACAGTTGGTCAGAATGAGACAAGTCTTATAAATAGTAGGAATATTGTCCTACATATGATGATAGGTCACTTTATGAGAATTCCAGAAACACGTGGTTTTTATGACCCTTTATAGTTGCCTCTTTTACTACCTTATGGAAGTTATGGTTAGGACCTTAACAGCCATATTGTAAATGGAACTCATGTTACATGGCGCAAGTACTATGCTTATATTTTAAAGGTACAAATAGTACATTCATAAAAATATAAATTTATAACTAGCATCATCATATAATAAAAAGCGATCAATTATTAAACACAAATTTAAAACATAATTGATGACATAATGGATTTCATTCTTTGGCTTCACAATAGAAATCAAACATAAATAAAATAGACATAAAGAACTAGCAGTTGAGATCCACTGTCATAAAGTGTCTTTATTTATGTTCCAGCATACTTTCCTGACAAAAATTAATATGTACGTAAAAAAGCTAAAGTAATTCTTGTACATATATATTCAATTGCAAATTCTAATCAACCTAAACTTTAGACGTCGACTTGAAGATACTTCTCTTTTCTTGCTTAGAGGACAGCTATTACAGTCATAGATAATTATGTGAAAATTGAAAGTGGTAGAATGAGATAGTTTTGTGAACAGCAACATCATATTAGATCAAAATTGTATGTGGGACTTCAAGATGCATTGAATGCTGGAGAAAATAATGCAGGTATGACACTTTTCCCTTCTCTTTGGTCTATTTATACAGTATACATACACATACATATGTACATAAATACATACATATATATATATATATAACTATTATATAATCAATTTATTTTTTTTATAGGTAACATTGGCAGAAGAGTAATACTACCCTCTTCCTTCAATGGGAGTCCACACAATATGTACCAACATTATCAAGATGCAACGGCTTTGGTATAAAAGTTTAGAAAGCCCGATTTGTTCATTACAATGGCATGCAATCCTACATGTAATGAAATCACATCAGAACTATCAGATGGACAATCTTCTCAAGACCATCCAAATCTTACTACTAGAATTTTTCATGCAAAATATGAAGAATTAAAACATGATATCTACGACAAACAAGTTCTTGGAATGGTTATGGCACATGTCTATGTCATTGAGTTTCAAAAAAAGGACTACCCCATGCTTATTTACTTATTACTCTAGATGACAAAGATAAAATACATAGCCCGGATGATTACGATGCTGCTGTAAGAGCTAAATCCCAAATTGCAATGAAGAACCAAAGTTGTACAATGCTGTCATTAAATGGATGCTTCATGGGTCATATGGAAGACAACGACCAAATGCTCCATCTATGAAAGACAGACATTGCAAAAAAATTATCCAAGACAATTTTCACCCTGCACTATCCAAGGTAACGATTCATACTCTATTTATCAAAGGTAAGATAATGGTATACACATTGCACTAAACAATGATAGTGATGTTGTCGTGGATAATCGAAGGCCGGATGGGATAACTTTAAGAAGACCAAAGTATCAGGGCATGTTTGGTTGAAACATCGGACATGTGAATCCCATCATCTTTAAGAAGATTATTTGCAACCATCTTAATTTATTGTGCACCGATGGGAGTCAGAAAATTATGGAAAGAATTTTTCTGTTATATGGTTAAAGATTATCCAAGCTAAAGTGCAATGGCTTGGCCTATACTTGAAAATCATCTTCTATATGATCTCAATGATCTATTAATAAATCATAATAAACTAATACCTGATTTTGATCTTCCAAGTATTAGAAATGATGTAGATGATAATTCACTTACTTCAAAACTAATACAGGATCAATATTCTATTGTAACTAAAGAGGACTTTACGTTTGCCAAAAAATTAAATGAATCTCAAATGTATGCATATACTAACTTTCTTTTGAGCTACGACATATTTCAATTGGATTTAGAAGACCAAAACAATGACAAAATGATTCATAGACTTGGAAACACACTTGAAGAGCTAAAGAAACAACTCATGAAAGTTTCTCCCAAAATTTGGCTAAGAAAACGACTCAGCCCATAAGTCATTTTGCAAATGACCCGGCCTTCAAGTCATTTTGCAAGTCATAGTAAATGACTCGGACCCATGACTCGGTCCCCAAGTCATTTTGACTCGGCCCCCAAGTCATTTTTATGACTCATGGGACCCTGAGGTCTCTTATTCAGCAATGGACTATCTCTTGGACCTCGGTGAAAATGGGATTCTGACTCCATACCTATGTTTCCCTATAAATACAAGCCTAGCTACAACCATAAGGGGATCGGCTTCTCTTCACTCTAGATCTGATCTCTCTGCCATTGGAGACTCCTTCTTCTACACTTCTATCCTCTACCTCAAAAACACTCTAAAACTCCATTATAAATCTGAGATCCACTAGATAGTGGTCAGATATGATACAACTAGTTGTAATCCAGAAATAGAACAACTAATAAAAGAGATTAAAGTGGACGTAGGCCATAGATGATGCCGAACCACTATAAAAATTCTTGTGTCCCCTTGTACTTTTCTACCTTTTATTTTATTTTAAATAGAACTGGTGCTTTCATCTAATTTCTGGGTATTGATCCATTTTTAGGTTAACATTTTGATGCATTCACCGAGAAGGAACTAGATATGAAGACTTGAATATGATATTTGGAGGAGATAAAGAGACCTAACATTATATCTAAGATTAGAGGAAGTCAACTAGAACATTGGGGCAGTCAGGCAGTTTCCTCAAATTCTCACCAATCCATCTACATGACTAGGGAAGAGATAGAAAGAATGATGAAAGAGATGCAGGATGGAGTGATAGCCCGATAACAGGAACCGCTGGATGGATTTTTCAAAAGGATTAGACAACAAGGAATAGCTGGTGCTATTGGAATTTAGAGCCAAATGCCAAGAACCAATGCAGGAGCATCTGGAGTTGCAGCGGATCAAATTGGAACAATGCCTTCACAAATGGAACAACTCGGTACCGACCCAAATCTACTCAGTACCGAGAGAACTATACTAGGGGCAATGTTGTTGTAATAGTTGGGATGCCAGGAATGGATAATGCTGGAGTTAGAAATGCAAATGCAAAACAACTAGAGGAATATGTGTTAGAGCTTTCCCATATGAACGGAGGACAAAATGAAACCAGAGGTGTGGATCAGAATGCAAACATATAGCCAGAGAGTATGTGTTAGAGTATGTTTCAAAATTCCTCTACAGGAGCAGGGGCAGAATAACGTTTTGGTTGAAGACCATCATTGGACTGTGAAAACCGAATTGCTGAGTTGGTAAGGAAGATAATTAGATGTGGATCCCCATACCAAAGCTTAGAGGATGTGAACATGAATCCATTCACTTCTAATATTCGGAATGCAAGGAATCCTCCTGATTTCAAGCTCTTGACGTTGGAAATGTACGAAGGGAAGCCGAATCTAACTGTTCATCTGATGCGATATATCAAATATATGGAGGTATTGGGTGCTTTGGAAGAGGTGATGGGATGATGCATCACATTATATCTAATAGATTTGGTGGCGATATGTTTCAAACGGCTGGAGAGTGGGTCTGTATCTAATTTATTCGATGTTCGAATACGCACCAGTGTTAGCCTAAGGAAATATTCATATATGTACCTCATATAGCCTCATTCTCCATACTATCTAACAGTATTACTCTGTAATACTCTTGGATAATATAGGTATAGAGGTGGGATGTTACATCAGTGCAAGTGAGCTTTTGACTCCATACCTCATTTTCCCTATAAATACAAGCCTAGCTACAACCAAAAGGGGATTAGCTTCTCTTCACTTGAGATCTAATCTCTCTGCGATTGGAGACTCCTACTTCTATTTCACTCCTATCCTCTACCTCAAAAACACTCTAAAAACTCTATTGTAAATCTGAGATCCACTAGATAGTGGTCAAATCTGATATAACTAGTTATAATCCAAAGTGAGAACAACTAATAAAAGAGATTAAAATGGACGTAGGTCGGAGATTACGCTGAACCATTATAAAAATACTTGTGTCTCCCTTTTATTTTCTGCTTTTTCTTTTATTTTGAATAGAACTGGTGCTTTCATCTGATTTCTGGGTGTTGATCCATTTTTTTGGTTAACAATACTGCAATTACTAATGTGGTTTACAATAAGGAGAGCAAAATCTAGTTCATAGATGGCCTCGGTGGGATAGGAAAGACTTTTCTTTATAGAGCTATACTTGCATAACTTAGAGAAGATGGTTTGATTGCACTTGCAATGACTACATCGAGGATAGCTGCAACAATCTTATCAAGAGGTCTAATAGCACATTCGCGATTTAAAATCCTAATCAATCCAACTTCCAAATCAATATGTACAGTATCTAAATAGTCTAAAGTAGCTGAACTTATGAGATTAGCAGTTGTTCTTATTTGGGATGAAGTAATAATGACCCACATATATTTGATACACTGGATAGAACTTCAAAAGATATATTAGGGAATGACATGCCATTTGGAGGTAAAGTTATAATCATTTAAGGGGACCAATTGTACAAAACGGTATAATATAAGAAATAACTTATGTGTGCATAGTTAAATCGTCGTTATGGAAAAATGTAGAAGTAATCCATCTCGCTCAAAATATAAGGGAAAAAATGATCCATTCTATGCAGATTTTCTAATACGAGTTGGTGATGGAAATGAGCCGCATATACAGGAGGACATGATAAGAATCCCAGAGGAAATGGTTATACCTTAGAAAGGTGAAAAATCAATCACTATTCTCATAAATTCAAATCCAAAATTATAAGTGAATGCATGCAATACAAAATATATGGTTACAAGGGCTTTAATAACCCTATTCAATGAAAATGTGGATATGTTAAATGATCATGTTATAAATCTTTTTCCTGGTGATCACCATATCCACTACTCTTTCGATTCTATAGAAGATGATATAAGAAATCTATACCCGCTTGAATATTTAAATTCAATAAATTTGAGTAGTTTACCCTACATAAATTGGTGTGAAGAAAGGTGCACCAATTATGCTACTAAGAAACCTCGATCCAAAAATGGGTTATGCAATGGTACTTGACTTATATGTCGTGAACTTCATAGAACCATCATAGATGTAGAGATTTCCATTGATCTTTTTGCTGGAACTAGGTTTTCTTACCAAGAATGTGTACGAAGCCCTTTGAAGATACTCGTTCACATTTACTTTGTTACATAAATAGTTCTTTATAAGATTAAGTTTTTCTTTAACTATTAACAAAGCTCAAGGGAAAATAATTCCAAATATGGAAATTTACTTACCCAAGATGTATTCAACCATGGTCAGCTTTATACTGCATTATCAAGAGGATTTTAAATGAAAACCATTAAAGTTTTAGTAACAAGCGGTGAAGTTCAAGGGTAATCCAGAATCTACAGTGGAAATGTTCTGTACAAGGATGTGAGAATATCTTCAAGAGAACAAATTGACATTTGACATATTTTAAACAATTTTTATTTTAGTTTTTTTTTGAACTAATGCATATGCTTACATAATAACAATCATCAAAAATGGAACAATTCTTTATTTTATTGATTATTTTATATTCGAAAGTTCAACATCATGCATGCCATTAGTATGACAATTTGCGTTTGCAAATCATGTATTTTTCTAATATATATATATATATATGTGTGTGTGTGCGCGCGCGCACGCATGTGTGTGTGTTTATATTTATATTCTTGCATGTCTTTTGTACAAAACTTTCATATGCATGCACGTAGCGCGTGCCAATGGGACTCGTAATTTACGTGGTTCAGACGTTAAGGAATTCCACATCCGCGGATCAAATCAATCTGAATTTATGGAGATATTACTTATAGTTTTGATAGTAATAAATTCTTTATAAATAAAATGTTCGATCCCTTTTTTACTACAGCCTTTTCCTTTTATAGATGAAATGACATCACATGGATTGCTGACACCATTCCTCGCATTTGAATGCCACAATTGGATTTTGCCACATGTCTTTCATCCGTGCACTTTTGATTGGATGGTGTGGATTGAGGACTTGGATGTAGGCATGATAACTTGATTATGGCTAGATAAATTTGGTTTTGATGGGATAATTTTGGTTTAGGCGGGGTAATTTTGATTTAGGCGGGATAATTTGATTTTGAAAATTGAAATGGACATGATGTCGTTATTGGCTTACCACCTATCTTGAGGTTATGATGATCAATGAAGTGCCTTGATTTGCCTAAGTAGCTAATGATAATACAATGCACTACTTTATGTCGGTAGGGTAATTTTATTAGTGGTTTGGATGCACATTGAACCTTGAGAATATTGTTATGGAATTCTGGTGTCGGACATTGATGGCATGACTCAAATTGGAATTTCGTTGATTGGTAGCATAAGGTCTTCTGGCATGGGACAGTGAGGCATTGAGTTCATTGGGTCGCGGATGTTGTATCTGGAATGTGTGTAGTTCATATATGTTGTAGCTTTAGGCTTATTGCACTCCGTACTACGTTGATCCTTTTGTTGAAGATTTTAGATAACCTAATCCTGCACAAATCATTTCCATGTGAGAAATTGGTGTAACTATTAATACCACGTATATTGATTTTGATGGAAACAACCATATAAATATAGGTACTAATGTTTTCCCGAGTTGTATAAAATATTTTGTAGAGTATTTCATAGGTACAGGATAATTGATTTTGAAGACTGATCGGTAAAGACTAGAGATAAAGATTTAGAGTTGATCAAGGCAATGGAAGGCTCGTGAGTTTAAAGACAAAGACATAAAGAGTTCAAGACTATAGTTTTAGTTAATAAACATTAGATAAATTTGTTAAAGCCCTTAAATGGCAACTTTCTTTTCTTTGAGTACTCTCTCATTAAAATATTTATTTTATTTTTTAAAATATATTTCTATAAATAATTTATAAAAAAATTATATATCAAAAATTATTTTAAAACTATTTTTAAATGATTTTACAAAATATTAGAATTTTATAACACTTTAAACGTATTATTGTTTTTTCAAAATACAAGGGTATGTCGACATAACCCTACCAATGTATGTTGACATATGTACTATTGAAGAGATGTTTTTTTAAATTTTAAATATTTGGGAATTTTGGCTTCATCTCTTCTCGAATAAACATGTCCCTTCAAACATTATATAAAGGGGAGTGGAAAATGAATTTTAATAACTACTTTCTCACTTTTCTTCTTACTCAAAATTCTCATTATATATTTTATGAAATCCACTTTCTATACTCTTCAAATTCACTCAAATTCAATTTCTACTTTACTATATTTATTCTCTATAATCTACCCTATGATTTTCAAGTATTCTCTCATCAATTCAAAGATCAAAGTGTCATCAAAGGGCTATAGGATATTCTGTATCCAAAGTACAACTATTTGTATTTGGAATCAACAACTCTCTACTACTATTTGCATGGGTGTGCTTGTTGCCCATTCTAATCAAGTGGGCGTGCTTGTTGCCCATTCAAATCAAGTGGGTATGCTTGTTGCCAGTTTAAATCAAGTGGGTGATCTTATTGTCTGGTTAAATCAAGAGAGTCTACCCTGAGCTCGAAAAGTCAAGAGGGTGTATCTTGTTGCCTTGAAATTAAGATTATATTCTGGTTTACTTGCTACCTGATTAAATTAGGCGTTTGAAAGGAATTTGGATAGATACCGTATAGGACATGATGTAAGACTAGTCAATCCAAACCAGTATAAAACTCCTAATGTCATCTCTCTTACTTTTACTTTATTTTTACTGCATGTATTTATATATGTGACCGCCTGCTAATATATGTGTGTGTGTTTTGATTCAAATCTTGAAACTATTTAGAAAAGCTCCATATTAGTTATAAAATACTATTCACCCTAGTAAGCCTTAAAATCAGTTCACACTAGTATAATTTATACTACATTGTTTTTCACATTTGGTATCAGAGCATTAGGTTTTCAAAAACTCGTTGTTTGATATTTGAAAATTATAAATGGCTAGTAACATCAGGAGTACATTATTTCACACTTTTAAAGAAAAATAAAACTATAAAAAAATTGTTACCCTCAAATAGATTAGGAACTAATAATATTGAAAAGTCACTTGATAATTTGAAAGTATATTGTTAACCCGCCTTTTGGCAAGGCCATGGAGAGGCAGATTCAACTTAACCAACTTCGCGATTATCGAGGTTGAAATATGACGGATTCGGTCTAAACGAATGATGTTCACTTGGGTAGATGCTCGATCAGGATAGGTCGTTCGGTCAGAATGAAATGGTTCAAAGTGCTTGGAGTTCAACCTTGTGGCTCGGCCGTTCGGCATGGCATGGTCCGGTCGAGGTATGGAAGTTCAGGAAGGTCGTTTGGTTGCAGCTCGGCATTACCGCTCGGCATCGCACCTCGCTCGGCATCGCACCCCGCTCGGCATCGCACCCCGCTCGGCATCGTGATGAGGTGAGGGTGGCTAACCAACTTCGCGATTATCAGGAGTACATTATTTCACACTTTTAAAGAAAAATAAAACTATAAAAAAAATTGTTACCCTCAAATAGATTAGGAACTAATAATATTGAAAAGTCACTTGATAATTTGAAAGTATATTGTTAACCTGCCTTATGGCAAGGCCATGGAGAGGCAGATTCAACTTAACCAACTTCGCGATTATCGAGGCTGAAATATAACGGATTCGGTCTAAACGAATGATGTTCACTTGGGTAGATGCTCAATCAGGATAGGTCGTTCGGTCAGAATGAAATGGTTCAAAGTGCTTGGAGTTCGACCTTGTGGCTCGACCGTTCGGCATGGCATGGTCCGGTCGTGGTATGGAAGTTCAGGAAGGTCGTTTGGTTGCGGCTTGGCATTACCGCTCGGCATCGCACCCCGCTCGGCATCGCACCCCGCTCGGCATCGCACCCCGCTCGGCATCGCACCCCGCTCGGCATCGCACCCCGCTCGGCATTGAACGTCGCTCGGCATCGTGATGAGGTGAGGGTGGATAACCAACTTCGCGATTATTGAGGCTGAAATATGACGGATTCGGTCTAAACGGATGATGTTCACTTGGGTAGATGCTCGATCAGGATAGGTCGTTCGGTTGGAATGAAATGGTTCGAAGTGCTTGGAGTTCGACCTTGTGGCTCGGCCGTTCGGCATGGCATGGTCCGGTCGAGGTATGGAAGTTCAGGAAGGTCGTTTGGTTGCGGCTCGACATTACCGCTCGGCATCGCACCACGCTCGGCATCGCACCCCGCTCGGCATCGCACCCCGCTCGGCATCGCACCCCGCTCGGCATCGTGATGAGGTGAGGGTGGCTCGGCATTGTGGCTCGGCGAAGTGGATCGGCATTGGCTATATGGTGACATGGGTCAGCATCAATACATGGTTCGGCGCTAGCTTTGCTCCGAGTTCTGGACTAGTCTGCTTCGAGTTTCGAATAGGCTCGCTTCGGGTCAATATCCGGGTAACTTCCGTTTGGCATGTCAACTGCTCATGGTCGGTCGGCATGATGAAGTAGGGTCCGGCTATGTCCTTAGTGGGCCCAAACTACTCAGGAGGCCCAACAACCTGGTTTTTCCTATAAATACAGCATGTGGGTCTCCAGATGGGGGCATCTTCTTTCTGCTCTCTTATTTTCTCTTTTCTAAGGCTAAGGCTACTCTATTACTTTGTAACTGTAATCGGTTTTTACAGCAATAAAAGGAAAACTTCTGGAGTGGACGTAGGCCGGAGTTAGCCGAACCACTATAAAACCTGTTGTTCTTTACTGCTTTCATTTGAATTTTTATTATTCCTCACGTTTATATTCTCTAAATACATTCTATATGTGATTTGGTGCTTTCATCTGGACCTGGGTGTTAGTGACCAATTTTGACGCTAACATTTTGGTTCTTTCACTGAGAACTCAAGCACTCGGGAATTTTGGAGTTAGGAACTTGGATCTTAGAAAGCAATGGCTAGACCACCAACAAGGAAGCAAGCAGCACAAAGGAGCAATCAGGAAGGAAGTCAAGCAGCCTCTTCTGGAGCTGGAGAGGATCATGCATCCATCTACATAACTCGGGACGAGATGCAGGTGATGATGAATTCTATGCAGGAGCAGATGATGAAACAGCAAGAGGAGATGATGCAGGCTCTTCTTAGGAAATTTGGACAACCAGGAACTGCAGGTGCTCAAGTTCTTGGAACTGGACCAGAGGAACTCAACCAGCGGACAGATGGAGTGATTCAGCAGGAGGTAGCTCCCAATCAACAAACAGCTAACAATCTAGATGGACCTAGACTCGAGGGCACACCACCAGGTAATGCTGGACCGGTTCATGGAGGGATACCGGATAACGCTACGCGGCCTGACGTCGATAGGAATACAGGAGTACGTGACGAGGAATATGTGCCAGAATTTCCTCGGGGACTTGGGGGGCAGTCTGGAAACATGGATAGGGGGCAACCCTTGGTTGGAAACACTGGATTGGCTGACATTATTAGGCGGACTATTCGCGTAGGTCTGACAAATAAGGATTCAGAGGGAGTTAACAAAAGTTTGTTTACTCGGAACATTAGGACAGCTAGGAATCCGCCCGACTTCAAACTACCCACTCTGGAAGTATACAACGGGAAGACGGATCCCACCGACCACTTGATGAGGTACACTAGGCATATGGAAGTGCTGGGGGCAAAGGAGGAGGTTATGGCTCGATGTTTCCCTCTGTACTTGACTGATATTGCTGCTATGTGTTTCAGGCAGCTGGAGGATGGATCCATTGGAACATGGACAGAACTGGTGGACAAGTTCTTAAGTCAGTTTCGAGTTCACATAAAAAGGCCAAAGAACGTGATGACGCTAACGTCAGTCAAACAGGGGGCGGATGAGTCGCTTAGGACATTCTTAACTCGATTTAATGCAGTAGGTTCTTTGGTGGATCGGCCGGATCCATCAATGGTTCTGATGGCTGCGGTATCAGGAGTCAGAGATAATTCGGGATTCAAAGTATCGTTGATACAGGATCCACTGTTGGATCTTGGGGAATTCTTTCATGAAGCTGAGAGATTTCTTCGACAAGAGGATGCATGTTTGGACATGAGGTCAAAGGAAGTAAACATGATTAAGGATGGGGGACTACCCAGCGAAAGCTTGGGTGGGGGCAAGGATAAAGGGAAAAGGAAGCGCTGGGGAGAACCAAAGTTCTCCACTTACACAGGATTGAACGCAACGTTGGAGCGGATATTCTTGGATACTCGAGATCACCTTCCGTATCGAAGGTCGGCGAGGAGGGAGCCCTCATAACGAGAAAGGGCGTCAGGAAGGCACTGTCTTTTTCATGACCTGGACGGGCATGATACTAACAACTACTGGCATTTGAAGGACATAATCGAGGAGCATATAAGGAATGGTCAGTTGTGACAATATGTCGGGACTCGGAATGCAGCGGTGGAACAGGAGCAGCCACCGCCTACCTTGAATGACGAGGGCATGAGGCCTAGGAATGGTGGTCGATTGGTCATCAACTAATCTTGATGGTTTGGAATAAGTAACAAACTCCTGGCAAACAGTTAAATCACTTACTCATGTACGGGGTCGGAGATAACCCTCAGGCATGCTCTGAGATGATGGCTTACCGAGACGCCCTAGTTTGTGAAATCTGTTTTTTCCTTTGACTTGGACATTTGCATTTTTTTGGTTTGGTTTTGGAGTTTGGTTTGAACTCCCTGTTTTGCTCGTTTTCTGGTTTGGATTCGGGTTTAGATGTTTGTTTTTTGGTTTGGATTTTTGATATGGATTTCTGGTTTTCTGGTTGAATTTGGATTTCGGTTTGGATTTTGGTTTGGATTTTGGTTGAAAGGTCATCGAGCATGGACTATTCTTGGTAAGGGTCCGGAGAGACCGGGATTCGGCCTAGGACTTAGGCCTCATATTGTCTCCTATGCAGGTCGTCGAGTATGGACTATGCTCGGCAAGGGTCTAGAGCGACCAGGATTCAGCTTAGGACTTAAGCCATGGCATTATTTGACGTTCAGGGACACTGAACTAGGAACACCATGGAATTACTTAAGATAGGTCATCAAGTGTGGATTGCGTTTGGCAAGAACCCGAAGAGGTTATAGATTTGGATATTGGCTATGAATAGCTAAGGGTATGGGAATGGACCCGGAACGGTCCCGGATTTGGACATCGACCCGGAGAGGTCATGGACGTGGTTATTGGTCATTGGATATGGATGGATTGGAACTCGGTTGTCGAGTTCAGATGGATATGGATTTGGCTAAGGATTTGGTTACTGGATTCGGAATTGGATATCGACTCAGAGTAGTCGTAGATTCGGATAAGGATACGGTGATGGCACTTGGATAAAATGGATTGGGTTATGAATCAAAAAGTATGGATGTGGATAACATACATACTTCGGATATCGGACGTGAGGCTATTCAAAACACACATTCCAATAGCAAGGCATGTTTTGGGGGGGCAAATGTTAACCTGCCTTTTGGCAAGGCCATGGAGAGGCAGATTCAACTTAACCAACTTCGTGATTATCGAGGCTGAAATATAATGGATTCGGTCTAAACAGATGATGTTCACTTGGGTAGATGCTCGATCAGGATAGGTCGTTCGGTCGGAATGAAATGGTTCGAAGTGCTTGGAGTTTGACCTTGTGGCTCTGTCGTTCGACATGGCATGGTCCGGTCGAGGTATGGAAGTTCAAGAAGGTCGTTTGGTTACGGCTCGGCATTACCGCTCGGCATCGCACCTCGCTCGACATCGGACCTTGCTCGGCATCGCACCCCGCTCGGCATCGCACCCCGCTCGGCATCGCACCTCGCTCGGCATTGGACGTCGCTCGGCATCGTGATGAGGTGAGGGTGGCTCGGCATTGTGGCTCGGCGAAGTGGATCGGCATTGGCTATATGGTGACATGGGTCGGCATCAATACATGGTTCGGCGCTAGCTTTGCTCCGAGTTCTGGACTAGTCTGCTTTGAGTTTCGGATAGGCTCGCTTCGGGTCAATACCCGGGTAACTTCCGTTCGGCATGTCAACTACTCAGGGTCGGTCGGCATGATGAAGTAGGGTTCGGCTATGGCCTTGGTGGGCCCAAACTACTCAGGAGGCCCAACAACCTAGTTTTGCCTATAAATACAGCATGTAGGTCTCCAGATGGGCGGATCTTCCTTCTGCTCTCTTACTTTCTCTTTTCTAAGGCTAAGGCTACTCTATTACTTTGTAACTATAATTGGTTTTTACAGCAATAAAAGGGAAACTTCTGGAGTGGACGTAGGCCGGAGTTAGCCGAACCACTATAAAACCTGTTGTTTTTTACTGCTTTCATTTGAATTTTTATTATTCCTCACGTTTATATTCTCTACATACATTCTATCTGTGATTTGGTGCTTTCATCTGGACCTGGGTGTTAGTGACCAATTTTGGCGCTAACATATATAAAGTAAAATTGCAGGAACAGGTATGTCATATGGTAGATAATGAACAGACACATAATAACCATACATCACAAATTAAGAAGGGCAAATAAATACTAGATAGTGGATGCTCAAGACACATGATTGGAAATCCTAAGATCCTAAAAGACATCATTTACAAAAATGAAGGAACAATGAACTTTGCAGATAACTCAAAAGGACACATCATCGGCAACGGTAACGTCGGTAACTCTAAAACCACTATTATTTCTAATATTTTTCTGGTTAGAAATTTAAAATATAATCTTCTTAGTTTTAGTCAATTATAAGGGTTTCAAAATTAAGTTTGGTTTGTTGTAAATAAATTAGTTTGATATTGATGATAAACCTTGAATATATGGTTTAAATAAATGTAACCATAAATGCGTGTGTGTGTAAAGTTATTTGTCAAAAAATTTATTTCACAACTAATGTTGATTTTGATTCTATGTATAACATTATCACATTTCAGAATATTTATATGTCTCGTTTAGGAGGAGTTTATTTTTCTTTACCCATTTTTGTTAATGATAAAGGGAGAGAAAAATATAAAATATAGTACATATATATACTAAGGTGGAGTTATTCAAGATATGGGAGTTAACCAATTTTGGGGGAGTTACATTATATTTTATAATAAAAATACCTACATGCTTGTCATTATCAAAAATGGGGAGATTGTTAATACCATAGATATTGATTTTAATGGAAACAACAATATAAATATACGTACTAATGTTTTTCCAAGCTGTATAGAATATTTTGTAGAATATTACACAGGTACATGATAATCGGTTTTGAAGACTAATCGGTAAAGAGACTAGAGATCAAGATTCAGAAATGATCAAGATAATTGAAGACTCGTGAGTTTAAAGACCAAAACATGATAAGTTCAAGACTATAATTTTTAATTAATAGACATTAGATACGAAAATTAAAGTCCTTGAATATCAACTTTCTTTCCCTTGAATACTCTCTCAACAAAACATTTATTTTATTTATAAAATATATTTCTACAAATATTTTATATATTAATAAGTACTTATAAACTATTTTTAAATGATTTATAAAATATTAGAATTTTATAAATTTTAAATGTATTATTGTTTTTCTCAAAATACAAGAGTATGTCGACATACCCTACCTATGTACCGTTGAAGAGATATTTTTAAATTTTGAATAGTTGTGATTTTTGGCTCCATCTAATTGTGAATAGACATGTCCCTTCAAATACTATATAAAGGAGACTGGGAAAAGAATTTTCATAACTGCTTTCTCACTTTTCTTCTTACTCCAAATTTTATTATATATTTCATGAAATCTGCTTTCTATACCCTTCAAATTCACTATAATTCAATTTCTACTTTACTATATTTATGTTAACCGGTTTTTTGACTCAGCAGAATTCAATAGGAGTTAGAAGTTAGGGACTATGCTAGAATGACTTGAAACTTGAACATGGCATCAAAAAGAACAAGCCAAAAGCACTCAAGAAGAATTACCCAAAAATCCACTAATGGGATGGACCTATGGATCGCTAGTGATCCATAAGGAAGCTCCATGGGTCATTCAAGCCTCTTGCATCATGAATCAATATCATTTCTAGGGATGTTTGCCAAGTTTCATAATATTCCAAGCAGCCTAATTTGAGAAGTGAGCAATCATCTGATTCAGGTTGTACAACAATCTGACCTGTGTGTGAACCATCACTAAAACAAGGCAACAAGTTACAAAATAACATAAAGATCACCTACATAAGGCAAGGAGTGCAACCCAAAGGAAGAAGTCCAAAAATCCCTTAAGTACATGGATCGTTAGCGATCCATGCCCTATGGATCGCTAGCGATCCATCATATTATCTTGGATCGTTATGAAATTTTCGAAGCACCTTCGTATCATTAAGTGTAGGCTTCTGGCAAAGCAGTCTAGCCCAATAGCTCTCCAACCCCTATAAATACAATCCTACTTGCAACATAAAGAGGATCTTCTAGACTGGCTACTGGAACTCTGCAGAGATTATTTTTCACTCTTCTCCTCCCATACAATAGTCATCTAGGAGTTCACCGTGATCCTCCAGTGAACTCTTGTACTTGTGACTTGATCTAACTTAGAAGATTCAATCATATTGTAATCCGATTCAATTTGTAACAGCAGTCAGTTAATAGAAAGTTATAAAGTGGACGTAGGCTTCACTAACAATCGAACTACTATAAAAATCTTCTTCTTTTTTTTACTATTTCTGCTCGTTTTACATTTATCTTCTATATTATTGCTCTATAAGAATAAGGCAGGTGCTTTCACACTCAATACAGGGTGTTGATCCATCTTTTAGGTTCATATTTTGCTGCTTTCACTGAGAATTGAACTCAGTCTTAGATCTAGCTATCTACTTTGGATCAGATAGGTTCAGAAGTTAGATCATCAATCTCTACTTAGAAGATTTGTTGTTGAGAATCAATGGCACTAGGAAGAAAGAGAACTACCTCTGAAAGATCCATAAGAGCTACCATTGCTGGAGAAGAAGCAACTCCTTAGCAAATTGAAGTCAACAACCCTAACAACCTGCAACTTGGAACTAACATTGGAGATCAAGTGCCAAGGTCCTCCACTCGGCATGAAGTTATGACTAGGGGAGAATTGAACCTGATGGTTGATGAAATTAACCAGAAAATGGCAAACAGTCAAAAGGATCTTATGGAAAAGATAGATGCTCTCTTAGCGCTCCAGTCACTAACTACTCTCAGAACGGCACCCGAAGCCATGGCTGCTACGGAGCAAGAGCTTTCTTCTGTTTCTGGCTCAAGTAGAAGAAACAGAAAACAGAAGCAAAAGGAAGTAGTGGGTGGAGCTCAAGGCGTCACAATAGTGAAAAATGCTAATACTCCGCCCACTGTAAAAGCACATACTTCAAACCTGAACTTAAGAGTGAAAACTCCATGGGAGGACATACTAGCAGTTGATACTGACTCTGAGGAAGGCGAGCAACTTAAGGAAGGAGAATTGAAATCAAATATCAAACTCCACCCTCAAGACCAACGCTTGCCCACGGACCTCTGCAGGAGTGAGCCACCCAAAGACTGGAGAGCCTAGGCTTCAGCCAGCCAACCAAAACCGTTTGCAAAGTCAAACACTTGGTGCAGCTACTGATAGCCGACCTGTGGATGAATGGACAAGTGAGGCATACATTGTGGACATGGTCAGATGCTTGATGGAAGAAAGCAAGGGTAAAAAGGAAGATAATTGAGGGTTCTGCTCCGAGCCGAACTCCCTTCACTGATAGCATCCTGAGGGCAGAGTACCCTAAGAAATTCACCATGCCACCAGCTATGCCCTCCTACAATGGAACTACTGACCCTCAACAACACTTGTACAAGTACATCTGGAATATGGATGGTGCAAGGGCAATATATGTAGTTCATTGTAGATGTTTCCCCATCTATCTGGAAGGAGTTTCCTCCAAGTGGTTTACCAAACTCCCTCCGCGGTCTATTTCAACCTTTAACGAGCTAGCCAGGAAGTTCTTGGATCAATTTAAACTGCACACGGCTCAGCCAAAGTATGTGATGTCTCTATCCAGTTACTTCCAAGAACCCAACTAGTCACTAAAATCATTCATGAGTACCACTTTAACACAACTGTCACTGAAGTGAGCAATCCCAATGAGGGTATGATTTTCATGGCTTTAGTCCACTCAATCCATCCAGAGATAGATTTTAGGAGATGGATTAAAACGAAGAAACTGACCACCATGAAAGAATTCAGTTGAAAGGCTAGTCAATACTTGAGATTAGAAGAGGCAAAAATATTAAAAGGTAAAAATACTGATATGCTACCAAATGAATCGATTCAGAGTAATGTGGCGGTCAATCAAAACAGCAAGAATTCTGAAGTAACAGCTGGAAAAGATGGGGACCATAAAAGGAAAAACCAGCATCAGAACACTGGCAAGGGCAACGGAGGGGGAAAGAAATTTAGAGGTCTGAAACGCGGAGAATACACTCCATTGAATGATGGCTTGGAGAATATTCACCTGGCAATTGAGGAAACAGAAGAGTACCCGAAGCCACCTCGGAAAGAAGAGTCTGAGCAACAAAGGAAGTCCGGGAAGTTCTGTCATTTCCATGAAACCCATTATCATAACACAAACAAGTGTCGCCATTTGAAGAACATGATCAAAGAACTGATTAGAGAAAACAAGCTCCAATAGTATGTGAAGAGCCCTGAAATTTCGATCAGCCAACCGGACCTTACGCTCCTAACACCCAAGGAAACCAATCTGGATCTAGTGGAGATGGTTCCAAACGAGCTGAACAGAGACTTGTCATCAATACCTTTTCGGGAGGTCCTCATCTAGCATAGAAAAGTTGGGGCGAAATGGAAAGATATGCTAGTTCACTCAAACATGCTCCAAAGGAAACTTGCTTTGCAATCGAAGACGGGACCCCTGCCAAACAATAGAGGATTCTCAATGACGCCATCGTGTTCCAAAACCGTGATAGTGAAGAAATAGAAGCTCTAACTTTCGATCCAATGGTGGTGACGACAGGAATCAGACCCGCTGTCGTACGTCGGGTGTTGGTTGATACCGGAGGATCCGTAAACATTCTATTTTGACATACATTCGACCAAATAAAGCTTAACATGAAGGATGTCTCTACATGTCGAACCAAAATCCAAGGATTCACCGGTCATCTACTACAACCAGTTGGCACAACCGATCTACCTATGAACTTGGAATAGGAGATCGGAGAGTGGTTCTCACCCAAACCTTTATGATAATTGACGAGATCTCGGCCTATAATGCGTTCTTGGGGGTTGGCCCTCGTTGATTTCCGAATTATCCTGGCACAATGGTGTCTCACTATGAAATTCCCTATGAAAAACGAAGTTAGAGTGATAAAGGGAGACTAAAGTGTCACAAGGGAATGCTACATCGTTGAATTACATGAAACAAGAAAGAAGAAAAAGGGAAGAGTGTGGAGAAAACTCCCACATTTGCGAACTATCAACATAGCTACTACAGAACCGCCTCTGGCTTGGGGACCACAACCGATTCGATAAGGCTATAAACCCTAGAAAGAAGAGTTCAGGGGAGGAACGGGCAGCATCGGCAGAGATTATGGTGCATGTCCCTATAGACATGGATGACCCGACATGAGTACTAAAATAAGATCACATCTTGGAACCAAGACGCGATAATAATTAGTCAAGTTTCTTCATGCCAATCTAGACGTGTTCGCTTGGGCGCATTCCAATATGTGTGGGATATCACCGAAGATAGCATGTCACACACTTAATATCGATCCTAAGTACACTCCAGTGAGGCAGAAGAGGCGCACCCTGGGAACAAAACGGCCAGCTGCACTAAGAGAGGAAGTGGATAAGCTGTTTTGGTAAAGAAGTCCAATGTGAAGTGGTAGACTTGCATTGACTACTATAATTTGAACAAAGTCTATCCAAAGGATAGCTTTCCATTGCCTAAGATCGATTAGCTTGTTGACGCCATGGCAGGCTATGAGCTACTATCATTTATGGACGCCTACTCAGGATACAACCAAATCATGATGCATGAACCTGATCAAGAGAATACTAGTTTCATTACCGACCTTGGATTATACTATTATCCAGTCATGCCCTTCGAACTAAAGAACACAGGGGGAACCTACCAACGACTAGTAAACACAATGTTCAAAGATCGGATCGGGAAAACGTTGGAAGTATACGTGGACAACATGCCTGTCAAATCATGCATACTAGAGAATCACTTAGACAATCTCACAGAGATGTTTGAAGTATTGCAGAAATATGGAATGAAGTTCAACCCATTGAAATGCTCTTTCGGCGTTGTTTCTGGCTAATTCCTTGGTTTCATTGTGAATGCAATGGGCATTGAAGCTAATCCAGAGCAGATTACTACCCTAAGTAACGTCAAAGCCCCCATGACCAAAAAGGAATTACAAAGTCTAAATGGAAAGATCACAGCACTAAGCCAATTCATTTCCCGAGCGATTGACAAGTGCATGCTGTTCTTCGACGCATTGAAGAAGGAAAAGAAGAATTTAAAATGGAACGAAGCCTGCCAGACAGCCTTTGAAGAATTACTCCATCATATGGAAACCCCACCGATCTTATCCAAGCCAATAAATAGGAAAGTTTTGTTCGTTTATCTCGCTGTGTCGACCCATGCTTTGAGTGCAACATTGGTATGTGAAGAGGCTAGGGTCCAGCGACCCATCTACTACCGAAGTTGGAAAAACTTGCCTATTACCTGTTGATCGCATCGGGAAGCTACGATCGTACTTCTAGGCTCATCCCATCAAGGTATTGACGAATCAACCTCTGAAACAAGTGTTGTATCGCCCTGAGACATCAGGTCAACTTCTAAAATGGAATATCGAGTTAACCCAATATGAAATCACTTATCACCCTCGAAGAGCTATTAACGGATAGGCACTAGCAGATTTCATCGCTGAATTTACTATGTGGGATGGTGAAGAAGAAAGCACTTTGGACATGGTGCCACAGTGGAAGTTGTTTGTTGATGCTATATCAAATGAATCCTATTCAGGTGCAGGGATAGTACTAAAAACCCCCAAAGGACGATCTGTTTGCAATGCTCTAAGACTGGAATTTCCTGCCACCAACAATGAAGTAGAATATGAGGCTTTGATGGCAGGGTTAAAAATCGTTAAAGAATTAGGAATAAAAGCTGTGCATATCAACAGCGATTCTCAGCTAGTCATCTTCCAAGTGAAAGGGGAGTACCAGGCATGGGGCAACCTCGCCCTCTACATGTCAAAAGTGCAGGAATTGCTGCAAAACATGGAGCACTACGCTTTAAGTCACATTCCGAGGGAACAGAATATGCAAGTGGATCACTTAGATAATATGGATATCAATTATATTATAGAAACCATAGAGGACGAGGAATCATGGATGACGTCGATCAAAGTTTACCTGATCGAAGGTACACTCCCCATGGATCGGAACAAGCGAAAGAAGCTACTCCGGAAGGCACCACGGCTCGTCTTGAAGGATGGAATCCTTTACAGGAAGGGATTCTCTACTCCCCTACTAAGATGTGTAACCAACAGCGAAGCAAAAGGATCCTCGAGGATGTTTATGAAGGCGATTGTGGAAACCACATTGCAGAGCAGACTGTAGCAAAAGAGATCCTCTGATACGGTTACTTCTAGCCATCCATCAACTGTGACACAGTAGACTACAGCAGGCGATGTGTGCAATGTCAAAAGTTTGCCAAAATACAGAGAACTCCATCCACAGAATTTACGCTAATGGTTGGCCCAAGGCCGTTCGTGGTCTGGGTAATCGACCTGATCGGCGTGCTCCCAATTGCTAAAGGAGGAGCCAAATATGCTATTGTTGCTATTGATTACTTCACAAAATGGGCCAAAGCGGAACCGCTAGCTACTATTACCACTAAGAAAGTAATTAACTTTGTCACTAAAAATATAATTCAGAGGTTTGGAGTGCCATAGAAAATCATCATAGATAACGAAACTCAATTCAAAAGCGCTGAATTCAAGGGCTTGTGCAAGCATTTCCGCATCGAAAAGAGTTTCCCCACAGTGGCACACCCTCAAGCAAACGGGCAAGTGGAGACGGTGAACAAAATCATCAAGTCCATCATCAAGAAACGGCTGACGAAAGCCAAAGGAAACTGGGTTGATGAGCTCCCACTTGCACTATGGGCTTACCGGATGACACACAAGTTAGCAATTAGACACTCTCCATTCGCCCTAGCATACAGATCCGAAGCAATGATCCCGATCGAATTGGAAGTTCTCTCCCATCGAAAATGACATGTCAATCCAAAAGAGAACGAGCAACTCTTGCTTGAGTCACTTAATCTGATTGACGAGAAACGAGAGGAAGCCGAGCTAAGGACCACGACTCACCAGAAAAGGGTAACACGGTGCTTCAACTCCAAGGTCCACAACCGGCCTTTCGAAGTGGGAGATCTCTAACTGAAATGGATCTATCCAGCTACAGGGACATTTGGACCAAACTGGGAAGGGCCTTACTCAATCAGGCAAAAGCTCGAAGATGGCACTTTCAAGCTGACCACAGTCGATGGAATTTAAATTCCCCATGCTTGGAGTAGTGACTCGCTCCAGCATTAATTTATTTAGATTTTATATATGTATTCCCTATTTTTGTAAATAAGCCACCCGACTACACTGGAGGCATTGTAAATAGGTAGAATTTGCTCTACTATATGTTTTATCATTGAAATCTCTATGGTTTCTTGAACCAATAAAACTGTATTCATATAAATTACTCGTCGAGCCAACGAAAGTAAACCGACTCAAAATCATTCATTAGCTACTTGGGAAAGTGAAACCACATCCAAGCATGCTTCGCCTACTCGCCAAGTCGATGAAAGTAAATCGACTCAAAATCATTCATTAGCTGCTTGGGAAAGTGAAACCACACCCAAGTACACTTTGCCTACTCGCTAAGTCGACGAAAGTAAATCGACTCGAACTCAAAAGCCACGCATTTCATAAGCCACGCACTCTCAAAAGCCGCCGATTTCGTAAGCCACGCACTCTTAAAAGCCGCGTATTTCATAAGCCGTGCAAGCGCTGCTTGATGTTGCCCCGGCATCTTCAGCAAACCGTTAAGATTTTCTAAGTGCCAGTATTGTCCAGATAACACCGGGAAACTTGTCTATTGCAGGCCTAGCAAGGATCAACTCCTATTATAAAAAAGAATCAACGTGAGTCCAGCAATGTCGCAAAACTAGAAATCGGCAAAGAATTCCGATCGTTCACATTCGAGTCACAAGTTTCCGAAGATAGGAACCGCAAAGTAAATATGTGTATAGACATCGGAGGAATCGCTCGGATCAACCTGTCATTTACCAAGTGTTCGGAGTAAACAACCCTGTGAAGTAGCGGGCGCACACACCAACACTTAGTTGAAAGGAAAACTACTCCACAATCCCGCCAATGCTTCTTGCCACCACTTTCCTGCCTTTGATCGAAGTTTCCTCTTATCTCAGCATCCCCATCGGGAGTTATGTCCCTGCTAGAGATATCGATTATAGGCTCCATGCCCATGTCTCCTTCTTGTTCTTTGGCCCCCTCGAAAGACTCCCCTTAGTCTTGCGCTTGTGAGACTTGCGAGAGATCCTCGAATACTTTCTCTCCTCTACCTTCTCCTTCTTAACTGTCGCCATCTGCTGCTTAATTTTACCTGGCTAGCTAGCTTGGTCTGTCTACTGTCAGGTGTCAGCTGCTGTTAAATCGCCTTTTAGGGATACGGAGGGGTCGTCCATGCCATGTAACGTAGCAATCTTCTCAGATTCTGGTCCTAGTCGTGAGCCAAACACAGGCGTGGTAATCAAAGTAGCTACAGAAACAAGCGTTAAAGCAGTCGAGATAGCAGTAGGCCCTAGCACTGGGGAAATTGGCAATTCGACAAGCAAAGAAGATGAACCTATAAGATCAAAAAGAAAAGCATTCAATTCATCTTGTTCTTGTGGCGTAAGCTGGAAGTCCTCAAACTTAGGAGAAATAAGAAAGTTACCTGCATCAGAAGCGTGACCATGAATCTCAACCTTGTATTCCCCACTGTTTCCTTCTTTAGATGGTTGCACAATCTTAGGCGAAGTTTCAGCACTTCCTAAGGCTTCGAAGACAGGTGCTAAAGGGACGGATAACAAAGTAGTACCGGTCGAAGCTGGAATGATTTCTGTCTGATCATGAAGTTGCTTGGACGATTCGCTAGGCCCAGAATTGAAAGGCTCTGATAGTGCTTTAGCAACTGCAACTACGCCAGCATCGGTGGCTTCCCGCTCCCTTTCAACTCGAATGATCTCTCGGCCCTCTACCAGAGCCCTCTTTGATTCTTCATTCAGATAGGAATCCTCCAGCTCTTGTTCAGTGCATACATCTTCGCCTTCTCGAAAACAGGCCAGGATTTCTTCCCAAACCACAGGAAGAGTACGCGGGAATTTGGGGCCTAGATAACAAAGATTACCCTGATGCAACAGGGAGTTGACGTAGAAGTTTAGGATGGTGTTATCCATCTTCGCCATCTTCCTTTCAAAGTTATCTTTTGATTTATCATTTAGATAGGAATCCTCCAGCTCTTGTTCAGTGCACACATCTCCGCCTTCTCGAAAACAGGCTAGGATTTCTTCCCAAACTACAGGAAGAATATGCGGGAATTTGGGGCCGAGATAAAAGAGACTGCCATGATGCAACAAGGAGTTGATGTAGAAGTTCAGGATGGTGTTATCCATCTTTTCCATCTTCCTTTTCAAAGGTATCTTGCAGCTTCAAGTAGTCCGCCGTCACAGCGGCTTTATGAACTTCAACTTTGGTTTTTTCAACATCGATTTACGCAACTTTTTCTGAAAGCAAAGCAATCACTTAAGCCTGGTCGGAGATGGTCTTATCTTGAGATTCCACCATTCCTGCATAATCAACAATTGTTTTCTTATGAGCTTCGACAGTTTCATCATGACCAACAATGGTTCTCTTTTGAGCTTTGATGATCTCATCTCGAGTTTCAAGCTCCTATTTCAGCTTGACTTCATTAGCATGGGCTTTCTTAATTTCATCTCCAAACACGATTTCAATTTTTGCGTGAGCCTCCTTCAATTCCTTTAGCAAACTAGCATTGCTCCTACTATCTTCAATGGCAGCATCTCTCTCTTTTGTCAACTGATCAATTCTGGCGTCACGTTCTATCAGCATCCGTTCGTAATCATCCTTTTTCGACTCGAAAGAAAGAATCTCTTGATAGTTGTTACGATATAATTTCTCCCATCCTTCAGCTTGATCCAAGTCGCTCTGAATCACCTAGAGATGGGGTATATAAGAATATTTACGAATCAGACGCAGGTCATGGTCGAATTTAACTCCCTTCAAGAACCAAACAGGGAAAGCGGCTTTAAGTTTAGGTAGACCAGATGGCAGAATATAAGCAAGTCTCCTGTGAGGGCATGAAAAACCAAAAGCAGGCACAACATGAGTTGACGGGGTCTGGGTTAATGGAGCAACCTGAATAGTAGAAGTCATAACCTCAATTCTGATAGAAACTAAACTAGGGCAGATGTATGGTGCTCGAAAGGATGAGGATCACGATCTACCTTCGATTTTTTTGGATGGCTCTTCCCGATCATTGGGAGCCTTCCTTTTCTCATAGCCATCCCTATGAACTCTGCCTCGGTCCCTGTCATCCCGACGACAAGTTTCAGCTTCCCAATATTTTCTCCTCCTTCATTCTTCCTTAGTTTCTCTGGGCTAGTGGCGGCTCAAAGTCCGTTTCGACCGATGTTGAGCATTTGTAAATTGTTCAAGATCTTCATAAAGTCCATGGCCTCCTATAGTACCTAATATAAAAAAATGAAGTAACTTTATCGAGGGAAAATGAGCTCAAATAATGCATATATGAGTGTACGTGGCCATAGTAAAGTATGTAACGTGTCATAGGCGCCCAAAAAGAACTTCACAAACTGGGTCGGGAAACGACTACAGTGGATGTCAGGCTAATTCTGGAAACAGCATGACTGGAGTGAGAAGACAATCCCTTGGACTCAAAATCATCTCCCATGAGTTCGGCAATGTCCACATAAACGTTGCTTAAGTCCCCAAAGTTAGTATCGGTTTCCTTAGGAGGAGAACCATGAAGTCGTTCAGTTGCTGGGAAAGAATTTTTAGCAATAGCCTCTTAGGGAGGTGAACTCGGGATAATGGGACTCATTCCCGGAGTTTCATCACATGATTCTAGATCTCCTTTACTGGAACATGCATCAAACTCCCCATTGCTAGAGGAGGGTTCATTATCACTTCCGCCCTCAATTTCACCTTCCTCCTTTTCTACAATCACCGCAGCCTTGCTTCTCGTTGTTTGAACTCCTCTTCCTCTTCCTCCGGGGTCGGGGGCATCCTGTTCGAACTAATAGCTTCGGTCTTAATTTCCTTTTCTTCTCGAATTTCCTTAGTTGATCCACCAAATGGACATTCTTCTCCTTGTAGACCGCTCTCTTCGGAATTGTGCGATGAACAAGTGGAGCATGTTCTAATCTTGGAACGGGTAGAGGATAAAACAACAACAACGATGACAGACCTCCCGGGATGTAACAACCAGTACCGATGCAAATTCTCCTCCGTCGGCAAAAGTTTGACCGATCTCTCTCTAGCATCTATGGCCTTCAGAGTATGGAAGATAGAGTCTGGTGCTGGATCTTTATTTGGCCTCGAAATAACTGTAAGAAGCATTCAGTCTATTAAAACCCCACACCATTGTAATAAGTCTCAACGAGAGAAGAGAAAGCCTACCCTCGTCATCCAAAGACAATTAAACCCTTCAGGACATCTAACAAAGAAATATTAGGTCTTGAACTGGGATAAGTTGCTTTGGAGTTGCAATATAATTTTGCGATTTCTTTGAGGCTCAATAACCACAAGAGGCGGGCATTCCTCTCTCTTCTTGAATGAAAGGAAGTATCTCAATTCGTCGAAGCTTGGGGCATGGTTGAATGTCCGCATAAAAATAAACATGAACACAAGTCAAAATTGCATAGACATTGGGATCAATTTGAAATGGGGCTATTCCCAAATTCAGAAGAGTGTCTCTCAAGAAATGGTTAAATGGGGACACTGCACCATTCAAGCACATGTACCATGGCAAGCGGTGTACCCCGAAGGTGGCATGTGCGCAAACTCATTTTCTAGTGGAAGGTGCACATCGTCTTCGAGAATACCATGCTGTAAACAAATATTGTATAGAACTTTAGCAGAAATGATAGTAGAAGCTCTCTCCAAAGGGTTAAGTAAAACTCTAAAGTTTGAAGGAGTTCGATCGACGGCCGGACCAATCAGCACCAATTGACCATATTGAGCCTGTGGTGCCGAAGAATTAGGCGTTGCTGGAATCATTTGTGAAGGCATAACTAATGTCGATTCTACTTCCGAAAGTACTGGGTTCCCTCCATTGGATTTACGTCGAGATGATAGATGCTTCATTCTATATAACAGAACTTGTATCTAACATGGTTATGTAACCCTATTTTTTAATTAGAAATCCCCATATGTTTAATGCCTGAATTCTGAAAAGACGTTGACTTGTGCCAACTTATTGGATTCCAAGCATTGACTAGGGCTAGTGCAGTGTGTTATCTATGTGAGATAGGCTCGGTGTGTTAAACACTACGAATGCTTTATCCTGTGTAGATAGTTCACTCACAGCAAAAAAAGGAGAAAGCTTTGCATAGTATTCATTGAAGTTATTCCTCCTACACTTACCCGTTACCAATCGTCGATCGACGATCGATAACGGATCCGTTGTCTAAAGCAACATAGAAAGCTCATTCTATTCTCAAGTACACCGAGCATGCGATAGTAAGACTAATCCAGGATGATCAAGTCCATAGTAAACCGCCTCGTTGAAACCATCGAGGCAACGAGCTAATCGATTTTGATTTATTGGACGAAGATAGTAGAATGCATCAAGTGCAAGACACGAATCCACTATCTACCTCCAATAAATCTTAATCAACCCGCTTCATTCACTATTCATGTCGATCGCCCCAAATTCATTGGCAATTCACCACCAATACGGTAACTACGTCATCACCAACCTTGGATCGAAGGCAAACGTGATCGACTTTGGGTTCGTGGCGATCCAAGCTAGGATTAGCAATCTTCAAAGTCAGTAGCGATCCAAGCGAGCGACGATTCTGGTGCTAGGGTTTGGCTCAGTGTGATGGCGGAGGTAGCTAAGGTCGATGACAGTAGGCTACGACGGTAGAGATCAACGGCGGTGGCAGCAAAGGCTGGTTAGGCTTTGGTCATGGTTGGCTTAGGTCGCAAGAAGAAAATGACGAAGAAGCAAGTAAGACAGGGTCAGCTCGAAATTGTTTTAAGCAGAAAAGTTTTAGCAAAAAAAAAATTAAAGTGATTGGATCGCTAGCAATCCATCACCTAGGGGTCTCTAGCGATCCATCATCTCACTTTAATTTTTCGCTCAAACTTTTCAAACTCAACCCCATTGCTGTCCTTAAACACTTTGGAAATTACAGAGTCAAAATTGATATGTTTCCATGAATAATGTTGGTCCACATCTTGAATTCAACAAAAATTGAAAAGTAAAAAAACAATACTTTACGGCAAACCTAATACGATCGATTGGATTTCATGGAATAGGAATTCAAGAATGACCAGTTCTAGAGCACACTTTGTTTCCAACGAAAGCATACTATGGAGGGCAAATGTTAACCGGGTTTTTAACCCAGCAGAATTCAATAAGTGTTAGAACTTAGGGACTATGCCAGAATGACTTGAAACTTGAACAAAGCATCCAAAAGAACAAGCCAAAAGCACTCAAGAAGAATTACCCAAAAATCCACTAAGGGGATGGATCGCTAGCGATCCATCACACCATGGACCGCTAGCGATCCATAAGAAAGCTCCATGGATCGTTCAAGCCTCTTGCATAATGAACCAATATCTTTTCTAGGGATGTTTGCCAAGTTTCATAGTATTCCAAGCAACCTAGTTCGAGAAGTGAGCATTCATTTGATTCAGGTTGTAGAACAATTTGACATGTGTGTGAACCATCACCAAAACAAGGCAACAAGCTACGAAATTACATGAAGAGCACCTACATAAGGTAAGGAGTGCAACCCAATGGAAGAAGTCCATAAATCCCCTAAGTACATGGATCGCTAGCGATCCATCAGATTATGTTAGATCGTTATGAAATTTTCAAGGCACCTTCGTATCATCAAGTGTAGGCTTTTGGCAAAGCGGCCTAGCCCAATAGCTCTCCAACCCCTATAAATACAATCCTACTTGCAACATAAATAGAATCTTTTTGACTGGCTGCTAGAACTCTGCAGAGATTATTCTTTACTCTTCTCCTCCCACACAATAGTCATCTAGGGGTTCACTATGATTCTCCAGTGAACTCTTGTACTTGTGACTTGATCTAACTTAGAAGGTTTAATCATATTGTAATCTGATTCAACTTGTAACAACAGTCAGTTAATAGAAAGTTATAAAGTTGACGTAGGCTTCATTAGCAGCCGAACTACTATAAAATTCCTTTTGTCTTTTTACTATTTCTGCTCTTTTTACATTTATATTCTATAAGAACAGGGCTAGTGCTTTCACACTCAATACAGGTTGTTGATCCATTTTTTGGATTAACAATTTATTCTTTATAATCTACTCTCTGATTTGCATGTATTCTCTCATCAATTCAAAGATTAAAGTGCTATTAAAGGGCTAGGATATTCAATATCCAAAGTACAACTATTTGTATTTGGAATCAATAACTCTTTACTACTATTTCTGTGGGTGTGCTTATTGCCCATTCAAATCAAGTCAGTGTGCTTGTTGCCTATTTAAATCAAGTGGGCGTGTTTGATGCCAGTTTAAATCAAGTGGGTGATCTTGTTGCCCAATTAAATCAAGAGAGTCTACCCTAAGCTCGGAAAGTCGGGAGAGTGTATCTTATTGCCATGATATCAAGATTGTATTCTGGTTCGCTTGCTACCAGATTAAAGTAGGCCTTTAAAAGGAATCTGTATAGATACCATATAGGACTAAATATAGGATTGGTCAATCCAAACCAGTAAAAAACTCCTGGTGTCATCTCTCTTACTATTACTTTATTTTTACTACATTTATTTATATCTATGACTACATGGTAATATATATATATAATGTATTGATTATCTGTGTTTTGATTTAAATCTTGAAACTACTTAGACAAGTTTCATATAAGTTATAAAATACTATTCACCCCCTCCAGTGTTAAAGTAGCCTTAAGACCTGTTCACAATAGTATAATTTATACTATATCATTTTCCACATTTGGTATCAAAGCATTAGGTTTTCAAAAACACATTTTTTTTATTTTTGAAATTTATAAATGGCTATTAACACTAGGAGACATTATGTGACAGTTTTAAAGAAAACCAAAGTTATATTACCCTCAAATAGATTAGGAATTAATAATATTGAAAAGTCACTTGACAGTTTGAAGTATATAAAGTAAAATTGCAGCAATAGGTATGTTATATGGCAGATAATGAACATGCACATGATAACTATACATCACAAATCAAGAAGGACAAATGGATACTATATGATGGATGCTCAAGATAAATGATTGGAAATCCGAAGATCTTAAAAGACATCGTTTACAAAGATGGAGGAACAGTTAACTTTGGAGATAACTCAAAAGGATACGTCACTGGCATTGGCAACGTCAGTAACTCTAAAACTACTATTATTTCTAATATTTTGCTATTTAAGAATCTAAAACATAATAAACTTAATATTAGTCAATTATAAGGGTTTCAAAATTAAGTTTGGTTTATTGTAAATAAATTAATTTGATATGGATGATATGTCTTGAATAATGGTTCAAATAAATGTAATCATAAATGTATATATAAAGTTATTTCTCAAAAAATATTATTTCGCAATTACTATTGATTTTATTTTATGTGCAACATTATCACATTTCATAATATTTACTATGTCGCATTTAGTGGGAGTTTATTTTTCTTTACCTATTTTTATTGATGATAAATGGGAGAAAAATATATAATATATGCATATACAAAAGGGGAGTTATTCAAAATAAGGGAAGTTAACCAATTTAGGGAGAGTTACATTATATTTTATAATAAAAATATTTACATGGTTGTCATCATCAAAAAAAGGGAGATTGTTAATACCACAGATATTGATTTTGATGACAACAACCATATAAATACAGGTACTAATGTTTTTTCAAGTTGTATAGAATATTTTTCAGAATATTATACAGGTACAAGATAATCGATTTTGAATTCTGATCTGTAAAGAGACTAAAGATCAAAACTTAGAGATGATCAAGACAATTGAGGACTCATGAGTTTAAAGATAAAGACATAAAGAGTTCAAGACTATAATTTTTAGTTAATTTGTTAAAGTCCTTGAATAACAACTTTCTTTTCTTTGAATACTCTCTCATTAAAATATTTATTTTATTTTTAAAATATATTTCTACAAATATCTTATAAAAGTTTTATATATTAAAAAGTATCAAAACTAATTTTATATGATTTACAAAATATCAGAATTTTATAACACTTCAAATGTAATGGTGTTTTTCTCAAAATACAAGGGTATGTCGACATACCCTACCTATATATGTCGACATATGTACCATTAAAGAGATGTTTTTTAAATTTTGAATAGTTGTGATTTTTTGCTCTATCTCTTCGCGAATAGACATGTCCCTTCAAACATTATATGAAGGGGACTGGAAAAAGAATTTTAATAACTATTTTCTCACTTTTCTTCTTACTCCAAATTCTCATTATATATTTCACGAAATCCACTTTATATACTCTTCAAATTCACTCAAAATCAATTTATACTTTACTATATTTATTCTTTATAATCTGCTCTCTAATTTGCAAGTACGCTCTCATCAATTCAAAGATCAAAATGCTATCAAAGCGTTGTAGGATATTGTATGCAAAGTACAACCATTTGTATTTAGAATCAACAACTCTCTACTACTATTTGTATAGGTGTGCTTGTTGCCCGTTCAACTCGAGTGGGCATGCTTGTTGCCCGTTTTAATCAAGTGAGTGATCTTGTTGCCCAGTTAAATCAAGAGAGTCAGCCCTGAGCTTAGAAAGTCAGAAGGGTGTATCTTGTTGTCTTGAATAAAGATTGCATTCTAGTTTGCCTCATACCTAATTAAAGTAGGCATTTGAAAGGAAATCTATACAGATACTGTACAGTATTGGATGTAGGATTGGTCAATCCGAACCAGTATAAAACTCCTGGTGTCATCTCTATTACTTTTACTTTATTTTTACTACATTTATTTATATTGATGACCGACTGTTAATATATATTTGTATTGATTTTCTGTGTTTTGATTCAAATATTAAAACTACTTAGAAAAGTTCCATATAAATTATAAAACACTATCCACCCCCCTCTAGTATTAAAGTAGCCTTAAGATCCGTTCACACTAGTATAATTTATGCTACACCATTTTCCACAGTAACAACACCCACTAAGCATACGTCTTATGTATATAGTTTAAACAATTACATGTTTGTGCATGTGGATGGAAAGTAATCATCGCAACTTTAGTAATATGCATAGAAATAACCTTCTTTGCTGTTTTTTTATTACTTGGCACAGTTCTCATCGGACGGGATTAAGCAAGAATAACCGTGAGTGGAAGTCTCATAACAAATGGATAGTATTATACATCCATTTACTTACTATCCCTTTTCTCCAGCAATGGACTCAAGACAAAAGCTCCCCTGCTAGTTGATTGGTAAGAACACAACTGAGCTGGACCTTGTTTAGATGAGTCATATTTTTGATGATCAGTCCATCATCACTTGGTTTGACGCAGTGCTTATATCCTTTGTGTTACAAATACTCTTCGTATTCCTTTTTTGTTAGTAGGACCGCCGTTATATCACATGTATTTCTACATGTTCTCCTTTAGTTGGGATACCCCTTCTGCAACAACTCATACCTTAATGAACCTAATATTCCGACTAAATTGTAAGACCAAAGTCCATTAGGGTATGGATCATTAGTGTTGGTATCCTGTAATAAACATAAGTATAATGTATACAGTTGGAAATGTCCCTCCTAGTTACTTAGTACCTTATGTTGGAATTGAAGTAGACCCCAATTGGCCATTTAAGACTTCAAATCCAAGGCGAACCCACTTTGTTATATTCGCTAAACCTACACGCAAACATATATTCCCACGGGTCTTACAGTTGGAGATGTCCCAGATTAGTACAATGTATATATAGCTGCCGGTAGCCCCTTTCGGAGGGCAGATTTCTATTGTGTAACATTACTGACCTCGTATCCTAACCCATACTAATGGCCGCGTCAATTATAATTAACCGAAATATTGGGCTAGATCCAATAGTCCACAACCATCATAAATGTATTCTTGAGGTCATATAATTTCAACTGAAAATTTATTATGCCTCCCAAGTTCAATTATTAATATTCATTTACTTGCCCTGAACTTACGTTTTATTCCATTAATGTTAATAAATATCATTTATTGCTTCTTTTCTATCAATACAATTAAGTATCATTTACTGCTTCTTTTCAAGTAATACAATTAAGTATCATTTACTACTTCTTTCCTATTTATGTAATTAAGTATTATTTACTACTTCTTTTCAATTAATGTCCATGTTAACTTAATTACTACAACTTTTATAATTTTTCAATTCTTTGTCTTATTTTATCAATACAATTGTCAACGAAATTATTTTTATTTATAACACTTTAGTCTTACATTTAGGGATTTGTCCATCTTAATGCATTGGAACTATGTCATCCCAAAAAGGAAATGATATTACTGTAATTTTTCATAAATTATCTAATAGATGAATTGTGTTGTGTTTGAAATTACAAGGAACTACCTTTTATATGTATATTGAAATAGATTGTACAAGATAAGGTAAACATCCCTATTTTGCACATCTCATTCCTTTAGGCATATTCCTTGTTATTTCAAATGATGCACTTTCATATATAATTGTAATGTTGGATAATTTATAGAAATTCACATAGAAACATTCTTCATTCCAGTGTACTAAAATATAAACTTAAATCCCAATCAAATTTGAAACATTTTCAATTCAAGTTTAACAACTTATAACATTCAAATAATGAAATCTAGAATTAACATACGATCATATTAATGACTTATCTCATAACTTTTAGGGACTACTTTCACCCTTACATTTTAGATTTAGGTGTATACAACATTTAATCAAAGTTAAAAATCAACCGAATATGTAGGCAAGGATCTCAAGTTCATATATATTATATATATATAAGCCTACAATTCCATAATTTATATTCAGGCGTAAAAGAAATAGTTTCACAAACGATATAAATTCGATATTATTTAAAACACATAATTTTTCACTCACCTCTAAACTTCCAAATCTGTAGACCTAAATCTGTTCTTCTTATTTGACTCCTTTCTTTTCTATCAAAATATGTATCTAAAGTGTATGCATACTTATTATAATTATAGATCCAAGAAATTTTTTGAATCAAACGTAGTATAAATTTATAAATTTGGATTTTACCAATTTTCGCCGAATCGATTCTCCCCTATTCTTCTTCTCTTTTACTTCCCGCTATTCTCCATACACACACACACACACACACTATTTTATAATTTATAATTGTTAGAAGTAGTGGAGAAAAGAAAATGGCAGAGGTTCGCTTCATGATTCAGAAAATATGAGAAGAAAAGCGAGAGGTTATGCCTGTATTTATAGGCACTCGAATCAATTCTATCTGTTAGATTAAATTGTATTAAATTCGGGTTGTTAGGTTGAGGTTCATTCTCAATTGCCATGGCATCATGGGTCGACCGATCAATAGGGGACGATCGACCGCTAGGGGTCGACCAGTCCCTATCCTAGTGTCGATCGGTCAACGTTATTTAATTAATGTGATTTGTTTCCTTTGATAATTTATTTCTTTTAATACATTTTGAATTATTCTCGATTTCAAATTTAATAACTTTTCCATTTGAATTCTAATCGTAAAACTTTATATATGAAAGTTAATCATAAAATCGCCACGAGCAGAGTAGTACAAGTTTCATAGCCAAATTTTGACGTTTATAAAATTCTATTTTTGAGTTTTAATAATTATTTATTTATTCTTTTTAATTAACTACTGTTTAATTTATGGGGTGTTACACCTTCTATGCTGTAGATCAATGTTCAACTGATCATTCATGTAATATATAGTTTTTGATACGTTTCGATTTTTGTACTTAGTCGCTTACCAGGTAAGTTGGTAGTATGTTTGTTTTTTCTTGTTTTTTGTTGAAATTGTGTACTTAGATGGTAGTACATATTAGTACTACAAGTCTTAGATGGTATACAACATACTACATGTCAATATATGTTCGAATCACACTACACAAGTTTCGAATCTTTGATCTCTCGCATCAAATCGAAGCACCTAACCACTAGGATAGTGGTGTTGGTCAAGTTCGTAGTATGTTGATTTTGCCTATGTATTATTTGTGTGCTCTCCTCTAACTGATGATCACTTTTTTCTTAAAAAAAGTGCGATTATAATTTCATCGCACATGCATATATAATCGCATCTTACAAACATAGTTTCCGCTGCATCGATATATTATGATTTTTTTTATGGCAACTTCACCCTTGCATCATCACTAAGATGCAGTTTCTACTGCATAACCCTATTGTGATATTCTCTCCGCCACCTTGAGGGGTGGGGTGGAGGACATTATTTTTTTGTAAGGCATAATTTAGAAAAAGAACAATAATGCCACCGTTAGATTTTTCCACATGTCTTTCATCCGTGCACTTTTTTGATTACATGATGTAAACTGAAGACTTGGATTTAGACGTGGTAACTTGATTATGGCTGGCTAAATTTAGTTTTGATGGGATAATTTTGGTTTAGGCGGGATAATTTAGTTTAGGCAGAATAATTTGATTTGAAATATTGAAATTGACATGATGTTGCTAAAGGCTTGCCACCTGTCTTGACGTTATTTTGTTCAATAAAGTGCCTTGATTTGCCTTAGTAGCTGATGATAATACACTGCACTACTCTATGTCGATAGGGAAATTCTGTTGGTGCTTTTGATGCGCATTGTACCTTGAGAATTTTGTTATGGAATTCTAGTGCTAGACTTTGGTGGCACGACTCAAATTGGGAGTGTGTTGATTAGTAGCATAAGGTCTTAAGGTGTGGGACAGTGAGGTGTGGGGTTCATGGGGTCACGGACATTGTATCTGGAATGTGTATAGTTCATGTATGTTGTAGCTTTAAGCTCGTTGTGCTCCATATTACGCTAATCCTTTTGCTGAAGACTTCAAATACCCAATCTTATACTTTCATTTCTATGTGGGAAGTAGGTGTAAAAACACCCACTAAGCGTGCATCTTATGAATAGTTTTTAAATGATTACAAGTTTGTGCATGTGGAGGGAAATAAATCATCACAACTTTAGTTATATGTATATAAATACCCCTCTTTACTATTTTTATTACCCGGCACATTTCTCGTTCGGATGGGATCAAGCAGGAGTAACCATGAGTGGAAGTCTCATAACAAACGGATTGTATTCTACATCCATTTACTTACTATTCCTCTTCTTCAGCATTGGACTCAAGACCAGTGCTCCTTTGTTAGTTGATTGGAAAGAACACAACCGAGTCGGACCTTGTTTAGATCGGTTATATTTTTGATGTTCAATCTGTCACCACTTGGTTTGACCCAATGCTTATATCCTTTGTGTTCCGAATACTCTTCGTATTCCTTTTTTGTTAGCAGGACCACAATTATATCACATGTATTTCTACATGTTCTCCTTTAGTTGGGATACCTCTTCTACGTTGTCGATCAGTGTTTAACTTTTCATTCATGTAATATATAGTTTTTGACACATTCAAACTTTTGTACTTAGTCACTTAACAGGTAAGAGGTAGTAAGTTTTTCTTCTTCTGAAATTGGATACTTAAATGGTAGTACATATTAGTATAAGACAACATACTATATGTTAATGTATGTTCAAATCACGCTACGCAAGTTTTGAACCTTTGACCTTTCGCAATAAAATCGAAGCACCTAATCACTAATACAGTGGTGCCCATCAAGTTGGTAGTATGTTGATTTTGCCTATATATTGTTTGTATGCTCTCCTCTAATTGATAATCACTCTTTTCTTGAAAAAAGTGCGAACATAATTTCATCTCAAATGCGTATATAATCGCATCTTACAAGCGCAGTTTTAGCTGCATCGATATATTGTGATCTTTTTTTAGGCAACGTCACTCTTACATCATCACTAAGATGAAGTTTCTTGTACATTGCCCTGTCGTGATATTCTCTCCACCACGTTGGGGGTGGGGGTGGAGGACATTATTATTTGATAAGGGATAATTTAAAAAAGAACAATAAATGTCGAACTTTTGAATTTTATTTGTGTGCTACTATTGGCATCCAAAAAATGCTTTCGGCTCCCAGAACTAAAGGTCACTATGCAAAAGTTTGGTCTTCTGCTTCCTAACACCAACTATCATTTTATTTTAAGTAAATAGGCATCTAAATATTTAAAAATACAAAAGTTATCCCTTCTATTCGCTGAATCAAATTCAACTCTTTTCAAAACACAACAAAAATCATATAACACACACAAAATAAAAGTAAAATAATAAAATTTATTTTTTCGACCATATTGGGATGATGAAATTTTAAATAAAAACTTACTTGATCGGTTAAAAAATAATTTGTAAAATCAACATGCATGCCTTTTGGAGCATTTTATTGATTGTCTTCTTCCATATTTTCAATATAAAATACTTTTTATTCGGTACGACAAATGCATTCCAAGTTTTATTTTGATTAATATCCCCCGTCTAACAGTCAAAAAAATAAAGAAAATATAAGTGAGAAAATGAAATACATATTATATGATTAAACATTACAATTTAATAATTTACACGGAGATTTTCGATTACAACACCATCAAACTTTACATTCTTCAAATTTGTGTTAGTTATAGGATCATTAAACTTATCCTAAAATAACAAAAAGAAAACTCTAAACAACAAATCTAAGATTAAAAAACAAAATAAATTGATCTCTTTGGGTTCAATTAAATTAGGATCATCCACTAAATCTTCACTTGGCTTTAGTTATCGGATAAAAAAAAAGATTTTGTTTTTTGGCTTTAGGTTTTGAATATTTTACTTCTTGATGACATTTTGAGACAGCGTAAGTGAGTTTTCCTAAGGAGATGAAGAGGCTAGGGGTTGATTAGCATTGAATGAGAAAATAAATTTTGGTGGACATAAGCATATGAAAGAAATTAATGAGTACTAATTTTTTAATGTTAGCCTGGAGCATTTTCATGAATGTCAATAGTAGCACACTTATCTTACGTATGTATATTATTTGTCAATTGAAAGATCATAAAAGGTTGGGGTTTAATAGTGAAAACGGTTTGTCAATCCGATATTTCATAGAAAATTGATGTTTTTGATTAAATTTCAAACGATATATTAATAGTGAGGTGAGAATAACAAGAACCAAGTAATTTTTACAATTATATATGATAAAATAAGATTTTTTATCTGTTAAAATTATTGATAGAGTTTGTCGTCCAACTTCTATACGTTTTAAAATATATGAGATTTTTTAGCACCCTTATAAAATTATAAAATCAATAGTTAGGGAGGTTGTCTACCATAAGCTTGAAAAAGAAATTTGTGTAAAGGCAAAAAAAAAAAAAAAGGACCATGTCTTTTAACATCTCTTCTTGAATCTCTCCAATGTTATTTGCTTTGTTATCTTTACAGATGTCTTCTTAAATCTCTTCAATTTTAAATCTGTCCAACATATTATCATTTAATGTTTAACTAAAATTAATGAAAAACAAATTAGAAATTCTTTTTTTAACTATATAATAGAACTATTGGTTCTTTACCATTGTGCGTTGTGCTAGTTAAATTTAAAATTTCTGTGTAGTTTTATAAAAATAAACTGAAAAATATAAAATAAAAAAAATTGAAATATGATTTGAATTTATAACCTTGTTTATGTCTCCAAATTTTCATGAATTCACGGTGAGATTCGTACTATTAAGATCTTGTTTGCGTATAAATGTATTTTTAAAACTTCATAGTCGGATCAAAATATTGTATTTCTATTTAAGTATTGATAAAGATAAAGCTATATTGATAAAGAGCTTTGTTGGGTGAGTTTTATTTTTGGTTAAGACAATCAAATAATAGCTGTCCTTAAGCATTTCTGACCAGTATACATCTTTTCTTTTTAGATAATTGCATCAAACAGAGACCGCTTCAACCGCGCATTGCTTTTTTCCTATTCTCTCACCAAGACATCAGTTTTCGTTTTTTTCCTGATTTGCTTTCTTTTAGTTATTTATAACATAAATCAAAAGACGGAAGATCTATCCTGAATTTACAGAGCATACAAGGAGGTTATCGAAAAATGAGCGCGTCGAGGTTTATCAAATGCGTGACGGTGGGAGACGGCGCGGTCGGCAAAACCTGTTTGCTCATTTCGTATACCAGCAACACTTTTCCGACTGTGAGTTTCTAATTTGCATTACGCGCCTAATTGATTTGATGTTTGCTAATGTGATGTAACTTAGGGTTTGTTCAATTTGAGATTTCGGACATTTGGTCAAATTCTGATAGGTTTTTAGGTTTGTTATTCATATTTACTAAATATGTAACTTCACTGGAATAAAGACTCCGTGTTCATGCGTGTGTGTATATGAGTTTGGACTGTAATATTTGGTTTAATTCATTGTACATGTACTGAAAGTTCAAAATGAAGGAATGTGTCACTTATGTAGCTTCGTCTGTAATTATAGCATCATAATATCTTATTTTAACGCATGTGTATGTGTATTTTGGAGACAGGACTACGTACCAACAGTGTTTGATAATTTTAGTGCTAACGTTGTGGTGGATGGAAACACAGTTAATCTTGGTTTATGGGATACTGCAGGTAATTGTGTTGATATATTTTAACTTTTATGTTCCATTATTTTAATGTTTGTCTGTAACAGGCCAAGAGGATTACAATAGATTGAGACCATTGAGCTACCGAGGTGCTGATGTCTTTCTCCTTGCTTTCTCTCTGATCAGTAAGGCTAGTTATGAAAATGTTTCAAAGAAGGTGAAATTGACTTATCTTATTCTTATATATATGTAGTCATTATTTCCCCTTAGGTATTATCTTATAGTTAACATACCAGTTTGCAACTTTTGTGATCTGACAGTGGATTCCTGAACTAAGGCATTATGCTCCAGGTGTTCCTATTATTCTTGTTGGCACGAAGCTAGGTAACTGTCTTTGCCTTTTACTTCTCAATCTGCAGCTGTAGCATTACCATCTTTGATTAATTTGTACTTGCATAGGTGTAGGTGCATTGTACACCAATTTTTATCTGACACACTTTACAACCATCGTAGTCTTCCGACATACTTATTTGTGTTGATATCTTAATTGTAATGTATGGTACTGTAATGGATAATATAAATATTGTTTGATATCTCAGCTGACAGTAAAGCATTAAACTAGGTATTTCTATATGTCGTTATTGATTTGTAGTCAACATTTGGCGAATCAGTGGCATCACATACATAGCAAATCAATGGTTCCAGATTTAGGTCAACCCAAATTAGGATTTTTCACTTAAAATAATTTGTACGAAATGAAATTTTGAGCAAGATTGGTGTATTTTGGATATGCATATTAAAAATTAAAATTCAACTTGGCATTTTCTCAATGGATCTTACATTACTAAAGTCAAAAGAATATAAATAATAAAGGTCATGAAGATTATTATTAATTGTTATTTGAATTATACGATTTTCCATTATGAATGATCAGTCCAATTACAATTGGCATTGAGTGCAAACATATTTGTCTTGAAAAAAGTAACATTGTAAAGGAGTTTGCAAACCTACAAATGCAGTAGTAATATACCATAATTGGTGAATTTTGTATTTATTTTTTTAAATATTTGATCCAAGAAGTTGATCTCAATCGACATATTGCAACCAAGGCTCGATTAAGATTTATGTTTAAGAGAATTTTCGTCACATCTCTTGCGTATGTGAGTTATATATCACCTGAAGGTGATAGAGATGATGCTTTGTAGAAAAGGCTACTGGGATGTAGTAAATAGAGAGAAAAGTGCACAAAATAAGAAACAACAATCTTTTAAAGTGATTCAAAGTTGAATTATCCTACATCTGCTATGCAAATTCCCTTTATATTTGTCCTTTCTTACAAATACAATATCTTGTTATTTCCCACCATTAATATGAATCTTAAGCCTTTTAGAACTTTCTAGGAAAAGAAACGACAAACGAAGAAGAAGATCCAAAGAGATCCTCTAGGTGTGGGAGTCAATTTGTAATGCGTATTCATCCCATAAGCAAAGTTTAACGAAAATTCTGGGTCAATCACTACTTGCTACATGTCATCAACTATTGATTTTTCATAACCTATGACAACCCCTTTAGCATGCAACAACTTGATAGTTGATAAAATGTAGAGTTTTAATTCTCATTCATCTCACCTGATATATCATTCGAGATCCACTTTTTGCACTTAGATGAGACAAGATTTCAAACATAATTTTTAATTGTTAAGCACCCATTTCATCCGAGATCTTAAGTTTTCATCCCAAGATATAGACGAAGATGTCAATTCAAGATTTCGTCTGAAATTCGAGATTTGAAAGCTTGATAAAGTGTGATAGCTTTAGCTTCATAAATGCAGTATTATCGATAATCTTGTGACTTGCTACAATCTCTAAATCAACAAGATGTAATAACCTCTTTTTGATAACATGCGATCACTATATTTTGCGGTATTCTTTATATTTACTAGCTTATAAATTTAACAATAGATGATTTATTAATGACTATCAATTGTATGTGATAGCTTTCTTTTGGTTGAATGCGACAACCCTTTATATGATAACTTACGTCAACTTTTTATATGATAACTTACGTCAACTTTTTATATGATAACTTACGTCAACCTTCAGATAATGATTTGCGATAAGTTTAACAATATATCTTGCGATAATCTCTGCTTAGGATAACCGTAATCTTTCACATGCAACAATTCTTCAACTGATAACTCATGACAATCATTGATAATAAGCTGCAAAATTTTGTCAATAATACGCGACAATCCTCAACATTAGTTTGCGATAATTTTCACTTATAGGAGGCAGTAGCTTTACTTGATAGAATGCGACAATTCCTGCAACAATCTTAAAATGATAATATGCGATAGCTTACTGATAACTCGCAACAACTTCTAACCGTTACTTGCGATAGCCTCATTTATAGCATGTGATAGCTTCGTACTTTATAGATTGTGAGACCTAATTTTCATGTGACAGCAGCTTGCGACATGATCTTTCAGTATAACCTGCGGTAGTCATATAACATGCGATAACTTTTAACATAACTCGCAGAAACTTCATAAATTGTGACAATCTTCCACATAGCATGCGACATGCATTTTAATCACCAGGTATAATAGTTCCTTCAACTACAATATGCAAACATTACTCGATAACCCTACCATTCTATGACTAATATTGTTGTATGGCTGTGATCACCATATTCTGCGATAGCCTCTAAAGTTTGGAATAACAATTTCAAAATTCCTAGTTGAGGTTACTATCAAACGTGAGTAATGCAAAATGTTGTATGATGTTTTGTGGACCTACCAAAGTGAAATTTTGGATGAGATCTTTGAAATTTGTAACCTTTTGTTATTGACATTTATAACTACAACACAAAGTATAATAAAGGAGATTTTTATACCCTAGTTTGATGTACAGCTTCCTTGTTTCTAATGGAAGCACAAGGTTTTTTAAGTTCTCATTTATAGCTTAGAAGCCAAATCCTCCCAGTAGACAAATAAATTGAAGTTTGAACATGAATTCAATTGTTTTTGTTAACTTGTTTTAAATTTGTTTCCAAGTTAATGAGATATGGTTTTAAGTAAACATTTTAATCTTGTTAATTGTTATATCCTTGGATTATGCTTCTATTGTTATTTTATTGTTGATATGAACTGAAATTCAAGCATGTTTTAAGTACAACATACATCAACTTTACAAAATTTGACAATATTAAGATACCAATAAATTTTATAACAATAAGAAAAATACATACATGTGTGTATTGGTTTACGTTTCCATCACATTACTGGTCTTGAATTCTTTTAAATAGGTGTGCTGTCCCTTCTTTTGGACGCTCATGTCCCCTCTTATTTTGTATTCTAAGCTTGACAATTTATTACACGAGCAAACATTGTTCATCAAGGCATGCATGGTTAAAAACGTCATTAATTCCTCATAACCTATTTTTTTTTATAGTTTACCTAGTACTTCTTGATTTGAATTTACCTTTCCATGGTTATAATCTATCATTTATTGTTGGTCCAAAAATGACTCAATATCAAAAATATCGATATCCAAAAGAACCCAAGTAACCGGTTGTGAATCTGGACTTGCGTTCTTATGGATACTTCAAGCGTTCTTATGGATCTTTCAAGCATTCTTATGGATCTTTGTTTTTTTAGCAAAACGGAACATCGAAGATCTGATGATTTTTGTACTAGATTTATGATATATTTTTGATGAATAATAGTAGAAAACCAATATATATCGCTTCCACAGCAAATCACACAAAGTAGCGAAGAAAAATAATAGCAAAAAGAAAAAAGAAAAAGAAAAGAACACATTTTTTATAACGGTTTGACAGATCTTTGGCCTACCTCCACTTTAATCTTTTATTATTGAGGTTCTGTTATAATAGTAAGAGATATAATGATTTTTAAATCTAGTATTGGGTTTTTAGTAGAATTTGATGAAGGAATGGTGTTTTGGCATGGGGGAATTGATCCTCTTTTTGGTGATGTCTCTTTGTATAGGCATATGAGTTCTTTTGAGAATTGATTCCCTAGAAATTCATCCAAGGAATATCTAGTCGAGATACACAAAAACAGGCTGAAGATTAAGTTAAAGTTGGCTCGGTCTATATGGATCGGTATAGATCCATCAGAATAGACTAGGAAGAAAAATGATGATCCATCGGAATTGATTAGGGAGAAAAAGGATGATTGATCGTTCATCTAAAGGTACTTGGTGACGTACTTATCGCTTGGGGTTGATCCATCAAGAGCAGACCAGCGAGAAAAAAGAGGGATGATCCATAACTTTTTCTTATCAGGTCGGATTCACACACGGTTTGAATAGATCATATTATATTCATCATACAAAACATTTTAACATACTTTGTTGCCTTATCCTCTGAATATCGAAGGGGCTTCTTCAAAATCGGTCCAATTTCCAATTAGGAAAAAACAGATGATTGATCATCAAACTGCATTATCTTTGGTTATAGTAACTTGGATTTGAATGTGGTTTCGACCATTCATCATTTTTCATTACAGACATTTTACCATCGATTTGAGTTGATTTTGAGACTGCGGATTGTTTGCCGGTAACATTTATATTATTTGTTGTTGCCTTATCGTGTTAATTCATATACTGAAAAGATTTTTTGCTGACAACTTTGTGATCAATACATATGATTTAATAATTTTAGTACCATTCCTATCGTACATTCTAACAATGTGCTTATTTGAAACTTGCCGTCTCCTTATTGGAGCAATTGATTATATAATAGTTTGTAAGGAAAATAGAATTATTAATAATTTTCCTTAACCTCGTGTATATTAAATAATATTTTTGATACTTTGTTATTTTTGATGTTCCCCTTGTACTTTTACTTTCATCTGTTTTATAATTTTCTATCATATGAACGAATGAAACCAACTTGTGGATTGTACTGGTTTAGGTAATGGAAGTCCAAATATTTGTCGTAGGGTCCCCCAAGAATGGGGTTGCACGGCTAATCTTCCAAACAAGGAGGATAATTGACTAAGGTGATAATACGTACAGTAGTATGGAATATGGGAAAGTTTTTAGCTGATTGTATTTGTAACTATAATATTATTAAGACAAATTACCCTTAGGTTATTCGTTGTTTATCAAAGTGGTGAGCATTTTTAGGAAAACCTCATATTTTCATTGCACATGAGATTTAAACATTTTAACCATTGAACTTCCTCTTATTCCGATATTGAATCAATCCATTTTCCAAACGATCATATGAATGAATGAATGAAACCAATTTGATTGTACCGGTTTAGGTAACAGGTAAGGAAGTCCAAAAATTTGTCATTAGGGCCGTTCCCAACATTGGGGTTGCCCAGGCTATGACTAAGGTATACACATACATTAGTATGCAATAGGGGAAAGTTTTTAGTTCATTGTAATTGTAATATAATTTAGGTGCAGCCTTGGCGCAACGGTTAGGTTATTCATTGATTAACAAATTGGTGGGCATTTTTAGGAAAAACTTCATATTTTAACTGCACATTGGATTTGAACATTTTAGCCATTGAACTTCTGTTATTCCAATACTGAATCAATCCATTTTCCAAACAATAATATACTTTATGAAATGTTATTGTAATTGAACTTACCGGTATGATCAAAGATTATGATGTCAAAGGGCCTAGATTCTACTGTGTTATAAATACAAATCATACTGGGAAATATTAGAGTTTTAGTTGATCGATAAGTTTATTTGATTCCTGAGAGTGGTTTGGAGGGAGATTAGGGGAGAACTGCAGTAACAATGGAGTAATCCTATTAATTTCTGTTAAGGGAAAAGTGACCTTCAACATTCTCTTAACAAACACATATATTTTGTTGGATAATAGGTAGTTGCTGGGGGCAATGATAGCTAATTGCTGATGAAGTTCTAAAATAGTTTATGTCCCTTGATATTGTGTTCTTAACGCAAAATTTCCCCATATTTTGTTTTATTGATATGCACTTATTAGTTTATGCTGACGAAGTTCTTCAATATTAAATTTGGTAACTGAAATTATTATTGATGTTGTATGGACTCTATATTTACTTATAAAGTTCATATCCTTTTCTCTTGAGTGACTGAAAATTGTCAAATGTTATGTTTAGAATGAAAATCGGCTACAACATAGGCTATAATTTGCACTAAAAATTAGGTAAAAGCAGTAGTACTTTCGGATATCGAATATACATATTCGTGGATAACATAAAATGGAAATTAAATCTTAAAAATAGAAATTTTTTAACTGTACAATGGATAACATAACATAGGCTATATATCAGATTTTTATCTATCCTCTCACAATTGATAAACCTTAAAAATTAAATAGAATTTTTTTATTCAACATAAAATAGTTTCCATACTGATGTTTATACAAGTACCTAAAAAAAAGAATGATAAAAATTAGTTTTGAGCATCAAATATAGATTATTGTTACATGTGATATAAACTATTACCTTGGTAAAACCAAAAATATTAATCATTCATCAAGGCAAACGCACTTTATAAAACTATTATGCTGGTAATAAACGTATAGGTAGTTTTTGGATGCGAATATCATCTGATCAACATCTTTTTTTTAACATCGTATATCTTTTCATTTTTGGGATACGGATACCGATAAATTTTGGATTTCTTGAGTATGCACTGAAATACCTATTCGCCAACTCAGTCAAAAGTCAAACAAGATTCATATAGTCTTATCTAAATGATTGTCTGCATTTTCTTGTCAGTGACCAGCCTGATCTTTTATGTATAAATGGTTTCTGTTGATTTGTATGCATGCTTGACATATGTCTGTGCTCCAGTTGTACCTTTCAATGTAATTTTCTGTTTCTCACCATCAATATTTCCAGGCTAAATCAAAATTTATATTACCTATGAATTTCTCCTACAGTCCTACATCATCACTTACTGACTCTAAGTGTAAATATCTATTCCCAAGTCAATCTGTCCGTCTCTATTTATTTATGTTTGTTTCTGATTGATCAACTCAGAATATAAATTTTCATAAGCTGCATGGCTTCAGTTAAATATAATTAACAATATACAAGCACTAAAACTAAAATAATAAATGCTATACAGTATGACCTACGAATTGAAAATTATCTGCATCACGAATTCATGATGTAAATCGAAGTACTACGCTCAAAGTTTGTTTTGTATTCTCCATTTTGGAGTACGGGTTCATCAATCATAGTATACTTTAAGCAAAGCAGTAAAAATCAAATTGTCAAGAGATTATATAAATTAGGGAGGGTGAAATATAAAGACTTCAAGAGGATAGGGAAAGAGTTATTTTGAAAAGTTTGATCTTGTATTCTGGTTAACATGGCAACATAAATTTATCAAAGGAGCTCATGTTTCTGCATTTAAAAGAGTGAAGGGCATGCGTGTAATAATCAAATCATAATTTTTAAAAATTGGAACCCTTTTTTTGTAAATTGTTTGGATATAAGTAGCTACAAATTTATATGTCAAAAAATGCAACCAATAATTTGTTCCTTTCTTTGCAGACAACTTCTTAATACACGGTGCAACTGTAAATATATACATATATTATTGATCATTTCAGTGATTTCTCTGTTTTTTGTGGTTGACCAATTCTATTTCAACCCCAAGAATCTCAAAACATACCCAAAAATTTGTTACAAAGAAAGCTACATAAATTTCCCTTAATTATCAATCACTTCCTTTCTAATTCTCATGCTTTTGCTATTGAAACTCATTCGGTTTCAACTTTCTAACCCATTTCAATTGCATGATGGACTTGATGAAGAACCAATTCTAATACATGAACCTAGTAATCAAATTGAAGAAATCGTTGAAGATGTGAATGTGATATATGAACCGGTTAATTAATTTCGATTTCGATTACGTTAAAATTGAGCTACAACATATCAGTTTCACATGCCCCAGAATTAAAATCAAATTACATTATCTCAGTTTCAGTCAAACCTCTGACTACATCATACCCTAAAATCAAACACCACGAGAGCTATGGTTAGTAAAGACCCCAAAATCAAAGTTTATTTTCCTGTTTGAGGATTGAAATATAATTTGCCTGTTTATGCTCCTGGGCAAAAATTGCCAACTCATTGAGTATAATTTTCTACGTACATTTTGAGAATGATATTGAGTACAATTGGCAAAATCAAGAGATACACTCCATCTTCTTAACCCTTGAGCTATAGCATCTGTTTCCGATTGAAGATTACAGTAATAAAATCTTCAGATCATTTATTACAGCTGTCGTAGCATAGTTGTCTGCACAGGTTATTTATTTATAAACTTCAACATTGTTGAACATTTTTGAAGGCATGCATGTGTGATATATATCATGAAACTGTAAGCATGAAAATATAAATAGAACTGATATTTAAAAAGGTGAAAAACTTTCATACAAAATTTGTAACAAGAATCACCTTACTTTGCAATAACATTTTATCGATATGCCAGATCTTCGTGATGATAAACAGTTCTTTGTAGATCACCCAGGAGCTGTGCCCATTTCAACATCACAGGTATAACAGATGACATTAATTAGAATTTCATTTCTGTCGTCTTATAAAATTTAATCTATTTCGCTATTGTTATGCAAGGGGGAGGAATTGATGAAACAAATAGGTGCCCCAGCTTACATTGAGTGCAGCTCGAAAACACAGCAAGTATGTTATTTCAAACAAAACTTTGTTTGTTTTTTTTGGATAGCAAGGGTGATACTTCATTCAAACATAGCACTCATTATGATGTCTCAAGGGCTCGAACCCGTGACCTTTAGAACCTCTATCTAAAGCATCACACCTCAAACCACTTGAGCTAGAGGTTATTGACTTAAAACAAAACTTTGTTGTCTGAATTTTGTTGACTTTCTCACATTAGTAAATATCTCATTCTGACTTTTAATTCAAATTATAAGTAGCTTATAATTTGTAGGGGTAGAGGTGTGATTGGCAGAAATTTCATGTTTACAAGTTTTTTCTCTCCTGTAATATGACAATGTAGGCAAGGTTCTACACATGTATGTATAGCTTATCCAGAAAAAAAGCTAATTGAATTTGCGTTGATGTGTAGAATGTGAAAGCAGTATTTGACGCAGCTATCAAAGTAGTTCTTCAGCCGCCTAAGCAAAAGAAGAAGAAAAAGATCAAGGCACAAAAGAGCTGCTCCATATTGTGAAGAAATCATCATGTTAGAATTGAAGAAAATTGGACCCCTGTGGCAATTTTATCATTATTATTATGTCTGTAACGAGTACTTAGTGTATATTCTACTGACCGTGGCATGGTATTAAACATCTGGGGTATTGCAACTTCTATTTAATTTGTAACAGAAGGCTGATGGATGATTATATTTGTTTGTAACCTGCTTTTCATAACCTGAGGACATCTAAAAATCTTTTTCCTTCTAGCATGGTTCTTTATTTTGTAATTTTGTTATTGTTGTTGCATTACTCTCTCTAATAATTTTGGGGCATGAATTATGACATGCTTCTTCTGAGGTTTAGCACGTGTTTGGTATGACTAATATGTTGAAACGTAGCCATTTTGCAGAGCTATGCAAGTTCTAATTTTTAGTAATTTACCTGGTAATTTCAAAGTATAATATAAATTTTAAAATATGTGAGTTGAAACGTATGTTTTATTTCACCAGGATCTGAACTTTGAAAATTACGAGACTGTTATGATATTATATATTTCTGTAACTGCTTCTATTATAGCCTCTAAGGTCTATTAAATAGTATGATATTGATGTAGAAAAATGGGAAATGACTGGCCATTGCATGACATAATTTTGGTGCATTGCTCCCACAGCTTGAAGCAGGTGAATTGAGTTAAGCAGCAAGGAATGTCGGTATAATATGGTAGTATAATGCTAAGATAATTTATAGTAGTTTGTTTAAATTCACTTTCTAATTTGAGTACCTGTAACTTGTTCTTAGATAATTCAAATATAGGTCATACATGACACAATAACAACAATGATAACACCAACAAAACTAGTACTTCAAGCTTAAGGCAGGCATAATATAATATATACAGCGCTGTATAATTAGGACCATACATGAGAAACAACCCCTTAAAACAGATATAAAATGCTTGAACGTTTAACATAATCATATTCCAGTCCTTTTCAAATCTTACTATTTTTCTTTATTAAAATGGAACCTATTGTTTGTTAAGATACGTTTATCATCGGGCCAGATATTGTTGTTTTTATTAATGTTGTCCTATAAAATTCAAGTCCACAAATAAAGAAAGTAAACGATGCTTTGGTGACCATCTCTTAACTAACACCGTTGGCTTTCTATATATGTTTGTTAGTATTTTCTACAATCATTCTTGCTAATTTTAGTGCATAGTTAGGTGTAAATGTCTTTCAACGTGCGTATCCCAATCCAGTTTGTTAAACTTGGCACTCTTATATCATATTTCCATTGTTATATATGAAGTACATAAAAAAGCAAGTATTAGTTAAGATTACAAGTGTCATTGTTTAGGTATATCTCTAACAATTGAATTCTACTTCCTGCTCAAAGCGTCTATCTTTGTTCAATCTGCAAATATTTCACTAGATAACCATCTGCCTGCTCTGTCCATATCTGAATGTTCTAGATTCTTTTAGCGTAAAAAATGATGGCAAATACAATACATATTAATTGCTTAATGATTCACCAAAAATAAATCAAAGCAGGTATCATATATAGCATGACGAACATTAGTTTTACAGCATACATCCCTCACCTAATCGTTAGTTTAATTAGAAAATGATTTGTAGCAAACTTCAGTTCTTAATATATACCCACATCATATAACTTGGAATGCGATATTACATAACATAATAAAATGTCAATGGCTATTGTTAGTTTGGGACAACAGAAAACATCTTTTATTATACATGATATGATATATGATATGATAGAAAATGATGTTAGCATCAGACAGAAGTAATTAACACGGATATGATGTAGCATTCAAAATGGTTGTGCATCTGTAATTTGCAAGATCGTATCATTTTCTCTGGTGATATAATCAAAGAAGATGAATTAGCACCTAATCTCCAAAATTAAGTTAGTTGATATATCTATAGCATGAAGAGTCTTTTTTTTAATCTTAACAAAATATGGTAAGATAGGCTCCAGCGTAGGTTAAGCAAAGATTCAGATGCAGCGTTTGAACTCAGGTATTAACGCTGACAAAATTAAATATGGGCTCTCGTCGTCGGACACAGCAGCATTAAACAATTCAAATAGAAATGGGGAAAGAAATAAAATAAGGGAGGAATAAATGTAGGAAAAGGTTACCCCATGCTTGGCCATTTTTTAATAGCGACGAGGATTTCGTAATAATTAGGGAGGTGGCTAGGTAGATAATGGGTCGACACGTGAGGTCAGAGTACATGGATGCGCATTAACGCACCCACTCTCCGTCGGTGCAGTACAGATATTTTCTCATTGGACCCTCATCACTGCTGTTGTTAATTTAACCAGTCGCGAATTCGGATACCGATCGATGCAAAGATTTGTAATATTGTCTAGGCTGTCAATTTGAAAGGATCATTTTTTCTTGCAAAAGAAAGATACTAGATATTAACAAAATAGTATCAAGGATAAAATTTCTCAATATTTTAGCCCCGAGACCGGCCTTCAATATTTTAGCGTGAATGACAACTTTTGAATTTTAATTCGAAGGTAGGACAAGAAATTAGCAAACATGACAAACACACAAATGAGTCTGGAGCACGTCAAGCTTAGACGGCGTTGTTGGCGATGACGTTCGCTGCGAGGATGATTGGTTCGACGGTGGATGGCAACGACTAGCGTTTTGAAGTAACTCGATTTGAAGTCATCTGATGGTGGAAAATTGATGGCTCTGGTGGCAGGAACGCCATGATGAAGTGGTGTTTTAGAAGAAACAACAATTCGAGAAAGAAGAAGAGCAAGTCCAGAAAGAAGAAGAGCAAGTCATGGAAGAATTAGGGGAGAAGAAATGGTATCAGCTGTTAGGTATCGGTTTTTCCAGTTTGTATGTATCATTTTCGAAAATATTTGTTATTTTTGAGTTAGTGCTTTAAATATGACGATGAACTAATTTTCTACAATGATATGATTGAAATGCTATTTCAAGAATAAACTGTAAACTTAGATAATGGTGATCAAATTTGATAAATTTGAAAACCTAGGAGATTATGGATGGTTTATTTGAGTATAGCTGTTAGTATCAGTTTTAGTTGTCGGTAGCAGTTTTTAGTTACCGGTAGCAGTTTTTAAGTTAAGAGTTATCGGTAGCATGTGATGACAGCGGGTGATATTGGGAGCGGTGGCGAGGCTGGCGGTGGCACTGGGTGGTGGTGCGACGAGTGGTGCTTGATAATTTTGATAGTTTGTCTTTATGACTAATTTTGGAAAAATATTTCTCCTTAGCACTAATTTTGGGAGAATGTTTGTCCTTATGGCTAAAATATTTAGGTTGTGTCCTTGAGGCTAAAAAAATATAAACTTTTGTCCTTTATACAAAAAAAAACCCCATATATTAAAGGACATTGTTACTAACACTGCACTTTTGAATAAAAGAGGCCATTTTAAAAAAAAATTTACTGCAAAGGATACTAATAAAAATAGTCTCATCATAAATTTTCAATTTAAATTGATCAATTTACCCATATCTTTTTTTTCACCCTAATTCATTTAATCTTCATCAGTTTCCTTCTTTGATATTTAATTCAAATCAATAATCAATGGAAAAATCAAGCTCATCTGCAGATGAAATTCCAACGAGAACGACACTGGATTAATTCTCACCCAAGAAAGCATTCGTAATGTATATTTTGTTCAACCAAACAACCAGATAACGGTCAAAATAATAATTTAATTCCACGCTCCCCTGCCATTTAACTTTTTTTATTTCGATAGTCTATCGTCGATTTTCTGGTTTTAGTCTAGCATACACCCGTCGAATATCATACCTTTTTTTAAAATTAAAATTTAGTTTAAATTCAGTTTTTTCTTGAAATTTTTGGTTCTCGTTATTTTTTTTGTCTATATAAAGGCAGGGAAGGGAAAAGAGTTACTTTGGATGTTTACTTTTTATCATAAAATTTTGAAGTTTTAACCAAGGGCAAGAGAGGAAAAGATACTAACTTTGATTGAAAGCTCGACACCCCTTATATCAATTTTATTACACATGGAGTGCATTTAGCCCCCTCATATCTGTTATCCCGCCTTTTGGCAAGGCCGAGATACCAAGGAACTAACTAAAGAGAATATGGATTATGCATCCTCGGGATCGAGTAACCGCTGGATATCCCCAGATATCGATGAATTTTACCCAAGACCGGATTGAGCCATAATTGATAAGACATGACTAGAAAAGCTATGTGAGCCAACGTTCCAAGTTTCGGAGCAATCCGAGTTCGTATGCCCAAGCTATCGCAGTTAGAAAGAGGAAGGACTTGGGGTCGGATCCATCCTCCTTAGCATTGCTTCGAATCCACAGGGTCATAGCCTTGCTTCGACTCCATCAGCACAGAGGCTCTCGTTCGAATCCATCAGGACCAAGCATTGGTTCGAAACCATCGAGATAGTATTGGTTCGAATCGATCGTAGTTGGCCGTGCTTCGAATCGATTCGAACGTACCTTAAGTTCGAATCCATTGGAGCTTTCTACACCTCGAATCCATAAAGAGAAGGAGCTTCGAATCCAGGAGGCGTAGCCTTACTTCGAATCCAGGAGATGTAGCTCAGCTTCGACTCCATCGAGCATGCCCTCTATTCGAACCCAACGAGGCAGAGGGTCTTCGAATCCATCCAGCAGGAATAACATCGAATCGAGTAGATACGGCATAGCATACTCGATTTGAACAGGCGTACTTTCGAATCCAACACCTGGAGTCGGAGTGATCGATTCGAAGGAACCAAGTCAAAAGTGATCGATTCGAAGATGCATTTCAGCCAAGTGCTTGACCTTGAATCGATCATAACTCGAGATCCACAAGTCCAAATGCCATGAAATTTTCACAGAAGCTTAAACACATGATGAAGAATGTTCACACCAAATTTCAACTCGATTGGATGATTTCTTGATCGATTCGAACCAAGGGTCGAATCGATCCAAAAGTGGGTCCGGATCTTCAGATTTCGGCCATGTGGCCCCCCTGACGTTCCAGAACTGGTCTCCCCTCATTTTAGGCGAAATATCAGCCTCCTACACCTATAAATAGAGCCCCTGGTCATTCAGAAAAGGGGTCGGATAATTCTAAGTACTGAAGAGCGCCCAGATTCTGCCAGATTTACTCCAGAACACCGCCGCTGCTTTAGATTGAGACTTAGCATATAAATTCAGTTGTACTACAGTATAAAGAATTGTAATCTTCAAGTATCGAGCAATAAAATCATCAAACTTCATAGTGGACGTAGGCAAAACGCCGAACCACTCTAAATCGCTTGTCTTTGCAATTTACATTCTGTTATTTGGAGTTTTTGTTAGATAACCCACAGTTTTAATTTTCATTCTTCACTTTTATCTCTTCAAAAACTTCCGAAGAGTGTTGTGCCCATTTCTGGTGCAAACACTTTGGTGCTTTCACTGAGAAAAAACCTACTTTTTTCTCCTGCTTCCTGGATCTACCATCGATACCAGATTGCATAAATCCAAGAGGAAGATCCAGATCTCTAATTCATAATCCTTCCATTCTATTCAGATTTGCATAAAGTCTAGGAAAAGGATTCATCATTCAAAATGGTTAGCACAAGAACCGCTTCCACAGCTGCTGGACAAGAAGGTAGGGATGGACAGAATCCTGCTCAACAGCAGCCATCCAACCAAGACAATGTCGCTCATTCAGAACCGTCTGGACCAGTCACCAGGCAGGAGCTCCATACGTTGCTCCAAGAGCTAACTCAAAGTCGGCAACAATTGGCCGAACAGTTGCGTGCTAATATTGAATTAACAAACCAACTGAACCGCCAAGGCCGCAGAAGGTCCAGACGAGATGATATCTCCCGATCATCTACTGAAAGTTCCGCCTCATCGGACTACTATCACAGATCTACCCGTCCTCGATTAGACGGGAGTCATGCACAAACGGCCGGATATCAACCCGCCTTGACTGTTGGACAGTTGAGGGCAGGACCATCGACCAGCTTTCAGGCAGGGCCCTCAGCACAAGGAGGCCCTACTACACAGCATACCACGGACAATCATGCCGCAGCTGCCACAACAGAAACAAGGGTTGATTCCCGAAATCTTTCAGAGCCAAATAATCAGCAACGTGGGCGTACTCCTGAACCATACATCCCAGAAGACGCTGAGCTAAGGAGGCGAAATTTGGACCGTCGACAGCGCCCGGTCCGAACTCGCGCTGTGGAACCCGACCACACCTTAGCTCAGCAGGCTCAAAATGTAGCAATGCCCGACATTTCGACTATGATACGTCAGATGATCCGCGAAAGCCAAGGTCTTACCAACGACGATAGGGGAATTTCTCGAAGTCATACTCCTTTCACGGACGAGATACTGTACGCTGAACCTCCTCAGCGATTCAGAATGCCAACTCTCCCTATGTACGAAGGAAATTCTGATCCCAATCAGCACATATTGAAGTATGAATGGTCAATGAGCGCCGCAAGGGCCGACGATGCAGTGAAATGTCGAAGTTTCCCCATCTCACTGGGAGGAATTGCAACCATGTGGTTTACAAGATTACCTCCAAGATCTATCTCTTCATTTGACCAATTGGCAAAGAAATTTGTTGAACAATTTCGCATGCATGTCGCTAGACCCAAAGATGTTAACACCTTGTCCAGTGTTACCCAAGCTCGTGGGGAAACACTAAGGCGTTACTTGGAGAGATTCCATGCGGCATGTGTGGAGATTAGCAATCCCAACGATAACTCAATTTTAATGGCATTGACAAAGGGAATTGATCTCGATTCTGAATTTGGAAACTGGTTGGCCGGAAAACCACCCGCATCGTTGGACCGTTTCTACTCCAAAGCCGCTCAATTCTTACGACAAGAGGACGCGAAACAGTCTAGGAAGCAGGACGATGCGAAGCCCGGAAGTGAGGGAATACAAAGCAATGTAGCAGTTAAACAGTCCAGTGACAATTCCGGAAAAGTTCAGTTAAACATACAGAACAAACAAGCTCAGCCAAGAGGTAGCAATGGTCAGAATAAGAAGAGAGATCCGAATCCAGGCCCACGGCGTAGGGCTCCGATGTTCGAAAATTATACACCATTAAATACATTGTTGGAAAATGTGTACCTACAAACTTGCAACACTGAACAGTATAAGAAACCCGCTCCGAAGCGGTCATCGGAGAGGCAGATTCAGACAGGAAAGTTTTGTAGATTTCACGAGAGTTATGGCCACAATACAAATGACTGTCGACATTTTCAGGACCTCATAGAAAAATTGATCAGGGAGAGAAGGTTAGATCAGTTTGTGCAGGCGCCGCAGTCTGATGGTGCGGATCCGTCAAATCAGAATCGTGCGCAAAATCAGGAAAGGCAAGAGGAACCCGCTCATACGGGTGGAAGACTGGTTATAAATGCTATAAGTAGTGACCCTCATCCAGCGGATTGAAGCTGGGAAGAAATGGAATCATATGACAACTTAATCAAGCGTGCGAACCTCGAGTATGATGGAAACTTAAGAGAGAAACCTTCGACCAAGCGAAAAAGAACGATGACTAACAACATCATATTCCAAGACGGCGACGTTGATGGCGTCGGAATCCCGACTATAGATCCGCTCGTGATATCGGCGCAAATAGGTCCGACTTGGGTAAAGAGGATCCTGATTGACTGTGGGAGCTCTGTGAATATCCTGTTTATACATGCTTACAATCAAATGAGGATGAAAGCCAGGGATTTGAAACCTTGCCAAACTCACCTCTATGGATTCAACGGTAGCGCTACCATACCTATTGGCATGGTGGAGTTACCAGTTAAGTTGGGATCCGAAGAACATAGGAAAATTCAAACATTACAATTCGTTGTGTTGAATATAGTCTCGCCATACAACGCTTTCTTGGGACGACCTGCCCTTGCAGAGTTCAGGGCCGTAATTGCCTCGTGGTGCTTAACTTTAAAGTTCCCTACCATCAACGGGGTTGGGGTCGTCCGGGGTGACCAGGCTGACTTAAGGACAATCATACGCCGGAATCGAGTCGCCCGATTACGCAGTGCCAAGAACCGACTTGAAGCTTTCGAACACGATAAACTTGTCATTAAAAAAGATTATCCGGCACTCCCACACGCAAGACCAACATGGAGAGGGTCACACGAAATTAAGCAAGAACTCGGGGATGGTACATTTAAGTTAGCAGCCGTTGATGGTCTAACTTTACCAAGGGCCTGAAATAGCGAAAGTCTTCGTCGCTACTCCAAATAACAGGCTATGTTTATTTATTTAGTTTAAATTCTATTTTAAATTTTGTTTCTGCATTTCGAAATTAGAATTTGTAATAAGGCAACTGACTTTGCCATGTTTTCTTATTTCAGCAATAAAATGCCATCTCTTCGAGCCAGAGCTGTGATTCATTAAATACAATGTACAACATCACGATGCACGAAGAGCTAAATTCCATCACACAATGGGATTTATTCAAGTAGGGAGTGGCTATGAAGCAATCAACCACTCACTAAATGAAACCCGAGCTCGGGGGCAAGCCATCACATCAGGCCAGAAACGGGTTGATACACGACAACCCTTCACTTAACTCCGTACTCCCAGAGTGCGAGGCGGAGTATAAACATTTTCCTAACTCCGTACTCCCAGAGTGCGAGGCGGAGTATAAACATTTTCTTAACTCCGTACTCCCAGAGCGCGAGGCGGAGTATAAACATTTTACTTAACTCCGTACTCCCAGAGCGCGAGGCGGAGTATAAACATTTTCCTAACTCCATACTCCCAGAGCGTGAGGCGGAGTATAAACATTTTACTTAACTCCGTACTCCCAGAGTGCGAGGCGGAGTATAAACATTTACAAAATCCCAGAGTACTCCGAGAGCGCGAGCTGAGTACAAACATTCCTTAACTCCGTACTCCCAGAGTGCGAGGCGGAGTATAAACATTCCTTAACTCCGTACTCCTAGAGTGCGAGGCGGAGTATAAACATTCATTCAACTCCGTACTCCCAGAGCGCGAGACAGAGTATAAACATTTACTTAACTCCGTACTCTCAGAGCGCGAGGCGGAGCATAAACATATGTCAACTCCACACTTATCCCCAATACTGGGGGCAGGATCATAACACATAACAAGTTGAAGACAAAAGGGAATAAGTTTTCATTTCCACTATCAACAAAAAGAATCTGATTGCAAAGTGTTTCAAAAAATTCTGCTAGTGGGAGCCGAATCCACATCTATACACGGCTATAGAAAAAATCAACAAAATGCTACCCTGCACAGCGGAGAATTAAAGAAAGAGTTCAATCTTTCTTCTTCCTTATTTTCTTCTTCGGGGTAGCTCCACCAGATCCGCTGCCTGATTTTCCCTTCAACCGCTTACTCTTTTCAGGCTTGTCCTCCGGCAGCGACATAATATCAACGTCTTCCTCAGAGCTTGAGACGACGGAAATTCTTCTCGGAGGACGAGTTGAAGGCATGGGAACAGTAACAGGGAGTGGGGCAGGAGCAGCTTCAATAACTACAGTACCGCCCGGTGAGATCACCATTAATGGGGCAGGCCCTGACGGATTCATACCAGCAGTCCCTGCTGCCATCTCGGCATCAATCTCAGCAAGAACTTCGTCCTCGCGAGATGCTTGGGCCACATCGGATGTACCAGTAGCTGGCATAGATGAACTAACGGCCAGAGCAGCCCCACTCGTAGCATCGGACGGGTTGACGGAGGGATTGATGGGTTCATTAAGAAGCTCCTCAATCATTTGAGCGCTAAAAGAAAACATGTTTGCATCTCCCTCTTCGCCAACCAAGGTAGAAGTTGTGATGGCTTCAGTAAAAACAGCCCCTTGTGTTTGATATGGAACTGATAGTGCAAGAGGCGCAGAAACAAAGACTTCAGTCACTGAAATGCGACAAAGCGAAGATTGTTAGCCAAGTGTGTTGCTTAAGGTTCTTCACAACTAAAATGCGGGAAGCGTTCAAATACCTTCCTTAGTCTGGACCGGGACATGGGCAGAATCATCGGCGGAAGATAATAGCGGTTGGTCAGGATTATATGCAGGAACAGACTGGGGATCTACCGCACCAGTGGTTTCGGGCAATGTTGGAATTACAGCTTCAACACTTGCCTCATGATGCGCGATCCCCGAGCCTTCGCCTGTCTCTAGAGATTGAACACCAAGCTTTTCTTTCGCCATAGAAATCACCGCCTCATGAAGGACCTTCCTCTCATCCTCGGTGAGAAAACACATCTCCAACTCAAAGTCGTCAAGTGTTTCATCTGGATGCGCTGCTCTCTTTTCATCCACCAGCCGGATCCAGGTGTTGTACAGGATCATGGAGTCATCTCCCAGCCACGCTAAATTTCCGTGCTCCAGAACATTAGCGTTGTACGTGACCAAGAGATCATCAAACTCAGCATCAAGCCTGGACCTCTCCTCCAAAATCTTTTCTTGGATTTCTGCTTCCGCAGACTTAGTCTTGACCGCCGCCGCAGCAAGTTCGGCCCTAAGAGATACTGCTTGGTCGCAAGCCTCTTGTGCAGTGGCGTTTGCGTCATCCTTCTCCTTCACCATTTCGGCAAATTTGGCCTTGAGCTCGCTCAGCTCTTTAACGGCTAAGTCTCGCTCAGCTGCAATGGTGGTATTACGGTGGCCCATCTCTTCTACCGTGGCGCAGTGTTCCTGTTGCATCCTCGCCATTTTGGCCACGGCATCCTCATGTTTCTGAAGTGCTTCAAGCTCTGACTTTCGGAGCGTCTCCATTTCGGATTGAAGAACCTAAATAATACGTTTCTGTTTAACAATGTCAGCATCGCGCTCAGCAATAATCCTCGCCCGGTCAAAAGCTACCCTCGATGCTTTCGCTGCCGCTTTGTACCACTCCTTATACTGAGCATAGAAGTCACGGATATAATTATGAGCAATGTTCTTAGCATCCGGAGGAATTCTTTTAAGATTAGGAGGGAAGACATAAGCATCCATACAAATTTCAGGAAAATCTCTTTTCATTTGCGCAAGTTTGATGGCTCCCTCACTTGTCAACTCAGCCGGAGCTTGTTCTATTATAGCGGCTGTTGTCGGTTCCATTCTTGGCTGTTGAGTATCAGGCCGAGAGGATTGAGAAGGCGGCTGTTGCTGTTGAGAAGGCCCAGGAAGATCAACTGGGGCCCTAGGAGGCGGAGGAGAGCGAGATCGGGGTCAGTACTGGTATCCCCGGTCTCTGTTAGAGTAATAGTGGCCAGAACGGCCACGCGAGTAATCTCTATCTCTATCATAACGTTCTTGACTTGAATAGCCTCGCCCATGATCCCTATCTGTCTCTCTCCTGCGGGAATCATAGAATGGAGAAGATTGGCGCACGTTCCGGAGCCTATCCAAAGTGGAGCCTCTGCCTGACATTTCACCTGCGATAAAAAAGGATTACGGGTTAGGATCCGATAAAGCAATGTTTACTATGCAAAAGTCATGAAGTGCTGTGGAAGTGTGTGTAAATGTGTAAACCCCCAAACCAACCGGAAGTGTTGACCGCACTTAAAGGAAAGGGCTCGTTCATATTTAGGACATCTTGAAATTCCTCCAACCCAGGATTATGAGAAATCGATATATAATCTGGGATAGGAATATCGTCAAGCCCTTTAAAAGAATCTCTCGAATGAGAAGGGGCGGCCTCAGAAATCATGACTCCGGAAGCGGGAGGAAACACATCTACAGATTCCCCCCTTGGACTTAAGTTTTTTGGAAACGGCGGCCTTGCCTTTCCGTTTTTCTCCCGATTCTTCAAAGTTTCCCGAGAGATCAGCCATCGGCTCCGAATCTGTAGGGGTTCTTTCTTCATCACTCGCTTCGGTTATGGTGATTCCGAGCGGTTTCTTCGCCGTTTTCTTCTTCGTTTTCTTCTTGGTTTTCTTCTTGTTCTTCTTCTTGGAGGCAGGCTTTGCCAACCCTTCGATAACTATACTTTGATTGATTTCGATCAGACCGAGAGTTCTTAAGTTATAGTCATTCATCATCGAGTCGATATGTCTTAGCTCACCCGGAACTTCTTGAAGACTTCGGACTGTACCCTTGAAGTACCCGCCATCGGGTCTGGAGATAATGGCTGTAAGAGAAATAAGATGTCAATACTAACGCCAAAAAGCTATTGGTCAAGAGAACAGGTTAGGGCGCTTACGTCTAGACAACCATCGCCTAGCAAAACCCGGAGGACATCGAACATAGAACCATTCGTTCTTGAAATAACTCAGTCGGGTCCAAGCTCCAACAACAACTTGGCAATTTCTAACTGCCTCCAGAAATGTAAAAGACGGGCTATCACCCCTACTCTTGAAGTTAAATATATGTCTAATCTCGGTTGGCCTTGGCGGGCGAAAGAGACAGTCCATAAATATGACAAAGGCACTGTTCAGCAACGCGTGCCCGTTGGGATGAAGTTGTGAAGGAGCGATTCCTAAATATGATAGCAACCCTCTTATATATTGATTGAAAGGAGGGAGAGTTCCGGCCGCGCAAGCATGGCGATAGAAAGCTGTATATCCATCAGGCGGATTGTGCGGTCTATCATCGGCATTAGGTAATAACACATCATCCAGAGATATGTTATGCTTCAAGCATATTCGTCCCAACAAAGATTCGGAGATGTTAGATTGAACCGAATCAACAGGGTCTTCAATAAATATAGCCTCCGGCAATTCATCCGGAGCCAGGTCAATTACGTCGGCAGGAATATCGGGAATCTCAAGCACCGGAGGAGTTAAGCTCTATACCTCTTGTTGTTGGGAGCTCGAAGATTCCATAATTAACTAACTCATCATAAAGAAACGTTAAGTACATAAAGAGCCCGTGCATTCCCCAGTGAGAAGTGTATGAATGTGTCGTGCAGTGCAAGTGCTGTGCGTTACTTAACAGATTCAACAAAACTGAGAACAAGATGCAAGCTTCAGAAATTATGAAGCTAATTAGAGCGACCGTCATTGCTGACCGTCTTAAAACATATTATTCAGAATCCATGATTGATTAGTTCAGGTTAATTTTTCAAAGTTACAGTTCCATCGACGAGCTTTGAAGGGCAGTCAAATATGCACAACAAAAATTTAGTCCGAATATGCAAAGATGAAGCTCGTCGGAGTCATGCCAATAATCATGTGAAGTTCTCGTATCCATGGAAGCTCGTTCGTAAAGATCAAGGTTCGAATCCATACAGCTTCGAATCGATCTGAAAGGTGTGCCTTCGAATCGGTACAGGTTCGAATCGATACAAACTCGAGTCAAGACGATTCGAACCGATACAATCCGAATCGATGCAGTTCAGGCTGAGATGGTTTATCCTTCGAATCGATCTCTGGAAAAATCACGTGTCGAATGGACGAAGCCTCGTATCGATCATAGTAGTATAATCTTCGAATCGATCGTAGGTGAGTATACCACAACTCCTCGTATCGATCGCTTCGAATCGATACGATCGATTCACCACCAATGATCGATTCGATCAACATACCTCCACAGATCGATGCGAACGCCACAAAAAAATTTTGGTTATCTGAGATCGACTCGAAAACTACCATCCAAGATCGATGCGAGGAAGTCGTTTCTTTTTTCATCCCTGGATTCGGTTCCATCCAGATCGATACGAACGTAAGCAAAGGGAATTACATCGAAGCCCGAAGCTTAAAGAATTTAGTCGAATCACCTACCTAAATACGAGATGAAACTAGAAAGGGTTGTTTCGATTCAAAGAAGGGCAGATGGCTTCGATTCACGCGAGTGCTAGATCGATTCGAAGACGCAGAGAAACAGAGCAAAAGTAGAAAAAGTGAAAAGTGAATAGGACCCCGGTATTTATAACAACTCAGTGGCGATTCGCCTCCCGGTATGAGTGACCGGCTTCAACGGGTGAAGACATCAAATCAATTCGAAGCGGCAGGTTCGAATCCATAAGCCAGAGCGTTAGAATCGACTCAGACTCCCGCATGCATTAGTACTAAGCCACGCTTCGAATCGATTCCCTCGAGTCCATCAAAACGATTCGAAGCACAAATGTTAGAAAGGCTTAGAGAACATTCGATTCCAACAGATCAAGGTGTTAATAGAACCACAACAGTGCATGACCTACTAATACGAACGATCGCTTCGTATCCCTCAGATATCATCAATACGAATCAAGGTCCATCATCACATCGGTTCGAATCCATCATTAGTGGGTTCCATCGATTCGAAGCCTTTGTTCGACTCCATCCACTACAATATGAACAAGTGTTTCGTATCCACTGAATTCTAAGTTCACCAATACGATGCCGGTCCTTCGACATTCTATATTGATTTAGGAGAGGATTAATACGAAGGAACTTCCTAGACCAACTGACGGACATTGTTACAACTCAAATTTCACATCGGTTCAGGAGAGGGTCGATATGAAATGCTATACAGAATACCATTTTCAACAGAACATGTGACAATTGGACGACGTGAAACTGCGTCTTTACAAAGCACGTCATGTGTACACAAGACGTACTTTGGGGGGCAAATGTTATCCCGCCTTTTGGCAAGGCCGAGATACCAAGGAACTAACTAAAGAGAATATGGATTATGCATCCTCGGGATCGAGTAACCGCTGGATATCCCCAGATATCGATGAATTTTACCCAAGACCGGATTGAGCCATAATTGATAAGACATGACTAGAAAAGCTGTATGAGCCAACGTTCCAAGTTTCGGAGCAATCCGAGTTCGTATGCCCAAGCTATCGCAGTTAGAAAGAGGAAGGACCTGGGGTCGGATCCATCCTCCTTAGCATTGCTTCGAATCCACAGGGTCATAGCCTTGCTTCGACTCCATCAGCACAGAGGCTCTCGTTCGAATCCATCAGGACCAAGCATTGGTTCGAATCGATCGTAGTTGGCTGTGCTTCGAATCGATTCGAACGTACCTTAAGTTCGAATCCATTGGAGCTTTCTACACCTCGAATCCATAAAGAGAAGGAGCTTCGAATCCAGGAGGCGTAGCCTTACTTCGAATCCAGGAGATGTAGCTCAGCTTCGACTCCATCGAGCATGCCCTCTATTCGAACCCAACGAGGCAGAGGGTCTTCGAATCCATCCAGCAGGAATAACTTCGAATCGAGTAGATACGGCATAGCATACTCGATTCGAACAGGCGTACTTTCGAATCCAACACCTGGAGTCGGAGTGATCGATTCGAAGGAACCAAGTCAAAAGTGATCGATTCGAAGATGCATTTCAGCCAAGTGCTTGACCTTGAATCGATCATAACTCGAGATCCACAAGTCCAAATGCCATGAAATTTTCACAGAAGCTTAAACACATGATGAAGAATGTTCACACCAAATTTCAACTCGATTGGATGATTTCTTGATCGATTCGAACCAAGGGTCGAATCGATCCAAAAGTGGGTCCGGATCTTCAGATTTCGGTCATGTGGGCCCCCTGACGTACCAGAACTGGTCTCCCCTCATTTTAGGCGAAATATCAGCCTCCTACACCTATAAATAGAGCCCCTGGTCATTCAGAAAAGGGGTCGGATAATTCTAAGTACTGAAGAGCGCCCAGATTCTGCCAGATTTACTCCAGAACACCGTCGCTGCTTTAGATTGAGACTTAGCATATAAATTCAGTTGTACTACAGTATAAAGAATTGTAATCTTCAAGTATCGAGCAATAAAATCATCAAACTTCATAGTGGACGTAGGCAAAACGCCGAACCACTCTAAATCGCTTGTCTTTGCAATTTACTTTCTGTTATTTGGAGTTTTTGTTAGATAACCCACAGTTTTAATTTTCATTCTTCACTTTTATCTCTTCAAAAACTTCCGAAGAGTGTTGTGCCCATTTCTGGTACAAACAATATCCAAAATGGAGTGTCAATAACAATACTCTTAATAAAATATAAGATGCATTTTAACGTGTATTTGTAACTTTAGTTTGGTTTTGCTTTGGTGATATAGTTGGCGAGGACTTCAGCATTGCATGCTTTAACCAACCAATTGCGCTAAATTGATGGTTATAACGACTGACTTTGTTTTATTAATCATATGCAAGTTATATGTATTTGTATATGCAAATTATATGTATTTGTATCACTTTCTTTATTCAAAATTAAAGAAATATTGTAATATGATTCCGTAATTATATATATATATATATTATACTTTAAAATAATTTTCAAAAGTAATTTTTAAGGAATTTTAATTCTTTAAAGATATTTCAACTAGACAACTTTGTTTTTACATGATATAACCGTAATAGTTGGACCAAATCATGTGCAGATTTATTTATTATTTATTCATTACTCGCAAAATTATTTAAATCAAAACATAAATTCATTAACAAACATTTAAAGCTTTTAAAAATATCTCATAAATTATTTTTCAATACAAGTTTATGCGAAACAATATGTTTAAGAATGTGATAAAATAAACCATTTGATGATGGTTAACTTTGAACTTGATCCAACCACGATCTGATCACGATTAACCTTGTATCTTTAAGTATTTCGATTTGGAGAATCAGTACTTGCAAATGCATGAATCGGTGGACCCTTTGAAACATGAAAAACCCTTTAATCGGTCTATTTGAACCAGTAGGTCAACCATAAAACAGTGAAAACCCTCTAAAAAAATTCTCTGGGGTGCTCTCTCCAAACTTGCTTTTTTATCTACTGTTTAATGCCATCCTATTGTAATTAAACATGGATACAGTTTAATGCAATATATAATTCTTTTTTTGTATCATGAATAAGGCAATTTAGTGAAAAAGTGTAATGGTTTTGACCGTTCGATCAAATGGATAATGAAAAATATGAATTGCGGGTCATCTTGGTTTGTTTCATGGTTTGGTATTCAAAACAGTGTCAGGTATGGTTACAACGGATACATAGCGTACTAGATTTAGAATATAGAGAAATGTTTGACTTACCATAACTCTTATGGTAAGTCAATAATACAAAAGGAGACGAATATCATATGAGTTCATAGATAAACCCTATATGTTCTTTCTTTGTGATATCAATTTAACACAAAAATAGTGGTTAATGTAAGGTTTTTCCAAAATGGTCTATGAGATTCTAGAGTATCCTAACCCTATTGGCTCAATTTACCAAATTAACTGGAATACCCCGTAATTTTAATGATAATTAATTTATAAAGAATTAATCAATAAATAATAACGCTAAAAAATAGAATTTTTACAAATGTCAGAATTTGGTTAAGAGACTTGCACCATTGAATTCGTGGTGATTTTTTAATCAATTTTCATGTATAAAGTTTTCCGATCGAAGTTCAAATGAAAAAATTGTTAACGTTTGATGTTTTCGAATCGAAAATAATTATATATGTAATTGAGGTAATAAAATAATTAACTAATGTTAATTACCATCGGTTAGAGTTAATTGATAGTTAATGTTACTTAAGCGTTAAATAAGTTAATAGTGGAACGAAATTGTATCGATCAGGCTAATAAGGAAGCAAATGAACAAATGAAACGTCGCTAAATAATTACTGTAATTAACTATGACTAGTTGACCCCTAACTTAGGCCGATCAGATCGCTAGCGGTCGACCGGTTATGACATCAATTATGAGATTTTGACGTGGTCGAATGGTCCGGATTTAAAATAATTTAATCCAACGGCTGACATTGAATCCAACCCCTATAAATACGGACCTAACCCCTCACTTTCTTCTTATATTTTTTGGAGCGACGTCGGAGCTCTGCTATTTTCTCTTCTCCACAAGTAAAGAATAGTAGAGGTTGACTGAAAAGGAGAATGGGGTCGAACCAAATCGTCAAAACCAAGATAAACTATAAATCCGAATCTAAAACCTAAATTAATTCCAATCTCTTCTCTAGTCAAGATTTTTGATAAGTATATGTATGCTTGCGGTATATATATTCAAATAGGGAGAAAAAAGGAGTAAAACTGAATAACATGGGTTAGATTTGGAGATTTGGAAAGCTAAAAAGGCGAATGAGAAATTATATATTTTTATATAATATTGGATTTATATTATTGTAAATCTATTCTTGTATGCCCAAAATGTAAATTGGAGTTATATGTTTAACTTGTATATGTGTAATGAATTTATAAACTCTTCCTGCATATTCTGTGATTGATAGCTTGAATTATATATTGCATGTATGTGAATCTGAAAAGTATTAGACAGTAGTAGTCCCTGAATTTGATAACTTAGGTGTAGTTCCATATTTTTAGATTTAAATGACTTATGCAAATAAAATGTAAATTAGAGTTATCAAAATAAAATTGTAGGAATTTAAGTAGTATTGTAATTCATTAGAATGTAGGCGGTTGCAATGTAAATTCTTATAGATTATCAAGTTTTATAAATAAAAGTGTGTCGTTTGAAATAACAAGGAATACGCTTAAAATAAAGATATGTATAAAATATGGATATTTACATTATTTTGTATTGTCTACTTCAATAACTACGAAAAAGATAATTCCTTGTAATTCCAAACGTAACACAAATTCTTCCTTTGGATAGGACATGGAAATTTATAGTGTTAACCTTTCCTTATAGGAGAGATGTAATTCCAATGCATTAAAATAAAGAAATCTCTAAAGATTAATTAAAGAATTGTAAATGTGATAAAAATAATGGTCTAAAAGAAGAATTAATATATATGCAACATAAGCAAGAAATAATAAAATAATAACGATAAAAAGGTAGGCAAGCAATAATTTAAAATAAAATAAAAAGAGTATGGAAAGTTCATTAAACAAGAGAGGGTAGTAAATGCCAAAAAGGAATAGAAGGAAAAGTTCAATAAAAAGAAATGGAAGTAAATGAGAAAATATATTTAAATCTTTTAAAAGGAAGCGGTAAATGATCTTAAATTGAATAGGAAGTAAACGCATTAAAAAGTAAAGAAATATTATTAACAGTTGAACATTGGAGGTGTAACAATCATACAAATATTAATGAATATATATACATATACATATATATACATGGCCTCAAGTATGCATTATGACGGATGTGAATTATTAAAGTTAGTAAATAACTCAGATAGATAAGAATGACATAGTCATTAGAATGGGTTGGAATGCGATGTCAGTAGTATTACACAATAGAAGTCTATCCTTACGGCTACCAGCAGTTGTGTAGACATTATACTGATATGGGACATATCCAACTGTAGGACCCGTAGAATTATATACGCTTGTGTATAGGTGAAGGAATACCCCGGTAGGGTCCACTTCAATCTTTTAGTTGTGAGTATTGCCTTAATTGCATTAAGCAATCTAAATGGGACGGTGGGCAAGACTCGGTGCTATGTCAGTGTATTTGATACCATATTAGAAAGTAGGAGCTGCACATAGATCGAGAACGTCATCGGTTCTGAGTGGTCAGCAAAAAGACGAAGGTTGCACCTAAACAGGTTACACCTCCTACTGGTGTAGGTCACGTTTAGGTCATGCATCGCCGTAGTTGTTTGCTAGTTTGTTTGTTAAGAGCAAGGCTAGAAAACCCTTAAGCGAGGTCTTTCAAAACGTGTAGGGTACTCCGAAGAGCTGAATCCTCTATAGTTCGTGGAGCTGAGTCCATAATAGGAAGCAGAAAAGTAAGTTAATCCCCAAGGTGAGATATAATATAACTAAATTATTATAATGCTGTTGTTAGGTACTACGGGAATTCCTTGGTATGCATAACAACGAGAACGTGATACTGCATTGATGATGAATCCTAAGGGGGTGTTGGGTTATGAACACTAGCGAGGATAGTATCATAGTCCAAATGGGGACTATGGTACTTATATATGTATGTATGTATGTATGTAGTAATGGTCTACTTCGGGTAGATGGGGCATATCGTACGTGTACGTAGAGTCGAGACGACTAAGTAAAATATAATACATAACATGTGATGGAAGATAATCATAAACTAGTGTTATGTATAAAGCGTGCAATTTACCTGTCACTAGAATGTTGTTTTGACCCCTTCCTCATTACAACCCACGGAATAGCTTTAGATGGGCATGTATTGTTGCAAGGCAGGAACGGTAAAGGACAAATTTTTTTATGCATGCTCGACACTGACAAGGGTACTTGATCTCAGAAGTGTTAACTTTGGTCAGTAATTATAAGTTTTATTATGTTTTACTATTCCATTGTGAGTTTATATCGGTAGTGCTCTGATATGCATCTGTTTATTTTGCAAGATACCAAAAATTAATGATCCATGCTTTGGTGGACTTGGGTTTTCGATGTAGCGAAAATTCGGGCCCATTGGGTTGCGGATTGTTACATTTGGTATCAGATCTTAGGTTAGTCGATCTTAAGAATTAGGATATGATAAGCGAACGTATTTTTATTTTACCTATAATTATAAATATATTATATGCCAAATTCTATGAATTCCGACTATAGAGTAGTTGCAACCATATTCTGAAAAGATGAACAAGTCGATTATGCGTTGGAGAAATAAAGAAAGTTGAAGATGTACACCTACCCAGATTATCTTACAGAAATAGATCGTATGGAAAGGCGTTGACTTAAGAAGAGCATGAGTGCAGCATACGAAAGGTCCCTGAAGCTGGATAGCATGTGGCTCCCAAGTTGGGCCTCAGATAGCCTTATAGTTGTAGATCTCCATAGGATTGCCGATTGATGATGTACAATAGGTCTAAATAAATGGAAAAGCAAGAATCCATATGTTGTAAATATCCAAAAATAATAATTCTCGAAGATGTGTAGCAGTTACTCCAAGATGATAGCCATATTTTAATATTTGGAAAAATGAGATATGTTAGAAAGTAAGTAGAAAAGAAGAAAAGTCCAAAAGAATGGATAAATAAAAATCCACTCGGAGAGTGACTCCATATAAAAGAATTTAATATAAAAGTTAAAATGATTTTAATTTAAAAGTTTAAGAAAATATATAAATAATATATTAAAAATGATTTTCAAAGGAATTATTTGACTGTAGAAAACCCTATTTTTGAAATGTAAGTAAATATTAAATTTTCAAAAAACAATAATATAAATAACTATGTTATAATAAATAAAAAGTTTTAGAAGAAAATTTAAAATTTATTGAACCGAAAGTAGTAGTAAATGGGTTTTTAATAAAAAGGTTAACTTTTTTGAAAAAAAATAGCAGAGCGTATGCAGCTCGTTGATTTTTCTAAGATGAAATTTTTTAAGTTGAAAGCTTCTTTTTAGGGGCGGACAATAGAAGGTGTACTTATATTAAATGGGTTAAATAGAACGAGGAAAGAAGATTAGAACCAAAAAATAAAGCAGTAGGTGAACACACTGCAATGATTCAACAAAGAAGACATAAATTAGAGAGGAAAACTGTATGAATAGAAGCAATTTAAATAAGAGCAGTTTAGGTAGAAGAAAGTTAAATAATAGTAACACTATTGGAAATTTATATATAAAATAATGTTAATAATTAGAAATAACGCTAGGAAATTATATGAAAAATAATACTATAACTCTAATTAGAGGCAAGATAAGGGTAAATGGATATTTTCCTTGGTGATGCGCATTGATTGCACGTATCTCTTAAAAAGTCTCCCTCACATGATATTAGAAACTTCATCAAGGATTGAAAGTGGATATAGAATGAGTAATAGGAAAATAATAGGATGGAAGTGTCCTTGTCTACTCCAGTCTTTATTGTTTAAGATTATAAAAGATATTTTGGAAACATCTTAAAGTATAGTTTTAAGGAAGTGATTTGATATAAGATTGATTTTTTAAAAGAAAACTTAATAAATAGTTTGAGTTAAAATCCCAATTTTAAGAAGTAAAAATCCATGTTGTTGAAAAAGGGCTTTAAAAGAAAATGTTGGTTTGAAGGAAAATGAGACAAACTTTTGGAAAAAATTAAATTGCTAACATTCTCTTTTGGACTTTATGAATAACGCTTAATTCTAAAATATAGTTTTAAAAGTTAGGAACACCAAGTTATTTTATTTGAATTTAATAAAAGCTTCTAAGTTTTCACTTTTAAACATAAAAAGTTTTGGGATTAGGTGCTTTGAAATTTTGAAGTTTTAATTTTGGAAGAAAAAAGTGGCGAAAATCAAACCAAAATTTTAATATGGAGTAGTTAAGGATGACTGCCTAGGTAAGGTGGGTAAAAGGTATGGCTATGAAGAAAATAGCGGCGACTGCTTATAGAGTAGCAATAATGAATCTGCATAGAGTGTAAGGAACATTGGTGGAAACCTTGGAATATTTTATTAGACATGTGTGTATGCCATAAGAAGAATCCACAAAGGAATGATGTATGGTATCAAAGTACACTTCTGCGAGTTCTAGAGTATACTTGCATGAGAGATCAAGGATCAAGAAAGTATTTAAGTAAATACCAAAAATTTGATAATACTATCAAGAGATTTGAATTAAGAGAAGATAGTAACAGAGGATAATAAGATGGCAAACACACAAAGAGAATGTTGGTAGACTCAAGGTTAATGAAGGCAAGATAGATGGTAGAAAAGTTGTTCCGCCAAGTCAATTTGCCAATAAGTTATTCTAAATGTGCATAGTGTTAACCGGATTTTTAACCCAGCAGAATTCAATAGGAGTTGGAAAATCTAGGCCAAGCCATAACAACTGAAGAATCAACCAAAAGGACCAGAAGAATAGACCAAGAAGGACTCAAGAGGAAATACACAAAAATTGTCTAATGGGATGGATCGCTAGCGATCCATCACCTATGCATCGATAGCGATCCATAAGGACCGCTAATGGATCTTTCAAACCTCTTGCATCATGAACCAGTATCTTTTCTACAGATGTTTTCCAAGTCTCATGACATTCAAAGCAACCTAGTTCGAGAAGTGAGCATTCATCCGATTCCATTCATAGTTCAATCCAACCTGTAGAAGAATGATCACCAAAATAAGGCAACTAGCTATGAAATTACATGGATAACACCTACATAAGAAATGGAGTACAACCCAAAGGAAACAGTTTAAATTTTCCTTAAGTACATGGATCGCTAGCGATCCATGCCCTACGAATCGCTAGCGACCCATCAAATCCATTGGATCGGTGCAAAATTTTCAGTGCACTCTCGTATCATCAAATGTAGGCTTCTGGCAAAGCGGCCTAGCCCAATAGCTCTCCAAACCCTATAAATACAGTCATACTTGCAACATAAACAAGATCTTTTAGATTGGCTGCTGGAACTCTGCAGAGATTATTCTTCACTCTTCTCCTCCCATAAAATAGTCATCTAGGGGTTCACTGTGATTCTCTAGTGGACTCTTATACTTGTGACTTTATCTAACTTAGAAGATTCAATTATAGTGCAATCCGATTCCACTTGTAACAACAATCAGTTATTAAAAAGTTATAAAGTGGACGTAGGCTTCATTAACAGCCGAACCACTATAAAAATCTTCTTGTCTTTTTACTATTTCTGCTCTTTTTAAATTTTTTTCTATATTATTGCTTTGTAAGAACAGGGCTGGTGCTTTCACACTTAATACAGGGTGCTGATCCATTTTTTGGATTAACATTTTGGTGCTTTCATTGAGAATTGAACTCAGGCTTAGATCTAGCTAACTACTTTGGATCAGAAAGGTTCAGAAGTTAGATCCTCATGCCGTTGAGAATCAATGGCACCAGGAAGAAAGAGAACTACCTCTGGAAGAACCATAGGAGCTACCTTTGCTAGAGAAGCAACAAACCCTCAGCAAAATGAAGTCAACAACCCTAACAGCTTGTTGTTAGGAGTGAACTATGGAGATCAAGTTCCAGGATCCTCTACACAGCATGAAGTTTTGACTAAGGGAGAATTGAAAAAGTTGGTTGATGAAATTCACTAGAAAAATGGCAAACAGTCAAAATCTCTCTTGGATAAGATAGATGCTATCTTAGCACTCCAATCACTAACTACTCCTAGAATGGTGCCTGAAGCCGTGGCTGCTATGGAGCAAGAGCATTCTTCTGTTTTCGACTTGAATGGAAGAAACAGAAGACAAAAGCAATAGGAAGTAGTGGGCAGAGTTCCAAGAATCATGACGGAAGAAAACGTTTACACTCCACCCGCTGCAAAACCACCTGCTACAAACCTGAACTTAGAAGTGAAAACTCCACGGGAGGACGTACTAGTGGCAGATATTGACTTTAAGGAAGAAGAGCGACTTAAGGAAGGTGAATTGAACTCAAACGATCAAACTCCTCCCACAAGGCCAACCGCCTGCCTACGGACCTCTGCAAGAGTGGCTTACCCAAAGGCTGGAGAGCCTAGGCTTCAGCCAGCCAACCAAGACCATTTGCAAAGATAAACACTTGGCGCAGCTGCTGACAGCCGACCCGTGGAAGAACGGACAAGTAAGGCATACATTGCAGACATGATCAGACACATGATGGAAGAAAGCAAGGGTAGAAAGGACGATGATTGAGGTTCCGCTCCAAGCCGAACTCCCATCACCGATAGTATCCTAAGGGCAGAATACCCCAAGAAATTCACCATGCCACCAGTTATGCCCTCTTATAATGGAACTACTGACATTCAATAGCACTTGTACAAGTACATTTGGAATATGGATAGTGCAAGGGCAACAGACGCGGTTCGTTGCAGATGTTTTCTCATCTATCTAGAAGGAGTCGCCTCCATGTGGTTTACCAGGCTCCCTCCACGATCTATCTCTACCTTTGACTAGCTAGCTAGGAAGTTCTTAGAACAATTTAGACTGCACATGGCTCAGCAAAGGACGTGATGTCTCTATCCGGTTACTTCCAAGGACCCAATGAATCATTAAAATCATTCATGAACCGCTTTATCGCAGCCATCACCGAAGTGAGCAATCCAAACGAGGATATGATTTTCATGGCTATAGCCCGCTCGATCCATCCAGAGATAGATTTTGGGAGATGGATTAAAATAAAGCAACCAACCACCATGAAAGAATTCAATCAAAAGGCTAGTAAGTACTTAAGATTGGAAGAGGCAAATATGTTAAAAGGTAAAAATACCAATATGTGACCAAATGAATCGATTCAATGTGGCGGTTAATCAAAATGGAAAGAATACTAAAGTAACTGCTGTGAAAGATGGAGACCACAAAAGGAAGAACCAAATCAGAACACTGGCAAGGGCAACGGAGGCGAAAAGAAACTCAAAGGTCTGAAACATGGAGAATACACTCCGTTGGACTACAGCTTGGAGAATATTTGCCAGCAACTCAAGGAACGGAAGATTACCTGAAGCCGCCTTAGAAAGAAGAGTCTGACCAATAAAGTAAGTCGGTGAAGTTATGTCGCTTCCACGAAACCAACGGCCTAACACAAACGAGTATCACCATTTGAAGAATGTGATCGAAGAACTAATTAGAGAAAACAAGCTCCAAAAGTATGTAAAGAATCCCCGAAATTCCAATCAGCCAACCAGACCTCATGCTCCTAACATCCAAGGAAAGCAATCTAGATCTAGCGGAGAGGGATCCAAGCAAGCTGAATAGAGGCTTGTCATCAATACAATTTCGGGAGGTCCTCATTTGGCACAAAAAAGTTGGGGCGAGATGGAAAGATATGCTAGTTCACTCAACCATGCTACAAAGGAAACTTGCTTTGCAATCGAAGATGTGACCCCTGCTAAACAGCAGAGGATTCTCAATGATGACACCATGTTCCGAGACTAGAATAGTGAAGAAATAGAAGCTCCAACTTTAGATCCAATGGTGGTGACAATAGAATCAGGCCTACTGTCGTGCGATGAGTGTGGTCGATACCGCAGGATCAGTAAACATTCTGTTTCGACATACGTCTAATCAAATAAAGCTTAAAATGAAGGATGCCTCTGCATGCCGAGCCAAAATCCAAGGATTCACCGGCCATCCACTACAACCAGTTGGGACAATCAATCTGCCTGTTGAACTCGGAACAAGAGATCGGAGAGTGATTCTCACCCAAACCTTTGTGATAATTGACGAGATGTCGGCCTATAATGCATTCTTGAGACGACCGGCCCTCGCTGATTTTTGAATTGTCCTGGCGCAATGGTGTCTCACTATGAAATTCCCTATAGAAAACAAAATTGTAATGATAAAGGGAGACCGAAGTGTCACAAGGGAATGCTACATCGCTGAATTGTGTGAAACAAGAAAGGAAGAAAAGGGGAAGAATGTGAAGAAAACTCTCTACATTCGCGAACCGTCAACATAGCAACTACAGAACCGCCCCTAGCTTGGGGACCACAGTCGATTTGATTATGCTATGGACCCTAGAAAGAAGAGTTCAAGGGAGGAACGGGTAGCGCCGGCAGAGATTACGATGCCTATCCATATAGACATGGATGATCCGACATTGGTACTAAAAATAGGATCACATCTTAGAACCAAGACACGACAAGAATTAGTCAAGTTTCTTCGCACCAATCTGGACATGTTTGCTTGGACGCATTATGATATGTGTGGGATATCGCCAAAGTTAGCATGTCACGGATTTAATATCGATCCCAAGTACACTCTAGTGAGGCAGAAGAGGCACACCCTAGAACCGGAACGGTCTGCTGCACTAAGAGAGGAAGTGGATAAGCTGTTGGAACACAACTTCATCCACAATGTAACCTACCGCGTATAGGTATCAAATCCAGTTTTAGTAAAGAAGTCAAATGGGAAGTGGCGGACTTGCATTGATTACTCAGATTTGAATAAAGCCTGCCCAAAGGAAAGCTTTCCATTGCCCAAGATCGATTAGCTTGTTGACGCCACGGTGGGCCACGAGTTACTATCGTTTATGGATTCCTACTTGGAATACAATCAAATCATGATGCATGAACCCGATCAAGAGAATACTAGTTTCATTACCGACCTCAGATTATACTATTTAAGAGTCATGCCCTTCGGAATAAAGAATGTAGGGGCAACCTACCAACGACTGGTAAACACAACATTCAAATATCGGATCGGGAAGACGATGGAAGTATACGTGGACGACATGCTTATCAAATCACATGCATCAGAGAATCACTTAGACAACTTAGCAGAGATTTTCGAAATACTGCGAAAATACGAAATGAAGCTCAACCCATTGAAATGCTCCTTCGGCATTGCTTCTGGAAAATTCCTTGGTGTCATCGTGAATGCAAGGGGCATTGAAGCTAATCCAGAATATATTGCCGCCAAAAGGAACATCAAATCCCCCACGACCAAAAGGGAATCACAAAGTCTAAATGGAAAGATCGTAGCGCTGAGCCGATTCATCTCCCGAACGACAGACAAATGCATACCATTCTTCGACGCGTTAAAGAAGGGAAAGAAGAATTTTGAATGGAACAAAGCCTACCAGACAGCCTTTGAAGAATTATTCCATCATATGGAAACCCCGACGGTCTTATCTAAGCCGATAAATGGGGAAGGTTTGTTCGTTTACCTCACTGTATCAACTCATGCTCTGAGTGCAGCGTTGGTACACGAAGAGGCTTGGGTCCAATAACCCATCTACTATATCGGTAAGCAGTTCACCGGAGCAGAAAAGAATTACCCGAAATTGGAAAAACTAGCCTATTGCTTGCTGATCGCGTCAAGGAAGCTACGATCGTACTTCGAGGCCCATCCCATTAAGGTGTTGATGGATCAACCTCTGAAACAGGTGTTGTATCGCCCAGAGACATCAGGTCAACTTCTGAAATGGAATATTGAGTTAAGCCAAGACGAAATCACTTATCACTCACGAGTGGCACAACGAACAAGCTTTGGCAGATTTCATCACCGAATTTACCAAGCGGGACGATGAAGAAGAAAGCATTCCAGACATGGTGACACAGTGGAAGTTGTTTGTCGATGGTACATCAAATGAATTATGTTCAGGTGCTGGGGTCGTACTCCAACCCCCGAAGGATGATCTGTTTATTACGCTCTGAGACTGGAATTTCCTGCCACCAACAATGAACCAGAATACGAGGCTTTGATGGCAAGATTAAAAATCATTAAATAATTAGGAATAATGTTGTACATATCTACAACGATTCTTAGCTAATCATCTTTTAAGTGGAAGGGGAGTACCAGGCAAGGGGCAACCTTGCCCTCTACTTGTCAAAAGCACGGGAATTGCTGCAGGACATCGAGCACTACACTTTAAGTACATTCCGAGGGAACAGAATATGCAAGCGGATCACCTAGCCAAACTAGCCAGTTTCGAAGATGCTCAGTCAATGGAACTTGCCCCAGTCGAAATGCTTACATCACCCAGCATAGATGATATGGATATCAATTGGATTATGGAAACCGTAGAGGAAGAACAATCATGGATGATGCCGATAAAAGATTACCCGATCGAAGGTACACTCCCCAAGGATTGGAATGAGCGAAAGTAGTTACTCCGGAAGGCACCACGGTTCGTCTTGTAGGATGGAATTCTTTACAGGAGGGGATCCTCTACTCCCCTACCCAAATGTGTAACCAACAGCAAAGCCAAAAAGATCCTCAGGGAATTCCATGAAGGTGATTGTGGAAGCCACATTGCAGGGCAGACTCTAGCTAAGAGGATCCACCGATATGGTTACTTCTGGCCATACATCAACCATGACGCAGCAGACTACACTAGGTGATGTGTGCAATGCTAAAAGTTTGCCAAAATACAGAGAACTCTATCTACAGAACTTATGCCAATGGTTGGCCTATGGCCGTTTGCGGCTAGGGAATTGACTTGATCGTCGTGCTTCCAATTGCTAAAGGAGGGCCCGAATATGCTATCGTTGTTGTTGATTACTTCAAAAAATGGACCAAAATGGAACCGATGGCTACTATTACCACTAAGAAAGTAATTAATTTTGTTACTAAAAATATTATTTGTAGGTTTGGAGAGCTAAAGAAAATCATACAGAGAATGGTACTCAATTCGAAAGCGCTAAATTCAAGGACTTTTGCAAGCATTTCTGCATTGAAAAGAGTTTCTCCACGGTGGCACACCCTCAAGCAAATGAGAAGGTGGAGGCGGTAAAAAAAATCATCAAGTCCACCATCAAAAAATGGCTGACGAAAGCCAAAGGAAACTAGGTTGATGAGCTCCCACTTGCACTATGGGCTTACCGAACAACGCACAAGTCAACAACTGGACACTTGCCATTCGCCCTAGCATACAGATCCAAAGCAATGATCCTAGTTGAATTGGAAGTCCCCTCTCATCGGAAACAACACTTCAATCAAAAAGAGAATGAGCAGCTCCTGCTCGAGTCTCTAGATCAGATTGACGAGAAACGGGAGGAAGCCGAGCTAAGGACCACGGCTCATCAGAAAAGGGTAACACGACACTTCAACTCCAAGGTCCACAACTGTATCTTCAAAGTGGGAGATCTCGTCCGGAAACGGATCTATCCAGCTCCAGCAAAATTCAGACCAAACTAGGAAGGGCCTTACTAAATCAGGAAAAATCTCAGAGATGGCACTTTCAAGCTGATCATAATCGATGGAATTCAGATTCATCGTGCTTGGAGCATCGAGTTGCTCCGGCATTACTTTATTTAGCTTTTATCTATGTATTTCCTATTTTCACAAATAAGCCGCCCGACTACACTGGGGCGTTGTAAATAGGCAAAATTTGCTCTACTTTCGATTTTATTAGTGAATCTCTTTAACTTCCTGAACCAATAAAACCGCGTTCATATAAATTACTTGTCGGGTCGGCAAAAGTAAACCGACTCAATAATTATTCATTAGCTGCTTGGGGAAGTAAAACCACACCCAAGTACGCTCTGCCTACTCGCCAAGTCGACGAAAGTAAATTGACTCAAAATAAAAGCCATGCATTTCCTAAGCCGTGCACTCCCGAAAAGCCACGCAATTCTTAAGCTGTGCACTCTTAAAAGCCGTGCATTTCGTAAGCCGCGCACACTCTTAAAAGCCACGCATTTCGTAAGACACGCACTCTCAAAAATCCATGCATTTTGTAAGCCGCGCATTCTTAAAAGCTGCGCATTCCACCCATGCAGTACTTGATGTTGCTCTAGCATCATCAGCAAACCATTAAGATCTTATAAGTAACGGTATTGTCCTAACAACACCGAGAAACTCGTCTATTGCAGGACTAACAAGGATCCACTCCCGCTATTAAAAGTAATTGACATGAGTCCAGCGATGTCGCACATCTAGAGATCGGAAAAGAATTCCGATCATTGATTGACAAAATCTCTCGAGTCAAGACGCTCGAGTCACAAGTTCTCGAAGATAGGAACCGCAAAGTAGATTCGGCTATAGACATCCGAGGAATCGCTCGGATCAACTGGTCATTTATCAAGTGTTCGAAGTAAACAACCCTATAAAGTAGGCAGCACACACATACCAAAATTTAGTTGAAAGGAAAACTACTGCACAGTCCTGTTTCAATGAACAAAGAATTTTTGCAATCATAACAGATCTGGTTATAAAACTGGAAAAATACATACGTAATGCTGAAATCACGGAAATAAAGGCATCGTAGACCACAAAACATGGCACGACAATGTGAAGTATAGAAATTGCAGAACAAGCAATCGTGTCATGTGCACACGTAAGTGGTATAAAAACAAGCTAAGTACGTGATAAATAGGAAAGAACACAGAAGAGAAAATAGTAGAAACATTAATCTTTTCATTCCTCATAACATTTTCTATACAAAGTCAAAATGTGGGGGCCGTAACCACACGATATCGGCCGAAAAAAGAAAAGTACAGATGCTACAACAACAAAAGTAATAAGTGCAGACTCTGCACCTGCACAAAATACATGCCGAACAAATCAAAATGTTACAAAATCCGACTCCACTGTCACTCGAGCCTGTCAGTGTTTCTTGCCACGACTTCCTTTCCCGCCTTTGGTCGGAAGTTTCTTCTTCCCCTCAGAATCCCCACTGAGAGTTGTATCACTGCCAGAGATATCAATTATAGGCTCCGTGCCCATGTCTCCCCCTTGTTCTTCGACCCCATCGGAAGACTCCCCCTTGGTCTTACGCTTACGGGACTTGCGGGAGCTCCTCGAAGACTTCTCTCCTCAATCTTTTCCTTCTTAACTGCCACCATTTATCGTTTAGTTTTACTTAGCCAGCTAGATTGGTCTATCTGCTCTTGAGTGTCAGCTGTTGTTTAATGACGGTTAAATCTCTATCGGATTAGAAAATAGCCAAAAAATTTAATTTAAAAATAACCGCAAGCGCACAACGTAAAATTCTAGTACGTGGGAGTATGGGTCGATCCGCAGGGAATTGTATTAATTTAAAATTCTATTCAATCAAATTAACCAAGAGTTTGAAAGCGTTTTAAGCTAAAAATGTAGAAAACTAACAGAAGAAAGTGGATAAAAATATGAGAGTTTGAAGGCAATTTAGAGGTAATTTCGTTCTCATGATCACATAAATCAACATAGATGAAATTATGATCTCTCATTTGGTCATTAGTGAATTTAGTTGATATACTTATCATAAGTATGGAATATTTGTGCTATTAATTAGCCCAATATAAACCATCAAACTTTAACATACCCACTAAACCACTTTTTAACTCTCATGAAAATGACAATGAACTTGAAAATAAAATCCATTCTAAGCATGATCTATTAACTATTGATTAGAAATATAGACCATCAAATTTTGATTTTAATATTCACTTCATTACCATAATCATATGTAGATGAAGAGGTAATTTGTGTTCGTGTTTGTTTAAACATAGCCTATTTGGTGTCAACAACATAGGATATCAAATTCAAAGCTAAAACAACAAAATTTTACACATTCAAACATTGTCATTAAGCACAAAAGGAGATCAAAAATTAGCATAATGTAGAATCTACATGATTAAGAGAGCTTCATTACTCCTAAATTGAAGGGGTTTAGCCTCTCATATTTGTTATCATTTAAACAAATGTAGCATCCAACATGAAACAAAAACAAGAGGAAGATGCAAGTTAAGTAAAAAGAGAGCTAATTAAAATAAAATAAAAACTAATCTACTTGCATAAGAAATGAAAATAAGCTACTAACATAAGAGGAAAAAGAGCATGTACATAGAAAAGAGCATGAATTAACATTGCATAAAAATAAATTACATAAAAGAAGAAAATGGCTAAGCAGCCATGAAATAGAAAAATAGAGTTTATATTTATTTTTGAGCCTAAAACTAAACTAATTAAAGAGGAGGCTCAAAGAAGGCTAAGAGTTTAATTACATGAACATATGGGGTATTTATACAAGCCTTGAAATCCTAATCATATTTTTGGAAGCTACCCAAAGTACGCTTGAGGAAGTGTGGCCTCCAAGTTGTCATTAGCATGAGCATAATCCACCATTACATGTGCATGTAACTTTAATCTTCATTAGCATGTGCATTAGCTCCTAATTGTACATCATGGTAAGTGAATAGTTGGGGTCCTTCATGTTGCATGAAATGAATTATTTCCATCTTCATTTGTTTACTAACTCTTGTGCATGCATATCTTCATGAAGCCTTTTCCAAAATTCACTAAAATTCCTACAAAACAACATTAAAATATCCAATTAAATTTTCTAAAATTAATACATGCACAAAAATGATCATTTTGCCTCTATATGAAGATGAATAAATGATGATTTGAAAATAATTTGAATTTTGGTTTAAACATGTTAAAATACCATATATGCTCATTTATTTAATTAAATTAGATTAAATATGGAAGTAAAAATATGCACATTTACTTGCACATCAAATACCCTCACACTTATCTTTTTATTCATCCTCGGATAACTAAAAACTAAGATAAATCTGTTTTCGTAGGAAAACGATTGCATTGAGCGAATGCAACAAGCCGTTAAACCTCTAGGTGTCTCTAATAGGACGAGTGTTGTCTCATGATGGTTTTCAGCGGATACTACCCACAAAATCCAAATGCAAAATTCCTAAATGCAATATTTATTTACAAAGATATGGAGCAAAATTTTGAAAATAGTTACACATGAAGAATTTACTTTTAAATTGACATGAATAAGTTAAATATAAGTTCTGGTCATTATCAAGAAATTTAAGTCCTTTTACTTGTCAAAAATTGCAATAAAAATTAAGTTATCATCACAAATAGACTCTAGTTTGGCTAGTTGTTTCGGTTGATAACATAGCGTAACTAAGAAATGGATCCTAAGTTGATTATCAAAGTTTTTCAAAGTGGTATTTTCATTTCTTTTAAATAACAAGTCAAATCAAATAAGTAGAAATAGTGCTTGGATTTCAATTGCTTACTATCTCTTATTTGAAAATTTTATTGATATTAACAATATTTACATATGCCTAACTAAGATAAACTGAGGCTAGATATATTACCCATGCACTGCCTTTCGGGCTTACGTAAGGGAATACAGAGCATGGCGAGTGTACACACAAGTGTGTACACCTATTGATTGTAGGCGTTATTAATGAAAGAATTTTTATATACATACACCTAACTCAGATAAACGGAGGCCAGATATACCGGTCATGCACTGCCTTTCGGGCTTACGTGAGAAGGGTACAGAGCATGGCGAGTGTACACACTTGCATGTGAACACATGACTCTAGATGTTAACAAAATATATATATATAAATTATTTTTTGTTTGTTTTTTTTTCTCATATTTTTTTTTGTTTTTTGAAGAGAGGGTTTTGCAAAATCATCTTAGCACTATTTAACTTAGAAGATAAAAAAATGTTATATCCTTTTCTTTAAATTCACCACTTTTTTAAAAAAGATTTTTCATTAGGATATACTTCATAATTATCGCCTATGAACCTTCATATATACTAGTTAAATCATAGTTACTTGTAATCAAACTTTATTTTTATTTTTATTAAGACAAATAAAGTTTCAAATTTTCAATTTAATAACCAAAACCGTATATTTATCCTATAGTCTTTCTTCAAAAATAAATCTAAATGCTAAAAAAAAGAAAATTTGTTTTCGGGATTTTTTTGTTTTTTTCAAAATTTTTGGGTTTTGGAAGGAAAATGCAAAAAATAAACCATGAAATATTAAAAAGAAGATGAGACTCCCCCCACACTTGATTTTGACTATGTCCCCATAGTGAACCCAAGTGAAAGGAGAAAAATAAAATAAAAATGACCTATATTTACATGAAAATGAAAAGATTGTTGTTTACAAAACATCATAAAATATACTGTTAAAGAATAAATGAAATGGTCTTCCAAAGACCAATTCATTTGTTTCATCAAATTTGAGAGACACAGCTTAAGCTCAGAAAACCAAACCATAAAAGATTTCAAAGTTTAATGTTGATTTGGGAAAACGAATGTCGTTTTATTAAAAACCGTGTGAGTTGTTTTATTTTCGATGATTTTTGGGGTAGATAGAACAATTGGTTGAAGTTCAAGTTTATTTTCACCAATTTGAAATTCAAGCTTATCATTGAAAAATTCTTTAGAATTATTAGTTTCAAAATCAAAATGGTGATTTACATCTTCCCCTTCAGAATTTAACAACTCATTTTCGAAAAGTCCAAAGAATTTATGTTCACTAAATTCGTCTTCCTTTGTTGGATTATTAACAACTTCATTGCATATATCATGTTCAAAATCCAAAGTTGTTATATTCAATTTTTCAAAACCGAAAAAAGGAAGATCGAATTTTAAATTTGGTTCCACACTTTCAAAAGAATTGAAATCCAACTCAATTACCGCATTTTTAACAACTTCATTAAGATTGTCGAAAACTCATATTGAGACATCTTAGAGAAAACTGATTCAAAATGGAAATACCTTGCTAATCCCCCAGTACCTAGGCTCCCTTTGGTACCATACACGTTTCTAGTATCCATAACAAGATAAAGAGGGGTTTTCAATTTCAAAAGCTACTATTTGAAAATCATCAATTTTGGTAAAAGATGGATTATCACTTGACTCGTCACATGTTGGGATTTGATTATGTCCCCCACGTTGTTTCATATATGTTTCAAACAACAAATCCGTGTGATCTTTGTGAATTTCGTTCATTTGCTCAACAAAATCAAATTTATAATTATTAACTTGAGAGTTTTCAATTTGAAATTGTTGAGAACAAAAATTATTCATTGCACCATAATTGAAACAACTCCCACTGCCAAAATCATTTAAATAGTTGTTTCCATTTTCATTTTGATATTGAAATTCATTTTGGAGTTCGAAATTGAATTGGCATGGGTTATAATCGATATCATTTGAATTTTGAAGTGAATTCAAATTTTGATTATTTTGAAAACTTTGGCTTGAATCATTGCACAAATATGAATTACACAAATCGTTTATCCTTTGATTTTGTTGTGTAGTGAGTTCAAGTAAAGACGAAATCATTTCAATGCTATTTTCAAGATTTAAGGGTTGGTCATTATTTTGAAAATTTTGTGGTTCGAAATTGAATTTGTTTGTACAATAGTTGTCATTAAAATATCCATAAGAATTTGGAGTGAAATTATATGGATTATATTGATTTTCACAACTATCGTAAAATTAATGTAAGTAGGGAAACTCAGACATTTGCAAAAACTTTTTTTTGTTTTTTTATAAAGGAAAAGAAAAAATATTTACCAAAAGGAATTTATTTTTCAAAAGGGAAATTTGATTTTTGTTTTGTTTTTGGATTTTCATTTTTCTTTGTTTTTAAAAAGGTTTTATATTTTTTTTTGGATTTTTGCTTTTCAAAAAAAAATAACTTAAACTTTTTTGGATTTTTGATTTTGATTGAAAATTTCAAAGGATTTAAAAACTAAGTTAAGAAACATTTACAATATTTTTTAGTTTTGGATTTTGAATTTTTTTTAAATATGCATGAACTAATGCAACTAAATGAATGCAAGGATTTAATTACAAATTTTCTGTCCTAAGTAGCTCCTAACCCAAAATTGTATAATTACACTTTGTCTTAATCCACCAAGATTGTTCTCGGCTAGGTAATGGACAGGATTTATCGATGCTTCACGAATCACCGTAGCAATGCAACCGAAGGTTTAAGTACCTTTAGAGAAACAATCAGTATAATTTTTATGAATCACCGTAATATTTATAACTGATTATTGCTCTGCCATAGCCTAGACACCAAGAATATAAATTGTTCAAAGAAGACAACTTGTCAATATACAATTAAGCTTGAGCTCATGACACCCTTAAGTATGGAGTCTAACCGTTATTATTAGTCAAGTTCTAAGATGAAATGCAAAACTAAAATTAAATGCGTATTAACAATGCAACTATGAATGAAATTGTTTTTGTTTTTGTTTTTGAATTTTTTTAACTGCAAGCAACCAACAATGCAAATTGAAAATATAAACAAGAGATGGGGGCACAATACTGGAGCATGCAGAATTATTAACAATTTATTTTAAAGCGGAATTTTTTTTATAAAGCAAGTAATTATTTTTGGCAAGCAAAGCGAAGCAAGCAACTCTTCCTTTTAAATTTCTGCTTTTGCAACCTGAAACTAAAAACAAGATATATATACAGCTTTTTTATGTTTTTTTATATCGAGAAGAATTAAATAGAAAATGAAAATTTAACTAACAAAAACAACTCAACATTAATAAAAAACAGAACTAATAACTTCTATTCAACAATTAACAAAACAAAACAAAATAATTCAGCCCAAATCCTAATACATGTTTGTTTTTTTTGTTTTTTTGGTAATAAAGAAGATTTAAAAGGAACTACACACAACTTGTACAAGACCTTAAAAAAATTAAATGAAAAACAATACTGTTCAAAGCCCGACCCAAACTTTTCTCGTTACTAAAAAAAGTAATATTCAACGAACTCAAATTAAAGACCACAATCGAATTCGCGAACAAATTTTTATATTTCACGAAATCGCGAATTCACAAATTCAAAATAAAATCAAAATCCAATTGTGGGTTGGTGAGGCAATTCTCGAGTGTAAAAGGTGAGAAGATGTTCAATTTCAGGGTTGCTCAGCAGAGGATTGTTTGATTGGATTTGGTTGCGGTTTTGACTGGAGGCGACTGCGGGTTGCGATGTATGGTCGCGGGTGCAAATGGGGTTGTTCGATGCTCGCTTTTGAGTTGGTGATGGAGGCGATTGATCTTGGTTGATATTGAGGTTTGTGATTTGAAGTGAGGTTCAATGGTTTGCAATGATTGGGGTGGTCGAATTGGGGAGTTTAGATGGGTGGTTCAGGTGAGTGGTTTGAATGGCTGGAGAATGTGTGGTGATGATATTTTGGTGATGACTATTTTGGCTGCAGTAGTTTGTTTGGAAGAGTATGTGAAGCAAGATAGAGAGAATATGCGGTTGTATTGCAAGGCAATAGTTGTAATGGCAGGCAGGGTTGTTTTGGGAAACAGTGGAGTGAATGTTAGGTAGTGGAATGTGAAGTGGTGTTGTTGATGGTAGGATAGGGTGACATCAATATGAATGGTTTAACTGTGATGTGGTGGGGGATATGATGGGGTTGTGGTTGGGGTGCACAACAATGATGGCTGCAGTGGAGTTGTGGTTTGTATGGTTGCAAGGAGATGAAGGGGTTAGTTATGTCAGTGGAGGAAATTTTGACAAGGGGAAGAGAGTGGGTAGGAGGCAGACAGTTGAATGAAGATGAAGTTATGGAAGGCAAAGGAGATGTATTAATGTGTTGCAGCAGTTATAAGCAGAGAGAAGACAGTGAGTTTGGGCTGTGGATGGAGATGGTGGCAAGGCAGTTTTATGGAAATGTGTAGTTGATGTTGTTAGGAGCAGAGGTGGTGCACTATGGTGATGCAAAGAAGGGTGGTAGTGATGGAATGTGGTAAGTGGTAGATGGTTTGAATGTATGTAGCAGTTTGTAGTGCACTGATATGCACAATGAAGTTGGATGGATGTTGGCAGTGTATAAGTCTGGGTACAAGTGTTTGGCAGCAATATATATATATATATATATATAGTGTGTGTGTGTGTGTGTGTAGAGTAAAGATAGATGAAGCAGTGAAGCAGTGCACTGTAGAGGAGGAAGTGGGTTAGTGGGTTGCAATGATGAGCTGATGGGGTGCTGGTGAACAGTCAGGTAGGAGGTGTTGGATAGAAGTTGGCAACTGTGGATTTGTAGTTGCTGTGATGAGAAATGCAAAGTGCGGAGAGTTGAAGAATGTTTGTTATAGGTGTATGAGTGATTGTTGAATTGGCAAGTAAGCAGCAGTAAGGCAGTGTATATGGTATTGACAGTTTTGAAGGTGGTGAAGGCAGGAAGGGTATGGCCAGAGAAGTGATATGGTCAGGGAGCTTGTATGTTGCATTTTTAAGGCACTGTGATGTAACCGTGTAGATTTTGTACAATGTAACAGTTTGTAGAAAAAGCAATTGTAAATGAAAGTGGAAAGCAATAAAAAATTATTTTGAAATTGTGTTTGTCTTCTTGTTTTTTTTAAATGAAGAGATGCAAATGCAAATGAAAAGCAACAAACACACAACAAAATGAAAACAAAGATCACACACAAACACACAACACAAATTTTTTTTAAAAGAAATTTAACACACAAAACAAACACACAATAAAATCAAACGACAATAATTCGAAGAATAGAAATAAAATCAAATCAATTCCCCAGCAATGACACCAAAACTTGTTTAACGACGGTTAAATCTCTATCGGATTAGAAAATAGCCGAAAAATTTAAATAAAAAATGACCGCAAGTGCACGGCATACAATTCTAGTATGTGGCGAGTACGGATCGATCCACAGGGAATTGTATTGATTTAAAATTCTATTCAACCAAATTAACCAAGAGTTTGAAATTGTTTTAAGCTAAAAATGTAGAAAACTAACAAAAGAAAGTGGATAAAAATATGAGAGTTTGAAGGCAATTTAGAGGTAATTTCCTTCTCATGATCACATAAACCAACATATATGAAATTATGATCTCTCTTTTGGTCATTAGTGAATTTAGTTGATATGTTTATCATAAATATGGAATATTTGTGCTATTAATCAACCCAATATAAACCATCAAACTTTAACATACCCACTAAACCACTTTTTAACTCTCATGAAAATGACAATGAACTTGAAAATAAAATCTATTCTAAGCATGATCTATTAACTATTGATTAGAAATATAGACCATCAAATTTTGATTTTAATATTCACTTCATTACCATAATCATATGTAGATGAAGAGGTAATTTGTGTTCGTGTTTGTTTAAGCATAGCCTATTTGGTGTCAACAACATAGGCTATCAAATTCAAAGCTAAAACAACAAAATTTTACCCATTCAAACATTGTCATTAAGCATAAAAAGAGATAAAAAAATTAGCAAAATGTTGAATCTACATGATTATGATAGCTTTATTATCCCTAAATTGAAAGGGTTTAGCCTCTCATATTTGTTACCATTTAAACAAATGTAGCGTTCAACATGAAACAAAAACAAGAGGAAGATGCAAGCTAAGTAAAAAGAGAGCTAATTAAAATAAAATAAAACTAATCTACTTGCATAAGAAATGAAACTAAGCTACTGACATAAGAGGAAAAAGAGCATGTAAATAGAAAATAGCATGAATTAACATTGTATAAATTAAATTACATAAGAGAAGAAAATGGCTATGTAGCTATGAAATAGAAGAAGAGAGTTTGTATTTATTTTTGAGCCTAAAACTGAACTAACTAAAGAGGAGGCTCAAAGGAGGCTAAGAGATTAATTACATGAACATATGGGGTATTTATACAAGCCTTGAAAGCCTAATCATATTTTTGGGAACTATCCAAAGTACCCTTGAGGAAGTGTGGCCTCCAAGTGGTCATTTGCATGAACATAATCCACCATTACATGTGCATGTAACTTTAATCTTCATTAGCATGTGCATTAGCTCCTAATTGTACATCATGGTAAGTGGATAGGTGGGGTCCTCCATGTTGCATGAAATGAATTATTTCCATTTTCATTTGTTTCCTAACTCTTGTGCATGCATATCTTCATGAAGTCTCTTCCAAAATTCACTAAAATTCCTACAAAAGAACTTTAAAATATCCAAGTAAATTTTCTAAAATTAACATATGCACAAAAATGACCATTTTGCCCCTATATGAATATGAATAAATGATGATTTGAAAATAATTTTAATTTTGGTTTAAACATGTTAAAATACCCTATATGCTCATTTATTTAATTAAATTAGATTAAATATGGAAGTAAAAATATGCACATTTACGTGCACATTAGCTGCTGCTAAATTACCCTATAGAGATATGAAAGGGTCGTTCTGGCCATGCAATGCAGCAATCTTCTCAGATTCTAGCCCTGATTGCGAGCCAGACACAAGCGTGGTGATCAAAGCAGCAACAGAAACAAGCATTGAAGCAGCCGAAATGGCATTAGGCCCCAAGATTGGAGAACTTGGCAGTTCGATAGGTAAAGAAGACAGACCTGTAAGATTAGTAAGGAAAGCATTCAATTTTCAGCTTGACTTCATTAGCATGGGCTTTCCTGATTTCATCTCCGAACACGATCTCAATTTTCTTGTGAACCTCTTTCAAATCCTTTACCAAACTAGCATTGCTTTTACTCTCTCGAATGGTAGCATCTCTGTCTTTGTCAATCGATCGATTTCGGCGTCACGTTCTGTCAGCATAATTTCGTAATAATCCTTTTCCAACTCAAAAGAAAGGATCTCTTGATAGTTGTTACGGTTTGTGTCCGCCAGCTGCTTACATAATTTCTCCCATCCTTCAGCTTGATCGAAGTCGCTCTGAATCGCCTTGAGATGAGGTATATAAGAATCCTTACGAATTGAACGTAGGTCACGATCGAATTTAACTCCCTTCAGGAACCATTCGAGGAGAGAAGCTTCAAGCTTAGGAGGACCAAAAGGGATAATATAAGCAGGCCTCCTGCGAGGGCATGAAAAACCAGAAGTAGGCACAACATGAGTTGACGAAGTCTGAGCTGATGGAGCGACCTGAAAATCAAGAGTCGGAACCTCAATTCCGATAGAAATTGGAGCTGGCGCAGATGTATGGTGCTCAGAAGGATGTGGATCATGATCTACTTTTGACTTTTTGGATGACTTTTCCTGACCATCGGGAGTCTTCCTATTCTCATAGCCACCCCTATAAACTCTACCACAATCCCTGTCATCCCGACGACGAGCTTTAGCTTCCCAATATTTTCTCCTACTCCATTCTTCCTCAGTTTCTCAGGGCTGGTGGCGGCTCGAAGTCCGTCTCGACCCGCATTGTGCATTTGTGAATTGTATAAGGTCTTCATAGAGCCCACGACCTCCCATAGTACCTAATATATATAAAAAATGAAGTAACTTTAGCGACAGAAAATGAGCTCAAATAATGCATAGATGAGTGTATGTGACCCTAGTGGAGTGTGTAACATGTCTTAGGCGGCCTAAAAGGACTTCACAAATCGGGTCAGGAAGCGACTACAATGGGAGTTAGTCTAACTCTAGAAACAACATGACCGAAGTGAGAAGACAATCCCTCGAACTCATCTCCCATGAGTTCTGCAATATCCACATAAACGTTGCTCAATTCCTCAAAGTTGATATCGGTTTCCTTAGGCGGAGAACCATAGAGCTGTTCGGCCGCTGGGAGAGCATCTTTAGAAATAATCTCTTGGGGAGGCGAATCCGGGAGAATGGGACTCATTCCTGGAGTTTCATCACATGATTCGAAATTTCCTTCACTGAAACTTGCATTAAATTCATCATCACTAGAGGATGAATCATAGCTACTCCGGCTCTCAATTTCACCTTCCTCCTTTTCTGCGATCAATGCAGCCTTGCCTTCTCACTATTTGAACTCCTCTTCCCCCTACTTTGGGGTCGAGGGCGTCCTAATCAGGCTACTGGTTCTAGTCGTAACGGCCTTTTCCTTCACGGATTTCCTCAGTTGATCCACTGGATGGACCTTCTCCTCCTAGTAGATTGCCCTCTTCAGAATTGTGCGATGAAGAAGTGGAGCGTGTTTGAATCCTGGAACGGGTAGGGGACGGAACTTCAATGGCAATGGCAGATCTCCTAGGATGCAACAATCCATACTGATGCAAATTCTCATCCATTAGCAAAGATTTGACCGATCTCTCTCTAGCATCTATGCCCTTCAGAGTATGGAAATGGGATCAAGTGACGATCATTATTTGACCTCGGAATAACTACAAGGAGTATTCGGCCTATTAGAACCTCGCACCATCACAATAAATCTCAACAAGTTAAGAGATAACTTACCCCCTGTCATCTGAAGATGATTAAATCCTTCAGGACATCTAACGAAGAAATATTGGGTCTTGAACTGGGACAAGTTACTTTGGAGTTGCAACATGATTTTGCACTTTCTTTGAGCCCCAATAATCACAAGAGATGTATATTCATCTCTCTTCTTGAATGATAGGAAATATCTTAGCTCATCGAAGCTTGGGGCACGAATGAATGTCTGCATAAACAAAATGTAAAGAAAAGTTAAAATTGCATATCCATTGGGATGAATCTGAAGCAGAGCTATTTCCAAATTCAGAAGAGTCCCTCTCAAGAAATGATTGAATAGGGGCACTGCACCATTCAAGCACATGTACCGATGGTAGGTGGTGTACCACGAAGGTGGCATTGTGCAAACTCGTTTTTCAGTGGAAGGTGCACATCATCATCCAGAATGCCATGCTGTAAACAAATATTATGCCGAACTTTAGCAGAAATTACAGTGGAAGCTCTCTCCAGAGGGTTGAGTAAAACTCTAAAGTTCGAATGGGTTCAATCAACAACCGGACCAACCGGCACCAATTGACTATATCCAGCTGGTGGTGTCGAAGAAGTAGGCACTGATGGAATTATTTACGAAGGCATAACTGATGTCAATTCCGCTCCCGAGATTGTCGGGCTTCCTCCCTTGGATTTATGTCAGGATGATAGATGCTTCATTCTATATAACAGAACTTGTATCCAAGGTGGTCAGGTAATTCTATTTATAACTAGAAATCCTCCTATGTTTAACGCTTGAATTCCAAAAAGGCGTTGACTTGTGCCAACTCTCGGATTCCAAGCGTTGACTGGGGCAAGTGCAGTGTGTTGTCTATGTGGGATGGGCTCGGTGTCCTAAACATGACAAATGATCTATCTTGTGTAGATAGTTCACCCACAACGGAGAAAGGAAAAAGCTATTCATATCATTTATTGAAGTTATTCATCCTACACTTACCCATTATTGGTCAACGATCGATAACAAATCGGTTGTCTAAAGCGACATAGAAAGCTCGTTCTATTTTCAGGTACACTGAGCATGCGATAGTAAGATTAATCCAGGATGATCAAGTCCATAGTAAACCGCCTCAGTGGAGCTATCAAGTCCATAATAAACCACCTCAGCAGAGTTAATTCAGGTCGGCGCCAGAAAGCTCCAGCGATGGAGATCAGCGACGGTGGCAGTGAAGGCAAACTTAGTGTTTGGAGCAGTTGTCATAAGAAGAATGGCTTGGGTCGCAAGAAGAGCACATATGATGATTAGAAGGGTCGGCTCAAACGAAGTTAAATAGGAGATTGTTGAAGAAAATTTGCTAAGTCCATGGATCGCTAGCGATTCAGCGAGTTGCAACCGATCTTCTCCAAACTTGCCCAGCATGATCTATATGTCGTTTGCAAGCATCTTGAAAGTTGTGGGATCGAAATCGATTTATTATTACGAGAAACGACAATTCACATCGAAAACTCAATAGACGGTTGAATAGACAAAGCCAAATTCGCATGATAACCTCAACACGATCAATTAAATTTCATAAAATGAAGACTCAAAATCAGTTACCTCCAGAGCACACCTTGTTTTCAACGAAGGCATACTCTGAGGGGAAAATGTTAACCAGGTTTTAACCCAGCAGAATTCAATAGGAGTTAGAATATCTAGGCACAGTCAAAACAACTGAAGAATCAACCAAAACGACCAGAAGGATAGGCCAAGAAGGACTCAAGAGGAAATACACAAAAATTGGCTAATGGGATGGATCGCTAGCGATCCATCACCTATGCATCGATAGCGATCCATAAGGACTGCTGATCGATCTTTCAAACCTCTTGCATCATGAACCGGTATCTTTTCTAGAGATGTTTGCCAAGTTCCATGACATTCCAAGCAACCTAGTTCGAGAAGTGAGCATTCATCTAATTCCAATCATAGTTCAATCCAACCTGTACAAGAATCGTCACCAAAATAAGGCAACTAGCTATGAAATTACATGGAGAGCACCAACATAAGAAATGGAGTACAACCCAAAGTAAACGGTTTAAAATTTCCTTAAGTACATTGATCGCTAGAGATTCATGCCCTATGAATCGCTAGCGATCCATCAAATTCGTTGGATCGGTGCGAAATTTTCAGTGCACTCTTGTATCATCAAGTTTAGGCTTCTGGTAAAGCAGCCAAGCCCAATAGCTCTCTAACCGCTATGAATACAATCCTACTTGCAACATAAACAAGATCTTCTAGACTGGCTGCTGGAACTCTGCAGAGATTATTCTTCACTCTTCTCCTCCCATACAATTGCAGTTAGTTAATAGAAAGTTATAAAGTGGACGTAGGCTTCATTAATAGTCGAACCACTATAAAAATCTTTTTGTCTTTTTACTATTTTTGTTTTTTACATTTGTTTTCCATATTATTGCTCTGTAAGAATAGGGCTGGTGCTTTCACACTCAATCCATGATCCATTTTTTGGGTTAGCACATAGTTTATATTTCTTACCCACTATGGTGTGCGGATGCACAGTTTATCCCATAATTGGCTGTGATAATAGAAGTAATGGATGGACCTTAGTTATTAGATGCCAAAAAATAAAAGTTAAATTATGTGGGTTACACTAGAGTGGCAGGATGGAAATGTCCATTAAATGTAAGTAATAAGTGATAGGGCCACAACATCATTATTGTTTGTTGATGTTGAAGGACAGCTTCCAACAATTGATTTTTTATGTTTGGGTTGTAAACACTATAAAATGCGTATGATATTATAAGAAATATTCATTTTAAAAATTGATTTTCCGAAAGGACCGCTGTATTCATTAGAAAACCGTGGAAGTAAGGAAATTTCATATAGACGCTTAACTAATGCAACTAAGACTGGAAATTTATAAAATAAAATAGAAAATTTATTAGCTACTAAAAGTAAAGTAATGTTAAGTCCCAAAACCCTTAAAACTTTGGGAAGATAAATTTTGGCGAGCGAAGGACAGGAAAAGTTTTTTACGAAGCCATGAGTTAGTGTCCCTGTGTCTTAAAAGCTAAAATTTATAATTGAACTTGTATGTTGGTTGTAATTTTAAGATAAAAGAAAGTTTTTGAAAATTGAAATTTCACCACGTGGAAGGATAGAGTCCACTATGGATGTTAGATTATTGAATCTCGACTGCGTAAGATGTAGTATAATTTGTTTTGAAACAAAATATATACTTTTGAAAATTTTTGTTCTAAATTCTTGGTTTTGAAAAGTTAATTATTTCATGAAAAGTTTTGAAAAAAATAGGAGTCTAGAATTTTGAAAATTTTGAAAATATTTTAAAGTTAATTTAAAAGATTTTGAGCAGAGAAAGAGAAAAAATAATAATTTTGAAATTCCACATGCTTAGTAGGGGAAGAAGTCGTCGGATTAAAAATTAGGGGTTTTACCATGCAGCAGAAGCGATAGTAAAATAAGATATAGTTAGTGATAAAGAAAAAAGGATGCCTCGAAGAAGGAATCTATTCTTTCATACATTATCAATAGGTGAACCAAACTTGTTTTAAAATAACTCTAATTTAAAATTTAAAATAAATTTCATTACATGGATCGTACTTGGAAAAGTTAGGAAAGGACTAAGGGCAAAAGAGAAGTTCCAAGGTACAATGGGAATGAGTACACAAGAGAAGGATGGAAATATGGAGTTCTCTATCTAAACCCATTTCTGACACAAGAATATTGGATTAGTAAATCGGATTTTCAAAATTTTTGGATGTTAGAAATAGTGCGTTAGGATTTTAGATGGTAGAATAAGATGAGAAATTGTCGAACTACACTTCCATTCGTAGAAGTGTGGGAAAAGTTGGATGTAAAAACAAGTTTTTGATTTTCAAATTTTGCATACATATAGAACTACTAGTACATACATGACCATATTTTTTTTTAAAAAATTACTTTAAAAAATGCATTCATATAGGAGGCGCTGATTAGAATTATTTTGCATACATATCATATGTATTGTAATACACCATGCACTTGTACACTATTGGCTGAAAAATTGGTTGCATATTAATTGGTTGGTTAGTTTAGATTGGTTGTTTATTATTTTACATGATAAGATGCTTGAGGAATTTTGGTTATGAAATTCTTTTAAAGGGGGAAGAATGTAACACCCCGTAATTTTAATGATAATTAATTTAAAAGGAATTAATTATTAAATAATAACGCTAAAAAATAGTTGTTTTTACAAACATCCAAATTTAGCTACGAAACTTGCACCATTGGATTCGTGATAATTTTCTGATCAATTTTCATATATAAAGTTTTCTGATTGAAGTTTAAAGGAAAAGGTTATTAACGTTTGAAGTTTTCGAATTAGAAATAATTATATATGTAATTAAGGTAATAAGCATAATTAACTATCATTAATTATCGTCAATTAGAGTTAACTGATAGTTAACATTACTTAAGCATTTAGTAAGCTAATAGTGGAAAATTTTTGCATCGATAGGGTTAATAAAGAAGCAAATGAAACAAATGAAACAAATGAAACGTCGCTAATTAATTACTATAATTAAATATGACCGGTCGACCCCTAACTTGGGACGGTCGACTGCCAACGGTTGACTGGTTGAGACATCAATTATGAGATATTGACATGGCTGAATGAACGCAGATTTAAAATAATTTAATCCAACAGCTAGCATTGATTCAAACCCCTATAAATATGGACCTAACCCCTTACTTTCTTTCATATTTTCTAGAGCGACGTCGAAGCTATGCCATTTCCTCTTCTCTATAAAATTCTTAATTTCTAAAAATAGTCATAGTTTATATACGTATATATAAGTGGAGAATAGTAGAGGATGATTGAGAAGGAGAATAAGGCCGAATCAAATCGTCAAAACAATGGTAAACTATAAATCCGGATCAAAAACCTAAATTAAATCTAATTCTCTTCTCTAATCTAGATTTTTGATAGGCATACGTATGCTTGCGGTATATGTATTCAAATAAGAAGAAAACGGGAGTCAAACTGAATAACAGAGATTAGATCTGGAGATTTGGAAAACTAAAAAGGTAAATGAGAAATTATGTACTTTTATATAATATTGAATTTATATCGTTGTAAATCTATTCATGTATGTCTCAAATGTAAATTGGAGTTGTAGGCTAAAATTGTATACATTTAACGAATATAAACCCTACTTACATATTCTTTTATTGATAACTTGAATTGAATTATATATTGCATGTATGTGAATCTGGAAAGTATTATGTAGTAGTAGTCCCTGAATTTGTAAATTTAAATGACTTACGCAAATAAAATGTAAATTATAGTTAGCAAAATAAAATTATAGGAATTTAAGTAGTATCATAATTTATTGGAATGTTGGTGGTTGCAATGTGAATTCCCAAAGATTATCAAGTTTCATAAATAAAAGTGTGCCATTTGAAATAACAAGGAATACACCAAAAATAAATATATGTATAAAATATGGATATTTACCATATTTAGTACTGTCTATTTCAATAACCATGAAAAAGATGATCCCTTGTAATTCGAAACGCAACACAAATTCTCCTTTGGGATAAGACATAGAAATTTATAGTGTTAACCTTTCCTTAAGAGAGAAATGTAATTCCAATGCATTAAAATGCAGAAATCCCTAAAGATTAATTAAAGAATTGTAAATGCGATAAAAATAACGGTCTAAGAGAAGAATTAACATATATGCAACATAAACAAGAAAGAAATAAAATAATGATGATAAAAAGGTAGGCACGTAATAATTTATAATAAAATAAAAAGAGTATGGAAAGTTCATTAAACAAGAGAGGGTACTAAATGTTAAAAAGGAACAGAAGGAAAAGTTCAATAAAAAGAAATGGAAGTAAATGAGAAAAGATATTTAGATCTGCTAAAAGAAAGCGGTAAATGATCTTAAATTGAATTGGATGTAAACGCATTAAAAAGTAAATAAATGTTATTAACAGTTAAACATTGCAAGTGTAATAATCAAACATATTGAATGAATATATATACATATATATGTGTGGCCTTAAGTATGCATTTATGACGGGTGTGAATTATTAAAGTTAGTAAATAACTTAGATGGATAAGAATAATATAGTCATTAGAATGGGTTGGAATGCGATGTCAGTAGTGTTACACAATAGAAGGGTGCTCACCGCAAGGGGCTACCGGCAGTTCTGTATACATTATACTGATGTAGGACATATCCAACTGTAGGACCCATGGAATTATATACGCTTACGTATAGGTGAAGGAATACTCAAGTAGGTTTTTCTTTAATCTTTTAGGAGGGGTATTACCTTGATTGCATTAGGTAATCTAAATGGGACGGTGAAGAAGGCTCGGTGCTATGTTAGTATATTTGGTACCATATTAGGGAGTAGGAGTTGTACATATGTCGAGAACGTCTTCGGTCCTGAGCGGTCATCGGAAAAACCAGGGTTACACCTCCTACCAGTGTTGGTTACATTTAGGTCATGCACCAACACATTTTTTTATTAGTTTTTTGTTAGGGGCAAGGCTAGATAACCCTTAAGTGAGGTCTTACAAAATGAATGGGTAGTTCGAGGAGCTAAATCCACTATAGTTCGTGGAGCTGAGTCCACAATAGGAAGCAGACAAGTAAGTAAATCCCCAAGGTGAGATAGAATACGGCAAAACTATCGTGACACTGTTGTTAGACACTATGGGAGTTCTTTTGTATGCACGACGACGAGGACACTATACTGCATTGATGATGGATCCTGACGAGGTGCTGGTTTATGGATACTAGAGGGGATAGTATCTTGGTCCAAAGGGGGACTGTGGTACTTAGATATTATACACACACACATTTGTACTTATGGTCTACTTCGGATAGATGAGGCGCATCCTACGAATACGTAGGGTCGAGACGACTAAGTAAAATAAAAAACATAACATGTGATGGAAGACAATCGGCATAAACTAGTGTTATGTATAATGTGTGTAATTTCCCTGTCACCAGAATGTTGTTTTGATCCCCTCATTAATACAACCCACATGATAACTCTAAAGGGACATGTACTGGTGCAAGACGGGAACCATGGAAGGACAGATTTCCTTATGCATGCTCGAGACTAACAATGGCACTTGATCTCAAAAGTGTCAACCCTTGGTCGGTGATTATATGTTTTATTATATTTTACTATTTCACTGTGAGTTTATATCGGTAGTACTATGATATGAAACTGTTTATTTTCAAAATACCAAAAATCAACGATCCATGCCTTGGTGGACTTGGGTTTTCCATTTAGCGAAACTTCAAGCACATTGGGGTGTGGTTTGTTACATTAACTTTTCCTAGAGTTCATTAGGTTGCACATGCTATTAGATGCTAAGGGTTCATTCCATGATAAATTGTAACTAAGCTAGAGTATGAAAGCAGTTTTTGAAAAGAGTTTGATTAGAGGCTCGACGGGAAGTAAAAAAGCAAGACATTTTTTTATATTAATATATTTTATGTTTGAACTAAAAATTGCACAAACACCTAAGAGATTGTATAGAGAATAAAAAGTGAAGAAAATAAATGAAAATGAGTAAGAGAAGAACACATAGCGTCTATATTGGTTCGGCTAATCTTGGCCTACGTCCATTTAGTGATTTTATTGCTTAAATCACTAGATTACAAGAAGTTGTTCTTACGGATTGGTATAAATCCGAGGGTGATTACAAGATTTTGGAGTAGAGAATGGAAGTGCCAAAAAAATCCATAAATATGAGCCCTACCCCTCTATTTACAGACGTAGAAAGCCTAAATCTTACCTTTGTGATCTCTACCTCGTTTTCTGCACCGTAGACTTCTTCTTCAAGAAAATAGGTGGACACCTTAGCAATTGTCATGGATCTGTACCGATACATGGGATTGGTACCGATCCATAAATTCTCCATATGGATGATTTTCAACTCCTTGTCTTCACTCAATTTTTGGTTAGCTTCGTGATTCCAAACTTGCTTGCAGCAAATTAGCTTGTTTCTAAGTATAAATGATGGATCTATTGAAAAATGGGTTGCTTACTTTGAGTGCTCATGGAGATCGATAGAGAATTGCATATGATCGATAAAATAACACTTGAAATAGGCTTCTACCATCAAGTAGGGTAGATAGGCAGTAGTTGGACTCCATTGGTTGAAGAAACATGGATCGGTACCGCTCCAGGTGGTTGGATCGGTACCGATCCAAAACATGTTAGATCTAGCACTTTGGGTTCTTGTGTTATTCTGGTTTTTGCCTCCTGGCTCTGTTTGCGCTTGGTTTTTGGACTCTTGGGCTATATCTTCGGGCTCTCTGCCTTGATAGTTTCCAAGCTCGATTCGTCTAGTCTATCCGAATATTGTCTGGTCAAAAGTTTAGATAACACTTGTCCCTTAAAGTACATCGTGTTTCAAACATGATGTGCTTTGAATCAAAACAAGTTATGGATGATGTAAAGGACTCCACTCTGTGCTTTGAATGGTCGTTGCCTTTCTAGCGGGTTGATCTTTTGAAATGTCATGTCAATAGCCATTCGTTCCGACGTTAGACTACCATCCGGTACTATAAATTTGAAGTATGCCTTCACGATCTATCATTCTAAAATTTGTAATTTTGAACTAGTTTCTTAATGGATGTCCCAAGTTTGAATCTAATTTCCTTTGACTCTAGTCATCGGGGTTAAATATATGTACACGCATACATACACACATGCACGTTCTCGAGTAACTTTTGATATGCACATGGATGTTCATGCATGGACCATTATCATCGTTATTTTGCATTTTTTTTAAAGTAAGACTCAGAACTGATCTAGCCACTTGGATCGGTACCGACCCAGGACTTGGGAGAAAATCTCATTTTGTTTGCCTAGAAAATCGGGTCTTAGGTTTATAAAACCCATTCGCTTTTACCTTCCTCCTCACTTGTTCCGGGATACCAGTCCAAAAGCTTAAGCTCTGCCATTGGAACTCCTTTGCACCCAGATCAAGCACCGCCTTCGATTGACCCTCAGACCACCGCTCCCTGACATTCGTCTAAGCCTTACGACGCCCGCCTTACCTTAGTTGATCCTAGTTTTTTGACCTAAACCCAAATCGTTCTCACGCAACCAATTCCATCCAGCTCTCTAAAATTTTAACTTGAATTCGTCCCTTGCCGAATTAGGTAGGTGGAGACACTAGACTTGGACATGGATGGTTTTCACGCTGTCGGCAACCGCGGTTTAGGAATGGGAGAGGATGGAAAAAATGGATGAATCCCATCTAAGGGCTTGGATCAGTGCCGATCCAACCCTTAGTGAGTTTTTGGTCTTCGAACTTGTCTTTTTGATCAAACTTGCACTATGACCAATATCTACTCCTGAACTCTAAAGAATTTTCAATGCTAAGCCATCGATGAGAAGTATGTTGGGATGGTCAGCGATGAAGGTCTCTACGGGCGATATCCAGAGTTTAAGATGAATAGTTGTATAATATCGGAAATTTGCACTGCACAACACTGCACTAGGTTTCACCTTAGCATGGGGGTATAACTTATAATTAATCTGAGATTGATTATCTGTTGAGTATTTATAGAAATGAAGCATAGACGTTCCAAGCGTCTTGCCACTCGGGCTGTAGGTCCATCTACTTCCAAATATGCCAAATCTGATACCGAGTCGAGCTTGACTACGGTTCCACTTGCACAATAAACTGTGGCACAATCCATACCCTCAGTTGAAAATCCACAAGTGGATCAACCTCATCCAGAGGTTCCTCAAATGCCTGCAGAAGGCCTTGAATTAGAAATAGAAGCTGCTCCCAGCACTCTCCAGGATGCTGTCATTCTAGATGATCCTATTGATTCCATTGTTTCAAAAATAGAAGAGGGGTTGCTCCGCAGAATCTATGATAAACACGGGATTCCATTTAAGGATGTATTAGTCCCTTCTCTTCACCAAAGAGCTCATAATTCCATAGAGGGTTATGCCGCTTGTAATAGATATATGTGCCTGGTGGGATGTGTTCCGCCATTCAACCAATTCATTTGTCGAGTCCCGAACTTCATGAGGTTAACTTCGATGCAACAAATAGCTATGCCTTCCTCGATGGCATGTATATTATCTTTGACCAACATTTGCACCGAGTGCCCAGTGATGAGGAGATTCGGTATATACATAGCTTCAAGAGCCAGAAAGGAAGCCCTTTTTCGATTTATTTGGAACATGCAAAGAGCCATAGAGTTGTTTCTAGTACATGGAATAAGTTGAGTTATTTCAGGAGTAAATGATTTTATGTCCAATATCCACCTGGAATTGCACGAAGATGGTTATCTGGACCTAAGTTATACCTCATCTGTTTGCTGTGAATTCGCCTTGTGAATTTGCAAACTTAACTCATATTCATTCTGTCATTCAGATGTTCCAACAAGACCCAGCAGCGTGGCTCTTATAGATACCGTTAGAGTTCTTATGGCACTTCCAGAGCGGGATAGAGATGTTGGAGTTCATCTCTCTGATGAGAATCTCCTTGCTCATAATTTGCTAGAAGCGAGCCGTAGCACTGGTCTAGTCCAAGAGGCTTTTGACGACGATAGTGATACCGATGACGATAATAACTCGCCTGTAGGTGGCGATGTAAATCCTGAGGTGCCCCAGTCCCAAGTCCCGAGGTTGAAGTTGAAAGAGTGCAAGAACATACCGAAGAAGGCGAAATCATATGTGAAGGTAGTGAAGGTGGCCACGATGATGTTAGTGTAGGCCCCGAGCCTTCGGTTGAGCAGTCCAAGGATGACCAACAGTTCATTCTAAAGAAGAGGCTAGTTGTGAAGATTACCAAAATGCAGACTTCAACATAGCCTCCATCGGTTACAAATGTGAAGAAAACTCCTTCCCTTCCTTCAATAGTTACATTTGCTAATTTAGGGCCAATTCCTACCAAGTTTAGCTCCTCGGTATTGGGAACATGAGCCTAGAGGGTCTCGATTCTCCCCCTCGCTTTAATGATGACATCATTCCAACCAGCATGGGAGAGATCACTCCCATAAGCAAAGCCCCAGAACACGATCGGGGACACTAGGACACTCGCACACACATGCACTGCATTGTACTTGACTTGCATCCTCTTTAGTTGAAACTAATTCGTTCTTGTTTCATTGCAGGGTCCATGGAAAAAAAGAGGTATATATTCAATCCTTGGAAGAAAAAATATCCCAACCACGTAGGCATCATCCCAACACGTACCATCAGGGTTGTGGTCGAGATTATGAATCTAGCCATTAGTCCAGCCATGACAGGGGCAGTCAGGATAGAAGCAATTATGACAGAGATTACCTGTCGGATAAATTTGCCTCTAGATATCATTCTAGGTCTAGGTCACCTCCACCAAGAAGCTCAGACAAATATTCTAATCGTCGCGGCGACTTTCGACCGAGCGATGTTTCTTGTGCACCCCCTCCAGCTACCATTCCTATGCAGCATTTGGCACCATCACATTCCAATTGATCTTCTTACCATATGCACATAAGAGCAGTTCCAAGACCTCTCATCACAAGGCTGGCAAGAAGCCGATTTGAAGCTCCAGTCATCATGGCGGAGCAACAGCTTACTGCCAATGCTTGAATGGCTGAACTAAGGGAACAATTTCTAGAAATATGTTTTGACGGTCTCATGTTTGTGCCCAATCTGAAGAAAATTCTGCCTGAGGTCAGGGATACGACAGTCGCTTATGCATCAGACGCTTATAACTAATATAATGAATGGGCGTGGGTAACTAAGAAAGTGCCTAAATTTTCGAGAGAGAGGAAACTCGAGATTGAGAATCTGAAACTTTTGGAGGTGTAAGACAAAAGGATTATTGCTCAGCTCGACGACGAAGTTGAAAACTTGAGAGAATCACAAGTTGAAGCTGAGAAAAGGGCCAAGGATGCCACCAAGGCACTAGAAAGCGAGAGGACCAAGAATCAAAATGAGATGGAGAATGCACAATATTGGAATTGCGACTTTATGCTAGAAAAAGATGCTCTGACCATAAAAGTAAACAATCTATCATCCAAGCTTGAGAGCGATACAAAGGAAAAGAACGATGCTTTGCAAGAAGCTTAGGGGTATTCTGAAGAGCTGGTTACTGCTCATGAGGAAAGGGATAGGACGATTGAACATGCTAGAGACGTGGGAGCGCTTGTCAAGAGGGAGGTTAAAGCCCTAGAGAAGCGCGGATGATTGAGAAGTTCGAACCGATGCTCAACACGTACAATGCCAACATACTCAAGTTTCGCAACCTTGAGTGGTTCTGTTGGATCTTAAGTTTTGATTGCTGACAAGAATTTCAAGCGACACAACGATTCATGAATCTACGACGACCAGACTCAACAACTCGATGTATGGTTCATATATTCTATATATTTAAACTAGAGTAAAGTATTATGTATATTAGAGTCAAGTCTAGTTGCTTTGTCAAAATCTTTCCTCAAGATATCATCACTCATTCTCATAAATTCACAAGCATTGCATTCGATTTGAAAATTATCATTTTATAACTCACATGCATTTAGGCTTCAGGAAATACACAGTTTAGTCAACTGAACTGATGCCCTTAGTCGACTGAACCTGTGCATATTTTTTTTTTAAATTTACACGGACCAGTCAACTGATGGCATCATTCAGTCGACTGAATCTGTACATTTTCAAATGCATATGCACATTTTGAATTCAGTCGACTGAAGCCACAAAGTTAGTCGACTGAACACTGTATAACTATCATATTCTTGAAAAGACACTTCCTTTTTGAAAAGATTTCTTTCTCGCCAAGGGTTGCAGCCATTGCTATTCGTAGAGCTCTCTTCACTAGCAGTTGCAACTCCTTATCTACTATAAATATACTTGAGTTTCATTGATTAAATAACTAATTTACTTCTCTCTCTTGATCTAACTTAAATAATATTCTTCGAATCTATTGCTTACTTGATTTCATATATTCATTGCTTACTATCACAATTCCATATCCTATAAGCAATCTGAAACTTCCTATTCTTCATATACACACAATCATACACATCATACTTGAGGAAAATATTATAGGAAAGGTGTATTACAAGTGACAAATCCGTGTTATTAGAACACACACGATCAAGAAAATCTTTTGTAATCAAGTCCCGTTCGGTTGTTCAGCCGGTCAAGTCCTGTTCGATTGCTCAAGAGGTAAAGTCCTGTTTGGTTGCTCAGGCGGTCAAGTCCTATTCAGTTGCACAGGTGGTGTAAACCTATTCCTTCGGGTTAAGTGAGGGTTGCTAGTTTAAATTCCATAAGGAGTCTAGGACTGGACGGGAGTTCGAACCAGTATAAACATTCATGGTGTCACTTTACTTTACTGCTATTTTTTTTACAGTTATTTTCCACACTAGTTATCTATTATATATTCCATATTAATCGATCCTATAGCACAGTCACTTTCAGGTTCGACCGTGATTACCCCAGGGTTCTTGCCCTTGCTTAGGAACAAGTCATCGAGGAAGAAAAAGAATATCTGAAAGGTGGTGAGGTCGATCTAGCACAGCTTGAGAAGGAGATTTTAATAGGAGATGAGCCTAAGGTGCTAAAAGAGGGCAAACTTATTCTCCATCCGGAGCTAGCCAATACGATAAAGAAAGATTTAGGTAAAGGCTCCGGATCATTGCCCCAAGATGCCACTACTGGGGACACCTCCGAACCCAAAACTGCTCATGATTCATCTTCGGTCTAGGGATATAATCCAGATCAACCCTAAATGATAAAGTCCACCATCCTTTCTCCCATCTTGGAAGGGAATTCTGATGGCACTCTGGCCCACACTGAATTCCAAACTGAAGGAGGTATCTCGTTGATCTCACCTGTATTTCAGAGAGTCCATATGTTGCCGATTAACATCACTAATCTTTCATTTTACATCTCTCAAGTTTCAGGTCAGCCCCAAGTCATCTCGCTTCCCGACAAAGGTCTTTAGTCGGGACAACAAGCATCTATAACAGAATCAGTGACCGTGACTACTTCAACGATCGTGTCGAGCATCCCGACTAGTGAGACACCTGGGCCTGGTGAGCAAATGATAGATGCTTTGCAGGATGAAGGGGTTGGTGAGATTCTGAGAGTTCAAACCGATGATGATGTTGCTATCGTTGGTTCTTTCGGTCCCCTGTTGGGTCGCACCATGAGTTCGCTTGAGCAGGAACTTGTCCTAGCCAAAAAGGTCAAGCTAGAGAAGATAGAGACATTTCCTCCTCCTCTGTCCATAGCTCTACCTATTCAGACTATCATCGCTCCCGTCACTCTTCCTTCGCCCGAGAGCACCCAGAGCATGCCTGTTGGATCATCGCAGAACACTCCATCCAATGGTAAAGGAAGCAACCGAAAGGATCCAGTGCGCCATCTTCTACAGAGAAGAAGGAGAGGAAAGAGAGAAAGAAGAGGATCAAGAAGTGATCATTCGTCTTCTTTGCATTTTTTGGTTGTATAACAGCACTTAGGCTCTTTTTAGCTGTTCGCGTTTTATTTTTCGACCGGTGTTGCGTGGATTCGGCCTCCTCTTTTGCTTTCCAGCTTAGGTGTAAATAAAATTTGTACTTTTTCTTCTAAGTTTTATTTTGATTATGAATAATAAAGACTTTTATTTTGCCAAGCTTTGTATGAGTTTGTCTAAGTACTTAAGAAATACGCTTTCCATTATATGTACTCGGGATTCATTTCTTTTCATGATTATGGTTGGACTAAGTTATTAGCTCATTTTGTGATTTGTCGGCCTTTTATCGTTCTAGTGAACATAGAGCAATCGTTGAAGTGCCAAGCTCTGGGCATCGATTGGGGTAAACCATTTAGTATAACGGTTCAGGAATCCTTTTCCAGGATAGTGACATTTGATCACACCAAGCTTCGGGCTCTAGCTTGAGCTAACTACTTAAGATCGTAGTTTGCACATCCTCATCCAGGATGTTTACTTTCAAACATGCCTAACTTTGGGCGTTGATCAAAGTTTATAGGTAGGATCCCACCTTGTGCCGGGCATTGATCTTTCGTCTTGCCTACTCCAAGCAAGATGTTAGTGATTGGATGGTCATGTCATATTCATTTTGGATTATACTCCTGCCCTCACATCAAGGGTAAGAGTTGGCTGGTGGACGGTCAAATCACATCATATTTGGTTTATACGCCTGCCCCCACATCAAGGACAAGAGTTAGTTGGCGGACGGTCAAATCCTATCCTTTTAGGTTTATACTCCTGCCCCCACATCAAGGATAAGAGTTAGCTGGCATCCATCTCCGGGTGCGAAGAACGATTGAACTTCAAGGGTCTGATCATGGATGGTAAAAGTTTGATTGGCACTTAACTTCAAGTACCTGCATACCTGCATTATACACATGCAGATTCATTCGAGTCTGTCATGTTTCACAACTATTAAGCAATGTAGAGATAGGGACACAGATCTGGAAAGCCATTTATTAAAGATGGGAAATGACAGGTTTTATCTTATTACATGTCTTTATTCAATTATGTGCGAATTTATTTCTATGTGAAATAGCATCGTGAGTGCTTTCTACTCCACGCCCTCGGAGTGAGATTCCGTCTACCATAGCTAGCCTAAAAGTGCCATCTTCAAGTTTTTGCTCTATTGCATACAGACCCTCCCATGTCAGGTCCAAGTTCCCAGGGCCTTGGAAGATTCGTTTGAGAAATAGGTCTCCAATCTCAAAGATCCGATTCCTGATCTTGGCATTGTAATATTGGGCGACCCAGGTTCGGTGCGCAGCTGTTCCCAAGTTAGCTTATTCTCGTTTCTAATCGATCATGTCAAGAGATTCCATAAGGAGTTGTTCATTTGTCTTTGAATTGTAGTGAGTCACTCGATGGGAAGGTACTTCCAGTTCAATTGGATCATAACCTCTGATCCATAGGTTAGGGCGTATAGAGAATGACCAGTTGTTGACTTATGTGTCGTCCGATAAGCCCAAAGTGCTAAAGGAAGTTCATCAATCCACTTGCCCTTAGCCTTTTCCCATCGCTTCTTTAGAATAGACTTGATAATCTTGTTTATAGCTTTAACTTTTCCATTCGCCTGGGGTGTCCCGTCGTAACAAAACTCTTCTCTATGTGATGTCAACGATAGAAATCTTTAAACTCGGTGTTGTCAAATCGTGTTCCATTATCGGTAATGATTGGTTGTGGGACTCCAAAATGACAAATGATACCACGAAGTTGATTGCTTTCTTTGTGGTAATTGTGGCTAAAGGCTTCGCCTCAGCCCATTTGGTGAAGTAATGAACTGCAATGATGGCATACTTCACACCACCTTTATATATCGACAATACACTGATAATATCAATTCCCCAGACTGCGAACGACCAGGGACTGACCATTTGAGTAATCTCCATCGGTGGCGCTCTTGGAATCCTAGAAATCCTCTAGCACTTGCCACACTTTCTAATGTAGTCAGCTATGTCTCGGTTGACAATTGGCCAGAAGTATCCACAACGAAGAACCTTCTTCGCCAGGGCTTGCGCCCCAGTTTGATTTCCACAGGCCCATTCATGCACTTCTCTCAGAATTGTTTGGCCTTGTCATTGGCAACACATCGTATCAGTGGGACTGAGAATCCTTTCCTACAAAGTGCTTCTGGTTGAAAGATATATCTCGAATTAATGAAGGAGCTTTCGTCGTTCGCTCTTCCTGTCCAGATGGATTTCCCTCTACAAATAGTTCTTTATGGGAGTCGTCCATGACTCCTTCTTATGCTTGGCCTCCAAGATCGAATCGACATCCATATGATCGATGCTTAGAGTCGACAATACTTCCACTGGAACCAGGCCCATGAGCCGTGCATCTTTAGAACTGGCAACTTGGCTAGTGAGCCGGCCTTCGCGTTTTCCACTCTAAGAATATGCGCCATTGTGTAATATTCGATGCCACTAAGCAACTCAAGGGTCCCGCTTAGATAAGTAGCCAGCCTCTCTCCTTTCGCCTGAAACTCCTTCCTTACTTGAAACACCACGGGTTGGGAATCACAAAAGATGTATAAAGTTTTAACTCCAAGTTCCTTAGCAATTTTGAGTCCCGCAATCAATGCTTCATACTCCGCTTTGTTGCTTGTTGCAGGAAAGTGGTGTCTCAAGTCATAACAAATTGAACGTTCCTTGGGAGTGACAAGTATAACTCCAGCATCGGAACATCATTCATTCGATGTACCATTCATGTACATTTTCCACCTAACATTTTGCTCACCACTGCTCTTCGGAGTATCGTCTTGCGTGGCGAATTTAGCTATGAAATCTACCAAAGCTTGACCTTGGATAGCTTTCCAAGGGTGGTAGGTTATATCATATTGGCTTAATTCAATGTTCCATTTCAACAGCCTTCCAGAAGTCTCAGGTCATTGCAAGACTTGTCGCAAATGCTGGTCGGTAAGAACTTTGATCGGATGAGCCTGAAAGCAATCAACAGGAAGTATGCAAAGTTTTCCAGCCTCAGGTAGTTTCTTTCCGCTCCTGTAAACTGCTTACTGATGTAGTAGACTAGTTGTTGGATGTAGGCTTCCTCACACAAAAGTTTCCGATTCAATAGCTATGGATAAGTAGTACGAGTGCGACGCTCAAAGCATGTACCGACACTACCAAATATATAAACAAATCCTCATCATCCACCGTCTTTGAGAGAACGAAGGGTGTCTCTAACTGATCCACCAGAGCCTGGAATGCATCTACACACTCTTGCGTCAAAAAAAAATTCTTTTTTCCTTTGAACTTTTTCCTTTCTTAATTACGTCAAAGAAAGGGATGCATTTGTCGGTGGCTCTAGAGATGAATCGACTCAGGGCGATGACCTTTCAGTTCAAGCTTTGGACCTCCTTGACTGTCTTCGGGGCCTCCATGTCCGTTAACACCTTTATCTTTTTTGGGTTGGCTTCAATCCAATGGGAGTTAACAATGAAGCCTAAGATTTCCTTGACGGAACGCCAAAAGAGCATTTCAAAGGGTTGAGCTTTATCCCATATTTTCGAAGAACGCTGAACATTTCTGCCAAATCGTCAATAAAGTTTCCCATACATCATGGCTTCATGAGCATGTCAACCACATAGACTTCCACTGAATGCCCAATCTGATCTTTGAACATCCTATTTACTAGCCTCTGGTAGGTTACTCCAGCATTTTTTAATCCAAAGGGCATGACCAGGTAATAATACAGTCCCAGGTTGGTGATAAAACCGGTGTGTTCTTGGTCCGGGACATGCATTGGAATCTGATTGTATCTAGAATATGCATCCATGAACGATAGTAGTTCGTGTCCAACTATCAAATCCACCCGTTGATCAATCCTCAGGAGTAGGAAGCTATCCTTTGGGCATGCCTTATTCAAATAAGAATAGTCAACGCATGTCCTCCACTTACTATTTGACTTTTTCACAAAGATTGGATTTGATACCTATTCCAAGTATAAGGGATCATGGATGAAGCTATTATCTTTCAGCTTATCCACCTCTTCTCTGAGTGTAGTGGATCCCTTCGGATCCAGATTGCGATGCTTCTATTTCATAGGAATGCATTTGGGATTTATGTTCAATGCATGGCTCGCTATCTCCAACGAGATACCACACACATCGAAGTGCGTCCAAGCGAACACATCCAGGTTCAATCGAAGAAAACCAACTAACTCCTTTATCACTCACGCCGAGCTATGAACCGACCTTCAGGACCTATGTTGGGTCATCCTGACTAACTGGAACGTTGATAGTTAACTCGGCAGGAGCTGCTCTTCCACCTTCCGGCTCTTTCCACGGATCCATGTCCTTATGGAACCGATTATGCTACTCGAGCCAAGGCTCATGCATTGGTTGCTATGCGTCCAAAGCCTTGATGTAGAGGGCCTCCTCTACACTTTTCCCTTTCTCTCTTCGCCTTGCCTCCTTTAGCTCGACGATATAACATTCGTAGCCCAACCTCTGATCTTCCTGGACTATTCCCACACCATTTTCTGTAGGAAACTTCATTGTGAAGCACCAAGGAGTTATAGCCGCTCTAAATTCAGTCAGGGCCGGTTGGCCTAAAAATTCATTGTAAGCAGAGTAGATATCCAACACTACAAAAGGCACGACTCGTACTCGCTTGCGGTGGCCCTCTCTAAGAACCACTGGTAGTTCCACATATCCATATGGCTCCACAGTCGTCCCGTTAAATCCTTGTATCCGAGATTTACATGGTTTCAAGTCCTTTCCTTCCAAAAGCATCCAATCGTAAGCTTTTTTGAATAGAATGTTAACCGAACTCGCACAGCTAACTAGCACCTTTCGTACAATAGCAGGGCCAATCATGGCCATTATAATCAACGAGCCAATCGTCGGGGCTTCCACCCCATCAGCATCTCTGTTCCAAAAAACAATATCTCCAGTCATGATTCTGAACCGTTTTGCTAGAGCTCCATCCTCTACAATGAAGCAGTTTTCATTTTCTGTGTGTTTCAATGTGCCAACATACCTATCCATCTCATTCAAACTCCTATCGGCTGGATGTCATCCACTGATGATTATATTTATCACCAAACATTTTTCAAGCCGCCTAGGCTCCCCATCACTAGGACTAGCTTGGCCCCGCTGGAATGTTAAACTAGGGGGGTTAGAGTTTCCTTGGCCGCCATCCTATGGGGTTTTAAAAAATTGTTGCAATTTCTTCTTTCGAATCAACTCCCCAATCATATTGCATGAGTGTGCATTCATTGGTGCTATAACCGTGCGTCTCATGAAACATGCAGAAATTTCCATATCTCTTCTCCTTCTCAATTGACTCCCTCGGAGCCTGCTTCCTGTACTGCTTGGTACCTTGAGTTGCCAGATAGATATTCTCAATCGAGTTATTCAAATCGGTATAATTATCATACTTAGGAATCCTGGATGATTCCTATTATCAGGCTTTCGCTTTTTGGTCCCATTGTCATTCTATTTCTGACCACCGCTCTTATTGCCAACGTTCACATCCAAATTCCCAGAACTTCCTCCGGACTGTTTTACAGCAATGTTGCTTCGTATCACTTCAACTAAACTCCCTGCCTCACTTCTTTGGGGACAATTGTGTGCCTCCTATAAAAGCAGTAATTGATTAGCCTTCCTGTAGAAAATACTCATCGTCAACGAGGGTTTCATTTCCAACCATCTCCCGAAGTCAGTCTCGGGATGAATCCCCTAGATCAATGCCATCAATACTATAACATCATTGGGATTTGTCACCTCCATCACAAGTGTGTAGAACCAGTTCAAGAAATCCTTTAATGACTCTTCCGTGCCTTGGAAGAGGTTTGATAATGACATCACATCTTTTGGACGTCAAGTGCGCAGGCAGAATTGCTCCAGAAATTATCACGACAACTCAGAGAAAAACAATATGGATCTCAGCGGGAGCCGAGTGAACCACATCGTCGCTACTCCCTCCAGGAAACTGGAAAGAAACGACATCTCATGACATCAGATGCTCTAGCTGAGTCTATATGCCACTCTTACTTCATCAAGTGCTCCCTTGGATCTGTCTTTCCCCCATATAATGGCATTGCTGGCATTACAAACCTCCATGGATACTTCACAAGTAGAATGTTCTTAGTAAATGAATTATCACTAGGAGAAGTGCCCCATTCATCAATGCTTCTAAATCGGTTTTCACTTACAGGTCTCCTGACCATATCTTCCAAGTACTCCGAGTCTATTGGTTTGACTGAACGGTGGTAATCGGTGTTTGCCCTGAGTATTTGGCCTGGAGAACGCTCTCGGGTAGGCTCTCGATTCCTAGGCTCTCTAGACTCCGGGAGATCCATTCATCTAACAGACCCCCCTGTTTGATTCTCGTGCATTGCATCATTAGCAATAGCTCGATATTCTAGATTGTGATCATTAATAGCACGTCCAAAGGTCACATCCACGCCACCGTCTGGAGGGGAGGTCTAGCTCCAACATAATTTGGATCAGTACCACCGTCAACTTGGATCAGTACCGATCTGTCCTCTTTTATCGGTACTGATCCACAAACTCGAGTCGTGAGTTTTTTTTTGCTCCTTGATATGAAGTTCCAACCATGCTTTGCGTCTTCTTCTGCTTCCTATCCTTCCGTCTTTGCTCGGATGATGAGGAACCTTCATATTCTAAACTTGAATGGTCTAAGTCCCTTCTACCCCTCCTACGGCTATTCTGGGTTAGTTCATTTAGTAGCCTCAAGCTCTACTGCGTCTATTGGTTGACCTTATTGAGAGTCTCCTAGAATTTATCCTCCATCTACTTTATCATACGATCCATCTCCATTCTGATCACGATTTCAATTGGATTCTAGATCTCAGTTTGTTTTGGTTAGGCAAATTCATCCACACGTTGAGTGTCTTGGTTCTAAGCATCATTAGTAGCTCTGGAAGTTGTAGCATGTTCTCCCCTTGATGGGGCCATGGAAAATAACTTCTCTTATATTTTCGAAAATCTGAATAGTAGAATAGTAAGGTTTGAAAATTGGATCTATCTCTCGAATCAATGAAATCCAATAGTAGATGATGGATCCAAGTAGCCTGAGAATATCGTTCTTAGTGGAAGCGCCAAAATGTCTGAACCAAAAATGGCACAAACACCTGAGATTGTGTAGAGAATAAAAAGTGAAGAAAATAAATGAAAATGAGCAAGAGAAGTACACACAGCATTTATGGTGGTTCGGTTAATCTTTGCCTACGTCCACTTAGTGATTTTATTGCTTAGATCATTGGATTACAAGCAGTTGTTCTTATTGATTAGTATAAATCCATGGGTGATTACAAGAAATTAGAGTAGAAAAGGCAAGATCCAAAAAGATCCATAAAAATGAGCCTTGCCCCTCTATTTATAGAATTAGGAAGATTAAAATCTTGCCCCCGTGATCTCCACCTCGTTTTCCATGCCATGGACTGCTTCTCCAAGAACATAGGTGGACATTTCAGCAATTATCACGGATCAGACAGATACATAAATTCTACATGTGGATGATTTTCAACTCCTTGTCTTGGCTTGATTTGTGGTTAGCTTCGTGATTCCAAACTTGTTTATAGTAGATTTAGCTTGCTTCTAAGTCCAAATAATGGATCTATGGAAGAATGCAGTTGCTGATTTTGAGTGCTCATGGAGGTCTATAGAGAATTGCATGGGATTGACAAAATAACACTTGAAATAATCTTATAGCATCAAGTAGACTAGATAGGCAGAATTTGGGCTTCATTAGTTGAAGAAACATGGATTGGAACTGATCCAAGAGGTTGGATCGGTACTGATCCAACAAATGTTGGATCTAGCACTTTGGGTTCTTGTGGTATTATGGTTTTTGCCTCCAGGCTCTGTTTGGGCTTGGTTTCTGGACTCTTGGGTTATTCTTCAAGCTCTCTGCCTTGATAGTTTCCAAGCTTGATTCGTCCAGTCTGTCTGAATATCGCATGGTCAAAAGGCTGGATAATATATTATTTTGCACTAATGATTGTATAATGATTAATGATTAATTTTTTTGATGAAAGAGTGATCCTCTAAAAGAAATGATTAATGATTAGTATAGTAATATTAATATCTAAAAGTTAGTGATTGATGTTTAGTATTTATTAATTAATAATTAGCAATAAATATTTATTGTTTGATAATTAATATTAAAATTAATAATTACTGATTAATAATTCATATATAATAAACTTTTCTAATAAAAAGTCAAACAAACCGCTTAGATAATTCATACAAACAAATAAACTATAAGTTCAAACCAATTAACGAAATACACAATAATAAGATCAAAATAATTGGACAAACAACACATAGAACTAACATAAACAAACAAACTACTGGCGTTCTTGCAACACCCTCAATTCCGCTTCAATAAAGTCTTGTGCTACAACATCATTTTGCTCGAGCAATTTTAAGCGTTCACAAAAATTTCTATCAGGAGATAATTTTGTAATATGTTATAGTGGCCCAATTATAGGTTATGATCCCAAATGCCATAACATCAACCAATTTGCGATTGTCATGCTGAGGAACTATCCAACATGTCATCATCAAACAAATACAATGAGCATCTTCTAAAGGAACAAGTAGTAGAACTAGTCATGGATGAACGTTGGATCGAAGATGGAACGTGTGTAAAAATATCAACATCCACATCAACTTCATCTTGAGAAAATTCGTTATGTTGGACTCGGGCTAACATTTAAATTTATTTTCTCGGTCATAATTTATAACATTTAAAAAATATTTTGTTTAGCTAAACTCGGATGAGGGCTAACAGTGATAGTTGTGTGAGTCTCAAGTATGAACTCAACCCTATAAAATATTTGAACAATTTAAATACTAAAGTAGGTTCAAACTTTTCCATGGCAAGATAGTGAACACGAGTTTGGTTGCTTACAAATTATCTTAGTGAAATCCCATTTTAATCATTTGGGTTATGCCCATATGAAATGATATATTGTGCATGTTTTCATTTTATCATCACCATATCACTTTGATATCTAAAGTTCGGTCAATAACCAAAACTCTAGTAATATCCATAATTAACTGTAAAGTACACCATTAAAGCACTTAGTTTGATCCCATAATATTGATCGATTAACCAATTTTGTTTGACCAAAGACTTTGACTTTAAGTTGACAATCAATTATGGTGATTCTAGCCTTCTACATCGAAGGAGGCGAATCCTCGCTCAAGTGGTGTTTCACTTTAGGTGGTTCAACTAATACCCAACTATGGTTGTAACACGATCAACGATGTCATGTTATGACCATAATCAAGGTACAATTTAACTTTTAAGATACACATCACTCCCAAGTTAAAAGACAATTACACATTGTCGCGTGAATTCTTCTATTTGACTTAGATGTAATTGTTAGGGTTTTTCCCAGGATCCATACACAATTAGATTTTTAGAAGAGATAAGAAGTGAAGGAAAAAAATGACACAAATTCCTTTAAACAAAACCTTTATTAATTCACCAAAATATTACAAGAGAAAACATAAATATTGAGAAGATATCTCGATCTCCAAAACCTCTGAAAAATAAACTTTTTTCCACACACCTCAAGTGAACCCTATATATGCCTATTTATAACAGTCTTGATACAATATCTACTTTAATCAGCTTTTGATTATTTCCATCTTTCAAAACAAATCTTTCCTATGTAGATAGTTCGGTGCCTTCTTTAATGCAATAAAAGAATCAACTAATATTCTTTAATCACTCTTCGAAATCTACAAAATCTATAAGAGAGCAATATATTTGTGACAACTGTCCTACACTACCAGAATCCAATATAATGAAATAGTGCGTTGTGATTACCTTCTTTAATGCTTTATTGTAATTACCTTATTTCAAACGGCTCATCGATATTACTCACCAACTTCTCCCTCAAAAAATCTTCCAAACCCATCAAAACTTCTCATTCTTTCTTAGTGGAGTGTCAATGAAAGACATCCCATATTTCGAAAAGGCGTCGAACTGAGCAATATATTCGAAGACATGCATATCCCCCCGCTTTAAATAAGCAAATCTCCTGAATAATACTGACTTCTGAGCAGCTGGAATGAAATTCTCCTCTATTTGGGTTTTGAACTGGTCCTTAGTAAATTGATCTCGGGGATAACAATATAAATGGCGTTCCACCAGTTCATAGCCTGTCATTGAAGTTATCTAGAGGCCAACTTCCTTTTCATAGCATCATCAACTTCCATTTCACCGAAGATACATTCGCCGTGCCCAACCTATCTTGCACTTCGAAGGTTGATTCTATTCCAAGAAATGGATTGCCTCCCAATGTAGAATAGTCCATACTTAGCTTGGCAAAGCCAGCCTTTATTGCCCGCACCTGAGCATCACCACCAGCAGCAACATTTGGTGCGGCCGCTTGGGCAATTTATAGCACATTCGCCATCATCGTATTGAACATAACTAGCAAGTTAGGGTTAGCAGCCCTTGAACCAGCTCCTTCCTCGAATCTAGAAATGAAGTTCGTAATAGTGTTTCTTGTTTGCCAGCTCATTCTTGATTTGTAACAAGAATGATCGGTCTCCCAAAAAGAAAACTATATCTATAGTACTTGTGTCTGTGCACGCGTCTTATGTACTACATATTTACTTCTGTAAAGTTTTGAAAACCAAAACATATAACAAATAATGCACTCTCTCGTATATATATATATATATACACACACACACTCTCGATGCAGTCTAGGTTGATAACTCCTTTGCTGTCTCTACTAGACCATGGCATCAACTCAGGTTAATCATGTAACCTAAGCTTTGATACCAAATGTGATGACCGTCCTACATCACCAACACCAACACCCAATATTATAAAATAGTGCGTAATCCATGCCACTTCGTAAGGCAAGAAAATAGACCCATAGTCATAAGGTCAGGGTGATCTACGGTCATAAAATCTGGACACAGTCATAATCCATAAGGGCGTCCCCACATATCCCCTCTACAAGAGCACATAGAAAACCTCCGAATATCTACGATCCCTTTGCACACACCTTCATAATGGAACGCATTCATAATTCCATTCTACTTATATCCATAGTGGAACAAAATCATAATTCCACTCACGATCTCTCCTCATTGAACCCACCCTTTCCGATCATCACTTCGGCTCTAGTTATTGAGCCACTATCTTTGGAACCTAACTCCATCCGCTATTGAGCTGCCATCATTACGGTTCCGAAGCTACCACGTCAAAGCACCTGAATATCATTTCGTTCCTTAACCATTAGTCTTCATCATGCTATCACATCACCATTGAATGATAAACGTACAACTAATGCTCCTGGAATGACCTAAAGACCCCGCACTTCACACCTGACAAGTTCCACCCAAATACGGTTAAAAGTGAAGACTCATTATCGACACAAACTACTCGGTATCGAGTAGTGCACTTAACCATATTTTGGATTCTTCTACTTCCTCGAAGCCATACTTCTTCAGTACTCCAACTTCCAAGCACTCGGGCCCTTCCATTTCCTAAGAAAAGCACTCGGTACCACTCAAAACCTCTCGGTATCGAGTCCCATACTTAACCAAATTTTGGCATTAGCTTCTCATTGTCCATCCTAGGCCCATCCCGAAGCATCATCTCCTACCGAGGGGTTTTCCATCGACCAAAACCACTCAGTACTAACTCATGTCCTTTGCTCCAAACCAGATGCGACTTGAAAGATGGGCTCCACCCATGCTCGAGAGCCACTCCTCCAAGTTTCATCCAATTCTGACCATCTTTGCCTTCGATTTACCCAATTCGACAACCTCTTTCCTAACTACCTAAAAGCACTAGCAACCATATTAAAGCACAACATACAAACATGAAACGTCATACATATGCATCCATTCATACATGCAATTCACCAATATGGGATAACCAAGCATATCATGCTCTAAATATAACTTTTATTCTAATATGACAATATGAACAAAAGGGGTTGAAAACCATTTTAAAAACTTTAAATTTCAGCATAAACATATATGAAAATGTGATTAAATTTAGAAAACATTTTAGAATCATAATCATGTTAAAAACATCATTTTTAACTATATAAACATGCAGAGTATAGTGAGAGGTCAAGAACCACTCATCAAAATACCTAAAGTAACAGTTACTCCCTTAGATCCGAAGTGGACTGCAAAGGAGATGAATGCAAATTAGCTAAAAATTATAACCTTCAATCCCTCTATGCTAATCACTCCTCCAATGAAGATTTAGGTTAAGATTAGTAAGAAAAATGTAAGCTTATTGATCAAATTAAAATAAATGAGATTTAGAACTATTTTGGTAAAGATAAAAATGACTTAGATCAGTCCCAACAGCCTTCCTTTAGCACAATTTTCGATATAGGATTGGGCCTAAGTATGAGCTTAGTTAATTACCCACCAACATAAGCGAATAATAGCCAAAACTTAATACAGCCATAGCTTTCAAACGGTAAGTCTGTTTTTCTATTATGACCACTCCACAGATTGGGAAACCATCATCCTGAGGAAATGGAAGTGGTTTCAAACCCTAACTTGACTCCTATCAAAAGTTATAGTCCATACAAGATTTTCAGCGTCAAAATGGTCGCATAGAAATTCAATAAAAATCGTAAATGTGGAAAATGTCCATAAAAGTCATTTTCCAAAATTTTAGAGTCAGAAAACCTTATATAAATAAAATAAAAATATTTTACGACCCTTTGATATGTAAAATAGGGTCGTTACACTCTCCCCCCTTTAAGAATATAGCCCATGAAATCGTCAAAAAAAAAAATCAAAGAATAGACAATCATAGTTACCCCCATGCCTAACAACCATATGCAACTTCAAACATATCAACCAGGAAATCAATAATATATGTAAACCTATCGTAGGATGCAAGATACTAAACTATCTTATATGATATTAAAGGTGAAAGTAAATACGACAAACAGTAGGCTTTATCAAGAAAAGAGATCTAGATATGCAGCTCTTATGATCTCATCGGTTTCTCACATGCAATCGCCTTCACTTTCACCCCCATTAAACCTTCACTAACTCCACCGTCTTCCTCCTAAGTTGTTTCGTATCACATCTGATGATACGAATCGACCTATGAACTCTCCAAGCTTCTAGTTCAATTTCAATATCATCAAGTTTATCTGGTGCACTTGTCATGCTTGAGTCATGCATAAACTTCCGTAAGTGAGAAACGTGGAAGAAGTTGTGCACGCCCACCATCTTCTGAGGTAAGTCAACCTTATACGCTAGGCTCCCAATCCTCTCTACTATCAGAAAAGGATCTATAAATCTCAATACCAAACTTCTCCTTACCACAAAATCTACTGACATCCTTCAAAGGAGAAATCTTCAAAAATAACATATTGCGATAAAGAACTCCAAATCTCTATATCTCTTGTCAGCGTAACTCTTCTGTCTATCCTGAGCAGCTTTCATTCATTGTTGAATGATCTCGATCTTCTCTAGAGGTTTCTCTAATCATAATTAGCCCAAGTATCAGTTTCTCATCTGCTTCCCACCAACATGAAGGAGCATTGCATGGTCGACCATATAATGCTTCGTATAGTGCCATACCGATGCTAGATTGATAACTGTTGCTATATACAAACTCGACCAAATGCAAATGATCATCCTACAAGCCTCCGAAATCAGGGATGCAAGCTCGCTAGAGATCCTCTAATATACGATTCACTCTCTCGACATGTCCATCAGATTGTGGATGATAAGCTGTACTGAGATACAGCTCGGTCCCTAATGCCTCTTGTAAGCTCTTCCATAATCCATTAGTGAATAAAAGGTCTCGGTCACTCACAATGCTCTTCGAAACACCATGGAATCGTACAATCCATTTCACATACAACTCGACCAATTTGGATGTCATTCTGTTGAACTTAATGGGTATGAATCGAGTGTTCTTCGTTAATCTATCAACTATGACCCAAATGCTATTGTACCTTGCTCTAGCCCTTGGCACTCCTTCTATAAAGCCCATCGATACTTCTTTACATTTCTAGTCGGAAACCTCAAGCGGTTACAGTAATCCACTTGGCTTCTTCTTCTCTACTTCACCAACTGGTGGTTCATACACTTCGATATAATGTCTTGATATCTTTCTTCATTCCTTCCTAATAATAGGTCTGCCTTATATCACGGTACATCTTATTACTGTCAGGATGTATAGTCAACCTAGAGTGATGGCACTCCTGTAGCACCACCTCTCGCAATCTCTCAGCATCGGGAACAAATAATATACCATCTTTACGGTCTCAGTCAGTCCGTACTGCTTCATATCTTTAGACCCTACTCCTCCTTCTATTTTTGCTATGATCTCCACTAGTCTAGCATCTTGGCTTTGACTAGTACCGTTTCTCTCAATCAAAGTAGGTCTGATCGTCAAGCGTGCTAATATTTCTGGCTCTAACTCGCAATGAGGTCTGAAGTCATAGCCAATAATATACTCTAACTGCTTCCACTCTATGAACATTTCTCCTAAGCTGTTATGTTTTCTACTCAATGCATCAACAACTGCATTCCCATTACAAGGGGTATAGGAAATGCTAAAGTCATAAGAGGCCAAGAATTCCAACCATCGCTGCTAGCGAAGGTTGAGATCCTTCTGGGATAAAAGGGACTTTAAGGAATTGTGGTCCATGAACAGCTCGAACCTTTCTCCTAATAGATAATGTCTCCAAATCTTCAAAGCACACACTATTGCCGTCCACTCCAAATCATGAGTTGGATGCTTACTTTCATGCGGTTTCAGCGGTCGACTAGCGTTGGCAATAACTTTTGCTTTCTCGTCAACACCGCACCCAATCTAGTACCAGTGGCGTATGTGTATATTGTCTGCTCCACATTCCCACTCGAAATGGTCAATACTGGTGCACTCATCAACCTCTCCTTCAGACTTATAAATGCATGCTCACACTTTGCGTCCCAAACGAAAGTCTGCTTCTTCTTCGTAAAATTAGTCAACGGTGCTGTTACCTTCGAGAATTCCTTGATAAAACGTTTATAATATCCCACCAATTCTAGAAAGCTTCTCACATCAGTAGCATTTTTGGGTTGGTTCCAATCCTAAACTACTGCCATCTTGGTAGGATCTACTGTGATGCCCTGTTTAGATACGACATGACCCAAGAATCTAACTTCCTTCCTCCAGAAGTGACACTTTGAAAACTTCGCTCTCAACTTGTGCTTCCTCAACACTTCAAGCACAATCCTCAAGTGTGTCTTGTGCTCCTCCTCTGTCCTAGAGTAGATTAGAATGTCATCCACAAAAACAAGCATGAACTTATTCAGCTGATCTTTGAAGACATAGCTCATGAGATCAACAAAGTATGTCGGAGCATTGGTTAGTCGACAGCATAACCAACCACTCATAGAAACCAAACGGCGTACGGAACGCATTGATCGGCACACTCTCCTTTGCTACTCTCAATCGGTTAAAACCCGTCGCTAAATCCAACTGAGAGAATACCTTCACGCCATGGAGCTGATCGAACAAGTCATCAATACGTGGGAGTGGGTGCTTATTCTTTCTCGTCTCCTTTTTCAGCACATGGTAATCTACACACAACCTTAGAAAGCCATCAGCCTTAGTGGCGAACATTATGGATGCAACCCACTTAGATATGCTCATACAAATGAACCCTCTCCTCAATAGGTCATTCACTTGCACCTCCAACTCCTTTTGCTCCCTGGGTGCCATACGCCTCAAAGGCTTAACTATCGATCTGGCATCCTTCACCAGATCTATACGGAACTCAATCTCTCTATGTGGCGGTAATCCGATCACCTCCTCAAATATGTCCGGATACTCCCTCATTATAGGCACAGATGACAACTTGTCATGTGGGATCTCGAGCGAGTACATAAAACTTACCATCACCTCATCATCAGCTAGGCAGCCTATCTCTAACCTACGTTCATCATCCATTCCTATCATCACCAACAGCCTCTAACAATCCATAACAACTCTGTATTTCTATAGCCAGTCCATCCCTAGTATAATACCGAACCCCACGAATCCTAAAACAAAGCAATCACAAACAAACAAACATCCATGACTTGATAAGGCTAAATTTAGACAAACCATGCATATCTTAGTCGATCCTCCAACAGAGTTCATCACAATCAAAGGTCGGTCAACCATTTTGGGTTTCAATCCTAATATATCAATCAAATCACTATATATAAAGCAATATGAAGCCCTAGTATCGAACAAAACATGTCTAGAAACATCATAAATGGAAAGCATACCTTGAATAACAATGCTCTTCCCCTTCTCTTTCACCGAGGGAGCACTCGACGAAGTCGGAACAGCATCCAAGGCATATGCCTTCACCACCTGCTTTTGCTTTACTGGTTCAGGACAATTCTTCTGAATATGCCCTAACTTGCTACAGTTGTAGCACTTCCTTCCTTTAGCCTTGCAGACTTTAATAAGGCAACCCTTCTCTCCCCAGTTATAGCAAGTAGGCTCTCACTTGCCCTTCTTCTGGCCACCCTTACCCTAGAGCTGTTTTCTGTTGCCATTCCATTTCTTCTTGCCTCCACTGCCTTGTTGCAGTTTTGGCTCTTCTTTAACTACAGTAGCTGATTAGGACTTGAGGTATAAACTCTCCTAACGAAGAGCTTTTTCAACAAGTCTCTTAAACGGGTAATCGATATGACTCACCAACTTCTCCACCAAATAGTCATCCAAAACCATCAGAAACTTCTCATTCTTTCTCAATGGAGTGTTAATGAAAGATGTCCTATATTTTGACAAGGCACTGAACTTGGCATTATATTCAAAAGTAAACTTATCTTCCTGCTTTAAATCAGCAAATCTCCTTAATAGTACCGACTTCTGAGCATCCATAATGAACTTCTCCTCAAAACGGATTTTGAACTGGTCCTAAGTAAATTGATTCTTGGGGGTAGCGATAGTAATGGCATTCCATCAGTTCACAGCCCACTCTTGAAGCTGTCCAGAAGCCAGCTTCCTTTTCATAGCGTCATCAACTTCCATATCACCGAAGATGCATTTGCTGGTGTCCAACAAATCCTGCACTTCGATGGATGATTCTGTTCAAAGAAATGGTTTGCCTCCCAATGCAGAATAATCCTTACTTAACTTGACAAAGTTAGCCATCGACACTTGCATTTGAGCACCACCACCACCAACAGCATTTGGAGCGACCGTTGTGGCATTATACAACATATTCGCCGTCATCGTATGGGACATAGCTTGCAAGTCAGGGATAGCAACACCCAAACCCGCTCCTTCCTCGACTCGAGAAACAGATTTCCTTATTGTGTTTCTTATTTGCCGACTCATTCTTAATTTGTAACAAGAATGTTCAGTTTCTTAAAAATAAAACTGCATCTATGGTACTCATGTGTGCACGTGACTTATATACTATATGTTTATTACTATATAGCTTTATAAACCAAAATATATAACAAGTATGCACTCTCTCGTGTATATTTATACTTTCGATCCAGTCTAGGGTGATAACTTCTTCCCTATCTCTACTGGACCACGACATCAACTCAGGTCAATCGTGTAACCTAAGCTCTGATGCCTAATGTAACAACTTCCCTATACCACCAACGCCCAATATAACTAAATAATGCATTGTAGTCATGCTCGGCCGATGTAGGATGATCATCAAGGGTTGATAAAGAAATAAAAAATCACAAAACCTATCGTAATCTCACAGCGCGTGGAATAAAATGTAATATACATCACCGATATAGAACAGGAGAGACGGTAATAACTAAGTGAACTAGATATCAGAGCACAGGTCCACAGAGTTATAGTAATATAGCTTATACAAAAATGGAAATAAACTCAAATGAACTGTCTCATAATAGTAAAGCAAGCACTGTTTAGGCTCTATGGTGTTGCACAGCGAAGTAAGCATAATATCCATATAATATGAGACAGCTCTATCTAGCTTATCCTCTGAAAATCTACTGCGTCCCACTAAACCTACTATCTAGTCTACTTATTTAAGAGTACCCAAGATAATTAAAAGCAAAGTAAAAAGCCTTGAGAAAGACAACAATCTAGTGTGAGAAGTAAGTGAATCTCAAAATGCTTATAGTAAGGAACAAGAGTATACGAATCATACCTGACATGTCCCTTCGACCAAAGAGTTAGCACATAACATCTATAATATGCCACTCAACCGTCATTATAAGAATGTACTACATCCTAAGTACATTATCGGGGATCTAGGTATCCATGTCCTAAATACCTACATTAGGTGACGTCCCTAGGTGAGACTATAGGAGAAAACAATCAAAGCAAACATAGCTTCCATCAAACAATCCTCACCATCACTCAATGTGCTTGGATATAAGACAACTCGTATGGCATGATCATATGCCAGAGACCCAATTAAATTTTGGTTCCATAGTGCTCAATCCACGCTACTTCATAAGGCTAGGAAATATGCCCACGGTCATAAGGTCCCGGGTAATCTACGGTCGTGAGATCAGGACACAGTCATAATCTAGGTGGGCGTCCCCACGTACCACCTCCACAAGAGCACACTTGAAACCTTCGAGTGTCTACGATCCCTTTGCATACACCTTCATAATGGAACACAATCATAATTCCATTCTACTCATATCCATAGTGGAACACAATCATAATTCCACTCATGAGCTATCCTCATTGAACCCGCCCTTTTGGGTCATCACTTCAGCTCAAGTCATGGAGCCACTATTCTCGAAATCTAAATCCATCCGCTACCGAGTTGCCATCATTGTGATTTCGAAGCTATCACATCGAAGCACCCGAATATCGATTTGTTCCTTAACCATCGGTCTTCATCATGTTATCACATCACCATCGAATGACGAATGTATAATTAACACTCCTGGCATGACCTAAAGACCTCGCACTTCACACCTAACAAGTTCCACTAAAAGCTGGATAAAAGTGAAGACTCGGTATCAACACAAACTACTCGGTATCGAGTAGTGCACTTAGCCATATTTTTGGTTCTTCTTCTTCCTCCTTGAAGCCCTACTCCTTTAGTACTCCAACTTCCAAGCTCTCGGGCCCTTCCATTCCCTAGAAAAGCACCCAGTACCACTCAAAACCTCTCGGTATTGAGTCTCATACTTAACTAAATTTTGGCATTTGGCTTCTCCTTTTCCATACTAAGCCCGTCCTGAAGCATCATCTCCCATCGAGTGGTTTTCCACCGAACAAAACCACTCGGTACCGACTCTTGTCCATTGCTCCAAACTTGATGCGACTTGAACTGTGGGCTCTTCCCATGCTCTAGAGCCCTCCCTCTAAGTTTTATCCAATTTCGACCATCTTTGCCTTTGTTTTGCCCAATTCGACAACCTCTTTCTAACTACCCAAAAGCACCAGCGAACCATACAAAGCACAACATGCAAACATGAAATATCATACATAAGCATCCATTCATACATGAAGTCACCAATACATGATAATCAAGCAAATCCTACTCTAAATCTAACTTTTACACTAATATGTCAATATGAATAAATGGGGTTGATAACCATTTTAAAACCTTTAAATTTTGAGCATAAACGTTTAAGAAATATTATTAAAGTTAGAAAACATTTTAGGATCAAAATCATGTTAATATCCAACCCCTATAAGCTAAAAATTGTAGTCTCCAACCCCTATATGCTAATCTTCATTCTAACGACGATTTAGGATAAGATTAGTAAATGTAAGCTTTTTGATGAAATTAGGGCTAATGGAAGTTTACAACTATTTTGGGTAAGATGGATGTAACGACCCCACCGTTATATCCATATTATTAAAGAACATTATAAATAATGTTGTCTAATAATATGGAGAATACGGCTTGTTAAGGGCGACCAAATGTGAATATCACTTTAAACTAACACTGACACGTCATACTTACCATTTTACTAAATATCTGAAATAAAATTTGACATGTTCAATCTCAGTTCAAAATAATAAATACATCGGTTTCTCAGAATAAGAATAATATATCATATAAAATAGTAATCACAGATCACAACAGAATAGTAATATCATATACACATACAAAAGTGAGAGTCTATCAAATATAACACTAGGCTCTTTTAACCTACATTCTTTCTTTTATCCTAATTCCTCTGATTCCTTTAACCTAGGCTTTGATACCAAATGTAACAACTCGTACCTCAATGGGCCTAAATTTCGAAATAAATCGAAACCTAAGTCCAACAAAGCACAGATCGTTGGATTTGGTACAAATAAGCATGAACATTATCGGAGATTGATATAAATCTAAACTCACATCAGAAACAATAATAGGATAAAAATACTGATTATGACTACTACCTTGGAATTAATTGTATTCCTTGGATAACAGGTTGTCACATCAGCATCGAGCATGAGAGAAAAGAAGACTCCTCCAACAACTAAACACATCCATCTTCAGTGCCTGGTCCTCTAAATCTATCCTATGGGTTGTAATGAGGAGGGTATTAGAACAACGTTCCGATGACTGGAAAATCTATAAACTATCCACAACATAAATTTATACCAATTGGTTTCCATTTAATTGTTATGTCCATTAAGGTTAGCAATTCTAATCTAACCTTGCATTGCACACACGATTACTTACTTACTCCTTTCCAAGGTACAAAATATTGAAGAAGCCTTATTAACCACCCAATATTTCCTAACCCATTTTCCACTTAATACTTCTAAATATGAAGTGGGCTTCTATAATAATCATAAATACTTTTAAAAGAGAAATAGGAAGACTCTGCATTTAAGACCTCAATCAAGGTAGACCCCTTCATTTAAAACCTATTTCCAAGGTGGTTTTCTAACAATTTTGTCAATCGTCTGTGGGTCCCAGCTAAAAACACCTCTAACCATTATTTAAGGCCTCCGACATTTAATGTCCAACTATTATCGCGTCTATCGGCAATAAAATCATAGCCATGTAAGAGACAGTACCTAAGCCACTTAATACCTTTAAAAAGGACTAGGCGGACTTCTAACCATTTAATACCTATATTTTAGGCAGGTGCTCATCACTTAATACCTAGCTCTAGGCAGACTCCTCATTGATATTATCGTTATTACGGCCTTAACAATATGAGACGGTACCCAAGCCAGTTAGTACCTCATCAATAAGAACTAAGTAGACCCCTGACCATTTAACACCTATTTATAGGTAGGCCTTTGTCATTTAATACCTAACACCAAGGCAAACTCCTCACTGGTACTATCCAGCTAACATCGCTTGGAATCTCACCAGTTTACTTAATACTTCTTTTTAGGAGAGAGGCGAACCCTTAGATCAGTCACTTAATACCTCAAACTCGAAGCGAACCCTTCCCGAGATATCCACTATCACTCTTAATTTTAAATATGGAATCTCATTAGGTTACTTCTTTCAGTAGGGGGGCGGGCCCTAAAATAGCCACTCAATACCTCAACACTGAAGTAAACCCTTTTAGAGACATCTTTATTTATTTGGAATCTCACTAGGTTACTTAATACTTTTTTTAGGAGAGAGGCAAACCTTACAGCCACTTAATACCTCAAACCTTAAGCGAATCCCTATGGTGATATCCCTCACCGCTCCAAATTCCATATTTGGACCATTTAATACTTTTCAATTAAGAAAGCGGGCCCAATCTCTCACGTCGTCACAGGTCCTAGAATTAGTGATATCTCACATCAGTAGTAAGTGCACCTGACTGTTGGTACCCTCAAAGGGAAGGGCAGTCTTCCGTCGAGTGATCCTACTGACCTCGCATCACTAACCTACTAAGTCCAATTAACAATCCTAAGTCTTTACTTATTTTATCTTAGGTAGACATTGGACTTAGCTTACTAATTCCCTTTTTATTTAGGGCAATAAGATTACCTTAAATACTTATCTACCCATAAATCCCCCTTTTATGCTCATAAATGTCAATTTATCCATAAAATCCTAACGGACATTTCCTAAGACATTTATGTATGATTATTAATTTCAAATTAGTAACCTTCTATTCTATTCCATTTTTTCAGTCCCTTTTTATACATTTGTCCTTATTAATTATAACTCCTAAATTCATTTCCATGAAATGCCCATTAATTGGAGTTACAGTCTTTAATTAACCAATTGTAACCACTCATCTAATTTTATCCATTATTTCCCATTAATTGCCCCTTAATTAAGGTTGCAATCCTTTATATCTCATTAATTATTGGCAATTCCTAATTTATTGCCCATTAATAAGAATTAATACATTTCCAAATTATGCCTATTTGCTTCTCTAAATATAATAATAAACAATGAACATTACGTATAAATAACGAATGAATAAACACTATTCTCCTTTATTAACGTAGTAAATACGTATAAACTACTTATTCTTAACCAAATATATTCTAGTCATAAATATGTAGCTAGAATATGTTTTTCATATTTAATTTGTTAGAATTAAATTTCTTAGGAAGATTTTCTACTATGATTTCCATAAATTGGTTTTAACACAAAAAGAAAGATTTACTATGTTTGAAATTACAAGGAATGAACAATTTCTTTTTATTTGGAATAAACAGTGTAAACTGCGGAGAATAAATATGTACTTTACATATCTCTTCCTTTTTTGTTTTATTCCTTGTTAAATCATGCGTCGCCTTTTTGATTCAAAAGTGGAAAAAGTAAATAAATTTATAAAAATCAAACGGATGTTCTTCCCACAAATTAAACTATGGAAATCTACAACTTAACACAAATTTGGGCAAAAATTCTATTTTACACCCAAGTATAGATCTGGAATAAAAATATACAACGTTCAAATTCTAAAATCTTTGGGACTGGTTTCCAGATCAAGGTGTAAACATATTTCAAATTAAGTGTAAAACAAGAATATGTAGGCAATAGTTTTCTATACTAATTTAAGTCTGCAATTTACAAATAAAATTCATTTAGGCATAAAAATCAAACGTATGCCAACGGAATAGATTAAAATCATAAATAATATATAAAATTTCCCACTCACCTTTTAAAAGCGAACGAAATCTCCAGATCTGAAGTAGAACTTTAAATTCATCTCAAAATCCTTTTTAGTCCATGAAATATGTATAAATGGGTATATAAATACATTAAAATTACAGATCCGAGAAGGGATTTGGAATTAGGAGAGAAAATAGATACAAATATACAAATATATATATTACCTCAAATATGCGTATAGTTGATTCTCCTCTCTTCTCCTTTTTATTAGATTTCTATTCTCCCCTAATTTTACGAATATAAATACAAATATCTTATTTATATGATTTAGAAAGAAAGCGGAGATTAAAAAATGGCAGAGGTTCGCTACTGCCTCAAGAAATATATGAGAAGAGAAGGGAAGGTTAGACCTGAATTTATAGGCGTAGGGATCAACCTCAACCGTTAGATCGAAATACGTTAAATCCGAGCATTTGGACATAGGCTAACCCTAGCCGTCACACAGGGAGCAGTCGACCGCCCCCTATCTAGCGGTCGACCGCCCCAGGTCGATCGCCCATGATAGTGGGTCGACATGTGGGCCCAGGTTAATTTAGTTAAATTTTCTTATTTATTTATTTTTGTTTCGAATTCGTTTTTCGTCCGTAACTTCTTCGTTTGGACTCCGATCGCAAAACTCCAAATATGAAAGTTGCTTAAAATTTCGCCACAAACGCAGTGGTGCAAGTTTCGCAGTCAAATTCCATCACTTGCACAAATTCTATTTTTGGAGCCAAATTAATTAACTAACTAATTAAATGACAAACACCAAATTACGGGGTGGTACATTCTTCCCCCCTTAAAATGAATTTCATCCCTAAAATATTTTACTAATGACTAAATCCTGGTTTTGGCTCCTAATTATTTTAAATAACCAATGAGTGTACAACCAATTTTGCAACCAAACGTGCACAAGTGCACAGTGTATTATTATATCACCACACAGAAAAAATGTATGCAAAATGATTCTAAATCGGATCCTCAGATATGAATGCGTTTCTTTTGAAAACATTTTTGAAAACATGATGCAAGCAACCTATATATATACTGGCAGTTCTATATGTATGCAGCTTTTTGAAAAATCTTTTCAACCAAAACCCCCATACTCCTACGAATAGAAGTATGAAGCAACCAATTTTTCGTCCACTTCCTACCATCCAATAATCTAACATATCGAAAAATCGCTACCTAAACTTTACTTTTATGCAGGAAAAAGGAATTTAAGTGGAGAATTTAACATTCTTACCACTCTATAATCTTCCTATTCCCGTACCACAGTGTAAATTTTCACCGCTGCCCTGGATTTACTCCAAATTTTCCATGCACAAAATGCACAAGGAGGCTTATTTCAAGCTCTAAAATGGAATTAATTTTAAAAGTAGACTCGCGCACATCGTTGACAGGCATCTAAATAGAAATTTCAAAGCTAAAATAACTTTTCACTTATTACCGCTTGCATTTATCGCATCGTCGATCCTAATGCACCGCTAAATTTGCAAACTCTAACTCTATTTGCCTTTCCTACGCATAACATATGGCCTTCAAAATCAAACATTTCACAAAATTCTTTCTCACTTTTCAAATTCGTAATAAGTTTATTGCTCAGCTTTCCTTGAAATAATTTTTTTGGATAAAATCCCTAAAAAAAATTTAGGAGTCAAAAATAATTAAAAGAAAAAAACTACATTTTTTTTTCAAAATAGAACTTTTCAAATCAAAGGGAAAAGTTTTCAAAATATTTTCCTTCTAAATTTTTTTGATAAATCAAGCTACAATTTCAGCATAGTCGAAAGTCGGTTATGCGCTAAACACATAAACCAAATTCTAAAATTCTACAACTAACCTTTACCCATAAAACTTGATATTTTATATAAACAAAAATGTCACCACATTTATTAATCAAAAAGTTTAGCTTTTAAGGAACATGAGCAATGACCCGTGATACCAAAACAACCTTATCATGTCCTTCGCTAAAAATTTCCAACTATTATAATCTTCCAGTCTTATATTGCATTTACTGTTAGTCAAGTGTCTTTATGAGATTCCTATATTTATACCGCTTCTTTACTTTGCATATATATGAGTAGTTTACATAACAAGAAACAATAACATAGTGGATAAATAGGAACTCACAATATCGTGCGTGCCTTTTACAAGAGACAACTAACATTTTGCAATCCAAACAAACCTAAAGAAAAAGGACAAATGCTGGAAATAAAATGACATAACAATCCTAAATAAAACACCATCTACGAAATGTAAGAAGGTCTCGCTCCGCGGTTGGAGCTCGAGACATTTGCCACAATCGCGGAATGGTCGTAGCATGGCGATTATGCATCCAATCTCATGCCCGTTGCGCTGCTGCTCCACTCTAACCTCTCGGAGCTCTGCCTGAACCTAACGGATAACGACAAACTTAGGACTCAAGTATCCCTTGATGCCCTACGCTATCCTCTGCTGCTGATGTTGCTGCCGTGGTGCTGGTACAAGTGGTGCGATTGGCGGTAAAGGAATATTCATTCTCTTAATAGTGGTCTGATCGATGGCGGAAGAGATCTTTCTTATTACTGGCTCTCCACTCAAATTTATCTCATAGTGCCTAAACACTTGCGTGAGTAAGTGACAAAATGGAAAGTGAGTCCTCGGGGTACCAACTCCCTGATCGACCATATGAAGCATCAAAACCCAAGCCCAATTGATGGCTATGCCACAAATTACAGCATAAGCGACTCTCCGCACTGAGGTATAGATCTAACTGAGGCTTCCCGCCTTTGGAATGATGTTGTGCTGAATGATGCGCATAATGAGACGGACAACCAGTCACAAATTGTCGGTCCTCCAATCATCGACATTTCCAGAAAAGATCCACTATACAACATCAAATTCAGTCATTTCCATGTCATCCAAATATGCACCTACTGCATATATCTCCAAAATCCCAGCGAGATCATCACCCGTCTCCTCGATCCAAGCTCCCTTCACCTTGGACTTAATATAGTTGTTGTCATAATCAAAATTCTGCATCATCTGTGCATCGAAAAGTCGAACATAGCACGGGTAATATTCCCACTCATATTTCTCAAAGCAGAGGAATGGTGCAAGTCCTGCCACGACAAAAGGCTCTTCAATCCCAAGAGCGGCAAAAGCTTCGAATTTCACTGGTCATCCGTGGAGAAAATCAAAGTCCACCGTTCCAAGATAAGTGGCAATCTTCCGCTCGCTTTAGTCAAGCCAAGCGACTTCTTGTGGAGTGAGGCAGGGGTGACGAGAGGAGGAGCCGCCAGTGCAAGTGGTGCCATGGACTGAGAGGGGTTGGAAAAAGGGAGAAAAGGGTTTAGATCCGAAGTGGTGGTGGGGCAAGATCTGATGCGCTAGAATTTTGGCGTCGCTTGATGGAGGAATGGAGGAGAGAGGATTTGATTAGGTGGAGGAAGGGGGAGGTGGAAATGGGGTTCGGTTGAAAATTAAGAGGAGGAAGAGAACATGGGGGCTGCGGCGGCTGATGTTTTGGATGCAACTTATAGTCACGTTCCTGGTTCAGGCTCGGCCTGAATCCACCTAGCGGTCGACCACTATTAGGTCAACCGCTCGACCGCTTACGATCGACTACTAGCCCAGATTTGAGCATAGCTTAAACCTGGACCCAAGAGGGATAGGTAAAATCAATTTATGTTCTAATGACCATTCTGTACATCATCTTCAGCTTAACTCATCCGAAGAATATCTACCTTCCACACGACGGTATCTACCTTACCGTGTAGACCCCTAATCGGCAAGATTGCAATAGCCTCAACAAAACTGTTGCAACCAAAAATACTCCAGCTATTATAAGTTGCCTACTTTGAATGGAAATATTTCTTCCAATAACTGGTGGGTGCAAGAACAGTTCAAACTACATACTCCAATAAAATTGAATGTCATTCCTATTTTGTATGTACCTTAAAGAGAGAAAATATAGAAACCTCGATTTTATTAATCGAAAAATCACCGAGCTAAATATATGCTCCTTTATACTTGTTTCTAAATAATAGAAGCCATTTCATACCAAAATTTCCCTTAAAAATCAAATTTATATTTGCCAAAAATCAAAATCAACTCTTTACTGATATATATATTTAAAGATTTTTCCAAAATCTAAGGCATTTCTAAAATATACTTTACAAAAATTCTTTCACGGGTTTTAGACTAAGGAATTGACATTAATTATCCAAGTAAAAATCCTGTTTACCATCAAAGAGGTGATTAATGAATGCACCATAGCAAAAAAATTTCCTTCGGATAATTGCGACATACAGACTCTAATTTTCTACCCATCTGGAATAAATGTGTGTCTCCGACTGGAACTCGTTATCAAAATCCAAAATTACAAGGTAGCTAGAATCTAAACCATCAAGTCAAACACCCCTAGCTTTGGGATTCTACCATATGTCGTACTCATGCTCCAAATCAACAGCGCTTTACGCATTGCCAGCACTGTGGGATACTTCGAAGTCGGCTTGAAAATCTTGACTCTAAGATATTTCCAGCCCATAGTTGCTTTGTCCATTCCCACGGAGTGGAACTATCACTACTTCTATAGTCGGAACTCTTAGAATCTAAAGTAAATAGACAGGAAAGTATGAATTCATTCTCTCAACTTATCCTAATTCCTATGATCTTCTAACGTAGGCTCTAATACCAAATGTAACAACGAATACCTCAATGGGTCTAAATTTCGACAAAAATCAAAACCCAAGTCCATCAAAGCATAAATCGTTGGATTTGGTACCTGCAGATAAGCATGATCATTTTCATAAATCGATAGAAATCTAAACTCATGGTAGAAACAATAATAGGATAAGAATACTTATTATGACTACTACCATGGAATTAATGGTATTCCTTGGATAACAGATTTTCACATCAGCATCAAGCATGAGAGAAAAGAATACTCCTCCATCAACTAAACACATCCAACTCCAATGACCCGTTCCTCTAAATCTATCCTGTGGGTAATGAGGAGGGGTCAGAACAATGTTTTGGTGATGGGAAAATCTATAAACTGTCCATAACATAAATTTATACTGATTGGTTTCCATTTAATTGTTATGTCCATTAAGGTTAGCAATTCTAATCTAACCTTGCATTGCACATATGATTACTTACTTATCCCTTCCCAAGGTACAAAATACTGATGAAGCCTTATCAACCACCCAATACTTCCTAACACATTTGCCACTTAATACTTCTAAATATGAAGCAGGCTTTTATAATCATCACAAAATACTTTTAAAAGGGAAATGGGGAGACTCTGCCATTTAAGACCTAAATCAAGGTGGACTCCGTCATTTAAGACCTATTCTCAAGGTGCTTTTCTAACAATGTTGTCAACGGTCAGTGGGTCCTAGCTACAAAGACCTCTAACCACTATATAAGGCTTCCGATATTTAATATCTAACTATTACCGCGTCTATCACCAATAAAATCGTAGCTATGTAAGAGACAGTACTCAAACCACTTGATAGCTTTAAAAAGCACTAGGCGGACTTCTAACCATTTAATACCTATATTCTAAGCAGGTCCTTATAACTTAATACCTATCCCTAGGCGGATTCGTCACTGGTGGGTTAGCAATGTGAGAGACTGTACCCAAGCCACTTAATACCTCATTAATAAGGACTAGGCCGACCTCTGACCATTTAACACCTATTTATATATAGGCCTTTGTCATTTAATACCTAACCCAAATGGGGACTCCTCACTGGTACTATCTAGCTGACATCGCTTGGAATCTCACCAGGTTACTTAATACTTCTTTTTAGGAGAGAGGCGAACCCTTAAATCAGTCACTTAATACCTCAAACTTGAAACGAATCCTTCCTGAGATATCCATTATCACTCTTAATTATTATGGAATCTCATTAGGTTACATCTTTCGGTAGGGAGGCGGGCCCTAAAATAGCTACTTAATACCTCGACATTGAAGTAAACCCTTTTAGAGACATTCTTATTTATTTGGAATCTCGCTACGTTACTTAATACTTCTTAGGAGAGAGGTGGACCCCACAGCCACTTAATACCTCAAACCAGAAGCGTACCCCTATGGAGATATCCCTCACTGCTCCTAATTCCAAATTTGGACCATTTAATACTTTTCAATTAAGAAAGCAGGCTCAATCTCTCACGTCGTCACGGGTCCTAGGATCAGTGATATCTTACATTAGTAGTAAGTGCACTCGACTGCTGGTAGCCTCAAATTGAATGGCAGTCTTCCATCGAGTGACTCTACTGACCTTGCATCACTAACCTACTAAGTCCAATTAACCATCCTAAGTCTTTACTTATTTTATCTTAGGTAGACATTGGACTTAGCTTAATAATTCCCTTTTTATTTAAGGCCATAAGATTTACCTTAAAAAATTATCTACCTATAAATCCCCCTTTTATGTTCATAAATGTCAATTTTTCCACAAAATCCTAATGGACATTTTCTAAGACATTTATGTATGATTACTAATCTCAAATCAGTAACCTTTTATATCTATTCCATTTTTGTCAGTCCATTTTTATTCTTTTGTCTTTATTAATTGTAACTCCCAAAATTCATTTCCATTAGTTACCCATTAATAGGAGTTACAGCCTTTAATTAACCAATTGTAACCCCCAATCTAATCTTATCCATTATTTCCCATTAATTGCCCCTTAGTTAGGGTTACAATTCTTTGTTTTCTATTAACTATTGGCAGTTCCTAATTTATTGCCCATAATAGGAATTACTACATTTCCAAATTCTACCTATTCGCTTTCCTAAATATAATAATAACTAACAAATCTTATGCATAAATAACGCACGAATAAGTATTGTTCTCCTTTATTAATGCAATAAATATGTATAAACTACTTATTCTTATCCAAATATATTCTAGTCATAAATATGTAACCAGAATATATTTTCCATATTTAATTTGTTAGAATTAAATTCCTTAGGAAGATTTTTCGCTATTATTTTCATAAATTGGTTTTAACACAAAAGGAAAGATTTACTACTTTTGAAATTACAAGGAATGGACAATTTCTTTTTAATTGGAATAAACAGTGTAAACTACGGAGAATAAATATGAACTTTACATATCTCTTCCTTTTTTGTTTTATTCCTTGTTAAATCAAGCATCGCCTTTATGAATCAAAAGTGGAAAAAGTAAAAAAATTTATAAAAATCAAACGAATGATCTTCCTACAAATTAAACTATGGAAAATCTACAACTTAACACAAATTTAGGCAATAATCCAAAAATCCTATTTTACACCCAAGTACAGATTTGGAATAAAAATAGACAACATTCAAATTCTAAAATCTTTGGGACTGATTTCCATATCTAGGTGTAAACATATTTCAAATTAAGTGTAAACCAACAATATGTAGGCAATAGTTTTCTATACTAATTTAAGTTACAATTCACAAATAAAATTCATTTAGGAATAAAAATCAAACGTCTGCCAACGGAATAGATTTAAAATCATAAATAATATATAAAATTTCCCACTCATCTTTTAAAAGCGATCAAAATCTATGGATCTGAAGTAAAGCCTTAAATTCATCTCCAAATCTCTTTTAATCCAAGAAATATATATATATAAAAGGGTATATACATACATTAGAATTACATATCTGAGAAGAGATTTGGGATTGAGAGAGAAAATAGATACAAATATACAAATATATATAAATTACCTCAAATACGTGTATAGTTGATTCTCTTCTCCTTTTTATTTGATTTCTATTCTCCTTTAATTTGTGTGAATACAAATACAAATATCTTATTTTTATAATTTATAAAGAAAGTGGAGAATTAGAAATGGAGAGCTTCGCTAGTTCTTCCAGAAAAATATGAGAAGAGAAGGGAGAGTTAGGCCTAAATTTATAGGGGTATGAATCAACCTCAACCATTAGATTGAAATATATTAAACCCGTGCCGTTGGGCCTAGGTTAACCCTGGTCGCCACATAGGGAGCGGTTAACCGCCCCTACCTTGGGGTTGATCGCCCCTGGTCGACCACCCCTGATCGACCGCCCATGATTGTGGGTTGACCTATGGGCCCGGGTTAATTTAGTTAATTTTTCTTATTTTCGTTCCGAATTCGTTTTTCATCCATAACTTCTTCATTTGAACTCTGATCACAAAACTCCAAATATGAAAATTGTTTACAATTTCGCCACGAACGTAATGGTGCAAGTTTCATGTCAAATTCCATCATTTGCACAAATTCCATTTTTGGAGCATAATTAATTAACTAACTAACTAATTAAATAGCTAATTCTAAATTACGGGGTGTCATAGTCTCGATCTCTTGGAATTCACGTTCTAAGCGACAACCGGTGCACCAGTCATACACGACCAGTCCACCGGTTATGGACCTGAAATGTGAGTTCCTCCTTTCTGACAACATATGTTTCACTATTTTTTCGGCATGACTTCCGAGCGACTAATATTAGTATCTATTGCCTAGCTACTGGTTTCAGCAAATAGTGAATAAGGTAACAAAAAAATGAATATCACAATCAGTTTGAGAGCAATTCAACAAAAATTCATCCAAAATAAGCATATGCATCAAATATGAATTTAGAAACAGATTGTGTGAGTGGTAACTCACCTATATAATCTTGAATTAATGATTAAAATCTAGATTCTCTTAGGCTAGCTTCTCTCGCCGATTAGGCCTAGGTTAAACTCAGAAATTTGCAAGATGAATCTTGAAACTAAAACCCTAATAGATGTACTACAGGATGAAAGAGATTACCTTATTTTGATTTCTACAAGAATTAGCCAAAAGCCATTTGATTTACACTTGAATTTAGGGATTATTGGAAGTGGGGTTTTTATAATTAGAGAGGAAGAAGCTTTCACAATTTTGGAGCGGAATGAATTGAGAAAAAAGTATACGTACTTTTCTTATTTCTCCTCTCTAAACCATCATAAATGGGCCATGTGGGTGAGATAAGTATCCAATAATCAAGATGTTACAAATTTCTAAGTGAAATGTTACTTATTTTTATTTTGTTTTATCGCCTCTAAAACACCAATTTCCACTAAATAATGTTTTATTTATCATGCTTTGTTGTTCCCAAATTTTCCAAAAGCAATGCAATAAGTTAAAAATTCCCATTTCTATTAATATTGAGATATTTTATAAAATGAAATTTAGCTTTTCAAAGTAAAAGTTATTCTCATTATTTTGATAAAATAAATTATTAATTATATAAAATACCATTTTAAACAACAAATCTCAATATTAACATTTTGTCCTAAATTCCAAATTTAAATAGTTGATTTAATAATGTTTCAAAAGTAAATTAAAATCCTCTTTAAGAAGTGAAACTGATTACTTAAATAGATCAAATCAACTATTCTCAAAAACTAAATTTAATTTCATAATTAAATTCCATAACTTAGAATTAATTGTCCTTAATTAAATTTAGCTAATTAAGTAATTAACAACAGGATTGTTACAGACTCCTCCCTTAAGAAAATCGCGTCCCTGCAATTTCCTTAACGAGAAAAATCTATAAATTAATTTCTAAATTTCACACACTCTCTTAAGAAATTTTTAATTATAACTCTCTGCTTGCCCAAGATGTACCCTTTTTAAATTCAATTCTTCTAAATTCCATCCTTTAATTCCAGATTCCAATCATTACTTCCAATTAACTTTTTTCCAAATTTACATCTTTCCAAAGAATATAATCTACATTCCAACCATCAAATATAAGGTTCCAATTCCTTCTCCCATTAATTTTTCATTTAAAATTCCAAAATTTAACATCCATCTAAATTATAAAATGATATACACAATAAATCAAATTATCATATATTATTCATCTTAGCATATATTTTAAATGAACATTCACAATTTACAAATATCAAATAATAGTATGACGTTGTCTTGCTATCCATTTATAGCAAATCTCTTTGTCAAATAGTTGTGATGTTGATCGTGCAATTAACATGGCCTTGCCACTAATCATCTAGATCAATATGTATAATGCATTTTTATAATTTCCATTAAAATTTACTAAACCACCAGAACACACATATATACTAGTAGATAAATTTCCCTTTAAATTTTCCTCCAAAAATATTTTCCCCAAAATTTCCAACTTTCACAAATAATAATATCAAATTTCAACTCATTTGCTTAATATAATTATCAAGACTCTAGTTAATATTTTCCTTTCAAAATAACCATATAACTCAAAATAATTCCTTTCCAAATATTATTTATATCCAAAATATATACTTTTAATATTTATCCCATTTATTTTTACAAATATACATATTTTTCCATAAAATACCTATTCAGTTCAAAATTTTTGTTTTCGCAATTTCGTAATTTTTAACATCTTATTAGTTAAAATTCATATATGTAACAATTTATTTTCTTTCAAACCAAAGAATAAATGAAAGTAGATTTCCAATTATTCTCTTTTCAAAAAATTCCAACTAACTTCCATTTAATTTTAATATAAATCAATTCTAAAATTTGAAACATTTTCCTTAATCTTATCTCATTATATAAAATAATATTAAGCCATGAAATTTTAGTGATTCATTTCATCACTTGGCTGCAAAGTTGATTGCTTAGAATATCAACATTGCCTCGCCATGCTCTTCACTCCTCATAATTTATTCGATGGCTAAAATATTATTCTAAATTATTTTAACTCAAATATTTTACAAATTTCCAAATTAATTATTTCTCATGTCAAAATGTCTTGTTCGATTTTTAGGAACTCCTATCGATAACATGGCATCCCACATATCGATTAAAGTACTTAAACATTTTCCGGACAAGTCAATACAATAAATAGTCACAAGTTTTCCTTAGTTATATTTATTTTATTACCACTAACATCCACACATCCAATTTAAATACAACCAAGCAATCAATTCCTAACAATCAACCAACCAAAACTAAATAGTCACTTACAGCATAACAATTCTATTTCTAAAATTCCACTTCGCAACTCTAATTATTCCTAGATTATTTAAATCTTAAACTTACTCAAATTTCCCAAATTCTCTATCAAAAGAATATTGTTTACTTAAATCAATTTACTCCAATTTATCTCTTTTAAAATTAATTTCCCAATAATCCAAAAGTAATTTTCCAACTCTAAAAGATTTTAACATATTACTTTCCAAAAGTTCAATATCATAATTTCCAACTTAACTAATTAAAATTTTAAATCAAATTACGCCCTAAATGATTATCCCAATAATCATTTAATATTCCTATTCCTATATAGATAATTAGTATAACTATTTACCACACACCCCAGGGGACAAGACTCTAAGTCATACTAGGTTTAGATTTGTGATATTAGATGTTATAATATTTTGACTCGACTCTGATACCAAACTGTAACAACCCCACCGTTATACCCATAATATTAAAGAACATTATAAATAATGTCGTCTAATAATACGGAGAATACGGCTTGTTAAGGGTGACCAAATGTGAACATCACTTTAAACTAACACTGACACGTCAAATTTTATTTCATACATTTAGTAAAATGGTACGTATATGACGTGTCGGTGTTAGTTTAAAGTGGTATTCACATTTGGTCGCCCATAGCAAGCCGTATTCTCCGTACTATTAGACGACATTATTTATAATATTCTTTAATAATATGGGTATAATTGTGGGGTCATTAAAATGGAAATGACTTAGATCAGTCACAACAGCCTTCCCTTAGCATAATTTTCAAGATGGGTTAGTGTGCCTAAGTATGAGCTTTGTTTATTACCCACTAATGTAGGCCAACTGCTGCAAAAACTTAAAATAACCATAACTTTCAAACGGTAAGTCCGTTTTTCTATTATTATCAAATCTACGAAATGGGAAGCCATCTTCTTGAAGCAATGGAAGTGGTTTCAGACCCTACCTCGGCTCCTATCAAAAATTATAGTCCATACAATATTTTAAGGGTCAAAATGATCACATAAAAATTCGAAAAAAATTATAGATATGGAAAATGTCCCTAAGAGTTAGTGTCTAAGATTTTAGAGTCATACGACCTCATATGAATAAAATAAAAATATTTTACGATCCTCTGATATGTAAAATACGGGTCGTTACAATATTCGAGTCACAATTCCACCTTAACTCACAATATCTTCAAAATCTACATTGATTTGGAAATATTGTATCACAAAAATCTAACAACCTTCGATTTAATACATATTTCTAAATGTCATCCAAGCTCCATCTACAACCTCAAACTTCAAACAATGTCCAATATTACCATGGAAACAAATGTCTTCATTACAAAAATTAGCTAACCTCCAAACCACCTAGTATTGCATGCCCCCCAATTGATCATCCATATCAACAATAAATCGGAACTGGTTGTAACACCATAAAGGCCTCTATGCGGTCTTTACGACTTTTCATTGCTGGCTCAACCTTTAGACAAATTTGCCTCTCCAACACCACTTTGAGAAGTCTGTTCATTCTCCATCGTTTTCCCAAGAAATTTATACACACTGTTGCTTCCTCATTTTGCACGCAGTACCTCCCTATTACCCTTCCAACCCTAATGACTCCACCTCAAGTTCAAATGTTACATCATTTTTCCTCCAACCGTCCTATTGAAACAAGATTCTTTGTCATTTTTGAGATGTGCCCAACTACTATTAGCTTCACAATCTTTCCATCATACATCTTCAACCCAACTGAGCCTATACCCTTAACATGCAGATCTCCACAATCAGAAGATTCCACTTTAGCATTTCCATTTAATAATAAACAAATGCTTCTTTGATTGCATATATGGAAACAAGCACCCGAGTCAGCACCAATCTTTACTTTTGCCTTTATTTACATGGAGGACGTTATCATCAAATTCCTGACCAAAATGCGCCTCACCATCGCTATTATCTTTTTGTTCCTTCTGGTCTTCTTCTAATGCCTTCATCCTCTCATTGTCATTTTTAAGCTTACTACAAAATTTCAATTGGTGACCAAATTATTCATAGTAATAGAAAATAAAATTCTTCTCCATATTTGATCGTTTTTCCATGTTCGGACGGTTACCCCTCTTTGCAAGATGCACCTCTTCAATCGAGTTTCTATTTTTCTTTCCTTCATTAACCTTTTCTTCCATTAGTTTTATCCTTCGCATCTCCTCATTAAGCAAACTACCGATTACTGATCCCATTGAAATAACTCCATCTGAATTTGAGTTGTTCAATGCAACCACAAGCGTTTTTTAACTTTTTGGTAAAGAACTCATCAATATCAACGCTTGTGTCTCATCATCCAACCTTGTAATTCATAGTCGTCGATTGATTTATAATTACTTGAAAATCATTGAGACGCTCTACAATTGATTCACCTTCATTAAACTTTAGATTTACCAATCTTCTCATTAGAAGAGCCTTATTTGTTGTAGAGTTTTTTGCATAGATTCCTTTCAATTTCTTCCAAATTCCAAAACCTAACGTTTTATTAGCAACAATATGAAACATCATATTCTGCAAAAAGCAACGAATAACCGTCGCAACCTTTTGATACAATGTTTCACACTTTGCTTCAGATACATTACTAGGTTTCTTCCCTTTATTCTTCAATGGTTGGCGAAGACCACCGAGGTTATAAAATCCTCAGTCTTCGTCTTCCATAACCACCAATTTCTACTGTTAGGTTTTTCCGCACTTATCTCCTCCATAACCAACCTAACTTAAAAATATTTTTGCAGTAGGCTCTGATACCAACTTTTAAGGTATTTCCTAGGATCCATACACAATGAGATTTTAGAAGAGATAAGAAGAAAGGAAAATAATGATACATAAATTCCTCCAAACACAACTGTATTAATTCAACAAAAGATTACAAGTTAAAGTCTAAAATTAAGAAAATATCTCAATCTTCAAAACCCTAGAAAAATAAACTTTTTCCCACACCTCGAATGAACTCTATACATGTTTAATTTATAATAGTCTTGATATAATGTCTTCTTTAATAAGCTTTTGATTACTTCCATCTTTGAAAATAAATCTTTCCTATGTAGATAACTCGTTTCTTTCTTTAATGCAATAAAAGAAGCTACTAATATTTTTTAATCACTCTCTAAAACTGTAAAATCTATAAATGTGGCAACATTTTGGAGTCACAATTCCATCTTGACTCACGATATCTTCAATATCTACTTTGATTTGGAAGTACTGTATCACCAAAATCTAATAGTAATTAACGACTCTCATTGAATCATTATGTAACTAATTAATACAATTATAAGCAGTAACCCCTTGGGTGCTGTTATCCGGTATTTTGACCCGGTTATATTGAACTGTGAGTTAGATTCGACTGCTATCAAGGTCAATGAGTCTAGAGTGATGATTGTGGAGCCCCGAAGTCAAGTACAGATAATAACATGAAGTCGAGGTTGAATGGAATTGATAGATATGCAAGGCAGAATGTTCGAAGTATGAAACATGATTCAACATATAGGAGGGATCGGCATAAATTAACTTCCATCATAGGGATCATTATGTTTCAGCGAGTAAGAGCATTTCAATAGAAAACAATAAATATCTCAAGATTCGTAAGTCCAATGCATATGAAATTTTGTGAGCAAAATATAGGGACCCTAGAGAGCCTATCCTAGGAATCGCACCTCAAGAAGATGAAGTCAGAGGGATCAGCACTCTTTCTTTGGTAGGGATCGGTAGGAATCAACAAGCAATCCATGTTGAAGCAAAGATCAAGCGATAACTCAAGTTCTACTGATCCAATTGGCATGAAATTTGGAGGCTAAGCATATTTTAGCATGAGGAAGATACCATAGGGATCGTACCCTAAAATTACACAAAAATAGGGATCGATACCGGTCCCTCTTCTTTGGTAATTGGGCCATGCAATCTCTCTTGTCGGTCCATATGGTTCTCGAGGTCCTTTTGTTGAACTTTCAGGGAGATATTTGGCTATCTTCGTCTATAAATACAGGCTTGGTTGTTCATTTTTGGGACCTTGACGTTACTAGTTGCTTTATACTCTTTTGTAACTAAGTATTTTCATCCGATCCCTATTGTACTTAGTTTATAAAGTGATTAATAAAGCAATCTGTTCAAAGTGGATGTAGGCAAACAACGTTGAACCACTATAAATCGTTGTGTTCGTGTTATTATTTCAATTTACTGCTATTTCTTTGTTATTATCCTCTATTTTCATTTTATATTCTTCATTTATTTCTCTTCAAAACATCTATTTGGTGTTTATACTAATTTTTGGTGCAAACATTTTGGTGCTTTCATTGAGAGCCTTGATTCTCAACTTATTATGATCCCTTTGTTGCTACTGGATTGCATAAATCCCCCAAAGGAGATCCACAGTTATCTTTAAGAAGTTTGATTGTTCTATTCAGATTTTCAAAAATCTAAGCAAAGCCATCAACAATGGTAAGGAACACTAGATCTACTTCTCAGAGTATAGAAGGAAACGAGAATGCTAGCATCCAAGGAGGCCCGAGCAGTCAACCAATGGATGTGAATGCTGATCAAGTTGAAGTCCGAAATCCTGCTGATTCCATTACGATTGCTGAATTCCAGAATTTGATGAGAGAGCTAGTGGATAGTCGTCGATAATTGAATCCGTGGATTCATCCTATATCAACCTAATGAACCAACTGAGTCAGCAACAACGAGGGAAAGCAAAGAGGGACCCCATCCCTTACTCAGCAACGGAGAGTTCTAGTTCATCAGATAAGTATCACATGCATATGCATCGCAAAATTGACAAATATAGTGCAGAAACTTCAGGGCATCAACAGGCAGACCTGCCTGGTCTGCCAAGACCAATCGATACCGATCCCTCCTCCAGAGGAGGGAACTTACCTGTACATGCTGGAGTTCAAGCAGGAGCTGTTGCGACCGATTTGGATGATGGAGTTCGGTTAAACGTTGACAATTTATTTCCCGAAATGATGATGAAGTGAATGTACGTGGTATACATTGGGAGGATGGTGAACCAAGAAGGCATGAAATGGAACTTAGACATCCACCGGACCATTCACGTAAGGTGGAACATGACCACCGCTTAGCACCAACTATCCAAACGTCAGACTTGTCAGCTATGGTTAGACAATTAGTGAGAGAGAGCCCAGGCATGACTAATGACGACTGGGGAATCTCGAGAAGCCATACCCCAATCGCTGACGATGTCCTACATGCAGAGTATCCAAGGAGGTTCAACATGTTGTCGATTCCTGCCTACGAGGGAAAAACCGACCCCAAGCGTAGATCATGAGATATTAATGGCTGATGGATTCCGCACAAGTAGATGATGCAACCAAATGTAGATGTTTTCCAATTACTCTCTCTAAAATAGAAATGATGTGGTTTACAAGGTTACCCTCATGGTCGATCTCTAGATTTGATTATTTGGCAACAAGGTTTGTGGAGAAGTTTTGTATGCACACAAATCGCCCCAAAGACGTAATGTCCATATCTAGCCTAATCCATGCTCCAGGAGAATCTTTGGAAGATTACTTGGAAAGATCCCATACAGCTGTCACAGAAATCAGTAATCCGAATAACCATGCAATATTGATGACCATAACAAGAGAGATTGATCCAGTGACTGATTTTGGCGATTGGTTAGCTAGCAAGCCACCCATAATGTTGGAGCGCTTTTATGCAAAGGCGGCTTAATATTTGAGGAAGGAGGAAGCCAGATGCTCTAGGAAGAAGAATTTTGTGGGACCAAGTGGAGAGGGAGTATAGAGTAAAATTGCAGTGAACCAGTCTGATGATAGCTCTGGAAAAGTTCAAGTGAATGTCCAGAACAAATTGAATCAACAAAATAGGGCAGAGATAGGACTCAAGAACAAAAGAGGGATTCTGGAAGAGGAAAGCCTAGGATTCCGATGTACAATACTTACACGCCACTGAATACATCTCTAGAAAATATCTATTTGTCAACCTGCAATACCATGCAGTACAGAAAGCCGCCTACAAAAGAATCGACGAAGAAGCAGAAATTGATTGAAAAATATTTGCGGTTTCACAAATGTTATGGTCATAACACAATGTAGACATCTCTCGGATATTATCGAAAAGCTAATTTGAGAAAGAAAGTTAAAGTAGTATGCAAAAATCCCACAGGATAGCAGGCAGGGGACATCCGTCCCCAACTGAGGACAAACACCGCATAAGGATGAGGAACCTATGAGGATTGGTGGAATATTGTTAACCAATACAATAGTCGAAGGACCGCATCCGGCTGATAAGAGTTGGCATGAGACGGAGCGCTATGGTAGCGTGATTAAGCATGTGAATTTTGAATGTTGTTCGAGTACGGAAGATGGAGCTCCAGTAAAATAGCAACATACAATAGTAGATGATATTATGTTTAGAAACACAGATGCAGACAAGGTGGAGGCTCCGACAATCGACTCAATGGTCATTTCGGCCCTGTTATAGTGAGAAGGATATTGGTTCATTGTGGAAGTTCTGCAAATATAATTTTCAAAAAAGCTTATGATCAGACGAGGATGGAAGCCAAGGACTTGAAACCGTCTAAATCTCCCATTTATGGCTTTAATGATGCTACAACCGAAGCTGTTGGTTATGTTGAATTATCCATGGAGTTAGGAGAAGGTGATCGCAGGAGAGTGCGGATTCTACCTTTTGTTGTTTTGGATGTTGACTCTCCATACAATGCTTTTCTAGGTCGACCGGCCCTAGTTGAGTTCCAAGCAGCTCTTGCCCTATGGTGTTTGACTTTGAAGTTCCTGACAGATAATAGTGTTGGAGTTGTCCATGGTGATCAGGCGACCAGATGTGCATGTTATGTAGCTAAATTGAGGGATGCTCAACGAAAGGAGAAAGGTAAGGGTGTGGAGAAATCTGTCTGCATCCAAGCCACTGAAGATTGAAACCAGTGCCTGAGCCTTGGCTCGGACACTATAATCGGTTCTATAGAGATATAGATCCGAGAGGTGGTAAGGAGAAGCCCAAAGAGACCAAGGCTGCACCAGCCAAGATGATGATTGACATCACAGTCAGCCACGATGACCCATTATGGGTCCAAAAGATCGGATCACAGCTCAGCCCCTCGATGATGAAAGAACTTGCTGACTTTATTCGAGCGAGTCTCGACATGTTTGCTTGGTCTCACTCTGACATGTGTATGATCTCATCTGCCAATGCGAGCCATGCATTGAATATCAACCCGAGGCATGTCCCAGTGAAACAAAAAAGGCATGGGATGGATCCATAGAGATCTACCGCTCTTAAAGAGGAGGTGGATAGGCTCAAAGACAATGGGTTTATTCATGACGCCCTCTACCCTAAGTGGTTATCTAATCTTGTACTTGTGAGAAAGGAAAATGGGAAATGGCAAACATGCGTTGATTACTTGAACTTGAATAAGGCATGCTCGAAAGACAACTTTCCCATTCCGAGGATTGACCCTGTGGTGGACTTAACCGCGGGACACGAATTGCTACCTTTCATGGATGCATACTCAGAATATAACCAGATCCCGATGCACATTCCCGATCAAGAGCACACCAACTTCATTACTGATGTTCGATTATATTGCTATATGGTAATGCCATTTGGACTAAAGAACGCAGGAGCGACCTACAAATGCCTAGTCAATAGAATGTTTAATGATCAGATCGGAAAAACGATGGAGGTATATGTGGATGATATGCTTGTGAAGTCACGGTGGTCCAACGACTACATTAGAGACCTGGCAGAAATCTTTGAAGTGTTATTTTAACGTTGCATCAGGAGAGTTCTTGGGTTTCATCGCTAATGCCCGCGGAATCGAAGCTAATCCCGAGAAGATCCAGGCTATTCACAATATCCAAGCACCAAATACTATCAATTAAGTACAGAGCTTGAATGTGAAGGTTGTCGCTATAAGCTAATTTATTTCCAGAGCTACCGATAAATGCATTCCTTTCTTTGACTTAATTAGGAGAGGAAAAATGATTTTTGAATGGACACAGGATTGTAAAGACGCATTGCAAGCTTTGGTGAATCACTTAGAGAGACCTCCTATCTTGTCAAAGCTAGTAGATCATGAGGACTTGTATATCTACTTTGTTGTGTTGGTACACGCTATAAGTGCCGTGTTGCTTTGCGAAGAGAATCAGATCCAGAGACCAGTCTATTATGATAGCAAGCGATTAATGGGAGCTGAAAGGAACTATCCGAAGATAGAAAAACTGGCATACTGTTTGTTGATTACTTCACAAAAGCTCTGCCCTTACTTTTAGGCACATCCTATCAATATTTACACCTACCAACTGTTACGACAGGTCCCGCAGTGACCTGAGACGTCTGAAAGGTTACTCAAATGGAATATCGAACTTTGCCAATTCGACATCACTTATCTTCCTCGAGGGGGTATCCAGGGTCATGCACTAGTGGACTATATAGCAGAATTTACCATGCAAGATGATTTCCCAAAGAGCAGTAAAACCCCTACCATATGGTGGAAGTTATATACAGATGGAGCATCCAATGATTGTTGTTCTAGAGCTAGAATTGTGCTTGTAACTCATGAAGATCGGTCAATTTGCTATTCTTTAAAGCTCGATTTCCCTGCAACAAACAACGAAGCTGAGTATGAGGCTCTGATTGCTGGACTTATACTCCCCAAAGAACTAGAGTTAAAGTCTTTTGAAATCTTTTGCGACTCACAATTGGTAGTATACCAAGTCAGGGGATATTACCAAGCTAAAGGAAAATGACTTGCTCCGTATCTTACCCAAGTCCAAGAGTTGTTGACTGACTTTGAGTACTACGATATTACGCACATTCCTCGTGATCAAAACAAAGAGGCTGATTCATTAGCAAAGTTTGCTAGCTCCAAGGACGCATAACAGATGGGCTTGGTTCCAATCGAAGTATCAAACGCTCCGAGCATAAGCCTGATGGAAATTGACCAGGTACTAGAGACGGAGCCTAAGAAGGAGCCATGGATGACTCCAATTAAAGACTATTTACTATAGGGAGTTCTTCCTGAACGAAGGAATGAAAAACGACAAGTCCTTTGTAAAGCTTCATGATATATCATAAATGAAGGAGTTATGTACAGAAAGGGTTTTTCTATTCCCCTACTCCAGTGTATCGCTCATGATTAAATAAAACGAGTCCTAAAGGAAGTTCATGGAGGGGAATGTGGCGATCACACTGGGGGCAAACTCTAGCAAAGAAAATACTCTGTTACGGGTATTATTGGCCTACCGTCAATCGAGATGCTGCTGATTATGTAAGTCAATGTGACAAATTCCAGATATATGCAAAAGTTCTAAAAGCTCCACCGATGGAAATTTCACGAATGGTCAGCCCATGGCCATTTGCCATGTGGGGTATAGATATTATCGGTTCCTTACCGATCTCTAAAGGTGGTGCGAAGTACACTATCGTCGCAGTTGATTACTTTACCAAATGGGCCGAAGTGTAACCTTTAGCCACGATCACAACCAAGAAAGTAATCAACTTCATCGTCTAGAACATCATCTGTCGTTTTGGTCTTCCACGAACTATTGTAATGGATAATGGGACTCAATTTGACAGTGTTGAATTCAAAGACTTCTGTCATCGACATCATATTGAAAAGAGATTTGCAGCTGTCGCTCACTCTCAAGTGAATGGGCAAGTTGAAGCTGTGAAAAAAATCATAAAATCCATTTTGAAGAAGCATTTGGAGAAGACTAGAGGCAAGTGGGTGGATGAACCCACGACAACACTATGGACTTATAATAAGACCACCCACAAGTCTACGATTGGCCATACTCCATTCGCCCTTGCTTACGGTTCCGAAGCCATTATCCTTGTTGAGCTTGAAGTTCTTTCTTATTGAGTGACCTACTGCGATCCCAAAACGAATAAAGATCTCCTCTTGGAATCTCTAGACTTTATAGATGAGAAGCGCAAAGAAGCTAATTTGAGAGCAGTTGCACATCAGTACCGAGTCGCCCAATACTACAATACTAAAATCCGACCTAGAAGCTTCGAAATCGGCGATCTCGTCTTAAAACGGGTTTTCCCTGCCCCATCGCAAATGAATCCAACTTGGGAAGGACTGTAATGATCTGCCTTTCTTGCTACCAAAGACGACATTTAATACATCCTTGGTATTCATGTGTCGATCATTTAGTCGTATGAAAGACAGGTCATTAGGGGTGAAAGAAAGAAAAGAAAAAACTAAACAACACAAAATCTCACAATGCAACGGAACAAGATATATTACTCAACATAATATATTACAAAATGTTACATCAGAGTCATTCTAATACAAATTCTAGCCTAGGACAGTTATAACAGCATGTCCCTACCTAACTCGCACAATATACATATAATATAGCGGAAACAAGAAAAATAAATAGCTATCGATGAAGCCACCTGCTCCAAGGTAAATCTGGGGAAAAACCCGAACTACTTGGCTACCCATTCAGATTTGAGCACCCAAGAGTTTAGAAAAAAGGGAAAATAAACCCCGAGTCAGACATGGGTCTAGTGTAAGTAAATCATAAGTCTTTCACTTTATAAAAAACTTTAAATCAAAAGCATCTTGTAATAGCACGCCGCATATAAACACGGACGGGTTTTTACCTTACGATAACCAAAACATTTGTATATAAAATCCAGTGATATTATAATAATGTCTATGGTTTCAAATACATATCAAAATAGCTGAAATGGTTACCATATTAAATTCCAGCATACTAGGTTCTACAATCTAAAATCTTAAAGGCACGTATTGGAGATTGGATTCCATACTATGGCAAGGTAAGGAACTACCTTCCGATAGTACACCCCTAGAAAATGCACCGAAGTTTGACAAGAAATTCTTATACCCCTGCTACATAGAGCCGGCTGCCCCTTTAACATGACGAGCCGGATTACCCCATCCTTTTTTGACACCGATGCCTTATACTACCACGGTGTTTACGTGCAAAACAATTCGAATATGGACAATCTAGAATGGGATGGCGGATCCTAATGGTAGCTGACCACATAGCTCTACTGCATACCATGTATTTTCCATTTCCTGGTTTGTGAGGCTCGCGAGGTCACGTCTTTACCTTCTTCCTCCTAGCAGACCATCTTGGAATGCTAAAACTGCCCTCCAAGCAGAGATACAATGCCGGCATTCATCCATGCAAGTTGTTCCGGGATCGAACAAACATTCTACATTACTATCTTCCTTTTGGAATCACCCTCTAGAAGAATAGTATAACTCCACAACATACTTCAATATGATTTAACATCGTTCGTTATTAGTTTGGAGTGGTTCGAATAAATCCGAGGACCGGTATCTCCAAAACTATGCGATAACTTCCAACTAACTCAATTCCGGTTCTTTTGGAAGTATGCACTAAGTAATCGAGTCCTCACCGAGGAACTTGAATATACCCGACATATCTTCTTAGTCAAAAATGGTCTAGATTTGATAGTCGGTTATACTATCAAATAACAAACAACAACCAATTCCATTTGAGATTTATTTATCCACAACAACCACTAAGCCACAAAACAAATCTTTATTTAGTAAATCTCTTTTCAAAATGTTTGTCTAAAACATTCATATACTTATCTCTCTGACATAAGTATATTCACAAAACATTTGGGAATAACTTCTTACTTCCATATCTTGTTAAAAAGGATTAAACAAATGTTGTTTAAATTGGAGGTAAGGACAACCCTAAACACTATTCTCTCGGTGTTAAGTGTGGAACGGATGTTCTATACCATCATTTTTGAAAGGTCAGTTTAGAGAAACCCAGATCTCAAATTCATTTTATACTTCTTTCGATAAATCCTTTTTAATCAAATCCATTTCATTCATGAAATCTCTTTTACTTGAAATCCAAATCCATTTCAAAACTTTCCAAACTTCCAAATTCATTTATAAAACCCTTTTATAAATTATTCAAAATCATTTATATAAATTTCTTTGATAAATATCCAAACATTTTATATAAATTTCTTATAAATATCCAAACCTTTTTATAAGCTCCTTTTATGAATATCCAAATCTTTTTCTAAAATTTCTTTTATAAATACCCCAAAATCATTTATAAAACTTCTTAATAAACATTTCCTGTTTAACAACTTCTTAGATAACCTTAAATCAATTTAGCTTCCTTTAAACAAATCCATTTTATAAATCTCCTTTATTATGAAATCTTCTTTGCTTAAAAGCTCAAATCCATTTACCCAAAGCCATTTTTAAATTTCCAAATTCCTTTATAAAAACTTCTTTTTATCACATGGAAAACCATTCCCATTAGTTAAAAACATTTTTATTAAAACCATTTGTCAAATCATTCTTTAAATATCTTCTTCAAAATGCAATAACTTTGCCACTATTTCAAAAAGAAAATGAAATATTTATCATCACAAAATCAAATGGAGGCTTAGCAACCAAAATGGTGCTTTTAATTTGGTTTTACTTATCCATTTTAACATGGCATCACATAATAACAGGTATATAAGGGGTCAACACATAACAATCAATCAACTTAAGTAAATGTCCAAGCTAATTGTAATAGCAGAATGGTGTTTTGTTCTGCTAATGGATGTCATTTATTTTTCCTAATCATATGGGGTTACTTAAGGGTAAGCGACACAGAAATCCCTTGATTTAAAAACAAGCTCGAAAAGAAAACACTTTAAAACAAAACCGATTAGTTAAACTCAAAGCGATTTTAAAATAATTTAAAACCTTTGTAAATAAAAATCAAATCCTTGTTAAATAGTAATTAACTCTAATTAAGGGTAATTAAACCTTATTAAAACATAATTAACTTTAATCGAAGATTAATTAAATAAAAACCCCCTTTTAAAATATTAATTAATTAAAAATTACCTTAAATAAATAATTAAATAATAATTGATTAATCCTTAATTACAAATTAAAAAATAATTAACTTTAATTAAATAACCAATCATGATTAACTTAATTGATTAACACAAGTTTATAAACCATTATTAATAATGATTAAGTACTAAGTACCTTAATTAATTAATCATTAAATAAATAAATAATTAAATAATTTGTCTCTAATTACTTAAATAAAGTTAGAAAATATTTTCTTAAAAGGTTTCTGAGTGAAAACAAGTTTAGATTAGAAAAATAGTTAGATTTCCCGAACTACGCGTATAGCGACTAACATACGGACCCGTAATTTCAAAACTTGGGTTTTAAGCAAATTAACTTCAAAACTCTATTTTCACACTTTAAAATTTATAACAAAGTTAGAAAATATTTTCTAAAAAGTTTCTAGGTGGAAATAAGTTTCGGATTTGGAAATAGTTTAGTTCTTGCGAACTACACGTATAGCGACTATCACTATACGAACCCGAAATTTCAAAACTTGAAATTTTGATTTTCTAACTTTTAAAACTTCAACTTTTAACTCTTGTCTTCTTTAAAACATACAAATAAACTTTTGAAACCAAAACCAAAGATTTAAATTTAAAAACTTTTCACTTTGAAAACAAAAATCATACTTTCGACAAAAAACGGATTTCTACATCGCTTTTGGTTAGCGAATCGCCACCTTTGTGTCATTAACCCACATACAACACATACAACATTCCATTATAATATTACATCATAACATTATAGCACCATCATAAATAAAGTATTACTTCACAATACTAACTAACTTTTCCAATATTCAAGATAAAATCTTTATCGCCTACTTAAACTTCGGCATAAGCAACCAACACCAAATCAACATATATGCATGCAAACAAAACATATAACACTAATACATACTTAAGCAATATTTTAACTCATAAATTTTGCAACTTTAAAAGTTAGTAACTTGAGTTCTAAATACACGAACTTTACTCACCAAAGTGAATCGAAACTAAGCCAAACTTCCACCGAACTTGAATATACTCCTAGCAAACCGCCTTAACTTGAAAATATGACTTTGTGTGTCCTTGGAGGGATAAGTTTGGCTCGGCCTTGGCTAGTATTGGGCTCGGCCTAGGTTAGTTTGGGAATGATGGAGCTTGTTTTGGAGAGGAGTGATACTCGAAGTGAAGTAGGAAGGTTTAAACTTGATTTTAGAAGTGTATACACAAAATTTTAACTTAAGAATTTCTCTTGGAAGCCAACATGAAGAGGATAGACATGAATATGGATGATGGTGTAAAGGATGAATGTGTAGAGATATGTGGTATTTATAGAAAATGAGAGGGTAATTTAGTAAAATGACTTTAGTATAAAATTAAAATAAATTTATCATGAAAGCATGCTTGCCATACCTCCCCACCATCCTCTCCACACGTTCTCCCCCTCCCCTCTCCCATGCTCTTATGTACTAGCCTAGGTGATATAGGTGATGGATGAGCTTAACTTAGGGTACTTATGTTACTATTTGACACTATTCATAGCACACTTGATTAATATAAGTCAAATCACCATTATCTTAATCTAATACTTTCTTTAACTTAATATAAACTCATTTTAATCCTATGGTACATATTTATGTGTGTGTGTGTATGTTACACAAATGTGCACAACGTTTCATACGACTTTCAGGTGTCGAAAAGTGAAATTTCAAAAAACATTCTTCGGTCACAGTTTCTATTTTTATTTGAACTATCTATATTGTTAAACAAATTTTTAAAACTATTTTACCATCATTATTAAATAATTAAAATATGTTTATTTGCTAATAAAAATCCATTTATTGAAAATATAAAATATATTTAAATAGCTTATTTCAAAGTGGAAAAATCCCGTGTCGTTACAAATCTATTTTACCATCATTTGTTATTATTTAAAAGATTCATATTATTTTTAGTTTATAAAACCTATTATTTGAATATTTGAAATTTATTAAATATTCACAAATCAAGGTGGTAAAATGGGTCGTTACAAGGATCGTATGTCTTTAAGCAGAGGCTTGGAGAGGGAATTTTCAAGCTAGCGACCATTGATAGCATCACACTCTCAAGGGCGTGGAGTAGCGAGCATTTACGACACTATTTCACTTAATTTATTTCTTTTCTATTTAGTTGTATATAATTTCGGGATTTGCTTTAGAGTTTTATTTTCTAGATATGTAATAAGACAAATTATGTCATTTCTTTTCGTTTGGCAAGTAAAGTTTTGAACTTCCTTCACATCTGTGTTTGTTATAACATTACATGTTAGTTATTAGAAAACTGACTGATATTGATATGTCTAAGCAGGTTCCCAGAGTTTGGAGCTGGCCAATTACGTTAGATCCCGATTGAACTAAACATGACGAACGTGGTCCGACCGTTCGTTTGATAATTTTCGTTTACAACCCGATGGACAAAGTACATAACAAGGAATGGATGTGACTCGATCATTCGATAACCAAGTTAATCCTATCAAGTGATGGGATAGTCATGAATCAAAAGCGATTGTGATTCGACCGATCACTCGGTAAGTCAAACCTTAGACATTTTGATAAATCGACCAATTAAGGAAAGTATGATCTGACTATTTTTCGAATAACTCTAAGTCCCCAAAGTGTGGACTGGAGTATAAAAACAAGCCGCATGCGATTCGACCATCCGCTAACCAACTCCTATTCCTAGAGTGCGGATATGAGTATAAACAAATAGATGAGTGCGGTTCCACTACTCACTATTCCGTGAACTCCGTCCTGAAACCGATAGGAGGAGCATAAACTCGCTAAGGATGGAGTTCAGTCATCCACCATCTAACTCCGCTAACCCGAGACTAGAGGCAGGAGTATAATCCCTCAAATCGCTGAATTCAGCAGCACAATAGTAGGGCTCAAGCCCCGTGTTAGGTATGACTCAGAGCCACGATTGCATGGAGGCCTTGGGATAAAATTAATGGATTATCATTCAAATCAACGAGCAACGAATTACAAGTACATTGAATGGAAAAGTAATAGCTCAACTACTTAAATAACGATTCACACGAAGTTCAATAGAAAACAGAGAACTTTTATTTGCATAACAAGCTTCAAAATTGTGATACAAGTCTATTCAAAAATGGGGGTCGCACCCGCACAATCACGGCCAATAAAAGGGAAAATAGTTATACAAGCTATGTGTAAACTGAGCCAAAGCAACGACTATTTCTTTTGTCCTTTCTCTTTCTTGGATTTTTTTAAAGTTGTGCCACCTGAGCTTCTTCCTGTCCTTTTCCTCGATCCTTTACCTCCCTTGGCATGAGAGCTTTCAAAGGTTGGAGGAAGTTCTTTGGGAATTGGCCCACCAAGTGCAATGACTTGTAATGTGACGAGATTTGGATCGTCAATGTCCACGTCAACGGGTTCAGCCTTAGCTTTTTTCTTTAACAATTCCTCCCTCTCAATGCGCTCTTTTAAGCTGAGCTCACCGGTATGTTCAGTGGCGCCAGTAATTACAATGTCATCCAACTCATCAGGCAACGGGGGATCTTCAACTTTATCATCATCAAGTGCTCTGATAACTTGAGCGTCGGGCCCTGGATCGTCGATGGACATCGGAATCTCAGTAGATGCCGATTGTTGCTCCACGGTGGCATCACCTTTTGGAGTTTGGATGGGACTCGGAAGACCTGCGGTTTTGTGGAAACAAGAAGATAAGCCCATGAATATTGGGCACGAGGAACGAAACCTCTTGAAAAGTGGAGAGTAAAGCGGAATACCTACGTCCGGTTGACTCTCAGTTGTCGCCGGAGTGCTCCCTTCCAAATAGGGTGCAGCACCTTAGATTGATAACTAGGTTTGTCCGAATTGTAGCTTAGATCTTGTCCTGAGCCGAGAGAAACTGACGCTTTGGTTTCTTGAAGAGAAGAGGGGCTTTTGGAATCGAACTCCGAAGACTCGGCAGTGTTTTTCCCTTTAATGGAGGGTGCTAGAATGTCAAAATATTGAAGTCTCGCAGCAGCAAGGTCTAGAGGTTCATCCCCATGAAGAATCTCCCATGCTAGTTTCTCTTCGTCTAAATCAGCTTCGCCAAAGGTTCTCTTTTTCATTTCAACAATGTATTCCCAAGCATCGGCGAGCGACTCAAGATAACCCTCACCAAGAAAGCTTAGATCGTGATGGATAAGGACTTTAGCATTGTATTCAATGATCAGGGGATCGAACGTGTCCTTAATTTCATTTCGACTAGCTTCTTTGGCATCCTCTACCGGGCCTCGATCTGTTCTCTCATCTCATTGCGGCATGCTTCTCTCGCCTCTTCTTTGAGGACTTCAATTTGAGTAAGTTTCTCATCAAGGTTAATCTTCAAATTTCGAGCTTCAACGGCCTCTTCGCAATATCTTTGTGATTCCTCTTGAGCTTTAATTTTCTCCTCCCACTCCTTCTTAAGAAGTTCTTCAAGCTCCTCAACGTGGTGGGCCAATATATTTTTCTCCTTTTGCAAGGTATCTTTTCCCAAAGCAAGCGCACCGCTGCGGTTGAGGGCATCATCAAGTTCCTTTTATGGGCAGCTTCTAGATGACTTACCGCCTCAAATGTTTCCTTAGCACTTTTGTCTGCCTCGGTTGGCTTCACGGTCAAGTCTGAAATCTCAGTGTCTTGATGTTTAATTATATCTTTATCATGGATCGCCTCTATCTTGAGATGATAGATTTCAAGCTGTCTCTCGATAGACACCTCAGAGTTGTTCCCTGCTAAGTGCTGGAATGATTCATGTTGCACAAAAATGTCATTGACGCTTGCGAGAATACTTGCCTTAGCATTTCCTGGTATTATATGAATGGAGGGGTGGAACTTAAGCTCGTCTTAACATATCTTTGGAAAATTGACCTTAAGTTCGGCCAATTTTTCTACTGTGGAAACTTCAGGAGCCATAGTCGGCAAAGATGGTTCAGAAACGACGATTGGACGTTTGCTCGACCTGCGGTCACGGGACTACTTGGAGCTGGATGAACCAGAATACTACTCAGGCGGTATGGTAATTTGAGGACCATGGAAAGAGGTCTGATCGCCACTATGCACTGGAAGATTAGGTTGAACATCCTTATGGGATGACCGAGACTGGGACTTATGTTTGGAAGATGAAGATTCCCTCGAACGACGACTTCTTTCTCGGCCGCCATCCATCTCTCTACGCCTACCCGATTTTGAATCACAGTTGGATCTGTATTGCGTCGAGGAGCCCCTTAAGCGATCAAAATCTCGGGATTAAGACATCACACTTGCAAATACCAAACAAAAGTGTATAAATGACCATTATACAAAAGACAGATGTAGATCGTGTAGTGAAGTGCGCATGATTGTGAGTATCCTAGTGTCCCCCCGACGGAGCAGTTGCTGCAGCCTTGCTCATATGAGTTTTCTCTCCTTTGCCGGTAGGAAGAATGTCGTCACCACTTTTGGTGGGAGAATTGAGCCCCTTAATACAGATGTTGGGGAAGTCATAAGTAATTATGTCATCAGGGATTTGGAGATTTGAAAACCTTTCATCGAGCTTTCTAAACGTTGGGAGGATGAATCTTCATCGTTGGAAGTGATAATAACTCAGGCTCCTTAGCAGTTTTTCTCCTACGGAGCTTATATGCAAGCTTCTTTCTTCTCCTAGCTGGCGTGTGAGGTTGGGCGCCTTGTGACGGTTCGATCATAGGTGCATTGCACGGATCTACATCAGCATCGCCAGGCTCGTTGGTCCTGGCACCCCTAATTTTGCCCTCTTCGGCGTCATCCTGAGTCCACTCGACTGAGGGCATGACAGGATTATTGATATCACCTTCTTGTTCTACAGCATATCCTAGTAGTACAACGCTTCCTGGAATCCCAATGCTGCGACCTTCCTCCAGCAAGCTGAACAGAGATAACCATTAATCGGTTATGGGAGTCTAATGTCCCTGTCTTCGATTGGGGTGGCATGAATTGCAGAGATTGCTCTTAGAAAACTATCGCCCTCTGGACGTGGACGGACAATTGTAGATTTTCGGAATGTTAGTTGATTCAGGATATGACTTGAGTTAAAGAATTTGAGAATAAAGCGAAGACGACACTTACGTCCTTCCAACCATCGCCTTGCAAAGCCAGGTTGGCATCGGGCATAGAACCATTCATGTTTCAAGAGGTTGAGCTTGTTCCAAGTAGCCATTAAGACTTGACAGTTGGGCGAAGACTCGAGGAAAATGTAGGAAAGGCTCCTTGTCCATCGTTTGAAGTTGTAAATAAACCTGATGTCCATAGGAGTTTGTGGGCGGAACAAGACATTCATAAATAGTAAGAAAGTGTCGCATGGAGAAAGGCACAGCTATTTTGTGTAGTTGAGTAGGAGCTATTTCAAGATATTTTAGCATCTCCCGAATAAAAGAATTGAAGGGCGGCATACACCCGGCCTAGCACATGAACTTATTGCATGTTGTATACCCCTCCAGGGGTGAATGAGCCCTGTCGTTCACCGAAGGATCCAGAACGTCTTCGGAGGGAATCTCGTGTCTAGAACATAGTCTACGAAGAGCGACCTCACCAATTCTGGAGGCTTGAGAATCTATTGGGTTATCTAAAAATATAGCGCCTTCTACAGCGTTGGGGGCAGGACTTATATCTTCCGCCAAAAGGACGGGAACGTCAAAGAAAAGGTCGACTGATGGGCCGGAAACTTCCGGCTGTTCAGTTTGATGACCAGGGGAAAGCATGCCAGAAATAGTTGCGGAACTTGACTCGGCTTTGGGATTACTATGTTGTGAAGTTGGTCCCGAAGACATTGTAGCTAGGGGATATGAACGTCTGAAGTCCATGTCAACTATACTCAGTAGATAATCGAGAATAGAAAAGTTTACCTGTCTCCTTGTGCTAAGTGTAAGCTAGTGTGGTGTAGTGTCGTATAGTGCAAAGATAAGCAGCTTAAAATAAGAAAGCGAAGTTAAACGATGAGACTTTGGATTCCAACTAGAGTGACCGTCATCACTGACCGTCTCAACTGGCGAATAGATTGATCGGTTGTGTAAGCTTTGGGATCGATCATCTGCATATCGAAGTGTGAAATCCGTTGTTAAAGTCCATATGTTAAGTTTTAGTTCATGTTCTAAGTCCCAAGGATTTGATCGTTCAATTTTGAGTTCAATAGTGAATATGCAAGTCACGTTGTTCATCATCGTCATATGTTCAAGTTCATTAAGATGGGATTGGTTATAATTGCTCAAACAAGTGATTATGGATTGGTTTTCGAGTTCAATTCAATGCATAGAATTAGCCAAGTACGTATATGTTGATCCCTAAATAGCTGATCCCAGTCCCAAAACAAGACAACCGATCCCTCTCTCCAAATGATCCATGACGATCCCTTTTCTTCACCAAAACTACCGATCCATCCACGCTAGCAAAAATGACCGATCCCTCCACGCTAGCAAAAATGATCGATCCCTATCACAAAGCACAACTACAGATTCCTCCATCCATCACTGCCGACCCTTATGCTCGGCCGCCTTTATAATTTCCAACATTCCAACTTATCCCTCCTCCATTCAATGAAACTACCGATCCCTCCATGCAAATCAAAGACGACCGATCCCTCTCCTTCCACGTTCTTGTGCTATCCTTCAAACTTTTTGACCGAAGTTTTTGTCCTATGCTCCTTTCTTCCACTTTTTTTCTTTTCTGCCGAACCCTATACCATATCCCACATCTCATCTCCTATAAGCAGCTTCGACAATCAATTCTTCATCATGTCGAATTCCAAACCGTCGCCAATGGAATAGAATCCATTGTCTCGTCTTAAAATCAAAAAAAATTAATAGCAAGTAACATACCTAAATATATCAAAGACAAGCGGTTCGAGGAGAAAGATTGGATTATGAATTAAATGGAAGGCGAAATGATAACCTAAAGCTAAATAGGAAGGTTGATTTATAGATGAAGGCGATGTTTGAGTGGAAAGGAAGGGATCGGGTTTTTTAAAGGCAAGGAAGGGTTCAGTCGTGGGAAAGTAAATGGGAAGAAGATGGATATGTGAAGGTTGGAAGGGAGGAGTGTTAGTTTATATATGGAGACGAGGGTTCGGTCCATGGTTTCGATTCAAAGCAAAGGAGAGAGGAATCGACTAAAAAGATGCCGATCCCTATAAGCATGTATACATAAAAAAGAGGGAGGGATCGGCTAGAAATATGTCGATCCCTATAAAAAAAAGGAGGAGGGATCGGCTAAAAATATGTCGATCCCTGCAAACGTTTTTTTTAAAAGAAGAAAAGAGAAGGGATCGGCTATGAGCATGTGTGCATACAAACATGGATATAAAGATTATGTAAAGTACATACACCCCAAATGCCATGAAATTGTATCTAACTCAATGAAAATTGACGACGACTCGTGAACGTACGAACAAGTTCGGGAGTCAACGACAAGAACGTGTATCTAAACATGCACGTGTATGGTAAAAAAGTTCAATTTTTGAAATCGACAGAAATTGAAATCATACTTGAAGCTTTCAAGTTCGAGGCCGGACCAGATAACCAAAGCTTATTAGTCTCGTGGAACCGGACTTAAATATCAGTTGACGGAATATAACCCTGGATTTATACTATCGGAAATCGACTAAACGTCATGACAATTAAAGAGAGATACAACACTCTGGAAATATAGACAGGGGGATAGCGACTATTCATAAAACTGGACGTATTTCTTTCCGATGACTCTAACTTGCTTCGATTCAAAGCACATCGTGTTCAGCACAAAACGTATTTTGGGGGGCAAGTGTTATTCGGCATTTTGACCCAGCTCTATTAAACTGATTGGACAAGTTAGAGTCGATTGCTATCAAGAACGATGAGTCCAGAGTGATGATTGTGGGACCCAGAATTCAAGTACAGATAATAACCTGAAGTCGAGGTTGAATGGAATTGATAGATACGCAAGGTAGAATGTTCGAAAGACGAAATATGGTTCAACATATAGGAAGGATCGACATAAATTAACTACCATCATAGGGATCAGTATGTTTCAGGGAGTAAGAACATCTCAATAGAAAACAATAAATATATCAAGATCCACAAGTCCAATGCATATGGAATTTTGTGAGAAAGATATGGGGACCCTGGGGAGCCTACCCTAGGGATCGCACCTCAAGAAGATGAAGTCAGAGGGATCGACACTCTTCCCTTGGTAGGGATCGGCAGGAATCAGCAAGCAATCCATGTTGAAGCAAAGATCAAGCGATAACTCAAGTTCTACTGATTCAGTTGGCATGACATTTGGAGGCTAAACATATTTTAGCGTGAGGAAGCTACCATAGGGATCACATCCCAAAATTCACCAAAGTAGGGATCGGTACCGATCTCTCTTTTTTGGGAATTGGGTCATGCGATCCCTCTTGCGGGTCCATATGGTTTTGGAGGTCCTTCTGCCGAATTTTCAAGAAGATATTTGGCCATCTTCGTCTATAAATACAGGCTTAGTTGTTCATTCTAGGGACCTTTATGATGCTAGTTGCTTTATACTCTTTTGTAACTAAGGATTTTCATCTGATCCCTATTGTACTCGGTTTATAAAGTGAATAATAAAGCAATCTGTTCAAAATGGACGTAGACAAACAACATCGAACCACTATAAATCGTTGTGTTCATGTTATTATTTCAATTTACTGCTATTTTTATGTTATTATCCTCTATTTTCATTTTATATATTTCATTTATTTCTCTTCAAAACCTCTATTGGGTGTTTGTGCCAATTTTTGGTGCAAAGAGATGCCTCCAATGGTCATGAGTAAGTTACCGTCCATCTTATGGAAAATATTACATGCACTAATCTCAATAGACTTATCACTATCTCTTTCTCAATACATCTTGATTAGGAACATTTTTGAACAAGTATTCATTTGTATGATCCAATACTCTACATTCGCAATTGCGATCAACGATTTTCTTGTTGTATAAATACCGTGTGTTTAAATGCTTTGCCTAACATCATAATATAACAATATATGGAATAGAAGATAAAACCAAAATATTCTTTTATTTCAAATAAGATTTGCTATAAGAATTAAGTTATATAATCAAATTACATAATTGCTCCTATGACACATTCATATCTCTATCAATGCCAACCCGCTTCAATATTTTTCTCAGCTTCTCTAACTTAACAAACCCTTCGATTATCATCGTGCTTATTCTTCCTTTGTTGCACATCCAATAACAGTTCAACTTTTTTGTATGAGTTAAATATGCATATAGTTTTTTAACATTCTAAACTTAACATTTTCTTGAGATATTGGAAATTTCTCCGAAGAGATTTTGGTATATAAAGTTGATAATTCTATGTTTCAAAAATTAATATCTTTTTACCTTGATCAGAAGTGGAATTCATATTTGAAAATTCGTAGAGAGGAGAAATGTGAAAATGCGAAGAGAAAGAGAATGAAAGATAATTCCGTGTAAAGTTTACATTCTTTGTTCCGGACTTATACACAATAAGTAAGAACATACGTGTGTTTTTGGGAAAATGCTTATATTTAAGGGACATGTTTAAATCTAACTTTTTTGGGTATAGCTTACATTGTTTTAAGGTGTAAGTTGGTCTGATCGAACTGAACATACGTGTGTTTGTAAGAATTTTTATTTTTATTGTATAAGAAACTTGTACTTAGACAGATCAGATGAGAATTTTGCTCCAATTCTCTTTAGACGAACCACGTTTGGAGTCGGACAATACAAAAATCACCCGGCGGTTCATACGAACACGATTTCTAATTGGAACGAACGAACGCCATCTGGGACAAAAATCACACCTCTGTATGTTTTTGTGATATCATTTCATCAGTCGCAGACTCAAATCTTTTTTTGTGGAGAGTAGTGACCTACATGCAAAGTTGGTGAATGCCTACTGTGAATTTAATTAAACGATTTGAATTTACTATTCAGTGCACAACTTTATATTATATTAATTAATTGCGGGTGAAATTGAAAAGGACGATACATGGTTATATAACCGGACAAAGGATAAGCCATGTTCCATTCGTGGCACGTTGACGGAAAGAAATTATTATATTGACATATAAAGAAGCGTGTCCAACAATTTTTTTTTAATGTTCGAAGATGTGACTTAAAATCAATACTCTTCTGATAATATAACTTTTTTAAAACATGTCTTCTATAGATAATTACTAACCAGCTGTTGAGAACGTATGGCTTATTAAGTTTGGAAATAGAAACGGAAGCCTAATTTCTACCTTATTGCTCGAGCATTAAAGTTCGGAACTTAAAAGCATTCATTGTTTGTAATAATAGCTACTAGTTCAATGTTATCATGGACAGAATTGGACCCTTGCATGCTTTTGTCCTTGTGCGTTATAAATTTATTCAATCAAAACTTCGCTGTAATGAACAAATTAATATGCAATATTAAATTCGTAATATCTTTCCAGATTTATCGGATTTCGGTTCTGTTTTCACCAATAAATCACAAATTTTATTATCTTTCTATTAAGGTTCACGTATAATATGTTTTAAGAATATATTTTTTCAATTGTCAGTGGCAAATATTTAAATATTTGTCAGCAAATTCAAGTAAACAAATATTTGTCACTCCACCTTATTCAGAACTCACTTCACCTTGTTTAAGATTCACTCCATCTTTAAAGTTCTCATGCATGCCTAGAATAGACAATCTTCCTTGAATTTACAAAGTAAATATTTGCTTATTTGAATATTTGTCTGGAAAACATTCGCCAAGAAAACAATCGCCAAGCAAATTCAAGAAAGCTTGTTCAGGGACCCACTCCACCTAGTTCAGGGACCAACTTCATCTTTGAAGTTCCCATGCATGTGTACAATACTTGAATGTTTGAATATTCGCCTAACAAATATTTTCCATGCCAATTCAAGTAAGCAAACATTTGTCACTCCACCTTGTTCAGGACACACTCCACATTGTTCACGACCCGCTCCACCTTCTTCAGTACCCACTTCACTTTTAAAGTTCTCATGCATGTCTATAATATATACTTGAATTTACCAAGCAAATATTTGCTTACTTGTATTTGTCCGACAAATATTCAAATATTTGCCCTGTAAATTTAAAAGAAAAAAAGTTTGTCAAAACATATCATATATGGATTTTAATAAAAATATAATAAAATTTGTGATGGTAAAATCAAAATTGAAATCCGATAAATCTAATAAAAGATATCACATTTTTAATATTGTAAATTAACTTCTCAATATAACAGATATTTGTCTGGGCGGTATGGTATAAATTATAGGGGCTAAATTTATAATGCTATATTCGAAAGTGATAAATTTATTGTTTGTATCAAAATCGGGCACAACACTCTTCGGATGTGTTTGAAGAGATAAAATGAAAAAAGTAAATGTAAAATGAGGTAGATCTAACAGACACACCCATCAACAGATAAGAAAAAGTACAGAAACACACAAATTTAGAATGGTTCGGCGTATAGCCTACGTCCACTATGAAATGATTGATGTTTATTGATTATAACTCCGTGGTTACAAGTGGATTACAATAATACAATCAAAGTACAATAGCAATTTTGGCAGAATATCGGCGTACAGAAGCTAAAAAGATCCCTTTTCTGTAGTTCGAGGGTCACTATTTATAGGCGTAGGCAGCAAATATCTCGCTCAGATCTCGGAGGACTTCTTCTCTCACGTGGGTGGGCCCACGGGATCGAGTTCAGGTGATTACGACTCGATATCAGAGCGATACGAATGAAATTCGTATCGATCAAGAATTGATCCTTTTTGGCTGAAATTGACCTAGTACATTCTTGACGTTGTAGGCAGCTCCTGTGAAAATTTGGTGGCATTTGGACTTATAGATCTCGAGTTATGATCGATGCAAATTTGGATTTGTATGACATTGTCGTCTTTGTATCGATACTATTTCGTATCGGTCATGCATGGCTTTGTTCGTCTCGGTGTTTGCATGCTACTTCGTATCGATGGTTGGATGCCGCCTTCGTATCGATGCCCACTACTAGAAAGGCCTCAAAATGCGACAAAGCCTAGCGACGGCTAAAAAAAACGGCCGTTGCTAGCCTTCGCTTATCGCGATTCAATAACCTGCAGCCGAGAACACAGTTTCATTATTCTCTCCCCCAAATCTATTCCCAAATCCCCTCAGCTCCGCCACCAGCCGCTGCCCTCCGCCGCAGGAGCCGTCGCAACCTTCCGTCGCTAATTTCAACCTCTCCAAACTCGTCGGTATCTCCTATTTTGCTTTATCTTTGTTTAATTTAGGTTTAAATTAAATTAGTTGATGATTTAGGGATTTGGAATTGGATGATTTAGGGGTTTGGAATTGATGAATATATGTTATTAGTTTATGGTATATAGTTTATTATTTGAATTGGGTATATAATGGTAAACCTAATTTAGAAAATTAGTTGATTATGCGTTTGAAAATGGCGATTATTGCGTAATAGGTGATGATAATTAGTGTTGATTTGGTGGTATTAATTAGTGAATTTATTGTTTACTATGTTGTTAAAAATTATGGCTAATTTAAAATCCAAAAAATAGTTCATGATTATTGAATAATATGTTATTGATAAGTTTACAAGAATGTTTGTTATACTGTTGTAAGTGTTAACTACTTATTTAGTTCACAAAATCGTTAATTAAAATTTATGTAGTTAAACAAAAGTTAAAATATGTTTTAAAAATTTAGATTTAATTAATAAATATTTAAGTAGTTAAATGAATTATAAAATAGTTTTTGCAGTTGTTAAAATAGTAACTAATAGTTCCCATTTGCGAGATAAGGTATATTTTCCGAGTTAGTGATAGTTCGCATGGATTTTGATTCATAATTAAACAAATTCTATTTGGCCACATTACTAAAAAAATTTAAGATCATTATTTCACTACAGACCACTAATACTTCAATATTAATATTTTTTTATTTGTGCTTTATTTATGTGAACCCCTTAGAGAATTTTTGGCCCCGTTTGACAAGTGTTGTATATGATCGTTATATGGATATTCGTTTTTTCACAGAATGAACATCTATATTCATCTGATACAACATTTGTTGGATTTGTCCTGGTATTTGGACAAGTTACAAACACAATAAAGTAATCGTATTTTATAAATCATTTCAGTTTAAACAGTTCAGAAAATTTCGATGGCACTTCCTTTTTTCCTTGTGTACACGCATTTGTGTACGATATAGGGAATAAAGGGAAGTGCTGCCGAATTTTTTTAAAATCGTTTAACCTGAAATGATTTATAAAATATGATTACGTTATTGTGTTTGTAATGGGAAGTAGGATAACCGGCCGTCAAAGTAAAAAAACAATAAACTTAAGAATTAAAAATTTGAATGCAATATTTATTTGAATTTGTTAAAATAGTAAAGGGTTATATATGAATTTTTACAAGACTTTAATATGAAGTGTGTTATTCAATCTTCTAACCTACATTTTACAAATCAGGAAATATGTTCGATTATTTTCTCGATCGTAGTTGGATGTATGAACCTCGAAAAGGTATGAAAGGATCAATAAAAGAATCGAATGACATTGATGTAGGGTCGTTGACTGATGAACCGAATGTTTTAATAGATGCATTTGTAAGTACCGAAGAAAATGATATAGAGTACGAGACCGAGTCTGAATCAGAATACGATGAAGACTGATCATAGATGGCATCGCTTGTTGTATAATTCTGAGCTATGTATTAACAATAATGACTGTGTTATGTAATATTCTGAGCTATGTGTAATAATACTGATGACTATATATGATCTGTATCATTCTGAGTTATGCATTATTCTTTTTACGTATGCTTTTTTGATGATTATGTGCAGAGTATGTTTATGTGATGATTACCACTTGACTAATAATTATGTGATGATTATGCGACGATTAATGATTATGTGATATTGATTGATGATTATGTGATTCTTCTCTTATCAGTACTTTTTTCTAAGCAGTACATCTCAGTCACCTTCACTTGGAGCTATGTCTGATAGGCGCCGTTATCGACGTAGTACATCTCAGTCGCCTTCACCTGGAGCAGGTCCGAGTAGCTCTGAGCCAGATCTCCGTCGAGTTGCGGAGATAGTTTCGAAAAGCGTTGGGTATGTATCAAACTTATTTGAATTATATTATATGAAATATATTGAATATATACATCAATATTTCTACAGCGGGTTCGAGGTGGAACCGTCCGATTTCATTTTACAAGTATCAAAAGAAGCATACAAAAGTAGGATGTCTGGCTGTTGGCCTCAGTGGGATAACATCCCAACACATATAAAAAACGCAATATGGGCTGATCTTATGGTAAGTACAACTTTGTAATATATAATTATGCCTTATATAAAACAAAAAACAATATGCCATCATGCCTTATGATATCACTTTTATGTATTCTGTTTTGCTAATTGTTTTTTAATTATATAATCTCTTTTACATAACACGTATGATAATTCAATATGCAGGCAGCTGTACGTGTGGATCCACAGGATATGAATGTTTTTATAAATCATTGGAATAAGAAGATGCGGAAAAATTATAGAGAGACTCTTTCAAGGGCTAAGAGTTCAGGGAAAAAGCCAAGTTGGAAGGGGATGATATTTGGGCTGGATTCCAACAATATTGGGAACCAGAAACATTCAAAGTAAGTTATATTGTCACTATATTTTTACAATTAAATGTGTTGAATTATTTTACTCAATAGTGTGTATAAATTAATAGGAATTATCGGCAAGAAACAAGACTAATAGGAAAAAAAACCCTGCTTTACATCGTGGTGGCTCGAAATCCTTCCAACAACATAGGAGGGAATTGGTAAATAAATTAACTATTCTATTATATTCTTGTATATAATCTATTCTTGTATATACTCATGCAATTTATCAATATAATCTATTCTTGTATATATTCAGTGGGCAAAGTATGGAAGGGAGCCTACAGCGGCTGAGGTTTTTAGAGTCACACATGTAGTGGAGCATACAGATGAGGATGAGAATGTTTCATATGATTGGTCGGATGACAAGGCTGCTTCTGTAATGGTAAATATGTTTATTTCTGTAATGAAAATATTTCATATTCGTTTATTTCACAGTAAATAAGTAAATTGTATATCAATTGTGTCAAATATCTGTTCGTAATTGTAGGAGAGATATAACGTAGAGCATGATCGAGTGATACAAGCGAGTGGACGAGAGTCGCTTACGGTTGATGAGTCTAATCGGATATGGGACTCAATCATTGAACCAGCAAGTCGAAACAGGCGTTACAGTTTCGGCAATATGGTATGTACTCAACGTTTACACAGTAGAAACCTATATGCCATGAACTTCCTATTCATTTGAGTTTATTAGCGATAACTTGAGTTTTCTTATTGTTAGTGTATGCCATGAACTTATTATTCAGTTGAATTATTTCACAGGCTCTTAATTTCCAAAGAGCATATAGGAGATCCATAGACGAGGAAGAGATTGCTCAAATGCAAACACAATTGGATGAGTTCAATGATTGGCGGAAGAGTCATTTGACGACGCAGATAGATGAGCGTATTGCTGCCTTCTATCAGGAGCATGGGTCAATGCCCGGGGAAGGAGGTGCAGATGATGATGATGCTTAGTTGGTTTGTTTTGACGGGTACGCTTTATATACATATATGTACATATTATGTGGGGTTTTACATTTGGTAATTTGGATGTTGTGATTAATACTTACTGTTTTGGTGGATTTGATATTTTGGTTGTTGTCATTGATACTTTGGCACTTGATATGTACTGGTTGTTTAATTTAGTTAGGTGGGTTGGTTTGGTGGATTTTCATATTTGGTTATGTTGATTTTCTTATATGATTTTGTGAATATATGTTGGAATATGCAAATATTTGATGATTTGGTTGTGTTGATATTGATTATATGGCATGATGGAATGGTATTATATGTGCGGAATGATGAAATTATATTATGTGGATTGATTGGGATTGAGGGTTGAAGGTGCTGGAATGTGACATTCAATTCTGTTCCAGATTTGCAACGGCTAGCAACGGCCATATGGTCACATATAGCGACGGCGAGCGACGGCCATGTTGCGACGTTTTGCAACGCTTTGCATCAACAACCCTTGGAAACTAACAACCCCAACGGTTGATTCCATGTGGACAATTAACCGTTACAAGCCGTTGCAAAATGAACGATGGAGCCGTCGCTTTCTTTTGTTGCAAATGAGATAATTAGCGACGCCATTTAGCGACGGCAAGCCGTTGCAAAATGAACGATGGAGCCGTCGCTTTCTTTTGTTGCAAATGAGATAATTAGCGACGCCATTTAGCGACGGTTAGCGACGGCCTCCAACGGCTAAAAGCCGTCGCTAAACAGTGCTTCTTTTGTAGTGGCTTCATGTTGTTTTTTTCGTATCGATCGGTGGTTGCTGCTCTTCGTATCGATGGTGGGAGATCGATACGAGATAGATGGAGGGAGACCGATACGAAATGGACATTTGTTGATGGATACAAAGTGTTGTTAATATGATGGATACGAAGTAGCTTCATTTTGTTGGATACGAAGGAAGTTAGTGGGCGATGGATACGAACTGAATCTCTCTTGGGGAATGGATACGAAATTGGATGGATACGAACATAGTTGGTTTTATCAACCTTGATTGATCAATATCTTGAGCATACGAACTCCGATTGACTTGAAATTTGGAACGTTGTCTTTCATAGCTTTGCTTGTCATGTCATATCAATTGTAGTTCGATCCAAACTCGGGTAAAATTTACCAGTATCCATAGTGAACCTATGTATAACCGATCTTCATGACGAACTGTCCTTGATTTCTAGTCAAATTCTTGGTGTCACGACCTTACCAAAAAGCGGGATAACATTTATATTAGTTTTGAAAAGACGTGTCCCCAATTTCCACGTTTCATTTTGTTGGATTTTAAATCTCTTCAAAAGAAATTTTGTATAATATTGTTCAAGTAATTTTAATGCTCCAGCACATAAGTAATGCAATTATATAATCACATAATTAGACATATTGATGGAAAAAGATGATGAATATTAATGAATGACTTTTGCTTGTAAATTATATGAAAAAGAAAACTACTTTAGTTATCTACTTTAAAAATACTTAATAATTGCTTTACCAAGTTCAACTCGTAAAACCCGCCGATGTTATATGCGTATTATGTCTTTTGACGCTGTCAATGGCTGCATGGATTTAGGTCTGTTAAAAGAGTGAAATCATTTTCTAAAATTAGATACTCGTATTTACTGACATCAGATGAAGGCCGATCTTATTGTTTTCGTTGTTCCAGCCCTAAGTTTTGAAAGAGCCAAAGTTTTAATGAAAAAAACAAAAATTTCCAAAATCAGGGTTGATGCCTCAAAATTTCAAGTTGCATACCACTCAACCACTATATCAATTCAAAATATAGTTATAAAAAGCTATTTACACACAAATAATTTCAAATTGTTGCTCATATTGAATCGGTTGCCCTAGTCGACGATTTCTCTCGACTCTCCTTAGTCCGATCCTGCGGAAGAATATCTAGTTTTGCCTTTCTGCCTGCAATTTATATATGTAGAAAAAAAATAAAAATAGAAATTTTTTTGTTCAACTTAAAATCAATTTAGTACTAACATTTATTTAGTACCAACACCTTTAAAATCCATACGTAAAAATACGATGATAAATAATGGTGAAAGTGCATTTATTTACATTTGATATATCTCATTGTCTCGATAAAGAGCACCTATTAAGCATTAATTATGTTAAATGCACATGAATATAAACAATATTTTCATGGAAAATGAAATGTAATTTTTCTCGGAATACGGTTATATGTTTAAATGTTATATTTACATTTTTTTGTATCATTAATTTTTGTTTTTTGATTTGGATTGAGGGTAACGTAAGAAGTTGCCAAGTTCTTCAACCTACGTGGTAGCAGAAACAGAGGAAATGAATGGCAAAATCAGTGCACTCAACAAACTACAACAGCAATCGATGAACCCTTTTCAAGTAATATGGTGTAAGACCTGCTTTATACGTTCTGCAGTCTGATTGCTCTCTAGTCAACCAAGGATTCAACTTAGAAATGCGTGAATGTTATAAATGAGAAGCCATGTGAAGCAACTTTAAAGATTTCGATCGCCGCCTTTAAGCACATGACATGTCTTTTCATGATTTCTACTTAATCTTGTTCCTCATTTTAGGACTAACCATTAGAATCCAGGAACGCATATCCGAATCGATCCGATCCAAACTCAAATCGAATATAATGGATCTTGAGTCAAGTTTGGATGATGAAAAATATCATAAAACCAATCAAATCCAATCGGGTCGAGTTTAGATTTCAAAATGTATATCTTGAACCCGACAAAACTTGATCCGACTAGAACCGAGACCCGTTGGTTCGAGTCTGGATTCGTCGGATCGGTTCTAATTGTCACCCCTAATCATGCCTCAAATATTTACCACATGTAATGTACACTTTTTCTAATAATACAAATACATGAGAAATCACCCATCTTCTCTCTAATATTAAAGCAGTGTTTTTTATCACTTTGCTATATATGCTCTTTTATCGAAGGAAGCCACTAGGTCCTACGTATTAATCGTGTAACAATTAATGATTTCAAAGTGGGTTTAAGTGATTTAAGCAAACAATATTCTCCTTAAAGGGGAGTGATGGTAGCATTGCTCGTAATATTATTAAGCATCGTTATTGATGTAAAGGTACATTAGTTGCTCAAACTATAACACATGATGCGGTTAAAAAATGGTTGTTCTCCCTTTTTGTTTCATCCAGCTATTCGCGTGCATTTCTTTTTTTTTTTGCCATGCGAGGAGTTTTATCTGATTGACATGTTAACGTTCGATGCGTTAAAGGCTAACGTTATTATCTTAACGACCATTTTCCTCTTTGTTTATGTCTCTTTCCTCCTCTTCTCCAACGTCACTACCTCCAAATCCAAACTTCGAAGAATTTTTGCGACAAATGAAAGCTTTTTCAAGTATTTTCTTATAATCATGTTTGTTTCAATGGTTTCTATCACATATATTTTTCTACAACTTTTCTTAAGAATATCTCTAATTTTTCATTTTATCGATGAACGACGACTTCTTACTCTGATTCATCATCTTAGTTGATTACAGACTGGACTACTCAAAGCACTTTTGTATCCATCAACATGTGACATGACACGGTAAAAGCTTACAAAAATTGAGTTGTAATATGGTACTAGGAACTATTAGTTGCTTTTAATGAGCAATAGAGCACCGGGTATTACCCATATAAAGAATAAATGAAACAACATAAAGCGCACTTTGATTTCTTGAAATCAATTGTAGCAGCTTAAGGGAGGTGTTTGGAACATGGAAAAAACTGTGTGTTGAAGGAGATGATATATGGTGAAATACGACTGCTTTAAGATAAAAGAAATTCAAACGATTATACATCGAAGTTTAGGCAGATGGAAACTGTTTGCACGAAAAGTGTGACAAACACTTAATCGATATATGTTTGCACCAAAAGTTGAACAAACACCCAATCAGATTATAAGTAGAGATTAATAAAGAAATAAGTGGAAAACGAGGTAAATAACACGAGAATTTATAGTGGTTCGGTAATTACTTTAGCTTATATCACTTAAGCTTTGTTAATGATATCTGAGATTCTTTACGACTATGAGTTTACAACTTGGATGCTTACAACTCGGGTAAGAATCCAACAGAGTGTAAGAGTAAAATCAATAAATTTAGAATGTAAAGAAAAGATCTCATTTTTGTGCCTCCCTTCTCCTATTTGTAGATGAAGATCGGTGAAATAAGCTTTGAAACCTTCTCCTCATGTTATCCACGTTCGATAGTAGGCTCCAGAAAGAGATCATGGCCAACTTAACATCTAACTTCTCAACTTAGTACCTAGTTGAGGCTCACAAGTGAGTATCGGCTTGTGACTTGTCTTGTCCTTATGCTTTAGTTCTTCAAACCCTTGAAGTGGTTTTTTTGAGTCAACTTCATGACTCGATACCAAGTTGAGGGGTTCAACTCAATACCAAGTTGACCCTTTAAGTCCTATTTTGCAACTTTTCCATTTTCACTTGGTTCATTTCGAAAATGACTAGATGTTTTCAAGTGACAAGCAAGGTTCTACATTTACTCTTTGGATGTTGATTAGATTCTAGTTTCCAAAGTTAAGTTTTGGGGCTCTTGGTTCATTTCCCAACCATTCAATGGTTCTGACTTGTCCAAATATAGCTTGGTTCAAAAGCAGGATAACACTTGTCCCCCAAAGTATACTTAGCATTCACAAGATATCCATTAGACAGAGATAGGCTATCAACTTCAAACTCCGATTTGAATAGATATCTTCATCCTATGAACTAATTTCACAAAGCATTGTGTCTTCTCTGAATTATCACATCACTTTGAATAGTTGTAGATTCATATCCTTTGGATGATATAAGAGCTGAAGTGTGTATTTGGAGTTCGCCATTTAGATTCTGAAAGTTTGAAAGTTCTTTCTTTTGCTTGGTCGGGTAGGATTAATTCCAAAGCACGCTCTTTTTTTGCATTGATTATTTACTTGAATCCACTTTTTAAACTCGCTACCGAGTTGAGAGGTTTAACTCGGTACCGATTTTTGGGGCGATTTTCTGGTTGTTAAATGTTTGAATACCACTCAGACTATTTTCGTTTCTTCACTCTCCTTTTCTGCCATCATTTTTCATTGCAATTTGGACCTTAGTCCCTTGCCGAATTTTGATTTAAGCTTCAAATCAGCACCGCCATCGACCAAATATCCCACCGCCATCCATTGCTTAAAAAATCGACTCTAGATTTATTCGCTTTGCTCCCTGAATTGATTCAGTTTCAATTTGAAATTTTACCTTAAACCACCGATATCATCACTCTACACCTAGGTAGGCGGCGCCACCATATGGTTTGCTAGTGTCCATTGGTGATTATTGACCAATGTCCATTGGTAGTTATTGACCACTCTCGGCCATAATAGAAGCTTTATCTTCCCATTTTTTAACTTAGCCATATTTTTAATATGGAGCTAAGGGTTTTCTTTCAAATTTCCTAAGTACGACTTAAGTTTTTCATTTCTCAAACACATTCCGAGTCAACTTCGAGTTTGGCATGATGTTGCCCCGAGTTTCCCATGTGGCCATAATTTCAGAGTTTCGGTTAAGCCACTCTAAGTAAAAAAAGGAGTATAATCAAGTCTTGTGGATTTTGGTCAAGTGTGGGTCGATAATCGAGCTCTAGTGGGACAGTTTTAAATAACGGTCACATCAAACACACTTTGACATTCAATGAACTTTTCCATTGCTTTTTTAAATCAGACACTTCATCCGGTGTCCCTGCTGTTGGAACTGGACCAGCCCGCAGCGGAAGTTATGAGTGAATTTCAAAAATTTTACCCTATTGGATCTTTATTGGGCCTATGAAGTCTAACTGAATTAGAACATTTCTAAATTTCATTTAAATAAAATCATTTATTTTATTTAAATTCAAATATATTAAGATATGAAATTAATTTTATGTAATTTAGTTTATACATAAATATATCATATACATATATGTGTGAGTGCATGTATAACATAATAATCCATGAAATGTATAATATGCCTATATGTAGATGTTGGGATTTACATCGCAATAGACATATTAGCTCATTTTGTATGTCATGTATGTTGTCCAAATATGTGCATGTATATGTGTTACAAAATACACACACACACACACATATGTATGTATGTATAAATATATTATATATAATATATGAACATAAGACATTTGCGTGTGTCTATATATCTATATATAGAAAGAGAGAGAACAGTTATTAAAAATTATTTATAATTCAAAATTAATTTGGTTTTGCAAACATAATAATTTTAGGTATATATTATGAATAAAATAATGTTTTCATCCATAAATAATTAACATAAAATAATCTATTGATGAAAATTCAAATTTTACAATTTTAGAAAATCTAGGATCATAAAATAGAGCTTATAAAAAAAATTGGAGAATTTTGAATGTTGAAATATTATTTTTAAAAACAAATACAATGATTTCGGCAATAATTATTTGATATAAAATAATATATTATTAAAAATTCAAATTTTAAAATTTTAAAAATTCTAGGATCATGAATGAAAGGTTACAAAAATTTTTCAAGAATATTTCAATTAAATTATTATTTTTAATAAATCATAAACAGATTTTCCTAAATAATATAATTATTAAAAAATAATAAACTTTATTGAAAAAATCCTCAATTTTTTCTATACATTTCTGGAATGATATAATATTTTTAGAAAATATATAATTGGATTTTTGATGTAATAATTATTTTATATATAATAAAATATTCAAAATTCAATAAATGTTAATTTAAAAAGGGGTTTTTAGGCTCAAAGAAAAAGTTGAAAAAAAATTTAGTCTCAGGGACAACAAGTTTGCTTATTAGGCTGAAGGACACTTTCTAGTGCAAATCACAGAATGATAGTTGTAACTATCATTTTCTGTTTACACTAGAAAGTGTCCTTCAGACTAAAAAGCAAACTTGTTGTCTCAGAGACTAAATTTTTTTACAACTTCTTCCCTGTGCTCATTTTCCTGATTTAAAAATATGAATATATGTATGATAATTAATTTTCGAATTTGTAAATTCATATTATATATAAATAAGTGTACTAAATTTTTTAAATCATATATATATATATATATATCTTATATATGCTATTATGAGAGAGAAATATACACTAATATATATATATATATATATATATGAATTTATTAATAAATATATATAAACAATTATTAATGACAAAAATTGATTTTGTACAGCAAGCAACATTTTTCTATACATAAATCAAATGGTATAATAAACGAATTATGCACATAACCAAACTTATTTGTGACAACCACATCTACTTACAAAAATCTCACCCAACTAAACATATAATAGAAATATATTTCAACAAATATGAAACTGCTCATTATAGGATCATAGAATATAATTTAATTACTGTAATATGAATTAAAATTACCAATTTAATGATGCCTTTGAATCCACGTTGAAGCAATGAATTCCCTTCCTTTTACTATTCTTGATTCGCCAGATTGCAAGTCCGGAATCACCAACCTCTAACTATCGAATAGTATTATTTTAATTTGAAATATATTTGAGGATTTTGGAGTGGATTGAGAGCTATGTTTTAACCAACAATGTAGATAGGAATGACGGCCAAAAAATTTAGTAATTGTTTATATATACACACATACATACATACATACATACATACATACATATATATATATATAGGGTTGTATTAGAGAGAAACGAGGAAAGCCTTTTTACCCATTCTCACTTTATCTCAACCCATTATCTCCAAGCCAATTCTCTATGTTTTAGCCACCCCTAAACCTTCCCAAAACCGAAATTTTACAGCCCTAATGATGTGCCTTAAACTCATCTAAGCCCAAGCCAAAATACTTTGCAATTAAATCTAATTTAATCGCCTATCGATATTGTATATCGATCGATATATTTATAACTGTTATAACTATATATAACATTATTTATTTCTCAAATCATATTCAAATTTGATAATTAATATTTCATAAATATTAATTAATTTAATTAATCTATAATAATTATAAACTAATTAAATCATTCGATCTTAAGGGAATTCATCATTTCGGCTGTATAACTCTTGGGTGTAAATTTGGTCAGCGATTAACATCAAACTATTATAATGTTAACGTTCACGCATCACTTAGCAGGTGGTGTGACATTATAGCCAAATTTATCGCTTATTCATTTACGGTAAAATTCAATTTTAGTTTAATAAGCGTTACCCGGTTGTGATATTTGTTTAACCCAATTCTCTTCGTCAAAACTATATCACTTTGGACTTATGGAATTTGGTAACAGTCAAAATCCCAACCTCATCCACATTCAACTTTATAGTCTAAGTACAAATTCCTTGGTTCAATAATAACATTTATTATTAACCAAAATGCTCTGGCCAGAGACTTTGATTTTGAGTTGACTTAAGTTGACTGGGATACTAACCGCATATAACCGAGGAGACGAATCCTCTCTTGAATAGTGCTTCACTTCCAATACTTCCACTCGACCCAACTATAGTCACTCCATGGACGCCATGCCATGATTTGGCTATAATCAAAGCAGAGCTTTCATATTGAAGATCCGTAGTATTCTCAAGTCGAGAGAACTGTGTAAATCAGTCACATCGATATTTTCTGTTTGACCTTAGTTATATTAACCAACAAAAAACTATCGAATGAGTTATTTCATAGTTATCCAATGACTATTAGTACGTAACCCCTAGGTGCCCCCAACAGTCATGAGTAATAAACTGTCCAACATTTGGAGAGCGTTACGTACTCCAGTCTCAACGGATACATCGATATCCAATCTCGATGCATCTTGACTAGGAACATTTAAAAGTATATTTGTTTCGTTGTGATAAATTACTCACGGTTACAACACTTTGCAATTACTATCACAAAATATACCATTTATAGATTTTTCTATTAAATATACTTTTAATTAAGTTAATTAATTAATATAATCACATTATATCAAGTATATAATATGAAGAAAATACCTTTTATTTCGAACAAGATTGGATAACGAGTTAGATATATGTATACATAATTGCCCCTAGGGCATACCCCTAACTCCATCAATCTCCCATTTGCACTTAGGGTCAATTATGGAATCTAATTCCAACTTCTCCAATCAGTTTTCTGAAAACCAGTTAGGTCAGTCCCTTAGTGAATGGGTATGCTATTATGTTTTAATTATCTACTTTGTCGATTAACTCTCTCTAACACTGATAATCTGCCTTTATCATGTGGAACAATTCGAAGTATGTCTTTTGACTTCTAGTGAGCTTTAAGTTCTATCATGACCATATTCATGACATTGTTATCTTATAACAATATTATGGGATTCTCAACATTTGGAATCACCTTTGGCTCAATTATAAATTTGTGCATTTATATCTACATACATTGGTTTATTGTAATGCTATTCAAGTTAATGTTCTCAACATTTCGTTGAATCGACCACAATCACTTTTATTTTGAAACATTTTCAAATTAAAGATTTTAACTTGAATTTTATCATTGACATGTTATACTCAATATCACTTATAAAAGTTTGTGTCCAAACGTTCCATCATAACGAGTTCGTTGTTTCTAGAAACAATTCTCTAGTATTTCATAAATACGCGAGAACACCTCAAACAACAATTTAGTGATATCAATTTGGATTTTATATTTTCTCCATGTATCAAATACATAAACAAAACACAATATCATATATAACATAACCTGTATGATAATTCCTATTGCTAATGCATAAGGAATCCAAGTTACATGTTCTCCTTTTAATAGGGTGCTCTTGCATATCGTTTTGGGACAATCCCTATATCTTTTATACTCACCACAAAAGACATCATTTACAATCCAAAATTAATTATTAAAAAAACTAAAGTTGATTTTAATGCAAGCATATTGTTAAAATCAACAATGCGTTGTTTACTTATAGTTTAGAAATACCAATGTACCTTTTAACGTTCTTTCTTAGGAACACACGCTTCCTCTGCACTTTGATTGAAAATCAAACTATTTGATATTTCTATCAAAATACTTAATCAATCTTGATGCTTATAAAATGATACATTCATATCATTTCTTGGATCATATCCAAAAACTCACAAACCCAATATCTCTCCCACTGACTTCGAGGCATTTTTGGTTAATATGTGTAAACGGCTTACTTTAAATCATTATTTAGAATTTACTATTTCAATACATAAGTACCAAACACTAAGTATTATCGAGCGATAATTTTGTGAGTAAATCTGAATTAACTTGAGCATGTTGAATACCAAATCTGTTATGCTAATTTCAACAATTGAAATTTGCGATATTATCCTTATCAACATTGCTTATTTAATTCCAACCACATTAGTCTTTCCAATAAAGACACAATCTCGGCCGATGGATCACATCTCTTTGGTTACGACCACCAAAATCATATTTTGAAAATGTACTTGGAATTCTTTCAGATCTGCGCATCATACCATATAGAGTCAACAATCTTAATGGTTTAGTTGAACAACCGAGGGTAATGTATATTTTCGACATTAATAAGAAACTCATAGTTTCTCTTCGATGTACGAGAATACTTATTAGACATTCTAATGCTGTGTGTTCATTTAGGTCAGTTAATTTCACTTCGTCTCATATAATCAGTTCTATCTATGGATCAGATCCAATTCCATTTAACTACCAATGATTTCTTAAAGAAATTCCTTCACAATGAAGTTGATATATCTTGAAGCAACAATTGTTTCTTAATGCAAATAGAATATGGATTCATAAATACTTTATGAACCTTTTTATTTATAAAACTGATTTTAGTTTACAAAAATTATGTTTAAAACATAAATATGTCATTTGATAACAGACCTTTCCAAAAAACTTTTTGGAGATTCATACAAGATCCCTCATGAACAAATATTACGTGCAACCTTTCGACTCGCATAACCTGCCAACTCCTTGGCCTAGAATATGTTGGGATTTCTTACAAACCCTTATCTTGTATGATTTTTTAAACCGTTGTGTTTAGATGAAATAATATCAACCTTGTGTACTAATCTTAATTACACGACCTTATAAAAAGAAACTAACTCAACTCCACTCACAGTTAATGGTAAATTGTCCAACAATGTCTGATTACTCCTCATCGATGCATCATTATGTATCATGTGGAGGAATGATTTTAAGATTGAATCTATATTCATTTTTAAGTATATTTGGAACTCTTTCCAATATACTCACTTATTCGACCAAATCAAATCATTTTATTCTATTGCATGTTATTTTATTTAATTTTCATTTATATTCTATGATTTTATAATAAACTTACCACATGTGTATCTCATACACATGTTCATGTTGGTAATAAATCATTTATGAATATAACAAAGTATGTGTAACCCTTTGGTATTAATAGACTTGTGATTGCATACATCAATATGTATTAATTAAAAGAGTTCATCAACTCTTATGATGCTCCCACTGAATGGGTGCATTGCCATTAATTATTTGAGATTAGTTAACTTATATCATATGATTCATAATCATATAATAAAATTATTTATCAAAACTACAACTTAGTCTATAATTCCAAAACAACTGTAAATAATATTAGATACATATGTATTTTTGTTGCATCACTTTTACTATGAAAACAAATTCCATAATATAGTTCTATTTCATAATGAATATTCATAATACTCATATTGAAATATAGTTATTTCTATTTTTCAGTCAATACCAAAAATTAAACATTATTTCACAAATAATGTTCGGTACATTTTATAAAAGCAATTTTCGTAATTTGATGCAATCATTAGGTGCTATATGGCATGCTCCCACTATTTTCGCCATTACTATAATAGCGTACTAAATTTAGAGGTCCACCATTCACTTGATATTGTTTACTTATTTCATATGCTGCAACTAGTTTACAGTGGAGAGTTCTTTGATCAAATATCTTGAACTCAAAGAAATAAATGTTATAGAAAACAATTTTCTATATGAAAATACATTTCGGAATAAAAATCATATTTCATATTCAAATATTAAGTATCAACTAATATTACAATTCTTGTTTCCAATGTTTCTCTATGAAGCAGAAGTGACTATTCATTCTCTTCATTCCAACTTTACGTTAAATTACATCTATTCTTATACATTCGTTTTTCTTTCAAATGGTCAAACTACTCAAAAGAAATCCTTACTACAATATCATACAAACCTTTTACAAAAGTGCATTCGATTATTCTTAACATTTAAGACATCAAATATGCTGCACTTTGTGTAAACCAATCAAGATGACATTTCAACAATTGAGTTCTTAGATGTATCTCATAGTTTATGGTATTGTGTAACATTAACACAATATGATCCTTTTGAAATCATTCAAGTTGAATACATGATCTTAAAATACTATTTATTGGCTTACTTCGAATGAACTAACTTCATCGAAATATTGTACCCCACGAACTATGACTGTTCACCATATAACATTTATATGTGAAAGTACATGGATCAAGTATCCATAGTCTTGAATTGCATTTAGAGTTCAAAAACTCATAAAATGCAATACACGGTCTAAACCAAATAAACATATAAGTGACCAACTTACGAATGTATTAAGTAGTTGAAATTACGCGCTTACATGGGTATAAAAACATTATATAACATGCAATTAGAATTATTAGTAAGTATATATTATATTTCTATTTGTCAACTTTCAATTCAGTTTGTATATATATATATATATATATGTTAATTGACAAACGTTTTATCAATCATATTAAATGCACAAATTTATCATTGTAAATAATTATAACATTATATAGTATATGTTGTTACAATATTAGAAAGGTTAAATGTTACCATTTAATTTTTCTAATAAGGCTCCCACTAGTCTTTTATGTTTCTTCAAACCCTAAGATGAAACATAGAAGTCTTACAACTTCACTTGTGGGTGTTAGGACTCGTTTGTTTTGGTATTCCGACCTTGAGTTTTCTCAACAAATCATAGCCCCACAAACGATGTATAACTCCTTATCGATTGTATCACATACAACTTCTAACCCATTTTTCTTTGTTCTAATCTCATTTCAACCTCGAGTTTGCTCAACAAATCGAAAGATATTATTCACTCATACCTACCATATCATGATGGCCTAAGTATAGTATAGGTACCTTAAGTTTTCTCAATAAATACATATAGTTATCTTACCTCATTTGTTCAATATATTAATAATACTACGCATAACATCCCCAGCTTGAATTTGCTCAACAACCAAGGATTATGTAAGTAATTTATTAATATACATATGGTAGAGGACAACATTACATTGAAGATTCATAATCTTCAATATATATATTGAGTGATATCGACTTATAGAGTAATATATTTCTTATGAAATACCCCAACGATTCAAGTGTCAGATACATCAGAAATCACGGTATATGTACATTTACATATGTATATATTTCTTAAATCTATTTGGGTTTCTTTAATGTTCCACATTTAGTTTATACACATATCATATAAGTTTTATTGTTATATAACTTTTATATTTCATATTACTTATATCATAATCTTACGTATAATATACCATTAATTAAATCTTATCCAATCAGTTTTAATCAATTAACTCTTTAATTAATTTTAAATTAGTATTCCAATATAACTTTTATATTAGACATATCTACCATAACATTTATAGTGTATACTATAACCTTTATAGTGTAACACACATATATCATATATATGTGTGTTTTATTTAATTATTTAACCTTTAATTAATTTATTCAATTAAACATTTTTTACTAAAATTTATTAACTTCAAAATTTATCTTGTATACACACATGTATACTTATGTTATCTTAAATATTTTAAAATAACATAACATATATCAACATGTATAATACATGCATATATGCATTAATTAATTAACTTATTTAATTAATTAATTTTATTAATCTTATTAGTAAATTTAAAATTTGAAATTATTATATAAATATTTTCAAACATTTTGAAAATATCATTATCCTTTCAAACATTTTGAAAACTTATGTAGTATTATAATTTTTATAATAAACATGTTTTATTTTAAATTTAACTATTAAACGTAAAATCCTTAACATTAATTTTCAAAACGATTTTGAAAATTAGCCCAAGGCCCAAATTAAGTTAGGCCTATGTGAAGACCCAAAAGTTGGCCTTCGAAAATCGGCACCCGTACTCCACTTGTACTCAAAATGCCGTAGATTCAAATGCCAAATCTGGTTCTCCGGAGCTTATAACAACATTAAGTAAATAACACAGCGGAATAAAAAGAATAATACATTGATATACAATATCTGATACAACAGAGTGATACAATGAATATCAATATACATCAGAGATATGATACAACAAATAGCAGCGGAAAGAAAAATAGATAACATCAGCAGCGGAACAAATAACTCTAAGATAGTCTTCAAGAGAGAACTCCAGCAGTAGCTCGAACTCCCAATAACGATACACCAAGAATAAACAAGTGCAGTCCGATCCAAAGACTGAACTATCTTCAGAAAATCTACTGAATCCGATTATCTGAAAAACCCAACTCTAGACTGCTCGTGTAGAAAATTATGAGCACCCAGAGTTTAGGAAATGAACAATAAACTCCGAGTCAGTCGTGGGACTGGTGTGAGCAACAAAAACAGTTTATCTTTAAAACAAATAGTAGAGAATTTTAAAGTCAATTCGCAATGCTTTTTGAAAATGAAACTACCATAAGACCTCCCACCACACACACAATGCAAACGCAGAATTGGAGGAGATTTCTTCTTATGATAGTCAAAGATGCTTACTACGCAAAATCAAATCATTTTGATATTATTATTAGTGCATAGTGTAGAAAAATCATTTCGAAAGTATAATATTAATCTTAGCCAGCATAGGCATTCCGCACTTATGCCTACTATAGCTACTATGTTCAATAGCAGGTTACCGCCACATTCCATAGCAGGTAATACAACTAAAACCGTACACGTCTCGTATTGTTTCTTTGGATTTCCAACAAATGGTCAGGCTAAGGAACTTCCTATCCACGATGGGTACGTCCCTGGAATAGACGACCCGAGAACCTAACCGGATCTCTGCCAACACAAGGCCGGGTTACCTCTGCAAAAATAGGTAACTACTGACACGCGTATGCCATCCCCCGATCGTCACCGATCTTCCCGAGGATCCCCGATTCGCAACAAACCACATAGTAATAATAATGCAGTAACCACAGAGGTTAAGTATCTGGGCTCCATACCATGATACCACCTTTATCCAGAAGGAATGACATACACTAAGGGGCGCTACTCCCTAGAACCTTGCTGCATCCTTCCTGTTTTGACCATTTCCGGGGTGTGAGGCTCGACGAAGTCTCGTCCACAAAGCTACGCTTTGTTCACAAAGCCATGCTTCGGGTCAAACAAATGATCAACCTATGATCACAAAGATATAAGATCAAACAAATGATCATATCGCAAATAATCAAACACTGATCATCATACAGCAACACTCAGCATGCCACATTACCAAATTGGGATATATCGCTGATAAATTTCAACTACATAACCTCTGAGCTCGTACGTCTCAGAGAAGGGTGTTAAGCTAAGAGAATAAATTCTCCGCCACCAACAGATATGTATTTGAAAGAAATCGGCTTTATATCTCAAAGTGTAATGTCAGACATGTATCCATACAAGTCTGTTCCGGGTTCGAACAGAACCGAAGGCACTTCTTACGAAGCCCTTGCAATTCCGGGTATTCACAATCCCGTCCGGACTTCCCATCACAAAGGGTGATAAAATCTCTATACCGGGGACCAGTCGGTGCAGAGACATTCGACGAGTTGTCCTTTCGTTTTCGCAAATATCCGGTCTTCATCACCGGTCTTCAAATGCTATCCATATACGACGTATCATTATTCGGAATGGGTTATATGACACAAATGTCTTTTCCCAGCTAACCCGAATAACGAGCGCAATATTTAAAAACATATGGATATTGGGATTTCAATTAAGTCACAACTTAATAATTCAAAACTTTCTTCCAAAATAGTTTAAACCAATCATCATTTCAAATCTTTAAACAAAAAGATTTATTTCACAAAGTTAACCCCATTCACAAAGATACATTCATAGATTTCAAAACAATTTCTGTTTCAATTGGATTAACTCGTTAAATCTTTAAAATAAAGATTCAACTTATAGCTTTCAAAACAATTTCATTTCGAATGGTTTAAACAAATCATCATTTTAAATCTGTTAAAAATAAACAGATTCAATTCATAGCTTTCAAAAAGAATTCATTCATAACTTGGAAATTCATCTTTCAATTCATACCTGAAATTCCTTTAAATTGGAATTTCATTTGTTATATATACGAAAGCTTTTATCATTTGAAAACAAACAGTTTTCATTTAAGAAAAATCCAATTTTATTTGCACGGGTTAAAGTCCTTGAATTATATTCGCATTCAAAAAATCAATATTTTTAAAAATGGTTTAACCCATATATAACGGTTATAACATCTTTAATCCCTAATTCCAAAATTATAGGATTTTATTTCAAATATTGAATTTAAATTTAAATCAAATAATTTAAATTTCAAATTCAATCAAGTTACTCAAAAATAACTTTCATCTTTGAAATTCCATTTCAAAAGCTTTTCACTTTAAACCTAAATTTCTAATTTCAAAATCAATTGAAATTAAAATTTCAATTTCAAAAACATCAAATTTAAATTATCTGTGACTTAACCGATTTCCACGTGAAATCCATATTTGTGTGTGTAAAAGTGTAGTCCAGGGGTTTTACACACAATAGTGCAACATCAATCATCACAGATATATCGATAAGCGGTAAAATCGATAACGCTTATCTTCATTCACAGATTCATAGATAAAATAAATTTATCAGTCACAAAGATTCATCATTACAATTCGATGTGGGTTTCGGATAACCAACTGGAATCCGACTCCCTGTCGCATCGAAATTCAAGTACCGTTTTACGGGTCAAGGGTTTCATATTCACATAGTAATATATCACAGAAATAGAAATCAGAGCTAAGTAGATTACAGATCACAGCATAATCAGGGTATATCACAAAACATCAAAATCAGGGATATCAAACAATTCACATTCAATAGAATCCAAACATTCATAAGTAAGGTCAGTTAATATCTGATTAATTCAAATCAGATTAATTTCTTATGAATAAATTTCAAATCCTGGTTAATTAATTACAACCCATTTTAATTAATTATTCTTTATCATTTATAAATTAACCTTTAATCATAAATTAATAAATCTTAATTAACCAATCATTCTTTTAATCATTAAATAATTATCCTTTAATTATTTAATTATCTTTTAATTTATTTATTTGATTAACCCTTAATTTATTACCATTTAATTAATTATCCTCAATTATAAATTAATTAGCTTTAAATTTATAATTAATTGATCTTTAGTTAATTATGAATCATTTATCAATATAAAATTAACTTAATTTTTTAAGTTAACACATTAAACATTTAAATCAATATCTTAATTACTTAATTAAGTTTTATTTAAAATAAACCCTTTTCAAATCTAAGTTCAAAACATTTTAATTAAACTTAATTTACTTTAGAAATATTGTTATTTCAAAACTTTTCAACAACTTGAAAACTTAGATAAACATTTTTATTTACAAAGAAACTGGGTTTAACAAAATTGGTTTAAATAACTTGATTTTTGTTTAAAAGTTAAAGCTGCTTTTACCCTCAAATCACAGACCCGAGAAAAACCCTCAAAGACACCGAGATACTCTCGGGTAAGCACGCAAATTACCTGCTTCGAGTCGTTCTTGCAAGGCACTCGAGCACGAACGCGAACATCTGTTTTCTTCTCAAAACTTCATCTTCCCCAAAACCATCTTCCCAGTGCACACAACGTGCACCGTGCACCTACCCACGAACTTCCGGCCGCCGTTGAGCGTCTCGATCATCCCCTACAACCACTCGAACACGTGGGAACCCAAATACAAACCCAGATCGAAGAAAATTTGATCGAATCAAAATTTCGTTCCTAGCTCGAAAAACTGCAGTTGACCCAACCAACTAAAACGCCTCGCCGCCGCTCCTCCTGACCATCAGAAATCACGCGAGCTTGACTAAAGCTTAGCCACTTCCCCACGAACCTTTTCCCCATTGTCCGGTCCAACTCGATGCGCCACCGTTGCCATTCCAGCCTCGTCAACTACGACCACCAAAATCTATCATAAAACCCTACTTTGATCCACCGCAATCACCACACCCATTATAAAAATTCTTGGGCATTTTTCCCAGGCTTCATGACCTACCAGGAAGCTCCAACTTCGATCACGAGGATAACGATGTTGCCGATCACCAGAAATTGGATAAAAACCCATTCCAGTTTAACTATAAACTGCTCTACGCACACTTGACTAAAAATCACCATTCGAGTCTTAAAAATCCTACTTTTACATGTAGATTCAAGTTATATAGTTGAATCAGAAGTCTAGAATATTTGAATTTATCATAAGATTTTGTTTTACTGTAAATCTCAACTTTTCTTCAACTGTATATACTTATACTTTAGGAAACAATTTTTTAATTATAGTTCCTACTCAAACACAACTATTTCGTTTTAAAACCCAAGCCTGATACTAATTTGGAAATAAGAAATTTAAATTTTCTTGTTTGATATTATCCTGTAAGCTAAACAGAGAAGAGAAGAAGATAAACACTGGTACATATATATACATATACACACAGATGTAACTGGCAATAGATTTATATTTTTAATAACAGAAATGATGTTATTCACATTAACTTCAAGTATATATATATATATACCATCAGAGATTAAACAGATTTAATCTAAAAAGGGTGGTTTGCTCACCTTAGGCTGAGAAGAAGAAAACAGAGCCTGCTCCTTTATTTGAAACAGCCTGAGAAATTACAAGTTGAAGCTTCCTTGGTCTCTGATGTTAAAATTTAAGTTTGTTCTAGCTTTTAAAATGTTGCTACCTTAGATTCTCTCAGTTTTTAGTGAACGAGCCGAGATGAAGTTGAGGTATATAAAAATAAAAATGTAGGCAGTGTTGTACAGGGATATGCATATTGTATAGGGTGATAGTATCTTGTACGAGTGATAAAATATTGTTTGTACTAAGGATACCTTTGCATTAATGGCTTACAACCTTATGCAGGCTGAAATGATCCTAAGCAAACTCCAATTGACTTTGCCCCATGCCTTGCATTTAATGCATGTCCCTTTATGTTTTACACTTATACTATTTATTATGTGTGAAGTATGCACAGTTCTTGCTTTGTTTTTCTTTTATTTTTGGTTTACTTGCATCATTTTTGACTTCGGCTGTAGCATGTTTTGAAGATGATAATGATAGCTTTCTTTTGTTTATTACTTTATCTACTATCTACTTTCTTTTACTTGCCTACTCATCCTTTACATATATTTACTTATTTGTTTTGTTTTCAAGTGTACATGCTTATTTGGTTTGCTTCCCTTTTAACTTGCATTTTATTTTATTACTTTATAAATAATTTTCTATTTTAACATTGTTGTTAAAAGCTTACTTTGTATTAATTTGCTTAGATATGTAATAAAAATCTAATCTGTATAAAACTATATATACATTCAATATACACCCATATATTCACATATACACTATTTACAATTTTTTAATTTAAAATGATTTATACATAATATACTTGGATATCGGGGAAACTCGCTCCATTTAATCAATTTAATTTCACAATTTTTATTCAAAAATTTATTAAATCATAAATTTAACTCAAAATTTCATTTAATTATTAATTTAAATAAATTCAAAATTTCAGGGTCGTGACAAACTTCCCCCCTTAAAAGAATTTCGTCCTCGAAATTCGCAGGCACGAAAACAAAGACAGATAGATCAAAGATAAATTTGATCTCCTATAATTCCTCAAACATAAGATACGGATTCCGAATTCAAGTCGGAATATCTCAGAATACATACCAATTTTGTCCTTCTTTGGACTTTGGTATTCACAGAAATCTCAATAGAATTTCAAAATTCGGTTTCAAACGAAATCGTTTTATTGATACAATTCAATTTTAGCTTCATATTCGATTAATCAATTTAACTCCATTTAAAATTTCTAATTTATTTAAAATTTTCAACTTCAAACTCATATTCATTAGAGTTTAAATCGAAAAGCTGATAAGAAACCGATGAAAATACGAAGTAAGGATTCCTACAACGGTTCGTAGGGCCATCATCATACCGAAACTTCTTCTTGTAGCTGCCACGAAGAAATCAAAAGAATTTGGAAACGAATCAAAGAAAATTGATAGAGACAGCTGTTTCCACTGTTGCAGGGTATTGACCATTTATAGTCGTATTCCCTTGTCCCCTATCTCGTCTTCTTCTTGCACTCATACTCACTATCAGTGGATAGCAAGAGAATTTACTGAGACGTTCAGACGGATATCTGAGAATTACTCATTCTAGAGTTTACTTCACTCTATCTCTAATGAGCTACTTAACGTGTTATACTCCTGAGCTAAAGTTCAACCTTAGCTCTGATACCAAATGTGAAGACCCAAAAGTTGGCCTTCGAAAATCGGCACCCGTACTCCACTTGTACTCAAAATGCCGTAGATTCAAATGCCAAATCTGGTTCTCCGGAGCTTATAACAACATTAAGTAAATAACACAGCGGAATAAAAAGAATAATACATTGATATACAATATCTGATACAACAGAGTGATACAATGAATATCAATATACATCAGAGATATGATACAACAAATAGCAGCGGAAAGAAAAATAGATAACATCAGCAGCGGAACAAATAACTCTAAGATAGTCTTCAAGAGAGAACTCCAGCAGTAGCTCGAACTCCCAATAACGATACACCAAGAATAAACAAGTGCAGTCCGATCCAAAGACTGAACTATCTTCAGAAAATCTACTGAATCCGATTATCTGAAAAACCCAACTCTAGACTGCTCGTGTAGAAAATTATGAGCACCCAGAGTTTAGGAAATGAACAATAAACTCCGAGTCAGTCGTGGGACTGGTGTGAGCAACAAAAACAGTTTATCTTTAAAACAAATAGTAGAGAATTTTAAAGTCAATTCGCAATGCTTTTTGAAAATGAAACTACCATAAGACCTCCCACCACACACACAATGCAAACGCAGAATTGGAGGAGATTTCTTCTTATGATAGTCAAAGATGCTTACTACGCAAAATCAAATCATTTTGATATTATTATTAGTGCATAGTGTAGAAAAATCATTTCGAAAGTATAATATTAATCTTAGCCAGCATAGGCATTCCGCACTTATGCCTACTATAGCTACTATGTTCAATAGCAGGTTACCGCCACATTCCATAGCAGGTAATACAACTAAAACCGTACACGTCTCGTATTGTTTCTTTGGATTTCCAACAAATGGTCAGGCTAAGGAACTTCCTATCCACGATGGGTACGTCCCTGGAATAGACGACCCGAGAACCTAACCGGATCTCTGCCAACACAAGGCCGGGTTACCTCTGCAAAAATAGGTAACTACTGACACGCGTATGCCATCCCCCGATCGTCACCGATCTTCCCGAGGATCCCCGATTCGCAACAAACCACATAGTAATAATAATGCAGTAACCACAGAGGTTAAGTATCTGGGCTCCATACCATGATACCACCTTTATCCAGAAGGAATGACATACACTAAGGGGCGCTACTCCCTAGAACCTTGCTGCATCCTTCCTGTTTTGACCATTTCCGGGGTGTGAGGCTCGACGAAGTCTCGTCCACAAAGCTACGCTTTGTTCACAAAGCCATGCTTCGGGTCAAACAAATGATCAACCTATGATCACAAAGATATAAGATCAAACAAATGATCATATCGCAAATAATCAAACACTGATCATCATACAACAACACTCAGCATGCCACATTACCAAATTGGGATATATCGCTGATAAATTTCAACTACATAACCTCTGAGCTCGTACGTCTCAGAGAAGGGTGTTAAGCTAAGAGAATAAATTCTCCGCCACCAACAGATATGTATTTGAAAGAAATCGGCTTTATATCTCAAAGTGTAATGTCAGACATGTATCCATACAAGTCTGTTCCGGGTTCGAACAGAACCGAAGGCACTTCTTACGAAGCCCTTGCAATTCCGGGTATTCACAATCCCGTCCGGACTTCCCATCACAAAGGGTGATAAAATCTCTATACCGGGGACCAGTCGGTGCAGAGACATTCGACGAGTTGTCCTTTCGTTTTCGCAAATATCCGGTCTTCATCACCGGTCTTCAAATGCTATCCATATACGACGTATCATTATTCGGAATGGGTTATATGACACAAATGTCTTTTCCCAGCTAACCCGAATAACGAGCGCAATATTTAAAAACATATGGATATTGGGATTTCAATTAAGTCACAACTTAATAATTCAAAACTTTCTTCCAAAATAGTTTAAACCAATCATCATTTCAAATCTTTAAACAAAAAGATTTATTTCACAAAGTTAACCCCATTCACAAAGATACATTCATAGATTTCAAAACAATTTCTGTTTCAATTGGATTAACTCGTTAAATCTTTAAAATAAAGATTCAACTTATAGCTTTCAAAACAATTTCATTTCGAATGGTTTAAACAAATCATCATTTTAAATCTGTTAAAAATAAACAGATTCAATTCATAGCTTTCAAAAAGAATTCATTCATAACTTGGAAATTCATCTTTCAATTCATACCTGAAATTCCTTTAAATTGGAATTTCATTTGTTATATATACGAAAGCTTTTATCATTTGAAAACAAACAGTTTTCATTTAAGAAAAATCCAATTTTATTTGCACGGGTTAAAGTCCTTGAATTATATTCGCATTCAAAAAATCAATATTTTTAAAAATGGTTTAACCCATATATAACGGTTATAACATCTTTAATCCCTAATTCCAAAATTATAGGATTTTATTTCAAATATTGAATTTAAATTTAAATCAAATAATTTAAATTTCAAATTCAATCAAGTTACTCAAAAATAACTTTCATCTTTGAAATTCCATTTCAAAAGCTTTTCACTTTAAACCTAAATTTCTAATTTCAAAATCAATTGAAATTAAAATTTCAATTTCAAAAACATCAAATTTAAATTATCTGTGACTTAACCGATTTCCACGTGAAATCCATATTTGTGTGTGTAAAAGTGTAGTCCAGGGGTTTTACACACAATAGTGCAACATCAATCATCACAGATATATCGATAAGCGGTAAAATCGATAACGCTTATCTTCATTCACAGATTCATAGATAAAATAAATTTATCAGTCACAAAGATTCATCATTACAATTCGATGTGGGTTTCGGATAACCAACTGGAATCCGACTCCCTGTCGCATCGAAATTCAAGTACCGTTTTACGGGTCAAGGGTTTCATATTCACATAGTAATATATCACAGAAATAGAAATCAGAGCTAAGTAGATTACAGATCACAGCATAATCAGGGTATATCACAAAACATCAAAATCAGGGATATCAAACAATTCACATTCAATAGAATCCAAACATTCATAAGTAAGGTCAGTTAATATCTGATTAATTCAAATCAGATTAATTTCTTATGAATAAATTTCAAATCCTGGTTAATTAATTACAACCCATTTTAATTAATTATTCTTTATCATTTATAAATTAACCTTTAATCATAAATTAATAAATCTTAATTAACCAATCATTCTTTTAATCATTAAATAATTATCCTTTAATTATTTAATTATCTTTTAATTTATTTATTTGATTAACCCTTAATTTATTACCATTTAATTAATTATCCTCAATTATAAATTAATTAGCTTTAAATTTATAATTAATTGATCTTTAGTTAATTATGAATCATTTATCAATATAAAATTAACTTAATTTTTTAAGTTAACACATTAAACATTTAAATCAATATCTTAATTACTTAATTAAGTTTTATTTAAAATAAACCCTTTTCAAATCTAAGTTCAAAACATTTTAATTAAACTTAATTTACTTTAGAAATATTGTTATTTCAAAACTTTTCAACAACTTGAAAACTTAGATAAACATTTTTATTTACAAAGAAACTGGGTTTAACAAAATTGGTTTAAATAACTTGATTTTTGTTTAAAAGTTAAAGCTGCTTTTACCCTCAAATCACAGACCCGAGAAAAACCCTCAAAGACACCGAGATACTCTCGGGTAAGCACGCAAATTACCTGCTTCGAGTCGTTCTTGCAAGGCACTCGAGCACGAACGCGAACATCTGTTTTCTTCTCAAAACTTCATCTTCCCCAAAACCATCTTCCCAGTGCACACAACGTGCACCGTGCACCTACCCACGAACTTCCGGCCGCCGTTGAGTGTCTCGATCATCCCCTACAACCACTCGAACACGTGGGAACCCAAATACAAACCCAGATCGAAGAAAATTTGATCGAATCAAAATTTCGTTCCTAGCTCGAAAAACTACAGTTGACCCAACCAACTAAAACGCCTCGCCGCCGCTCCTCCTGACCATCAGAAATCACGCGAGCTTGACTAAAGCTTAGCCACTTCCCCACGAACCTTTTCCCCATTGTCCGGTCCAACTCGATGCGCCACCGTTGCCATTCCAGCCTCGTCAACTACGACCACCAAAATCTATCATAAAACCCTACTTTGATCCACCGCAATCACCACACCCATTATAAAAATTCTTGGGCATTTTTCCCAGGCTTCATGACCTACCAGGAAGCTCCAACTTCGATCACGAGGATAACGATGTTGCCGATCACCAGAAATTGGATAAAAACCCATTCCAGTTCAACTATAAACTGCTCTACGCACACTTGACTAAAAATCACCATTCGAGTCTTAAAAATCCTACTTTTACATGTAGATTCAAGTTATATAGTTGAATCAGAAGTCTAGAATATTTGAATTTATCATAAGATTTTGTTTTACTGTAAATCTCAACTTTTCTTCAACTGTATATACTTATACTTTAGGAAACAATTTTTTAATTATAGTTCCTACTCAAACACAACTATTTCGTTTTAAAACCCAAGCCTGATACTAATTTGGAAATAAGAAATTTAAATTTTCTTGTTTGATATTATCCTGTAAGCTAAACAGAGAAGAGAAGAAGATAAACACTGGTACATATATATACATATACACACAGATGTAACTGGCAATAGATTTATATTTTTAATAACAGAAATGATGTTATTCACATTAACTTCAAGTATATATATATATATACCATCAGAGATTAAACAGATTTAATCTAAAAAGGGTGGTTTGCTCACCTTAGGCTGAGAAGAAGAAAACAGAGCCTGCTCCTTTATTTGAAACAGCCTGAGAAATTACAAGTTGAAGCTTCCTTGGTCTCTGATGTTAAAATTTAAGTTTGTTCTAGCTTTTAAAATGTTGCTACCTTAGATTCTCTCAGTTTTTAGTGAACGAGCCGAGATGAAGTTGAGGTATATAAAAATAAAAATGTAGGCAGTGTTGTACAGGGATATGCATATTGTATAGGGTGATAGTATCTTGTACGAGTGATAAAATATTGTTTGTACTAAGGATACCTTTGCATTAATGGCTTACAACCTTATGCAGGCTGAAATGATCCTAAGCAAACTCCAATTGACTTTGCCCCATGCCTTGCATTTAATGCATGTCCCTTTATGTTTTACACTTATACTATTTATTATGTGTGAAGTATGCACAGTTCTTGCTTTGTTTTTCTTTTATTTTTGGTTTACTTGCATCATTTTTGACTTCGGCTGTAGCATGTTTTGAAGATGATAATGATAGCTTTCTTTTGTTTATTACTTTATCTACTATCTACTTTCTTTTACTTGCCTACTCATCCTTTACATATATTTACTTATTTGTTTTGTTTTCAAGTGTACATGCTTATTTGGTTTGCTTCCCTTTTAACTTGCATTTTATTTTATTACTTTATAAATAATTTTCTATTTTAACATTGTTGTTAAAAGCTTACTTTGTATTAATTTGCTTAGATATGTAATAAAAATCTAATCTGTATAAAACTATATATACATTCAATATACACCCATATATTCACATATACACTATTTACAATTTTTTTTTTTAAAATGATTTATACATAATATACTTGGATATCGGGGAAACTCGCTCCATTTAATCAATTTAATTTCACAATTTTTATTCAAAAATTTATTAAATCATAAATTTAACTCAAAATTTCATTTAATTATTAATTTAAATAAATTCAAAATTTCAGGGTCGTGACAGCCTTTTCTATTAGGAGCAACCTTTTGGCTTGCTTCACCTTTCGGACCAGGCCGGTAACCAGATAGGACAGGGTACTTGATTACCCAATTCCAATCCTAGACGTTACATTTCTTGACACCGTACTAAGTGGGCAAGCTTAATTAGTTAGCCCTAGTATGACTAATTTAGACCTCATAGGCTATTGGGCTCCGATACCATTGTTGGAACTGGACCAGCCCGCAGTGGAAGTTATGGGTGAATTTCAAAAAATTTACCCTATTGGATCTTTATTGGGCCTATGAAGTCTAACTGAATTAAAACATTTCTAAATTTCATTTAAATAAAATCATTTATTTTATTTAAACTCAAATATATTAAGATATGAAATTAATTTTATTTGATTTAGTTTATACACAAATGTATCATATACATATATGTGTGAGTGCATGTGTAACATAATAATCCGTGAAAGGTATAATATGCCCATATGTAGATGTTGGGATTTACATCGCAATAGACATATTAGCTCATTTTGTATGCCGTGTATATCTATTTATCTATCTATATATATATATATATAGAAAGAGAGAGAACAATTATTAAAAATTATTTATACTTCAAAATCAACTTAGTTTTGCAAACATAATAATTTTAGTATTTTAATTTATATATAGTATGAATAAAATAATGTTTTCATCCATAAATAATTAACATAAAATAATCTATAGATGAAAATTCAATTTTTACAATTTTCAAAAATCTAGGATCATAAAATAGAGCTTAGAAAAAATCTGGAGATTTTTCAAAGTTGAAATATTATTTTCAAAAACAAATACATTGATTTCGGAAATAATTATTTCATATAAAATATTATTATTAAAAATTTAAAATTTAAAATTTCAGAAATTCTAGGATCATGTATGAAAGGTTACAAAAAATTTTGAAGAATTTTTCAATTGAATTATTATTTTTAATAAATCATAAACAGTTTTTCCAAAATAATATTAATTATTAAAAATCATAAACTTTATTGAAACAATCCTAATTTTTTTTATAAGTTTCTGGAATGATATAATTTTTTTTAAAATATAAAAATGAATTTTTAATGTAATAATTATTTTATATATAATAAAAAATTCAAAATTTAATAAATGTTAATTTAAAAATATGAATATATTAATGATAATTAATTTTCAAATTTTTAAATTCATATTATATATAAATAAGTGTACTAAATTTTTTAAATCATATATATAGATATGTCTTATATATGCATATATGCTATTATGAGAGAAAATATACACTAATATATATATATATATATATGAATTTATTAATAAATATATATAAAAAAATTATTAATGACAAAATTTGATTTTTTATAGTAAACAACATTTGTCTACACATAAATCAAATAGTATAATAAACAAATTATGCACATAACCAAACTGATTTGTGATAACCACATCTACTTACAAAAATCTCACCTAACTAAACATATAGTAGCAATATATTTAAACATATATGAAATAGCTCATTATAGGATCATAGAATATAATTTAATTACTGTAATATGAATTAAAATTACCAATTTAATGATGCCTTTGAATCCACGTTGAAGCAATGACTTCCCTTCCTTTTACCGTTCTTGATTCGTCAGATTGCAAGTCCGGAATCACCGACCTCTAGCTATCGAATAGAATTATTTTAATTTGAAATATATTTGAGAATTTTGGAGTGGATTGAGAGCTATGTTTTAATCAGCAATGTAGGAGGTAATGGCGGCCAAAAAGGTTAGTAATTGTTTTTAGAGATACATATACATACATACATACATACATAAACACATACATACATACATAAATACATACATACATACATACATATATATATATAAGGTTGTATTGGAGAGAAACGAGAAAACCTTTTTATCCATTCTCACTTTATCTCAACCCATTATCTCCAAGCCAATTCCCTATGTTTTAGCCACCTCTAGACCTTCCCCAAACCGAAATTTTGCAGCCTTAATGATGGGCCTTAAACCCATCTAAGCCCAAGCCAAAATACTATGCAATTAAATCTAATTTAACCGCTTGTCGATATTGTATATCGATCTATCGATATATTTATAACTGTTATAAATATATATAACATTATTTATTTCTCAAATCATATTCAAATTTTATAATTAATATTTCATAAATATTAATTAATTTAATTAATTTATAATAATTATAAAGTAATTAAATCATTCAGTCTTAAGGGAATTCATCATTTCGGCTGTGCAACTCTTAGGTGAAAATTTGGTCAGCGATTAACATCGAACTATTCTAATGTTAACATTCATGCGTCACTTAGCAGGTGGTGTGACATTATGGCCAAATTTATCGCTTACTCATTTTCTGTAAAATCCAATTATAGTTTAATAAGCGTTACCCGGTTGTGACATTTGTTTACACCAATTCTCTTTGTTAAAACTATATCACTTTGGACTTATGGAATTTGGTATTGGTCAAAATTCCAACCTCATCCACATTCAACTTTATAGTCTAAATACAAAGTCCTTGGTTCAATAATAACAATTATTATTAACCAAAATGCTCTGGCCAGAGACTTTGAGTTTGAGTTGACTTGAGTTGACTGTGATACTAACCGCATATAACTGAGGAGACGAATCCTCTCTTGAATAGTGCTTCACTTCTAATACTTCCACTCGACCCAACTATAGTCACTCCATGGACGCCATGCCATGATTTGGCTATAATCAAAGCGAAGCTTTCATATTGAAGATCTGTAGTATTCTCAAGTCGAGAGAACTGTGTAAATCAATCACATCGATATTTTCTGTTTGACCTTAGTTATATTAACCAACAAAAAACTATCTAGTGAGTCGTTCCATAATTATCCAATAACTATTATTACGTAACCCCTAGGTGCCCCAACAGTCATGAGTAGTACACTGCCCAACATTTGGAGAGCGTTACGTACTCCAGTCTCAACGGATACATCGATATCTAGTCTCGATGCATCTTGACTAGGAACATTTAAAATGGTATATTTGTTTTGTTGTGATAAATTACTCATGGTTACAACACTTTGTAACTACTATCACAAAATATACCATTTATGGATTTTTCTATTGAATATACTTTTAATTAAGTTAATTAATTAATATAATCACATTATATCAAGTATATAATAGGAAGAAAATACCTTTTATTTCGAACAAGATTGGTTAATGAGTTAGATATATGTAACAAATTACATAATTGCCCCTAGGGCGTACCCCTAACTCTATCACCTGCAAAGAAGAGTTCTGTGCCATTTCAGACGATGGTTTTATTATTGCAAATCGAAAGATAATGGGTAAAATCCAACACATGGTTCCACTGTGCGACGGTGCTCGTTTGCCAGCACGAGCGGGCTATCTACACAAAGTTTTTCGCATTCATCTGCTTTGGACACAAGACACACACTGCATAGATTGAATTGTACATTATTGCCCCTATTAGTATATAAGATCTGATTGGTCAATACATGTTGACGTCCATTTGGTTATTATACATCAACCTTATAGGATTTTATTTCGGCATAAAAATCAAAGTTAAATTCTACCTGACCTTGTTCATCGCCTACTTCTTCATCTTTCCGGCATCAATCACCCTATCATCCAACGAGGAAGTCTCTAGAGGTAGTTCCTTTTGTGACAGCAGATGAAGCATTCATGGGGGTTTCCCCTGATATCGATATTGGAGGTGCTATAATTCTGGATACTCCTTTGGACTCTCCTGTCTCCAAGTTTGATGAAGCGGGCGTCAGAAGAATTTGTGAAAGGCATGGTATCCCTTTCAAGATGTTCTGGTTCTAGAGCCCATCCACTGGCTCATAATTTTCCCGAGTTGCTACACCGCTTGCAATTGATATATGTGTCTTTTCAGATGTGTCACTCCTTTGAATCACTTCATTCGACCCATTCTCTAGTTCATGAAGCTTGCCTATATCAAGCTTCATCCAAATAGCTACGTCTCATTAAAAAACATGTACATGATCTATATTTATCATCTGGGTAGGGTTCCCACATTAGAGGAGATTTGTTATCTATACGGCTTTAAAAGGTGGAAAGAAAGTCCTTCTCCCACTGATTTGGAACCATCTAAGAGCTGTCTTATTATCATCGATCTTTGGAACAAACTCATTTTTTTTCAAGGACGAGTACTCTTTTGTACACTACCTACCCGACCTTGCCTAAAAATGGCTGTCGGGACGTATATTCTACTATCATAATTTATTTTGATGGATTTAAGCCGTCTTAAGTCGCTAATTCCTTAATTTCATATTATAGAAATTCCGAAGAGGCCTTGTGGTGCAACTTTGGCATATACCCTTATAGATCTACATGTCATCCTTGTTGAAGAGAGAAAGATGAAATTTCTCCTCATAAATGAAAGGATGCAGCAATTCCATCTCTTGGCTAACAACCGTAGTATTGGACTCATGCCTAATGTTCATGGAGGCACTTAGCCCACTTAAGAGGTTGAGGTCAAGCCTCAAGATGAAGAAATCCAAGAAAATCCTTCTGTTTGGGATCCTTTGATTAATCTAGAAGAGAATGTGGAGGATGATGGTAATGACTACATCATGGAAGGAGGAGATGAGGATGGTGATGAGAACGATGAGGATGACAATGATAAGGATGGGGGCAATGCTAAGGATGTTAACCTCGATCACGAGTCTGCTAGAGAGACGAGTTATGGTGATCAAGTGCAACTTATTCCCCATCGTCCGAAGCTAAAGATCATATTTCCCCATCTGGTTCCACAACATCATAAGGCTTCGGTTGAGGAAGTAAAACTAGCTCCTCTAACTAGTGACATATATGGCTCACTTAGGATCATACCAAATAGAATCCATTCTTACGGTCTTGACAATATCAGCCTTGGTGATATAGGTTCCCCTAACCGTCTGACTGAAGATGTTCCTACGACATTGTAGTGGAGATAACCCCTCTTAGTAGAATTTATGAGCTTGATCCGTGGGGGCACTAGGACACATTAACAGTTCATGACACTTAAAGTCATAACATGTTTACACTGTATGTGTTGTTCCTGGATTTCCAAGTGTTAACTCAGTTGTGTTTTCTTTTCAAGTTCAATGGTAAGTCAACACCTTTTCGACGAGCTCCAAGATTATTCTACTAATTATCATAGGCCTGATTCCTCACGTCGACATAGTGAGTCATCACACGAGTCTGACTTAGTAGGGCATCATAGGAAAGAGCAAGAATAAGGAGAAAGAGAGTACAAATGTCACGATGGTCATGGTAGGGGGTCGGGTAGGACTTCTCCTACACAACATAGAGTTCGCTCTCGTTTGCCTATAAGTATGGATCGATATTTGATAAGACCCAATCTTGTTCCTTCAACCAAAACTCCAACTATGCCCATTTTAGCGCCATTCACCATGCAACTAATAGTGTCTATTCAAAAATCTAGAAAGCTTATTAGGTCTGCCAATTATGATCCTTCCAAGCATAGACCTGGAAAGGAACCAACTCCTACTCATGTTCCTAAAGCAGTAATAGAATCTGCTTCCAATCCATAACTTGTCATGTTGTAGAAAGCATTCCCTAAATTATGCTTCAATGGACTTATCCTCGTCAATAATTTGAAGGATATTCCCCATAACATAGGCATAGAAGTTATGGTCTGTGTGGGTAAAGTGTATGATTAGTTCTACACATGGAGGAGACTTGTAGAAGCTCATTCCGAAATTAACAAGGAAAAGATGGTAGCTCTTCAAGGGAAGGAGTAGTTAGAGCAAGATAATAAGCGTATCATTGCCAATATGTATAAAGAAGTAGATGATCTTAAGAAATCTCATGAAGCTATAGAGAATAAACTAGCAAGAAAGGAAATCTTTCATAGAAAAGTATCAGCTGCAATAGAATTAGATTGAGGTAGTGCATTATATGAGCCATAGCCTTTCTTTGGAAAATGAGACTTTTCAGAAAACCATCGATAGGCAGGCATTGAAATTTTGAAGCTAGATGCTGAATTGGAGGCCGAAAAGAAGTAAAAAGATAATGCTCTTACTCAAGCTTAGGGGTATATGGAGCAACAGCTTGATGCTTTCCTAGCACAATAGGACTTTGAAACTCATGCGGAAACTGTCAAGGACAGAATTAAATCTCAAATAGTGCATACAATGGTTCATTTCTATGCGAACGTGATCATGTATTGGAATTTGAGGTGGCTTGGTAAGGGATATTCCAAAGCCTAGCCATGGCCTGGGAAAAGATAGTTAAGCAAGAGATAGAGCACTTGGAAGGCATTGATGTTGACGAAGATAAGTTGAAATATGACATCTTAGATGATGAAGATTTGGATGCACTTGTTGTAGGAAAAATCATGTTGGAAACTAAGGCTACTACTTCTGCTGATGTGCCTATTGGGGACTTTCTCGAATCTAGCTCTAAAATTTGGGAATAAAGTTCAACTCCTACCTCTAAGGGATTCCCGGCAGAGACTCCCATTGTAACAACGACTACTTCCAATGTCGTAACTTCTTCCACTTCAGGGCCTCTTACTTCTGAGTCTATTATTCCTATTTCTGGTATCTCAATGGCTCCAACTACTATGGTGTCTTTGGGGATGATAATTGCTTTGACATCTTCAAGTGGTGTACAATATAACCCCAAGGAGCCTGGTTATACACAGCTATAATCCATTCCAAAACTGCCTTCTTATCTATAATTACAGAGGGAAGTTCTGCTAGAACTCCTTCGCAAGTGCCCTCTGTTTCTCCTAAGGTATATCATTAACTTATCTTAGGTCCGAGAAGGCTCAAATGACACCCATAGATTTCTCTATTATCTATTTTTCACCTTCTCAAGTTTTAGGTCCACCTGCCTATCCCTTTTACCAAAATGGAATTTGGCTTGGAGCACTCAAGCTTCTATAACACCCCGTAAAATTTATAGGAATATAACTAAGAAAAATTAATTAATAATGATGCTAAAAATGGGAATTATGAAAACATCATAATTTATCTACGAAAGTTACATAATTATGTTCGTAGCAATTTTCTAAGCAACTTTCATTTATAGAACTTTGCTACCGGAGTTCAAACGGAGAAGTTATTGATGTTTGTAGTTTTTGAATTTAAGATAATTCAAAGAAATTTAAATTAATAATTAAATTACATCAATGTTAGAATTTAAAAAAGGTAATAAAAGATTATAACGTTAAGAATAAGCTTAACATTTAGTAAACTTAGTCAAGGATTTAATAAATAAAATAACATATGTGTGTGTGTACGTTAATGACAAATATAAGGAGACCAGGACCACCAGTCGGCATCCTAATTGGGGTTGGTCAACCACCCAAGGGGTGCGGTTGACCGGTCAGTGCTAAACGGTGGGTAGGGTTTTGTGGCCTAAACGGCACGGATTTTATTATTTCGAATGACTTTGGTCATGCGGTCCAGGCACGTTCTAACCATTATGAATAAAAGGATAGCCTCCTCACTTTTATTTGCAAGAAAAATAAACAGGCTAACAAGACTCTGCCAGTTTTCTTCCTCCCCAATAAACATTCTAGGTTCAAAAATAAATGGCTCAAGCATTAGGGAGGAGAATAATCAAGTTAAAGGAAAATGGTAATGAATTTTACATATTTCTATTCCAAGTTAAAGGGAAAAGGTAATGAAGTTTACACATTGTATATTTCTCTATTTCTATTCTTTCCTAATCTTTGAATTCTAATTCTAATATGTATATAAAAGAATTGTTATATATTGTACAATTAAAAAAAGATAATTAGAGAAAGATATTAGCATTAACGCGAAAGCAAATCTAAGGGAATTCGAGGAAAGCTATATATGAGTGGAAAATGTTAGTTTTTCTCTTTATAGTGTTTTGTGCAGTTAATGTTTGATTTGTTTTATGCCTTGAGTAATTTTGTATGTGGAAATTTTAAATCTAAAACCCAAAATTCCCCTAAAAAATGTTAATTCTGGAATTGGTTGGAATCTTATTTATTTTTTGTTAATATGGTAGAATTTAATCCATTATTATTTGCAATTTGAATAATTTATGTTCCATTCAACTTTCACTTTCCAACTTGTGTTTGTTATGATGAAGGATTCTAAAAAGAATTAGGAAAGGGCAAGCAAAGTATGGATTTTATCCTATCCGTGGTTTGCACCACCTCTTCTATAATTAAAATAAATATGAATCCAATTTCACTTCAGCCTTATCTATTCAATAGTCGAATAGAAAATAAATGATCTAAATTGTAAAGTTTTCCTCCCTTGAAATAGAGGCATTGATTCTATTATGTTAATGTAAAACAAGTTGGATGTTTAGATTCCATTTTTGAATATGTATGCAAGTCTGTTTTGCTTAGCTAATTTAAATTGTGATATTAGCTATTGTGTAAACTTGGTATTTAACTGGGACTTATATGGATATGGAAATTGTGACATTTAAATTATCCTAACAACCCGACTAGGAAGCAGAAATCTTAGTATATAAATGCTTTTACACATGAATAGGAATATTCAATAAAAACCAGTTAGCCAAAAAAAATGTCAAATATAATAATAACGTATAAGTCGTAACATATAAAATAAATAGGTTAACAAATAACAATAAACTATATAAAATGTAAGTCAAGAACAATTATGGAAATTAATCCATAATTAAAGACAAAATAAGGAGTTTCCTTTATATGGCCTTAATGCGTAAATGCAGACGAGGTATATTATGTGTGTGTGTGTGTGTGTGTGTGTTTTACATATATATTAGTATAATCTAGTAAGGTTGGAGAACAGAAATATGACTAAGTTATAGCGATGTAAGGTCAATTAAAAGTAGACAAAAGTCTGTCCAGCTAATCTAGGTACTAGCAGTGTGACTTTGGAATTAATGTGAGACATCATCTATAATAAGTACCCATGGTGGGCGTGAGGTTAGTCCCAATTCTGTAGAGTAAGCCTGCATAGCTAATCTAGCTACCAGCACCTATGAATAGTCGGACTAATGTAAGACGTCACAGTTTGGGTCATAGATCATAGAATTGGTATCCCAGGATGAGCCTACTTCGGGGTTGGAGGCATTAAATGGCTATTGTAGGGCCTGGCTCTTTCCTATTCAAGATGTATTAAATGGTCAGAATAATCTTTTATATGCGATAGTGGAAATCTCGGGAGGGGTTCTGCTTCGAGGTTGAAGTATTAAATGGCAATTGGAGGGTCCGCCTCTTTCATATTTAAGAAGTATTAAGTGGTCTTATGGGATTTCTTATTATGTTAGCTAGGAAGTACCATAAGGGGTTCGCCTTGGGTCTAAGCATTAAATGACAGGGATCTGCCTAGGGTCCATGTATTAAATGGTTGGAGTCTGCCTATTTCCCATTTAAAAAGGTCTTAAGTGACTTTGATACTTTCTCTTGCGTCATTTGGATATGGTTAATGGAGGTGGATTGTTGGACCCAATATATTCCATAGTTGTGTTGCACCTGCATTATACTTACAAAGTTAGACTAGAAATGGTCATTGGCCTACAGTTGGAGATATGTAATAGAGCTGGACTAGTAGAGCCGTTGGCTTACTATTGGAGGTATACTCAGAAATACATAGTATAGAATATGTAAGACATAATACTCATCTAAATGATACCGTCCAAATACTATTATGGTATGACTTGAGATTTTCATTCACCAAACATTTTTTTCTGACTACCTCCTCATTACAACCCACATGTTAGGGGGAACTATAGAATATAACAGTTTATGATTTTTGTTTGATGATAACATATATATATATATATATATTAAATGTGTTTTCTATAGTACTATTGCAATATCACAGAATGAAACAAACCAAAATTTAATTTAAACAAATATTTTATTCAAAATTTCTTTTAAACAAATATTTTATTTCAACAAACATTTTATTACGATTTCAAAAGCACACATTTACAACACAGCTTCAACTATATTTTACATTTTCAAATACAACACTATTTCACACTCTCATATACAATTCACTCCTCACTCACTCACACACACTCAAATTTTATTTGTTATCTTCTTGCTTCAGCTTCTGTCCAGTCATCTATTTTGGCTGTCAAATAATAAACAACACAGTAAAAAGCAAAATGAAGCAAACTGAAATTAAAAAATAAGTATGTGATTAAATATACTATTGCCCTAATTAATTGGGTTGTTTGTTTTCATATTTTAAATCTGGAATAAAAAATAAATGTAACGAGTAGCATATGACATGCAAAATGTATCACTGTACATGCCATAAGGCTATGCACACATAAAAAATGCACTTGCGTTAATAAATTTTCGGGGCAAATGCATAGGTCAAGCCCGAAGGCTCAACACTGTGCAAGTGTGCATGAGGTCAAGCCTAAGAAAGCTCAGGCTCGACCTAAGTGCATCAAGCAGTGTACATAGGTGTAGCCATGGTTCAGACTCGACACAGTGCACCCAGGAAACACAAACTAGTATGTGCATCGATGGACATAATTATACATACAAGTGCACTGCTACTACAATCAAAGTTAGGCAGCAATTTCAGAATCATGCACACATAGAAATTGGACACACATACTTAGGAAGATACACACACAACAAATACCCAGGGCCATGCACCAACACAAGAAAACTAAAACACATGAACTCTCAGGCAACCAACCAACAAAAAGGATCAGTGCACAATCAGTCGGGCCAAACACATCAACTCAGAACACAGGCATGGTCAACATGGTGAAAACATGAATGCACATACAAACACTCAAGCACACAGAGGCAAACCCAAAACCACACAGGCACTAGAGTATGCATTAGAGGCAAGTACATAAGTGCACACACGAATACAACTAAGGAAGCATAATATACACTACAGCAGTAGCTCAAGCAACTCAGGCTATTTATCATCACATTGACACAACTGGAGGTGCACACACATATAGAAATCAGTCAGTTTTAAGCAATGGTGCAAGAACAACAAAGCAACCTAACCGATTCAGGAAATAAAGCATCAAAAACCAAAATCATAGAAATCAATTAGGGCTAAATTCATTGAAAATATATGTGAATTATATATATATATATATATATATATATATATATATATATATCCACGACGAACAAGTCAGAAATCATCACAGCTGTTTGATCAAGAATCAACAATCAAATTTAAATACCAAAGTCAAAGTTTGAAAATTTCAAGTCAAAAATAACGGATACAATTTTAAAGTCAATCCCTATTTAAACCTATTTCATCACTGGAAATTGCATATAAGTCGAGAATGATAAAAAATTAAATAGGGCAAAAATCATACCGAATTATCAAATCTCAGATACTCTTAACAACGAAAGCAATCACATAATCAATCACTGCTAACTGAAGAATGAAAACATCCAAGAAGGAGGGCGATTCACCAAAATTTCAAAGCAACGGCTTTTAGTTTGGAAACCCTAAATCAGACCGAAGAGGAAAGATGAAGACAAAAAGGGGAATTGGCTTGGAAGAAAAACAGATAAGGGCTGAAGAGAATTTTCTAAATTCAATTGGGCCGAGTCCTTTTTATTTATTAACAAATTTGTTTGCGGGCCTTGTCAATTTTATAATTAGGGTTTTTATATTTATTTTATTGTATTTTCCCTCTTAAAACTCTTGTTTAACTAGGGTCGAACTACAGGGGTGTAGTTTGGGAATTCGCAAGTCGAGGTTTGAGTTATGGTAGTGTTTTGAGCATAGGGTTAGAACAATGAGGTTAGCGAGGGTTGTGAATTTATAGGGTCTGTAAGCGTCAATTGTTTAATTCTTAGTAGAAACCTTGGGGGCAGCAGTTGGTAGGTTTTGCCAAAGCTAGGTAAACTTGTTTATCGCTTTTATTTCCATATTTACTCTGTTATTATCTACGCTGTAATTTTTATTATTCAGTGAATTTTTCATAAACCCTATTCACTCCCACTCTAGTGTTAATTCGATCCTACAGGAACGATGCACACGATGAAGTGTGAAGGAGGTAGTGAAAACGAGTGGCAGCATAGCTATTTATTTATGTTTATGATTTATCCTTATATACTTAGATTTTAGACTTGTCAATGTTCTATTTTGAGACATTATGTTATGGATATTTGGAATATTGTACTTTTGAGATTTGAAAATGTGTGAAATGGTTACTTACTTTATTATTATATTTTGTTTCTTTCGCTACAATATTTTGAAAGCGTAGATAGATGGCTCTGTATATTGTTTATTTAATCAATTTTACCAACCAATGGCCAGCTTTGGAATGGACTTAAGATTTAATGGGCTTTTATTGGGTCAAAAATTAGGCCTATTCTAGAGAGGCTTGTTATAGCTTCAAAGACTGAATTTGTTACAGAATCCGCACCAACTCAAATCCCAACTTCTTTAGCCGGCCCCATTCCCAGTCCTGTAGCCGAAACGATTCATGCATTAGCTAAAGAGGTTATGGATGATCCTAATGTTATGCAAGGGGATGAGGACAGGCTATTTTAGGGGCCATTGAGCACAAATATGGGGCATCGATGCTAGAGAAGAAGACCTTACAATTCAAGAAGGTTAGGGAGATAAAAAATGAAAATATGGATGATGTTCCTCCTCCTCTTTCAATTTCTTTTCCCATACCACTGCTTGTCATCCCAGTTTCTGCTCCTGCGATAGTGAGTGTTCAAGTTGAGGCTTTCGAGTCCCTAAAAGACGATTATGATTGGGAAACAAATCCCAAGGGTTACCTGTCCAGGGGATAGAAGAGAAAATCTGGCAGGAAACTAACCTTATTAACCTCCAAGGGAAAGAAGAAGAAGAGAATGAGGTAGAAAGATTGGATGTTGTTTATTGTTCCTATGTCATTACTTGTTTTAGTTTTTTGATTTCACACATGTATATAGGCTGTCGTTATGCATGTATAGCCCCCACTTTGCTTTCAAAGTTCTTCATTTGTTAATAAAATAGTCTTTTCTTTGGAATTTCATCTTGTTTTTCCTACATACTTTGTTTAAGTATGTCTATCGTGATTGAATCTAAATTAGAGCAATGTTATTACTCACCATAACTCTGTATGTACGAATAATTTCTTGCCATTTCTTAGTGTACTTCATTATTTCATTCTGTTTATCACTGCCAAACATTTCTTCATTGGTGAACGTAATTATAATAGTTTGGCTAACTTCATCGCCTTCTTGGTTTCTTCAATCGAGATCCATTTAACCAAGGATGAGGTTAGATTTCTACTTCGCTTCCTATCTCCGAGAAGTGATGTTTTGGACATTTATCTCTGGACATCCATACTCGATCTTGCCTATCTCCAGGTGTCGATCGTAAGTTCTCATTAGAAGTAATGATTTGGACAACTATTTCTTGATGTCTGTATTCGATCTTGCCTATCTCTAGGCATTGATCATATTTAGAAAAGGAGATTCAATCTCCTGTAGGGCCCTATCTCCGAGACCTAATATTTAAGATGCCTCTCTCTAGGCATCACCATTAGACATTGCTAATCTTTGGGCTATGGCCTTAGACCTTACCCGTCACCGGGCACTGGCCAAAAGGATAAAGGTAGAGGGTGAATCGCCTCGATCGACCCTAGTGTGATTACTCCTATGATTCGATCATGGATTGAAGGAGTCCGCTGGTACCTATCTATGGGTACCTGGATATTTGATTTTCAAATCATAGAATATTCAATTTGTTTTAGTTTGAACAACGTAAAGTCGGGCTATTGTGAATAGTGTTCCATCGATCCCCAAAGCCAATTCCTTTTATAGACATAAGAATGGAAAACTCTGCCTTATTACATTAGAGCTTAGTCGGATATTTATAAAGAATTTTTTTACGGAAATCGCGTCTCATGTGTTCGCGGCCATTGGAAGTGAGATTCTGTCAACAGTTCCTAGCTTGAACATTCCATCTCCAAGCTTATGTTAGATCACAAACGGACCTTCCTAATTCTGTCCCAGAGCCATTGGACCAAGGAAGATTCATTTCAGGACAAGACCACCAATCTCGAAGGTTTGATTCCTGACTTTTGCATTAAATTTCCATGCTACTCTTTTTTGGTGAGCAACAACCCTTAAATCAGTTTCTTCATGCTTCTCATCGATCAAGTTAAGAGATGAAGCAAGAGTTCCTCGTTCATTTTAGGATCATATTGAATTTTCTAATGAAAAGGTACTTCCATTTCAGTTGGAATCACGGTCTCCGATCTGTAGGCCAGAGCGAATAAAGTTTGGCCAGTCATGGACTTATGAGTTATTCAGTAAGCCCACAATGCTAAGGGTAATCCATTGACCCACTTACCTTAGGCCTTTGTCAGTCATTTCTTTAGGATGGATTTAATGATCTTGTTCACTACCTCCACCCATCTATTCAGTTGTGGGTATGCTATAGTCACAAATCTCTTTTCAATCTGATACTTGATGCAAAAGTTCTCAAATTCAATTCCTATTGTCGATGATGATTTTATGAGCAACTCCAAATTGCTAGATAATGCCTTCCACCACAAAGTTGATCACTTCTTTGTAGTGATCGTAGATAGCGGTTCCACTTTATCCCACTTTATGAAATTATCAACTGCCATAATGGCATACTTTGCTCCCTCCTTCGACATCAGTAGCACATTGATGATATCAATTCCTTAAACTATGAATGGCCAAGGACTGACCATTTATGTAATCTCTATGGATGGGGCCCTAGGAATCTTCACAAATTTTTGGCATCTATTACACTTTCTGGTGTAAGCAACCGCATCCCAGTTGATCATTAGCCAAAACTATCTGCAGCAAAGAATTTTCCTTGCCGAAGTCTATCCACCGGTGATGTGCAATTAAAGCGCCTAGCGGTTCCATCGTAGTGGAGGTGCAAAAAGTTATAGCAGGGATATAATGGAAACCAGCGGAGGTGCAAAAAGCTTCCCTAGGTATAAAACGAAATATTTAAAGTTAATTTATTCTCATTCTCACATCATTCTTGTAAGAAAAAAGAAACATTGTTTAATCTTATATCATAAAACTGAAGAATATCATGATTTTCACAATCGAGATTTGATGACTACGATAGATTTCTAACTTATATCATGCGCATATGCCTTGAAGTTCGTCCTTACCCTAACTTTGTTGATTTAGTGCATAAGAAAACTTGTCAAATAATCTTTTTTTATTAATGTTGCTAAAGTAGGCGCTAACAGCCTTAATTTAGCTGGTGTAGCAGAAAATAGTGGGACTTAAAGCTGACCTATTGTTTTATAGCACCATATTAAAAAAGTATAGAAGTCGAAGAGCGCTATGAGATATAGCGGGGATTTTTACGACACTTTAGGGGGGATTTTGTGAGGCTTTAGAGGGGCTTTAACAACACAACAAATCGTCGCAAGCTCCCTTGTGTACATCCGCAAGGATTTTTTTAGCTTCCTTGTTGGTGAGTGTAACGCCCCACTCTGAGACCCACTGTAACAAAGAGTATTACGGGAGTAATACCGTCTGTTAAAGCGGAGAATAGAGTATAGTGGAAGCGACCATTTGTAATCAAGCTATAACTATCTACTGAATACGTCGAAAGGGTGGTATCTATTTTTTTTCCAAGTGGTTTGACATATTCAATAAATATTTATAACGAAATTACAATGGCTAAAGATCTATCAGAATAAGCATAGTAATAAAATGATAAAACATCACAGAACAGAATCACATAACAGATATAAAATCCCAGAACAATACATCACTGTCTTGCACAACGATCTGGGTTCAACTCTGACAGGAAATTCGAAGGGTCTAATGAACTCAGATGATGACCAAACTTTCCAGATATGGAGTTCATAACTCCATCTTTCCAACGAGACCAAAATCGTCAAATTCCGACTAGCGGCTCAAAAGTTATGACCAAAATAGTTTCAGTTTCATCCATAGAGCTAATATGTGTATCGCTCTTGGGAAGATAGTAGAAAAATCAATTTTTGACCTAGTTAGACTCAAAATTACAGAAAACTCACTGAACAAAAGTTGTAGTATAGGTTTTATGCTTTCCGGAACATCCAAAATTATCTAATTCGGATCAAAAACGAGAGAGATACATGCAAAACAATATCAGATTGAAACTCAAGATAACTTGTTAAAGACAGAATTGGTCTTCTGTCTTTGAACGCATTTTAGGTCATAGCATATGTTTTAAGCTTCCCGGAACATCCAAAATTATCTAATTCGGATCAAAAACGAGAGAGATACATGCAAAACAATATCAGATTGAAACTCAAGATAACTTGTTAAAGACAGAATTGGTCTTCTGTCTTTGAATGCATTTCAGGTCATCTAAATGGAAAAATTACAGAAAACTCACTGAACAAAAATTGTAGCATATGTTTTATGCTTTCCGGAACATCCAAAATTATCTAATTCAGATTAAAAACGAGAGAGATACATGCAAAACAATATCAGATTGAAACTCAAGATAACTTGTTAAAGACAGAATTGGTCTTCTGTCTTTGAACGCATTTCAGGTCATCTAAATGACAAAAATAAAGAAAACTCACTGAACAAAAAGTGTTCCATATTGAATCTAGTTTGCAACAAAAAAAACTTGACCAAAAACGGATGAGAAATGAAGAAGTTATGCCTGATTTCGTTTCAGCTACAATTCCAAAACGAAAATTATAGAAGCATCAAGTAAAAAAGGATTTAGCTAGCAATTTTACCTCAACCAATATAGCAAGCAACTTGTGTGCACACCCAAAATGAAAGCAAAGAGGATAAAAGAGCTATGATTCACATGTTACATAATAAAACATGTGTTACTAAATGATTGCTGAAATCAAAAGATGATTAAACACATATTAGAAGAGGTTTTTAGCAATATACCTCTCTAGAAAGCAACAAAGACTACTATAGCATCAACCCAAGTTAGCAAAAGATGATTAGGAGGCTGTAAGATCAAAAAAAACACATAAAACATGTGTTACCAAATAAATTTCAGAAATGAGAAAGATATAAAAACGGATTTGAGGTGGGTATTTACATTACCTTTGAATAGAATGACTTGCATAAGCAAAAACTAGAAGGAGATGAAGATAGAGGCCATTTTTGTTATGAAAGCTTTAGGAAATGATTAGGGTTTTGATTAGGGATGAATGAATGAGGTTAGGAGAGTTTGAGATAATTTATAGAGGAGGTTTAGGGTGGGTTATTGGGCTAGGTTTAGTAAGCCAATAAGAAGAGAGTTATTTACATGTTTTTCTCCAAAATTTAGTCTAAGTGTTCATATATGTTTATAAAATTCATTTTTTTTCTCTTACCCAAACCCGTTTTAAAACTTCTCTTAAAATATTTAACTTTCCAAAATAACATTTTATCCTCATTTTAAAATCCCATATTTCCCATTTAATTAAAATAGCCTTTTTCAAATAAATTTTGTTATTCTAAATCCTTTTATGCTTCATTAAAAATAAATAAAAATCCTAACTTTTATTTATTAATTGGTAATGCAAATCCCGGGTTGTTACGGTGAGACATCATAGTAGAGGAGCAGAGAATCCTATCATGTATAACACTCCTTCCTGAATAATAAATTGTAATACTTTGTGCAAGAGTTGCCATCGCTCATTTCTCCCATTCGGGAGAGTCCCCATTAGGAAGTATTCCTTGGTCGAGTATTCCATGACTCCTTTTCAACTTCAACCTCCAAGATCCAATCGAATTCCATCTTGTCGATGCTCAAAGATGATAAAACTTCCACTAGAACCAATCTCATAAGCTGCACATCCCAGAGCTAGCCAGCTTAGCCAATGAATCAGCTTTCTTGTTCTCCTCTCTAGGAATGTTCGTTATCATGTAATATTCGATATCATTATGCAGTTCCAGAACCTTTATCAAGTAAGGGGCAAGTCTCACTCCCTTAGCTTGAAATTCCTTCTTCACCTAATAGACCATCAATTGAAAGTCGCTGTATATATGCAATGCTTTGACTCCCAATTCTTTTGCTATTTTGAGCCCCATGATCAGTGATTCATATTCAGTTTCATTTTTTGTTGTAGGAAACTCAAGCATCAAGGCATAATATATCGTTTGTTCCTCCGGGGTTACTAAGATCACTCCTTCCTCGGAGTTGCATTCATTGGATGCTCAATCATGTACAATTTCCACTGAGCAAGCCATACCACATCTTCCTCCGCTTCTCTATCCTGAATGGTAAACTTGGTAATAAAATCAGCCAATGCCTATCCTCATATCGCCATCCTAGGATGGTAGGTTATATCCTATTAGTTCATCTCAATGTTCCATTTCAGCAGTCTTTCTAAAATCTTGGGTCAATGCAACACTTTTGTCAAAGGTTGATCAGTCAACACTTTTATCGGATGAGCATAAAAGTAGGGTCATAACTTCCTTGAAGCAATCAATAAGCTAGTTTCTCTAACTTTGGATAATGGTTTTCTACTCCAATGAATCGCTTGCTGATGCAATACACAGGCCTTTAGATTTTAGACTCTTCATGTACTGGGGTAATACTTAGTGCGTGAACAGATATAGCCAAGTATACAAACAAATTTGACCCTTCCAAAGTGTTCGATAAGGTCGGTGGTCTCTCCATGTAATCAAGTAAGACCCAGAAAGTTTTCCAACTTTCCACTGTCCAAAAAATCTTCCATTTTTCCTTATTGAGGGCATTAAAGAATACTACACATTTATCCATCGCTTTAGAAATGAATCAACTAGTCGCAGCGACCTTTTCGTTCAAGCTTTGCATTCCCCTCCTTATCTTTAAAGGTTCAACGTCTCTCAATGCTCTGATTTACTCTGGATTAGCTTTTATGCCCTTTGAGTTCATTTTGCAACCCAAAATTTTTCTACGGGGCTCCAAAAGAACATCTCAATGGATTGAAATTCATTCCAAACTTTTGAAGGACATCAAACATCTCCGAGGGGTCACCTGTATGGTTCAATGATCACTGTGACTTCACTAGCATGTCGTCCGTATAAACCTTCATTGTACATTCGATCTTATCTTTGAACATTGAATTTATCAATCTCCGATAAGTAGCTCCTGCAATCTTTAGACCAAACGACGTGACATGGTAGCAATACAATCCCAGATTAGTAATGAAACTAGTGTGCTCATGATCTGGGATGCGCATTAGCATCTGAGTGTAATTGGAGTAAGCATCCGTAAAGGATAGCAACTCATCTTTGGTAGTTGAGTCTACTAGCTATTCAATCTTCGGTAGTGGGAAGATGTCCTTTGGGCATGCTTTATTAGTTCTGAATAGTCAACGCATGTCTTTCATTTTCCCTTAGGATTTTTGACCAGCACTGGATTCGTGGTATATAGAATTACGGATGAAGCCATTAGCCTTTAGCTTATCCATTTGCTCTTCCAACACAGCAGACTGCTACAGACCTAAGCTATGCCTCTTCTACTTTATAGGAGAGCATCGTGGGTTCATTTTCAATGTATGGCATGCTGTCTCCAGCAATATTCCACACATATCGGAATGCGTCTAGGAAAACGAGATCTTTATCTTCATGCTCGACTAAGATCCGATCTTTAGGACCCGAGTGGGGTCATCCTGATCGATTGGGATGTTATCTTTAACTCAACTTGGATCGCCCTCACATTCTCTAGCAATTTCCTTAGATCTATAGATTTGTAAAATTGACCATGCCATCCACGATCAGGCATAGGTAGTGGTTGTTATCATCAATTGATTTAATGCATAGAGTCCTCTCTACACCTTTTCCTTTTTCACGTCACTTTGCCTCTCTCAGCTCTATAACGTAGCATTCACATCCTATACTCTGATCTCCTTGAATGGCTCTTACGCTATTATCAGTCAGGAACTTCATCATCAAGCACCATGGGGCTTGGGCCACTTTGAAACTTATAAGGGCCCGTCGACCCAAGAAAGCATTGTAAGTAGAGTATGTATCTATCACAACGAATGGTTGCACCCGCACTCTCTTGCAGTCACCATCACCAAGTTCCACTAGTAAGTCTACACATCTAATAGGCTCTGTAGCCTCTCCGATAAATCCCTCGATGCATGATTTACATGGCTTTAGATCCTACCCATCCATCCTCATATGGTCATAAGTTTTCTCAAACAAAACATTGATTGAGCTCCCAAAATAAATGAGAACTCATTTCATAGAAGCCAGTCCAATCACCGCAGTAATCACCAAGGAGTCGAGGATCAATGCCTCTACCCCATCCGCATCACAATTCTTAAACAAATATCATCAGTCACCAACTTCAGTTGTTTTGTCGAAGCTTAATCTTCTATACCAAAGAAACTCTCTTGAAAAGCATGTTTTAGTGAACTTCCATATCTCTCCATCTCACTCTAGATTTTATCGGTTGGACGATGTCCACTAGTAATGTTATTAATCACAAGTCTCCTTTTCAGCTCTAGGTTCCTCTCCACTAGGTCCAGCCTGCCCTTGTTGAGCCATCTGCCCTAGGGCTTATTACTCACTTGCCCGCCATCCTACGGGTCCTTCACATATTTTTGAATATTCTTCTTCCTAATCGGATCTTCGATTATATCCCGTAAATGTCGACACTCATCGGCGTTATGCCCATAGATCTCTTGGAAATGGCAATCTTCCTAGACATCTTCTCCCATTCAGTTGACTCCCTCCAAGTTGGCTTTTTATAATTTTCACTACCTTGCGTGGTAAATGTTCTCCAAGGTTTCATTCAACAGGGTATAATATTCATGCTCTGGATACGTAGGAAACTTCTTGAAATCTGGCTTTCTACCTCCAGTGCCTTGGTTTCCTCTTTCAAATTATTACTCTTATTCCCAACATTGATTGCAACATCACCAGAACTCCCATCGGTTTTCTTTATAGGGACGTTGCTCTGTAACATCATAGGACGATCTTCCACCAGCCTTTCCAATTACTATATCTTCCTCTTCATAGCACATGTTGATAGAGTTAGGGGTATTCCCTAGGGGCAGTTATGTAATTTATTACATATATCTAACTGGATAACCAATCTTGTTCAAAATAAAAGGTGTTTTTTCTCATATACTTTCTATAATGTGTTATATACTAATTAATTAATTTAATAAAAAGGATATTCAATATATTATCCATAAATGATATATTTTGTGATAATAGTTACAAAGTGTTGTAACCGTGAGTAATATATCACATTGAAAATAAATATCCCATTTTAAATATTCCTAGTGAAGATGTTCGATACTAGATATCGATATACCCATTGAGACTAAAGTACGTAACGCTCTCTAAATGTTGGGTAGTGTATTACTCATGGCTACTAGGGGCACGAAGGGGTTAATTATTGATAGTTATTGGATAATTATGGAATGACTCACTCAATAGTTTTTTATTAGTTAATATAACTAAGGCCAAACAAAAAATATCGATGTGACTAACTTACACAGTCTCTTGACTTAAGAATACTGTTGATCTTCAATATGGAAGCTCCACTTTGATTATAGTTAAATCATGGCACGACTGTCCATCGAACGACTGTAGTTGGGTCAAGTGGAAGTATTGGAAGTGAAACACTATTCAAGAGATGATTTGTCTCCCAGTTATATGAAGTTAGTATCACGGTCAACTGAAGTTAAACTTAAAGTTAAAGTCTCTGGCCAGAGCATTTCGATTAATAATAATAATTATTGAACGAAGGATTTTGTGTATGGACTATAAAGTTGAATATGGATGATACTGGAATTTTGACCACTATCAAATTCCATAAATCAAAGTGATATAGTTTTAACGAAGAGAATTAGTGTAAGTAATTGTCACTATAGGGTACCACCTATAATAAGTAAAATTGGATTTTACCAAAAGACATGTTTAAGCGATAAATTAAGCTAAATGTCATACCACTAGCTAAGGTGACATGTGAACATTAATATTTGAACTGTTTGATATTAATTACTAAATAAATTTACACATTTGAGTCGTACAACCACAATGATGAATTCTACGAAAAACCACATGATTTAATTAATATATAAAATATTGTAAGTTGATTAAATTAATTAATATTTAACAAATATCAATTGTTATTTAGTAGTACCCCATATAACCGAGGAGACTATTAAATATTGTTTCACTTTCAATGCTTCAACTCTGACCCAACAATAGTCATTCGATGGATGCCATCCTAGGATTTAACTATAATCAAAGTAGAGCGTTTACGCTAAAGTTCAATAATATTTTCAAGTCGAGAGAACTGTGTAATATCTTCACTTTGAGATCCTTTGTTTGACCTTATTCCATGTTAACCAACAGAAAATTCTCGATGAGTCATTCCACAATTATCCAATAACCATCGGTACATAACTCCTTAGTGCCCCTAGTAGCCATGAGCAATACAATAACCAATATTTGTAGAGCGTTACATACTTTAGTTTTAATGGATGAATCGATATCCTTTCTCGAAATATCTTAACTAGGAATATTTAAAATAATATATTATTTTTAATTGATAAAATTTTCATAATCGTAACACATTATAAACACTATCACATAACATATCTTTTAAGGGTTTTGTATTTAATATACTTAAATTAAATAATTAATTAAATATCATAATATGACAAATGTATAATAGAAGGAAAAAACCTTTTATTATGAACAAGATTGGTTATCATGTTAGATATATGTAACATATTACACAATTGCGTTAGGGTATAACACTGACTCTATTCGAGAGTTACTCTAGAGTTTGAAGGAAAAAACATAAGGAAATTAGAGCCATCGATCGATCATGCATTGGGGAAAACGGCTAAGCATTGAAATGATGAAGATACGTGGAAGCTAGAGAACTACTTCATGACTTAGGCGGAGATGCGTGGAGCTGACTCGAGGGAGGCACAAGATTACCTAATTATGAGATTGGATCGATCAGCGCCAACCCATATGGGTTGGCGTCGATCAATTTGACCCATTGCAGAAATGTTAAGGCAAGTGGAGAGGAGTCTCCATAATCGATCACATGTGATGTTGATGCATGGTTTATTAGGTATAAACAAAATACAGATCAATCTGATTGGTAGTTGAGACGCGGAACAAATTATGATGTGACATAGGCATGACCTTTGGCTTGACATAAGGTACTTCTAGGCTACTTCGGGTTAGCAATGTGGAAATCTCTAGATTTTTGTGAAGTGGCAAAAGGAAGTTCATAATTTCAACATCTTGATGGTGTGAGTGATTTGGATGTTTCAAGTAGAAAGTGTTCATAGCATCTGGGGATCGTCTTAAGGCGAGTCCGATACATTGTGAATTTGTGAAGTAGAACATACATGGGGGTTCTACAATTGGGATGTATGCTAAGGGATCATTGATAACTCAGAGATCGTGATGTCTACACGAGAAGAAGTGGTCGATGAGGATGTTCATTGTAGATCATATGGGGGTGATCTGTTTATCCCTGGACCTTTTTGACGTGGTCTAGTTTCCAGGCCTTATGGAGTGGTATAAATATGATCTTATATGCTGCGACGTTGAGTAGTTGCTGATCAATATTGTAACACCCATCTCTATGCCCATACTACCAAAGAGTATTTATGAGTAATGCTATCTGATAATATAGAGAATGAGGCGATAATAGGCTATCACCCATGAATATTCATTTAGGCTAACATCGGTACATATTTCAAATTTAATATAACTCACCTCTACGTACATGGTATTGGCACAAAGCAATAAACATATGTGTGTCCAAGATAGAACAATATACAACATAAAGTAAATAACAGAGGACACAAGTCATCAACGTAGTGGTAAAATATAACAAATGAAATATACAATTCCAAGTGGGTCTAAAAAAATAAATAAAATACCGACTATCCTTCAAAATATACAATGATCATGTCCATCATATTCATCCCAACAATACTTTAACCTACATATTAGGGGCTACCCAATGCATATATATAATTATGGCCCAATTACTATCCAATCCTTCAAAATATTCCCAACAACCACAAGCTGGTCTCTTCATCCCTGAAGCTGAATTAGCTCAGACTGACCCGAGTATTACATAAATAACATGTAGGTCAAACAACGTCAAAATGTGGATGTCAATAAATAATAAGAACTGGCATGGTATTAACAAGTATATCTCAAATAGCATATACATCTCAAAATATAACAACATATTTCAAGCCATGCACATATATCATCACTCATACCAATTCAAAGTCAATTGACATATCAAGTTGTACAATATCAAAATGGGTGAATCAACCATAGATCCAACCATAATCAATACAGAATAATCATCATGCTCAACATGGCATGCTTTTAGCTATCCCCAAGGTTATCTCTCGAATTAGCATAAATACCCAGGGTTTGTCATACACAGCATATAAGATAAATAATGCAACAGCATCTATGGAAAACAATGTCAACACGTATACGATATCTTCTTAGCTATGCCACGATTAGCTCTTAGCTAATTACACAATACATAAATCAGTAAGGTTAATCTCCTCAATAAGATATGCTTATAGTAATGTCGTATGTTATCTCGTGGATAATCATATAACACAAATGTAAGGTTAACTACCTCATAGCTCTTAGCCTCAGATATAGCCACATCGACACGCAATTGCATACTCAATAATCCCATAATGTGAACAAGTGCATGTCTATTCATCCCAACAATAACTAGATGGGAGACTGACAGCTTTTAGCCTACTCTAGGAGTCTTCTTCACATGCTCTCAGTGCTACTCCTACAATCTTCAGTTACTTGGACGGTCATTGTGACTTGGTATCCATCGTGCACCAACATGTTGCATGACTATGCCATGCAATGGTTATGACCCTACAAGTGCCCCAAAATGGCAACGGGTGGTTGGCATATATGACATGGGGGTTGCGGCTCTTAGCTATACACATCATAAGGTATGTCATGGATTCAGAGCGTAACCCCGTAATTGGGCTGCTGGGATGGGTACTAGCTTAATCTGGTTCACTCCTCGCAAAATAATTAGAGTATGCACTCAAAAAAGATAGACACGCTTATGACTCTAAACTAGCTCACTATCATCTCGCAACATCTCATCTACGAATACCACGTATAACTCATCCCTGTAGGATTGACATCTACTTACAAAACGTAGTCGAACATATATCAGCTCGGTGTCTCATACCATCTGGTGTTACTTGCTTGTTTAATCCATGCTCGTTAACTACACTTGCTCTACACGATAATATTCTATGCAACAAGTCCAAAGAATAACCAGAGAAATATTATTGAATGTCCCATACCAGACTCTATTATAGCTTTGTTTTTTATTATTCTCGTCACATAAAAAATATAATTAACAAAGCATACAACTAACTTAGGAAAAGATACTTTATTTATAGAAAATTGTAAGAGTTTCAAAATTCATTATATACTTTTAAAAAGGTTAAAACGCCATTTTCTCCATTTATTAAAAACAAATAATAAAGATTTTAAACCTTATAATATATTTCCAAATCTCTTTCCTATATTTAAAAAAACTGTAAAAATCATTTTTAAAATCAACTATTATTTATAAATACCATCCCATAATTTAATGTAATTTATTACATTTTTATATGAATTTATAGACCTCAAAAATTAATTTCTATTTGTTTAAAACCATAGAATATATTTTAAAATCTCTTCCTCCTATTCAAAAATCATAGAAAACTCTATTAAAATCAAATAATATTTATGAGAAACCATTCATAATTTTTCAAAATTAAATAATATCTTAAATGCATTTTAGAATCCTAAAATAAATTTATTTTTATTTTAAACCTTTAGTTCTTTCATTAATTAATATTTAACGAATAAAAAAATTTCCATAAAATAACTACGTATTTATAAAACATCAAATTTACAATTTAAGGCGTCGATTTTTTTTAATTTAGAAAAGATTTTTTTTAAACATGCGCACATGGTGGAATTGCTTGGATGTTCACTTCTCCAGGCCAAACCTAGATGGTCGACTGTCCAGGGCCTAAGTGGCCAACCGTTGATGATTGGGGGCCGACCGCTCATGATGGGATGTTGACTGCTTGGGTCCTATTTGGAGTAAAGCTCAATATTTCCCCAGTAATCCCACTTCCTTTCCCTAATCGAACCCAACTTTGTCGCGACTAATTCTACTACATTTCAACACCCAAATACACTCAACAGAAATGCAATTCATAACTAAGCAAGGGTTTAAGGAATAAATAGCAATGGGTTCAAGTTACAGTGAAGAACGTTGAGCAACACAAAATAATGTGTAGATCAATTTCAAACACAAATAAAAGTATTCAAACATTAAGACAGTGCATTCAATATCAGACATTGCATCTTAAGCATAGGTTTGTGAGTAAGATCACTTACCTTATCAATATCATGCTTCGAATTTCACTCAAACTTCACAGCTTCCTCTCTCTTCACTTCATTGTCTTGCTATATTTTACCATAACTTGGCTCTATCTCAAAACTTTAATTTGCTAGCTCGTATTGGTGCAGCATCATGTTTAGAAGCATATACCTTAACTTGAGGAATTGTTTGATTTGATTTTATTTTAATTTGATATAGGATAGGGTTTTGTTTTCATTTTGCTAGATGAAGATAATATGAGCAGTAGGTTGACAAAAGTTGGTTATGAGATATGATATTTGAAGTGATTGTAGAAGGCTCTAGAATTCTCACGAGACAAATAAGTTGGCTCTTTACTTAATTAGGGTTTGGGCCTTTTCTGGGCTTTAAAACAACTTATTTCCCCATTTTATTTTCTTCTTCTTTTTTCTAAATCCAATTTTCTACTTTCTCAAATAACTCCAAATCACCATTAAAAATCATATTTACTTAACAATAGTGTTTTCCAAACATTGTTTATTTTTATAGAATCATTTCATAAATTTACTCACTTTAAAAATGAATTATCCCAAAATCGTAATATTTGGTCATTTTAATAAAATCATTCATTAACATAAATAGTTAAATGAAAATTAATTATTTAGCATGTTAAATTTCAAAGCTCTTTTATTTATCATTATTCTATTTTATAAAATTATTAAACCATTTTGAATTTATTTTTAAAATAATTTAAACTCTAAAAATTTCAATATTAATTCAAAATCATTAAAAATCAAATTATTACGAATTCATTGCTTAAAAAATATTTAATACTAGAATAATTCATTGAATAACCAATTTCATCAAATAATATCTTCCAATGTAAATGAATATCACCAACTAAATTATTTTTTCTTATATTTCAGAAGTGAATATTGTACTATCAAAGTTCTTAACTTCACAAAATACTTTATTATTTCAGTCCTAAATAAATTTACGTATTTCCAAATCATCTGAAGTTCTCAATATTTTAATTTTATCACAAATTATCCACATTTCATTATTTAAAACTATTTAATTATTTACGACTTTATTATTAATTTTAATTAGTTGCTTCTCAACATCAAATTGTTATAAAAATAGGAAGATCATACGAGTTACCTCATATCCAACAGGATTTGGGTTGAGAGATATGAGATTTTTCTGATTGTTTGCATGTTTGCTAGATTTCACGTGATGCAGGTACTATTGAGTTGTATACTAGACACCCTAGATTGTACTTAAAGTAACACATCCATTTGATGATGATAGTAGATTAGCAAATATCGATCTCATGTGCTAACTTGATGGATGTAGGGATGGGTGGGGTATGATTCTTCTTACCATATGTTGCTCCTTTACTATATATATCGACTTATATATATATTGAGATTATTGATCGCTTACACCATACTTTTGTATCATCTGAAATTATTTGCATTGCTTCTTATCATATCGGTTACGCTTAAAGTGAGTAGATTTAGATAGAAGGTATGAGATAGCGCATGAAGTAGTGCAAAGGATGAGCAGGAGGCTACACTTTTCATATATCCATATCTAGCGTCGTTACAGCTTATATTCCAATGTGCAGTACTTGTAACGACCGGGAATTTTTAACGTTTCAAATGGGAATATTTAATTTATTTAAATATTCAAATTCGATTTAAATATAATAAATAATAAGAAAATCAGTGATAAAACGACTTGATTTTTAAAAAGGTATTTCTAATTGAATTTATACGATTTTTCCATAATTTTTAATTTAGAAAATATTTAATTTTCCATTTGACATATTTTATTGCAATACGTTAATATTTTTGTGAATTTCACAGAATAATATAACCAGTGTATTTTATTGCTGTTTTGGGATCATGTTGTATTGTTGTGCGCGATCATATTTTTATTTCTATCATTTCTAGTTCATGCACGAATGTGATATTATGTAGCGAGATACTGCAAAGCTTTCTTTTCAAATCTTTTCAAAATCAAATCAAAACCAAAATTTTCAACAACGCCTTAATGTGATTTGCCTTTGATTTGTTTTTGATTTAATGGGCGGTTTTGAATTTTGTTGATTTGCTTAAGATAGAAGTAACGTGGTTAAATTTGTTATAAGTTTATACATATCATCACTTCATCTATTTCATTTCTTTCATATCCTTTCTACATCTCTCCTCTCTTCCTCTCTTCTTTTATTTTCAATTCCCTCTAAAAGAAAAACCAACACTCTTGTCCACTTATAAAAGCAAAATCTCAAAATCTATCAACTTTCAACCGAAACTTCAACTGTAAAGTTGTTTATCTTCACCTCTAGTATTTTCTAAAAATAGTCGCCCATCGTTTCGTCAAGTGTGGTCATGGGAACCGTTTGATTACAGTGGTGGTCAAATGATGGTTGTTTTTCAACGATCGTGGAATGGCGAATAGAAAGCATGGTTGGGTTCGTATGGTTGAGTCAATATTTATGGTGATGATCTTGGAATTTTTGGTGGCCAGAATCACCATGGGGAGGAAGATGATCTTTTTTGATTAACTGACAATTGTTAGTGGCATGGTGGTCGAGAGGAGGAGCGGTGTCCTGGAAGGAAGGCTGGGACTGGGTGAAGCCAATGGCGTTGAATGGGGTACTCCAACGGTCCATGGTGGTGCCCGAGTTCATTCTAGGGATTAAGGGCATTGATTTTTTGGATTCGGATTTAGTCGTGGTGGTAGCAATTGGGGAGGTTGAGCTCGGCAAGGTTTGAGGCAAAGGTGAGGCATTGTGTGGCAAGTAGATTGGCGTTGGAGTCAATGGCCGTAGGTGATCGAGTCGGTGGTGGATGGACCTTGAACCCGCCTAGACACTATTCGAATTTAGGAATGGAGGGGTTGAAAATTGATGGTGATGGACAAAGTAGATGGCATGAGTGTAGTTGAGTCAAGCTCCGCAAGAGGAGTTTGCTGGTGGCCTTGGTTCGGTGAATGGTGTCGCGGGTGGTGGTGTAAGGTGCACGCGTGCACGGTATCTTGTATAGGAGGAGGTATTTGAAATGTTGATTTAAGGGAAGAACGAGAAGGCAGGTCGAATTTGATTTCTAGTGGGCCTGGGCCTGTGTGATGTTGTGTGAGATAGATTTTTATTTGTTTTTTTAATTATATAAATAAAATATGTTGAGTTTAATATTGCATATCTCATTCGTTTCAAATCCAATTAACCCATAAATTTTTGCATTAGAATCATATTTACGAGTATAATATTATGGTACAACTTGTTGATAGTTTTGATGAAATTTAAAATATTGATAAAATAATAGTGGAAAATTATAATTACTTTTTTTTGAATAATAACATGGTTAAATTAATTATGCTTCGTTTGTGATAGCTATTTGGTAGAATAAAACACCATTCTGCAATTACAAATTGAATAGATTATTCTGGATATCTATTTAGCAGAATAAATCTCCACTCTACGATTATATTAGTTTGGACATTTATTCATATGCTAGTTGATTTATACTAGACAAATGATATGTTAACTATTATTTGTTAATTGTTGAGTGCCAGAAGCTTGCTAGCCTAGCCATATTTGATGTGCCACAAAAGTAGAATTTTTTCTATAATGAAAATAATGAAAGCATTTGTTAAGTGCTACGGTAGCTCTAGGTCTCGTTGTAGTATTTTGAAAACTATTATATGCTGTTTTTTTATTAAAAAATGGTTTCGATTTGAAGGATGATTATAAAAGTGACTTTGGATTTTCGATGGTATTTATTTAAAAATGGTTTTTGAACTTATATATTTTACTCTAACCTTTTTGAAAATGTTTTAAAAGTATTTTGTAAGTATTTACTTTTCAGAAAAGTTGATATAAAAATGAATGTTCATTTTAAAGGAAATTAAATAGGTCTATCATTTATTATAAAGTGGTTGTGTTTTTAAAGGAAGATAGCAGTATTTTAGAATAAATATATATGAAACGTTTTATATAAAACATTGAATATAAGATAGATTTATAAATGGTATTTATAGTAAAAGAGAGATATATAAACGATAATTTATAAATGATAATTTATAAATAAAAAGATGGACTTATAAGTGATATTTTAATAATGATGAAGATTTGTGTTAAATATATAAGATTTATAAAAATGAGTTTTGGAATTATAAAAGAATTCATATAAAGGATTTTTATAAAGGAGTTTATAAGGAGAGATTTATAAAAGAGTTTTGTAAATAGAAAGGAGTTTTATGAATAATTTAAGAGATTTATAAGAGGAGTTTTATAAATAATTTAAGAGAATTATAAAAGGAGTTTGATAAATAATTTAAGAGATTTATTAAAGGAGTTTTACAAATTTATTTAGAGATTTATAAAAGGACTTGTTAATATGGAATAGGTTTATAAAAAGGGAATTTTGTACAAGGAATGAGATTTGATTTTGATAAATAATCATTCTTAATTATGGTGGTATGGAAGCATTCTTTCTATACTTAAGACGAAGGAGAAGTGGTTTGGGTTTATAGTAACAATGTTTTAAATGAGATTTGTTTTGGCCCAGTTAAATATGATTTTGGGAAAATGGAAAATTTTTCCTAAGTATTGGAAGTGAAATGATTTGATACTTATACCATTGAGAATATTTTTTCAAGTATTTTTAAAGTGGTTTTAATTAATGAAAGAATTCATTTAATTCAGTTAAACGGTTAGGAGGTGATCTCCGCTCTTATCTGTTGTCTGTTTATTTCCGAAAGAATTAGAATTGTGTTTACCAGAATCTATCGATTGTTGGTTCGGAGAGACCAAGATTGGATATGTTATTCGAAAACCACTTTGAACCGGCATATGTGTTAAAACTAAAGACACCTTAAAGATGATGGGATGAAAAACAGAGTTCTTTGAAGTGCAAGGGCTACTTGCTACTAATCCTAAGGACGTAGTAGAAGTAGTACCTTCGGTCTGTTCTTATCTTGAAGAACTTGTATGGATGAATGCTAGCTTTGCTTTGTTTCCTAGAGGATAGTGTTAGCATTCCAAGTGGGAATTACTAAGAGAGGAAAAAGGTAATTGTGACCTCGCAAGCCTCACAACTCGCAATGACTAAAACTGGGGATATGCGGCAAAGCTATATGGTTCGCTACCATTAGGAGCATCAATCTTCGATCTAGATTCAATATTTATGGATTTTGGTATGCGTGCGCATGGGAAGAGCGGGGCCACGGCCTAGGCCTTCTATTTACAGCCATGATGCCTAAGCGATGATGTAATCCTGTATGCCATTTTAAAGGGCAGCCGGCTCTGTGTTGGCAGGGGAGCAAAATGTTTTTGCGACCCTGGTACGTTGTTCTAGGGATGTACTATGGCGGGAGTACCCCTATAGCCCAGTCATTGTATGGAATCCAATCTCCAATACATGTCTTTATGGGATTAATTGTATTACTATTATGGTGGAATGTAATTAATGTAACCATTTTGGCTTTGATTAATATTTGTTTTGAACACTAGACATTATTATAATACTTGATTTCCTATAAAATGGTTTGGTTATCGTTAGGTAAAAACCCATCTTTGTTTATATACGGCATGGTCTTACGCGATACCTTTATTTGAAAGGTTTTATGATAGTAAAAAAATTCATCTAATTTTTGTTTCTCACGCTGGTTTACCAAACTGATCCATACATTATTTTCTTATAATGCTTGGGTCATACCGAGCGTATTTTCAAATTTAGATATGGATGCTTTGGAGCTTCAGGAGTCGAGCTGAATGCCTCAAGACGTATTCGCGTATCTTTATTTCCACTACATTTCTTGTTAGTATTTCTCAGCAATTGTGAGGACAGACTGTTATAACCGTCCTAGCTGATGATAGGTTAGTTTACTCTTATTAATGTATGTATATTATAGTTTTTCTTTTGTAAAGATCATCGGTATAATATATATTACTTATCACATTGCTAGCAACTGTTCAATCTTTTATTTTCTTTCACCCCAACAATCTTCCGACACTCGGATGCTCGACACGTGAATACCATGGATGTATTAATGTTGAATTTTGAGGGTCGAAAAGGCCAGTCATTGCACGTGGTAAACTCATTAGAGATAGGATAAGTGACACCTTAGAATGAGTTTACTTGTATTGTATATACGAGAGTATATTTGTTAGTACTATAAAAATGTTTTATATTGTGTTGATTGGTCCATTGAGTGCCTTATGAATTCTGGTAGAAGCGCTTGATCAACGTTATCGATAGAGGTTTCTAAACACTTGAACAAGACAAACCGACATAGTATTGTTTTTTAAAATTGGTAAGTGAAATAATTTTACCTAGAATTATATTTTTTATGTAAAAGAATAATATCTAAAGATTTATATAGATTTATGATATGATTGTCTGTTAGAAAATGGTAATATTAAATTATTATCATTAATTTTTTGATTGTTTGTAATCGGCTAGTTTATGAGCAGTTTTACCATTTCACTATATGGGTGGGGTGGATCATAATTATGGAAATAAATTTCGCAGTTTGACTATAAGGCATTCGATGATAATATGGGTTAACTTTTAATTTTAATAAAAGTTGTTTAGTTTAATCCAAACAAAGATATACATTTGTGAAATGATTTTATATAAGAAAGTTATATATGCAAGGTTTATAAATAGGGTTTAAATAAAAAGGATTTAAAATTGAGAATTTGAAAACTTAAGTCCAGGTATTTTGAAAATTACTTTACAAAGTTTTGGGCAAAATAATAATAATGTTATTTTGAAAGTATTTATGAATAGAAATATTTTAAAAAAGAGATTTTAAATGAGATAGGAAGCACTGAACTCACTTCTGTCGCTGTAAAATAATTCTAGTGATGCTGACAACATCATCTGCATTCATAGTAATGCTAAAAAGTTGTTTTGGTAAAACAAATTTTGTTTTAAATTCCAAAAGTATGATTTGATATACAAAAGGGGATAGCTATGTTATTATTATTATTATTATTTCGAAATGATTCGAAATAAAAACCCGGTGTTTAGTTCTCATGTTTTCAGTTAAGTTATTTTCTGGATGCATGTATGCTATACATTAAAGTAGTTTAGTTTGTGCATCTCATTATGATATGTTTAGTAGTTTTCTTTTGTTGAAATGTAATGTAATTTTCGACGATTTTGGATAGTAGAAAACTTCCGAATTAGTTGAAAACTTGAAGCTAATTCTTTGCAAAATATAAAAGCAGAGTTTTGTAACTCTAGAATGAAAAGATAGCAAGTTAAAACAAGTTTTAAATTTTTTGAACATACTAACTGAGTAAAACAAATCAAATATTGTGTATATACTCTCAGGATATAATATGTTATTGTACAAGTTTTAAACTTAAGTTAAGTTTTTATGAAATATTTTCATAAATAATTAGTAAAAAGAAATTGGTATAAGTAAGAACCAATAAGAATAAGTACATAAGTTGTTATTTCTTCGCATGGTTCTTAATCCAAGATTCGAGTACATGACTTGAGATAATTTACACCGACCCAAATAAGGATTTATCACTCGATTCTTGATGGCGAACATTTGGCGAGGGTTCTTGGTATGTTTCCAACATTTTTTATCATAGTATATGATTGAATCGGATATTGCATATGGATGATCTATGTACATCGTACGGGCTTATGGAAAATGTTAAGTATTTATGTTGGTTTATTTTCTTCTTTGTTTGATAGTGATAAAATTTCAAAGATGAAATTCTTTTATGAGGGAAAGAATGTAACAACCCAGAATTTTTAACGTTTCAAATGGAAATATTTAATTTATTTAAATATTCAAATTTGATTCAAATATAATAAATAATAAGAAAATCAATTTTTGATAAAACGATTTGATTTTTAATGAGGTATTTTTGATTGAATTTATAGGATTTTCCCATAATTTTTAATTCGTAAAATAATTTAATTTCCAACTGACATATTTTACAGCAAACGTTGGTATTTTTACGAATTTCATAGAATAAGATAACCAGTGTATTTTATTGCTATTTTGGGATCGTGTCGCTTTGTTGTGCGCGATCGTATTTTTATTTTTGACGTTGGCAGTTCATGTGTGAATGGGATATTGTATAGCAGGATACCGTAAAACTTTCTTTTCAAAACATTTCCAAATCAAATCAAAGACAAAATTTTCAACTAAGCCTTAATGTGATTTTCCTTTGATTTGCTTTTTGATGTGATGGGCGTTTTGAATTTTGTTGATTTTCTTAAGATAAAAGTAATGTGGTTAGCTTTGTTATAAGTTTATACACATCATCACTTCATCTTATTTCAGTTTTTTTTCATTTCCTTTCTGCATCTCTCCTCTCTTCCTCCATTCTTTTATTTTCAATTCCCTATAAAAGATAAACCAACACTCTCCAATTCTAAACTCAATAGCTCAAAATCTATCAACTTTCAACCAAAACTTCCAACTACAAAGTTGTTTTCTTCACCTCTAGTATTTTCTAAAAATAGTCACTCGTCGTTTCATCGAGCACGGTGGTAGGAATCATCCAATTATAGTGGTGGTCGAATAATGGTCATTTTTCGACGATCGTAGAATGGCGATTGGAGAGCATGGTTGGGTTCGTATGGTCGAGTCAAAATTTTGGTGATGATCTCGGGATTTTTGCTGGGCAGAATCGCCGTGGGAGGAAGATGATCTTTTTTCAATCAACTAACAATTGCCGGTAGCATGGTGGTCGAGAGGAGTAGTAGTAGCGCTGGGGGGAAGGTCGAGACTAAGCAAAGTCATTGGCATTGGAGTGGGGTACTTTGGTGGTCTGTGGTGGTGGTGCTGTAAGCTCGTTATAGCGTTTTAGGGAATTGAGTTTTTAGGTTTGCATTTCGTCACAATGGCGGCAATTGGGGAGGTCGAGCTCGGCAAGGGTTGAGGCAAAGGTATGGTGTTGTGTGGCGAGTAGAAGGACATTGGAGTCGATGGCCTAGGTGATCAAGTCGATGATGGATGAAGCTTGAATGGGCCTGAACGCGATTCGTATTTGGGGATTGTAACAACCCGGATATTCATAGCAATTAATGATCGTCACTAGGTGATTAAATCGTTCGCCAAATTTTATTGGAATTTTATCGAGTTAAAATTCTTTTGAAAAATCGTTCGACCCGTTCCCTTTCTTATTTTGTTCGACCTGATTTTCCCCCTTCTCGATTCATTCTTCATTTGGATTGCAAACCCTTTCCCCTTTTAGCCGGCCCTTCTTTTTATTTCTAGATCGGATCCCCTCTCATTCATTCATATAACCCTAAACAAATCAATCGAGAGAAAATAATGGCGACTAACTAAATTAGGGCTTCGGGGATCTCGATCCTCTAGCGAATTAAAGGCTTCGATTTCCTTCGCCTCACTCGCTCGCGGCTGCCTCTTCGACAAAATTCAACTCTCTATCTCTGATATGCTTTCGGCTACTTCAATTTGAGTCGAGCTTACCTGTTGCGTGAATTGCTCCTTTATAATGACTCTGGCTTCGGCTGCTGGTTGCTTTTGGCGATTGTTAAGTGAAGCTACAGCTTCGTCTTCACTTCCGTGGCAAAGGTGAGTTCTGCTCACTTCTAATTCATACTCGAGTATTATTCTGTTGTTATGCTCGATTGTTTGGAGATGTTTGTTCTCGTGGATAACCACTGTTCGTTTTTGGGTTCGACTTTGGCACTGTCTTGTTTAATGTCGGCTTTAACGTGAATTTCATTTCAGTGTTTGAGTGATATTGAGTTGCATTCACTTCTGTCCTTTGTACTCCGGGTTATATACATTTGTGGCTGCACTTTGATAATCATGTTGTCAGGCGTGAGTACATATACACATGTTCTATTTTACTTTGGTATTGAATCAGGTCTAGTTGGTTTGCTGTCTGCATTATAGACATTGTTCGATGGCACTTGCTTCCTTGTCTTTTGCATCGAGCCTGTATTATGGACATGGTTTCATAGTTGCAACCTTAGCTCGCATTGTGTATTACAAGTTGTTCGATCGTGGTGTTGGCATTGTCTGCATTGGGCCTGTACACTGTGCACTGGGTTTGTACTTCACTATTGACTGTTGCAGTGTCCCATATATATACGCATTCATGTATGTTGCCCGGTCCCTCTTTGTTGTTGGTTTGAGTTTTGCTGTCTTCATGTCTGTAGCATGTTCACTAATTCAAGTTTGGGTTTCCTATAGTCTGGCATGTGCATATTGAAGTCTGCTGCAGTTTGATTTATGATGAGTTGCTTCTTTACTTTAAATTGCAGTCTGGTCTCGGTCGAGGCTTGGTTTTTGTGTATCGACCATTTCATTTGAATTTTCACCTGTGTTGAACCCAACTTAAACGTTCGGGTTTGACCTTGTGCTTGTGTGGCGATTGTATTGTATTGCAATTGTGTTGAACCTGACTTTTCTTTTGGGTGTGTATCATTTACTTAACCCTTGCATATGTGCCTCTGTCCACTGTGGCTTATACGTGACTGTCCATTTATATTATTAGACATATGGTATGCATTGTTCATGCGTATTGATGACACTGTCCAGTTTCATTTAGTGTTCACTATAGCATATGTACGCATTCACTTATCATGCTGACACGTGCATTGCCTTCACATTTTATAGTTGCCCCTCCTGACTTGGTCTTTGATCTTTGACATCGTATTCATCCCAGTAGTTGTTTGGTACATCTTGCTACTTCAGTTACTTAAATCTGTGATTTCTCACCTGGCTTTGGCCTGAGAGCGTCTGCATACTGTTGCATTTATACTCGAGTACAATTGAGTCTTGTGGTCACTTGCATTCCATTGTTCACTTTGACTTTGTATCAACCTGTTGCTGCATTGTCACTTGCACTGTCTAGTGTTACAGTTGCATATATGTTGTATCCTTTTGTTGATGATACTCGAGATTTTGTTGTAGCTTGTATTTACTTGAATCTTTTCTCTGTCCCCATTTTGGGTTACACTGTCACTTGAATTACATTCATCCTTGATGTCAGTTCCTTGGTTTGTTGATTCCACTTGAGTCTGGGCATTTCTATGCTCTAGTCTCCACAGCAGCATTCATGCTTTAGTTGCTGACTGCTGCATTGCCCAATGTATTCAAGCGTAGCCTTCATATATGTGCATACATTTGTTCTGAAGTGTAGCTTCACGTGAGTTCTTTACTTGATGTTACTTGATCTGTTTCACCGTTGTACCCTGATTCAATTGCCATGTGCAGTTTGTGATATATACCATCACTTGTGTACACATTTCGTATTCTCTTAGTTGAAGTTTTTCGCTGCTGCACTGCCTTGTTCTCGAATCTGATACACTGCATTGATGCCTTGTATCATTTGCATTTTTGTCATTTTGCTTCACTGATGACCTTATCTTCTAATGAGGCTGATCTGCGTCTTTTCTGTTGAGTGTTGTAGTGCCATATCTTTGGTGCTCTCGCCTTCAGTTTGCTATTTCCCTGTGCCTTGCTTTGCGACATGTTGAACTTGTTTCACTTGTTGCCTCTTTCACTGGATACACTGTTTCATTTCACTGATGCAGCCTTGCCCTTAAATACAAGTGGTGGCTGCATTTTCGTAGCAGTTTTACCCTTGTCCCTTGTGGTGACTTTATATTCTGTTGTGGCAAGGCGGTGCACGCGTGCGTGCACTGCAGCCACACTGAATTGACAGATTTTAATTGATATTTCTTTCGTTCTTAATTCATTGACCTGTTGCATAATTCGTAGGCTGTTTTGGCGAGGCAGTACACGTTAGCGTGTACTGCAGCCAATTAGCATTGATGTTTTTAAATTGACATTTCAATTGTTTAAACTGCTTTGGATTTCTATTTCGTGGATTAACACTGTTTAGTGATATATCTGCCGTTATCCGGTTCTCTTATCGAGAAGTTGGATATACGAGATTTCTGTGACTGTCATCTATATTGAGATTGATTATTATTGCTTCTATGCTCTAATAACTGATTTTGAATTAGACTGATCCGAGTATTATTTTCTTTTGAATGTAATACTCGGGTCAGACCGAGTATTTACAGGTTGTAGATTTTTAGCTTTGGGTTGCTGCTAGAGCTATGAAGACTTTTTATATCATTTGAAGAGGTCTTCGTCGTGTTGTAGTAGTCAGTGTGTCTGTTTTAAGATGATAATGTATTCATGTATATTAGTCGATAATGTACGTGTATATATAACTTCTTGAGTCGACAGTTGTAGTTGTATAATTTGTATCGTGTCAAATGTATTGTAACTGATATCAGTTATTATATATATGAGACTCTTCGTTCCATCTGTATTCCGCATTTATGTTATCTGTGTTATTTTTATATCTATTGTCCTAAACTATTATAGCCACTGTGTAGTAGCTTTGAGTTTGTATCGGCATGTCGGATTTCCTCTAAAGATGAAATGCAATGTTTTATTATCTGAACATATCGGTGCTCGCACAAAGCAATTACATAGATGGTCGCTCCTCAACAGCCTTATTCTCCGTGCTAGTTGACAGCACTACACCGTAGTGTTCTTGGCTAGCGTGGGTATAGAGGTGGGGCGTTTCAGCTTGGTATCAGAGCCTGGGGTTTAGGACAATTATAAAACATAACTTAGATGGAGCATGTGTTACAACTATTTGTCGATGGTTTTATCTCTCATCTTTACATATGATTATTTTTGACTGTTGGGTATGAATTCCTAACGCTTATTCTTGTGTTTTCGGCTTTGAATTGATTTAGCCGATGTTGATTTTGTTTTAATTTGGCAAATTAAAGCCATTTTGACTTTTGGACTTTGTTCCACTTTTGTTCTATGCTATGAGTGTCATTGTGTACCTGTTACACTGTGATGAAAAATAGCTGGACCAGTTGCAAATTGAGTGATTTTGATTTCTCATTCACATCTAGTTTGAATCTCAGCGATTTTGAACTTGATATTTTGTGTTTTCCTCATCTTGAATTCCATTCGACTTCGGTCACTTTGTTTTTGAGAAATTGCTAATTTCTTGATTTTTAAGACTCTGATTTTGTTTGCCGTTGGTTTCTTTGATAATGATGATTGAATCATTTTGTACTCGACTGCGGCTATTAATTGTTGACTTCGACATTGACTTGATTCTTACTTTTGTTGAAGTCATTTATGCATTTCTGCTCGTTTTGCTTTGTTTTTCCAGTTGATAATCGATTCTTCTTTTCTAATTAGTTGTTATCACCTTTGTCGATTTTGATAACTTCTATTTCTGGAATTCTTGGGTATTCCTACTTTGATGAATTTGGAATCGAATTCTTTGGATTTTATTCACGTCTTCGAATGTGAAATTTTAGTGAACTGACTTGGTTTCCTAATTTAATCGATTATTGATCATTTCCCCGATTTGTTGCTATCATTTATTAGCAACTTTGATGACATTTTCTTCGGGATTTTTGTGAACATACTTTCTGATGGATTCAGTATCGATTTCTTTGGATTCCATTCACATCTTCGTATGTGAATTCTTGTGATTGATTGTTTCTACAATCATTTTTATGATTTGTCACTTTAAAAATATAAAGGTTTTCTATACTAGTAGTAAATATTAAAATCCTTTTTCCCAAACGATTTCAAAACTATTTTACTACAAAGCTCTTTTTCTTAAACCGTTTTCCAATCTATTAGTATATACAAGCCTTTATTTCACTCGTATGAGAAATTGAATTAAACGGCCTAGTAAAACAAGTGGTATGAAACGCTTGCGTTTACTTCGTCGGTTAACTCCTGGACTTGTTCGATTGAACCTTTTGTGACAATTTTCTAGTGCAGAACTACAATTTGTTCGTAAATATTTGAGTTAAGCAAGTGGTTATGGGACATGAAGCTAAACTCTTATATTTACTAGCTTAGTGTAATCGACACTTCTTTATGATCGATGACGATCATTTTTATGATTTAGACTAGCAATGTGCGATGTCTCTCGTCCGTGTGTTCGGACTTGCCTTTCTCGTCCGTGTGTTCGGACTTGCCTTTCTCGTCCGTGTGTTCGGACTTGCCTTCGGGCCATCCGTGTGTTCGAAAAATTAAATGGATAGCTTCCCATCCGTGTGTCCGGAAAATTAAATGGATAGCTTCCCATCCGTGTGTTCGGAAAATTAAATGAATAGCTTCCCATCCGTGTGTTCGGAAAATTAAATGAATAGCTTCCCATCCGTGTGTTCGGAAAATTAAATGGATAGCTTCCATGAGATAGCTTCTCGTCCGTGTGCTCGGACTTCCCCCTTATTTGTGTTTTCTGGATTTCGTGTGTAGATTTCTAGAATTTGTGTTTTCTGGATTTCGTGTGTAGATTTCTAGAATTTGTGTTTTCTGGATTTCGTGTGTAGATTTCTAGAATTTGTGTTTTTTGGATTTCGTGTGTAGATTTCTAGAACTTGTGTTTTCTGGATTTCGTGTGTAGATTTCTAGAATTTGTGTTCTCTGGATTTCTTGTGATGAAATCTGGAATTTATGCTTCACCAATTTTAATGATTTCTATTGATATGTTTATCAATTTTTGTGCATTGGTGAATTCATGTGTTATTGACTTGTTATGAATACAAGTTTAGGGTATGACATCCCTTTCTATCTTTGAGAAGATTCTTGTGACATTTTTATGAATGAAAATTCATTGGTATTATATTTTGATGCCAGTTATTTTGATGAGATTTTGACGTATTAACTTCAGTAACCGTCAATTTTGAAATGGATTTACACGCAATACTGATATTGCTAATTTAATCACGTATTTTCAAAATTCGTTATTTTTAAAAGTTGTTTCAAAATATAAATTAAAATTGTTTTCAAAATTCTTACAGTTTGCATTTTCAATAGAATGAGGAAGCGATTTAAACGTTTCAGCAAAATCGAGGACTATGACCCCTTTCTTTTACTGGATCGCTTAATTCCGGACTTGTCCGTTTGAGAATGTGAAATGTTATTTTTAAAACACACAATCCTGCACTTTCAAGGAAACGATAAAGAGATTTAAACGATTTAGCAAAAGTAAGGAGTATGGAACCATACTTTTACTACTTCGGTTAATTCCGGACTCGTTAATTGAATATTTACGACTTCTGATTATCGTTTTTGATAATCGGATGTTTCTGATTTCTGATTATCGTTTTTGATAATCAGATATTTGTGTGATTTGATTATCATTTATGATAATTAAATATTTGTGTTTCTGATTATCGTTTTTGATAATCAGATATTTGTGAAATTTGATTATCGTTTGAGATAATTAAATATTTTTCGATTCGATTAATCGAATATTTGTGTTTCTGATTATCATTTTTGATAATCAGATATTTGTGAAATTTGATTATCGTTTGAGATAATTAAATATTTTTCGATTTGATTAATCGAATGATTGTGTTTCTGATTATCGTTTTTGATAATCAGACATTTGTGAAATTTGATTATCGTTTGAGATAATTAAATATTTTTCGATTTGATTAATCGGATGTTTGTGTTTCTGATCATCGTTTTTGATAATCAGATATTTGTGAAATTTGATTATCATTTTTGATAGTTAAACCTATTTGCGATTCGAAAATTCGATTATCGTTTTTGATGATTGAATATTTACGATTTTGAGATTCGAGCTTCGTCTTTTTCTCTGGCGATTCAGGTGAGTAATTTGATTTACTCACATTCAATTCGTGCAGTACGTGAATTCTGCTTTGTCTTCCTTTTCTTTCAATTGCTGGAACTCGATTGTTCTTGCTTTTGTCAGTCGATGATGATGTTTGGGGTTGTTTATATAGTCGTCTGATTTTGATTCCTTGATCCCCACGATGTTGACTCTTTTGATTTGAAGCAGTCGAATCTTTTGATTTTATATCTGATACTCCCCTGCTGACATTTGCTTTGCTTATGCCTTCGACATTACCATACTCTTTTGGTTGTTACCTTTTGTCCATTTATTCCTTATGATTGCGCGGACGCAATTTCTTTAAGGAGGGGAGTCTGTAACAACCCGGATATTCGTAGCAATTAATGATCGTCACTAGGTGATTAAATCGTTCGCCAAATTTTATTGGAATTTTATCGAGTTAAAATTCTTTTGAAAAATCGTTCGACCCGTTCCCTTTCTTATTTTGTTCGACCTGATTTTCCCCCTTCTCGATTCATTCTTCATTTGGATTGCAAACCCTTTCCCCTTTTAGCCGGCCCTTCTTTTTATTTCTAGACCGGATCCCCTCTCATTCATTCGTATAACCCTAAACAAATCAATCGAGAGAAAATAATGGCGACTAACTAAATTAGGGCTTCGGCGATCTCGATCCTCTAGCGAATTAAAGGCTTCGATTTCCTTCGCCTCACTCGCTCGCGGCTGCCTCTTCGACAAAATTCGACTCTCTATCTCTGATATGCTTTCGGCTACTTCAATTTGAGTCGAGCTTACCTGTTGCGTGAATTGCTCCTTTGTGATGACTCTGGCTTCGGCTGCTGGTTGCTTTTGGCGATTGTTAAGTGAAGCTACAGCTTCGTCTTCACTTCCGTGGCAAAGGTGAGTTCTGCTCACTTCTAATTCATACTCGAGTATTATTCTGTTGTTATGCTCGATTGTTTGGAGATGTTTGTTCTCGTGGATAACCACTGTTCGTTTTTGGGTTTGACTTTGGCACTGTCTTGTTTAATGTCGGCTTTAACGTGAATTTCATTTCAGTGTTTGAGTGATATTGAGTTGCATTCACTTATGTCCTTTGTACTCCGGGTTATATACATTTGTGGCTGCACTTCGATAATCATGTTGTCAGGCGTGAGTACATATACACATGTTCTATTTTACTTTGGTATTGAATCAGGTCTAGTTGGTTTGCTGTCTGCATTATAGACATTGTTCGATGGCACTTGCTTCCTTGTCTTTTGCATCGAGCCTGTATTATGGACATGGTTTCATAGTTGCAACCTTAGCTCGCATTGTGTATTACAAGTTGTTCGATCGTGGTGTTGGCATTGTCTGCATTGGGCCTGTACACTGTGCACTGGGTTTGTACTTCACTATTGACTGTTGCAGTGTCCCATATATATACGCATTCATGTATGTTGCCCGGTCCCTCTTTGTTGTTGGTTTGAGTTTTGCTGTCTTCATGTCTGTAGCATGTTCACTAATTCAAGTTTGGGTTTCCTATAGTCTGGCATGTGCATATTGAAGTCTGCTGCAGTTTGATTTATGATGAGTTGCTTCTTTACTTTAAATTGCAGTCTGGTCTCGGTCGAGGCTTGGTTTTTGTGTATCGACCATTTCATTTGAATTTTCACCTGTGTTGAACCCAACTTAAACGTTCGGGTTTGACCTTGTGCTTGTGTGGCGATTGTATTGTATTGCAATTGTGTTGAACCTGACTTTTCTTTTGGGTGTGTATCATTTACTTGACCCTTGCATATGTGCCTCTGTCCACTGTGGCTTATACGTGACTGTCCATTTATATTATTAGACATATGGTATGCATTGTTCATGCGTATTGATGACACTGTCCAGTTTCATTTAGTGTTCACTATAGCATATGTACGCATTCACTTATCATGCTGACACGTGCATTGCCTTCACATTTTATAGTTGCCCCTCCTGACTTGGTCTTTGATCTTTGACATCGTATTCATCCCAGTAGTTGTTTGGTACATCTTGCTACTTCAGTTACTTAAATCTGTGATTTCTCACCTGGCTTTGGCCTGAGAGCGTCTGCATACTGTTGCATTTATACTCGAGTACAATTGAGTCTTGTGGTCACTTGCATTCCATTGTTCACTTTGACTTTGTATCAACCTGTTGCTGCATTGTCACTTGCACTGTCTAGTGTTACAGTTGCATATATGTTGTATCCTTTTGTTGATGATACTCGAGATTTTGTTGTAGCTTGTATTTACTTGAATCTTTTCTCTGTCCCCATTTTGGGTTACACTGTCACTTGAATTACATTCATCCTTGATGTCAGTTCCTTGGTTTGTTGATTCCACTTGAGTCTGGGCATTTCTATGCTCTAGTCTCCACAGCAGCATTCATGCTTTAGTTGCTGACTGCTGCATTGCCTAATGTATTCAAGCGTAGCCTTCATATATGTGCATACATTTGTTCTGAAGTGTAGCTTCACGTGAGTTCTTTACTTGATGTTACTTGATCTGTTTCACCGTTGTACCCTGATTCAATTGCCATGTGCAGTTTGTGATATATACCATCACTTGTGTACACATTTCGTATTCTCTTAGTTGAAATTTTTCGCTGCTGCACTGCCTTGTTCTCGAATCTGATACACTGCATTGATGCCTTGTATCATTTGCATTTTTGTCATTTTGCTTCACTGATGACCTTATCTTCTAATGAGGCTGATCTGCGTCTTTTCTGTTGAGTGTTGTAGTGCCATATCTTTGGTGCTCTCGCCTTCAGTTTGCTATTTCCCTGTGCCTTGCTCTGCGACATGTTGAACTTGTTTCACTTGTTGCCTCTTTCACTGGATACACTGTTTCATTTCACTGATGCAGCCTTGCCCTTAAATACAAGTGGTGGCTGTATTTTCGTAGCAGTTTTACCCTTGTCCCTTGTGGTGACTTTATATTCTGTTGTGGCGAGGCGGTGCACGCGTGCGTGCACTGCAGCCACACTGAATTGACAGATTTTAATTGATATTTCTTTCGTTCTTAATTCATTGACCTGTTGCGTAATTCGTAGGCTGTTTTGGCGAGGCAGTACACGTTAGCGTGTACTGCAGCCAATTAGCATTGATGTTTTTAAATTGACATTTCAATTGTTTAAACTGCTTTGGATTTCTGTTTCGTGGATTAACACTGTTTAGTGATATATCTGCCGTTATCCGGTTCTCTTATCGAGAAGTTGGATATACGAGATTTATGTGACTGTCATCTATATTGAGATTGATTATTATTGCTTCTATGCTCTAATAACTGATTTTGAATTAGACTGATCCGAGTATTATTTTCTTTTGAATGTAATACTCGGGTCAGACCGAGTATTTACAGGTTGTAGATTTTTAGCTTTGGGTTGCTGCTAGAGCTATGAAGACTTTTTATATCATTTGAAGAGGTCTTCGTCGTGTTGTAGTAGTCAGTGTGTCTGTTTTAAGATGATAATGTATTCATGTATATTAGTCGATAATGTACGTGTATATATAACTTCTTGAGTCGACAGTTGTAGTTGTATCATTTGTATCGTGTCAAATGTATTGTAACTGATATCAGTTATTATATATATGAGACTCTTCGTTCCATCTGTATTCCGCATTTATGTTATCTGTGTTATTTTTATATCTATTGTCCTAAACTATTATAGCCACTGTGTAGTAGCTTTGAGTTTGTATTGGCATGTCGGATTTCCTCTAAAGATGAAATGCAATGTTTTATTATCTGAACATATCGGTGCTCGCACAAAGCAATTACATAGATGGTCGCTCCTCAACAGCCTTATTCTCCGTGCTAGTTGACAGCACTACACCGTAGTGTTCTTGGCTAGCGTGGGTATAGAGGTGGGGCGTTACAGGGATGGTGGGGATGGAAATTGATGGTGATGGACAGCGTTGATGGCAAGGGTGCAGTCAAGTCAAGCTTGGTAAGAGGAGTTTGCGGATCGCCTTGGTTCGGCGAATGGTGCTGGTGGTGGTTTCAGGTGCACGCGTGCACGGTAACATGTACATAGGAGGTATTTGAAATGTTGATTTGGGGAAATAAGGAGACGACGGGTCGGGTTTGATTTCTATTAGGCCTGAGCCTGTGTGATGTTAGGTGAGATATATTTATATTTATTTGTTTTAAATTATATAAACAAAATATGTTGAGTTTAAAATTTCATACCTCGTTCGTTTTAAATCCGATTAACCTGTGGATTTTTGTGTTAGACTCATATTAACGAGTCAAATATTATGCTATAATTTATTGGTAGTTTTAACGAACTTTAAAGTATTGATAAAATAATAGTGGAAAATTATAATTACGTTATTTTGAATGATAACATGGTTAAATTAATTATACTTCGTTTGTGAGAGTTATTTGGCAGAATAAAACACCGTTCTGCTTTATAAATGGAATAGATTATTATGGACATTTATTTAGCAGAATAAATCTCTGTTATGCTATTATATTAATTTGGACATTTATTCATATGCCAATTGATATATATACGGTAAATGATATGTTAACTATTGATTGTTATTTGTTGAGTGGTAGAAGCTTGGTAGCATGGCCATATTTGATGTGACTTTAATATGTCTCAAAAGCTAAATTATTTTTAGAGTGAAAATAAGGAAAGCATTTGTTAAGTGTATGGTAGTTCTAGGCCTTATTATAGTATTTTGAAAACTAGTATTTGCTGTTTTTGATTTAAAACTAGTTTTGATTTCAAGGATGATTTTAAAAGTGACTTTGGATTTATATGGTATTTGTTTAGAAATGGTTTTTGAGCTTATCTATTTTACTCTAACCTTTTTGAAAATGTTTTAAAAGTATTTCAAAAGTATTTATTTTACAGAAAAGTTGATATAATAATGAGTGTTTATTAAAGGAAATTAAATGGGTTTATCTTTTATTATAAAGTGATTATGTTTTTAAAAGAAGCTAGTGGTATTTTGGATAAATATATGTGAAACGTTTTATATAAAATGTTGAATACAGGATAGATTTATTAATGGTATTTTATAAATAAAATAGAGACTTACAAATGGTAATTTATAAATAAAAGGATGGATTTATAAGTGATATTTTATTAATAACGAAGATTTGTTTTAAATATATAAGATTTATAAAAATGAGTTTTGGATTTATAAAAGGATTTTTACATAGAAGTTTATAAAGAGAGATTTATAAATAGAAAGGAGTTTTATAAATAATTTAAGAGATTTATAAAAGGAGCTTTATAAAGAGTTTAAGAGATTTATTAAAGAAGTTTTACAAATTAATTTGGAGATTTATAAAAGACTAGTAAATATGGAATGAGTTTATAAAAAGGGAATTTTATAAAATGAATAAGATTTGATTTTGATAGATAATCCTTCTTAATTAAGGTGGTATGGAAGCATTCTTTCCGTACTTAACACCGAGGGAAAAGTAGTTCGGGTTTATAATAACAATGTTTTAAATGGCATTTGTTTTTTGACTTGATTAAATATGATTTTGGGAAAATGGAAATGTTTCTAAGTATTGGAAGTGAATTGGTTTGTGAATATACTTATACTATTGAGATAAGTATCTTAATATTATTTCAAGTATTTTCAAAGTGGTTTTAATTAATGAAAGGATTAATTAAAGAGCTTAGGGCTACATATATGTTTAATCATGCTTGGTTTCTTATGAAATTAAGCCATCGGTTTGATATATTGTTTTATTGATGGTTAAATAACTGACTACCAAATCTTGACCAAATATAATTGGAAATATCTAAAGGAAACACAGGAATTATATGATACAGTTATTTTTGGTGATGCTATACTGTACATATAAACTCGTTATTTTCCTCTAGGACAAATGTAACAACCCCAGTCAAGATTACTTGGAATCTAAATTTAAAACATGATTTGATTAATTTTAATTAACTAACTAAGTGAAATTGGGGAATTTGTAAATTATTGTATTTCCAAACTAAAATGGATTTGCAGTTTAATAAATTGGGAATTTAATGAATTTATTTTTATGTTATTTAACACATATATTTAATTATATAAGAATAATTTTGGAGAAAATGTATAAATAAATTGTATGAAAATAATTTATTTGGTTGAAATATAGTTTCTATATTAATGGTTCATTTTATTAAAAATATGGAAAATGACTTTTTATTTTATAAGTTGTAGTTAATTTTGATAAAATATTTCAATTTTAATGAAAAGTGAGATTTTGACATGTTATTTATATTATGGAAATTTTAGAAATAAATGTTAGTTAAATTAGAACATTGTTTTAATTTAATTAGTATTTATAAAGTGTTAAAATGAAACGCAACAAATTAGCAACACTTTGGTTTTGAAAGAACTAGCAACACTTGGCTAATAGAACCACATTTTTTACCCACTTAGCACAAAATGAAGGAAATAGAATTGAGAAAACATACGTATATTATTTCTCACTTCTAATTTTTATCTCCAAACCAGAAACTCAAATATACTCTAAGTACAAAAACCATAAATCCCCAAATTTTGCAAATCAAAGAGTGATATCAAAGGGCTTTCAATCTATTTTAGTGTATTTTGATAAAAGGTAATCTCCTCTATCTATCTATGCATCAATTTAATGATTTATTTCAGTTTTGATTTCTGATTTTGATCAATTCCTATCCAATCTTTCTTCATAACCTAGGTTAAGGTTGAATTAGAAAGGGGTAGGAGATTCTAATCTCTAATCTTTCATTTCGGGTTTGTTCTGGCGAGTTTATCCCACGATTTCTAGCCTTAGATAAATGGTTGCTGCTTTTGTTTGATTATGGTTGAATTTAAAGTATATGACCTCAATATGCTGATGGATTCATTGTCTAATTGAATTGAATTTGCTGTTTACTAAAAACTTCCATATGTAATAGTGAATTTCATCCAATTATACATGTTTATATGCAGGTGTGACTGCCTATTCAGTACCTTAGATCATTAGAGAAGCAACACAAGAAGAATGAGTGAAAACAAATCGATGGAAGGTCATCGGAATCGTCTGGACATCAGCCCAAGCGAGCCAACCAGTGCACCAGTTGTAGGCTGAACCTGACATCCAGGCTCTGTTTCGTATTTCCTGATCGACCACTTTGTCACTTGTTTGCCCTGTTTATTTCCCGAAGTTGATTGCTTAATTTTAATACTTCATTTCATATCAATTTCATTGATATTTTCTGGATTCGTGATTTATGAATGGTTGAATTCATTTTGATTTTTTATACCATAGAGATTGTTCTATGGATCATGAGAGAATTGCACACTTTTGATGCACGTTTGCAGCCCGGATTTATAAATAATTGATTTCTAAATCCAATCACTTTATACAAGACTATCTATGTACCAATCTAATACATATATACATATATATTCATGCAAAGAATTTTTGTAACACATACACACACTCTATCTATTTTCATATCAATGGTTTTAGAAATGTTTTGGAACGGTAGTTTGAAAGGCTTATACACACATACACATTAGAAACAAATATTTTAAAAGTGGTATTAAAAGAGAAATATGTTCATAAAATTGCATGTTATTGATCGAATGAGAAATTGATTTAAACGGTTAAATAAAATGAGCGGTATGCAATGCTCGCATTTGTATTACCGATTAACTCCTGGACTTGTTCGACTGAAGCATTGTTACACATGAGTGGAGTTTACTATTGTATAGTAAACATTTGGGTAAACCTGTGTGGTATAGGACACATGGTCGTTATCTATTCGATTGCTATATAAAAGTGTTTAACACTTTTCGATGAGTTTGTGACACGCCTTTGATGTTTATAAGACTTGTTCCTATTTAATGTTTATAGGTTTTGTACCTATGTTGATGTTTATAGGACTTGTTCCTATTCGATGTCTATAGGTTTCATACCTATCTTGGAGTTCATAGGATTTATACCTATTTCGATGTTTATAGGCCTCGTACCTATCTTGATGTTTATAGACTTGTACATCTATTTTAGAGTTGCATGCATGTAGGTGAATTTATTTCACCAATCTTAGAGTTTAGCTCCCCTTTATTTATGAGATTTCTGGATTTCTATTTGCGAGATTTGTAGATTTAATGTTGTTGGATTATCACTAAATCATTTCAAAGGTTTTTTCTTATAAGAAACTATTATGATTTTTTGCATTTGGTGAGTTGAAGTTATTGACGCATGTTTGATATTTGTCGATATATGCTTATAATTGAGATCTAGATTACTTTATCCATCATTTAGTTTTGCTAACACATTTATCTTAGTCTAGACTAACCCGTTTATTATTTTTATAATACTCGGGTCGGATAGAGATGTTTCATGTCCTTCAGCTTGAGGCTTTAGAGTGGATATCTTATATGTTTGCTAGTTGTTCTCTTTTGTCATCCTATTTATATATTTGACATTATGTAGTATCTTGTGTTGAGATTAGACTTCTTTTGTGTACATATTCATTTTGAGATATAGAACTTTGTATATGTGTAGTCTACATATGGTATTTACTATGTGTTGGTTCAGACTTGTATCTATTATATTCCGCTGTGACTAATTTGATATTCTGTGATCTGTATATTATTATATGCTATTTTGAATTTTTATTATAGCCACCATAGTTTTGTTTTAAGCCTGAATTGTATATGTCAATTCCACTTGGTTCAAAAAATGTATAGCATATTAATCGACGTGTTAATGCTTGCTTAAAGTAAAATTCATGAATGGTCGCTCCTAACCAGCCCTATTCTCTGCACTAGCCGATAATATTACTTTGTAATATTCTCTGTTAGTGTGGGTCTCGGGGTGGGGCATCACAACAAATGATAAGGAAATTCGTCTACTTAAATGGTTAGGAGGTGATCTCCACTCTTATATATTGTCCATTTATTTCTAAAAGAATCAGAATTGAGTTTACCGGAATCTATTGATTGTCGGTTCGGAGAAACCAAAATTTGATATGTTATTTGAAAACCACTTTGAACCGGCATATGCGTTCGAATTAAAGGCATCTTGAAGATGATCAGATCGAAGACAGAGTTCTTTAAAGTGCAAGGCCTATCTGCTACTAATCCTAAGGATGTAGTAGAAGTGGTGCCTTCGATTTGTTCATATCTTGAACAAGTTATATGGATGAAAGCTGGCATTGCATTGTTTCCTGGAGGGCATGGCTAGCATTCCAAGTGGGGTTTGCCAAAAGAGGAAAACGGTAATTATAACCTCACTAGCCTTATAACTGAAATGACTAAAATAAGGGATATGCAGTAAAGCTATATGGTTTGCTACCATTAGGAGCATCAATTCTCGATCTGGATTTGATATTTATAGATTTTGGTATGCGTGCGCATGGGAAGAGCAAGGCCATGGCCTGGGGCATCTATTTGCAGCTTTGGTGCCCAAGGGATTATGTAATCATGTATGCCATTTTAAAAGGGAAACCGACTCTGTGTTGGCAGAGGTGCAAAATGTTTTGGCGTCCTCGGTACATTGTTCTAGAGATGTATTGTGGCGGACGATACCCCAGTAGCCTAGTCATTGTATTGAATCCAATCTTCAATATGTGCCTTTATGGACTTAGTTGTATACCTATATGCTAGTATATAATTAATGTAACCATTTTAGCTATGATTAATATTTATTTCAAACCCTAGACATTATTATAATTTCACTTAATTTCCTATAAAATGGTTTGGTTATCCTAAGGTAAAAACCCGTCCATGTTTATCTACAGCATTGTATTACAAGATACCTTTATTTGAAAGATTTTATAACAGTACAAATATTCGTTTGGTTTGTGATTCTCATGCTGGTTTATTCGACTGATATGGGCATTATTTTCTTATAATGCTCGAAATAGTCTAAGTGTTTTTTCCAGATTTAGTCGTGGATGCTTTGGAGCTTCAGGAGATAAGTAGGATGCCTTAAAGGTGTATTCACAAATCATTATTTTCACTGCATTTCTTGTTAGCATTTCTCAACAATTGTGAGGACATGCTGTTACAACTATCCATGCTGATGATAAGTTAGTTTACTCTGATTGATGTATGTATATCACAGTTTTTCTTTTGTAAAGATCATTGGTATATTATATATTACTCGTCACGTTGTGAGATTCTGTTCTATCTTTTACTTTTTTTCATCCCAATAATATGTCTTTCCAGCACTTGGATGCTGGGCATGTGAATACCGTGGATGTATTAGTGTCGACTTTTGAGGGTTGGAAAGGCCTGTCGTTACACATGGTATCATAGTTTAGGTTGAGCGAACACCTAGGCTTTGGTGGGGTAAACTCGTTAGAGATAGGGTAAGTGACAACATAGAAAGATTTTGAGTGTATTATATATACGAGAATGTATTTGTTAGTGCTATAAAAATGTTTTATATTGTGTTGATTGGTTTGTTGAGTGGCTTATGCATTCCGGTTAATGTGCCTGACCAGCATTATCGATAAGGGTTTCTAAACACTTAAACAAGACAAACCGACACGGTATTATTCTTGAAATTGGTAAATGAAATAATTTCACCCAGAATTATAATTTTTATGTAAAAGAACAAATCATAAAGATTTATATATATTTATGATATGAGTTTTTGTTAAAATGATAATATTCAATTTTTATCATTTACTGTTTGATTGGTTTTACTTGGCCAGTTTATGAGCAGTTTTACTTTTTCATTGCATGGGTGGAGTAGATAGTACTTATTGGAACACTGAAACGAACCTTGTGAATTAAGTTTCACAGTTTGACTATAAGGCGTTCGATGATAATGTGGGTTCAAATTTATTTTAATAAAAGTTGTTTAGTTTAATCTAAACAAAGATATACAAATTTTTTACATAAGAAAGTGAAGTTATATAAGTATGGTTTTTAAATAAAAATGATTTAAAACTATAAATTTGAAAACTTAAGTCCAGGTATTTTGAAAATTGCTTTTCAAAGTTTTGGGGAAAATAATAATAGTAATATTTTGAAAGTATTTATAAATAGAAATATTTTAAAAAGTATTCTAAAAGAGATAGAAAGCACTGAACTCACTTCTGTCATTGGAAAATAATTCTAGCGATAACTACAACATCATCGGCGTTCAATTTCAAGTTTTTGAGTGGGAAAATGCTTCCATAGAAATCTGCTCTAGAGTTATTTTGGTAAAACAAATTTTGTTTTAAATTCCAAAAGTATGATTTGATATACAAAAGGAGAGGTATATTATTGTTATTTCAAAATGATTTGAAACAAAAACCAGGTGTTTAGTTCTCAAGTTTTCTGCTAAATTATTTTATGGATGCACGTATTCTATATATTAGAGTAGTTTGGTTTGTGCATCTCATTATGATATGTTTGGTAGGTTTCATTTGCTGACATGAAATGGAATTTTCAGTGATTTTGGACAATCGAAAACTTTCGAATTAGTTAAGAACTTGAAGCTAATTGTTTGTAAAAATATAAAAGTAGAGTTTTGTAACTCTAGAATGGAAAGATAGTAAGTTCAAACAAGTTTTAAATCTGTTGAACATACTGGCTAAATAAAACAAATATGATATTGTATATATAATCTTAGAGTAGGCTATTATACAAGTTTTAAACTTAAGTTAAGTTAATATGAAATATTTTCATAAATAATTTTGGAAGTAAAAATATATAGGTATAAGTAAGAACCAATAAGAATAAGTATGTAAGTCTTACGTGGATCATTTCTTCGCATGGTTCTTGATCCAAGGTTCAAGTAATGACTTTGAGGCGATTTACACCGACCCGAATAAGGATTTATCACTCGGTCTTCGACGGCGAACACTTGGTGAGGGTTCTTGGTATGTTATCGATCTTATCTATCATAGTATATGGCTATGTATGAAGAATGGAGGTTTCTAATCAAGGAGCCTGACCGGAGTCCACGCTAGGGAAGTTGAGTGAGCAATACTAGCTCGAAAAAGAAGTTTATGTATTCAAGTATGTGATTGAATCAGATATTGTGTACGAATGATCTATATACATCGTACGGCTTATGAAAAATGTTAAGTATTTATGTGGGCTTATTTCTTTCTTAGTTCGACAGTGTTGAAATTTCGGGACAAAATTCTTTTAAAGAAGAAAGAATGTAAATTCCCAAAAATTTTAACGTTTCAAATGGGAATATTTAATCTATTTAAATATTCAAATTTGATTAAAATATAATAAACAATAAGAAAATCAATTTTTTGATAAAATGACTTGATTTTTAATGAGCTATTTTTAATTGAATTTATAGGATTTTTCCATAATTTTTAATTGAAAAATATTTAAATTTCCGTTTGACGTATTTTACGGCAAACGTTGGTATTTTTTAGAATTTCATAGAATAAGATAACCAGTGTATTTTATTTCTATTTTGGGATCGGGTCGTATTGTTGTTTGCGATCGTATTTTTATTTTTGTCATTCGTGGTTCATACGCGAATGAGATATTGTGTAGCGAGATACCGTGAAGTTTTCTTTTTACAACCTTTTCAAATCAAAACCAAAATTTTCAACTAAGCATTAATGTAATTTGCCTTTGGTTTCCTTTTTGATGTGATGGAGGGTCTTGAATTTTGTTGATTTGCTTAAGATATAGGTAATCTGGTTAGTTTTGTTATAAGTTTATACACATCATCACATCATCTTATTTCATTTCTTTTGTTTCCCTTCTACATCTTTCCTCTCTTCCCCACTTCTTTTATTTTCAATTCCCTGTAAAATAAAAACCAACACACCTCTCCACTTCTAAAATCAATATCTCAAAATCTATTGACTTTCAATCAAAACTTCTAACTATAAATTTGTTTATCTTCAACTCTAGTATTTTCTAAAAATAGTCGCTCTTCATTTTGTCGAGTGTGGTGGTGGGAATCATCCGATTACAGTGGTGGTCGGATGATGGTCGTTTTTCGACGAACGCGAAATGGCGAACGAAGAGCATGGTTTGGTTCGTATGATCGAGTCAATATTTTTGGTGATGATTTCAGGATTTTTTGGTGGCTAGAATCATCGTGGGGAGGAAAATGATCTTTTTCTGATCAACTGACAATTGCCGACGACATTGCGTTTGAGAGGAGGAGAAGTGGTGCTTGGAGGAAGGCCGAGACTAGGCGAAGCCTTTGGCGTTGGATCAGGGTACTCTGATGGTATATGGTGGTGCATCGAGCTCGTTCTAGGGTTTAAGGGCAATGAAGTTTTAGGTATACATTTGGTCGTGGCGGCGACGATTTGGGAGGTTGAGCTTGGTAAGGTTGAGGCAAAGGCAAGGCTTTGTGTGGCGAGTAGAATGGCATTGGAGTCGATGGTCGTAAGTGATTGAGTCGGTGGTGGATGGAGTTCGAACTCCCCTAGACGCGATTCAAATTTGGGAATGGAGCAGTTGGAAATTAATGGTGATGGACAGAGTTGATGGCGAGGGTGAAGTCGAGTTGAGCTCGGCAAGAGGAGCTTGAGTATGGCCTTGGTTCAGCGAACGGTGGTGTGGGTCGTGGTGTCAGGTGCACGCGTGCATGGTAGCATGTACATGAGGAGGTATCTGAAATGTTGATTTAAGGGAAGAAGGAGAATGTGAGTCGGGTTTGATTTCTAGTGGGCCTTGGCCTACGTGATGTTGGGTGTGACATATCTTTATTTATTTGTTTTAAATTATATAAACAAAATATGTTAAGTATAAAATTGCATACCTCGTTCGTTTTAAATCCGATCAACCTGTGGATTTTTACGTTAGATTCGTATTAACGAGTACAATATTATAGAATAACTTGTTTATAGTTTTAACGAACTTTAAAATATTGACAAATAATAATGGAGAATTATAATTACTTTATTTTGAATGATAACATGGTTATATTAATTATACTTCGTTTGTGATAGCTATTTGGCAAAATAAAATATCGTTCTGCTATTATAAACGGAACATATTATTTTGGACATCTATTTAGCAGAATAAATCTATGTTCTATTATTATATTAAAGTGGATATTTATTCATATGCCAGTTGATTTATATTGGATAAATTATATGTTAACTATTAATTATTGATTGTTTAGTGCTAGAAGCTTGGTAGTCTGGCCATATTTGATGTGACTTTGATGTGTCACAAAAGTTAAATTATTTTTAAAGTGAAAATAATGAAAGCATTTGTTAAGTGCTATGGTATCTTTAGGCCTCGATATAATATTTTGAAAACTATTATTTACTTTTTTTGATTTAAAAATGGTTTTGATTTGAAGGACGATTTTAAAAGTGACTTTGGATTTTCTATGGTATTTATTTAGAAATAGTTTTTGAACTTATCTATTTTACTCCAACCCTTTTGGAAATGTTTTAAAAGTATTTCGAAAGTATTTATTTTACAAAAAAGTTGATATAATAATGAATGTTTATTTTAAAGGAAATTAAACGAGTTTATCTTTTATTAGAAAGTGATTCTGTTTTTTAAAAGATGATAATAGTATTTAAGGATACATATCTGTGAAATATTTTATATAAAATGTTGAATAAGATAGATTTATAAATGTTATTTTACAAATAAAAGATAGATTTGTTAATGGTAATTAATAAATAAAAGGATGGATTTATAAGTGACTTATTAATAATGAAGAAGATTTGTGTTAAATATATAGGATTTATTATAATGATTTTTAGCTTTATAAACGGATTTTTATAAGGAATTTTTATAAAAGAGTTTATAAAGAGAGATTTATAAAAGAGTTTTATGAATAGAAAGGAGTTTTATAAATAATTTAAGAGGCTTATAAATGGATCTTTATAAATAATTTAGAGATTTATAAGAAGAGTTTTATATATAATTTAAGAGATTTATTAAAGAAGCTTTACAAATTAATTTGGAGATTTATAAAAGGACTTGTAAATATGGAATGGGTTTATAAGAGGGAATTTTATAAAAGGAACGAGATTTGATTTTGATAAGAAATATTTTTTAATTATGGTGGTATGGAAGTATTCTTTCCATACTTAACTTTGAAGGAAAAGTGGTTTGGGTTTATAGTAACAATGTTTTAAATGAGATTTGTTTTGGCCTAGTTAAATATGATTTTGGGAAAATGGAAAATGTTTACTAAGTATTGGAAGTGAAATGGTTTGTGAATATACTTATACCATTGAGATAAGTATATGAATATTTTTTCAAGTATTTTCAAAGTCATTTTAATTAATGAAATGATTAACTAAAGAGGCTTAGGACTGCTTATATGTTTAATCGTGCTTAGTTTCTTATGAAATTAAACCACTGATTTGATTGATTGTTTATTTGATAGTTAAATAATCGACTATCAAATCTTGACTTAAAAATAATTTTTGAAATGTCTAGAAGAAACACGGGAATTATATGGCACACTTATCTTCGATGATGCTATACTATACATATAAACTCGTTATGTACTTCTAGGACAAATGATTAGGAAATCCGTTCGCTTAAACATTTAGGAGATGATCTCTGCTCTTTTGTACCGACTGTTTAATTCTAAATGAAGGGATTGAGTTTACCGGAATATATTTATTGTCGGTTCGAAGAGACCAGGATCAGATATGTTTTCCGAAAACCACTTTGAACCAGTGTACGCGTTCGAATTGAAGACATCTTGAAGAGGATGGGATCGAAGACGGAGTTCATTGAAGTGCAAGGGCTACCTACTACTGATCTTGAGGATTTAGTAAAAGTAGTGCCTTCGGTTTGTTCATATCCTAAACAACTTGTATGGATGAATGCTGGCATTGGATTATTACCTGGAGGGCAGTGTTTGCATTCCAAGTGGGATTTGCTAAAAGAGGAAAAAGATAATCATGACTTCACAAGCCTCACCACCCGAAATGACTAAAATAGGGGATATGCAGCAGAGCTATGTGGTACACTATCATTAGGAGCATTATTTCTCGATCTAGATTCGATATTTATGGATTTTGGTATGCGTGCGCATAGGAAGAGTGGGGCCATGGCTTGGTGCATCTATTTGCAGCCTTGATACCCGAGGGATGATGTAATCCAGTATGTTATGTTAAAGGCGTAGCCTGCTATGTGTTGGCAAGGGTGCAAAATTTTTTTGCGGTATCGGTGCATTGTTCTAGAGATGTACTGTTGGGCGAGTTCTCACCCAGAAGGCCTCGAGACCAAGAAGCTTGATTCATTCGGCATTCTCGTTTTCCAGGGCCCATTCGGCAGACCCCATCCGGTATCCATGCCTCGTAGGAACCCATTCGACAGACCCCATTCGGTATCCATGCCTCGTAGGAACCCATTCGGCAGACCGAGCCAACTCCTACCGGACCACACTTCCTCCTTAGAACCACCGAGCCAACTCCTACCGGACCACCCTTCCTCCTTAGAACCACCGAGCCAACTCCATAACCGAACCAACCCATGCCGAACCATCTCCACACCGAACCGACCTCGCCATCCTACCACCGGACCAAGCAACTACCGGTCCATTCTACACTCCAACCACCTTCGAACCAAGCAATGAGGAACCAAGACGTACCAGGCCAGATCACATCAGCCCAGGCCCATCAGCAACTATACACATCCTAGACCCCTACCCCCAGCCTCACTCTATAAATAGAGGGGCAGGGGTACAGCAATGGGGACAAGTTTGAGAGCTCAAGCACGGAAGGAACTTTCAAACAACTTTCTTTTACTTGTATCAAAGCTTTGTACTTGTAATCAGAATAAAAAGAAGAGAAATAACATATAAAGTGGACGTAGGCACATTCTGGCTGAACCACTATAAATTTGCGTGTCTTTTTACAGTTTAGCCCCTGTTTTTCATATATTTGCATAAATCGCTCAAATCACTAAGAATCACATAAGATCTACTAAATCATACAACTTCGAGGTGTTTGTCCATTTTTTGTGCAAACATTTTTGGTGCTTTCACTGACAGTTAGAAGCTCGAAGCTTCAGCTTCATCCGCCTAACAAGTTTTCCTAACAGCATTGTCCGCCACTTGGAAAACATGCCTCCCAAACAGAGAAAAGATGTTAACAAAGGAAAAAACATCGCATCCAGCAGTCTTCCAGATCCAGCTGTCACGAATCAAGTAGATCGTCCTCCTCCAGCAACAGTAACAAATGAAGAACAGGCTAACCCAACTTCTCCTGCCACAGAACAGCCTGCAGCAATTACTAGAGCAGATCTGGACAGAGTTGTGGTTGAAGTAACTAACCGCTTCACGTCCCAGCAAGAAGCCTTGGTGGACCATCTCATGTCACACTTAAGGGACGCTGAAGAATCCAACCGCAACACTGAATCATGGGGCGAGTCCCAGTCTGGAGGATCTCAGAGACAACAAAGATTTTCCTTCTTCGAAGGAGCTAACGGCAAAAGTAGCCGTGGTAGGAGCCGAGACCGAGCACAGCCCGAAGTTAGGCCTGAGGAAATGTTTGGTACCGAACCCAACGGGGAAGGTACCGGGCGAAGGTCAACTGTAGCTGAGCCTGTCATGCTGCCTAACCACAGAAACGCCAGTGAACGGGGCCGAGCTAGAGTCCAGCCCGAAGTTGGACCCGAGGAAGTGCTTAGATCAGAACCCAACAGGGGGAGATCAAGGCAAGGGCCAACTGTAGCTGACCCAAGCATGCTCCCAGAAGATCAAAGGCAGCCACTGGAAAATATGAGGAATGATAGACGATACCATCCCTACAGGTCATCTGGACGGAATCAATCCCACAGAACAGAACCAAACTCATTTCTATCTACTCCAAGTTCTGATGAAAGGATGGCACGCTTATTCAGAGAGTGTGTCCAACGGGAGCAAAGAGATCGAGGAATAGGCGCTAGGGTAACCAGCCCTTTCGCCCGCAATATCGAAATTGCTATCACCCCCCGGGAATGGAAGATGCCAACAATGGAACCCTACAAAGGAACCTCCGATCCCGTTGTACACTTACAGAGGTACACGCAGCATATGCTCATGAGTGGAGCAACAGAGGGAGTACTGTGCAAATGTTTTCCGCTCTTCTTAGCAGATCTTGCCACCTCCTGGTTCTGTCATCTACCCCAAGGATCCATCAGCTCGTGGGAAATGTTGAAAGAAAAATTTATCAGTCAGTTCCGCATTCATGTGGAGCAACCTAAGGACGCTTATTCCTTATCCAGCGTCAAACAGAAACCTGGAGAAAAGCTGCAGCAATACCTAACCAGATTCAACGCCGCAGCAGCCGCAGTCCAAGATGCCGATGAGAAGCTTATCCTAATGGCCCTCTGCAGTGGTGTGCATCCGGACACTAAATTTGCTAGAAGGTTGACAAAAGAAAAGCCAGCTACTTTACCCGACTTCTTCCATGAAGCCGGGAAATACATGAGGCTTGAGGATGCTGCCGTTGAGGGGCAGTCAGGACAGCAAAATAAGACAACCCATGGCAACGCCCCTGCTGTGGCAAGGGACGTTCGAAGAAATGATTCCAGAGACAATGCTGGGGGCAAGAAGGGAGAAAAGCGCCTATATCGGCCAGGACCAAGATTCGACACTTACACTCCTTTGAACGAGACCGTCGAAAATATCTTCCTTTCCACCCAAGGCGAAGTTAGATACAAATGCCCACCATACAAGAAGGAATCAGATAACGCACAGAAGTCTGGAAAATTCTGCCGCTTCCACGAATCTCACGGGCATGATACCAACGAATGCCATCATCTTCGAGATCTGATTGAGGAACACATCAGAAGAAAGAAACTGGAACGTTATGTAAAAGGTCAGGACAGGACCCCAGCTCCTGCCAATGAAAACCCAAGGCTACCCTCCCCGGGGGCCGACAGAGGAAACCGCAATGCTAGCAGCTCTAGTCAAGAAATGATAGTGGTCCATACCATCTCAGGAGGACCACACATCGCAGACAGAAGCTAGAAAGAGATGGAAAGATACGGAAAGTCGCTTAGAGACAATAAAGACTATGTCAATTCGGTTATAGAAGAGCGCCACCCGAAGCGGAAAGAAAGTAATGACATCACGTTCGGTAAGCGTGACCTAGAAGGAAGGCAGTACCCTCACATGGATCCCATGGTCATCTTTGCCCGACTTGGTCCCGCCGAAGTCTACCGAATCCTGGTAGACACTGGAAGCTCGGTAAACATCCTGTTCAAACACGCATTCGACAAAATGAAGCTATCAATGAAGGATGTATCCCCCTGCGATAAACCACTACACGGCTTCACTGGAGACGCGAAGGTGCCCCTCGAGCAACTGGACCTTTTTGTTGAGATTGGAAGCCATCCCCGCTCTGCTGTACGGAAACAAACGTTTGTGCTAATAGAAAACCAGTCGGCCTACAACGCCTTCTTAGGAAGGCCATCCTTGTCTGACTTTCAAATTGTCTTAGCCCCATGGTGCCTAAAGATGAAATTCCCAACGGACAATGGAGTAGGGGAAGTGGAAGGAGATCAGGACGTTGCTCGAGACTGCTATGTGACTGAACTTCGCAACAACCACAGGAAGGATAAAGGGAAGGATGTAGAGATTGCCCTCTGCACAAAAAGTCTTGAAGCGTAGCAGTTAAAGAAAGCCCCTCCTCTTCGATATACCAGCGACCCTTTCAATGAATTAGATCCATGGGACAAAAAGGAGGAGGCCACCGCCGAGCCTGCAGAGGCTATGGAGTTTATATCTGTAGACAAGCACAACTCGAGTAGACTATTGAAAATTGGGTCCCAACTAAAAGCCGAATTGAAGGAACAACTCATCGATTTTCTCCGCCACAACTTGGATGTATTCGCTTGGTCACACGCTGACATGACTGGAATCTCCCCCGACATAGCATGCCACGTATTAAACATTGATCCTACCAAGGCGCCTGTAAAACAAAGAAAGAGAAGTATGGGGGCAGAGCGATCAGTAGCCCTTGATGAAGAAGTAAAAAACCTACTCGCCAATGACTTCATACGAGAAGCTATCTACCCGGAATGGATCGCCAACCCGGTGCTGGTAAAAAAGGCTAATGGGAAGTGGCGAACCTGCATTGACTTTTCCAACCTAAACGACGCCTGCCCAAAGGATTGCTTCCCACTTCCCAGAATCGACCAACTTGTAGACAGCACAGCCGGGCACGAACTCCTATCTTTTATGGATGCATACTCAGGATATAACCAAATTCCTATGCATGCTCCCGACCAAGACCACACTAGTTTCATCACCGATCGAGGTTTATACTGCTATAAGGTAATGCCTTTCGGACTTAAAAATGCAGGAGCCACCTACCAGCGCCTCGTCAACAAGATGTTTGCGGGGCTGATAGGACAAACTATGGAAGTATATGTGGATGACATGCTGGTAAAGTCAAGGAAAGCCAAAGATCACGTGAGCCACCTAGGCAAGATGTTTCAAGTACTTCGACAATATGGAATGAAGTTGAATCCGCTAAAATGCTCCTTCGGAGTGTCATTTGGAAAGTTCTTAGGATTCATCGTTCATGCCAGAGGGATAGAAGCAAACCCTGAACAAGTCCGAGCGCTAAGGGATATCAAGATACCTTCCACTCGGAAGGAGATGCAAAGTTTGAACGGAAAAGTGGCCGCTCTAAGCCGAATCATCTCCAAAGCGACGGACAAGTGCGTCCCCTTTTTTGAAGCTCTAAAGAAAGACAAGGGAAAGTTCGAATGGACTGACGAATGCCTGACCGCTTTCCTTCACTTAATCGAACACCTCCAGAAACCACCGGTGCTCTCAACTCCAAGCGAAGGAGAAGAATTATACCTATACCTCGCTGTGTCATCCCACGCCCTAAGCGCTGCCTTGGTAAGGGAAGACAACCGCACGCAACGGCCGGTTTACTTCGTCAGCAAAAGGTTTACTGGGGCAGAAGTTAGATACCCTAAACTTGAGAAATTAGCATACTGTCTACTAATCACTTCACGAAAACTACGTCATTACTTCCAATCCCATTCCATCAAAGTTCTGACCGATCAACCACTGAGGCAGGTACTCCATCGTCCCGACACTTCTGGGCGATTACTCAAATGGTGTATTGAACTGAGTCAGTATGATATCACCTATCACCCTCGCACCGCCATCAAGGGACAGGCCATGGCTGATTTCATTGCAGAGTTCACTACCAACGAAGATCAGGAGCAATTGGAAATAACAGAAGATATCAAGTGGAATCTCTTTGTGGATGGTGCATCAAACGAACAAGGCTCGGGGGCAGGTGTGGTAATAATCACTCCCAGGGGAAACAAACTGCACTATGCTATAAGGTTGGAGTTCGCTGCCACCAACAACGATGCAGAATATGAAGCAGTGATGGCTGGACTAGAAATTGCCATAGAAATCGGGGCCAATTCTTTGTGTCTTCACAGCGATTCTCAACTTATTGTTAATCAAATACTAGGAGAATTCCAAGCTCGAGAAGAACGACTCATAGCATATCTAAAGAAGACCAGGTTACTTCTCAGCCGATTGGACCACTACTTAGTCAAACACATCCCTCGGGAGGAGAACCGAGAGGCCGACGAATTAGCAAAGCAAGCAAGTGTGAGAGACATCACCATCTTCGGGGCAGTGACCATCTCAAAGCAAATGGCCCCAAGTTTTGAACAAGTGAATCTGATAATTGCAACCGAAGAAGCAACTTGGATGACTCCCATCCGAGACTACCTACAAAGTGGCACACTACCCGACGGGCGTAATGAAGTCAAGAAAATCTTGAGTAAAGCGTCCCGCTATACAATACAAGAAGACATCCTCTATCGGCGCGGGTTCTCTAACCCATTATTAAGGTGTGTCGCCGGAAGGGAAGCCAAGGAAATCTTATCTAACATTCATCAAGGAAGCTGCGGAGATCACACCGGAGGGCAAACGTTAGCAAAAAAGATACTCCGATACGGATATTTCTGGCCCACCTTAAGCAAGGACGCCTTAGATTTCGTCAAGAAGTGTGACAGATGCCAAAAATTTGCTAAGATTCCTCGGCTACCAACAACCGAGATTACTCAGATGACCAGCCCTTGGCCCTTCGCAATATGGGGAATTGACTTAATCGGCGAGCTACCAATGGGCCGAGGCGGGGCCAAATATGCTATAGTGGCAGTTGATTATTTCACCAAATGGGTGGAAGCGGAACCTCTAAATAAAGTATCTTCAGCAAAAGTTATTAACTTCTTAATCAAAAATGTTCTATGCAGGTACGAAGTCCCACTCAAAATCATATCAGACAATGGACTTCAGTTTGACAGCGAGGAATTCGCCAACTGGTGCCAAGAACACAGAATTCATAAAAGCTTCTCATCCGTAGCATATCCCCAAGCAAACGGACAAGTCGAAGCAGTCAACAAAATTCTGAAAACTCTGATCAAAAAGAAGCTCGAAAAGTCAAAGGGCGCTTGGGTGGATGAACTCCCTACGGCACTATGGGCCTACCGCACATCTTTCAGAACATCAACAGGGCACACTCCTTTCTCTTTGGCATACAGATCGGAGGCTATGCTCTCAGTTGAAACCATTGTGCCTTCCCACCGTAGGATCCACTATAACCCAGAAGAGAATGAAGAGCTCCTCAACATGTCTTTGGATCTAGTTGAGGAGAGAAGGAATGATGCAGTCCTTAAAGCAGCAGCCCACAAGCAGAAAGTGGCAACACAATACAACTCCAAAGTCAAGCATCGTACCTTACGAGAAGGGGATCTTGTCCTCAAGCGAATCTTCCCTCGCCCCGGAGCACTAGACCCAATCTGGGATGGACCATATGTAATTCATAAAGATCTCCACAACGGAGCCTATATTTTGTCAACAGTGGACGGAGAGGTGTTCCAGAGGGCATGGAACATCCAACACCTCCGTCGATACTTTTCTTAACTTGTATTGCCCATATGAAGTGAATTAACAAAGAGAATCAGTGGACGTAGGCATTTTTGTGCCGAACCACTTTAAAAACCTTGTCTCTTTTTTTAACTTGTTCCTTTGTATCTTGGCTACTTGTTAACTTTATCCTTTTCTGTTGAACAAAATCCTGAGCATATAGCATTTCTATTCAAAAGCACTCCACAACGCAACTTCACCTGGACAAGACCTAGCAGGTACTGTGCGAATCTATGCCCTCGCCAATGAGACACTTTTGCTCCGGCATCCCTCTGCTGCGGGTTAACTCATTGCTCGCGACGGCCCTCAAAGACAACTGTAATGAGCCGATTATAAGCCACCGAGAAGGCCGACTATAGCCGAGGCAGCTCATTACGGCGTTAGGCTCGCCGGCAACTGTGAACCGACTATAAGCCCCAACATAAGGTGTGGCCAGCCAGGGGCAGTTCACAGTTGACGATCGGCACCCACGCTAGCCGGCCACAGTAAATCGAATAATACCCACGATTACGGGCCATAATGGCTCGGGTAGTTACTGTGCGCGATCTCGGCTCCGATGTGTCTTAACTGCGGCTGTGGTAAAAAAGAATTAACTCCCCGCGGAGGCGTAAGATGGGTGACAAATGTCTCCAAGACCCACGGCTAGGGAAAGTGACTACAAAGCCCGTTTTCCACGAACTTAAGCACATCGAAGGCCTTCCGTGATTGGAAGTTTTACTATTTCGCATATTTCAAGTTTTTCTTCAAGAGTTTTTCTCCTGTCCACTATAACAATCCCTAAAGTACAGGATACAAGAGTAGGAGATACTCGCCAATGGATGCGGGGATTCACAATCGAATGACAGGGCATTCAACTGCTTTCCATGCTCGGTCGTACAAGATATTCGAAACTGCCATCTACAAACAAAATATGAAAGGCGGTATTTTCTTCCTTTATGTACAAATACATGACTATAATTTGTTCGCGCCACACGCTAACATTGCAAGTCGTGAAATTATGTCTTAAACCAGAACCCGACATCAAACACAATTTAATTACAAAGAATATACATAGTTATATTTCTCATACGGCATGTCAAAATAACGGCAAACATTCAAAAGACGGCAAAATCAGCTTAAGTTAAAAAACTACACGTCAAGAATAAGACTATTTATTACAAGTGGCAAAATATTACAACCTAAAGGCTACTTTACTATTTTACGACTAACATATACAACTTCGTCAAATCCACAAAAAGAGTTTTTCCAGGTACAATCAAGGGGCCGGCTGTAGTGGAGTTTTATCCTTGCCCTGTTGACCGCCTGTCCAGTCAAAGAAAGGATTCATTAGTAATAAGCAACCAAGTTAATGGGGAAACTAAAAAGGAAGACTTACCAGCATAAGCTTACTGGCCACTCTGGTCGTCATCATCCACTTGCACCCCTGCCTCCTCAGCAGCAAGCAACCGCATACCCTCCTTCACCGCCACCTTCTCCCCCTTGGCAAACTGGGCAGTGACCGCATCCATGCTGAAGGCCACGCCACCATCTTTATCCGCATCGGCCTTGGCCTCCTCCAGAGCCCGAAGATAGATCTTAGCCATGACCCTGGGATAATCATCCATCCAGGATAGGTTGCCCTGCTTCCAGGTTCGGAAGTACATGTCCTGAAGCATTTCGTCCATCATCCCCTCATTCTCCTCAAACTCCCTCATCCGGGCCTCGGAAGCCGACAACCTCCCAACGGCAGCATCTCTCTCCGATCGGTATCTCGAGCAGTCAACCAGAAGGGAACCCCGCATTGCCTCCATCTCCTCCCTCAACTTGGCTTGAGCAAGCTCTGCAGCCTCAAGTTTCCCGGACAATTCCTCCACCTGCTCAAGATCCGCTTTCCGAACCTCGTCCACCGTGGCAATAGCCATGTCAATCCGTTCTTTGCAAGTAGCTTCCATTTTCCGCAATTCGGCCCGACTGGCCTCTTCCATGGTTTTCCTTAGTCGTCCAGTAGCAGCCTCATGCTGAGAAATCTGAATAGCCTGATCCGCAAGCTGTTTGGCCTGATCCGAAACCACCAATCGAAGTCGGATATTGGCGCTCCCAATCTCCTCTCCGGCCTTAACCAGCCGGGCATGATGCCCCATCAGCTTCTTAGTCTCCTCCGCCACCCGATCAATATTAGCCTTGGTCTCGTCTCCCATAGTGATTATACGAGTAGTGAGTAAATCGAGATCTAAGGACTTAGCTTCATCAAGTACTCGTACCATGGGGTTGCGGGGAAGAAGGTGTTCACCGGTGACTTCGTCAAAGGTAATATCATGAGAGCTTGGATCCAGGTCAGGATGACCCGCAAATGGATTACGAGCCAAGTCAGGGCGGTCGATGTGAATAACGGTAGGGTTTCCGGACGGGTGCGGAGAAGGTGCAAACTCGCTGTCCTCCTCCGTGATATCATGAAGAGGCTGAGCCGGGAACTGAGGACCGGGCGAAGGTTCGGAAAAAGGACGACTCCTCTTTCTATGCTGAATACCCTCTTCGATAACCCCGAGAAGAGGACGGTAGCCGACTACATCCCCAGAGCGGCGGGTCGAAGGCTTCGGCTTGACAGAAGTTTTGGAAAGCTTGTATTGCTCAAGCCTGTGCCGAAGATCCGAGGCCTTGGATGTCTTACCTGCTCCTGATATGAAGAACAAGTGTCACAAACTTACATCACTATATAATTCGAGAAAACACGGCAAATTAAAAGGTAATAAGAAAGGAAACACATCTGTGGTTGTACAAACCCTGGGGAGGAGTAGGATACTGCAATAAGTCCTGGATTTCATTCCAGGACGGGAGCGGGTCATAAAATATTCCTAAGTCTCTATCATTAATGAAGCATGCAGGAGTCAAGAGTTCACCTTGAGTCGTCGAAGCTACCTTGGCTGGAAGGGTCTGAGAAGACTCGCTTGCACCGGTCCCGGCCTTGTCCGCTTTCCTGGTTTTCTCTACCAAAGCCGAATCTTCGTCCAGCCCCTCGAAAGCCTGGTGGAATGCATCATCCGTCCACTCCTGAATCTCACCCGCTTGCCCAGGAAGCAAGGCCCCGATGCCATCACCACCTTTATCACCTTCCCGACCATCTCCACCCTCACCTCTTTCCTCCTCTATGTCTTCCTCCTCCTGGGTAAGTGGACAATTGCTGGGGGAGGGACCGTCCGACTTCTTAAGTTTCTTACCTCCGACGGCTGGAGGTTTTATGAAAGGTTTCCTCTTGCTACTCTCTACCGTAACACCTTCCTTGGTCTGAGCAGCCGCCCTCTCCTCCGCCGTTTCCCTCAGCTTAACTACTGACTGCTGTGGAAGGATTAAGTTATGCTCCAAAAGGATCGCATTTCTGATCAAGAAGGAAGATGATCTATATTTCCCGAGAATAGCTTCTATCTCAGCCGCCGTCTGAACCAGGCGGTCAGTCTCCACAATCGCAAAGCCACCTGTCGCTAGCAAAAATGAGAAAGTATGAGAAGAAGCATCGCAGTCGGAATAGAAATTATAAGTAAAAGCATCAACTTACATCCAGAAGTAAAGCGCCGAATTGAAACGGAGTCGTCCCTGACAAAGAACCACTCCTTCTTGAACATGCTGAATTTAGAATACAGATCCAAGACTGGCTTGAAGGTCACGGTTGACTCCAAGCTAATGTATGGGGACCCCTTCTTATAGCCCCTCAGATTATATAAGTACCGGATCTCCCGGTTGGAAGGAGCACGACCATACTTCCTCTGGAAAATGACGAAGAGGCTCACCAGTATAGCATAGGAGTTGGGTTGAAGCTGGAATGGGGCCACCTTGAGATATGTGAGGAAGCTGGTTACCCAAGCGTTAAGGGGCGGAATGGCACCACACATGCAGTGGTACCTACTGTAAGCAAAGTACCCTTCAGGAGGGTCGTACGGCATAACATCTCTCCCTGGCAACAGCATTCGCGCCCTGTCAATTCCGAAAGAACGAGAGATGACATTAAGCTGCTCTTCCTTAAGGGAGCTAGGAAAGCAATCGGGCGGGGAGTTTAGAAGTTCCTGAGGGCCGTACCCGTCCACTAGTGATCTCGGGGCAGGTCCGTGACGTTCTGGATTCGGCTGAGCTGGGGGCACGGCAGAGGAACCTCCTTCGCCCCCGGATTTCTTCTTGTCTGATCGAGTTTCTACTTTGCGAGACATTATCTACAACACCGGAAAAACATGTTGTTAGAACAAAGGATGTAAAAAAGTAAGTATATAATATGGATTTTCACTCATAAAATCAGAATGCTCAAACTCCCGTTGTCGTTCGGTAAAGTAAATGCAAAATTCTCAAGGCCATTCGGTAGTTCTCATGACCATTCGGCATTCCCAACTCCATCCATTCATACAGATATACGACTACCTCCGATAAACCATTCGTCCAACATAGAAAGGATCTCACCTGATTCAGTGAAAATAGGGAATTTGATTCGGCTACCACTTTGATTCGGCTACCACTTTGGTTCGGCTACCACTTTGATTCGGCTACCACTTTGGTCCGACTACCACTTTGATTCGGCTACCACTTTGGTTCGGCTACCACTTTGATTCGGCTACCACTTTGATTCGGCTACCACTTTGATTCGGCTACCTCTTTGATTCGGCTACCACGTTGATTCGGCTACCACGTTCGATTCAGCTACGAAGTTTGATCCGGCAAGAGCAAATGTTTAGTTCGGCAGGTAGGAAATAGAAAAGGCGTACGGTCCCTACTTATAGACAAAAGGACATGACCGGACCATCTGGTTCGGCAAACAAGGGCCAAATGAAAACGTCAAACAAAGCACGCCATATTCGAGAATATGCCCCACTTTGGGGGGCAAATGTTGGGCGAGTTCTCACCCAGAAGGCCTTGAGACCAAGAAGCTTGATTCATTCGGCATTCTCGTTTTCCAGGGCCCATTCGGCAGACCCCATCCGGTATCCATGCCTCGTAGGAACCCATTCGGCAGACCCCATTCGGTATCCATGCCTTGTAGGAACCCATTCGGCAGACCGAGCCAACTCCTACCGGACCACACTTCCTCCTTAGAACCACCGAGCCAACTCCTACCGGACCACCCTTCCTCCTTAGAACCACCGAGCCAACTCCATAACCGAACCAACCCATGCCGAACCATCTCCACACCGGACCGACCTCGCCATCCTACCACCGGACCAAGCAACTACCGGTTCATTCTACACTCCAACCACCTCCGAACCAAGCAATGACGAACCAAGACGTACCAGGCCAGATCACATCAACCCAGGCCCATCAGCAACTATACACATCCTAGACCCCTACCCCCAGCCTCACTCTATAAATAGAGGGGCAGGGGTACAGCAATGGGGACAAGTTTGAGAGCTCAAGCACGGAAGGAACTTTCAAACAACTTTCTTTTACTTGTATCAAAGCTTTGTACTTGTAATCAGAATAAAAAGAAGAGAAATAACATATAAAGTGGACGTAGGCACATTCTGGCTGAACCACTATAAATCTGCGTGTCTTTTTACAGTTTAGCCCCTGTTTTTCATATATTTGCATAAATCGCTCAAATCACTAAGAATCACATAAGATCTACTAAATCATACAACTTCGAGGTGTTTGTCCATTTTTTGTGCAAACATGTACTATGGCGGGCGGTACCCTAGTACTCAGTCATTGTATAGAATCCAATTTCCAATATGCTCCTTTACGGACTCAGTTGTATACCTAATATGCTGGAATGTAATTTATGTAACCATTTCTGCTATGATGAATATTTATTTTAAACCCTAGACATTATTATAATATCACTTGATTTCCTATATAGTTATCGTAAGGTAAAAGCTCATCCGTGTTTATGTACGACATGGTCTTACGAGATACCTTTCTCTAGAAGTTTTATAATAGGTAAAAAAATCCATTTGATTTGTGTTTCTCATGCTGGTTTACCAGACTAATTTTGGTGTTATTTTCTTATAATGCTTGGGTCAGCCCAAGCATATTTCCATATTTAGTTATGAATGCTTTGGAGCTTCAGGAGACGAGCCGGTTGCCTCCAACACATATTCCTGCATCTTTATTTCCACTGCATTTCTTGTTAGTATTTCTCAGTAGTTGTGAAGACAATTTGTTATAAGTGTCTAGGCAGATGATATGTTAGTTTACTCTTATTGATATATATATATATATTATAGTTTTCTTTTGTAAAGATCATTGGTATATTATATATTACTTACCACGTTGTGAGATTCTGTTCTATCTTTTATTTTCTTTCTCCCCAACAATCTATGTTTTCGGCATTCAGATGCTCGGCACGTGAATACCGTATATGTATTAGTGTTAACTTTTGAGGATCGAAAAGGCTGGTCGTTACAGTACCGTGGAGCAGTATCAATACTTATATATTATTAGAGACAGTTTTTATTTTATTTTATTATTTTCTTTTGGAGTTTATTTTATTTAAATGTTTAAAATCTATTATTACTTTGCTTCATATAATTAGATGAACCTGCTGCACTTTTATGTGCTATTTAACTTTAGTTCAGTTGACTATGTTACTGTCTTGCTTATTTTACATCTACATTGGTTATTATATTATGTCAGTGCTTTGTGAGTTATTCTACAGGATCTATGATTGTTATATCACACTTTAACTTTGACTGTGTCCCTCCATCGTCAATTCACCGATGCAGTGCACCTATTGTATCAGATATTAATTATTTGGGTACTGGAGGTGGCAGGAGGTCGTCATAAAAGATGACAATAACATCAACTAGGTTAGTGAATTCATATGTAAAGAATGTTATGAGACTCCATAGGATTCCATTAAACATAGTTAGTGATAGAGACTCATTGTTAATTGGTGAGTTCTGGTAAAGTTCACAAGTACTTTGGGTATAGAATTGAACTTAAGTAAAGATTATAACCTATAGACTAATAGTCAACCTGAGAGTGAAAACTTGTTCCATAAGGTTTATTGAGAGCATGTGTCCTACATTTTAGAGGATCCATGGAAGACCATTTCCATTTGGTAGACTATGCCTATAATAATAGTTACCATCAAGTATTGAAATAAAACCATTTGATGGGCTTTATGATAGACCATGCAAGTCACTTGTATATTAGTTGTACATGTGAGCTAGACTCGTGTTAGGACTCGATTAGGTGAGAGATGCTGCATAAAAGATAGAGATGATATGCGCCAGAGTGAAGGTGTCATAGTCAAAGCAAAAGGTTTATGCCCTTAAAAGGCAAAAGGAACTAAAGTTTTGTAACAACCCACACCCACTAGACCAAACTTTTCTCTAAATCAAAAACCCAAGTCCATCAAAGTACGGATTGTTGGTTTGGTATCCTTCAAATACACAAATAAATCATATCAGAGCATTATTGAAATAACTCACAGTGGAATAGTAAAGTATAAAAAATCATATAGTTAGTAACCAAGATTGACACTTCCAATATCTAATGTCCTTGTCAGTGTCAAGCATGCATAACAAAACCTATCCTTTCACCATTCCTATCTTGCACCAGTACATTTCCCTCTAAAGCTATCCCACAGGTTGTATTGAGGAGGGCGCCGGTACAACGATTTGGTGATTGGTAAATTATATGTTTGACAAATAACACTAGTTTATGCTAATTGCCTACCATTTCCTAATATGCCCTTTTATTTTGCATAGTCACCTCAACTCCATGTACGCGTACAATGTACTTCATCTACCCAAAGTAGACCATAACTACATACGTATACATACACACCCTACAGTCCCCCTTTTGGACCCAGATACTATCCCCATTGGGATCCATAACCCAACACCCCTAGGATCCATCATTGATGCAGTATCACATCCTCTTCATCGTGCATACCAAGGAACTCCTGCAGTGTCTAATAAGGCGTCACAATAGTTTATTTGTATTCTATCTTGCATTGGGGATATACTACTTGTCAGCTTCCTATTGTGAACTCAGCTCCCTGGACTATAGAAGACTCATCTTCTCAGACTAACCCATTCATTTTGAAAGACCTCTCTTAAGGGTTATCTACCCTTTCCTCCAACAAACAAACAAGCAAACAACTATGGCGGTGCATGACCTATATGTGACCTACACTAGTAAGAGGTGTAGCCTGTTTAGTTGTAACCCTCACCTTTCCATTGACCGCTCAGGAACAATGACATTCTCGACCTACGTATAGCTCCTACTCCCTAATATAGTACCAATACACTGCCATAGCGCCAATCCTTGCTCACCATCCCATTTAGGTTGCCTAATACAATCATAGCAAACCCCTCCCACAAGATTAAAGCAGACCCTGCTGGGGTATTCCTTCACCTATACGCAAGTGTATATAATTCCACATGTCCTACAATTGGATATGTTTCACATCAATATAATGTATACACAACTACTGGTAGCCCCTTGTGGTGGGCAGACTTCTGTTATGTAACACTACTGACCTCGCATTCTAACCCATTCTAATGACTATGTCATTCTTATCCATATAAGTTATTCACTAGCTTTAATAGTTCACACCCATCATAAATGCACACTTGAGGCTATGTACAAATATGTGTGTGTGTGTGTGTTCATTCTTACATGCTTGATTATTGCGCCTCCAATGTTCAACTGTTAATAACATTTCTTTACTTCTTCATGCGTTTACTTCGTATTCAATTTAAGGTTATTTACCACTTTCTTTTTAAAGATCTAAATTTCTTTTCCCGTTCATTTCCTTTTTCTCACCATTTAATTTTTATCTCTATTCCCTTTTTAACCTTTATTTCTCTCCCTTGTTTAGTGGACTTTCCATACACCTTTTATTTTAAATTATTACTTGCCAACCTTTTCGTCGTTATTATTTTGTTTCTGTCTTGCATATATTCATTTTATTACTTGCTTACCTTGTTATCGTTTAATATTTGGTTTCTTTCTTGTCCCTATTGCATATATATATATATTGATTTTAAAGTTTAACCACTATTATTATCACAACTTAAATTCTTTAATTCATACGTAGGGGTTCCTACATTTTAGTGCATTGGAATCACATCTTCTCCAAAAGGAAAGGTTGACACTATAAATCTCTATATCTTACCCGAAAAAGGAATTTGTGATACGATTGAAATTACGAGGAATTATATTTTATAGTTATTGAAATTGATAGTACAAGATATGGTAAAATATCCCTATTTTATACATCTCTTTCTTTTAGGTGTATTTCTTTTTATTTCAATCAATACACATTTAATTGCAAAAATAAACTTGATAATCTATAGAAATTTACATTACGACACCCTATATTCCAATGAAATAAAATACACCTTAAATCTTAACAATTTATTTTGGTAACTTCTAATTTACATTTACTTGCATAAATTAATATATCAACTGTAACATCCCCCATTTTTAGGCTCGAAACTAAGTCCAGAAAACGCTGCAGTCATATATAGTATTAATTACCGGGGACAAAATGCCATCACGTTAATTGTATCCATAATATCAGAAGCGCAATAATATGAAATAAAAGAAAACTTTCACATTTCATTTCAAAATCATAATTTCATATTCAGTATATAATCCCAAACCGTGCCTAGGTTTGGATAAAATATAATTACTACAAAATACTCCAAGAGCGACATATAAAGATGCCCTTTGGTTGATTAGAGTTACTAAATAGACAAATACATCTACTGCCGATATATTCATATAACAACTGACATAACACATTGAATAAGTAATAGATACACTCCTACATAGCTAGCTTTGCCTCCTGCACGTCTCCGGAAGCTTTATTCGCCAAAACCTACTTAACATGTAAAGTCCTTACTCCCGACCTACTCAAATCAAATTTTGAACACCCGAGAGTTTAAGGAAAAACATAAATTTCGAGTCAGACAAAAACCTGGTGTGAAAAATAACGTCATATCGATTTACAGATATTAAGTGAGACAACGCCGCCGAGCGGAATGGGTTTTTCCTCACTGATATCCTTTCAAAAATATATCTTTTGCAAATCAATTCCTATGACCAAACCAGTTAAAATAAACAATATCAACAATAATATTGATGCACACAACATGAGTAATCATGAACAATCTGTCTGGATCAATGGACTATCCATCCTAACATCGTAGTTTTCTTAGGCTGACTACAAACCTATGGCTGACTAGGGCCTATCATATGTATCAAATTATCTAATTAACTATTAGAAGATAACTGGACAGTCTGTCCAAAATTTACTAGTATCAGGGCCAACTGATCCTAATGGTTTTGCGGGCTCACCAATAACCTATCTCATTTGCATGTATTCCTATCTGTGCGTAAATCTACTTTTAGTCTCTTCCGTGACAAATCCCTATGCACTGGAATTATGGACTTATATTAGCTAGGGGCTACTAGCTAAAGTATAGCGCGCGACCCTACACCAGTCTCATCTGGTTTTCTAATCTCCGAGTCAATACATTCTATCATAATTAATCTAAAAGTGATAAGAACATTAATCTTTTTATTACTAAAATTCTGGGCTAAAAACTCTTTGTATTTCCTTGAAAACATAACTCTTTATTAATGATTTAACCTTTGAAATTGTACTTATAAAACAAGTAAAATATAGCCCTTTACTCTATCCAAAATACTTATGCCATGATATATACTTTTTATAAAACAATATTGGTGAAGTTCGAAATCATTTAGATGTTATCTTACTTCGAAACCATAGACTATAGAGCTAAAACAATATAAGGCCTTTACATTGATAAAACGCGATAACGACAAGGTCGACGAGGGTCATCGCCCCTCAAACCATAGGCCAAAACAATAAAACTTTATATATTGATAAAGCTCGACTTCATTACCGCAATTAGGATCATCGCCCTACTTTAATGTAAAAATATGGTAAAGCCTTTAACATTTTAAACATAAGGCCACAAGGATGATAACAGAGACGTCGCATTTCATAAAGCATCAGCGTCCTAAGGTATAAAACGGGGTTTGCATAAGCCTTAAAAGAATAGAATCGACATAGTTGAATCTTGACGTTATTGCCTTAAGGAAAATTAGTGGCTTCATTAGATCTGAAATCATTAGGAGTGGCACCCTAGCCATTTTTGAAAACACATAATTTTGAATAAATATGGAATCGTCATCATCGATGTCGATATAGCTAAAACGACATAGTTGGTTATATTATCGAAGTCAATAGTTATAAAACATGCAGCATCATTTTTACTACTATAAACTACTTCAAAATCAATAAAGTTGGCGACTTTGCAAAAAGCATGCGGCATAGTACAAAGTGCGACATCAGTAAGTTAAAGAAAACGACCTCATCCACTTCGAAGATCACGATGTCGACGTTGTTGTTAGCTTCCTACTTCGACTAAGCCGATGCATTCCTTATCAACCTAAGTTGATACCCTATGCTCTTGATCGACGTCAAAGACTATAGAGGCGGTGAGATAGGGGCGACATCATGAACTTCGGCATGGCAAGGTCGTATTTAATGGGAAAACTGTTTTATTACCATTAAAAGTAGTTTCTTTTCATCAAACCCAAATTATTATTTAAAATCTTGTTGGATAACACTTCCTTTTCCAAAATCTTTTCCAGAAAACTGCTAAGGAACAGATTTATCATTTCCAAAGTACTTAGCTAACCTTCTATTTTATATTAATATTTAAGTGTACAAATTAAGCCTTTCTAACTCAAATGATTCATATTAAATCATAAACACTTGGGAGAAATCCCCAAAAATTATGATAAATCCAACATATTAACTTCTTTAACATATAAAAATTTTGGAGCCAAAAACCTAATTTAATTATTTTTAATAATTAAAACCCGAAATAAACCATTTTCTAACCTTATGAAATTCACCAATGGTTAAATCCGAAAATTATGAAATTAAAAACCCACTTCCATATTAATGTTTCTAACATCATATCAAAATATCAAGTCATTTGGGTGTCATATGATAGGTTTTCTTACTAAAAATTATCAAATAATTTCATAAATAAATTCACCAATAAGCATATAACCATTCAAACTATCATAACATGGCATAATATAAGCAATCAGATCTATGCTTAAACCCGAAAATAATACTTAAAACATGAGATGCATATCTCATTATTCACCTTGGTTTGATATAGGAACTTGAGTTTTGTGCTTGGACTTGGTTTCCCTAAGCTTACCTTTAATTTCCTAGCTTTACTCTTCTTAAATCCCTGTGGCAATGGTCGGCCTTGTTCTTTTGATTATGTTTGTATGAATGAAGCGAATTAGTAATTATGTCTTATTCCTATCTTGCCCTTAGCATATATTCCTCCTTCTTATCTAAGTTCTATCTACTCTTATTAATTCATTAATTAAGGCACGACCTATAATTAATCAAATCTCATTTTCCTTTATCATCCTTCATTATTTTGTTTGATTTGTGTAATTAAATTACTAAATAATGTTAAACAAAATTAAAGGTTTTACAGACTCCCCTCCTTAAAGAATTTTGTCCTCAAAATTACCATTAAACATAAAAGAGTAGATATAAAACATACCTTCAAATAGTTCAGTGTAAGTGTCTCTAATCCTGCTCTTTGTTTCGCCAGTATAGTCTCTCTTGTCGTCTCTCCACTGGACCGGAACTAATATGACTGTCTTGTTCCTTAGCTTCTTCTCATCCTTTGCTAATATACGCAATGGATGTCTAACCATGGTCATGTCTGGTTCCACTACTAAGTCTTCGTAATTGGGGTAATAGTAGTTTTTGGATCTCGAACTCACTTCCTTAATGAGAAATATGGAAAACATCATGGACTACTGCCAAACTACTGGGTAACTCTATCCCATAAACAAGTTTCCCAATCATTTCTATAAGAGGAAATGGTCCAACAAACCTAGGTGTCAATTTTCCCGACTTCCCAAATCTTATCACACCTTTCATCGATGACACTTTGACGAAAACATGATCTCCAACTGAGAGTTCTAAGTATTTCCATCTCTTATATGCATAACTTTTCTGCCTAGATTGAGCTTCCTTCATTCTAGTCTGAATCAACTTGATCATTTCTACAGCTTATCATATCCGGACCAAGAACCAATCTATCTTCGGTCTCCACCCAACATATGGGTGATTTACACGGCCTTCCGTACAAAGCTTCAAAAGCTGCCATTCCTTTACTAGTCTGATAACTATTTTTATTGGAAAATTCAACCATGTGCAAGTGGTCTTCCCATGACCCGCCAAAATATAGTACACAAGCACTCAATTAATCTTCCAATACCTTATTGACTCTCTCTGTCTACCCATTTGTCCGTAGGTGATAAGCGGTACTCATCTTAAGCTTGGTATCTAAAACCTCTTGTAGACTCTTCTAGGATTCACTAGTAAATAAAGAATCTCTATCACTAACTATACTTCTGGGAACTTCATGCAGTCTAACAGTATTCTTCATAAACAACTTAGCTAAAATAGGTGCCGTTTTATTCGATTTAACGGGAATGAAATGTGCACTCTTAGTCAGTCTATCCACTATGACCCATATACTTTCGTTTCTCCTTTTTAACCTTGGCAGCCCATCAAAAAAATCCATGTATATCGAATCCTATTTCCAAACTGGTATATCCAATGGCTGTAGCAATCCACTAGGCTTCTAATGCTCGGATTTTACTTGCTGGCAATTCAAACACAGTTTTACCCATAAGCCTACATCCCTTTTCATACCCTCCTAAAAGAAACTCCTTTTCATATCCTGATACATCTTAGTTCCTCCAGGATGAGTAGTAACCATCGATCGAAGACACTCCCTAAGAACTTCTTTCCTTAGGTCACCAACATCAGGAACACACAGTCATCCCTTCGTTCTCAACTATCCATTCTATTTGTGGTAAAAATTCTTCAAATTATCTATCTCAGTTCCACTTTCCAATCTTCTAATTCTTTTAATTAGTAATGGATCATCTCTTTTCTTAGGAGCAGTTCTTTTAATCATTACCGGCCTAAGTTTCAAACAAGATAACATTGCGGCACTTTTACTAAAATTGGAAGTTGATCTTAACCACACACTACAAGTAGTTAGTGCTTCCAAATCTTTCCATTCAGCCAACATAGCTAACACCACATTCTGATGTTTCCTGCTAAGTGCGTCTGCAACTTTTTTCTTTCCCAAGTGTGTACTCAATTCCAAAATCATAAGCAGCTAAAAACTCTAACCACCTTTGCTACCTCATGTTCAACTCCTTCTGAGAGAATAAGTATTTTAGTGACTTATGATCCGTATACAACTCGAATCATTCTCCCAAACGGTAATGTCTCCATACCTTCAATGCAAATATTACAGCAACAAACTCTAAGTCAAGAGTCAGATATCTAACTTCATGCGACCTGAGCTGTCGCGAAGCATAGGCAATCAATTTACCCTCTTCATTAACACAGCTCTAAATCATGTTCCACACACATCGATATACACCACAAAATCTTGATTTCCATCAGGAACAACCTACACGGGTGCGCTGGTCAATAAATGTTTTAGCTTCTAGAATGCCTCCTCACATTTATCGGTCTAAACATACTTCACGTCCTTCCTTGTTAGCTTAGTCATCGGTGCTGTTATACGAGATAAATCCTTGATTAATCTCCAGTAGTATCTAGCTAATCCAAGAAAATTCTTTATCTCAGTCACCATCTCGGGTCTCTTCGAGTTATTAACTATCTCTATTTTAGTTAGATCTACGAACAATCCTTTTTCTAAGACTACATGACCAAGAAACTTTACCTCTTTCTTCCAAAAGTGACACTTTGAAAACTTTGCTTTTAACTGATGCTACCTCAGCGTCTCAAGCACTATTCTAAGAGGAATCTCATGATCTCTTTCATCTTTAAAATATATCAAAATGTCATCTATGAATACCAATACAAACCTATCCAAATGCTTTTGGAAAATTCAGTCCATTAAGTATACAAAGAAAGCAGATGCATTAGTCAATCCGAATGGCATTACTAATCACTCATATGAACCATATCTTGTTCTAAACGTCGTCAATGGAATATTGTCTTCCGCTACCCTTAGTTGATGGAACCCTGTCGCTTAAACCAAATGGGAAAACACTTTAGCTCCACTCAACTGATCAAATAAATCGTTGATTCTCGGCTGGGGATATCGGTTCTTTTGTCGTCTTTTCAATCAACTTACGATAATCGATGCATAATCTTAACGACCCGTCCAGTTTCTTCACGATCACCGCGGAAACTCCCCAAGGCAAACAGCTTAGTCTAATAGAACTCTTTCCTTCTAAGTTCACTAGTTGCACCGTTAACTCCTTCATCTCGGTAAGTGTCATCCTGCTAGGTGGTCTACTTATAGGTTCAGCTCCAAGTACAAGACCTACTCGAAACTCAAAGCTCGTTTCGACGGTAGTCTTGTAACAGGCTCAAAAACATCTGCAAATTCTCTAACTAGGAAACTCGATTCAACTCATCTTCCTCCTCTATTGCACCCAACAAAGCACAAACATCAAAACTTGGATTCTCTACTAAGTATATAGTTCATTCACTGCTATTAGGATGTCTTAGTGATATTTTTCTATCGTGGCATAATGTTCTAGTATCATTTTTACTTAACCAGTCCATACCCAAAATAATCCCAAAGCCCATAAAATCAAACACATGCAAACTACAGGCAGATATATGACCTAATAATGCAAACTCTAAATCATCACATCTCATCCCTAGAGTTGAATACACTCCTATCGGATTCGCAACCCTTAAGGAAGTAACTAGGAATATAGGTTCTAGGTTAAGCTTGTCTACCAAACAATGAGATATAAAAGAATGTGTGCACCAGTATCAAACAGTACTCTAATAGGAAAGCCATGAATCAAAAGCATACCTCCCATCATAGCTTTTCCTTTCTCCTCAGTTGTCGGTCTCGAGGTAGCAGGTTCCAAAGCAAACACTTTTCCTTTCTCCATCTTAGTCAGTTCCTTGCACTGATTCTTATAATGTCCAATCTGGTCATAGTTAAGCACTTGATATTATTCCTTCCAATAACTGTCTTTCCGTCTCTTGAACAACACTCGTTCGTAAAATGACCTTTCTTGATGCACTTGTAACACACAACATTTGATTTTCATTTCTTAGCTACTCCAACCTTCTAGGCTCCTTTCTTATAAAAGAACTTCCTTTTCTGATTCTGCTCGCTCTGAGCCTCCACTGCCTTATTACATTAAAGAAAGCAAGCATCTCCTCATTTCTCAAAGCTATCTCTACGACTATATCACATAGATCCTTGAGATGTTTTAAAGTTGACCTAGCAAGCTCAGGTCTCAGTCCACTGATGAACTTAGCATTCCTTTTGATCATTGTATCCACGGTAGCATATCTATATCGGGATAGCTCCTCAAACCTTGTAGCATACTCCAACACAGTCATATCACCTTGTAATAATTCATCAAACTTCCTTAATAGTGTTGACTTAGAAATCTTAGACATAAATCTTTCTTCAAACCTCCTTTTGAATTTAGGCCCAGTCAAAGTTTCCCCTGCTACCCCGACAATCACACTATTCCACCAGTATAACGAAGTTCCGTGCAATTGCTTGGATGCCAATCTCCTCTTTTGTTCATCATTCAAACCAAGATCAGCAAAAATTCTTTCATAGTGAAGCAACTAATTCTCTACTTCAATTGCATCCTTAGTTCCTCCAAATCTTGCTTAGTCTCTACTCAATAGCATAGTTGTTAACTACTGGGACTTCCTAATTAGCTCCTTCAGTATTTCCACCAACTAATCTAGCAACAGCTCCTGCTTGCATCATGTTGACAAAGAACCGATTCATTGTTCCTATATCAACCAGTGGTGTTCCTGGACCTACGTTACCAGCTACCCGTTGAACCAAACTTCACCTACTTTTGGGCATGACATTTCTATTAGTAGTGGTGCTTCCTCCATCAAGATTCACTCTTCTGTTTCCTTCCTCCATATCTTACTTTCTTAAATCTGCATTCGAACCTTAGTAAGATATGGAAGAACAGTCTAAGGGTGACGGAGAATAGAGATAAAGTGTATACTTATATGTAGCAAATACAGACACGTTACTATAGCGTTACCCCATACTCCAATATTATTCTCTGATTCATTAGGATTACGTTTTTAAAACTCCTTTTAAGTTCAAAATTCTTTAGGTTTTACATAAACCTATGCTTTGATACCAAGCTGTAACATCCTCTATTTTGAGGTCTGAAACTAAGCGTTACAGATGCCGCTGTCATCTATAGTATTAATTTCTGGAGACAAAATGCGATCATGTTAAGGGTATCTATAATATCAAAAGCACAAGAATATGAAATAAAAGCAAACTTTCATATTTCATTTCAAAGTCATAATTTCATATTCAGTGCATAATCCCAAATGTTACCTAGTTTCAAAAAAAATATAATTACTACAAAATACTCCAAGAGCGACATATGAAGGTGCCCACTTGGTTGATTAGATTTACTAAATAGACAGATACATGTACTATCAGCACATTCATACAACAACTGACGTAACACAACATATAATAGTAATATATAGACTCCTATATAGCTAGCTTTTCCTCTTACACGTCTCCATAAGCTTTATTCGCCAAAAACTACTTAACATGTAAAGTCCTTGCTCCTGACCTACTCAAATCAAATTTTGAGAACTCGAGATTTTATGGGGAAAACATAAACTTTGAGTTAGACAAAAAGTATGGCATGAATAATAATGTCATCTCGATTATAGATATTAAGTGAGACCACGTAGGCAAGCGAAACGAATTTCCCCTTACTAATATCTTTTTAAAAATATATCTTTTGCAAATCAATTCCTGTAGTCAAACTGGTTAAAATAAACAATGTAAATAAAAATGTATATGCATGCAACATGGGTAATTATGAACAATCTATCTGAATCAATGAACTATCCGTCCTAACATCATAGTTTCCTTAGGCTGACTACAAACTTATGGCTGACTCCGGCCTACTAGATATATCAAATTATCTAACCTACTATTAGAAGACAACTGGATGGTCTATTTGAAACTTACTATTCCTAGGATTAACCGATCCTAATGGTTTCAGGGGCACAACAATAACCTATATCATCTGTGTGTATTCCTATCTATACATAAATGTACTTTTAGTCTCTCCCATGACAAAGCCCTATGCAGTGGAATTTTGGACTTATATTAGCTAGGGGCCACTAGCTAAAGTATAGGGTGCGATCCTTTACCAGTCTCAGCTAGGTTTCTAATCTCAAAGTCAATTCATCCTATCACAATTGATCTAAAAGTGATAAGAACACTAATCTTTTTTTAGTAAAATTCTAAGCCAATCACTCTTTATATTTCCTTGAAACCATAACTCTTTATAAATCATTTAACCTTTCAAATCGTACTTTTAAAAAACGGAAAGTATAGCCCTTTTCTTTATCCAAAATACTTATGCCATTATATATGCTTTTTATAAAACAATATCGGTGAAGTTCTGTATCATTTAGAAGTATCTTACTTCGAAACCATAGACTTATAAAACGAAAACAATATAAAGCCTTTACATTAGTAAAGCACGACAATGACAAGGTCGACGAGGGTCATCGACCCACAAAACATAGGCCAAAAAATAGAACTTTATATACTGATATAGCTTGATGTCATTATTGCCATTGGGATCATCGCCCTACTTCATTATAAAAATATGTTAAAGCCATTAACTTTTAAAACATAAGGCCATAAGGCCAGTAAGAGGGACGTTGCATTTCATAAAACGTCGGTGTCCTAAGGTATAAAACTGGGTTTGCATATGCCTTAAAAGAATAAAGTCGACATAGTTGAATCTCGACGTCATTGCCTTAAGGAAAATTAGTTGCTTCATTAGAGCTAAAGTCATTAGGAGTGGCACCTTAGCTGTCTTTGAAAATATATAATTTTGAATAAAGGCAAAATCGTCGTCATCGATGTCGACAGAGCTAAAAGCAGCATAGTTGACTATATTATCGAAGTTAATAGGTATAAAACATGCAGCATCATTATTACCTCTATAAAAAACTTCAAAACCAATAGGGTCGGCGACTTTATAGAAAGCATGTGACATAGTACAAAGCGCGACATCAATAAGTTAAAGAAAACGACCTCATCCACTTTGAAGATCATGATGTCGAAGTTGTTGTTGGCTTCCTACTTTGACCAAACCAATGCATTCCTTATCAACCTAAGTTGATACCCTATGCATTGCTCTTGGTCGATGTCAAAGAATGAAGAGGCAGTGAGATAGGGGCAACATCATGAATTTTAACATGGCAAGATCGTAATTAACCGAAAAAACTGTTTTATTACCAGTAAAAGTAAATTCTTTTCACCAAACCCCAATTATTTGTCGAAATCTTATTGAATAACACTTCCTTTACCAAAATATTTTCTAGAAAACTGCTAAGGATGAAATTTATCATTCCCATAGTACTTAGCAAACCTTGCATTTTATATTAATATTTAAATGTACTAGTTAAGCCTTTCTAGCTCAAATGATTCATATTAAATCATAAAAAATTGGGAAAAATCCCCAAAAATCTGATAAATCGAATTTATCATCTTCTTTAACATATAAAAATTTTAGGGCCAAAAACCTAATTTAATTATTTTTAATAAAACCCAAAATAAACCATTTTCCAATCTTATGAAATTCACCAAATATTCTAGTTAAAGTTAAAAATTATGTAATTAAAAACCCACTTCCACAATATTGTTTCTAACATCGTATCAAAATCTCAAGTCATTTGGGTGTCGTATGATAGGTTTTCTTACTCAAACTTATCAAATAATTTCATAAATAAATTGAATAAATTTACCAATAAGCGTATAATCATTCAAATTATCATAGCATGACATAATATAAGCAAAATAATTGGATCTATACTTAAACATGAAAATAATACTTAAAACATGAGATGCATATCTTATTATTTACCTTGGTTTGACATAGGAACATGAGTTTTGTATTTAAACTTGATTTCCCTAAGCTTTCCTTTGATTTCCTAGCTTTACTCTTCTTAAATCCCCTTGGTAGCGACCGACCTTGTTCTTTTGACTATATTTGTATGAATGAAGTGAATAAGGGAGAAGGAATGTTAGGGTATGTATTAGGAATTATGTCTTATTCCTATTTTGCCCTTTGCATATATTCCTCCTTTTTATCTAAGTTCTATTTACTTTTATTAATTCATTAATTAAGGCATGACCTATAATTAATCAAATCTCATTTTCCTTTATCATCCTACATTATTTTTTTAATATGTCTAATTAAATTACTAAATAATGTTAATCAAAATTAGGGGTATTATACCAACAATCCTGGAATTACAATATAATTTATCAAATTGAGGGACTACTACTACCCAATACTTTATAAATTCACATACATGCAATATATAATTCAAGTTATCAATCATAGAATATATAGGAAAGGTTTATAAATTCATTACTCGTAGACAATTTTAGCCTATAACTCCAATTTATATTTAGGCATATAGAAATAGATTTACAACGATATAAATCCAGTATTGTATATAGAAGTATATAATTTCCCACTTATCTTTTAGCATTTCAAATCTCTAGATCTAATCCCTCTTATTCTCATTTGACTCCCTTTTCTTCCTATTTGGATATATACACTGCAAGCATACCCATATTTACCAAAAATCTAGATTAGAAATGAGATTTGGATTTAATTTACATTTTGGATTTGGATTTACAATTTACCTTGGCTTTGACGATTTCATTTGACCCTATTCTTCTTCTCAATCATTGTCTACTATTCTCAATTTGTATATACGTATAAACTATAACTAGTTTTTCAACAATTTTTCAATCCTTTTTCCTTCTCAAAATGGGGTCCCCGCCTTCTTCCAATTTTCTTCCCGCTGACCCGTCCCATCCCTCTACTTCTATTCTGCCGTGTCCTTCTTCTCCCATACTTGTACCACCTGCTGCTTCTTTTCCCTTGTCAGTCCCCTCCAATCCACATGCTCCAGAACCCATCCTTCCTTCTCCAACTTTGCTACCTCATGCTCCTACACCCATCCTTCCTTCTCCGTCTTTGCTACCTCAACCATCTACAATCCCACCACATTCATGGAACTCTCTTTTTAAAGCCAAACCCAATAATGCTGGAAAATACATCCCTCGCGAAATTCAACTTAACTTCAATGGTGATGCAATTGTTCCACCTATTGATGTTGTCCAGGCTGGAAACGCTATGTGGAAGGAATATCTTGTTGGATTTTTTCTTGACACCTCATTGCCTTATGCTACAGTGCTTTACTACCTCAAAAAGGTATGGAAATTAAGTGGTTCCATATCAGTTAAGTCCGATGGCTTCTTGTTTTTGTTCAAATTCTCAAATGATGAAGATAGGACCAGAATTTCTGAAGCAGATCCTGTGGTGATGAGGAATAAGTTATTTATAGTGAAACCATAGGATGAAAACATAGGCAACAATTGTAGTAGCATTAAATCAGTTCCATTTTGGATAAATCTAACTAACATTCCTTTATATGCGTGGTCTCTAGTGGGAATTAACTGGTTAGCTTCTAGAGTTGGAAAGCTTCTTTGTTTGGATGCATCAACTAAAAAAATTTGAACGAATCTCATTTGCGAAATGTTTAGTTGAAGTGAACCCAAATCAAGAATTGCCTGATAATTTTTCTGTTAAATTACTAGATGGTTCGGAACAAATTGTTAATGTTGTTTACTTGTGGAAACCAGAGATATGTACATTGTGCAAGGAATTTGGGCATCTTTTGAGTAACTGCAAAAAGGTGGAAAATGAAAAGAGTGTAGAACAAATTGTTAATAATGAGCAGTAGAGAAATGACGAAGTTGGTAGGAATATTATGAAAAAGGGGTTACAGACTGTTAAACAGAGCAAAGTGAAACAGATATGGCAGAAAATCAACAAGTATAAAGGTAAAAAAATGAATAACTGTGAAGAAAAGGAAGAAATAGACATGAGGACATTAAGTGTAAATGAAAAAATTCTCCATGATAGAACTGCTGTAAACAACAAAGTTAATGGTAAGGTGAATAATCCACAAGGTGATGATCAGGTTGGTACTATAAGCACTAATAACATGTATAACATGCTCCAAACTGATGAGAATGAACAAGCTAAAATGGACATGCTATATCTAGAAGAAGGTGAAATACCTGATGAGTTAAATTGTAGAGAGAAACGCATAGAGACAACCAAGAAATCTACTACAACTGAAGATCAAACTAATTCTGATTCTCTGGTGCAGACTTTAAAACATGGTGTGCAGGAAACAATAATGTATGAAGCTACCCCAAGTAGGAGTAACAAGGAATATGGAAATGAAACAGCAGAAGTAATTGCTCCTACTGGTACTATTGCTTCTGATTTTGAAATAACATGGTGTAACTCTTTTGAAACCCAAATCTCTCAATTAATTTCCTCCATGCATGCAGAACTCTCTCAACCACCTGACCTACCCCATTACAATTTTTCCATTCAGCTTCCTGGATGGCCAACTACCAATCCTTCCAAACAACATCTATCTGTCCCTTTTGATCCTTCCACCTCCCATCCTAGCTCTCATCCACCCTCCCCCCCAGCTTGCCAAGAAGGAAGATTGAAACCAGATCTCTATCTGCCCAAAGAAGGAACATCACCTCCCAATCTCAATAGTCATTTATGTTTACAAAAATAGCAACATGGAACATTAGAGGAGCTCATAGAAAATTGAAACTTGATCAAGTCAAGAGCTATATCACACAGTATAATATCTGTCTTATTGGTCTGCTAGAAACTAAACTTAACCATACCTTGTCCCAAAAAGCAGCATCCTACATTAACCCAAATTGGAAAATACATCATAATCTTAATTATGCAGCCTATGGTAGAATTCTTGTCATCTTTGACCCTTCTGTTCTAACTCTTTCTCCCATTATGTCTTCTAGACAGTACATTCATTTTCATGTTCATCATACTCAAACTCGTACAACATTCTACTTAACTTTTGTATATGCTGACAACTCTGTCAACTCAAGAAATGCCTTTCTCAAAACATTGCCACCCTTAAGACAATCTTCTCACCCTTGGCTAGTCTTGGGAGATTTCAACTCCTGTTATAGTATTAACGACAAATTTGGTGGTGCTCCTCTTTCTCCCAGAGATCTTGATCCCCTTAATCTTGCTGTTTTTTACTCTGAGTTAATTTTAGTGAATAAATCAGGAGCCAAGTACTCTTGGAATAACAGAAGTAGAAGTGGTGTTCGAATTTTTACTACTATTGACCATGCATTTTGCAATTTACAATCTCTTATTCAATGGCCAACTCTCTCTGTCTTCCTTCCTCAACCGATTCTGTCTGACCACTCCCCCCTCATATTGACTCTTGGGAACCATTTAAGAAGGGAAAAGAGAAGTTTTAATTTTTTTAATGCTTGGGTTAAACATGACCACTTTCTGGTTTTAGTCTCCCATGTTAACACTGAATTTTCATGTTTTGGTAACCCAATGTTTAAGTTTTGCAGGAAACTAAAGTGTATCAAGCAAGCAATCAAGCAATGGGCTTCATCAACCTTTGGCAATGGTGGCCTACTGTCTACCACCCTAAAACAACAATTGAAGATAAAGCAAGAGTATATGATGGAACATCCACTTGATATACAAGCAGCTGATGAAGAAAGGAATTTATTTATGGAGGTTAATAAAGCGCTAAGCATGGAAGCAAACATGAAGAGGCAACAATTGCACAAAAGATGGATCGATGAAGGTGACAAAAACACTAAGTTTTATCATGATTCTCTTAAAGTTAAGCAAGCAAGAGAAAATATTTATAGTATTACTGATGAGCAAGGAACCCTATTTACTACTCCTAACACAGTTGATCAAGCATTTATTCAATATTTCTCTAAACAATTTGGAAATCCTGATGGATTTCTTCCTGATCTGGAATTAATATCAAATATAGCTCTCCCTTGCATTTCAACTCAGGAAGCTTCATCTCTAATAAACCCTGTTACTGATGAGGAAATCAAGACTATCCTATTCTCCATGAACAAGCAATCATCTGGGGGACCTGATGGGTTAAATGTTGTATTTTTCATCTCCACATGGAGTATCCTTGGTAAAGATTTTTGTCAAGCTATACATAATTTTTTTAATAAATGCAAGCTTCTTGGAGAAATCAACTGCACCAATATTACTCTTATCCCCAAGGTCTCTCCTACTACAAGTGTTACATCTTATATGCCCATATCTTGCTGTAATGTTGTCTACAAGTGTATCTCAAAAATTCTAGCAACTAGGTTGGTTGCTGTGCTTCCAACTATTTTTTCAAACAACCAGTCTGCTTTTCTACCTAATAGAGACATTATTGATAATGTTCTTCTAGCTCAGGAACTTCTCAAAGGTTATGGTAGAAGCAATGTCCCCCCTGCAGCAGCACTTAAATTAGATATTTCAAAGGCATATGATTCAATTCATTGGGAATCTATTGTCAGGATTATGGCTGTGATGGGATTCCCAAAAACATTTGTGTCCTGGATATATGTCTGTATATCCACACCATCATACTCTATAGTAATTAATGGTAGACCTGTTGGCTGTTTTAGGGGTAGTAAAGGTATACGTCAGGGGGACCCGTTATCTTCTTACATATTTTTGATGGTTATGGAAGTGTTAACCGTTATTCTCAGAACTAGTTACAACAATAAGATCATTAGGTATCACCCAAAGTGCTCACATCTACATATTACATCTATCATGTTTGCTGATGATGTAATGTTGTTCACTAAACCTGAGTTGAATTCCTTGATTGGTATTAAGGATGCTCTGCAGACTTTCAACAGTATGACAGGCCTAACAATAAATCAGGAGAAATCATCTATGCTTGTTGTTGGAGTTAGTCATAGTCTTGCTGATGATCTTCATCAACAGTCTGGATTCTCATGCATGACTAATGATATGAAGTACCTTGGCCTACCATTAATTTCTAAAATAATAACCAAGGCTGACTATTTACCTCTTTACCATAAAATAACATCTGTTATGTCTGCTTGGGATAGTAGGACCTTGACACAAAGTGGTAGGCTTGTGCTCATAAAATCTGTTGTCTTTTCTTCTATTGTTTACTGGGCTCGTACTCTCATCCTCCCAGTTAAATTATTACATCTTGTTAGGTCTGCAATGAACAGATTCTTTTGGACAGGTAGTATTCACAACAGAAAATTAGTGCCTTGTTCATTTTCAAAATTTGAGGCTCCTTTGAGATTGGGTGGGCTAGGAGTTTTCAGGAAGTGGAACATTGCAGCAATTAGTAAACAGTTTGATGCCCTCATTAATAAAAGAGGTAGTTTATGGGTTGAATGGACGTGGCATTACAACATAAAGTACAGACATTTCTGGACTTTGGTTACCCCACAGCACTGTAGTTGGATTTGGAGAAGCTTACTGAAGTATAGAGAAGACTTCCTCCCAATGATACAATATCCTGTCAATGCCAGAGCAGATGTTAGTTTTTGGCATGATCCATGGGTAAGAAATGGCCAAATCTTATCTAAAATGTGTACTAACTCTCAGATTATTCAAACTGGAATCCATAATGAAGCTGCTGCTAATGACTATTTACATGGTGGCAAAATCCAGTTACCTTACTGTAGCAATCAAGTTATTAAGCAAATTTGGTGTGATATACAACAAAAAACCTTCAGTGAATATCAAAATGACGCAGTGTTATGGCACATGAAGGCTCATTCTGTCAAAGAAGTGTACAAATATCTTACTGATACTGTTCCCCTGCCCGCATCAAAATGGTTTGAAGTTATATGGTCAAAGGATTCTGTGCCTAAGGATAATTTAATGATGTGGAAAGTGTTAAACAGTGCTTTGCTTACCAGAAGTTTACTACATAAGTATGGGTTTGCATGTACTACTCAGTGTTTGTTCTGTGAGCTGCATGAAGAAACAACTGACCACATATTTTTCGACTGTCCAGCCTTGCATCACTTGTTGGATAAGCTTGGCAGTTTAACAGGAATTAATCTATCTGGAACTACATCTTCCATATTATGGAGTATAATATACAAAGCAACTAGGTGGAGAACTGAGCATGGCAGAGTGTTGGCTGTCAGCTTAAAAGTTTACATGACAGTTATATGGAGTGAGAGAAATGCCATAGTATTTGAAAATGTAAGAAGGAATGATGATGTGCTCTGGAATGAAGTCAAGGCCCGTACTTATAGACATTTGAAGAATAATGATTGTATCTTCCCACAAGCTTTAGTTAGTGTTTGGGCTTGATATTGTTGTTTTTCATTGCTTATTTTCTTGTTTTTCTCTTTCTGTTTATCTTTGTAGTTCCTTATTTAATGTTTGCAATAAATCTGGTAGGGTTCCAGTTAACCCCGCTGGCTTTGCCAAAAAAAAGAATTAAGAATTTTGAGGAGAAAAGAAAACGACAGAGTTTCACTGTGCTTCAGAAAAAATGTGAAGAAAAGTAATAGGTTAGGCCCGTATTTATAGGAGTTCGAATCAACGTCAGCCATTAGATTTAATTATTTTATATTCGGGTCATTCGTCCACATAAAATTCTCCAGTTGACAACTCGACCAATCAACTGGTCGGCCTCTGTTATGTTAATTAATTGTGCGTCGTTTGAATTTTTTATTTAATTCCTTAATTATCCTGATCGACATAATTACTTTCCACTGTTATCTTCTTTAACATTTAAGTAATGTTAATTATCAGTTAACTGTAGTTGACGATAATTAACATTAGTTAATTATTTTTAATCCTAATTGCATTTATAATTATTTCTGACTTGAAATATTCAAATGTTAATAGCCTTTTTGTTGAACTCTGATCAGAAAACTTTATATATGAAGCGTGATCAGAAATTCATCACGAACCCAACGATGCAAGATTCATAGCCAAATTTCGATGTTTATACTAATTCTATTTCCATTGTCACTAAATATTAATTAATTTCTTTTTAATTAATTATGGTTAAAATTATGTGGTGTTACAAGTTTGTAGTTGGCACATGTATTCGTTAAAGTATCACCGATGTGAGGTGTCATGAGCTTTGGAAGGCTAGGAAATTGGCTTCTAAATAATGTAGGCTCATTTCCAATGATAGAAATGATCGGTAAACTCCCATATCGAGTTGAGCTACCTAGTAATTTGGAAGGTGTGCACGGCATATTCCATATATCACATTTGAGGAAATGTGTGCATGACCCAAGTGCAGTAGTTGAACCGAGAGGGATTGAGGACTTATCGGTAGAACCAGTTTTAATGTATGTTTGAAGATCGAAAGAGTTAGTGGGTTAATATATATGATGGATATATGGAAAAAGTTATTAAACATTTTCATGTCTACTGGAGTGATGATAAAGATGATTATACCTAGGAGGTGGTGGATAAGATTAAGAATATCTATTCTAAGTTGATTTAGACATTTATGATTAATAGAAGTGTGCTTTATTTGTCTATTATATGTACTAGTACCAGCTCTAGCGTATTATATGTTATAATACGGTTCTGCATTAGTAGTTTCATTAATGCATTATGATTGATGAATGATGATTTTACGTTTATAGGGTATTAGTGTAAATATTTATAGTTGGGTGTACACTTTATATTAATGACAAGGGTCATTGCCCTACCTTGTTTGAATTTTTAGAATGAAATTTTTATAAGGTAGGGAGACTATAACATATTATATTTTAAAGTGTCGTAATGTGAGGTTAAATTAATAATAAGAATGTATTAAATAGTAATTAAAGGAATTTAAATAAAGGAACTACTCAAAAGGAAATTTAATTAATTAAGCGTAGGATACTTGAAAAGATTAATTAAGTGAACCTAGGGTAATTAATACAATATAATTCATCTACATAAGATTGAAGGAATAAAGGAAATATATAACAGTGTGTGAAGGAGTTTATATGATTAGACAAGAAGGAATTTAGCGCAAGCCGAAATCTTCTTATAATCCTGAACCAGTTATTCCTCCATTCACTCTTTTCACTATATCAAAAAAATACCAACCTAGGCTACCAATGACATGGAGAAGAAGAGGGAAAAAATCTAATGCAACTTAAATTCATTTTTTCAAAGGATGAAGAGATCTTTAATCAAGCTTTGTATTTAGGTGAGTAATACTAACCCTAGTTTTTATCCAAATATGTTCAGATTAGGATCTTATGTATTTTTGTTGTTTTAAATGATGGTGAATATTTGTTAGTGATACTATATTAATTTATATGAATTTGGTTGTTTACTGACATAGTGCATGATACGTTGATAGTTAAAACTCGAGTTAATCACCTTCAAAAGAATTAAAAAAATATAAGTTGTTTTAACATTGAACCAGAGGTGGTTTTTAATGTTCTTAATTTTCAAAGGAGAAAAATAATTTATTATGAATTTTCTAAGATGAAAATGGGTAGTTTTGGCTCTAAAATAATGTTTAAAAATATTAAAACGTAATAATTAGATCTGAACATTTTAGGAAAGGTAAAGGAAAGCATTCTTAATTTTCTATGTATTTTTGAGATTTTTTCATAATTTCGTGAATTATTATGAATTAAATGGAAAGGTAGAAAACATCCTTAATTAATAAAATAATTAAAGAAAGAGAATAATTTAGGAGTAACTAATGTGTAAATTGTGGATTGTTGCTAGGACTTCTACTAAAATTCCAAAAGCGATGAATGAAAAAATGATACATGTAAAGACTAAGTCAAAAAGTTATTACGTTAGTAAGAAATATATCGGTTTTCTACTTAATTACAAATAGCACCATACTGTATAAACTCGATAGCCTAAGTGTATAGACCGGATAGCATTACTATACAGTCCCGATAGCCCATGTACGTGATAACTTTTAATGCGAGAACACTAAATCTATAAAATTGATAGCATAACTTATATATGCAATAACATTAATTCTATAAACTTAATAACTTAACTTATATATGTGAGCACCTTAGTGCATAAGATTGATAGCTAAAGTGTATAGGCTTGATGGCACCATACAATACAAATTCGATAGCCAAAGTGTATAGGCTCGATAGCATGTACCATATAGACTTGATATAACATGTATGTGATAGCTTGCAAATGAAATAACGCTAAATGTATAAACTTGATAGTAAACAAAAGTTATAGGCTCGATAGCAAACTAGAGTTATATACTTAATAACAAACTAAAATTATAAATTTGATAGTAAACTAAAGTATTAAACTCGATAGAAAATTAAAGCTATAGTCTCGTTAGTAAATGTCTAGCTACTCTATGTACTTAATTTTTTTGGAAAAAATATTTATCCAATTTTGTCACTTGAAAATAATTCTAGTGATGACTATAGCATCATCGAGATTAATTTTCAGATCTCAAAATGGGGGATGATATAGTTTCACTAATGCGAAGGGCAATGTGCTTTGAGAAGGTTGGGAAAAGGTTCCTATATATATAGGTCGATTACTAGTGATAGAGAAGAATGATAAACTCGCATATCATGTCGAATTACCCATTCATATTTCACATTTAGGGAAAAGGGTGCATGACCCAAGTGCTATAGTGGAACTAAGGGCCATCAAAGATTTGTTTATAGAACTGGAGTTAATGTATTTTCGACGACCAAAAGGAATAGTAGATCATGGTACAAAGGAGTTTAGGAACAAAATTATTACACTTGTTCATGTCTAGTGGAGTAATGATAGAGATTATTTTTCTTAGAAGTTAGAGGATAAGATTAAGAATATCTATCTTGAGTTATTTTAGACATTTATTGATATTAGCAATATGCTTCATTTGTACATTATGTTAACTTGTAATGGCAATATGTATGATAAGGTTATGTATTAGTAGTTGTACCTATACATTTTTGTTGATGATCTATAATTTTACATTAGTGGGTCACTAGTGTAAGTATTATACTTGTGCGTACACTTATATTGATGTCGGTGGTCATTACTCTACCTTATTGGAATTTCGAAATCGAAATTTCTATATGAAGGGGAGATTGTGAGATACAACATTTTGAAGTGCCATAATATGGGTCTAGTTAATAATAATATTTATTAAGTAAAAATTAAAGGAATTTATAAAAGAATTATTAAGGAAAATTTAATTAATCAACCGTGGATCACTTAAAAGTTTAATTCAGTTGAAATAAGAGTAAATATTAAAAGATTAAATTTTGGCCATAAAGTTAAATTGGAAAAAAGAAGTTTGTGCAATATGGGGTAAATGAATTAATAAGATTAAGAAAAGAGAGATTTTATCCCAAGCCTAAATTATTAACCTTTAAATCTCTACAAACACACTATTCTCCTTTCATTATTTCATTACACAAAAACAAATAAAATCATTGGTCATCATTACTGTAACGACCCATAATTTAACCACTTTGAATTTGATAATTTAATATATTTTTAAATATTTAAATAATAGATTTTATAACACAAATGAACATGTTTTGTGTGATAAATTATAATGGTAAACTTGTTTTGTAAATTTATTTACAAAAATAAATAGTTCGAAAAAATATCGATAATGTGACTGAAAATCGTTTTATCGATAAACAACTTTTTAATTCACCAAAATTTATTCAAACTCTTTTGAACATGTATTGTAACATATGAACACATTAACATCAATTAAACACCTCTCTTTATTAACAAAAGACTAATTAAAACTAAAGAAAGATTTAGGGGACATTGACCCTTAAATCAAGGCATGAAACATGACATGAGAATGGGAGTGAAATAAGGCATCATTAAAGGAGAAGTAATATGTAAGTACCAGTAGGTATGGTAAGTTGTGCCTAAGGTGGCTTAGGGTGGCTATGGCATGAGAAAGAGGGTAACTTGGCCTAAATCGTGAAAGGGTAAAGAGGTAATTTGGCTAAGGGGCAATAGAGGTAATTAGCCAGTGTTGTCAAAGTTTATAAAAGGAGGACTCTTACTCCCATTCTTCTCTTTACATTTCTTTTTCTACTTTAGCTCTTCTTCCATTCCCTCTCTCTATAAAATTTTCTTAAGTAAAACCATAGAAAAACGCACTCTTTCTGCTCTAAATCATTAAATAAACTTAAAATAATATAGTCATTATCATCACCTTCTCAAATTTGAAGAGTTTGAAGCCAAAAACACCCTATTTGGCCATCGAAGTGCACACCTAGGGGGTTGTCCCAAATCTTGAAGCAAGTTTGAGCAAGGAAAGGAGGTTGCTTTGGCCATTTCTTAGTCAAGGAAAGAAGCTTGTGTCTTGCTTGAAGTTTAGCCTTAAGGAAGTGAGTCAAACTCACTTCAAAATGATTTAAAAAAAAACTAAATAATGTCAAATATAAATTGTTGTTTATATTGTTTATACCTGTGACGACCGCCCATGACCCCTGCACCGAATCTAGAGAAAGTGCGCTGTAAAGTGTGCCAGGCGACCATGGACGATTGTCAGGGTAAATTAAAACAACAGAATCTATCGTATTACTCACAGCGCATGGACAAAATACAATAGAACATATGTATAGTGAAGCTTTACAGAATAAAATGTCATCATATAAAACTCCATAATAGTTGAATACAAGCATCCAAATAGTCAATACATCAAGCCTCACTACATATCACTCAGAGAATACAAAGCAGCGGAACATCCAGTACATATAAGAAGATAATATGCAACCCTCTAGCTCGTCTTCGATATCAGCATCGTGAGAAGAGAACAGCACCTATCACCTGCTACCTAGTCTGCCCGTCCCAAAATGGACGAACAGCCCAAGGCAATAAGAATTAAAACATAAAGCCTTGAGTCAGACAACAGTCTTAGTGAGCAGTAAATTAACTAACAACATACCAAAAGAGCACAAAGGAAAAAGGAATAGGAATACAACCCTCCCACTCCAACCTCATTCTACAGTGATAGCCCTCAGACACACACTAAGCAGAAGCAAACATAGCAGAGCATACAATGTAAAGTAAAGAAATTATCACTCGAGTCAAGGGCGATGTTTTCCAAGCACAAACCCCCAAGGCCTAAACCAAGATCAGATAAGCACCCAGAAAACACTGCTCTTGAAACCGAATGACGATACAACCAAACATCCATGACTCTGGCTATCACTGTTATCATTGCTTCGATATCACCGTTAATTGAATGACCGGCACATTCTTTCAGCCGTCCGTCAAGGGCTAATGGAAACCCCGGTTCTAGACATAACTCCCGCACGTCATCGTGACCCGTGCCTAGGACTATCGAATCTGCCCAGAGTACTCGACCATCAACATTTAGTCGTTGGGACTATCGAATCTGCCCAAACGTACTCTTGCTCGGAGCATGCTAGAACCTTCAACAACGATGAGACCCAAGCCTCCTAGTCATCCTCCTCGACGACTATTCTCATATCCATCCATTATCCTCAACCCGAATCATATCACCGAGTTACCAACATGCTTGGAATGATCCCATCTGGATTAGGCCAAGACTATCTCATATCATACTTCGCTTCATCACATCCTCGCAAAGTTGCATCTCAACATCATCATCAAATCTATGCATAAGGGCTTCATCATCTGCTACAAATGCCACAAGCAGCTTTCCCAATTCAAGAGCCTTTCTCTTAGCTTTTGAATCACCTTCGGTCTAAATCAAATCATCAATCATCTAATTCATAGCAATCAATCAAATCAAACATTAATCCAAACAATCAAGCATTCAAATATGATCAAAGTAGACAATTATCACAATAATGGCAATTTCGTAATTAAAGAGTTGAAAGTCTAATAAGCATGAAAACATGAACAATGTCTCTATAACCTTGATGAATGAACTTGCTTTGGTTAACACTTAGTAAAATGGATGTAACATCATCATGAACAATGGATCTATATGGATCTACACTTAGGATGAAGAAAATGTATGGAAATCACTATTTTAACACCAAATCGAGCCAACAATCCGATATACTCCTTTGGATCCGTGTGAGAGATAATCACCACTCACCAAATCACCTAAACAACCTCAAATCAACACGCTTCAGATCTGGACAGCGAAGGATCAAGCTTGATCTATCACAAATCCGCTTCAAACGAAGAAATCTCACTTCAAAGGATGAAGATCTTCAATCTAAGCTCTTGAATCTTCAATTTGATCTTCAACTTGGATGGATGGAATCACTAGATTAGAGTAGAGAAAAGAAGTGAAGAAGTGTAGAAGTCGAGCTCTCAAAATGGCAGCACTTCGTCGCTTCAAAATCCGGATCCCAAAAATGAAGCCAACCCCCTTCTATTTATAGGCGAAAATCCCTTAAGTCGTAACTCGGAATTAGGTCGTCCACGACCTACGACCTAAAAACCCACCGACCTAAAGCTCTCGACCTATCAAAACCTTACGACCTACGACCTAGCGCAAGCGCGCGTCTCAACGACCTAACACATAGCATATGCGCGCGACCTAACAGACCTGCGCATCCACTCGATCTACAATCCAATGACTTAAAACAGTGCGCGACTTAACTATGCGCGACCTAATACTAAGCCAAAACCCAGCGACCTAACAACTCACACGACCTACGACCTAGCAAACACGCGACCTAACACTTAGGCAAAACCCAGCGACCTAACGCATCAGCGCCTCTACGACCTAACGACTTAACACTCCTGCGACTTAACACAGGTACACTACCTCGCGACCTAACAAACCTACGACTTAACACTTACGACTTAACTCCTTAAGTCGCCTACGACCTAACTACTCTAACATGCTAACTACTAGGTCGCTAAATACTGGGTTGTTAACTCATTAACTCTTAGGTCGCTAACCTATAGGTCGCTCACTTCTATAGGTCGCTCACTTCCATAGGTCGCTCACTTCCATAGGTCGCTCACTTCTATAGGTCGCTCACTTCTATAGGTCGCTCACTTCTATAGGTCGCTGCCTGACCTTAAGTCGTCTAACGACCTAACTAAAAATCCTTAGGTCGTCTAATCCTATAGGTCGCTCCAGACTAGCACACGACCTAAACTAACCCAGAGTCTTACGACCTAACCACGCTAACTCCTATAGGTCGTTCCAACCGACCTAACACTTAACCAGTGCACTTCCTTAGGTCGTAAAACCTCCTTAAGTCGTCTACGACCTATCCTCCTTCACGACCTAAGCTCCAACACACGACTTATCTCCTATATGACCTAACTCTCACACGACCTAACTACTTAGGTCGTTCCAACACTTAGGTCGCTCCACATCACTAAGTCATCTACGACATAACTCTTAACTCGGTCACGACTTAAGACTTAACCAAATTCTACCCAAAATCTGAAATGACTTAACAACGCTAAAAATTCCAGATTTTAACGAACTTTTCGATCCATAAAAATACGGGTCGTTACAATACCTGTGTATATTGCTTATTTGGAATTGATTGCCCCTTGTAAGTGGATGGCATTAATAACCATTGTTTTGCAAGGGACAAAAGGGAAGTCTAAGTGTCTTCGTAGCGAATAGACCGCTCTAGAAAACTTCGAAATACATATACATATATGAGATTTATAGAGGACTTTTGTCGAGAGACCCTAAGGGGTTTCTCGCCAATGATGATTCACTTTCATATTTATGTTGTTTATAAAATGTATGGATGAATATATACGATGTATATCTTTTTTTATGGAAGTTTTGTTATAGCAATTATCTTTATACTGACACTTTGAAAATATAATCTTTCATGAAATCCTTTGTTTGTTAATCTCGTGCTTGGGTTTTTACAAAACAAATATTTAGTCACATTTATGCACTTTTAGTGCAAAAGTGCGATGGTTCAGAAAAAGTTAGAACCCTTAAACTAAAGTCTTTAAAAGTTAGAAATAGATTTCCTTTATTGATTTCATTTTTAAGCAAAGGACAATATGAGTTGGAAATTGAAGTTTGGTGATAAGGGTAAGAAATTTAATTTCCATAAGCAATACCACTTATATGGAAAGGATTTAGGCATATACTTATCACTAAATGTCGAGGTATGGAAACTTGTCTCTATCTCAAAAGTTAAGAATGTACGTCGAGGCAAGGCTTAGGAGTAACACTCCCTTAACTTGTAAGATTTCATTGTTAAGCAAGGGATCGTACAAGTTTTGGAATCGATGAGTGGTGATAAGGGTATGATACTTGATTTCCATATACGATCATTTTTGTTATTCCTCATAGTTGATTTATTAACTATCAATTTTGACCTCCTTCCTTGTGTTTCATCGATTCAAGACAATTTGTCGCTCTTTTAAGGCATTGATATCTTTTATCGACAATGACTAAAACTGAAAAGAAAGTGGAAGCAAAGCTATGTGGGTTGCTCCCATTAGAGTATTTTGATGTCTACTCTAGAGTGGTTCCGGTTGTATGCGCATGGAGATGTGAAATACTCGAGTACTAGGTAAGGTTGATGGGGTCTAGCTTGGATGCATCCGAGAGCCATCATAGTTAGTACATTTTTTAGAGGTATGCTTTCGGCAAAGGGGGCACACCCTCCAAGTCATTATTGGAAAAAACTCAATTCCCTTGTTTTAATTCAAATATTTGAATTATTTCCTTAATTACACTGAGAATAGTTGTGTACTCTTCTCAATTTTAATTATTCAAGTCCTTTCCTTTTGATTTGGATGTTGTTCTTGTAAGGGGAACCCGATATGTGTTTGGCGGTGTGGTCTCACATATTGTAGTGTGTTTCCACTTTTATTTGGAGTTTACTCATGCCAAACTTTTTCCTGACCCGAGTTGTTTGTTTTTCCCTAAACTCACCAGTACTCATTTATATTTGAATAGCCCGAGAGTTGCAAGTTTCTTTAGGCTCTTCGAAGATAATGGACGAGCAGGAGGCTCCTTGTCTATCAAATTATTTATTTCCTCCGTTATGCTTTTGCATTATGTATTATCAGTAAGTGTACATGTAAGTTGTTATAACTGCCTAGGCTGATGGTAGTACTTTAGTAGCTCTTTTAAGTCCATATTGAGGAGTAACCTTATGTACCATCTTGTTGTTATATTATGTTTAACCGTTCTGTTGTAAGATTTATGTTCTGTTCTTTTATTTTACCTAATGACAACTTGCCTTTCTAATGCTTAGGGAATGGCACACAAATATCATGATTGTATTAAATGTTGTACCCAGGGGTTGGAAAGGTGGGTCATCATAGTTCTGAGAGGGAAGAGGGAAACAATTCAAATACAACTCAAGATTAAATCTCTAAAGGAATAAAAGATTTAAATCGAGCTCTTTCACTTAGATTGGTAAAATTAACCCTATTTTCCATCCATATATATATTTGGATTCAGATCTTATGTATATTTTCTATTTATAATGATGATAAACATGCTTTGGTGATGATGGATTGATTCTATGTGAATTTTATTATTAAATGGATGACCTAATAACATGCTTAAGAGTAAAACTTGAGTTAATCGCTTCCAAATGAATTGAAATTTTGATATGGTATTCATAATATTAAATATGAGATAGGTTTTGAATTCCAAAATGTTCGAACGATAAAAATAAATTGTTGTGAATTTTCTAAGATGAAAAGGGTAATTTTGGCAGTAAAATAATGCTTTAAAGCATTAAATTGTAACATTTTTATCCAAAATTTTACTAATGCCAAATGAAAACATTTAATGTATTCGATGGACTTTTAGGAATTTTCTTATGATTTTTAGAATTATGAACCAATGGTAAGGAAGGAAATTTCCTAAACTAATAAATGTTTAAATAAATAGATTGATTATGTAGTAATTAAAGGGGAAAATGACGGCTTGTTTAAGAAAGTAATACTGCAATTTTAAAGGCAACGAACGAATGCATGGCTTGTGTAAAGACTATGGCAAAAAGTGGTTACTTTGTTAAGTAATATAACAGATTTCCACTTACCAATAAAGTTCCATCATCACTCTAATAGCACACGTTCACTAGTTAGAAGTTTATAACATTGGCAACATAATTTCAAAACATCAAAAACATACCTTCAATATTAAAAGTTGACAACTTCGAAAGCGTTTAATTTCATAAGTTGAATAGCCTATAGTTCATGATTTTAATAGCTTACGTTTTCATAACTTCGATAGCGAAATCCATATATTCTGTAGTTAAAAGATTGTACCTTCGATAGCATAAAAGTCATATTTCCGTTTAGTAAATGTACAAAAGTTCAATAGCATAAGTTCTTATAACTTGTAGCCTATAAGTTCATAACTCGGTTAGCATTTAATTGCATAACTCTTGTAGCTTATGGTTCATAATAGCAAATGGTTTGTGCTTTCAATAGGTAGTTTCATACCTTCGATAGCCAATATATCATAGCTTCAATAACACTGTTCCATAACTCTATTAAATAAAATAAGCGTATCGCATTTTGGAAGCCTATTTCCATGATATATAACTTAAGTTTTATATCGTAGATTTTGAAATGTAGATTTATAAAATGTGTAACGATAATTTAAAATGTAATGGCTTATACAAAGATGGAAATTGCTAAAACTTAGGGTAAGCTAAGAAATGATAAGTCGTACCATTTAAATAATATGAAAAATATATGTGTTTTTATCTACAAGTATTTAAGAATTTTGACCAAAATGTGAGGGTCTATGGAATGTGTAGGGTACACAATTAATAACTATTGCATGGAATTGAACTCGAAATTTTAAATACGCCCACTAATAGAGATATTGAATAGCAAGGTGTGAAGGCTTAGCCAAGTCAAAATTCAACGGGTATATGGTAGGATGCCGAAACTTGGCAAGCTTAATGGGTTCAATTTTGAATCTAGTATGAGTAAATAACATCAACATGGATGCAATTACCAAATAAATGATTGAATCAACAATGTGAAACGAAAATGTTTCTACGACAAAAAGAGTCTTTTAAAACTTAGTAAGAATGCTTGCTAGGAAGTAGTTGGGAAGCTTACATCAAGTCTCCTAGGAGAGTCAGGGTGGCTCTAGTCAGGGTGACTCCTAAGGTGGACGATGACCATTTACTGGTGATGTTGTTTGAGAAAGAGGAACTCATGAAAAATAAACCTTATATGGTATAACTAAAGTCAATAATAACTGGTAAATCGACAGTTAAATAAGATTCTAGGTGATGCATGTGTATAGGAATGATAACAATATGACAAGATTCATAATGTGTTGTTGGCAAGTATATGTGATACTTATGTCTGGAAGTGATGATTATATGACATGGTTCATAGTATGAAATGAATATCAGGTATGCTTATGACCGAAAGATGATTGTATGATTATGCTCTTATTATGACACTTTAAATATTATATGATATGATGATCTAGTGGGGGAAAACTGTTCTACTTAGCATTGCCTCAATATACCTTATTATATGCATTGGGTAGAGGAGTAAATAGGTGATTTCAAAAAAATTCCTTTTATTAAATTGCAATCATATTTTTATTATATGAACAATAAGTACTAAATCATATTTAATATTTATTAATAAAAAATTTAAGGTATATTTTCATTTTATTTACTTGTATTTAAGACAATCTTTTATTTGTTATTGTTTAATTAATTTTTCATTGTCAGTTTAATTTAAATTTAGCTTATTAATTTAATTTCATGTTTTAAAATTTTGATAGGTTCGTACTCACAATACAAACAGTGTAACTCTAATAAAAAAGTTTATCTAATCTAGGGGTAATATGGGAATATCTATGTAATTAACCGTTATGACTTACAATTAATGAACATATTGATTAAGTTTTATATCAATGATGTTTTTAAAGTAAATATTTCTATATATTAGAGTAATTACATCTACAATAATACAAAATATATATAGTATACACATACATCAACACATATACAAATAGATATAGACCATTGGATTCCGTTGTGTTTATATTTGGGACTAAGATTGAAAGGCAATTTAATGGTTGAGATCTATTGTGTCACCAAGTCGTGTCCTAATAGAGTTTCCCATATATATATATACATCTGCATATGCATACATATCTGTGTATGTATCTATATGCGTGTAAGCACGCGCACGCATATGCATGCATGCGTTATTTTATTTGGCCGTTTGTTACTTAATTAAGATTCATATATTCATTTGTATATTTTATATAATATTAATCAAAATATATGTATATAAGCATAAATAAAAATGTATATTTTTACTTCAGGTAGATGTATTCATTTAAAAATAAATCGTATAGATTCAATTGCAACTAAAAACATACATACAAGTTTTATGTAACAATCCTCCTTTTCGACCTTCAAAAGTCGGCACTTAGTACATCCACAGAATTCAAATATTGAGCAACCAGGTGCCGAAAAGGCAGATTGTTAGGGTAAAAAAAACAAAAAAGAAAGAGAACAGGGGGAAATAGAATATCACAGTTGAGAGACAGCATAATATAACAAAGATAGTAAAAACTGTCACTCTAAAATACGTGGTATATCAGAGTTAAAAAAAAACCTCATCACTTGGACAGTTATAACTTCCTAACCTTACAATTGCTAATGGGTATATATCATATTACAACGGAAAATAAAAATACTACTGTAGGTGAACATCCAACTCTACTTCATGAGCTTCATGTTCCATCAATAACAACCTAGAAAATATATCAGTTTGACCCGAGCATTACAGTAAAATAACACCCGGATTAGTCTTGAAAACCACCATGAGAAAACTCAAGAAATATGGTGATCATATAATAATTTTATGAGACCATGCCGCTAAACAAGGAACGGGTTTTTATCTTACAAGAACAACATCCATACATGAAGGAATGGAAAAAAATTAGAAAAAAACCTAAACTTGAAAGAATGGGTATAAACATGATTAAAATCCAAACTTAAAGAAAGAACACAAATAATTAAACATCGAGAAGAGATCCAGGCACTTCTCAATGCAATTAAGAAAACAATTCAAAGGTTTGAATTAAAAAAAAGTAAATGGAAATTTTCCAACAATGATTAGGAGGGGGCACCCCACTTACCGAATGTATACCTCTAGAAAATATACTTGAGAACTATGATGGATCTCGGAAAAATGTACAAGTCGGACCCCGCCAACCTTATCAAGTATCTGAGTATTTCACATCTCGTTCATACAACCGAATCTAATATAGAGCAGATGTGAATATACCCTAATGGGAGCAACCCCACATAGCTTGACGTCCACTTATGCTTTGGTTTTATTCATTCCGACAAAGGATACCAACACTCAAATAAGCAAAAAATCGTCTTAAATTGACGATACGCAAAGAATATAGTGGAATCAATAGTCAATAAATCAACTTTCGAGAATAATCGTAATGATCGTGCATGGAAATTAAATCTCGTGCCCTTACCTCTACTCATCGATTTCAAACTTGTACTATCCTTCGGTTAAAACTGAAGCCTAACAAGTTAAGGTAATGTTACCTCAAAGTCTTGCCATGATGACATTTTTAACCTTTGGGATAGAAACGAGTTTCCGTACCTCAACGTTTAGTGCTAAAAATATGACTAAATCCTTTTCATATAAGCGATATCGTTTACGGAAATTTAATTTCTTATACTTTCCATAACTGAATCAAACTTTTAAACTTTTAAAACCAAATTTGTGCTTGGTTTTCATATTACAAATATTAACTTTAAACTGCTTTATTAAAATTATTAATTAATTTTAAACATCATTATTAAAATGATTGATTAAAACAATTTATAATTAATACTCAAAATTACTTTAAGATAAAATAATAATTTAAAATTTATTTAAAATCCAAAATTCCTTTCAAATACTTATAAAATCTTTATGAACCATTTTGAAAAGAATTTACAAAATATTTAAAGATAATAACCTTTAATACTTTACGAAAACCATATATCTCCTAACTGCATGCATAACGACTATCACTATATGGACTATTGTCTTGTAAATCAAAATTGCTTCAAACCTCTGTTCAAATAACATTTTATTATCTTAGAAGATAATAAATCAATTTAAAATACTTTTATAAAAAAAACAATGTTAATGATCTCGAAAGATAATTGATATAACTCTTTTATAAATTTAAAACCATATTAATTATCCCAAAAAAAATTAATCAAATTTATAACCTTTTATAAATTTAAATAACTTTAGTTATCCTAAAAGATAATTAATTGAATTTACTTTTATGTATTTAAAGCAACATTAATTATTCCGAAAGATAATTAATCAAATTTATAGTCTTTTATAAATTTAAAACAACATTAATCATCCCGGAAGATAATTAATCAAATTTATAACTCCTTTTATAAGTTTTAAATTACACTTATCCTTTATTTCAAAATTCTCAAAAATACTTGAAAATATAGCTTAAACAACTTTCGAAGTGCAAAAACGCGACTAATCATTCATTTTGTAAAAATACAAGCATAAGTCTAACGCACACAAAGATTTTAAGGAGATGATATTTTTAAGTGATGGTATAGCGATAATCACTATAATGACACTTACACAAATAAAACAGCATGTCATAAATATTTCAATCAAACATCAATAGAAGCAACATAAGAACATAAGTAAGATGCACGTAACGGTAAATTAATAATGGCGAGAAACTCCTTAGAGTCTCTCTACAAAAGTCCCTTTCAAGCAGGAATTCAAATCCAAAAAAAACAGTCAAAAGATAATAACAAACATATTATTATTAACAATTTGCAATCAATAGCTAACATATCATTTATTAATTAATCCATATAATAATTAACTTCAAAATAATATTTTTACATTGCCAGCACAGAACGGTGATTTATTCTGCTCGATAGGTGTCCAAAATAATCTATTCAATTTAATTATAGTACAACAATGTTTTATTCTGCTAAATAGATATCACAACGAAGTATAACTAATTTAACTACGTTAAACGTAATTAAATTAAATTACTATAATATCATTAATTTATACTTCATTAAAACTATTAGCTATCTTCCAAGCATTCAACAATAATCTATAACTACATAGATATCATATAGTTTATTTAGAGGTGAGTAAACTCATAGAAATTTTAGTTGACACTTTCGCGTTTCGGTTCAATCTAAAATCAAATGAAGTTTGATTTTAGCTTGAAATTCTACTGGCTCCAAATTCAACGAATCTGACTCCAATGCATAGTATCACTCCTACTAGCGCAACGTAAAAGACCGCATCTCGATTGGACCTTGTATGAATAAGTTATTCAATTTATAAGATTTGAGATTAAATTAAATTAATTGGTTACTATTTATTAACAAATTAACTAATTACCACCTTAATGATCTTCCCTAAATCCACTACCATGCACATGTACATAGTGCATACCCATGCATTACACCCTCTCTCTCTCTCCTCCATACATCCTCTATGCTCAACAAGAATACCCACCAATTCCTCTGACAAACTCCACTAAGTGAGTGCTTTGCATTCCCCCCAAAAACTCCACGGTCGGTCATCTAAAAAAAATGCAAGTGGAAGCTCGAAGCCATTGTACCAAAAATGTCGCATTGACCTAGAAGCAATCGTATGTCTCCAAACAGCTTCCCTTAGTGTCTCTCGCCTCCACTAAGCCAAACCCTAGCCTCCATTTCCTCCATCTCCGACCATGGTGCCTGAAATCCAAAACCCTACCTTGGCCTTTTTAAGTCGATCCATGCCAAACATGACTACACACTATCAAACATATATGGATTTGTCTCTTCAAAACAAACTCAAAGGAACCAATTTCATGATTTTTAGTTGAGTATAGCAATTGGTTTTTACTTTTTAGAGAAAGTGGCCATTTATTTTGTTTTATAGGAAATGAAATAGATAGAGAGAGGGAAAATTAAAAAAATAGAAAACGAGGAATGGTGAAAATGGAGAAAATTCTAAGTGCGATGTGTGAATATTTATGAACCAACTAATTTCCTTACTTCTAATTCAAGCTAAACAAAACCAAAAGTTCAAGCAATCATCTCATTTACCATCAATTCATGTTGAAAATTTTGAATTTTGATTTAATTTAAAAAGTTTTGAAAAGAAAGTTTTGCGGTGTTCAACTACACAGTATTCCGTTTACCGCGAACGATAGAAATAAAATACGATCATGCACCAAAATGCGACAGTCACAAATCAACAATAAAATATACCAGTTATCTTATTCTTTGAAAGTTCAAAAATACCATTGTTTGTCGTAAAATACATCAACCAATAATTCAAATATTCTCCAAATTAAAATTATGGAAAAATCCTATAATTTCGTTTAAATAGATGCCATTAAAAAAATCGTTTTATTAAGAATTGATTTTCTTTTTATTTATTTGAACTATTTATTGCTATAAATAAATTTACAAAATGAGTTTATCATTATTATTTATTAATTAAAAGAAGTTAAATAAGTTTATTAAATCCATTTAATTGATACTTAATTCACAATTCAAATATCTAAATAATCACTATATTTGAATATAAGTTATTAAACTTAGAAAACCAATTATTTAAATGTTTAAAATTAATTAAATATTCAAAATCAAAAAAGTAAAATTTCGGGATGTTACATTCACCTCCCGTAAAAGAATTTCGTCCCCGAAATTCCTAAAGGAGAAAATGTGCCCAAACCCTAAAATTTTAAAAACTCTTAGTTAAAATAAGTTATTAAATTTTAAAGTCCTTTATGTTATGGAAAATTTAGACAACATCTCCTTTGCACGGCTAATATGGTAAAACTACTAGCAGCCACAACTTGCCCAAATCAATAGAGAAAACACAATCCAAGTGGCCTCCCATATTTGGGGCATAAAATAATCAATCAATCACTAATTTATAAGTATACTATATACCTCTTTTTCTATTTGACCTTTATGTTTTGAAGGCAACTTACTATCTCGATGCGAATGCAGGTGTGCAAGAAATCAAGTAGAAATCTCTTGCTTCCATGTAACTATCTTGTACTTACATAATTCAAAAGAGAATCATGCTGACTAGAACAAAAATGCCCGGGGTTTTATATTCAAAATATATATTCAAATTCCTCCAAACGGAAATAAATCAAAACCAAAATCAATTATAACAAGGAGGGGCTCCTCCTATTGAAGCATGGTATACTAGAACCAAAACAGCACGGAGCATCCGGTAGTATCCGGTTCCTCCTAAAACAACAACTCGAGTAAACAAATATACCTAGTGAGCCTTTCAAATCAGAAAACCACAAATCATCTAACTTTAGTCATTACCAAAAATATACACAAAAACTCATTTCAAATATTCTAAAATAATAACACTTTACCTAAGTTTAAAAATAATAATATTATTATTCTTTCACAAATTCTTTCAAAATCACTATTTCAAAAGCACCAGGTTTAAGTCCTAATAGATTACAGCTTTAATATCCTTTGTTTATAAATTCAGGTTTTTATAAACCATACTATATATAATCACACCACTCAATCAAGTCAATTCCATAAAGGAATAAACTAACACTTGATATTATTTAAAATGTTGAACGACTATCAAACAAGAGTTAGAATTTTTCTTAGATTCACAACTTTCTTGATCGTCTAAGGATATAGATAATTTCATAAGCATACCATTACACTCATCAGCCTTTGTTTACTGTTTAGAAGATTATCTAGCTTCCTTAAATGAAATTGAAAGTCACTCCTCAAACTTTCCTAAGCCACACACTAAAGCATACAAATATACTTAAGTCCGTATGATGTACATAAATCATCCGTACACAGTATCTGATTCGATCACTTGCTCGGATACATAAAATTTACTTCCAAACTAGTATTGCTCATTTGACCACCCTAGTGTGCCTCTAAACACGAAACGGGTTTTTACCTCACAAGAACAACATTTATACATGAAAGAATGGAAACAAATTAGAACAAAACCCGAACTTGAAAGGATGGGCATAAACAGGATCGAAATCCAAACTTAAAGAATGGACACAAATTATTAAACATCATGAAGAGCTCCATGCGCTTCTCAATCAATTAAGAAAACAATTCAAAGGTTTGAATCAAAAAGAAGGAAAGAGAAATTTTCTAACAATGACTAGGAGGGTGTATCCCCTTTACTGAATGTATACCTCTAGAAAATATACTTGAGAACTATGATGCCCCTTGAAAAATGCACAAGCCGGACCCCGCCAACCTTACTGGGTATTCGAGTATTTCACATCTCTGCGTGCATACAACCGAATCCAATCTAAAGTAGATGTGAATATACCCTAATGAGAACAACCACACAAAAAAGTTGTCATCCACTCATGCTCTTGTTTTAGTCATTTTCCACAAAGGATATCAACGCTCAAATGAGCAACAAATCATCTTAGATTGATGACTCACAAAGAAGATAGCGGAATCAATAGTCAATAAATCAACTATCGGGAATAATCAAAATGATCGTATATGGAAATTAAATCTCATGCCCTTACCACTACTCGTCGATTTCAAACTTGTTCCATCCCTAGGTTGAAAATGAAGCCGGGGAAGTGAAGGTAGTGTTAGCTCAAAGTCTTGCCTTGACAACATTTTTAACCTTTGAGATAGAAACGGGTTTTCATACTTTGACATTTAGTGCAAGAATATGACTAAATCCTTTCCATATATGCAATATCATTTACGTAGATTTAATTTCTAATACTTTCCATAACCGAATCAAAATTTTAAAATTTTAAAATCGAATTTGTGCTTGGTTTTTGCATCACAAATATTAACTTTAAACTGGTTTATTAAAGTTATTAATCAACTTTAAACATCATTATTAATATGATTGATTAAAACCATTTATTATTAATATCTCAAAATAACCTTTTACTTTAAGACAAAATAATAATTTAATTATATTTAAAATCCTAAATTCCATCCAAATACTTATGAATCTTTACGGACCCATTTGAAAAGAATTTACAAATTATTTAAACTAAATAACCTTTTATACTTTACGAAAACCAAGTATTGCTGAACTGCATCCATAGCGACTATCGCTGTATGGACTATAATTTCTAAACTTTTCTTGTAAACCAAAATTGCTTTAAACCTCAATTCAAACAACATTTTGTTATCTCGAAAGAAAATAAATCAGTTTAAAACACTTTTATAAATATAAAACAATGTCAATCGTCTTGAAAGATAATTGATGTAACTCTTTTATAAATTTGAAACCATATTAATTATCCCGAAAGAAAATTAATCAAATTTATAATCTTTTATAAATTTAAATTAATATCAATTATCCCAAAAGATAATTAATCAAATTTATAATCTTTTATGGATTTAAAACAACGTTAATTATTCTGAAAGATAATTAATCAAATTTATAATCTTTCATAAATTAATCATATATGTATATGTAAATATATTAAAAAATATGATTGTTTTATTCATTGCTCTCTTATAAAAATTGTAGTTAATTAATTTTGAAATAATTTTCTGTTAATTATGGCTAAATTAGCAAGATGAAAAAAACATGTATACAAGATTTCAACATATGTATTTAAATCATAAATGTTACCTTCTCCTCGTGATATTGTCGATTGCCTAACACTTTGTTTGTTAGTTATCTCCTCAATCTCTTGGCTAGGGTTTGTAATGTTGTATCCTTCACTTCATTAATGAATTTTTATTGGAGGCTAGGTTTACGATTTTCTCAAGTATATGGGTTAGAGAGAAAGAGATCTATTTATAGGCATTTAGGTCCATGTATAACGTACGACTTTCCATCTTCTAATCAGTAATTAACCTTCCCATATTTAAAAACTCATTCCTCTTTCCTCCTTGCACTGCCGACCATTACTAGGGATGTGTGGACTTCTAAACAATGGTCGTAAATGATTTTGCAATTACCATTCATTTAATTAATTTATTTAGAGCTATCTATTAATTATATCAATGTACAACGTTTATACATCTCTTTAAATAATTTTTCAACATTAAATAAAGAAGTAAATCCCATTAAATTTTAATACAATGTTTATGTTCTCATATTAATTTATAACATTTATAAATTAATTCTACATTGGTCAAATTTGGAAGTAACTAACAACGCAGTTGCGTTGACTATCTGGTATGAACTCCGTCCTCAATCAATATTTAGGCAATTTAATTATTGAAACCTACATGAACTTTGATAAATTACAATATAGGGCACAAGCTTAATGCTTACAGATCATTTAAGTGAAATTCAATTTCTTGCATATTTTAAGCTCATAATGTAATGATGTTTTTTCTATCTTTTCTTTTTGTCATCATTATATCACTTAAATATCTAGAGTTTGGTCTAAGGCTAAACTATCTATTAGTATTCATATCTATTTGCGTAGACCACTATAAAGTCTTTAGAATATTTTGAAGATGCGACTGGACCATCAATCAGATTGTCAGAACTGTTGACCTTTGGCCATTATGGTCTGAAGGTCAATAAAACCCAAAATTACATCTGACCACGGTTAAATCTCATAAAATCACAATAATCTTTAAGCATTAATGGGAGAATGGATAAAAATTTACTTATCTATGTAATCTGTTACTATGTTAGAACCTCGGATGGTATCCAAGTCTGTCTCATAACTATGACAACTAGCACCTCCAGACATACCGATCCAAAGCCCGAAAATGGAATTATAACTCATGTCATGCCAAGAAGTTAGAATTATGGTTTTTAAGTTTTGCATGATACAGAGACGTATATAATTTTTAAACATTCTACACTTTTAGATCTCATAGTGGAAGGAAATAAAATATAAATACTGAAAATAATCCATAGTAATACAGTCTCAAAATAACTATTGTACATACGATGTCTGACATAGATAAAATCTTCAAATAACATTATAATTAAAGTCCATTTAATATATATAATATGATATATGGGAGAATGGATAAAAATAAATGAGTCTCCTAGTGTTATGTTGCCATCTCTACACACCTACCTAAATCAACTCACCTAATACTCTGTCCTCCATTAATAGGTGTAATGGGGAAGAAAAGGAGGGGAAAGGACAAAGTTTGGTGATTGAATTACATTACCAGTGTATGGAGTTCATAAGTAATTAATGTCATCTATAATCTACATGACTTAGGGTGCTTACTTTTGTTTATGGAATACACACACATGTATGTAAAGAAATGGTAATCTACACACTAAAGTGCAACAACTTGATAACAAGTGCAAAAGTTACCCTAGTATACCTAGCATCGAATAAACATCCTCTATAGATAACCACCAAACGAATACACTCGGTAGACGGTCTCCAACACAAACCCCAAGTTTACGATCTCAATGGTCAACGTATCCTACCAAGTGTACCTCACAATGCTTAGGTCTACTTACCCTGAAGCATTGAGTAACCTCCTTGTTAATGTTTGTTATCCTGTACATAACACCAGGCATACACACAATTTCTAGGCCTAATTGCCCCCCAAAAAAAACGTGTAACCTCCCATTAATGTCTGATATCTTATTCTCTATGCACCGCATTGGGCATTCACACAATGCCTAGGCTCACTTGCACCTAAAATCATCGAGTAATGTAACAATCCACAATTTTAACGACTGAATATTTAAATGGTTAATTTAAATATTTAGTCATTAATTAATGAAACACCTATTATACTTGATTTTTCAAAGGCTAATGAATTGAGACTCGAGACACATGCCGTTGACATCTCAATTCCATCAAGAGAAAAATGAGTATAAACTTGGCTATGCTTGGAGTCGATGAATATTTAGAGTGAATAGTGATTTCTAGAAAGGAATGAAATTAAATTTGGGCTAAGCCCATTAGCTTGCTTATAAGTTAGCTTATATATAGCTAAATCTTCATTCAGTTTCATTTTAAGTTACTTTTCCTCTTCCTCTCCTAATCCTTCTATAATTATTCCTTAGTCCTCTAACCCAAATCCACTAAATCAAGCTTAAATAAATTCTCATACATCCCGATAAAATCACCATAATTCCTCTCATCTAATTCCCCATAAACCCATCAAGGAATTAGCATGAAGTTATGTACGGAGCTTTATCTCCACTTTAAAGAGAGCATGAGTTGGGTTTTGGTGATTAAAGCTTAGCTTGATAAAGAAGAAGGTGAGTGGGATGATTCTCCTACTTAATTTACTTGTTAAACTATATTTTTTATTGATGATTATGGAGTTATATGAAATTATTTAGAGAATGTTTAGTTTTATTTAGGCTTATGTTCATGTTATAAATGTGATTATACTAAATCATTATTTACTAAAGACCTTAATCACTAGTTTGGGAAAGCTGATAAGCTATGAAATGGTTTAGGGTTAATTGGGTGATTATGTGTGATGTTATGGGTTTGATTTGTGATTAACTAAGTAATATAACGATGCGCACGTCATTAGAAAACATTAATTAAACCATTTGAATTGATTTAGTTAGTGAGCTAATTAAGTGAACTAGGAGCTCTATACTTATTATTAAAGTGATTAGAGGCCTAAAGAAACTTAACTAGTACTTATAAATATTATTTAAGTAATGAAATAATTTTATTAGTGAGATATATTTTATAAAACAGTGTGAGATTTTAGAAAAAAGTAATAGTGATATATTTTATAAAATAGAATGAGATTCTATAAAATAGTAATAATGATAAATTTTATAAAATAGAATGAGATTTTATAAAATAGTAATGAAGATTTATCTTAAGTAATTAAGAGTTTTGATTAATTAAAGATAATTAATATGTGAAGATGATTCAATTGTTGGTCAATCTAATTAATTTAATTAAGATAATGATTTTCTTAATTAAGATCTCTTAAAACCTGGATTTCACTTTGATATATGAATGTAAATTATGTTGCTTGCCTGAAATTTGGATTGAAATGGATGCATGTGTATGTATGAATATTGAATGCCTGTGTAGACTTAAAATATGGACTCTGTTGTTTTTAACAGGTTTTAATTTCTCTATTTAATCCAATATCTCATTTTTGAATCACTGTTAGTTTTTGGTTTGCAAATGAAAAATGTTTGAAATCGTGAAACATCACTACTAAAGTTCATCCCTATAATTTATATTAAATATTTGACTCGAAATTTTATAAATAACAGTAATATATATGTTTGGGTTAAAAATTAATAGATTAAATTTTAAGTTTTGATTACATGATTGAATTCAATATAGAAAATCATGAATTTTGATGTATATATCATGATTTTTAGTTGGGAATTTGATGTGAATTCCTATGTTGAACATTTGGGCTTTTTCGAAGGATCAATGCAATTAGTATGGATGGGTAAAGTATAATTAATTTGAGTAATTAATTCAGAGTTAATTACTTATTGTAATTAAAGAATGATTAATCAAGGATGATAAATCAAGATGAATAATTAAGGGATGATTGATTAATTGAATATAATCAATTAATGTTAAATAAAAAAAAGATTATAAGTAATTAATTTAAGTCAGAGGGTAGATGATTAAATTAATTAAAAATGGTATGACTAATTTATCTTGCTTATGGATGATTGAATGATGTGTGAATGCCTTGGATTATTTGTTATCCCCGGTATGTGATTGTGATGCTATGTGATAGGAAATGTTTCTGAAATATGATATGTTGGGTTGAACAGTGATAATGTGGTTATCTATGATGAAATGTTGTGTAAAGTGACATCCAGTGTTTAAAAGTAAATGGTAATTCACTTGAATAATTCGGGTTAAGATGATATGGGTTTCAAAGAGACCGGAGTCGAGTATTAGTTAATGCCCGAAACCCCTTCGATTCTTTAGAGATTGATATGTGAAATCAATAGGCTGGAATGTAATGTTTTAGGTAAATTGGACCATTTAATCTAAGTTATGGTACTTGGGAATTGATGTGTAAAATAAGTGATGTCTATAACAAATTATGAATTTGTAAATTGATTCGAGTTACCTCGGGTTTTAAATAAGTTTTATGCATTGGTATTTCATGTTAGATGGGTTTACTCACGCTGGTTTCCAGCCTAACCCGGGTGTTACTCTGATGTAATGCTCGGGTCAGACCGAGTATTACAGATTTCCAAGTAAGGACGTTCTGGAGCTCAGGAGGCAAGCTGGATGGCAGGAACGTATGGAGTGTATTCCGCTGTGATATATTGTAGTTGTTTGGGACATGTTAACTGTATATGTCCAGTGATTTGCGTATATGTTGTAACTCTGACATATTGATGAAAATTAACAAATACAGTTTTCTTTGTATAACTGATATTATTATTTGATATTGTATTTTGATCCGCTGCGAATGTGAGGAACTGTGTCTTGTTCTATTTCTTTCTTCTATCTCTTTTCTTTTTCTCCTAACTATCTGGAATTTTCGGGTTCGAAAATTCCGGGTCGTTACAATATATTTTACAAAATTAAAGAAATTTTATAAAATAATATGAATGATATTTTAAAAGGGAATGAGATTTTGTTAAATAATATAAAAGATATATTTCATAAAATTATGAGATTTTATAAATTAGTACGAAGAAATTATTTTATAAAATGGTTGTAAGATTTTATAAAATAATTATAAAATGAATATTTAATTTTTTATGAAGTAATTAGGTATTATAAAGGCCTAAATGATTTATAAGCTAGTTTTATATTTAATAAAATAATAGAATGATTTTATAAAATAGTAAAAAAATATATTCGACTTTTATTGAAAAGATTTAGTAAATAAAAGTAAGTTTTATTTAATGTAATAATCAAAATACTTATTTAAATATACGTGTATGTATATGTATATAGGTAAATATATGTATACATGTATTTGAAGTTATATAATAATCAATACAATTCCTGTATTGTAATTAGAACTGTTGAATGGTTTGGATTGTTTATTTGTGTGAATAATTGTATATGTGTATGGAAATATCCATATGCATATGTCATAGAGTTGAGAGCAAACTCACGTAGCCATAGCAACTACCGGGTGCACTAAGTTGCGTAAGAGAATACCAGGTCGAGTAATCACATCGATGAAGCTCAAAATGTGATTTGTAGGGTGGAAGCGTATTTGCGTGTATGTGTGTGCATATGTATGCACAAGTAGAAACATCGACAAACGTGTGAGCACCACGTGAGATGAGAAGGTCAGTCGAGTTCATTTTAGCGTGCTAGAGAAGGCTGGGTTGCTAAAAATCGTCTCGAGGTAGTCGACAGATAAAAAGGGGGCTTCCGTATCGAAATCAGTTTTCGAACACTTAAGAAACCACTTCCAAAATATCAACCAATTACCTCCATAATAGGTCCGATGTGGTAATGGCAGGCTAGAGAAGCAAGGTGACCATCGAGCGAAGCAACGGAGAGAAACAGAGCTTGAATATGCGATAATATGACGCAGTTTGTACCTGTCCCAGGCTAACTGCTTAGGACAGGCTACGACTGGTCCACTTGTGGCTATACCACTGGTGCATCGGTGGAGCATTGGCCTATGTAGTAAGCCCAGACAGTGCGCAAATCGATGGGGTTCCTTCCTCGGTTCTGGATGCGGTTTGTATGAAGCATTAGCACAATTTCGGGGAGACATTGGGCTATTTAGGAAAGTGGAATGCAAGGCGAAGCTTGGTATTCAGATGCAACACAAAATGATACATGTTTAATCAATAACGATTAGGTACAATATTAGTGCAATGATTGGTTGTACAATCACATTTGGTGAATGTGTACGATTGATCAAAGATAATTCGCTCCTCTTGGTTTGGACCTTTAGTATATATAGTTATTGAATGGTATCAGTCTTTTGTTTATGACTATCCCCTGTATTGGTCTTATATAATGGTCATGCATATTATTGGACTTAAAGTAGAATCTATCTGTATCGATAGTCGATGATGAGATATCAACCTTCATTTCTGATAGGCATATTTGATTACATGACATTATATTTGATACACACACACTCAACATCGGTGTTCCTTTGTGGTCCCGATGGCATATTATAGGAGAGACACCCATTTTTCTCTTTTGCAGGAACATTATGTTAATTTATTTAGAAAACCATGATGGACGAGGGGGAGATGATAATAATCATCTACAAGTGGATCATACATCACTTATGCTCACTAAGGGATATGGTGAGATCCACGTTAGTTTCAAGTAAATAGAGTAGGTCATATATCACTTGTGCTCACTAATGGGTACAACGAGATCTACATGAGATCCATCACTGAGGATGTAGCTCAAGGTCTAAGGTACATTGAGGTATCGACTTTATTTATTTTGGACTCTCAACGGGAATCATTGGATGACAGTAATTTGAATCATATATCGATGTCCAACGTGGTCTCGGGTTTCAAATATATATAGTAGGTCATATATCATGTATGCTCACCGAGGGGTATGATGAGATTTAGAAAAGTTCGACCATATTGGATGTGACTCAGGCTCTAAGGTACAATTTGGTACTGACTCTATTTATCTTAGGCATGAGTCTACCACGGACTCCACTCATTGGTAATAATGAGTATCGGTTTATATTGTCTTTTTGTCGCCTATCGTTATATTGTGTTGTATTAGTTGGTTGATAATATTGTTGTGTACTCTAAGATATGCTTGTATTATGAGATTTATATTGTCTCTGCATTTTTATATTAGGTTACCTTATCATGGTATATTGTTACGTATCAGTCACGTTATATTAGTTGTGATGATTCATTGATTACAAGAGAAGAGCGGGTTACGGTATGATTCCCTACTTTCGTGATGGTGTACTTGTTTATGGGCTACTCGGATTATCCCTGAGCCATATTTATGGAGAGGACTGGATGTGCTTTAGTAGCTTTCTGTTTTATATATGTGTATAGTTTTATCATATAATATTTTGAGATAGTTTCCCTCACACCAGGCTTTATGACTGGCCCACGTTTTGTCCTTGTCTGTTTCTGTCATGACAACTCTCGGGTACTCGATTGAGTAGTTTAAGGCCAGTGATTTTAGGAATATGTTATCAGAGTGGCACAGTTAGAGCTTTGGAGGCGAAGACGATACTTTGAATATATAGTTGATGCTGTAGTAGTACATGACAGATATATGAGACATGTTTCAGATATTCTATTCTGACTTCTTGTATTGATATTTAATTATTAGTTTCTTCCGTCAGTGCAGTCTCTTATATTTTGTTTGTGTATATTCAGTATATTATATGTTGTCATTCCATTGTGAGATTATATCATTATGCCCTGATATGTTGCTTGTTTCTTTATTTTACCTCGACAAATCGTATTCTGCGGTACTCAGGAGACAGATATTGTCACTCGACGATGATTTCTAGGTTTTACGACGGATATTTGTTACAAGCAACCTCCCATTAGCACCCATAACTATGCACAACACCAGGCATACACAATAATTTCTATACCTAAAAACCCCAAAAACATTGAGTAACCTCTCATTAGTTCCCAATATCCTATTCTCTATGCACCGCACCAGGCCTATGCATAATGCCTAGGCCCACTATCCCAAAGCATCAAGTAACATCCTGTTAGTGCATGTATGCTCCAAATCATTTAATCGCAGCAGAACCTCATGCCGCATCGAGTGCCATGCCTTATAATTTCATGAAGTGTGAACCTACTTGACTGTGATACTATTCCATCTCATTGCATGACTCTATTCAGTTTCATGGACTCCCTTATGTCGAATAAGTCGGAACAAGTCCCCTGATCAGCCCTACTTTGCCTGCACCAGGTCCAGGTTCGATCTAGGAATTTTTCCAACATTCAGATGTCTGATTTATAATTTATACGTCTAAACACCTATAATAACTGCTATTTTCAAACCTTTAGTTTCCAATATAAAACAATAACTTTGACCAGAGAAGTCGAAAGACAATGGATTGTTAGGTGATCGATATAAGAAAACAAAACAGAAGCTATACATTTTGTTTTTCAGAACTTCAGTAGAAGGAACACAAAATTTAATAGTTAAATAACACTATCATTTCCAAACCAATACATATGTAGTTTATACATATCACCAATATATATAACACAAATCCAAATCCATATAATTAACCAAGTATCTTATTAATATACATGTCATCACACACACATACTAATATACATGACATGCCTTCATCACCTGAATCTCCAGCATCGTCATGGTCCAACCTGTCTCCATCAACCTATCACATATCATAAACAAGGAAACATGATGGAGAGGGGGGTCATACATAAAGTTTGATGAGTGAATATAACCGAATTCAATATTTATTATGCTTGTTTAATAATATAACATGATAAAAAATGATAAGCTACCACATCATTATACATTTCAATTTATATTCAACTCATACGAATTTCAATATACGATTTATATGCATAGAGTTTCATATAGCTATCTTACTATATTCATTCTAAAATGGGGTGACTAAATTCACACTCGTCCATATGACAAGTTGTATAGTCGTACCACGAATAAACTTGACAAATTGTGAACCCTACTATACCCTATAACAATTATATTGTACCCAACTCCCAACATCCACAGTCATGAGCCCCTTCCATTTTGGCTCTATTCCTATGCATTATGTGTGATAGATGCGAATCTCCATGCAAGAGTGAGATGATATCATTAACTAGCAAATGCACTAGTGGCTTAGGGTATAGAGTAAGATTCTTGATGAAGTCTTCATCCTACATCCCAAACAAGAGGGTCAAGCTATGGCCATGTTAGCCTCACAAGTCCCTGTTTCGATCTTCCTCGATAAGCCTAGTAGGCATTACCATTCTTTTTTCTACTCGCTCAACTTGAACTTGAACTTGAACTTCCTCAAGGACATAGTAATAGCAAGCCAAATCTATATGAGATCTCAGCTTCGTTGTTATATTAATATAGTCGTATGTGGGAAACCTAGTCTCCTTGAAGTTAACTCATAAGCCCAAATTAATATACTGGCAAGTGAATTAGTGTAACGTTTCGACTTTTCGATGCTCGAAAGTCGACATTAATAGGTCCACTGTATCAAATGCCACGTAATCAAATGCCGGAAAATCAAACCATTAGGGTTAAAAAGAAGAGGTAGAAGAAGACAGAAGAAAAAAGAAAGAACATAAAACAGAAACAATATCAGAATCTCACATTTCGCAGCGGAACAATATATAATAGACAAATCAATAATCTTTTAAACAAAGAACTATATCAGTTTATACATACATCAATCAGAGTCAATATACAACTCAATACAACACTGGATAGTTATATAACTTGTCCTCATACAGAATACACAGCAAAAATAAATAACAAGTACGGAAGTACGTCTCGCCATCCAGCTTATTCCCAAATCTCCAGAATATCCAGAATATCCTGATTAAAAATAACTCTAGGCTGCCCGTGTGGAAAATTATGGGCACCCAGAGTTTAGAAGGGAACAATAAACTCCGAGTCAGTCATGGTGACTGGTGTGAGATCGTAAAACAGTTATTTTCACAAAGAAAATAAAATTAATTCGCAATGCTTTTGGAAAATGAAACTACCATAAGACCTCCCGCCACACACACAACGCAAACGTAGAATTGGAGGAGATTTCTTCTTATGATAGTCAAAGATGCTTACTACGCCAATCATTGGATATTATTTTTTTATGTCTAGTATGTAAAATATTTCGAAAGTATAATATTAATCTTAGCCAGCATAGACATTCCGAACTATGCCTACTATAGCTACCATCTAAACAGTGGTGACCACCATAAGTAAATGGCAGGTTCTACAACTAAAACCGTACAATTTCGTATTGGGAAATGGATTTCCAACAAATGGTCAGGCTAAGGAACTTCCTTTCCTACTGCCGAATGGGATCGCCTCTGGCTGGACGTCCCGAGAGACAAACTGCTCTCTGCCAAACAAGGCCGGGTTACCCCTGTAACTAGGTAACTCACGAATATGCCATCCCTCGGTCCTTTGGGACCTTTATCCGAGCGCTCGGTAACCAACATCACACATAATAAATAAAGTGTGTCCACATGAGTAAGTATCTGGGCTCCATACCATGATACCACCCCTTTCCAGAAGGAAATGACATACCCTAAATGGCGCGACCCTTATAACCTTGCCGCAACATTCCTGTTTCGACCATTTCCGGGTTGTGAGGTCTGACGAAGTCTCGTCCACAAAGCTACGCTTTTTCACAAAGCCACGCTTTGATCACAAATGATCAATAAATGATCATCATTACAGCAACACTCAGCATGCCACGTTACCAAATTGGGAATATATCGCCGATAAATTTCAACTACATAACCTTTGAGCTCGTACGTCTCAGAGAAGGGTGTTAAGCTAAGAGAATAAATTCTCCGCCACCAACAGAAATGTATTTGAAAGAAATCAGCTCTATATCTCAAAATGTAATGTCAGACACGTAACCATACAAGTCTGTTCCGGGTTCGAACAGAACCGAAGGCACTTCCAAAGAAGCCCTTGCAATCCGGATATTCACAATCCCGATAAAACTTCCCATCACAAAGGAAATCTCTATACCATAGCTAACGGTGCAGAGACAATCGATAGGTCATCCTATCATTCTCACAAATACCTGGTCTTCATCACCGGTCTTCAATACGATCCATATCGTCGTATTATTATTCGGAATGGGTTATCTGACACAAAGGTCCTTTCCCGGCTAAACCGAATAATAAGCGTTTGTTTTAAAAATAAATTCAAATGCCATTTCAAAGGCAAATATTGATAGTCGGTGATTTAACTATCAACAATATTCACAACAATCATCAGATTTAAATAATTTTCCCAAATTATTTATTTTTAACCCCAAAAAAATCAAATTCCAAATTGATTTCCAATTTTATTTCAATATTGAATCAATTAAAAATTGATTTCTAAGTTTTATTTCAATAGAACAAAACATTTCAATTTATTTCTAAGTTTATCTCCAAATAACAAACCATTTGCAAATCGACTTCCAAATTCATTTTTTTAACACTAAATCAATTTCAAATAAATTTTCCAATGATTTATTTTCCATTACCAAATTAATTACAAACTTGATTTCTAAATTTATTTTCAACTCCAAATAAATTTCCAAATCGATTTCTCAAAGGTTCATTTTCCAATACCAAATCAATTACAAATTTATTTCTAAAAGTTCATCACTTTTAAATAAATTTCCTTATTTTTTCCAAATTATTCAAAATTCCATTTTTTAATGAATTCTTTAACTTTTGAAACAATATTATTCAAAACTCATTTTTTTCCATATTTTGGAATTTATTTGGTAAGATTTCAAAAAATCAAATTTTAATACTTTAAAATTCCTTCTTTCAAGTAAATTTAATTCTTAAAAATAAATTCACTTAAAGTTTTCTACTTTAATTTAAAAATCCAATTTATATTCATTTCTGGTATCCAACGATACCAAAAATACATTCGGCTAAATTTTAGCCTTCAGCAATTTCAATTATCAAAAATCATCCATAGATTATCAATAAATCACATCATTCACATATGAAATAATATTCAAACAATTTGAGGAATCCAGTTGGATCCCTCCAACCTGTTTCCCTGCATCCACAGATGTTAGCACAATACCAATTCCACTTCGAGGTGGAATATCGCGGTATATGGGATTTTATAAATATCATCCGCTATTGTGCGGCGCAATAGGGTCTCATCCGCTATATAATGCGGGAAATCACAACTGCAATATATACATATGCCAATATATATATATTGCTATATATATATATATATCCTACTATATCTAATATCATATCCAAACAGCAATCAATCAATAACTGCAAAAAATCAAATTTCCAATTTGAGTGAGAAGATCTCACCTTTGCTTTTATTAGCAATCTGTTTCCATTCCAGCTATTTCTCGATTTTCGACCTTGTAACAGACATTATATAAATTTATTAATATTCAAATTAAATCGAACAGCTCCATTTCTAATTTGATAAGTTTCAATTATACAATGATTTTAATTTTAAAATTTGAAATTTGACTTTTATACTAATTTCTTTTAAATAAATTTACTTAACTAAACATTTCGACTTCAAACTAACTTTCCTTTAATAACTTAGTTATAAATTCAATTTAAACCAAATTTTCTTTTGAACTATACATATACATACATATATAACTAGAGAGTTAATAGATTCAAAATCTAGATCGTACATAAACTTTTCAACATTTAAAAATTCATATATATATATTTTTGTAACTGCATATATATATATATATATCCAAAATTTTAAAAATAATAAATTTGTTTGCCAAACCTACTGTGATTCATACATATGTATATATTTTCTCTATAAAGATCAAAGCAGTATTTCCCTTTCTGTAAACTTTTCTATAAAATATATATATTTATATATGTGATTAAACTGAATTGAAAACAAGAATCAAATACCTTCAGCCCTCAACTGCTTTTATCGCGACACTACCACATTGCCTCCACTGTCCTAGGCCTCGCCGTCATGCGAAACCCACCACGCATGTGCGCCCAAATGCGACACTCCAGAGTTGACTATCCTCCATGACAGCGACGACCACGCGAAGACAATCCCACCATCGATTGAAAACGTGCCCTAGCTCGTCACGACCCCCAATCCGAAGTCGAGCACCCCCACGCTCGAACGCGGCCTCGTGCTCGCGAATCCACTCGCCTGCCGCCGCGCTATCATCTACTGTCGAACTCCTCGACCAAAATGAGCTGCTCGAATTGAGCCCCAAGTCGTCGCCCACTCGCGAAGCTCCGCCTCGATTCGCGACCCCAAGCACGCGCACCACCTTCAACCATGAGATTCGACTTCCCCCCTGTACGCGAGTGCCTTCCCCGTTCAATTTTATGTCGTGATTTGTTTTCGATTTGAAGGAAATAGAACTTCGTCTTTTCGTCGTTCGAACAAGAATTTGGGAGAGAACGACGCTTCCTTGTTAACGAACGAATTTGAATTCGTTTTGAGGAAAAAGGTTTCAATTGCTTTTAAACAGAAGGGTTGCGGCCATTGTTTTTATTTTGAACGAGATGGGTATACTTTTAAATAGAAAGAACAGAGGGAACAGAATTACGTGATTTTGCAGAGAAAAAGTAAGTCGGTATTGAAAAGTTGATTAAAAATTTATATTTTTATATTCGAAAATATCCCGTTATATTATATCAGCGCGTTTGCTTATCGTACTATCACACGACAGCTCCAATCACCACGAAAATTGAAATCCGATAATAATACAATATTACGGATCCATTGGAACTGGTTTCGTCGAATTCCGAGACTGTACCCCGGAACGCTATTTTCAAATTCAATTTAAACAACAAAATTTCAAAACTGAACAAAACAGTTTCAAATTAAATTCCGAAACTTTTATTATCTTCAGTATAATCAATATGAATTTTCTAAGCCTTCATATTATTTTTAATCAGCTCAAAACTGAAGATTCAAATTTTTTATCCAGATTTAACGATTAAATTCAATAATTAATTTACCAAATTCACTTTGATATTTGAATTTCAAATCAAATTGAATTCTAGATATTTAAAATCAATTAAATATCCTGATTTCCAATATCAAAATTTCAGGGTCGTTACAATCTTCCCCCCTTAAAAGAATTTTGTCCCGAAATTACAAGTAAAGAAGAATGCTCCAATACCCGTTTATCATTTTAACAATCCCAATTAGTTTTATCGACTTGATAAAATAATCTTTCTTATTACTTCATAATTTTTCCAAACTTTTCCATAAGTTTCAAACTATTTAATTTACTTCATAATTCAAATTTAAATTTGAATTCAAACTGTAAATTATTCAAAATTTTCTCAAAAATTTTCTAACTCTCGAAATTTTTGAAAAATTTCGCCAGCGTCTCCTTTGCGCGGCTAACACGGTGCTACTACAAAACGTCCCTACGGACTCTCAAATTCCAAAAGAAAACAAAATGCCAAGTGGCAAAATCAGAAACTCATCAAATTTAATATTGAAATTCAAATACATACCTTTGCCGAGCAAATTCAAATTTATCTTCGAAATCAAAATCCAATCCCGTTTTCCTTTATACTCCTGTATAATTTACTTGACAATAATGTCCAATTACATATTCCAATTAAATTTTCATTCACTTATATACTTAGAATATTTCTCAATTCTAAATTTTTTACTTAAGAATTTTCTCCATTCTTTCTTAAGTTCAATATAATATTTCTTATATTCATTTTCACTTCACAAACAAAGTTATATACTCATTCAACTTTGCATTTTCAATTTCATTTGAATTCAATTCACAATTTCAATTCTATTTGAATTCATCTTACTTTCAAATTTTCATTCAGATTTTCATTTCGAATTTTACTTGAATTCGATTCATCTTCCATTTCTGAATATTGAGTTTCATTTACCTTTATCTCAAATTCAATTTGAAATTACTTGTCGTCAAGTGAAAATTTTCTAACTCCCAAAATTTTTAGAAAATTTTGGCGGAGTCTCCTTTGTACGGAGGAACTTTTGCAATTTGACAAAAAGTATAAATATATATACATCGACCCACTCGGTCGGAAAAGCAGAAAAACAGTTCATATTTCCTATTTTTATTGCGTAGGCGTACCTTTTTAGCATTTTAAGCAAAGCGGTTTATTTATTAGCTTATTGCTCAACCAAAAATGTAGCCAAACGGCTTCAAAAACCTGCACTTACTCAATTTAAATAGGTAAGTGAAAAATATAGGAAATCTATATAACAATTCACTTATTTCAATAACAAATATATAGATTTCATTAGCCATACATCCAAAATAAATTTCATTAGCAATTCATAAGGTTTCAATTCAACTTAAATCGCTTTCATCTAATTCACATTCAATTTCTATTCAATTCAAGTGATTAACAACTCACTTTCTTACATTCAATTCATTTCTAAACGAATCTAACTCATATCTATTTCAATTGATACAAAAATCAATTTCTATTTGCTTTTATTAACTCATAGAATTTATATAGTCTCGTTTTTGTCAAACGATAATTCTTTCTATTCATATTTGTTAATATTCATGCAACTAAATGATTACTTGAGCTAACAATCATTTAAATTGATTCCATTCAATTTAATTTACATTCCATATTCTCATTCATTTCATTTGAAACCATTTCACAAAAAATTTCTTAAGTCGAGCATTTATTCAATATTTACTTAAGCTATTTCACTTCAAAACTCAAATTCATTTCCTTGTAAACAATTTCCAATTTCAATTCTTGATGTGATTTTCATTTATCAAATTTATTCCATTCACTAATTTAATTCAATTAGTATATTCACTTATTCTTTTTAAATTTCACATTTCCATATTCAATTCATCGTGAATTCATTTTATCAATAATAAGGAAATTTTCAATTTATTTCTACTACCCACTTGAATTTATATACAAATTCAAACCATTTTAAATTTAGCTTACAACTCAACTTTAGTTTAACCAATTCAATTTCCAATTCATTATTTTGTGAATTAATACATTATTAAATCAGTTTGCTTAAACTCAATCCATTTTATTTTATTTTATTTTCCCAAGTTTGGATTTTTATTCAACTTTATTCAAATCAAATTTCATTCCATTTCTTTAATTCATTTATTTACAAATGTAAACTCATTTGTTCATTCACAAATTCATTCCTTTACAATTTGAATTTTCATTACAATCAAACTTTAAATATTTTATAAGTTATCAACTTATTTTACATTCCATTTGTGAATTTTATTTTCAAATATTTTCTCTGGAATTCTATTTCCAATTATAAATTACCTTTGCAATTTACCTTTTACAAATCTCATTTGTATATGAATTCATTTCCTCATCTTTCAATCCATATTTATAAATTTCATTTGTTAATTGAATTTATCTTCAAATCTTTGGTTATATCATTTTATTTCTTATTTGTTTTTCATATAATAGTGATAATAATTCAATATTATCTTTTCCTAACAACCAAGCATCCATATACTATGATAATTCATGGAAAATCATTTCTTTTCTATACAAAAATAGTTTTGGGTAAAATTATTTCATTTACTCCATTTTAAAACAATACCGTGTCAGTTTATCTTGTTTAAGAGTTTAGGAACCCCTATCGATTACAGTTAGCTAGACTGCACCGACCAGAATCTATAAACAATCAACCGATAAGTCAACACAATACGAAAAAAATTTTATATTCACTAACAAATACGCACTCATATCTATTATTACACTCACACTCATTCTAGAGTATCACTGACTCTATCTCTAATGAGTAATTCCCAACAGAGCAGGGTTGTCGCTTAACCGGATGCTCTGATACCAAATGTAACGTTTCGACTTTTCGACGCTCGAAAGTCAACATTAATACATCCACTGTATCAAATGCCGCGTAATCAAATGCCGGAAAATCAAACCATTAGGGTTAAAAAGAAGAGGTAGAAGAAGACAGAAGAAAAAAGAAAGAACAGAAAACAGAAACAATATCAGAATCTCACATTTCGCAGCGGAACAATATATAATAGACAAATCAATAATCTTTTAAACAAAGAACTATATCAGTTTATACATACATCAATCAGAGTCAATATACAACTCAATACAACACTGGATAGTTATATAACTTGTCCTCATACAGAATACACAGCGGAAATAAATAACAAGTACGGAAGTACGTCTGGCCATCCAGCTTATTCCCAAATCTCCAGAATATCCAGAATATCCTGATTAAAAATAACTCTAGGCTGCCCGTGTGGAAAATTATGGGCACCCAGAGTTTAGAAGGGAACAATAAACTCCGAGTCAGTCATGGTGACTGGTGTGAGATCGTAAAACAGTTATTTTCACAAAGAAAATAAAATTAATTCGCAATGCTTTTGGAAAATGAAACTACCATAAGACCTCCCGCCACACACACAATGCAAACGCAAAATTGGAGGAGATTTCTTCTTATGATAGTCAAAGATGCTTACTACGCCAATCATTGGATATTATTTTTTTATGTCTAGTATGTAAAACATTTCGAAAGTATAATATTAATCTTAGCCAGCATAGACATTCCGAACTATGCCTACTAAATCTACCATCTAAACAGTGGTGACCACCATAAGTAAATGCCAGGTTCTACAACTAAAACCGTACAATTTCGTATTGGGAAATGGATTTCCAACAAATGGTCAGGCTAAGGAACTTCCTTTCCTACTGCCGAATGGGATCGCCTCTGGCTGGACGTCTCGAGAGACAAACTGCTCTCTGCCAAACAAGGCCGGGTTACCCCTGTAACTAGGTAACTCACGAATATGTCATCCCTCGGTCCTTTGGGACCTTTATCCGAGCGCTCGGTAACCAACATCACACATAATAAATAAAGTGTGTCCACATGAGTAAGTATCTAGGCTCCATACCATGATACCACCCCTTTCCAGAAGGAAATGACATACCCTAAAGGGCGCGACCCTCATAACCTTGCCGCAACAATCCTGTTTCAACCATTTCCGGGTTGTGAGGTCTGACGAAGTCTCGTCCACAAAGCTACGCTTTTTCACAAAACCACGCTTTGATCACAAATGATCAATAAATGATCATCATTATAGCAACACTCAGCATGCCACGTTACCAAATTGGGAATATATCGTTGATAAATTTCAACTACATAACCTCTGAGCTCGTACGTCTCAGAGAAGGGTGTTAAGCTAAGAGAATAAATTCTCCGCCACCAACAGAAATGTATTTGAAAGAAATCAGCTCTATATCTCAAAATGTAATGTCAGACACGTAACCATACAAGTCTGTTCCGGGTTCGAACAGAACCGAAGGCACTTCCAAAGAAGCCCTTGCAATCCGGATATTCACAATCCCGATAAAACTTCCCATCACAAAGGAAATCTCTATACCGTAGCTAACGGTGCAGAGACAATCGATAGGTCATCCTATCATTCTCACAAATACCTGGTCTTCATCACCGGTCTTCAATACGATCCATATCGTCGTATTATTATTCGGAATGGGTTATCTGACACAAAGGTCCTTTCCCGGCTAAACCGAATAATAAGCGTTTGTTTTAAAAATAAATTCAAATGCCATTTCAAAGGCAAATATTGATAGTCGGTGATTTAACTATCAACAATATTCACAACAATCATCAGATTTAAATAATTTTCCCAAATTATTTATTTTTAACCCTAAAAAATCAAATTCCAAATTGATTTCCAATTTTATTTCAATATTGAATCAATTACAAATTGATTTCTAAGTTTTATTTCAATAGAACAAAACATTTCAATTTATTTCTAAGTTTATCTCCAAATAACAAACCATTTGCAAATCGACTTCCAAATTCATTTTTTTAACACTAAATCAATTTCAAATAAATTTTCCAATGATTTATTTTCCATTACCAAATTAATTACAAACTTGATTTCTAAATTTATTTTCAACTCCAAATAAATTTCCAAATCGATTTCTCAAAGGTTCATTTTCCAATACCAAATCAATTACAAATTTATTTCTAAAAGTTCATCACTTTTAAATAAATTTCCTTATTTTTTCCAAATTATTCAAAATTCCATTTTTTAATGAATTCTTTAACTTTTGAAACAATATTATTCAAAACTCATTTTTTTCCATATTTTGGAATTTATTTGGTAAGATTTCAAAAAATCAAATTTTAATACTTTAAAATTCCTTCTTTCAAGTAAATTTAATTCTTAAAAATAAATTCACTTAAAGTTTTCTACTTTAATTTAAAAATCCAATTTATATTCATTTCTGGTATCCAACGATACCAAAAATACATTCGGCTAAATTTTAGCCTTCAGCAATTTCAGTTATCAAAAATCATCCATAGATTATCAATAAATCACATCATTCACATATGAAATAATATTCAAACAATTTGAGGAATCCAGTTGGATCCCTCCAACCTGTTTCCCTGCATCCACAGATGTTAGCACAATACCAATTCCACTTCGAGGTGGAATATCGCGGTATATGGGATTTTATAAATATCATCCGCTATTATGCGGCGCAATAGGGTCTCATCCGCTATATAATGCGGGAAATCACAACTGCAATATATACATATGCCAATATATATATATATTGCTATATATATAGATATATCCTACTATATCTAATATCATATCCAAACAGCAATCAATCAATAACTGCAAAAAATCAAATTTCCAATTTGAGTGAGAAGATCTCACCTTTGCTTTTATTAGCAATCTGTTTCCATTCCAGCTATTTCTCGATTTTCGACCTTGTAACAGACATTATATAAATTTATTAATATTCAAATTAAATCGAACAGCTCCATTTCTAATTTGATAAGTTTCAATTATACAATGATTTTAATTTTAAAATTTGAAATTTGACTTTTATACTAATTTCTTTTAAATAAATTTACTTAACTAAACATTTCGACTTTAAACTAACTTTCCTTTAATAACTTAGTTATAAATTCAATTTAAACCAAATTTTCTTTTGAACTATACATATACATACATATATAACTAGAGAGTTAATAGATTCAAAATCTAGATCGTACATAAACTTTTCAACATTTAAAAATTCATATATATATATTTTTGTAACTGCATATATATATATATCCAAAATTTTGAAAATAATAAATTTGTTTGCCAAACCTACTGTGATTCATACATATGTATATATTTTCTCTATAAAGATCAAAGCAGTATTTCCCTTTCTGTAAACTTTTCTATAAAATATATATATATTTATATATGTGATTAAACTGAATTGAAAACAAGAATCAAATACCTTCAGCCCTCAACTGCCTTTATCGCGACACTACCACACTGCCTCCACTGTCCTAGGCCTCTCCGTCACGCGAAACCCACCACGCACGAGCGCCCAAATGTGACACTCCAGAGTCGACTATCCTCCATGACAGCGACGACCACGCGAAGACAATCCCACCATCGATTGAAAACGTGCCCTAGCTCGTCACGACCCCCAATCTGAAGTCGAGCACCCCCACGCTCGAACGTGACCTCGTGCTCGCAAATCCACTCGCCTGCCGCCGCGCTCTCATCTACTGTCGAACTCCTCGACCAAAACGAGCTACTCGAATTGAGCCCCAAGTCGTCGCCCACTCGCGAAGCTCCGCCTCGATTCGCGACCCCAAGCGCGCGCGCCACCTTCAACCATGAGATTCGACTTCCCCCCTGTACGCGAGTGCCTTCCCCGATCAATTTTATGTCGCGATTTGTTTTCGATTTGAAGGAAATAGAACTTCGTCTTTTCATCGTTCGAACGGGAATTTGGGAGAGAACGGCGCTTCCTTGTTAACGAACGAATTTGAATTCGTTTTGAGGAAAAAGGTTTCAATTGCTTTTAAACAGAAGGGTTGCGGCCATTGTTTTTATTTTGAACGAGATGGGTATACTTTTAAAAAGAAAGAACAGAGGGAATAGAAGTACGTGATTTTGCAGAGAAAAAGTAAGTCGGTATTGAAAAGTTGATTAAAAATTTATATTTTTATATTCAAAAATATCCCGTTATATTATATCAGCGCATTTGCTTATCGTACTATCACACGATAGCTCCAATCACCACGAAAATTGAAATCCGATAATAATACAATATTACGGATCCAATGGAACTGGTTTCGTCGAATTCCGAGACTGTACCCCGGAACACTATTTTCAAATTCAATTTAAACAACAAAATTTCAAAACTGAACAAAACAGTTTCAAATTAAATTCCGAAACTTTTATTATCTTCAGTATAATCAATATGAATTTTCTAAGCCTTCATATTATTTTTAATCAGCTCAAAACTGAAGATTCAAATTTTTTATCCAGATTTAACGATTAAATTCAATAATTAATTTACCAAATTCACTTTGATATTTGAATTTCAAATCAAATTGAATTCCAGATATTTAAAATCAATTAAATATCCTGATTTCCAATATCAAAATTTCAGGGTCGTTACAATTAGCCTCCCCTTCTCTTCATTAACCCTATCCTAGGTATTAAGATCAATCCCCCTCTCTTCTTTTTCTTGTTGCCCTTCCTTTAATCTCTTCATCTCTTTCTTAATCTAAGTTAGGAAGAAAAGCCATTGGTTAATATATCCATTCCTTATGTCCCACTACGCACCTTTAGTCACCCATTATACTTAGTCCTATGCGTAGCAGGTATTCTGTTCTACTTGAACTAAGAGGACATAGTATGGGAGCCCCCGTCTTTCTATCGACCGTCCTCTTCCAGTCATGATCACCATAGCTGGACTAAGAGCCAACATTAGGTAACGCATCATGATAGCTAAGAGAAAGAAGCATTAGGCTTTGCATGAAGCTGGACTTCAACACGGCAGAAACAGGTGGGTGACTATGGCACATAGAAAAGTCTTGGCTAATGAAACTGCATAGGAACCTAGGCCCTGAAGGGCTTATATTCGATACCATCACCGGGATTATTTATGATAATATTATCAAAGGAATAGCTATTCTCTACCAGCCAATTGGTTAATAAGAGACTAATATAACCAATTGATATTAGTATAGAAGATGGAATTATATTCTGTTGCTTCTCTACTAGCTATTAATTAAACATAATAATGAACAGTGCTGGAACCTTCTAGGGGCCTTGCTGATTTTTTCCAGTCTCCTCATCCCCAGTGGGTGGTTCATGGAGGATAATAACCTCTACAAGGAGCCCCTCTCGTTCTTGGAGCAGCATCCCCTTCCTTTTTTCGAGAGCGCGAATTTTGTTCTGGAGAAAGAGCACACGATCTCGTAAAACTAAACTAAGTTGTATTATTTATAAACATCGCCCTATTAAGGCATGTGATATTCTTGTACTAGAACACATTGCCACTTAGGCTAAGTTATGTCTTCTACCCCTTCACTCGATTGGATGCACTCGAGAAATCCGGTACGACCTTTAATTTTATATCTGGCCTATATTATGCCAAGGTTTAATTTACCAAAATAAATCAGTGACTGTTGCACTATTGTGGGCTACCGGTCCACTGGTGTATAAGCAGATGCACATTTTTGAGTTTTGTATATTTTTGTGTACTTATTTTCATTTCTTTGTTTTGGTAATTCCTTAGTCTTTTGAATTCATACTTAAGTACCATGCATTCATGTTACACCTTACTATATTTGTCCATAAATTCGTTTCATCATTTCCTATTTTCAAATTATAATTCCCTAACTTTCATATATTAAAATACACTATAAATTCATATATAGTTTAAATTCAAAACAAAATATATTCCATACTCAAATATACATAATAAATTTCCAGAAACCAAATCTTAATTTTTAACCTATATTTTATATACATAAATCATGTATATGTTCACATATATACAGTATCACCATTCATTACAATTTCATTAAATAAATCATATCTATATAAAATATTCCACTATAAATCTGAAATAAGTTTTCTAAATTCAAATAAACATATACTTTTACTTTAGAAACTATTTTCGTGCCGTTGTGATATGATTATACGCACTAAATCATTAACACACAATTTCTGGGCTGCTTTTCACATAACATGAAATATATACATATAAATTCATATAAATTGAATTAAATTACAGAAAAACACTTTTTAGACCTAAAATCACAATACCTAATCTCAAAAATAAATTTCATATCAATTTAACATGTTTAAATGTTCCAAATCGTTAAAATCATAGTTTTGGACTACTTTTGCATATACATGAAATACCATCATATTAATTCATATAAAAATTATATCTAGGTCTATCAATATAATATTTCATCTCAAAAATTTATTTATACAAATTTCTTATTATTTTTACAATGATTTTCCCAAATATATGTCTCCAATTTGCCTAATATTGCATATAATATTCAAATCTTTACTACTAATAATGATAATTCCATGAACTAACTTCAACCGTGTCTTTTTGAATTGCCCAAAATACCCATCGTCCTCAAATACTTCGACGGCTCTTATATAACCCTAAATCAGAAGCATTCGGTTACCAAATCCAAACTCCTCCATCATCCCTTTGCCCTCTCTCCACCTCACATTGTTTTTAATACCCTAAATCGAATCTACATCTCCTCTACCATCGAAATCGATCCCAAACCTACCACCGAGATTCGATCTGCTAGCGACGTAGCATCCATGCAACCTCCCTCAACATCGATCTCCCTTACCCTCGCATCACAGAATTCGATCCTCGATTCTTCAGCGACCTCCCTATTGATCCCTTATTCCATTCATCCCCAAACTCGATCTCACCATCGACTTAGCATCAACGGAGAGCAATTGGATTAGTCGGAAGAGATAGCTCACTGTTCACCGTATGAGTGCTCAGGCGGTAGGCGTAACTACGTATAGGCGATGAATAGTTTGAAGCGTGAGCCAGCGAAGATGCTTGCTTTGCAAAATTTCTTTAAACAAGATAGGGAAGAGTTGGATTCGATGTAGGCGGCATCTACTGTAAGTTTATGAAGTGGTGTTTTTTTGCATATATTATTAATGAGTCTGTATACAACTCTGGTGTACCATAGCTTAAAATATATGTATATGCTAAAGTATTTCAAAAATTCGTATCTAATAAACAGTTATCATGTTTTCGAATCCCTACCGAGTATGATGTTTTAAAGCTGATGCTTTCTGAGCAGGCTTACAAGAATTTTACAATTTAATTATCAATAGTGATAACTTAAGTCTATTTCATTTAAATTTGAAATGATAGTACCATATTTATTGTAACAATGCCTCTACGGGATGATGAATTCGGGAAGTCTTTTGTATGGTATTTGTCTAATCATCTCACAGGAAAATATTTTTCTATTCTGAGCTTAGTTTGATTATATAATATGTAAAAGTAAAATAGTTATTTAAATTTGTGCTTACTATTTGGGAGTTGCAATAAATGTACTTTGCTCAATGTTTTTCATTGCCTGCAAGTATCTGAAGGTGTTAGGAGAACAATAGTTCATAGAAAACTTTATTGTCATTTTCGAACATAGGTGTCTACAGTGGTGAAGGTTCTAATTGCATTATTAGAATTCATTTTTAAACATAGATGTTTTAAAACATGAACTTGCACTATTTGTTTTGTATAAAAAGTTAATGTACAAAAGGTTGGGAGTTGAAACGAGAGACCATTTTAACATTGCTCCTCGACTTACTAAAGAAAATTTGGTTTTGCTTTATTTGTCTAATATAGGATGAAAGGGTTTTGAAAATATTACAAGGAACAATGATTTTGGTGTGCCTATAAGAAATTGGAAACACATTTCTAAAGGGATCATAAGTAAATGGCCTGGTACATCATAACTTTGTATATGTTAGTTATCATATTATTACCAAAATATATACAAGCTAAATCTTTTACTGTCATTCTGAATGAGTGGTGATCATTTTTTGTGAAAGTTCATGTGAACTCAATCTTAGTTAATTATTGTTAACCATTCAGCTCATAGTTGATTGCTATAAATATCATTTTTTGTGGAAGAATCACAATTTGCACCTCATTGCATCTTTGTTCGAATTGCATCTTTTTTTTATATTGTTTTTTGGTATTTTTTTGCAAGATTGAGGTAAAAGTTTGAAGTGAATTTATGCAATGTAAAATATTTGTTTTTGACTTGCAACCTATTTATTTTTAGTATATGTTCGCTTTATTAGAATATATATGCTAAAAACTATTTTAAGTTTGTATATTTCTTAGATCTATCGTGTACATGTCAGCATGCAAGAGAAAATTGGTTAAGCATGCAAATATTTACTTTACAGTCAAGTTTCTTTGGGTAACTGACCAAAAAGTATATTCCTCTTTTATACACCTACAGATCAAAAAAATTTCAACCGGTTTCCATAGATGATCCTTCAAACCAATAACAGTATGTACTTCATAACTATCTTTTTTCCTTACTTATCTATTGAATTTGTCAACAGTAATTCCAACACTTATTCGTGAAACGTAGATATTGCTAATGGTTTATAATCTGGGGTCAGGTTGGTGTTGCTAGCCAATAAAAAATTGTAATTATATAAATAATACATGCATGACTTTTTAGTAGACATGGTTGTTTGTTCCATAAGTACTTCAAAGTACAGTTCATGTCTGTGTAAGTAAGCATTACCATCAATTTGTCGATGTAAATTTCGTGTACTTAGACATAAGCATAATCTGAAAACCATATAAACATCTTAGATGGAAACAAGATGGAAATAACTAGATCAATTTTATTAATAAATCAACGATATAAGTATGAAAAGTGTGACTTAACTATAAAAAAATTATTTCATAAGTTGAATAGTAAAATATGTTTCATTTGCCAATGCCAACAATGAAATTTCCTTATGAATTATGATGAGATATCATACATAAAAGAAGAATAAATAACCAAAATCATCGGTTACCTCAAACTCCATAGAAATATGTTAAAAAAAATTGAAAAAAAAATGTTTCGTGCTTTTATTATAGTGTTGGTTCAATAATTGAGTATTGAATACTTAAAAGTTCAAGATTATCCCTTCATGGTGATTTCGTAACACAAACAAGGACCTTTTTTTTCTTTTCTTTTTTGACTTTACGATGGTCAATCCTCGAGTACTAAACCCAGTGAGAGTAATTGATCAATGAAACAATGCGGTAGTATGATCTACTGTAGGATGCAATACACGTCGATATCAAATGTAAAATTACAAGTATGACCAAGCTTCAATATTTATACAAAATAGAAGTAAAACATTTTTTTTTGGCAAAGCCAATGGGGTTAACTGGGCCCCTACCAGTTTTATTGCAACGAACAATAAAAAAGTACAATAGAAAAAAGAAAGGAAAATACAAAGAACAAGCAAGAAAGAACAGCAAATTCAATTCCAGGCATCAATCAGGGATTGATGAAAAACACTTGGACTATTCTGTAGTTGCCTATAAGTTCTGGTTCTAACTTCAACCCATATCAGATCATCATTTCTTCTAACTTTATCAAAGATTATGGCATTTCTCTCTCTCCAAATAACTGACATACACACTTTCAAGCATACTGCAAGAAAGCATACTGCATGAAGTAAAACATTTTCATTCCTATAATACGTTCCTAATTCACTTTCAATCAGTGCAAATTTCTTCAATATTACAATAATTTATTATGTCCATGTTTATTTTGTATAGGTCAATAGCTGCATTCACTTTAAGTTGGTGGCGCAAGAAGGTGGTTATGAATTTGGATGAACAAAACTCATGTTGAAATTTAGTGCAGCAAAAATGTTTTATTTTTTATGGTTTTAAAATTTTTGGTTTGTGAAAGTTGAATGGATAGTTTCATTTTGTTTTTTTTCATGCCATGTACCTATAAAGGTTTTTATATTTTGTATGTTACTGTGTTATGTTTTATAGTACTGTTTGCGTGGACTTAAGTGAGTATGGTCATGTATTGGGTGAGATATACTTCCCTCTGCTTTTGTTCTAAAAAATTATTAGCAAAGTTGCACTACAAAAAATGCAGCAGATTATTGTTAAAAGACACATTCAAAGATGAAGTTGTTTATTTTATGGTTTAAAGCTGTTACGTTTGTTGTTGTTGGGATAATACAAATTTAGTAGCCCATATATTTACTCTCATTATCGATAATTATAAATGGAAACATGAAACTATATTACCATTTTGAAGTTATATAGAAGCAGGGATGTGGAAGTCGGTATGTACTAATTTTAAATTGTTTTTTATTAGGAACTTGAAATATAATAGGTGTTGCATTTAAATAGAAATAAATACCCCTGGTTATGCATTAATCAATAAAATTTGGATGAACATAGTGAATTGATGCATAAACATTACATTCAGTGGAATAAGTTGAATTTTATTCATAGAGAAAGTATAAGAGCAGAGGTGGTAATCAGACCCAATTCGGCGGATATTGGTTGTAGGCAGGTTGAATTTTATCGGGTCCAAACTACACAATTAAAAGCCTAGATCCGACCCAATTCGAGCTTCGATTCTAACTGGGGAAGTTCGGCTCCGATTGGGTAATAACACTAGAAATTCATATATTTTAGTACAATTTTTTGGTTGGGTCGGTTCGAGTCAGGATTGCCGGTCTTTATAGTATTTTTTATCATCTAGACTCAACCCCGAGATTTATTGGGTTAGGGTCTTCTTAAGTTCGTTTGGGTTTGGGTTTGCAGATTCCAAGTGACTAGAAGTAGGCGACCCCAAGTGACTAGAAACAGGTCCACATGGACGTGCATATATACTCGTATATATTATATTATTACACCAATCCATTTTATTACCCAAAAACCATTCATTAATTAGATTAGGCAAGATTTACAGAAATCATAGAAACTAATTTCGAAATTTATTACTAAATTTAATCATATTAAACTATGAAATCAAACGAGTAAATGCAGAATTTAGGCAAACTCACTCACGCTAATCGATTCCTCTCAATTCCAAGCCTCTAGCCTCACTTTCCTTCATTGTACAAAGATAGAATTCCCTTCAATTCACTATTCAAAACTGGCAGTGACACCTACATGATTATCCTTGCAACTTTCTTCGGTTTGGGGTTTCAGTTTCTTAATTTAATTTAGCATTTTGGAATTTAGGGTTGGCCAGAGCATTTAGGAAAAAAAGGAAGAAACGAAAATTAGTTCTCGAAATAAAAATGAGATACGCGTTTTTTTCAAGCCAAAGTAGTTAGAAAACTTCCTGATCATCCAAATTTAAATATTAATTCAAATCGCTATCATCCATTCGATTCGACGACGTTTTCGACCCTATCTCCTTTATACGAGCTCCAAACAACATAAATAAATATACCGTGCAAATCAAAAAAAACAAGATGGATGCAATGGCGCTGGTTTTGTCACCAAATTTCAATGTTTGTAAAAATGAATATTTTGCCCTTTTTCCAAAAAAGGATAAAAATACCATTATACTAATTTTAAAATTTTCTGAGGTATTACATTCTCGCTGTTAAAAGAATTTCATCTTCAAAATTCATAAAGAACGGAAAGAGTGTAATAGTCTCTCCTAATTTCCACTTTAACACGTGTCATTTGTGTCATTCGTGCATATGTGCATGCTCATATCGGCAAACAGTCAGTAATCATTAACATATATGAAATAGAGCAATAAAACATGCATGAACTGATATACATATATGAAATGAAATAATGCAGTTCTAATTTTGGCCACCTATACGAATGTAGTTTATATGTCATATCGGGCATGATGCATAACACCTTAATAAACACATAAGTTCAATATGAATGCAGAAATGATAAGTGACAACATAGGGTAATATATTATAACGTAATCTACCTAAGGTCAGCTCATCAATCAATACCCAAGCATTACAACTAAGCATCCAAAGTTATACTAAAATCGAATATGCGTAAGGAACATACCAGTAAAGAGATGTGGATGGGAAAATCAAATCCATGTAAGGACCATGGGATGAACTCACCGTAGGTTCCAGCTCCACTTCCTTCAATTGACTAGGTTCGATCACAGTAGATGGATCATGTACAAAATTTTGCAAATGTGAAACAAGAAATACATCATGAAACAGAAATCCGCCATCTTTTTTGGTTGTCATACTCTATAGGCCAGATTTCCGATTCGTTCTATCAGAAGGAAAGGACCAACAAATTGAAATGCTAGTTTTACAAAATTAATAACCTAACCACTCTCATCAACAGCTACACCTTGACGAACACTAAATCACCTACAACAAATTCTAGGTCTACTCTTCTCTTGTCCGCATAAGATTTTTGCCTATTCTTTGCAGCCTTCATCCATTTCTATATCAATTCTACATTTTTTGTAGTGTCTTTGATCATCTTTGATCCAAGAATGACCTTGTCCATAGATTTCCACCAATATGTCAATGATTTATAGGGCCATCCATACAAAGCTTCAAACGGTGCCATTCCAATACTTGCTTGATAATTATTGTTATAAGCAAACTCCATAAGCAGTAAATGATCTTCCCACGCTCCTCTAAAATCCAAAATACATGCCATTAATAAATCCTCAACCACCCGGTTTACCTTTTCCGTTTTTCCATCTATTTGTGAATGATATGATGTACTCAGATTCAACTCTATTCCCATAGCACTTTGTAGACTCCTCAAGTACTCACTCATAAAAAGTGGGTCCCTGTCACTTACTATATTAACTGGTACTCCATGTAATCGAACTGTCTCCTTAATATACAAAGTTTCCAAAGTTGTTGTGGTTTATGTAATCTTTATCAAAATGAAATGTGCTCTCTTTATAAGGTGATCCACTATTACCCATATACTTTCATTACCCCTCCTATATATATGTAATCCATTGATGAAATCCATAGAGATGTTCTCCCATTTCCATGAGGTACTTCCAAAGATAATAACAGTCCTCTTGGTTTCTTCTACTTTGCCTTAACCCTTTTATGGTCATACATTTATCTACAAACTCCACTACATGTCTCTTCATACGTAGCCAGTGGAAAACTACTTTTATGTCTCGATGCATTTTATCTCCTCTTGGATAAATAATCATCCTTGAGTGGTGACACTCATCCAATACTTCGTCTATCAGCTCCACCAGAGGTACGCACAACCTATCATCTCGTCTTAAGTACCCTTTCTTATCCTTAGAATATCGGACCAAATGACTTGATTTCTCGCCTCTCCCCAAATTATCCATAATCTCCACTAAAGCAGCATCCTGCCCCTAACTCATTCCTATGTGATCCATTTGTGGTGGTCTGACTTCCAAAGTTGCTAGTAATCCTAGTGCCTACTCAAAGGGAGGTCATAAATCAAACTCGTATATGAACTCCAACAGCCTTATCTCCAAAATCATCGAGTTCAATATTGCATGATTCCTACTCAAAGCATCCCCCACCACATTACCCATTCTTGGTATATATACGATCCTGAAATCATATTGTGATAATAGCACCTTCGGACATACCGATCCAAAGCCTAGGGTGACATTCAGACTCGCATCAACACCAAGAAGTAAGAGCTATCAGGTGTTTAATTATTATAGAGATTAAGAATATAAGGATAAAATCTAAGACATTTTACACTTTTAGATCTCAAATCAGAAGACAGTAAAATACAGATACAAATAATTGTTGTCTTAGAAAATATCCTAGAAAACGCAGTCTCAGCAATTCAAAGCCTCTCCTTGTAAGTTCTAAGCGGTAAACTAACATCATCTCCAAGACCTATCAATCTAAAAATCCTCTCACAAGTGCGGATCCATACTTTTGAGTCTATATACGACTCGGTCCCCACATACGGCTTTCCTTCTAGACTTGTAAAGTCCTTTCATGGCTTGGCAAAATCGATGAAAGGTGGATGGGCAGAAGATACACCTAACGCCTACTCTATAGGTCCCCCGTTAGGGTTGAGCTCGGCTTGTCCTCTCGCTTATAGATACCAGCATAATCAAATCGAGATGCTCATGCCCAGAATCTCAATTGCATCACCTGAGCTCCAACCAGCAGGATCGCTCATCCTCTCAATCCATGTTTAGGAATTATTTGAACTTTTTCATAGATAGTATTGGCAAGAATAAGTGATAGTGTTTAGTTTTCGTATTATGCTTATTTATATAAAACCATTGAAAACTTTTCATCAATACACACACGCGCAAACCAATTTGGAAATCTTTTTTTCAGAACTTTTCATGTTTGTTCTCCCAATATGCACCTAACTCCTGAGGAATTTTAACCTAAGCTCTGATGCCAAGTGTGACAAATCGCACCTCCCGACACACCGATCCAAAGCATAAGGTGACTTTCGGACTCGTGTCGGTACCAAGATGTAAGAGCCATCGGGTTTTGAATTATTATAGAGACTAAGAATATAAGGGTAAAATCTAAGACATTCTACTCTTTCAGATCACACAGTGGAAGGCAATAAATTATAAATACAGAAAAATAGTCATCTCGGAAAATTTCCCGAAAAACACAGTCCCAAAACATACATAGTCATAATATAGAGTATACAGAAGTACATCGTATAGTCTGATAAGTACTAAATACAATTAATAACTACATGGAGAATAATGTGAACAAAAAGAAACTCCAATGCCAACATAGGGCCACCTAAAATATCAACCTTGGGACCACTTTCCCAAATTACAACTATATGTATTATATTATTACATTGGGGGAAGCCCACAATTTCGACTCATGCCAAAGATGACTCAAGGTCATTGCATATGTGTTCACCTCTCAATGGTAACGTAACGCCACTTATCGCACCGCGCCGGGATCACAACAAAGTATCAAGTTTGCGCTGCCGTGTATACCAAGGAAGTCACGTTAGTGCCAGACCGCACACTTCTCCATGCAACATCATTATTATGTGTGTACGCTATAGAACCTCATATGAGTGCAATTTGCAATAAAATAGTCCCAGTCGAATATCGACCACGCTGAATAAATGGTGTCTAGACCTCATTGTTCATGTACACATCTACTTAGTCTTGCAATGTCCAAGTATCATAAACCTAAGGAACTAATCTCCCTACATATACTGATCATTCATATATAGTAATAAATATAAATAAACTTATAAACATGGGCCTTTAGCCAAGATTCAATCTCGCACGTGACACATTAACCGATCTCCCGTTGGTCATTAGAGCAGCCGAACGCTTACTATCGACTGGCTTCAGTGGTCCTGTCGATCGGTCGATGTTGTTTTTTTCCCATCCATTATCTTTTATTTTCTTCGTTAGTTATTGTTCTCCATTTTTATTATAGTAAACTGTTAATTACAGATAGTCCATTGTAGTAAACCCTAATTTTGCAAATCTTCATTTTATAATCGTTCCCAATTTCATATACAATTCACATTCAATATCAATAAATCAATTTAATTTAGGTTTAAAATCAATAGGATTATATCTATATATATTTAATTCAAAAAAGGGATATTCAACTAAAAGCAATTCTTATCCCAGATTTACTTTAACCAGATCTATTTTAAAAGAAGGGGATCATATTCATATGAATTATTGTTGTTTCTAAATTCCCAATTTGAATAAACAATGTTTCTAACTTAAATTAAGGCAATTCTAGATCAAATAGGTATAACAAAGTTAATTACATGTAAATCATTTTAGTAATTATGAACCAACTCACCTCATTAAAGCTATCCCTTTTTAATTCGCTTGGAATTGCCTCCGCTTGGCATAGGACTCTCATTGATTTGATTTGTTCCTCCTTCAATATCTTTATTTTAATTTTTGGTTTTATTATTGATTTTGAATAAATTTGTTTTGAGGAGAAAGAGGGTTGAGTTTCAAAGAGATAGAGTTTTGTTACGCTCAGATCTAATTAGGGTTTTAACTACAGCTTAGAGTTCTATTTTAGAGGTGGAAACTAACGTCAGTCGTTCGATCAAATATTATCAAATCTGGGTCGTTGGGCCAACCCAAACCCTGATCTTGAAGCATTTAATGGTCGACCGCTTGGGTTGGAGCGGTCAATCGCTAGGGGTCGACTGGTCCAATCCACGGTATCCACCAGTGGAGATTTTCTTATTAAAATATATATATTTCCTAATTTAATTAATTATGTTCTATTTCGAATTTTCAAACGTTAATGACTTTTTTCATACTAGCTCTGAATACAAAATATTTTATATGAAAATTATCCAAAAAAATAGCTACGAATACAACAATGCAAGTTTTATAGCCAAATTCAGACATTTGTGAAAATTCAATTTTTACCCTTGTTATATTTATATTTTATCCATTTATTAAATTTCCAAATAATTTTTGTGGGGTGTCGTATTCTCCCACCACATAGAAGGATTCGCCCTTGAATTTTCTCTAGGGATGGAACATGCAACTCATATGTTTAGAAATTAATACTTCCAACCATCTACTTATCCATTTACCACCTACAATCATTGCCAATAGGTAAAAGAATCTAACGTAATATGTACATGTAGGCTTGGAATGCATATGAACCTATACTAATGAAAAATTTAGACAGACGCCTGACCTAGTCGACCTCTTGGAATGCAAGTGCTTATTCCCTGTATCCATATGTATGCAACATCCTAAGTAAATATATTGGCAACTCTATATATATGCCCAACCATTCAATCCATATGCAACAACCATATGCATATTACTTGGTAAAATAAAACAAGCGATGGTGTGAGTGTATGCTAACTCAAGAGTATATCTGCCTAAGTGTGTAAAGGTCAACCTAATAAATACATCCATTAGAAACCATTATTCAAAACATGTCCGAATGACATGTTCGCAACCATTCCAAGCATCCAATTGTCCATACCTATGGGGTGTACTAAGCTAGAACCTAGACACATAAGTAGTTTATACGTATTAAACTAAAATGAAAACGTACTAGAAAAGAGTTTAGGATGGGTAGCTCGGATCTTCTCCTCGGGCTCCCATGTACTCTCTGATGGATTGACTCCCCACTGAACCTTAACAAGCTTGATAACTTTGTTATAGAGTCGCTTTGTACTATCTCAAGAATATAAGTAGGTGCATAGTGAATAAGTGACTCCCTCTCTACCTCCATCCCCTCTAGCTAACTCGGCTCGACTACAGCGACGGTATTGTATAGACACTTTTGCAAGTGTGAGACACATAAAACAGTGTGTACTCATGCTAACTTCTTAGGAAGCTTCAACCTATAAACTGACATTCCTACTCCACTAGTGATTGAAAAAGGGCCTACAAACCTTAGTGCTAAATTCCTCGAACTACCAAATCTCATGACATGCATAAGCGGTAAGACCTTTACAAAAACCATGTCGCCCACTGCAAACTCCAACTTTGTGTGTCTCTTGTCAGCGTAAGACTTTTGCCTATCCTGCGCGGTTTTCATCCTTTTATGGATCAACTCTATTTTCTTTGATGTCTCCCTCACTATATCTAGTCCAAAATTAGCATATATGTAGTGTTCCATCAACAAGACGATGATCTACAGGGCCTCCCATGTAACGCCTCAAACAGTGCCAGCCCAATCCTTGCCTGATAGTTGTTGTTATAGGAAAACTCCATTAATGGTTAGTAATCCTCACAAAAGGCTCCAAATTCCTAGATACACATCCGAAGAAAGTCCTCCAATACTCTGTTTATCCTCTCCATTTGTCTATGGGTGATAAGCGGTGCTCAAACTCAACTTAGTGCCTAACGCCTCCTGAAGACTGCTCCAAAACTCGTTGGTGAAAAGTGGATCTCAATCGCTAACGATGCTAGAAAGAACTCCATGTAACCTAACTATCTCCCTCGCATATGGTGTCTCCAAAGATGCTATAGTCCTCGTACTCCTAACCGGACAAAACGAGCGCATTTGATCAGTGGGTCGGCTATTACCCAAATACTCTCATTCCCCATCCTATTCCTAGATAGTCCATCGATGAAATCCATAGAAACACTCTCCCACTTCCATTGTGGCATATCTAATGGCTACAACAATCCTCCCAGCTTCTTCTCCTCTACCTTGAACCTTTGGCAAGCCATACATCTGGTAACATACTCTGCCACATGCCTCTTCATACCAGGCCAATAAAAGACACTTAATGCCATGGAGCATTTTGTTTCCATCGGAATGAATGGTCATCCTAGAACGATGAGACTTGGCTAGTACCATGTCAAACAAATCAATAATGAGAGGAAAGCATAATCTACCATCTCTCCATAACCACCCCTTCGAGTCAATGGCTAGTGCATTAAATAAATTGACTGCTCTCTTCTACTAAGCTTCTCAAAAATATCCACTAAGTCCTTCTCGTGCTTCTAACATAACCCAATGTGGTCCATAAGTGTAGGCTGCACATCCAAAGCTGCTAACCGTCCCGGAGAGATGTCTGATGATGGTTAAAAATCAAACATATAAATAAACTTCAAGTGCTTTCACTCTAAGAACATAGGACTCAACATCGCATGCATCCCACTTAAGGCATCGGCTACAACATTGCCCTTGCTTGGAGTATAGAAGATATCAGAATTACACGTTGTTAAAAAATCCGTCCACCTATGTTGCCTTAAATTCAAATCCTTTGATGAGAATAAATAGTTCAGAGACTTATGATCCATGTGCTGCTTAAACTACTCTCCTAATGGATAGTGCCTTCCTGACTTGAGTGCAAAGATAATGGATAACAACTCAAGATCATGGGTAAGATAATTTCTCTCATGGACTTTCAATTACCAACTAGAATAGCACACCACTCCCCTTTCATGCATCAAGACCACGTCGAGCACCATACCACAAGCTTTGGTATACACTTTGAATGCCTTCGTCACATCGGGTAGTATGATAATAGGTGCACTAGTCAACACCTCTTTCAGCTTGACAAAGCATCCTCATACTTTGAGTCCCATGAGTAAACCAAATTCTTCTTGGTAAGGCGGGTCAGAGGGGAAGAGATTTTAACGAAGTCCTTAATGGACATCCTTAGAAGTCTGCCAAACAAAGGAAACTCCTTAGTTTTCCATGGCATTTTTCGGCGCATGCCAATCCTATACTGCATCAGCTTTACTAGGATTGACAGCCAACCCACTCTTAGAGACAACGTGTCCCAAAAAGCGTACCTTCTTGCGCCAAAAGTGACATTTGGAAATTTTTGCCTTTAACTTATGCCCACGGAGTGTATTGAGCACTTCTTCTAGGTGCAACTTGTCGCTTTTCGAATGGACTAATATGTCGTCAACAAATACCACCATGAACTTATTAATCAACCTTCTAAAAACTCGATTCATTGAACTACAAAGTAGGAAGGTGCATTTGTTATTGCAAAGGACACGAATAACCACTCATAAAGTCTGTTGGGTGCACAAAAAGCGATCTTCTAAATATTATCCTCAGCCACATGCAACTGATGGAATCTGGTAGCTAGGTCAAGCTATGAGAACACCTTCGCTCTAACCAACTGATCAAAGAGATTGTCTTTGTAGAGCAACATGTAATGATTTTTTTATCAGCTTATCCATCTCTCGATAATCGACGCAAAGCCTTAGGGAACCATCCATCTTGGTGGCAAAACAACCGGTGCTCCCTACTATGAAATACTCCTCCTAAGGAAGCCAGTCTGCAAAAGCTCATGCACTTGTTTATTAAGCTCGCGTCTCTCTTTAGGAGCCATATGACTCAAGGGTAAGGCAACAAGTCTGGTGTTCTCGACATGGTAAATCTGAAACCGATCTCTCTCAAGGATGGAAGACCGGCAACCTCGGAAAAGACATCTTGATAGTCTCTAACTACTAGCACTGAATCTAACTCATCATGTAACAGGTCTAAAGAATATAGGTAACTCAACATAACTGAAACTCTGGGATCGTAATAAACCTCTAGACTACGTCCACTACAAGTACCAAACCTAACAATCTTCCTATCACAATCTAAGATCGATTCATACATAGTCATCTAGTGCATGCCCAAAATCAAACCAAATCTAGAAAATCCTAAGACAAAAGCAACGTAATCGAACTTGGCCCCCAAAATAAAAAATTTCAAACCCCTACATATCATAGATAAATTAGTCGATCTTCCAACAGGGTTTGATATAGCTACAGGATCTGTAACTATGCTAGTGTCTAAGTGCAAATCATATACAAGTCTACTCAAGATAAAAGAGTGTGATGCCCCAGTGTCAAATAAGGTATGAATAGGTAAATCAGATAAAGTTAACACACCTTGAATTATGACCTTCTTCCCCTTGTCCGTTATTACAAGCGCGCTCCAGCTAGGAACCGCTTCCAGTGCGTAAGCTGAAACTAATTGGGCAGAGGTCTTCTTTGGTGCTTGACCCTCCTGCCTCATATGCCCCAATTGATTATAGTTGTAACATTTTACCTTTGAAATGTCCATCCTGCACTCCTTCGCAAAATGCTCCTTCTTTCCACATCCCCTACACTACAACTTCTGCTTCTTAATATTCCCTTTGCCCCTCATTCCATCCTTGCATTGATTCTAGTGTAGTGTCTTTCCTCCTAACTTCGTAGGCTCATTTTTCACTTTCTTCTTGGTGAGGATGCTCGGTAAAGCCATCTCCATCAAATCCTTATAAGTCGCACCCATGGAAATATGATTAAGGGCCAAATCCTAAAGAGGTTGATTCGATCCCTTTGCAAAATTTAGAGCTTTCTTGTTAGGGGTATTTATTAGCTCCAAACCAAATATAGCCGACTTGTTAAACTAACTTACATATTCCTTTACTGATATCTGTCCTTGCCACAAGTGTATGAACTTCTCCATATACTCCTTGCTCTGCTATGGGAAGAAACTTCATCTCAAAATGCTTCATAAACTCTCCCTAGCTAAATTTCTCCATCATCGGTCTCTACCACTACCAGGTTCCACTAATTAGGAGCAACACCTAACACCTGCTCTAAGGTCACCTACTAGGGTTAAGCTCAGGTTGTTCTCTCGCTTATAGATATTGGCAGAACAAAATCTAGACATTTATGCCCGGAATCTCACTTGCATCACCTAAGCTGCTACCAGTAAGATCGCTCATCCTCTCTATCTGTGATTTAGAAATTATTAGCTCTTTTCTAGAGATGATATTGGTAAGAATAAATGATGTCGTTTGTTTTTGTATTGTTCTTATATAAATAAAACCATTGAAAACTTTTCATCAATATATATGTATACACATACACACACTTTAAAACCCATTTTGAAAATCTTTTTCAAAACCATTAATATTTCTTTAAGACTTTACAAGTACATTCTCTCAATACACACCTAACTTTAAAGGAATTTTAAATCTAAGCTTTGGTACCAAGTGTGACAACTCACACCTCCCAACATACTGTTCAAAAGCCTAGGGCGACTTTCGAAATCACATTGGTGCCAAGAAGTATGAGCTATCATGTTTTTAATTATTACAAAGATTAAGAATATAAAGATAAAATCTAAGACATTCTACACTTTTAGATCATATAGTGGAAGGCGGTACAATATAAATACAGAAAAATAGCCATCTCAGCAAATTTTCCAGAAAACACAGTCTCAAAACATACATAGTCATAATCCAGAGTATATAGAAATACAGCATATAGTCTGATAAGTACTAAATATGATAAATAGTTACATAGAGAGTAATGAGAAATAAAAAGCAACTCCAATGCCAGGTTCGCCTCTCCTTATACTAATCTCTAGGCCTATCACCTACAATCTATTCCTCCTGTGATAAGGGAAAAGCAAAGAAAGGGGTGGGTCAGACAAAAGCCTGATGAATGAGTTACATCATTTATATATGGTTATTACATCCCAATTGACTTCATTAATTCTCTATGTGACATAGGGTGTTTTACGGTGTTTGTGGGTCACTAATTTCATTTATCTAAGGAATATAGTTTTAAATGCACCTACACAAACATCTTATAAGGTTTACTTAGGATCAAACAACTAATTGAACCTTGAAATAAGTATGGATTGGTTAATAGCTACTGGAAGTATTCCAACATAGGCTCACCAACAATATCAACCTTGGGACTACATTCCCAAATTACAACTACACGTATCATATTTATGCACTATGGGGGAGCCCGCAATGCTGCCTCACGCCAAAGACGTCTCAAGGTCGCTATATCGTGTCCACCTCTCAATAGCAATGTAATGCCACTTATCATGGTCCATTAACAACATAGTGTCATGTCCGCACCGTTGTGCATACCAAGGAACTCCCGTTAGTGCTGGGCCACATACTTCTCTTGGTATCATCATCGGTGTGCACATACACCATAAAACCTCCTGTGAGTGTAATTTTCGATGAAATCACCCTAGTAGAATATCAACCAGGCAGAATAAATGAGGTTTATCTCATTACCTATGTACACATCTACTCAATTCCACGACATCTAAGCATCGTACACTTAGGGAACTAATCTCCCAACTAATACTTATCATTCATATATAATAATACATATATAAGTAAACTTATAAACTTGGGCCTTAGGCCGAGGTTCAATCTCTCCTGTAACATGTTAGCCGATCGACCACTGGTCACTAGAGCGGTCGATCATTTGCCGTCGACCGGCTCCAGTGAGCTTGTCAACCGGTGGGCTATTTTTTGTTAATTATCATTTTTCCTCTGTTAATTGTCGTTCTCTATTATTAGTACAATAAACTGTTAATTACAAATTGTCCATTACAGTAAACCCTGGTTATTTAAATCTACATTTTATAATCGTTCCCAATTTCATACTAAATTTCATATACAATTCATATTCAATACCAGTAAATCAATTTAATTTATGTTCAAAATTAATAGAATTATATCTATCTATATTTTCAACGAAAAGGGATATTCAACTTGAATCAATTCTTATCCAACATATTTAGTTTAACAAGATCTAGATTGAAAGAAAGGGATCGTATTCGTATGAATTATGATCATTACCAAATTCCTAACCTAAATAAACAATGTTTATAAATTAAATTAAAACAATTCTAGATCCAATAGGATAAAATAAAGTTAATTACAAGTGAATCATCTTACTAATTTTGGACCCACACACCTTAATAAATCTATCCCTATTTTAATTCTCTTGGAATCGCCTCTGCTTGTTATAGAACTCTCCTTTATTTGATTTGAATCCACCTCCTTTAATCTCTTGATTTTAATCTTTGGTTTTGTTACTATTTTTGAGGAAATTTGTTTTGAGGAGAAAGAGGGTTGAGTTTCAGAGAGACAGAGTTTTGTTATGCTCAGACCTAGTTAGGGTTTTGAATACATCTTAGGGTTCTACTTATAGAGGGGAAACTAACATCAGCCGTTCGATCAAATATTATCAAATCCGAGTAGTTCGGCCAACCCAAACCCTAAACTTGAAGCATTAATCGATCAACCACTTAGGTTGGAGCGGTCGACCAGTCCAATCCATGGCGTTGAACAGTGGGGCTTCCTTATCAAAATATTTATTTCCTAATTTATTTAATTATTTTTGATTCTAAATTTTCAAACATTAATAACTCTTTTCATACTAGCTTCGATTACAAAACATTATATATTAAAATTGTCTAGAAAATCGCTACGAATGCAACTATGCAAGTTTCCTAGACAAATTAGGGCATTCGTAAAAATTCCATTTTTACCATTGTTATATTTAAATTTAATCATTTTATTAAATTTCTAGTTAATTTTTGTGGGGTGTAACATATACGGTGCAAAAAATTCTATCCACTTTGTTGTCTCAGATTTAAGTCCTTCTGAGAAAACAAATACATCAAAGACTTGTGATCTGTATATAATTCAATTCTTTCTCCAACTAAGTAATGTCTCCAAGATTTCAAAACAAACACGATAACAGCCAACTCAAGATCGTGAGTTGAGTAGTACTTTTCGTAGGTCCTAAGCTATGTGCTAACGTAAGCTACCACCTTTCCTTCTCATGTCAAAATAATTCCTAACCCGGTGGCACAAGCTTTTATATATAGTTAAAGGTTTAGAACCATCAGGTAAAGTGAGAACCTGTGCATCTGTTAGCGACTCCTTCAATTTAGCAAATTCCCGTTCACAAACATCAACCCACATAAAAACCAAATTCTTCTTGGTAAGGCGTGTAAGTGATGTTAAGATCTTTGCAAAGTCCTTGGTGAACTTCCAATATAATCCAGCCAAACCAAGAAAACTCCTAACTTCAGTCATGTTCCTGGGCTTCTTCTAATCTCTCATGGCTTCTACCTTTCTTGGATCCACAACTAAACCTGCCTCCGATATCATAATCCCAAGGAATCGAACTTCCTGCTTCCAAAAGTCACGCTTAGTAAATTTTGCTTTTAGCCGATTCCTTCTTAGAACATCCAAAACTTCACTTAAGTGCTTCTCTTCCTTCTCTTTCCATTTCGTTTCATCCACTAATACCACCATAAACTTGTTCAGTTGCTCTCAAAATACTCTACTTATAAAATCAACAAAATATGTGGGAGCATTAATCAAACAAAATAGGATGACCAACCACTCAAACAAACCATCCAGCGTTCGAAATGTAGTAAATACTATCCTCTGCTACCCTCAACTAGTGTAACCCTATAGCTAAATCCATTTTTGAGAAAACCTTTGTCCTAACAAACTGATCAAATATGTCATCGGTGGATGGCAAAGGATATCGATTCTTCCTCGTCAATTTGTTCAACTATCGAAAATTGACACATAGTCTTTGTTTGCACAAAAAATGGGCAAACACCTCCAAGTCGTATGATTTAGTTGATTTCTTGTTGTTTTTAGTGATCTGGGTGATTTATGCAAATATGTAAAAAAGCAGGGACTAAACTGTAAAAGACACGCAGATTTATAGTGGTTCAGCCAGAATGTGCCTACGTCCACTTTATATATTATTTCTCCTTTCTTGATCAGATTACAAGTACAAAGCTTTGATACAAGTATATGAAAGTTGTTTGAAAGTTCTATCCGTGCTTGAGCTCTCTAAACTCTCCCCCATTGTTGTACCCCTGCCCCTCTATTTATAGAGTGAGGCTGGGGGCAGGGGTCTTGGATGTATATAGCAGATGGTGGGCCTGGGCTGATGCGATCTGGCCTGGCAGCATTGATCTGGTACGCCTTGGTCCGGTTGTGAGTGGATGGAGTTTGGTTCCATGGGAGTTTGGTTCGGCAGGCGAACTTGATTCGGCGGGATCTGGTTCGGTAGGCAGGGGAAGGAGTTGGTTCGGTGGGATCTGGTTCGGTAGGCAGGGGAAGGAGTTGGTTCGGTGGGATCTGGTTCGGTAGGCAGGGGAAGGAGTTGGTTCGGTGGGCAGGGGAAGGAGTTAGTTCGGTGGGATCTGGTCCGGTGTGCAGTTTTGTGGGCTCTGGTCCGGTGTGTAGGGGAAGGAGTTGGTTCGATGGGATCTGGTCTGGTGTGCAGTTTGGTGGGCTCTAGTCCGGTGTGTAGGGGAAGGAGCTGGCCCGGTCCAAATTTACTCAACACTTGCCCCCCAAAGTAGGGCATGTGGGCGCACACATGGCGTGCTTTGCTTTAGCTTGGATATCCTCACCCGGTCCTGTGTGCCGATCCAACTGGTCCGGTCATTAGTATTTTTCTATAAGTATGGACCTCGCGTCTATGTTCACCCTTCATCGTTTGGAACAGCCGAATCAACTGAATACCGAATCAGATTTGATTGCTTGAAATAACCGGATCAGCCAATTACCGAATCAACTCATCTGCCGAACCAGGTGAGCCAAATGATTCTTTAAGACTGATCCATCGAACGAACTCAATCATTTTACCAAAGGGGCTTGAGTATCGAATGAACTTGGGAGTATAGGGCCGAATGAAAATTCGTGCTTTGAACTACCGAATGGCTTGTATGCCGAATGAAGCTTCGTGCCTTGAAATCCCGAATGGCTTAAGTGCCGAATGAAACTTGAACTTTGTTATACCGAATGAGTTTATGTGTTTATAAGTGAAACTCTGGACAGCATACACTCGTTTGTTTATATCTCTATATCCTTATTCTAACAGTGTGTTTTCTTTTGTGTTGCAGATAATGTCTCATAAAGTTGAAACTCGATCAAAAAAGAAGAAATCCCAAGACAGAGAAGATCCTTCCATAGTGCCCCCAGCTCAGTTAGAGCCGGGACGTCATGGGCCCACCCCGAGGTCACTAGTAGATGGGTACGGCCCTCAGGAGCTTCTGAACTCACCTCCTGACTGTTTCCCAAGCTCTCTCAAAGGCGAGCAGCTTGATGTTATCTCCCGCTCCTTTGGGATTGACATAGCGCGCATGCTGTTGCCGGGGGAGGGAGTGATGCCATATAATCCCCCCGAAGGGTATTTCGCCTATAGTCGGTACCATTGCATGTGTGGGGCCATTCCCCCGATCAATGCTTGGATAATCAGCTTTATCACCTAGTTGAAGGTAGCTCTGTTTCAGCTTCAGCCTAACTCCTACGCCATCCTGGTGAGCCTGTTTGTTATTTTCCAGAGGAGATACGGGCATCCTTCCTCCAACCGGGAGATCCGGTACTTGTACAATTTGAGAGGCTATAAGAAGGGGTCTCCATACATCAGCTTGGAATCAGCCGTATCTTTCAAGCCTGTCCTGGACTTATATTCGAAGTTCAGTATGTTTAAGAAAGAATGGTTTTTTATCAAGGATGACTCTGTTTCCATCCGTCGCTTCACCTCCGGCTGTAAGTGTGAAGATTTATTTATAATTTCCGTTATAACTGCAATGCCTCTTCTTATGTGTTTTTATTTCTTGCTAGCGACAGGTGGCTTTGCGGCCGTGGAGAATGATCGCCTGGTTCAGATGGCTGTGGAAATAGAAACCATTACGGGAAGGGACAGGTCGGCTTCTTACTTGATTAGGAATGCTACACTTCTGGGGCACAACCTGATCATTCCACATCAGTCCGTGGTTAAGCAGAGAGACATGGCGGAGGAGAGAGCTGCCAAAGTTACAGGAGGGGCCACGACGAAAAGCAGCAAAAGGAGACCCTTCTCGATGCATCCAGTCGCCGGGGGGAAGAAGCTCAAGAAGTCCGATGGACCCTCTCCCAGCACACATCCAGATGTTTAGGAGGAGGAAAAAGTGGAGGGGGGAAAAGGTGAGGACGAAGGAGGTGAGGCGGAGAGCGGAAGTGGTAGAGAAGGTGACGGTGATCGTCACGGTGATGATGGTGGCGAAGGACAGGGCGATGATGGCACCAGGGCTTTGCCTCCCGGGCAGGCAGGTGTGATTCAAGAGTGGACAGATGACGCTCTCCGCCAAGCCTTCGAAAAGTTGGAGGAAACGGAGAAGTCCAAGAAAGCTGATAAGGTCGGGACTGGCGCTGATTTATCTTCCGGGAGTGTTTCTACTGAGGCAACTTCTATGGTTCAAGGTGAATTTCTCTTTATTCTTTTTGATTCTTGAAAGATGGCTTAATGCATGCTGGTGACACTTGATTTTTATTCCAGGAGCGGGCAAAACGGCCAAGACCTCAGATCTTCGGCATAGGCTTGAACAATACAGACTCCTCAAAGCTTCCTCCAAGCCGAAGCCTCCTACTAACCACCCTGGAGACGTAGTCGGCTATCGTCCTCTTCTTGGAGTTATTGAAGAAGATATACAAAAGAGGAAGAGGAGTCGATCTTCGTCTGAATCTCTCCCTGGCCCTCCGGCCCCACTCCAGCCTATTCACGACATTACAGAGGAGGATACCGAGTTTATGCCTTCCCTCCATCCGTCTGAGAATCCAACCGTCATCCCGATATATCACCTTGGCTTGGTTCGCAACCTGTTTGCGGGTCATCCAGATCTGGACCCGGCCTCTCATGACATCTCCTTCGATGAGGTTACTGGTGAGCATCTTCTCCCTCGCAATCCTATGGTATGGGTGTTTGATGAAGCTAAGTCCCTGGACCTTGATTTGCTTACTACCCGGGTTGTAACTCTGGGGGATGAAGCTAAGGCGAATATTGACCGAGTTACTGAGGAGACCAGGAAATTGATGGGGCATCATGCCCGACTAGTCAAGGCCGGGGAGGAAATTGGGAGTGCCAACATTCGGCTACGGTTATTGGTCTCCGACCAGGCTAAGCAGCTTGCCGATCAAGCCATCCAAATTTCTCAGCACGAGGCCGCATCCAGGCAACTGAAGAAGACTATGGAAGAGGCCAGCAGGGCAGAGTTGCGAAAAATGGAGGCCGCCTGCAAGGAGCAAATTGACATGGCCATCACGACGGTGGATGAGGTTTGACAAGCGGACCTCGAGCGGGCGCAGGAATTATCGGGGAGACTTGAGGCCGCGGAGCTCGCTCAGTCCAGGTTGAAGGAGGAGATGGAGGCGATGAGGATATCCCTTCAGGCTGACCGCTCACGATACCGATCGGAGAGGGATGCTGCCGTTGCTAAGCTGCGTGCTTCTGAAGCCCGAATGAGGGAGCTTGAGGAAAATGAGGGGATGATGGATGAGATGCTCCAGGATATGTATTTCTGCACTTGGAAGCAGGGTAATTTATCCTGGATGGATGATTACCCTCGAGTTATGGCCAGGATTTATCTTCGGGCCCTGGAGGAGGCTAGGGCTGATGCGGATAAAGAGGGTGGCGCGGTCTTCAGAATGGATGTGGTCACTGCCCAGCTTACCAAGGAGGAGAAGGTGGCGGTGAAGGAGGGTATGCGGCTGCTTGCTGTTGAGGAGGCAGGTGTGCAAGTACAGGATGATGACCAGGATGGTCAGGAAGCAGGTGCGGGTAAGTCTTCCTTTCTAGTCTTTCCGTTAACTTGGTTTCTTATCACTAATGAATTCTTTCTTTGACCGGGCAGGTGGGCAACAGGACAAGGATAAAACTCCGACGCAGCCGGCTCCTTGATTTGACCTGGATATCTTTTTGTGGACTTGACATTGTTGTATATGTTAGTCTCAAAACAGTAACGTAACTTTTAGGTTGTAATTATGCTATTTGTAATAAACAACATATTTCTTGACGTGTAATTTTTTAACTTAAGCTGACTCTGTCGTTTTTGAACGTTTTTGTTATTTTGTCATGTTGTATGAGAAATATAGCTATGCATATGCTTGTAATTCAATTGTGTTTGATGTCAAGTTCTTGCTTAAAACATAATTTCATGCCTTGCAATGTTAGTGTGACGTGTGAATAAATTATAGCCACGTGTTTATACATGAAAGAAGAAAATACCGCCCTTCATATTTTACTTGTAAATGACAGCTTTGAATGTCTCGCGCGACTGGGTGTGGAATGCGGTCAGTGTCCTGCTGTGAGTATCCGCTTCTATTAGCGAATGTCTCCTATTCTGTATCCTGTACTTTAGGGATTGTTACAGAGGATAGGAGAAAAGTTTTTTAAATAAAATTGAAATATGAGAAAAAGTAAAACTTCCAATCATGGAAGGCCTTCGATGTGCTTAAGTTCGTGGCAAACGGGCTTTGTAGTCACTTTCCCTAGCTGTGGGTCTTGGAGACATTTGTCACCCATCTTACGCCTCCACGGGGAGTTAATCTTTTTTTACCACAGCCGTACTTAAGACACATCGGAGCCGAGATTGCACACAGTAACTACCCGGGCCATTATGGCCCGTAATCGTGGGTATTATTCGATTTATTGTGGCCGGCTAGCGTGGGTTCCGATCGTCAATCGTGAACTGCCACTGGCTGGCCACACCTTATGTTGGGGCTTAAAGTAGGATCACAGTTGCCGGCGAGCCGAACGCCGTAATGAGCTGCCTTGGCTATAGTCGGCCTTCTTGGTGGCTTATAATCGGCTCATTACAGTTGGCTTTGAGGGCCGTCGCGAGCAATGAGTTAACCCGCAGCAGAGGGATGCTAGAGCAAAAGTGTCTCATTGGCGAGGGCATAGATTCGTATAGTACCTGTTAGGTCTTGTCCAGGAGAAGTCGCGCTGTGGAGCGCCTTGAATGGAAATGCTATATGCGCAGGATTTTGTTCAACAGAAAAGGATAAAGTTAACAAGCAGCCAAGATATAAAGGAACAAGTTAAAAAAGAGACAAGGTTTTTAAAGTGGTTCGGCACGAAAATGCCTACGTCCACTGATTCTCTTTGTTAATTCACTTCATATGGGCAGTACAAGTTAAGAAAAGTATCGACGGAGGTGTTGGATGTTCCACGCCCTCTGGAACACCTCTCCGTCCACTGTTGACAAAATATAAGCTCCATTGTGGAGATCTTTATGAATTACATATGGTCCATCCCAGATTGGATCTAGTGCCCCGGGGCAAGGGAAGATTCGCTTGAGGACAAGATCTCCTTCTTGTAAGGTACGATGCTTGACTTTGGAGTTGTAGTGTGCTACCACTTTCTGCTTGTGGGCTACTGCTTTGAGGGCTGCATCATTTCTTCTCTCCTCAATTAGATCCAAAGACATGTGAAGGAGTTCTTCGTTCTCTTCTGGGTTATAGTGGATCCTACGGTGGGAAGGCACGATGGTTTCAACTGGGAGCATAGCCTCCGATCCGTATGCCAAAGAGAAAGGGGTATGCCATGTTGATGTTCTGAAAGATGTGCGATAGGCCCACAGTGCCGTAGGGAGTTCATCCACCCAAGCGCCCTTTGACTTTTCGAGCTTCTTTTTTATTAGAGTTTTCAGAATATTGTTGACGGCTTCGACTTGTCCGTTTGCCTGGGGATAAGCTACGGATGAGAAGATCTTGTGAATTCCGTGCTCTTGGCACCAGTTGGCGAACTCCTCGCTGTCAAACTGAAGTCCATTATCCGATATAATTTTGAATGGGACTCCGTACCTGCATAGAACATTTTTGATCAAGAAGTTAATAACTTTCGCTGATGATACTTTATTTAGGGGTTCTACTTCCACCCATTTTGTGAAATAGTCGACTGCCACTATAGCATATTTGGCCCCGCCTCGGCCCATTGGCAGTTCGCCGATTAAGTCAATTCCCCATACTACAAAGGGCCAAGGGCTGGTCATTTGAGTAATCTCAGTGGTTGGTAGCCGTGGAATCTTAGCAAACTTCTGGCATCTGTTACATTTTCTGATGAAATTTAAGGCGTCCTTGCTTAAGGTGGGCCAGAAATATCCATATCGAAGTATCTTTTTTGCCAAAGTCTGCCCTCCGTTGTGATCTCCGCAGCTTCCTTGATGAATGTTGGATAATATTTCCTTGGCTTCCCTTCCAGCGACACACCTTAATAAGGGGTTAGAGAAACCGCGCCGATAGAGGGTGTCCTCTTGTATTGTGTAGCGTGAAGCTTTCCTCAAGATTTTCTTGACTTCGTTACGCCCGTCGGGTAGTGTGCCACTTTGTAAGTAGTCTCGGATGGGAGTCATCCAAGTTGCTTCTTCGGTTGCAGCTATCAGATTCACTTGCTCAAAACTTGGGGTCAGTTGCTTTGAGATGGCTACTGCTCCGAAAATAGCGTCGTCTCTCATGCTAGCTTGCTTCGCTAATTCGTCAGCCTCTTGGTTCTCTTCCCGAGGGATGTGTTTGACTAAGTAGTGGTCCAATCGACTAAGAAGTAACTTGGTCTTCTTTAAATATGCTATGAGTCGTTCTTCTCGAGCCTGGAATTCTCCTAGTATTTGATTAAAAATAAGTTGAGAATCGCTATGAAGACACAAAGAATTGGCTCCGATTTCCAAGGCAAGTTCTAATCCAGCTGTCACTGCTTCATACTCTACATCGTTGTTGGTGGCAGCGAATTCCAACCTTATAGCATGGTGCAGATTATTTCCCCTGGGAGTAATTATTACCACACCTGCCCCCGAGCCTTGTTCGTTTGATGCACCATCCACAAAGAGGTTCCACTTGATGTCTTCTGCTATTTCTGATTGCTCCTCACCTTCGCTGGTAGTGAATTCGGCAATGAAATCGGTCATGGCTTGCCACTTGATGGCGGTGCGAGGATGGTAGGTAATATCATATTGACTTAGTTCAATGCACCATTTAAGTAGTCGCCCAAAAGTGTCGGGACGATGGAGTACCTGCCTCAGCGGTTGATCGGTCAGAACTCTGATGGAATGGGATTGAAAACAGTGTCGCAGTTTTCGTGATGCGATTAGTAGACAGTATGCTAGCTTCTCAAGTTTAGGATATCTGACTTCTGCCCCTGTAAACCTCTTACTTACAAAGTATACTGGCCGCTGCGTGCGGTTGTCTTCTCTTATCAAAGCAGCGCTTAGAGCATGAGATGATACAGCAAGGTATAGGTATAACTCTTCGCTATCGTTTGGAGACGAGAGTACCAGCGGTTTCTGGAGGTGTTCGATTAAGTTAAGGAAAGCGGTTAAGCATTCGTCAGTCCATTCGAACTTTCCTTTGTCCTTCTTTAGAGCTTCGAAGAAGGGGACGCACTTGTTCGTTGCTTTGGAGATGAATCGGCTTAGGGCGGCCACTTTTCCATTCAGGCTTTTCATTTCCTTTCGAGTGGAAGGTATTTTGATATCTTTTAGAGCTCGGACTTGTTCAGGGTTTGCTTCAATCCCTCTGGCATGGACGATGAATCCCAAGAACTTTCCTGATGATACTCCGAAGGAGCATTTTAGAGGATTAAGTTTCATTCCATACTGGCGAAGTACTTGAAACATCTCGCCCAGGTGGCTTACGTGATCGTCAGCTTTCCTTGACTTTACCAGCATGTCATCCACATACACTTCCATAGTTTGTCCTATTAGCCTTGCAAACATCTTGTTGACGAGGCGCTGGTAGGTGGCTCCTGCGTTTTTAAGTCCAAAAGGCATTACCTTATAGCAGTACAAACCCCTGTCAGTGATGAAACTAGTGTGGTCTTGATCGGGAGCATGCATAGGAATTTGGTTATATCCTGAGTATGCGTCCATAAAGGATAAGAGTTCGTGCCCGGCCATGCTGTCTACAAGTTGATCGATTCGGGGAAGTGGGAAGCAATCCTTCGGGCAGGCGTCATTTAGGTTGGAGAAGTCAATGCATGTTCGCCACTTCCCATTAGCCTTCTTTACCAGTACCGGGTTGGCGATCCACTCTGGGTAGATGGCTTCTCGTATGAAGTCATTGGCAAGTAGATTTTTTACTTCTTCATCGAGGGCTGCTGATCGTTCTGCCCCCATACTTCTCTTTCTTTGTTTTACGGGCGCCTTGGTAGGATCAATGTTTAGTACGTGGCATGCTATGTCAGAAGAGATTCCGGTCATGTCAGCATGTGACCATGCAAATACATCCAAGTTGTGGCGGAGAAAGTCAATGAGTTGTTCCTTCAACCCTACTTTTAGTTGGGACCCGATTTTCAATAGTCTACTCGAGTCATGTTTGTCTACAGATACAAATTCCATAGCCTCTGCAGGCTCGGCGGTGGCCTCCTCCTCTTTGTCCCTAGGGTCTAATTCATTGAAAGGGTCGCTGGTATATCGAAGAAGAGGGGCTTTCTTTAGTTGCTATGCTTCCAAACTTTTTGTGCAGAGGGCAACCTCTACACTCTTCCTTTTATCCTTCCTGTGGTTGTTGCGAAGTTCGGTTACACAGCAGTCTCGAGAAACGTCCTGGTCTCCCTCTACTTCCCCTACTCCATTGTCCGTTGGAAATTTCATCTTTAGGCACCATGGGGCCAGGACGATTTGGAAGTCAGACAAGGCTGGCCTTCCTAAGAAGGCGTTGTAGGCCGAGTGGTTTTCTATCAGCACAAATGTTTGTTTCCGTACAACGGAGCGGGGATGACTTCCAATTTCAACAAAGAGGTCCAGTTGCCCGAGGGGCATCTTGGCATGTCCAGTGAAACCGTGTAGTGGTTTATTGTAGGGAGAAACGTCCTTTATTGATAGTTTAATTTTGTCGAATGCATGCTTGAATAAGATATTTACTGAGCTTCCAGTGTCTACTAGAATTCGGAAAACTTCGGCTGGACCGAGCCGGGCAGAGATAACCATGGGATCCATGTGAGGGTATTGCCTTCCCTCTAGGTCACGCCTACTGAATGTGATGTCATCACTCTCTTTCCGCTTTGGGTGGCGTTCTTCTATAACAGAATTAACACAGTCTTCATTGTTTCTAAGCGACTTTCTATATCTTTCCATCTCTGTCCAGCTTCTGTCGGCGATGTGCGGTCCTCCCGAGATGGTATGGACCACTATCTTCTCTTGACTGGAGCCGCTAGTGTTGCGATTTCCTCTGCCTATCTCTGGTGAGGGTAGCCTTGGGTTCTCATTGGCAAGAGCTAGAGTCCTGTTCTGCCTTTTACATAGCGTTCCAGTCTCTTCCTTCTGATGTTTTCTTCAATCAAGTCCCGGAGATGATGGCATTCATTGGTATCATGCCCGTGTGATTCGTGGAAGCGGCAGAACTTTCCAAATTTCTGCGCGTTATCTGATTCCTTCTTGTATGGTGGGCGTTTGTATCTAACTTCGTCTTGGGTGGCAAGGCAGATGTTTTCGATGGTTTCATTCAAAGGAGTGTAAGTGTCGAATCTCGGTCCTGGCCGATATAGGCGCTTTTCTCCCTTCTTGCCCCCAGCATTGTCTTTAGAATCATTTCTTCGAACATCCTTCGCTGCAGCGGGCGTGCTGCCGTGAGCTGCCTTATTTTGCTGCCCTGACTGCCCCTTAGTGGCAGCGTCTTCAAGCCTCATATATTTCCCGGCTTCATGGAAGAAATCGGGTAAAGTAGTTGGTTTTTCTTTTGTCAATCTTCTAGCAAATTTAGTATCCGGATGCACACCACTACAGAGGGCCATTAAGACAAGCTTCTCATCGGCATCTTGGACTACGGCCGCTGCGGCATTGAATCGGGTTAAATATTGTTGCAGCTTCTCTCCAGGTTTCTGTTTGATACTGGATAAGGAATAAGCGTCCTTGGGTTGTTCCACATGAATGCGGAACTAGCTAATAAACTTTTCTTTCAACATCTCCCATGAGCTGATGGATCCTTGGGGTAGATGGCAGAACCAGGAGGTAGCTAGATCTGCTAAGAATAGTGGAAAGCATTTGCACAGTACTCCTTCTGTTGCCCCGCTCATGAGCATATGCTGTGTGTATCTCTGTAAGTGTACAACGGGGTCAGAGGTTCCTTTGTAAGGTTCCATTGTTGGCATTTTTCATTCTCGGGGGGTGATGGCAATTTCAATATTGCGGGCGAAGGGGCTGGTTACCCTAGCGCCTATCCCTCGATCTCTTTGATCCCGTTGGACGCACTCTCTGAACACCGGACGAAGGTCAACTGTGGGACTGATTACGTCCAGATGACCTGTAGGGATGGTATCGTCTATCATTCCTGATATTTTCCAGTGGCTGTCTTTGATCTTCTGGGAGCATGCTAGGGTCAGCTACAGTTGGCCCTTGCCTTGATCTTCCCCTGCTAGGTTCTGATCTAAGCACTTCCTCGGGTCCAACTTCGGGCAGGACTCTAGCTCGGCCCCGTTCACTGGTGTTTCCGTGGTTAGGCAGTACGACAGGCTCAGCCACAGTTGACCTTCGTCCGGTACCTCCCCCGTTGGGTTCGGTTCCAAGCATTTCCTCAGGCCTAACTTCGGGCTGTGCTCGATCTCGGCTCCTACCATGGCCGCTTCTGTCGTTAGCTCCTTCGAAGAAGGAAGATCTTTGCTGTCTCTGAGATCCTCCAGACTGGGACTCACCCCATGATTCGGTGTTGCGGTTGGACTCTTCAGCATCCCTTAAGCGTGACATGAGATGGTCCACCAAGGCTTCCTGCTGGGATGTGAAGCGATTAGTCACTTTAGCCATAACCCTGTCTAGATCTGCCCTAGTAATTTCTACAGGCTGTTCTGTGGCAGGAGTTGTCGGATTTGCCTGACCTTCATTTGGTACTGCTGTTGGAAGGGGACGACTTACTCGATCTGTGACCACTGGATCTGGAAGACTGCTGGTTGCGATGTTCTTTCCTTTGTTAACATCTTTCTTCTGCCTGGGAGGCATGTTTTCCAAGCAATGAACGACGCTGTCAGGAAGAAGGTTAAGTGGGAGAAGCTGAAGCTACGAGCTTCTCCCTCTCAGTGAAAGCACCAAAAATGTTTGCACAAAAAATGGGCAAACACCTCCAAGTCGTATGATTTAGTTGATTTTGCGTTGTTTTTAGTGATCTGGGTGATTTATGCAAATATGTAAAAAAGCAGGGACTAAACTGTAAAAGACACGCAGATTTATAGTGGTTCAGCCAGAATGTGCCTACGTCCACTTTATATATTATTTCTCCTTTCTTGATCAGATTACAAGTACAAAGCTTTGATACAAGTATATGAAAGTTGTTTGAAAGTTCTATCCGTGCTTGAGCTCTCCAAACTCTCCCCCATTGTTGTACCTCTGCCCCTCTATTTATAGAGTGAGGCTGGGGACAGAGGTCTTGGATGTATATAGCTGCTGGTGGGCCTGGGCTGATGCGATCTGGCCTGGCAGCGTTGATCCGGTACGCCTTGGTCCGGTTGTGAGTGGATGGAGTTTGTATCGGTGGGAGTTTGGTTCGGCAGGCGAACTTGATTCGGTGGGATCTGGTTCGGTAGGCAGGGGAAGGAGTTGGTTCGGTGGGATCTGGTTCGGTAGGCAGGGGAAGGAGTTGGTTCGGTGGGATCTGGTTCGGTAGGCAGGGGAAGGAGTTGGTTCGATGGGATCTGGTCCGGTGTGCAGTTTGGTGGGCTCTGGTCCGGTGTGTAGGGGAAGGAGTTGGTTTGGTAGGATCTGGTCCGGTGTGCAGTTTGGTGGGCTCTGGTCCGGTGTGTAAGGGAAGAAGCTGGCCCGGTCCAAATTTACTCAACAGTCTTAGCGAACCATCCGCCTTCGTGGAAAATACTACCAGTTCTCCCCACTCTGAAATACTTCTCCTAATAAAGCCATTCTATAATGACTTAGAAACCTACTTATCAAATTCCCATCTTTACTATAGAGCCATATGCCTAAGCGGCATCATAATAGGCTGGCGTCCTTTTTGAGATCTATCCCGAATTCAATCTAGCAACGGGGTGGAAGACTAGAAACTTCTTCAAATACATCGAGAAATTCTCGCACCATAAGGATAGATGAAAGGTCATCTTATGATGGGCTAAACGAACACAAATAGCTCAAAATTACAATTTTATCACGCATATAACACACAACCAGGTCATGCCCTCCGCCATTCATCAATTGAACCACTCTCCTATCGTAGTACAAAACTACACCATATCATGTCATCTAATCCATCCCTAAAGTCATTCCATGCCTCACAAATCCTAATACATACGCGTTACAATGAAACTCCACACTAGTAACTACCAATTCCAAGTCATGGCAAACCTTAGTAAGAATAGTCAATCCTATAACAGGATTCGATATCTAAACATATTCATGCACAATGTGAGGTTTTAGGCCCAAACTTTCTAGTAATGCACTTTTTCTAAATGAATTCAATGCTTCAGTGTCAAACAATATATGAATAGGAGAATCAACTAATAGTAACACACCTTCCATTATGATCTGCTTGCCTTTCTCTACAGCAATTGATGGAATAATATGAGTAGTGGGAACAGCTTCCAGTGCATATGCCTTAAACCACCTATCTGTCTTTCATCAATGCTAGATAGTTAGGCTTGATATGCCCCCATCTAATTGCATCCACAACACTTAACCCTAATGAGATCCATCATGCAGTGCTTTGTGATATGTCCAGTCTTATGACAATTAAACATTTGCCGCCTTCTTATTCTTTCCTCTTTGTTGATTATTTCCTTTACGCTTTCCAAAATTATTCTACTTCATCCCCTTTTAGGTTGCTCCTTAGATGTCTCTCCCTTCATGGCATTCAATAAAGCAGGCTCAACAAATTCTCATAGATATCTCCATGTGGTACTTAGTTTAATGCCATCTCCCTTAGAGATGCATTTATTCCATTAGCAAACCTCATCGCCTTTTTAAACGGGACATTAACTACCTCATACCCAAACCTTGATAATTCATTAAACTTGTTTACATGCTTAAAACTATCAATTCACCCTACTTCAGGTTGATAGACCTCTCCATCATACATCCTTTCTCCACCTTAGAAACAAGCTTTATCTCAAACTTCCTTTTAAACAGATCCCAAGTGATATCCCTCACATTCACCTTAGTTGTAACAGTCTACCTCCACACACCAGCTCTTGCTTTAGATGGCATGCGACTAAACTCCCCTTCTCTACATACTTAATCCCAATAATGTAAAATTTTCCTCATACATGCTTAGCCGTGCCTTAGTCTCTACATAAAACTCGTTCCATTAAAATCTTCCCACGTAAGCTGACAAAATCCTTACACTTCTTGATGAAATCGCCAGTAGGAGGTTGGCTAAGGGGAACTTCTATGGTTGCAGTAGTAGTAGGTACAGTTGGAGTCTCATTAACCTGACTCTAAGCTTGCACCATAAGGCGGAACAAAGTAGAAATGTTCACGCTGGGAATGTTCAATGGGTCAAGTTCGGCTTCATTCCAATTGTAGCCCTTGCTCTAGTGGCCTTTGTGGAATTAATCATCCCCAGTTATCTGAAAAATGGGTTACATTAGTACTTTCCTATAAAATCAAATAATAGACTAGAACATTAAAAAGGTGTATATGTATGAATTTCTATTATTTATAGAATACAATTACAAATTCACTCTCTTATACGTGAATTATTGTTTTGCTCTAATACTAAATGTAATAATCTATTATTTTCAGACATCTGGTTTCCGACATAAAACGATAACTTTGACCGGAGAAGTCGAAATACAATGGATCGTTAGGCGATTGATATGAGAGAAAAAACATAAGCTATCTATTTTATCTTTCAGAACTCACAGCGGAAGGAGCACAAAATATATTAGTTAAATAACACTATATCATTTACAAACCAATCCATACGTAGTTTTTACATATCACTGATATATCAACATAAATCCAAATCCATATAATGCACTATCTTATTTATATATACGTCATCACGCACACACAAATATACATAATACGCCTTCATCGCCTAAATCTCCAACGTCATCATGATCTAACCTGTCTCCATCAACCTATCACATACCATAAACAAGGGAAACATGGTGGAGAGGGTGTTAGACACAAAGTCTGGTGAGTGAATATAATTAAATTCAACATTTACTACACTTGTTTTATAATATAACATGATCAAAAATGATAAGCTACCACATCAATATACATTTATGTTTATATTCAACTCGTAATAATTCCAAAATACAATTTGTATTAACAGAGTTCATATAGTCGTGTTACTATATTCATTCTAAAGTGAGGTGACTAAATTTACACTCTTCCGTACAATAGTTGTATAGTCGTATCATGAATAAACTAGACAAGCTGTGATCCCGTTGTACCTAATAACAATTGTATTATAGCCAATCTGCAACATTTAGAGTCATACTCCTTTGCATTCCAGCTCTATTCCTACTCAACAACTAAACTAAGTCATATTACATATAAACATCGCCACATTAAGACATGTGATATCCGTGTACTAAAACACATTGTATTTAGGCTAGGGTACGTCTTCTGTCCCTTCACTCGGTCGTACACACTTAAGAAATCCAACACGAGCCTCTAATTTTATATTCAGCCTATATTATGCCAAGGTTCAATTTACAAAAATAACTCAATGACCGATGCGTTGGTGTAGGCTACTAGTCAACCGGTGTACATGCCGATGCACAATTCTAGGCTGTGTATATTTTTGCTTATTTTCATTTTTATTTCTTTGTTTTGGTAATTTCTTAGTCTATTAATTTCATACTTAAGTAACATACTTTCATGGTACACCTTACTATATTTTTCCATAAATTTTTTTCATCATTTGCTATTTTTAAGTAATAATTCCTCGACTTTCACATATTAGAATACACTACATAAATTCATATATATATGTATATATATAGTTTAAGTTAAAAATAAAAAATATATTCCATACTCAAATATATATACTAAATTTACAAAACCAAATCTTAGTTTCTAACCTATATTATATATATATATATAATGTATATATTCACACATACACATTATCATAATTTATTTCATTTTCGCTAAATAAATCATATTTATATAAATATACCTCTATAAATACTTTGTCACTAGATTATTTTCATCATTTTCTATTTATATATATAAATGAATGTAATAACCCGCTATTTTTAGACCTTTGGCTTTTGACATAAAATGGTAACTTTGACTAGAGAAGTCGAAAAACAATGGATCGTTAAGTGATTGATATAATAAAATAATTAGAAGTTCTCTAGTTTGTATTTCAAAACTCACAAGGAAAGGGACACAAAATACAATAGTTAAATAACACTATATCATTTCCAAACTAATCCATACGTAGTTTCTAAATATCACTTATATATACAACATAAATCCAAATCCATATAATACACCAAGTATCTTATTTATATACATGGCATTACATACACATACTAATATACATAACACGCCTTCGTCCTTTGAACTCTAATGTTGTCATGGTCCAACCTATCCACATCAACCTACCACATATCATAAACAATGGAAACATGGTGGAGAGGTAGGTCAGACACACAGTCTGGTGAGTGAATATAACCAAATTCAACATTTACTATACTTGTTTCATAATATAACATGACAAAAATTATAAGCTACCATATCGTTATATAGTTTTATTCAACTCATATCAATTTCGATATATAATTCATATTCATAGAGTTTCATATAGCTGTGTTACTATAAAATAAGTTGACTATATTCACATTCATCTGTATGGTAAGTTGTATAGTCGTATCATACATAAACCAAGCAAACCGTGAACCACGCTATACCTAATAACAATTGTGTTGCAGCCAACCCGTAACATCTAGAGTCAAGATTCCTCCCATTCCTGCTCTACTCCTATTCAATAGCTAAACTAAGTCATACTACTTGTAGACATCACCCCACTAACGCATGCGATATCCGTTTACTAAAAAACATTGCCACTTATGCTATGGTATATGTTATACCCCTTCACTCGGTCGAATGCACCGAGGAAATCCGACACAAGCCTCTAATTTTATATTGTGACCTATATTAGGCCCACGTTCAATTTACCAAAAAAATCGATGACTGATGCATCGGTGTAGGCCATCGATCCACTGATGTACATGCAGATGCACATTTCTAGATTTTGTATATTTTTGTGCATTTTCATTTTTATTTCTTCATTTTGGTAATTCCTTAGTCTTCTGAATTCATACTTATGTAACATACATTCATAGTACAGCATAATATATTTTTCCATAAGTTCTTTTCATTATTTGGCATTTTTAAATTATAATTCCTTAACTTTCATATATTAAAATACGCTATATAAATTCATATATATATAGTTTAAATTTGAAATAAAAATATATTCCATACTCAAATATATGTACTAAGTTTCCAAAAACCAAATCTTAATTTTAAGCCTATAACACACACACACACATTTTTACCATTTGTTGTATTTTCACCAAAGTAAATCATATCTATGTAAAATATACCTCTATAGATTGGAAATAAATTTCCTAAATGCATATAAACATGTACTTTAACTTCATAAATTATTTTCATGCCATTTTGATATGATTATATGTACCAAATCATTAACATACAATTTCTAGGCTTCTTTTCACATAACATGAAATATATACATATATATTCATATAAATTAAATTAAATTACATAAACTACTTTTTAAACCTGAAATCTTTATATTTAATCTCAAAAATAGTATTTATATCAATTTGATATGTTTAAATGTTCCAAAATCTTTAAATTCATAGTTTTGGACTACTTTTGCACATACATGAAATACACTCATATTAATTCATATAAATTGTATAAAAATGTATAAAAATTATAAACAGGTCTATCAATATCATATTTCATTTAAGATATATATATATATATATATATATATATAAATTATCATCATTTTACTATGATTTCATCACATACATATCTCCAATTTGCCAGATTTTGCATATAATATTCACATATACATTATATAATTACAGTAATCCACTTTATTACCCAAAAACCATTCATTAATCAAGTTAGGCAAGATGTCTAGAAATGACAAAGATAAATTTTGAAATTTATTACTTATTTACCAAATTAAATCATATTAAACTATGAAATCAAGTGAGTAAACGTAGAATTTAGGTAAATCCACTCACTCTAGTCAAATCCTCTCAATTCCAAGCCTCCAGCCTCACTTTCCTTTAGTGTATTGAGATAGAATTTCTTTCAATTCATTATTCTAATACTGCTTATGACTCCTACGTGCTTGTCCTTGCTTCTCTCTTCAATTTGGAGTTTCAATCTTAATTTGGTTTAGAATTTTAGAATTCAAGGTTGATCAAAGCGTTTGGGAAAGAAAAAGAAAGAAATGGAAAATTAGTTTCTAAAATAAAAATGAGGTATGCATTTCTGTTATAATCCAGAGTAGTAAGAAAACCTCTGAACCGCCCAGTTTTAAATTTGAATTCAAATCGCATAGCGTCCATTAGATTCGATAAAGTTTCCGAGCGTATGTCCTTCATACGAACATCAAATGATATAAGTAAATATACCATGCCAATAAAAAAAATGAGACAATCACAATGGTGCTTGTTTCATCACAAAATTCCAATGTTTATAAAAATGACTATTTTGTCCATTTTTGGAAAAATGACAAAAGTACCCTTATAATAATTTTAAAAAATTTCGAGGTATTACAAAATTGAGAAATTTGACTACAGGTATTGAGATGTTTGGTTTGGTCCTATATTCATATATAAATTTGGGTTTAGACGTCTAAAAATAAATCCAAATGTTTGAACAATGTTTGAATTGAACTAATTCCTTTCTATTTCTTGTTTATTGATATCCAAACGACTAAAAATAAATTTAGATGTCTGAACCAAGGTTTCTAGGTTTATTTTCTTATTTATTTTATTTGCCTTCTTCGCAGATTCAAGTATAGACGAAAGAGCTGGTTTTTAACAGTATTTTGGGTAAAGTTTTCTATTTTTGTTTATACATGAGAATTTTTTTATTCTCTATAATTGTAGATAACAGTTCAATCGATTACCTATGAATATTTTAACCACAAATCTATGTATATCTCAAGGTTAATGGAATTATTTCAACTACTCCTTATTATTCCAAAATTAACCCAATATTATTATATATAAATTGGTATTTACAGAATTGGAGGTGAATTCTACCAGTTTACCCTTTCCCAAGTTCCAAATATTATTTTATTAAATTATCATCTAAGGTTTTCCCATCATTTCCACTCTTATAGGTTCATAACTGAAATTATCAATTCATATAGATTCTAAGTCGAAATTATCATTCTAAATTCAAAAATCATATTTTTGACCTAGGTAGAGTTATAAAGGAAATTAAATACTTGTTTAACATCACAACACATCGTAGTCAATCCACTTACCTTAAAGAGTCGTTCGATGAAATCCCTCTTCTAATCATATTCGAATTCAATGCTTCTCTTCCTTTGTCTAGCTTGTTGATTTTGTTTCTCCTTTTTTATAATTTGGTGTCTCAACTCTTCGATTAATTTGCTTCTCCCTCTCTCTGTCTCTATTTTTATTTGATTTTTTATTATTTAGAAATTAGAGAAGGATTTAGGAAATTGGTATTTAGGTTAAGAAGTTTGGAGGGGAAAGAAGAAAAAACGTACAGAATTAAAGAGGCAGCAGCAGGGTTAGACTGAAAGGAGTGCGTCTTGGCTTTATATTTATAGGTGAAGTCTTTAGGGAAAATTATTTGTTTATTCATATATCACTTATCCTTATGTATACCCAAAAATTTCTTTCATTTTATTTCCTTAAAGAAATAATGCTTATAAGAAAATAATGTTTATATTCTCGTCATTAATGTCTTTAATTATAATTCATATCAATATCGTTTATTATATTTCAAATTAATGCCATTTATTGATATTCCACATATATATTGTTATTGACTATTGTAGGGAATCATTGATTGATATTCAAATGCATGTGCATGTATATATATCTGTATATATACATTGACATAAATTCGGAACCTTAGTTTTATTAGAAATTGCTCAATCAACTTGCAATTAATTGGTATTATCTTTCCAAAATAAAAAATTGGATTTACCCTTATTCTTTACAAATAAAAATATAACATACATTTTACCTTAATAAATGCGTTCTTTTCATAACTATATTGTTATCTTCTCCTTTTAAAAATATGTAATATTTCCTTCATTAGATGCATTTGTTGTTTCTATAAATTTATTATTACATTCTCTTTCTAATATACGTATCATATCCTTTCATTAATTATAGTAATAATTTCATCATCATGTTAATTAATGCTTTCCTCTTGAAGCGGCTTCAGTTTTGTGCATGTAATAACCTTTCCTCCTTTTTTGTTAATGCACATAAAATCATTGTATCCATTTTAGAGTAATTCAAACGTATTCGATTAATTACTTAATAAATAAGTTTTGATTTATTCTTGTAAATAATTTTTAAACTTAGTTTCAAAATAGGCGTAAAACTCAAAATGCGCACCATGGTCAACATTCCGTATCTTCTTTATCCAATATATGTTTTCGATATATTATATATGAATTTGGGATAGAAAAATCTCCTTTACGCAATGTAAAAGCTAGGTTTCACAAATTTGTTTATCTGTAGAAGTTTAGTTGTTCAGTCTTATGTAGAAATACCAAAATGCCCATTCTAGTTAATTAATTATTTTATTAAAAATATGAAAAAATGCAACACTTAGACTCAACGATAAAATAGTAACCATGTGTATGTGTAATACATACACTCAAACTACATCGCATACAAGGCATCCAAATAAAGCATCCAAATAATTCATCAAACATATATGTTTCTTAACATTTCTTGGGTATAAGATATGATATCCATACAGGTATTAACTATAAGCTGAATCCAAGAAGCAATATACATCAATAACAAAATAGGTTAATAATACATTGAAATGATAAAATAAATGCAAGCAACAACGTGTATCCATTAATCAATAGATGTCATGGATATGACATGTAAATAATGCATAATACTAATGCAACTTTGAATGAATGCAAGGTCATGGCATATAGGCATGGATGCAAATCATCTTAAAATATATTGATGACTTCTATATGTATACAAAATGATATATAATGGGTCAAGTTGATATATAATGAGTCTAGTCATATCTCAAAACACAAGCCATGCAACAAAGTATATCATACCATCTAATTTCCTAACTTAACAACAATAATCTATTGCATCATTTCATCCATACCTAAACAAATAAATCATCCTAAATAATAAGCAAATGGAAAAATATTTCACTGAAGAGTTGAAACAAGAAGACTGAATTCTCTCCTCCACTTTCCAAGTACTCTCAATTGGATCATTCTTCCATCCTTAACTTATCGACTTTATTATAGCCAAATAAACTCGGTCCAAATCATTGCAAATGTACGTGCAATGGTATAATTTAGCAATCTATGCTACTAATCTAGATAAACTGATGGTCGCATGCACCATAATCGATAACTTGAGCACAAGAATGGCCCATTGGAAATTTAGCCTCATGCAACTCTCAGTGCACATACATTATGCCTTAAATCATCCTAGTAGTATATCGATCACTTCATCTTCTGCATACTAAGGTAAGAAAACACAAAAGTGGATGGTGTCTCTCCTAGTATCTAATTACTTTAACTATTACTATTCTTCATTTTCATCTAAGAAAATATTATGTTTTAAACTTGTAAAAATAGCATAATTCCTCTTCTAATTTCGAGTTAACTTAAGCTGTGTCGTTTAAATTATGATATTGCTTTCCCATTCTTCCAACAATTATGATGCTAAGGTATCAAATTACTAGTCTACAAGAATTTTATCCTAAGTTCTATAACATAGAAGCAATAATCATTCAAGCATTTAAGCAACATAATCCTATTCTATTTACTTATTCAAACATAGCAAAAAAAATCCTAAATCTAGGTGAAGTCCTAATTTAAGTTAAATCCTAATCTAAAATTATTTAGCATTAAAAGTAATTAACTAGGTGACAAATCGTTCACGTGCAACAGTTATGCAACACATACCATTTACTCTTAAGTCAGTCGATAGTTCTTGATAGTTTTCTTAAATAAATAGTCTCTTTCCAATTAAAGGATTAATTGAAAAGATTCCTACCATCCTCTTCTCAAAATCTTACCAAAACCTTTAAGTCTTATTTCCCATGAAAATTGCCTCTACATCCACAATGCTTGCAAAAATAATATCGTTGAATTAATGAGAATTCAAATTCTTGAATTAGCCATTCCTTATGTAATCTTAATTACAGCTTAATCTAGGATACCTTTTCAGCTTAAACTTCCAAAATTTTCTATTTTTTATCCAATCACATTAATGTGATATTTCTTAAACATCACTTCTCACCATTTTTCTACAACTATTTTATGGTTGGGATAACTCAAGATGAAATGGTGTCTCGCCATATTAATCCAATAGACATAATATTCAATATTTAAATAATATTGTACCCAAAACTCATCTAGGAACATCTAAAATGAACGATGTCCTCGCCTAGTGAACATGAAATTGAACTCATGTCACATCAGTCCCAAGTAACGTACTTGCAGTTGCGACGATAACTCAAGCATTAATACATTATAAATACCGCCATAGAACGTATACTGTAAGACGACAAACTACTTGCCCAGTACCCATTTCTTTCTAAGCCAAAAGCAACATGTGTGGCGTATAACGTTGCATGACATGTCGAATCAACAACACCCATCCATAAATGATTCAAATTGTCTATTTCTTCCGATGATGTTAGAATAACTAATAGTTCAGGACTTATGATCAATATACAACTCCTTTGGCTTAATAAAAGCATGGTCACATTTCGAGTTCCTCAAGAAAACTAAATTCTTCCTGGCAAGGCGTGTTAGGGGCATAGAAATCATTGCGAAGTCTTTAACGAATGTTTTAGCTAGCCAAACTAAGGAAACTTCATACCTCCTCAGCATTCTCTATTACAGTGATATATCTTAGCTTACTCTTTCCTTTCTTTAAAATTAAACAAGTATTTTCCAAAGATCTTCCAAACCTTCTCGTGCTATGATTAGGCAAATCAAACCGTATTTGGGTAGAAAAAACAAAATGGTGTTCACTCTTTACAGAAAACTCAATTTGGTATCCTACCCTTCCACATCGAACATTGATTAGGAAGGCCACCTGTAACAACCTGCACCTCCCAACACACCGATCCAAAGTCGAATGTGACTTTCGAATTGCATCATACTGGGAAATACAAGCTGTTGGGATTTTAAAACCTTAGAGACCATAGTTACAAGAGTAAGTTATAAGACATTCTACACTTTTAGATCTAACAGTAGAAAGAATTAAAATATAAGTAGACAAAATAGACATCTTACAAAAACAGTTTCTAAAATACTTATTTTACATATACACTATTTTCAAAGTACGATATAAGCTTTACATACATTTAATACGACAGGTGACTACAAGATGAATAATAAAATGATATAAGAACTCCAATGTGAAGCTCTTTTCTCCACGTACTATGCCCATTAACCAGTCATCTTGTGGTGGGAAAATAACAAGGAGGGGGTGGGTTAGACAAAAGTTTGATGAATGAGTATAAGTTTAATATATGATGATCATATGCAGTTAATTATTTTATTACTCTAAGTGATATACGACATTCTACAAGTGCCCATTAACTCGTAAAGTCTAATACCTAAGGATTCTTATCTAACACAAAGTGTGGAAGTACAAATCGAGCCTCACACTAATGATCGGCCAGCACTTCTAGAACTATCCAATATGAAAATACTGCCCATAGGCAATTGTGGGAACTACACTCCTGTAAATACCTATACCATCACTACGCCTAAAGAGGGAGAACACCAAAAGAAAACTCCATGTGTGACTCATCGTATGCACACATGTTCATCTCTCGATCGTGGTGGAAAAATGCTTTTTATCGTGCTGTGTTGGTGTCCACCTGTACCATGCCACGTCAAAACCATGCATATCAGGACTACCGTTAGTATTGGGCTCCTTTTTACTAAAGTCACTTATCATGCTACACCGAGCCTAATTGTTCTTTAGAATCTATTGTTAGTACTGGGCTCACTCATCCGATGTCTCCATCAGTGTTAGGGTCCACTACGGAACACCCTTTGACTGTCTGTGAAATACATCGCCCTAGTCAACTCTTACTCTTATTTGGGTATTTAATTGTTACCCAAACCGCGATGACCTATTGTCCTTTGATAGGGAACTGGCTTCCTAACTGTATATAACATGTGCACTTAGCCCAAAATAGGCTAAAACTATCAATTTTCCATGTATATATTTTTAAAAAAATATATATAATTTATATTCTTTAACTTGGGCCTTAGGCCGAGATTCAAACACGCAATTTACGTTGCGAACGGTCGACTGCTGGACCTAACCGGTCGACTTTTAGAGTTCCATGGTTGACTGGTCACATACTAAAATTAGGGTTTTCTGAAATTTTTAACCGTGGATTATTATATTGTATAATTCATGCCATTAGACCAGTCCATGTTTCAATTTGAAATTCAATTTAGGGTTTACTGATTTAGGGTTTAAAAATTTAACTGTAAAAGAGGTGTATACAACAATATTAAGTTAACAGATTACTATGATTTTTATTTTAAGACTATATATTACAATTTAGGGTTTTTACAACTTAAGTAATACAAAGGGTGTACTTGCATCAAATTAGGTTTAACAATTTATAGATTTTAATCTAGTATTTTACATATTTCAAATTAGCTTTCAAATATCCTAAATCAAATAAAATAGCTAACTGTAATAATCATCTTACAAAAATTGTTCCCACTCCCCTCAAGCTTAAGCTCTTCCTATCCGCTTTTGCTTGAGAATCGTCCCTCCATATGTTATCATCGCTTGCTCCGCCGTGACTCAAACGCTTGTGTTCTTCTAGGTTTATTTTATTTCATTTTTTAAGAGTTTTTAGAGTGAGGGAAGAGGATAAATTTTGGAAGAGTTTGTTTATTGCAAAGAGTGTGTGAGAATTAGGGTTAGAATAAACTAGAATTTATAGAGGTTGGAATTAGCTTAGACCGTTAGAACTAGGTTAATGAATATTTTCTGAAATCAAGTTCGCTCATCAATAATGTTGTTGCAAAGTAATCGATCGGGTCCGTTTAAACACGTCATAGGAAATTCAGAATGCATAATTTTACAAGACTCACAGTCGACTGCTACCCTTCCTAGGATGACCGCTACTAGTCGACCATTGACCCCCATGGGTAGACCGGTTCCCATGTTAAATTATGTAAATTTTTATTTTAAGTTTTTTCTTTATTTTGATTCTTCCATTACCCATAACTTTTAAGTATTAGTTCCAATTACAAAGTGTTATATATGAAAATCGTCCAGAAAATTGCTACAAATGCAATGGTGCCAATTTCGTACCCAAATTCGGATGTTTGTGAAAATTTCCTTTTAGTATTTTTTTATTTTTATTTAACTTTCTTATTAAATTTCTTATTAAATTTTCAAGGTTTTACATTCTTTCCCTATTAAAAGGATTTCGTCCCAAAAATCTCAAAGGATAGAAAAATGTAACTCATACATACAGCAATCAGTAGCTACAACCATTAACTCATCCATCATCGATGAGCAATCATTGTCTTAGAAATTTTCTAATGCATTATGTACTTATATATGCAACATGAAATGCACGTGAGTATATACTAATACAAAAGAGTAGGCCGTCTGTTGATCCAGTTGACCTCTTGTCATGCAAATGCTCATGCTATGCATCCAAATGTATGCAACATAAATAAGTATACTTTTAATTTTATATGTATGCGCAACCATTTCATCCATATGCAACATCCATATGCATAATACTCCATAAAAGAAATATCATTCAAGCATCCATATGCATCATATCTAACTAGCTAAAAAAATAAATAAGAGAAAATGTGAATGTGTGACACTACTTAGAGGATATATTGTCCTAAACATGTAAAAGAGTACAATCCAAACTATACATCTAAATACATCCATTAGCATCTATCATCCGTAACATGTCCTACTGATACATTTCAACCATTCCTACAATCCAATGTCTCTACCCAAGCTAGACCTAAATACAAAGGTAATCTATGCTTTCTTAACTAAAATGGAAATATACTGTAGTGACTAGAAAATTCGAACACTTCACCTTCGAATATTGAAACGTTTTTATATAATTAAGTGTTATATATATGATTTTATAATCGTTTTAGACATCATTTAATTAATGAATAATGGTAAGAAACCGGTTTTTGAAATTTGTTTAAAAAATAAATTCATCGAAGAAAAATCGATAATGTGACCAAAAATCGGTTTATCGGTAAACAACTTTTCGATCGATATAATTTGTTTTAACTCTTTGGTAGTTGTTTGATGATTAGATGAACACATTAGCAACTAATTAAGACACACAATTCTTCATAAAGCTTGGAATGTTCTAGAAGTTTCCATCTTGATAAGAGATATTATCATGAGAAGGGTATAATGGTAATTAGCATAAAGGAGAAGTGATATAAAGGAGAAGTGATGGGAGGTGAAGCTTCCATGGCATAGTTGGGGATTGAGTGCAAGGTTAAAGAACACCTTACGAAGCCCATAAAATATGGGGCATAACCTTGGGAATTAATCACAAATTCACAAAGCAAAACCAAGCTTTTCTAATGGCTTCTTCATCTTCATTCCCTATTATATTCTAATATGAAGTAGTTGCAAATCAACTTCAAATCACTTCAAACTTTACCACAAGCCTTAGTACAATATTAGAACATCTTCCTTCATACCAAAACTTGAAGAACCAAAGCCATGTTCTTTCCACATGCGAAGGCCGTGAGCTATATGGGTGAGATGGAGGTAAAAGCAAGGTGAAGCAAGGAGAAGGAGGAGGGAAAGGTGGTTGCAAGGTTAGGCTTGGACTTTTTTAGCTTAGATCTTAGTTTTTGTTTGGTTAAAGGTGAGTTAACACAATTCTTTTAATGAAAATATAACACATATGTGTTTGTGTTTAATGGTTTTAAGTTGATTGAATTGTCATTAACTTGTGTTAAAACATTGGTTTGGATTCTTACTTTGTAAATGACATATGTGATCCATGTATATGTACTTGAATGAACTTGGAATGGACTTGCATGACCTATGACAAGACCTTAATTAAAGCACATAGGTTATAGATGGAATTTGGTTTAGATTGTACTCAAATTTGAATGATTTCTTCGAAACTTTGTAGGGAGACCCTTCAGGGTTTCTCACTATATTTATAATGTTTTGTATGTACGTTTATTGCTATTAAAATCATGGATAGTAAAAAGTTAAGTAACATCTCGAAAACGACCAAAACCGCACTTGTGCAAAACTGCCCTATTTATACTTGATTTTCAGACTTTAAAGGTTTGAAAGGATATTTAAATATAAGTATTTTGTTTCCTTCTTTTTACTAATGTTTACTAATTCATATTAGAGTATTTTAAAAGTGGTTTGAGATATTTATGAGTCTTTAAGAACTAGTTGTGAATTTTTTAAAAGGGATGTTTTTTTAAAATATATAGAAAACATGTTCTTTTCACGTTTTAAGGAAAATAGTAGAATTGTTATTTTCAAGAAATATTTTGGATAAATGTTTTAAAACCTATAATAAGTATTTTAAAAGTATATACAAATGTTTTGAAATGGGGTTAAGAATTGCTTAGTGGCTAAATGGTTAATTATTTAATTACTTGTTTAAAAAGTAATTAACTATGCTTAACACTAAAAGCCGACGAAGAAAGGCTTATCTACTTGCAAGAGTTAAGATTGATGTCGAGTAGGGATGGAGCAATAGAGCTCTAACCTACCAGTTTCCCTCTTGGCTGAGAAATAGAAAATCAGAAAATATCGGAAACGTGTTAATCGTGTTGATTTTTTACTTGTTTATGAAAACCATTAATACTATACTTAACACTAAAAGCCGACGAGATAGACTTATCTATTTATGAGATTCAAGAATGAAGCGTCTAGCCAAGGCATTGATGCAACTAGTGCTCTAACTTACCTGGCTTCACCCTTGGATGAGGAATAGTTAAGTTGTAAAGTCGGAAATGAGATAAACGTATGAATTGTGATTTGTATAAGTAATTGTTTTGACTAGATAATTGATTAGTTGATTATCGAACTTGACTTAATATTGACTTAAGAAGTTATCAAAAGACTACATGATTTTGTACTAATAAGAACCCTCGGGGAGGAGTATTGGTATGAAATGTTTCTAGCTTTCGCTTACTTCTGAGAGAACCGAAATTGAGTTAACTGAAAATTCATCGATTGGTTTTGGGGAGTCCGATAAGCGGGAAGAGTATACTTATATGAGATGACTCAAAACCCATAATCACTTCAAAAACATATACGCGATCTATGTTTTGGAAGCGGTTGTGAAGTGAAATGTTAAGAGGTTGAAATGTCTATCCTAAGGATAAGTGCAAGGGAAAGGTTAGCGTTAACATTTCAAACGATGCTATCATGTGGGACTGTCTATCTTGAGGACTATTGCAAGAGAGAGGACAATGTTTTGTCAAAGGACTTACATGGGGCACCTATATGGTGGTTTGAGATTTGTTCGAGATGCTCGAATCCTTGTAGTGATTCGTGATCTATTCGAGATAAAGGAATTCAATTGGGGATTCGTGTGCTGCTCGAGTGATGAAGATTCGTGTGAAAGATTTCGAATGTAACCTCGACATTAGAAATGACTAAAACCAAAGAAGAATGCATAATCTCGGGTTTAGCATACCCATGAGGGTATATCAACTCCATATCTAAAGTATTCTATCGATAGGTTGCGCGTGGGAGTTAATGATACTTGGTGCCACACAGTTCATCATTGGCCAGCTATGTTTACCTTAGAGTATATCCCATCTAGAGATATACGATGCTTGGAAGGAAGTTTCAGATCCTAGTCATGCTGTTCGAATTCACCTTGATTCGAGGAGATCTCCATAGAAAATCCACTTTGCAAACACACCTTAGCGGTATTGATTGTATACTTATTATTGTTGTGGCATTCACACAATAGCTATTTGATATGATTTATGTGCCACACACTAGAGATTATTTATCATAATGTTAAGCTAAATGAATGGTTGGTTTCATTAGAGAGGAAAACCATTATGGTAATTCGTACGGTCTTAAAAAGATGCTATTATATGTCACTCTTATTTCTTGAGTTTCTCACGCTGGTTTACCAAACGGATCCAGGTGTTATTTTCATAAAATGTTCGGGTCAGCCCCATGTATGTTTCTAGATTTAGCTACGGACGCTTTGGAGCTTATGGAGAAGAGCTGGATGATTATCTTCCATATTATTCTTATTTCCACTACATTTATATTGTATATATCAACATTGTTAGGAAAGACGGTTATAACTATCTAGGCTGATGATAATACCTAGGTTTTAGTACATTGATATTTCAATATTCACAGTAACCCTTTGTACTGTTCCTTTGATATTATATATTATCATTCTGTTCTGAGATTTTGATGTTGTGTTCTTATGTTCTTGTTCTATTCTCTTTCTTTTTTTTATTTACCCTAACTTTTTGTCTTTTCAGCACTTGAGTGCTCAGCACATGAATACCGTGATGTATTTAGTGTGAACATTAAAGGGTCGAAAGTTCAGGTTGTTACATCTGGTATCAGAGCAGGAGGTTGAGCGAACACCTTGGCTTTGGTTGGTTATGGCTCATTAGAGATAGTGTATGTGACATCCTAGAATAAGTCGAGTGTATTATACATACAAAAGCATATTTGTATTTTGAAAACTAGACTTTTAAAATATTTTTTAGGAATATATCTTTCTTTGTAATCCTCTCTTAGTATCTTTCCCTTGAGTAACACTATCCTTTGGTTTCCTAAGGATACTTTTCTTTGATTGGGCAGTAAGAACTGAGTGTTAGAACTGCCAATGATAGTGGTGGTCAAAATAGTACTGTCACAAATGATGGGAATCAAGCACCGAGGATATTATTCTAGTTGAGGAACCAAGAGTGAATGTCGTAGAGGAGATCATATAGATCAGAACTCAGATGATTTTTGCTTTGCTCTGTTGCGATAATAAAAGACTGAGGGGTAAGGGTTTAGTGGCACAGAGAGTTCAGTCTTGGCTCAGATTATGTGATCGTATTTTTTGAGATATGGGGCTAAATGACGCAATAAAGCATAGGTTGGCATTGCAGCATCTGACAGATGCAGCCATGGATTAGTGGAGTTTTGTTACAATTAATGTCCAAGAGAATGACTTCTCTTGGGCTCGATTCAAAGATCAGTTTGAGTGAAGTTTGTTCCAAAAGCCAAAAAGACTTTGTTATTTAGGAGCATCTTGGATTTGAAGAGAGAACCATGACCATGACGGAGTATGAAAGTTGGTTCATTTCATTGTCTTGGTTTGGGTTGGGGTTAGTAGACACGCCACTGAAGAAGAACAAGATGTTCATCGTAGGTATGCGTTTTGAGTTCCAAAGGGACATGACTAATCACGTCATGGGGTCTTTTGTGGGTTTGGTGAACATGACTTTGAGGCTTGAGAGCTTGGCTCCAAAGCCATCTATTTCTACATCGGCATGGGACAACAAGCGTAAGTTTTAGTTACCAAAGAATAGGTCCACCCAAGTTTGCTACAAGTGTGGAAAGAAGAGTCACTTTTCTAATAAGCATAGATGGTTAAAGCACCAATCGAGAAGTTTTCGAAGCTTGAGGCCTAGTTTGCACTGAAGAGTTGTTATGGTTGTCATCGGCCTATACATTTTGTTAGAGATTTTCCTATACTCAAGAAATGGGAGCAGCCTAGGATTTTTGCCATTTTTGAAGCTGAGAAGGGGAAGCATATTCTTCAGGGTATACTATTTGTTTATGGTTTACCTATTAGTGTTTGGTTTTATATTGGGGCTTATTATAAGTTGAATATCTCATAACCTTGATTGTTTAGTCATGATGGCATTCAGAAACATTGAGTATTATTTGTTGTTGATTTATGCTCAATAAGTTTATAAGCAGTTTTATCCTTTCTACATTGTGAGCTGGGTAGACAACAATTATGGGTACATTGAACAAACACCTTGTCAATTAAGTTTCACGGTTTGACTATAAGACATTCAGTGACAGTGTTAGGATAAAAGTTAAAATTGAGTAAAAGATGTTTACTATAAACAAAATGAAAAGATAGAATATTTTAGAAATAAATATTTGTGAAAAGATTTATATAAGAAAGTAGTTTTATATCAGTATGGTTTATAAAAATATGATTTATAAACAAAAAGGATTTAGATAAAGAATTAGAGAACTTAAATTCTGGTATTTTTGAAAATGTTTTTCAAGATTTTTGCAAAAATAATAATAGTATTATTTGAAAGTAAATATTTGGGAAATTAGTTTAGGAGATGGAGGTGATGATACTTAGTATTATTATACGAAGTATTTGATACCGCTTTGGAATGATTTTGGTTAAATACAAAAAGTATGGTTTGGATGTAATGGACCCACTTCTGTCGCTTGAAAATAATTTTGGTGATGACTGTAGCATCATCGGCATTCATTTCTAGATTTCTAAGTATGGGATGCTACAAAGTTGTTTTGCTAAAATGGATTTTGATTTAAATTCCAAAAGTATGATTTGATATACAAAACTTATTTGTATATATTATTTCAAAATTGTTTGAAATGAAAACCTGGTGTTTAGTTCTAAAGTTTTCTTATTAAGTTATTTCATGGGCACATGTAGCCTATGCATTAGGAAAGTATGGTATGTGCATTATGATATGATATGTTGTTTGGTAGTTTTCATTTGTTAAAATGAAATAGAATTTTTCGACCGTTTTGGATAGTCGGGAACTTCTGGATTGTTACTTGAAACTAAGTGTTTTTGAAAATATAAAGTTGAGTTTATATAACACTTGAATTAAAAGGTAGTAAGTTAAAAAAAGTTTAAATTTGTTAAACATACTTGTTAAAGTAAAACAAAGTGATGTTTTGTATATGCTAGTTGGATGAAATGGAGTATTATACGAGTATGAACTTAAGTTACAAAAGGTGTATAAACTTGAAGTTTTGTTATATGACATGATTCATAAATGGTTTTAGTGTTGAATGACATACTATTTGTATAAATGAATGTGACAAAGGAATTGGTGTAGTTAAGAAATCAATAGAATAAATACGCAAGTTGTGCATAGATCGTTTTATTCGCATGAGTATTCTCGATCCAGTATTCGAGCACATGTTTTCAAGGTGGTTTACACTGGTCCGAAAAAGAATTTTTCACTTGATTCATGACGGCGAATACTTGATATGGGTTCGTGATACGATCCCAATGTTTTCTATCATGGTATATGGTAATGTAAGGAGAATGGAGGTTTCTAATCAAGGAGCCAAATAAGAGTCCACGCTGGAGAGGTCAAGCGATCTATACTAATTTGGAAATGAAATCTATTTGATCAAGCAACTGATCAAATCGTGTACATTGCATGGGCGATATATATACATCGTACGGGCTATGGTACATTTTTATAATGTTTGTTGACTTATGAAGGTTTGGGGAATGACTTTTCAATTTGTTATGAGGTAGCATGAATAATCATCTAAGTAAGAATCTAAGGTTGTAGAGCATAAGGTATGCTTAATAAATTGTTTACCGTCCTTGGGTGGTGAGAGAGTTTGTTCCTAAACAAACCATAAACATTGGTTGTTAGTAATTGTGAATAATATTTGAGTATTTATGTGCTTATTCCTTTGTTAAGGTTAAAAGTGCCGTGGAGCGAGGATGCTTGGGGAGGTATCAAGAAGACGGAGGGTGGTTTGAAGGAATTCTATTTAGGGTTGCTTATAGACTAGGGTCTCCTTCATATCTTCGTATTGTATATCTTTTGGTGTGTACTCACCACTTGAGGTGGAGTTGCTTAGTATGCATTTTGGTTTGCAGTTTAGTTAGTATATAGTTCTAACAATATGCTATATATATATATATGTATGTATGAGACCAAATTACTATTATTTCTTTCTCCTCCCTCATGTTGAGTTTTTCAATTTTTCTTGATAAATGCTTAGCTACAGAAGGGTTTTTTTAAGGAACGTGCCACAGCTGATTACTCCTTTTAAGTACCTTGTGTCAGAATTGAGAAATTCTATGGCTAGAATCTTTAGTATTCTCTTATTTATCACCTGTGTCTACTATTTAGATGTATGTATATATATATATCTTTCTCTTCCGTCTTCTTCAATTAACAATCTTATTTGAATTTCGAGGATGAAATATTCTAAGTGAGGGAGAATGTAGCGACCCAGAAATTCGAACACTTCGTCTTCAAACATCGAAACGTTTTTACATATAATTAAGTGTTATAAATATGATTTTATAACCTTGTTAGACATTATTTAATTAATGAATACTGATTAAAAACTTTTTTTTGAAATTTATTACAAAAATGTATTCTTTGAAGAAAAATCAATAATGTAACCAAAAATTGGTTTATCGGTAAACAACTTTTCGATCGATATAAGTTGTTCAAACTCTTTGGCACTTCTCTAATGATCAAATGAACATAGTAGCAACTAATTAACACACACATCTCTTCATAAAGCTTGGAATGTTCTAGAAGCTTCCATATAGATAAGAGATATTATCATGAGAGGGGTATAATGGTAATTAGCATAAATGAGAAGTGATGTAAAGGAGAAGTGATGGGAGGTGAAACTTCCATGGCATGGTGGGGGGATGAGTGCAACCAAAGAATGCCTTATGAAGCCTATAAAAGGAGGGGCATACCCTTAAGAATTAATCACAAATTCAAAAACCAAAACCAAACTTTTCTAATGGCTTCTTCATCTTCTTTCTCTCTTATGTCCTAAAATGAAATAGTTGCAAATCAACTCCAAATCTCTTCAAACTTTTCCACAAGCCTAATTACAATATTAGAACACCTTCCACCATGCTAAAACATGATGAAGCAAAGCCATGATCTTCCCACATACAATGGACGGGAGCTATACTGATGAGATGGAGGCAAAAGCAAGGTGAAGCAAGAAGGAGGAGGGAAAGTTGGTTGCAAGGTTGGGCTTGGACTTTTTTAGCTTGGATCTTAGTTATTTTTTGGTTAGAGGTGAGTTAACACACTTCTTTGAATGAAAATATAATATATATGTGTTTGTGTTGAATGGTGTTTAAGTTGTTTGAATTGTTGTTAACTTATGTTAAAATATTGGTTTGGCTTCTTGTTTTAAAAGTAAATGACATATGTGATCAATTTATATGGAGTTGAACAAACTTGGAATGGACTTGTACGACTTGTGACAAGACCTTGAATGGAGTAGATATGTTATAAATGGATTTCGGTTTAGATTGGACTTGGATTTGAAAGTGCACTTATAGCGATAGTCGCTAGAGATACAGTTTGGAAATGTCTAGTATTCGACGATTTTTATGGAACTTTGTTGAGAGATCCTTAGGGGTTTCTCACCATATTTGAAAAAAATTATATGTATGTTTGTTTCTCGTAAAATCCTGGATGGTAAAATGTTAAGTAACATCTCGAAAGCAACAAAAACTGCACTTGTGCAAAACTCCCCCATTTACACCTGATTTTTGGACTTCAATGGTTTGAAAGGATACTTAAATTTAAGTATTTGGTTTCATTCTTTTTACAAATGTTTATTAACTCATATTAGAGTATTTAAAAAGTGGTTTGAGATATTTATATATCTTTAAGAATTAGTTGTGAATTTTTAAAGAAGGGATATTTTGTAAAATATATAGAAAACATGTTCTTTTCAGGTTTTAAGGAAAATTGTAAATTTGTTATTTTTAAGTAATATTTTGGATAAATGTTTTAAATCCTATTATAAGTATTTTAAAGTATATAAAAATGTTTTCTAAAAGGGGTTAAGGTTTACTTAGTGGCTAAATGGTTAATTATTTGATTACTTGATCGAAATGTAATTAACTATGCTTAACACTAAAAGCTGACGAAGTAAGGCTTATCTATTTATGAGAGTTAAGATTGATGTCGAGTAGGGACAGAGCAATAGAGCTCTAACCTATCGGTTTCCTAGTTGGCCGAGGAATAGTAAGTCAAAAAATGTCGACAACGTGTTAATCGTGTTGTTTTCTTACTTGTTTATAGAAATCATTAATACTATACTTAACACTGAAAGTAGATGAGGGCAGACTTATCTATTTATGAGATTCAAGAATGAAGTGTCTAGGAAAGGCTTTGATGCAACCATTGCTCTAACTTACCTGGCTTCACTCTTAGACAAGAAATAGTTAAGTTGGAATGCCGGAAATGATTTAAGCAACGAATCGTGATTTTTATAAGCAGTTGTTTTGACTAGATAATCGATTAGTCGATTATCGAACTTGACCTAATATTGACTTAAGAAGTTATCGAATGACTTTGCGATTTCATACTAATAAGAATCCCCGGGGAGGAGTATTGATACGAAATGTCTCTAGATTTCACTTACTTTTGAGAGAACCGGAGTTGAGTTTAGTACAAATTCATCAATTGGTTTTGGAGAGTCCGTTAAGCGGAGGAGTGTACTTATATAAGGTGACTCAAAACTCATAATCACTTTAAAACCATATATGTGATTTATGTTTTGGAAGCAGTTGTGAAGTGGAATGTTATGGAGTTGAACTGTCTATCCTAAGGTTAAGTCCAAAGGAATTGTTAGCGTTAACATTTCAAAGGATGCTGTCGTGTAGGACTGTCTATCTTGGGGAGTATTCCAAGAGAGAGGACATCATTAGCATTCGTCAGAGGACTTATGCGGGGAACCTGTAAGGAGGTTTGAGATCTGTTCAAGATGCTCGAATCCATGTTGTGATTCGTGATCTGTTCGAGATAAAGAAACGCAATTGGGGATTCGTCTGCTGCTCGAGTGATGAGGACTCGTGTGAAAGATGCCGAAGGTAGCCTCGACATCGGAAATGACTAAAACCAAAGAAGGATGCATAATCTCGGGTTTAGCTTATCCATGAGGTTATATAAATTCTATATCTATGGTTTGCTTATTGATATGTTGCATGCAGGAGTTGTTGATACTTGGTGCCACGCAGTTCATCTTTGGGCCAGTTGTGCTTAGCTTAGAGTATATCTATCTGGAGATATACTATGCTCGGATGGAAGTTTATGATCCTAGTCATAGAGTTCGGACTTAGCTTAATCCAAGGAGATCTTAATGAAAAATCTACTATGCGATTGTACCTTAGCAGTATTGATTGTATACCTATTACCATTGTAGCATTCACATAGCAGTTATTTGATATGATTTATTTTCTACACATGAGATATTATCTGTCATATCACTATATGTTAAACTAAATGAATGGTTGGTTTCATTTGAGGGGAAAACCATTATGGTAATACGTACAGTCTCAAAAAGGTGCTATTTTATGCCACTCTTATTTCTTGAGTTTCTCATGCTGGTTTACCAGATTAATCCGGGTGTTATTTTCTTAAAATGCTCAGGTCAGCCCTGTGTATGTTTCCATATATAGCTATAGATGCTTTAGAGCTTAGGGAGAAAAGCTGGATGATTACTTTCTATAGTATTTTTATTTCCGCTGCATTTCTATATTGTATATATCAGCATTGTGAGGGTAGACAGTTATAACTGTTCAGGCTGATGATAGTACTTAGGTTTTAGTACTCTGATATTTCTGTATTTAGAGTAACCCTTTGTACTGTTCCTTGATATTATATATTATTGTTCCGTTGTGAGATTCTGATGTTATGTTCTTCTTTTCTTATTATATTCTTTTTTATTTTACCTTAACTTTTTGTCTTTTCAGCACTTGGGTTCTCGGCACATGAATATCATAGATGTGTTTAGTATCAACATTCTAGGATTGAAAAGTTAGGTCGTTATACATACTAGAAAAGAGTTACAGATGGGTAGCTTTGATCTTCTCCTCAGGCTCCCACGTACTCTCAACTTGATTTACTCCCTACTGAACCCTAACTAGTTTAATTTTCCTAACTAGCATAGCTTGACCATGGTAGCTGCACTGCATAGGCTTCTCCACAAGTACCTAACGATGGCTTCCCAACATTTTGGCCATTTTCAATCTTGCCTTGGTTACTTTCGACTTGTCTGCTCTCTATTGTGGACTCAGCTCCATGGACTGTATATAGACTCAGCTCAATGGACTATCCCATATGGCTTCTTCAGTACTTGCTTCTGCCTATATAGTGTAGTCCTTTCCCTTCTATGAATCTAATCCCGACTACCCCTACCAACTTTCACCACTGGCATAAAGTTTCAATTCAATTATATCTACATCGATAACATTTTACAATCCCTGCTACTAACCCAAATGATGTCGTCTTGCACGATGCCAATTAACTTAAGCATAAGTATGCTCCCACTAACTATTGCTCAATAAAATCCTCAATGTACAACCTACTTCCCTAACTTTTCTAGTGGTATGCCTAATAACCTCAACTCTTAGATACCAAGTGGGACAACTCAAATTTAGATGGTGTCTCTTCCTATGGTACTTCCTACTTAGCTCTTTGCTATATCTCCATTTTACTCATGGCTATCCAAACAGGTGATTTCCCAAATGTAAAAAATAGCATAACTTCTTTTCTAATTCATCTCAACTTAAGTCGTCTCCCTTTACTTCGAATTGTTTCTCAATCTTTCAAAAATCATGGTACCTTGGTATCATATTTATAGTCTACAAGGATCTATCCCAAGTTTTACAAGTGAAAGTTTGGTTTATCTTCTCATTCAACCCTAACAATAAATGTTCTAAAATTAGTTGGAGTTATAGTCTAAGATCAGTCTAGCCATGACGATTATCACTTAAGGGGTACTTTATTCATGTGCGATTGCTATGGAGACCGTTATGCATTATAAGTTAGTTTTCCATGAATTTTCTTAAGAAAATAGTTCTCTTTCAATCTGAGGGATGTTTGAGAAGAATATTTTATCCCTTCCTCTGAATCTTACCAAAAAATTTCTGATCCTCTTTCCTATGAAAATCGCCTTTGTAATCTCAATGCATGTAATATAACCATATCTTTCTCTTGATGGACACCCACATCCTTGAATAAACCATCCATTGCAAAATCTCGACTACAATTTTATTTAGGATACCTTTTGAAATTTGAACTTCAAATGTTTTTATATTCCTTGGTGTTATCCCATGAATGAGACCTTTTTATCAAACGTAACCTCTTATCACTTTATTCCAATTATTTTATTTATTTTACGATCGAGACAACTTAATATGCAATGTCACCTTGCCATTTTAATCCAATAGACGTAATGACCATCATTTTGGTTTATACTTAGGGATTTCTGCATTTTCATGCATTGGAACTACACTTCCTTCCAGAAGGAAATGTGAACTCTGTAACTTCCTATAAATTATCTAGTAGAGAATTTGTGTTATGTTTGGAATTACAAGAAATAATCTCTTTTGTTCATTATTGAAATATACGGTACAAAATACAGTGACTATCCCTATTTCGTACATCTCTTTCTTCTTATATTCCTTATCATTTCAAACTATACACTTTTGGATTAAAGTTGGATAATATAAAGAAATTTACATTGCTATGTACTTTATCCCAAAGGATTAAAATACTACTTAAATTCCATTCCCATTTTGTAACAACTTCTAATTTGTGTTTACTAACCCATATCAATTATCCAACAACTTATGACGATGACTAATTTCACATTTTTTTACTTGCTTAAGTGATTTGAGTCTACCAATTCGAAGCTATTACATAATCTATTAGTTTCAGAAACTACTACTACCTGTTATTTTTCATACTCAAGTATGTGCAACATTCAACCTTACAATTCCAAGATTCACGTCTAGGCATCCATGGAACATAACTACTATGATATAAATCCAATAATATGTATAAAATATATAATTTTCCATTCTTGTCCACCCAGTCTACTTATAGCCTTCAGGGGACAACACAATACCTGGACTGCCCATGGCCTACAGGTATCATATTCCCATTTATATGGTACCAACTAATATCATGTTGCTATAGCGCCGAATCTATACTTACCATTTCATTTAGGATTGCCTAATGTGATCAAGGAAATGCATAATTGTTGCTTAACAATCCTATTACAGATTGAAGTTGACCCTACTTGTCATTTAACACTTCAAATCAAAAAAATTCTTGCATCCGCAGTTGTTATCCCGCCTTTTGACCAGACAATATTCGAACAGACTTAAAAGATCAAATCAGATGAGCGAATGACAAATAAATGATCCAAGGACCTTGGAAATGCCATAAAAAGTCATCAAAAAAAGAAATATAAAAAATGGGCAAAAACAGTTGAAAATTTGAAAGTTCAAGTTTTTGAAAGGGTTGACTAGAAGAAAACCCATAAAATCCTCAGGTTTGACTCGGAGCAGGACAGTCTTGAAAAGACTCCAAGTACGGCCTAGAGCAACCCATGCAAAAACTCCAAGTCAGGAGTTAGTACCGACCCCTACTCTGGGGATCGGTACCAAGTCCCAAAATCTCAAGTTAGACACATGGAAAATTCGGGTTTGACTCTAAGCAGGTAAAGGGAAACTCAAAACATGAAAAACTCAAAAAAAAATCTTTAGGTCTAACCTCAAGCAAACACTCAAATTTCTCAGGTCGGACTCCAAGCAAGTTCAACAAAATCTAAAACAACCCAAATCAAGATAACACAACAATGAGATTCCCAAAGTTGGGGATCGGTACCGTCTCCTGCCTAGGGATCGGTACCGACTCCCAATTCCACCTTGGGTGGACCCCATCTTCTGCCTACATGCCTAACTAGATGCCAAAAGCCTATTTCCAAAGTTGTTTTATTGTTCAATGTGATTTTCCATTGATCTCCATGAACACTTGAATCAACAATTTTTTTCTTCAACAACTCCGCCATTTGGACTCCGAAATAACCTAATATTAGTGCAAACAACCGTGGAATCACAAAGGTAACTACAGATTATTCTAGGTGGAGAGTTGAAGACACCAAATTTGACTATCTTGGGGATCGGTACCGACTCCCACTTAGGGATTGGACTGGCTCCCAACTTTCAATTAATGTGGCATCCTACTTCTACGGAGAATTGGTCCAAATCTTATGCAACGGCTAGGAGATATTTGGTGCAGGATTTTAGGATCCCTACCTCTATAAATTGGGAGGTAGGGCTCATTTTTAAGGATCTTTTGGCTCTTTCTCTATTCCACTCTATATTTTTGTAATTCTGTATGTATGGGAGTTGTACCGAGTCCTAAGAACTTCCGCCCCCAAGTCAGAAATAAGCAATAAAATCATTAAGTGGACATAGGCCTGAGTTTGCCAAACCACTATAAAACTTTGTGTGTTCTTTTCTTACCTATTTTACTTTAGTTTCTTCACTTTTATTCTCTACTACATTCATTTGGATGTTTGGGCCATTTTTGCTTCAAACTTTTTGTCACACCAGGAAGGGGGACACTTGAACTCGCTGATCTAAGAACTTGGATATTGAAGATGGTTAAACAATCAACTAGGAAGGTTGTGACTACTAGAAATTAACAAGGGGGTAGCCAGAAGGCGTCCTCAGGATCTCACCCTCCATGAATTTACATAACTAGAGATGAGATGGGAACTATGATGAATGGACTGGAGGAGAGGATGATGGCTCATCAAGAGGAGATAATGGAAAACTTCTTCAGAAGGATGGGACAAGCACACAGAAGCAAAGACCAAACGCTAGAGCATGGATAGCTGGTAATGGTGCAGAACAACCCAGGGTGAACCCCCGAGCCAAACTTAGGGATCAGTGCTGATCCCTAAGCAGGAGTCGGTACCGACCCCCACGAACTGGGGGCACGGGTCATCCTTCCCAGGGAGAAATGATATATTCCTGGAATTAGTGTGGAACATCTAAATGTGGATCAGAATGCAAGAAATCAACTGGAGGAGTACGTACCGAAATCCCCGCGCGAAGTCGAGGGTAAGCTGGAAATGCAAACTTGGGAGTTCCATTGGATGACAACAATAGGCTTGCTGAGACAGTGAGATAAGTTATGAGAGGTGGATTGCTTAATCAGAGCATAGAAGATGTGAATAGAGTTCGTTTACTCCAAACATCTGATATGCAAGGAACCCACCAGAATTCAAATTACCAACATTAGAGACATACAATGGAACGTCAGAACCTGTAGTTCATCAGATGAGGTACATCCGACACATGGAGATGCTGGTGGCATCTAAGGAAGTCATGGGGCAGTGTTTCCCTTATATCTTATGGGTTTGGTAGCACAATGGTTCAGGCAGCTGGAAAATGGTTCCATTAGTACATGGGCCAAGTTGGTGAACAGATTTGTGAAGCAATTTAGGATCCATATCTCATGACCCAAGAATGTAATAACGTTGGCAAGCTTGAAGCAGAGGGCTGGAGAGATCCTTAGGAGTTTTCTGACAAGATTCAACACGAAGACCCGATCCTTCCATGGTTTTGATGCCAGCGGTTTTAGGAATAACCATGAAGATTGATTTTAAAATTTCTTTGGAATGAGATCCACCGATGGATCTCATGGAATTTTATCATGAGGCTGAAAGATTTCTACGGCAGGAGGAAGCTGACAAGGAAGAGGTTAATGCGGTGGATGGTAGAGGACCGTCCGGAACATGATCCAACAAGGATAAAGGAAAGCGAAAGACAGACGATAGCTTTGAAGGGTCAAAGCGACAAAAGATAGAACCAAGATTCACTTCTTACACTGATTTAAATGAAACCCCGTAGCAGATTTATCTGGATGCTTGAGGACAAATCCCCTATCTGAGGCCGGTAAGGAGAGATCCTATAGACAATGAAAGAAAGTCAGGGAAATACTGCCTATTCCATAAACTAGATGGGCATAATACAAATGATTGCAGGCATCTGCGGGATCTGATAGAGGATCATGTTAGAGATAACCGGTTATAACAGTATGTTAGAAACCGAACTACGATGCCAGAACAAAAGCAGCCATTAGCTGCAGCAAATAGAAATGGCCCTGGATCAAGGGCAAGGCTAGTCATCTCTTGAACGGATCATGTTCGTTTCTCGCACTCTAGTTTCCATTTTCAATAAACCACACAATAATACCGTCTAGACATTTACTTATGTATGGGATCCGGGATGGTCCCTAGGCACGCTCTGAGCTGGATGCTAGATTGTGATGCCCGAAAAGGCAATAACCTAGATATTAGACTTTGTGTTTTTATGTTTGAACTTAGATTTAGTTGGATGAACCTTTGTTTATAAAACCCACCCAAATGTGAAAAACTCACATTGATCACTTTAAGTCCCATTCAGAAAGACGGGACTGGAGTGGGAGAAGTAAGTCCTCTCACCGGAGAGTGAGTGGGTGGGCTTGCTTGTCAACGAGTCCCCTTGCCGAAGAAGAAGCAGATTGGGCTCGGCAAGGGCCTCAAATGGCCATCAGCCTCGAACGGCTACAATTTAAATATCGGTCCCAAAAAACCACCATACACCTCGAACGGCCCTATCGGTGCCGACACCATCCGCCTTGAACGGCCTTATCGGTCTCAAACAACCATTATCCACCTCGAACAGCTATCGGTCCTGAGCGACCATCAGCTGCCTCGAACGGCTATCAATCCCAAATGAGCATCACTTGCCACGAACGTTTATCAGTCTCGAATGACCACAAATTTGATTATCGGCCTCGAACGCCTATAGATTTAAGTACTAGCTATGAACAACCATGAATTCAACTAATGATCCGGAGAGATCCACATTAAACTGAATATAAAATGATCCAAAGAGATCAAACCCTTCAATGAGTATTGATTTGATAAAAAGATTCGAAGTAATCAAAATAGAATTGAAAAATCCTAGATGAATATGGGATGATTTTTGATATGTAATAACTCCAAATGAAATCAGAGAGATAACAATGTAAATGTTGCATGAACGAAGGTTGGTTCTGATATGCGATGTAATAACTCTGAAAGAAATCAGAACTGTGACAATGTATAGATTACACTTAGACAATGTCTAGAATCTGAGGCTGTAGCAGGTCTGGAACGACCCATGATTGACAAAAGAGTCCAAAAGAACTGGACAATTCATCAAGATTAAAGTAGCCGGAGAGCTCAATCATCGAAGATTGACATTACACTCTTTAAACAAAGCACATCTTCCATTCACAAGGCGTGCTGTTGGGTGCAAGTGTTATCCCGCCTTTTGACCATGTAGTATTTGAACAGACTTAAACGATTAAATCAGATGAGAAAATAATGAATAAATGATCCAAGGACCTTGGAAATACCATAAAAAGACAAGAAAAAGGAGATATAAAAAATGAGCGAAAAAAGTTGAAATTTTAAAGTTTTTGGAACGGTTGACTCGAAGCAAACCAACAAAATCCTTATGTCTGATTCGAAGTAGGACAGTCTTGAAATAACTCCAAATGCGGCCCAGAGCAACCCATCCAAAACTCCAAGTCAGGAGTCGGTACTGACCCCCACTCTGGGGATCCTTACCGAGTCCCAAAACCTCAAGTCAGAGACATTGAAAACTCGGGTTTGACTCCAAGCAGGCAAAGGGAAACTGAGAATTTGAAAATATCAGAAAATCTTTAGGTCGAACCCCAAGCGAACACTTAAATTTCTCGGGTCGGACTCTAAGCATGTTCAACAAAGTCCAAAACAACCCAAATCAAGACAGCGCAACAAAGGGATTTCCCAAGTTGGGGATCGGTAGGGACTCCAGCCTGGGGATCGGTACCGACACCCATTTCCACCTTAGGTGGATCCCATATTCTACCGACATGCCTAACTCGATGCCACAAACTTATTTCCATAGTCATTTTGTTGATTCAATGTGATTCTCTATCGATCTCCATGAACATTTGAATCAGCAATTTTGTTCTACAATCCCGCCATTTGGACTTTGAAACAAGCTAATATTGGTGCAAAGCACCATGGAATCACGAAGCTAACTATAAGATGATTCGAGGTGGAGAGTTGAAGACACCAAATTTGGCTATCTTGGGGATCGATACCAACTCCAACTTAGGGATCAATACCGATTCCCAACTTTCTGCTCTTGTGGCATCCTACTTCAATGGAAAATTGGTCTAAATCTTGTGCAACAGCCAGGATATATTTAGTGCGGGATTTTAGGCTCACTACCTCTATAAATAGGGAAGTAGGACTCATTTTTTAGGATCTTTTGTCTCTACCTCTGCTCTACTCTATGTTCTTGTAATTCTGAAAATATAAGTGTCGGAGTTGTACCGAGTTTTAAGAACTTCCGCTCCCAAGTCAAAAATAAGCAATAAAATCATTAAGTGGACGTAGGCCAAAGTTTGCCAAACCATCATAAAACTTTGTGTGTTCTTTTCTTACTTGTTTTACTTTACTTTCTTCACTTTTACTCTCTACTACATTCATTAGGGTGTTTGGGCCATTTTTAGTTCAAGCAGCAGGATTCCTTGGTACAACGAAAACATCTTGACTTTGTTCTGAAATAGGTTTACTAAAATCATACTTTCCAATCTTCCTTACATAAAGGATTCTACAATTCAAACCATACTTGGATGGAGAAACACAAGGTGGTGTTCGTCTTTCACTACTATAGGAACTTTGATATAGTACTCCATCCTTCCAATTTAACCGTTGGTTGGAAAGGTTACTAAATTCCCATGTCACTACTTGTCTTTGTTCCAACCATTCTAATGCTTCCAAACTCCATTGCCAATTTTTTTCCCTAGTGGGATTTTTAATCCTATTTATCTAACTCCAACCTATTTCCTATATTTTTAAGTGATAGTCATAATACTTCCATTTTACTTTTAAATCAAAACCTTTGATTTTTACCATTACTACAAAACTAGTAAATTTTCAAAACTTTAATACTCTACATTCATTTTAAACAACCATTTCTTTTTACTAGGGTCATAACATTTTCTTTAATTGAATTATCAAAAATGATTAACTTAGTAAAAATGTGCATAAAACCACACCATTCTAAATTTTTCTTTCATAAATAAGAAATTTTCACAAAAGCGTATTTTATATTATATTTTTTCTAAGAAAATGTAGTATTTTTAATTTATTATTATTATTATTATTATTACTATTTTAGAGTATAACAAAAACATTTATAAAATGTTTTCAGATACATAACTATTTTTATTTACAAAATAAATTCAAAAGTTAGGCCTTACATACTGTTTAATTTTTTTCTTTTCAAAAGTTCTATTGTTAAAAGCAAAGTGCACATTGACGCAAGTATAACAATGTGCCCAAAAACAAAACAAAAGCTTTTAAATAGTTATTAAAAATAACTTCTCACCAAATTCTTTATTTTTTTTTCTTTTTAAACAAATCTCATAAAGTTTATCTGACTATTTTATATAAAATCATAAACTAGAAATTTTCTATTTAAAATATCAAATATATACCATTTCTAACTTTTAAGAAAATATTTTCATTGGTTTATAACTTATATTGGGGTAGACAATAGCAACCTAATTACCTAAGCCTACTTACTCCTAATGTTGTTTTAAGTGCATAAAGTTTTGTCTTCATTTTCAAAGATAGTTAACTCAAGTTTATTTTCCAATACAGCGTCCAACTTTAATATGGAAATAATCTAGTCATACCCTTATGTAAATATGAGTTCTTGCAACTATTACCAATATGAAAATAGGGTTTCTACTTTAACTAGGGACCTTAAGTTTGTAAGTTCCTCTTCCATTTTCCCTTTATGCTTCGCTGGCATCTTACTCTTATTATATAGGTCTCCTGGTGCTAATCTTCTTCGTTCACTCTTAATTCCATAATATGTTTACTACTGCTTGTTGGTACAAAAAATCTCTACTAGCTCTTCTTTATGGGTAAACCACTATAAACTTTGAAATGTTTATTTTGCCACCTCAGGTGTAATAATCTTAACATTCACTAAAACCACAATTGTTTACTTATATAAGGGATATTCCAACAACTACTTTATGTTCCCACATGTATAGGGTGTTGCGTATTAATACACATATCAAAAAATCATAACTACGCTCCCCTAAATTTGGCTCATCTTTTCTACTTTCATATGGATATGAATGAAACCATATAGGGATGTTCATACTTGGAATCCTAGCTGCCTGCATTGAGCCATTCCTCTAAAACTTGGACTCATTCTCACTATCTATGTTTGGGAATTATTTTCAACTTTCCCACAAATAATATAGGCAAGAATAAAGGAAATTTCGATATATAGTAAAAATCTTTCAAAAAACTTTTTGAAAACTTATATATTTATGTATGTATATGTATACATATTTTTAAAACCATTTTTGAAAACCTTTTGGAAAACCTTTTGAAAAACCATTCTTTTTTTTCAAAAACTTTTCAAGTACATTCGCTCAGTACGCGCCTAAGTCCTAGGGAATCCCAAACCTAAGCTTTAATACCAAATGTAACAACGCACACCTCCCGACACATCGATCCAAGCCTAATTTGACTTTCACACCGCATCATACCGAGAAATACGAGCTGTTGGGTTTTTAAAAACTTTTAGAGAAAAATTATAAGGGTAAGTTCTAAGACCTTCTAAATTTTCAGATCTCTCAGCGGAAGGAATTAAAATATAAGAACACAATATACATCTCAGAAAAACAGTTTCCAAAATACTTGTTTTACATATATACTATTTTCAAAGTACAATATAAGCTTTACATACATTTAATACAATAGGTGACTTCAAGATGAACATCAAATGATATGAGAAATCCAATGTGAAGCTCCTTTCTTCACGTAATATGCCCAATCAACTATTGACATGTCATTCTGTGGTGGGGGAAAATGAAAAGAAGGGGTTGATTAGACAAAAGTCTGGTGAATGGGTACAAGTTTAGTGTATGATGATCATGCGCAGTTAATTTTTATACTACTCTAAGTGATATAGCATGTGCTACAAGTGCCCTTGAACTCCTAAGGTCCAATACCTAAAGGTTCTTATTTAACACAAAGGGTTGAACTGCAAATTGAGCCTCACACTAATGATAGGCTAACACTTCTAAAACTATCAAATACGAAAATACCATCCGTAGGAAATTATGGGAACTGCACTCCCATAAATACCTATACCATCACTACGCCTGGAGAGGGTCGACCCCAAAATTTAAACTCGCTATGTGACTCATCATATGCACCCATATTCATCTCTCGATCATAGTGGCAACTTATCGTACTGTGTCGACGTCCACCTGTACCACATGGCGTCACATCCATGCATATAAGGACTCACACTAGTATCTGACTTCTTTCTACTCTACAGCAACTATCGTACTACAACAGGCATGACCGTCCTTTAGAATCCCACATTAGCACTGGGCTTACTCACTTAGTGTCTCCATTAGTGCTGCGCATCCACCGTGGAACGCCCCCTGAGTTTCTACGAAATACATTGCCCTAGTCAACTCTTACTCTTATTTGGGTATATAACTATTATACAAACCACGATGACCTATTGTTCTTTGATAGGGAATTGACTTCCGAACTGTCTATAGCATGTGTACTTAGCACAAAGTAGGCTCAAACAAACAATTTTTCATTTGTATAAATTTTTTTAGAAATCACATAATTTATATTCTTTAAGTTGGGCCTTAGGCCAAGGTTCAAACTTGAAATTTACATTACGAACGGTCTACCACTGGACCTAATCGGACGGCCACTAGGGTTCTAGTGTCGACTGGTCGCGTATTAAATTTACGGTTTCCTAAAATATTTAATTGTCAATTGTTATATTGTTTAATTCATGTCGTTAGCACTTTTTAGTGAACCCTATATACTAGATGACTAGTCTATATTTAAATTTGCAATTCAATTTGGGGTTTATTGATTTAAGGTTTACAAATTTAACTGTAAAAGAGGTGTATACATCAATATAAAGTCAATAGATTACCGTGATTCTTATTTTAAGATTATAGATTTCAATTTATGGTTTTTACAATTTAAGTAACAGAACGGGTGTACTTGCATCAAATCTAGTTTAACAATTTATAGATTTTAATCTACATGTTTCAAATTAGGTTTCTAACATCCTAAATCAAATAAAATAGTTTAAACGTAACTGTAATAATCATCTTACTAAAATTAGTCCCACTCACCTCACCCCTAAGCTGTTCCTATCCGCTTTTGCCTAAGAATCGCCCCTTCATGTGTTATCCCTGCTTGATCCACCTTGATTCAAATGCCCGTTTTCTTCTAGGTTGATTTTATTTAGTGTTTTAAGAATTTTTAGAGTGAGAGAAGATGATAAATTTTGGCAGAGTTTTTTACTGTAAAGAGTTGTGTGAGAATTGCGGTTAGATTAAACTAAAATTTATAGGGGTTGGTATTAGCTTAAACCATTAGATCTAGGTTAGTGAATATTTTTCTGAAATCAGGTTCGCTAATCAACAATGTGGTTGGAAAGCAATCGACCTGGTCTGTTTAAAAACGTCATAGGAAATTCATAATGCATGATTTTACAAGACTCACGGTCTACCGCTACCCTTCCTAGGTCAAGCACTGTCGGTCGACCATCGACCCTCATGGGTCGACCAATTCCCATGTTAAATCGTGTAATTTTTCAATTTAAGTTTTTATTTTATGTATTACCTCCAATTATGAAGTGTTATATATGAAAATCATCCAGAAAAGCGCTACGAACTCAATGGTACAAGTTTCTTAGCCAAATTCGGATATCTGCGGAAATTTTCTTTTTAGTCCTTGTTTTAATTTAATTTAATTTAATTATTAAATTTTTCGATAAATTTTTGGGGTGTTATACCACCAAATACCTATTTTAATTTCTTTCTGTACCTCAAATCTTTCAATGCTTTATAAATCCATAAGAAGCAGTCCTTAGCGCACTAGTGTATTGACTATTCTAGCTAGTCAATCCTAATCAATTCATGCTTTATAGGGTGTGTAATTCTTCTAACTCCAGTAAAACTCCAAGTTAAAATGTTAGTAACTTTCTCGATTCGAATTTTCCTTTTCTATTCTCTTTCTTTATCAATTTTAATTTTTCTCTAAAACGGTTCAACTTAGGTTATAAAAGTGGACATGTAAACATATCTTTCTAATTTTTATTTTATAAACAGAAAATTTTCACAAAGGTGCGTTTTAACAGAAAACGAGATATTTTAACTTTCTTTTTCAAATTGTAACCGAAGTATTTTCAAAACGATGGATTTTACATATTTATTTTTGAATTTACCTTTCAAAAAGTTTCACAGTCCAAAAGCAAAGTACATATTAAAAGATAAGTTCAACTATGCACCTTTCTTTAGCGTTTTACAAAAATAAAAGCTTTAGAATATTTATGGAAAACTATTTCTATTAACTTTTTTACGTGTGAGGCTTAAATTAAGGGGTTACCGGTTCAAATTTCAAATTCTATAGTTTTCCAAAGATTTCAAACACCGATGATCCTAACTCATTTCAATTTTTTTTCAATTTTTATAAATTTTGTTTGGACGTTTTATAGAAAATCATAAATCAATTTATTTTCTTTTAACAAATATATCAGACGACATGTTTCTAACATTTTAGAAAACATTTCCAGTGGTTTAACACTTAAATTGGAATAGATGAAGACAACCAAATTTACACAAGCCCAACTACATTATACAATTTAACAATGCTTTAAATGTGTAAGGTCTTAAATCATGTTCTTTAAAAATTATTAACTCAAGTATATTCTTCAATAGAGTGTCCAACTCCATTGTAGAAACACTGTAGAAATTCAGTTCAAATCAAATGGGATTCTGCAACTATTTTCTCAAAACACTGTTTATTCTAACCTTTAGGAGCCCTTTTATGCCTTCATTTTGCCTTATCAACATCATACTTAATTTCTATAGATCCAAGGTTCGTTTTGTTCTTCCTCCTTAAACCCTTCCCACTACTAATAGTTTGTAAATGGAACCTCTATTAGCATTTCTTTATGGGGTAAATTATAAAAAATGTGATGAATTTATTTTTTACCCTAAACTTGGTATAATCTTATCATTTATTTTAACTCATAGTTGTTTGCTTATATAAGGGACAAGCCAACAACTACCTTATAAGTCAAATATATAGGGTATGGCTAAACACACACACACGTACACACACACATACAAATATATATATATATATATAATAGAAAATTATAAAGATCCTCTCTCATATGTTTTAATTTGGTAGGAATCGCTTAACCTAGGCTCAAATACCAGGTGTGACAACCCCCACCTAAGGACACACCGATCCAAAGTCCAAAATGCCATTTGAACTCGTGTCATGCCAAGACATATGAATTGTAGGTTTTTAAGTTTTGCATGATACAGAGACGTATATAATTTTTGGACATTCTACACCTTTAGATCTCATAATTGAAGGAAATAAAATATAAATTCCAAAAATAATCTAGAGTAATACAGTCTTAAAATAACCATGGTACACACTAAAACATCTTGAGAAAAAATATAATTTTGCATAAAAGGACAAAATAATAAGTTATTTATAGAAGTAGGAATTAGGCCTCGGGACCTATTCCATTGCATCCAAAATGTCGTCTATATTCATAAAACATATATAACTTGCTAAATTTGATAAAACAGAGCGAAGATAGTAAATTTTTTAACTAGGTTCAATTTTGTAAATATTGATTTCGAAAATTGAGTTAGAAACCCTAATTATCAACTATAAATAAAGGCATAAGCTTCCACTCTTCTCATTCAAAAACCCTAGCCTCCGCCTCCTAAAAATTTCCTCCTCCTCCTCTTCTTTCTGAAAAAGAAATTCTAATTCAAAACAAAATGAAAGCAAACCAAATAAAATAAAAAAATATTTAGAGAAAGAAGAACACAACAACCAAAGCTAGGGGAGAATTCACGGAAAAGAGAAGAGGGAAAGCTAAAAGTTGAGTGGATATTATCTAGGAAATGAGTATAATGGAAATAAGTAATTGGTTTCAATTATATACCATCCTAGTAATATAAACATGATTTCTCTTCTTGAATCTATCTTTTATTCTAAAATTTTAAATTGAAATAATTTGGGAATAACACTAGGAAATGATAGATCTAATTATGGAATTGATAAATGAACATAAAACTATATCTTATCTTATAGATCTAAATTGTTATTTATTTTGATAAAAAAGTGATATTTATTATTGAAACCACCCTTAATCTTATAGTTTTGATAAATAAGAGATAACTTTTATAGGTTTGATATATATGATAAATTTCAAAAGATTTTTGGATAGATGGGAATGAACAATCATATCTGTTGAAAATTTTGTAGACCTGATTCAATCTATTGAAATATATGTGATAATCATTTGAGATTATGTATAAAATTCATTGAAGTATAAAAATATAATTGATTGGAAAACTGTAAAAAATGTTAGAATAAATCAATTGTGTTGGGTAAGAAATACACATAGAAATCTAATTGAAAACAAGTCCTTAAACTTGTATGTGAAATCATGAAAAATGGATAAAAATAACGAAAACAAATCAGTTATAAAAATCCAGAAAAACAGACTAGACGTTTGACTAGACATCTAAGAATTCATTCAGACTCTAAAAATCATTTTTAGATGTCTAGATTTCAAGAAATTGTAAACTAAGAGTTTTTAATTTAAAATGAGAATTTTCATGCATCTTTTAGATGTCTAAAATTAAGTTAGACGTCTAAATGCCAGAGAATGAGTTTTTTACTTGAATTTGGCAACCTGATGTCTGAATTGTAATTTCAGACGTCTGAATTACTATAGCAGGACTAGATTGAACCTGGATCTGGAATAGGCCAAATAGGAAGGATCGGGAAAACTTGTTCCAACTTTTTAGTTATTCGAAAGTACATGCATCCGAATGAAATCAAGGAACAAGTAGGAAATGTTCCTGCATTGGGCAAAGTCCTAAGCTCTTGCTTCATGGAGTTGGAATGTGATACTCAACATGGTAGGCGATTATATCGCACTTAGAAGTTCTTATCAGTCGTAATCGGTCTCAGCCACAAACTGGTGGAACCTAGAATGAGTGGACGAAGACATTTGTTGGAAAAGGATAAGTAGAATCCTAAATGAGGGGTGGATCAACCCTTGATAGCTACTTGTGTTACGATATAGAACTTAGGAAGAGGACTAGATGCGGATATGTACCAGTGCATAGATGGCAAGAGTAGTCGGACAGTGATTGGATAACGGGCCAGGCATTTAATACATACTCCATTTAGTACACTAATGCATAGATGGCAAGAATAGTCGGACAATGTTTCAACAACGGACCTGGCATTGGATGTATATTTGTTTAGGAGCATGATGTGCACGTAAATGTCATATATATACATCCATATTTTATCTCTTTGTATTTAAATAAATATCATATTTGGGCATTTTAACATGTTTAAAACCCAAAATTCAATTGTTTTCAAAACATCATAAATTCATCTTCATTCAGGGGCAAAATGGTCATTTTTGTGCATGTGTCAATTTGAGAATTTTTTCTTGGACATTTTTTATGATTTTTAAAGGAAATTTTGATGCATATGGAAGAGGGATTCATGAAGATATATGCATGCACAAATGAATTCAAAGGAATGAAGAGGAAATAATTCAAATCCAAGATCATGGAGGACCCCACCCACTTGCCTAAATCTACAATTAGAAGCTAATGGACAACTAAGTGGAGGTTAAAGCTTCATGCACTTTGAATGAGGGATTAATTAGTGGCTAATGGTTACTTGGTGGCCACACTTCCTAAAGGGCATTTTGGGAAGCACCCTAAAAATGGAATTAGGGTTTATGCATGTACAAATAGCTCTCTTATGTACATGTAAATATCTTCTACTCTTTCACATTAGTTAGGAAATTAAGAAAGCAAGTTGTAATGCAATGTTTCATGAAATAAAAATGGCTTCCAAGCCTCTTTCTCTTTTCTTTTCTACATGCTTTTCTTTGCTTTTATGTTAATGTTTATTTTTATGCTCTCTTTCTTTTAATGCTTATAGCTTAGATTTACATTCATCCAAGTAGTGTAGCTTTAATATTTATGCAAGTAGTTAGTAGTTAATCTCTCTTTCTTCCTTTGCTTTGTTTCCATTGCTTTGCCTTTTAATGTTGAAATTTACAAGTGTTGATTTGATAACACAAATGAGTAGCTAAACCCCTTCAATTTAGGGGTAATGAAGCTCTCTAACTTTATGTAATTTCAACATTCTTATGATTTATGATCTCTTTGTTTGTGCTTCATGAAAGTGAATTTTGATGTAAGTTTATACAAGTGGGTTTGATAGCTTACATTGCTTATGCAAATGAGCTATTCTTATTCAACATAAACACAATTTACATCATCATTTGCTAATTAATTTTTGACTTTGAAATGAAAGTAAAAACAAAATTTGATGATCTATCTTACTAATTACAATAGTAAATAGATCATACTTAAAATAGCTTTTGCTTTGGCTTCATGTTCAAGAGAATTTATAAGTGATATAATTGATGTGTTATAGTTTGATGGTTTAAGTTATGTTAATTAATAACATAAATAAACCATACTTATGATAAATCCAACAATTATTTCACTTAATATCAAAGCTAGAGATCATAATTATTTGTTTGTTGATTTACAAAAATATGAGAGTGGAGTTGCCTCTAAATTGTTTTCTTATCTCATAGTTTTTAAATCTCATTTTAATTCTAGTTTTAGCTTCATTTTGCTTGTAATTAACAATTTCCTCTCACTTTGGTCTAATTTGATTGATTAGAAAAATTTTAAAATCTTAAAAATTCCCTACAGATCGACCCGTACTCGCCACTTTCTAAAATTGTATGCCGTGCGCTTGCGGTTATTTTATTTCAAAATTTATCGGCATTTTTCTAATCAATAGAAAATTTGTCGTTAAACAAGTTTTTGGCGCCGTTGCTGGGGAATTATTTTGATTTTTGATTTCTATTCTTCAAATTATTTTTGTTTGATTTTATCATGTGTTTGTTTTGTGTGTTTGTATTTAAAAAAAAGTTGTGTGATTTGTGCTTGCATTTGTTAGTTGCTTGTTGCCATTTCTAATTGCATTTGCATATACATTTCTATTTAAAAAAAATTGAATATCAGCGTACACAATATAAAATAAACATTTTTATTCCATTTATTTTTTTACATTGAATTTACAATTTATTTTTACAATCTCATTTTCTTTTTCTTTTTTTCTTTCTTTCTTTTGCATATCCTAAGCTACTATTCACCGTTATTGCACTGTTCTGGAAAGCTGCACTTTGTCCACTCACTGTTACATTCCATTCCATCACTAACATTTAATCACTTTTGCCACACACTTGCATAAACCATCTTCTCTGACCATACAAGTTTACATACCAAATCACTTACAAACCTCACTGCCATTTCAAACCATTCATTCCATTTCATACTCAATAGTCACCAGTTCCTCTCTTATCCATTGCCTGCACACCCACCTAGTCCCACACCTTTGTTACCCTTCTTCCTCCATCAATCTACTTCAGCGACCACCACTTTTCTTTTAAATCAACTGCAGCCATATTTCCACCACTTCATCTACAATAAACTGCAGCCATACCAACTACATAACCCTTCCTTGCAACCTCACCCACAACAACACAACCACAATACTTCCCACCACCAGACAAACTTCTCTGTTGCATCACAACTCCACCCATATACGACCTTGTTCCCTCCTTACTTCCCCAGGCTTCATCACAAAATCGACTACAGACCATAGTCGAACAACAACAACCCATCTTCATCTCCACAAGCAAATACAACTCCATTTTCCAATACAAACTGCCAACACCATCAACATCAACTCGAACAACTGCCACAACACATTCATTTCAGAAATGCTCTTCTACTTTACCTCTGACCAAATACCCCCACACTTTGCATTCAACATCTAACTCCACTGTCACTCACCATCTCATGACTACAACCCAACTCTAGTACAACTACAACTGACCTCCTCAAACATTTCCAACTCACAACCAAGCTGTGTCAAGCCAACATACATCCCTCTTCCGTGGTTCTACAATCCTTCTACCATCCTTCTACAATCAACACATCACCAACCTGCCACTCAAACTTTCACTTCAACATCAAACTGACACTTCACATCACAACTGCCTGCATATTCCCTACTACCCACCTTACTGCTCATCTCCACAAACACTACAACATCCAACTTACTTCTGCAACAACTTCCTCCAACAAACCCATCACCTGACAGCAACATTCCCTACAAACTTCCAACCACCACATCTCTACTGCAGATAAACTTCCCATCACCGACCAGAGCCACTACACTACGATAAACACAAACATCTGCTGTTGCAAAACATCCTACTCCCTTACCATCAAACTTCAACCTAGTGCCATTCACCCCTGCACGCACCTGATCACCACTCCTACATATCAATAACCTGCCCTCGTTCCTCCCACATTTCATCTGTCAACAAACATCAAACAACTGCAAACAATTTACAACATTACACTATACTTGTGATAACCCGGATTTTGGGACATTTGATAATTGGATAATTAACTGTTTTAATCAATTGAACAGATAAAATTCTGATAATAAAATATATCTGGATATGTAAATGAATTTGGAAATATAATAAATTTTGAATTATAAATATCTGGATAAATATTTATTTGACAATATCTTAATTTAATTAATTTAAAATTGGCAAAAATTGTTAATTTCAAATCAATAATAATAATATGTTGTATATATTCATGTATAGAGAATTATTATATATAAAGTGAATTTGTGTTGTTTAAATATATATGATATATATACATCAAATTGATTTTTTTAAATTGATTTTGAATTTTCTGGATTTAAATTTGGAAATTTAAAGGGTAGATATTTTAAATATTTTAAAATAATATATAAGCTTTTATTTATAAATATAATTGGTTTTATTTTCTTTAAAGTAATTTTTATATATATTTGTTAATTTATAAATTAAGTATAAAGCTTTTATTAATATTTAAAAATAAGTAAAGATTGCTTAAATTACAAGTGTTAAATTATAAGATCATGTAATTACATGTGTAAGCTAATGTTATCATGCAATTTAACAAGTGTCCCTATTTTATTTTTATTTTTAAAATCTTTAATAAAAAGATAGGATAGATTATATATATACATCTCCATACCTCTCTTACATTTCCTTTTATCAGTTCATTCTCTAAAAAAACAAAACACAGAAGAAATCTGTAACAAAACCAGTAAACAAAATCAAATTCAAAACTACTTAAATCTTTCACAAGTTCTCAAGCCTGAAGCAAATCAAACGATAAAAACAGATTCAACTCAACCTGAAGCTATAAAAAGGGGTCAACTTAGCTTTTAATCAAATTCGTATTCAATTTCAAGATCATCAAAGAATAGATCAAATTACACAAACAGGGATCAGTTCAAATCAAAAATACAAGTTCAGATCAAGTTGAAAACCTGTTCTCTGTCCACCTTTTCACAGGTGAGTAAACAAACTTCAAACTGTTTAATCTTGATGCATGTGAATGATATTTGAAATGATGATGTGTTAGTGTTTGCATGAATGAATTTCTGCTTGCATATGGATAAATATGTGTAAATAAGGTGTGCATGTCTGGAAAACAGGAAAAACTTGCCTCTGTTCATACATTCCAGTTTTTTTTTAAACCTGTTCGAAATTTAAATCATCCCACCCAAACAACTTTAGGGTTTGATTGCTGAATGAAAAATGTTTATATGAGTGCAACATCCTTTTTAAAAATAAATCCAAGTGATAATATTGAGTAAATATTTTTAAATAAGAAATAACAGCGAAAATCATATATAGGTCAAATTTTGATGATCATAGATTCGCGTTTGAATTTCATAACCTGATTCGAGTTGAAAAATGGTGAATTTTAATAATCAAATCAAGTATTTTAGTTGGGAATTGAAGGAGGAATTTGGGGTTGAACGGGAAATTTGTTCTTGTTGATTCTCGTCGATCGGCCATGATTTGGATGTCGTAATCATTGGTGAAGGAAGCTAGTGGGATGGTGATCATCAGAAAAATGGTCGGAGGGTTCAATGATCATCGTGGTGGCGAGACGGTGACATTGTAGGGCTTAAGACCCTATTTGGATCGGTGATGTTCTTGAGGTAAGTACGGCGTAGTCATCGCACCGGGCTTGATCGGAGTAGGGGGAAAAGGAGCGTGAAACTTTGGCGAAAGTGTGGGCTCAACGGCGAGGCTTCAGACGATCGGAGTTAGGCGATGCGAGGTGGTTTTGGTGTTCGTTTTCGTTCCAGTGGGTGTTGGGTTTGCTCGATCTCGATTTACCTTCTCGTTTGTGGTTCTGGGTACTAGAGACGTTCGAGCATGTCATCGGCGACTTGATGGCGATGGCAGTGGTGATCGGAGCAGTGCCGATCGTTTGTGCATGTGTACGTGCATGTGTGTGTCAGTGGTTTAGGGAAGGAGGTTTGTGTCTCGGGGGAGGGCTCGGGTAAGTGGGAAGAAGACTCGAGTCTGGCTTCGGGTAGTTGTGTGAGTGTCCTCAAATGTTAGTATATTTTAAATGTTAAACTAAACTAAGTTTTTAAGAAAAAAAGAGGGAAGTTCTCGGGGTGTCTCGAGTATGTACTAACTCGGGTATATTTTTAACAGTTTCAAATTTAATAAAAAGTAAGTTTTAAAATTTAAAATAAATCAAGTCTGAACTATTTCTTAAATCAATATTTTTTTGTATAATAAATGTTTTTATTAATTATTTGATTTAAGAAAAGTGGTATGATTTATTCAACTTAAATTTATTAAGTTAATTCTTAAGTTTATTTTAAACTTAAATTTAGTGTGTATTTAAGTAGTTAATTATAAGGGTAAAATGTTTTAATTTATATGTTGATGATAATTATTTCTAAGATTTAATAAATAAGATCTTAATGATGTTTAAGTAATTAATAAAGAAAAGGTTTATCTTAAAGTTAATTAAGGTCTTGGAAAATTAATGAATAATTAAAATTAATGAAGTAATTAAAGAGAAGTTAATTAATTAAGGATTAATTAATTAATAATTAAGGTTTATAAATTAATTGGTAATTAGAGATTAATTAATTAGTAATTAGAGATTTATTAATGTAAGTAATTACTTAAATGATAATTACTTAATGTAAGTAATTAAGGACTAGTTTGTTAAGGGTTAATTAATTTAATTAATTATTAAAGGATAATTCATTAATAATTAAAGGATAATTAATTAAGGATAATTAACAAATGAAATAATTACTTAATGAAAGTAATTATGGATAATTAAATTAGATTGATAATTAAAGAATGATTAATTAATGATTGTAATTAATTAATAAGTAAGCAAGATTTAAAAGCAATTAAATTAATTAGGAATGGTAAAATTAATCTTGCTTATAGATAATTAAGATATATTGTATGACTTGGAATTATTTGACATCTCTGATATGTGATTTGTGATGCTTTGTGAGATGAGATACTTTGGTTGAACTATGATATTATGGGTTATCTATATGAGATGAATTGTTGTGTGAATATGAGACCCTGAATATAAATTGTATTGTTTAAACTTAAACATTTGATTTAATGATTAACATTGGATTCGAAGAGACAGGGGTCGGGTATCAGTAAATACCCGAAACCACTTCGATTCTTTATAAATTGAGTTTAGAACCAACGGGCTGGAATTGGAATAAATTAAGTAACTTGGCATTTAACTGAGCAATAGTTCGTGGACATTGTTTGTAATAAGTAATGGACTTTGAGAACTCGTAGTGAGGTACGAGTTACCCTGGTTTCAAGGAAGTTTTATAACTTAGTAATTCAAGATATATGAGTTTACTCACGCTGGTTTCCAGCCTGACCCGGGTGTTACTTTGATGTAATGCTCGGGTCAGACCGAGTATTATAGCTTCAGGTTAGGATGTTCTAGAGCTCAGGTGGCGAGTTGGATGGCAGGAACGTATGGAGTATTCCGCTGTGTATATGAGACTGTGTAGTCTGTATAGATTGTAGTCTGGAACAAGTTGTATAACTGTCCAGTTCATGTATAAATGGTTGTAACTCTGATGTATTAAATGTAATTGACTGATACAGCTTGCTTTGTGTAAAGAATATTATTTGATATTATATTTTATCCGCTGCGAATGTGAGAATCTGTGTTTCTGTATTTCTGTTTTCTTTTTCTTCTTCTATCTCTTTCTTCTTTTCCCTAACTATCTGGAATTTCCGGGTCGTTACATTTGGTATCAGAGCGAAGGTTAAGCGAGAACCTTGGCTCTGGTGGGATTACTCATTAAGGATAGGGTCAATAGTACCCTAGAATGAGTTGAGTATATATATATGAGAGCGTACTTGTTATTTTCTTATATAAAGATTTCAAATGGTTTCAAAAGTAAATGAATCTTATATAAGTTTATTAAGCAATAGTTTTTCTAATATATTAAGGTAATTGGTTGTTATATTAATTGAATAAAATAAAATAATAAGAATTAACGTAATACAACCAAATTGAAATTGAATGAAGATAAGTTTGAAATAGATTCAAACTGAAAATAAAATCCTGAATTAGTAAAAGTGATTTTAAAATAAGATAATAATGAAATATTTTAGGGAATAAACTTTTAGGTAAGTATGACTTATAAATTGGAATTGAAGATAATTTAAAAATTGTGAAATTTTAAATCTAAATCCAGAAAACTTGAAATTGTTTTAAAGAAATTTGATTTGAATAAAAAACCAAAGGTGGTTTAAAAATTTAAGGTATAACTTGGTGTGCAAAGAAAATAAATGTATATATATGTGGATATACATAATATCAAAAATGATTTGAAATAAACTCTTAGGGTTGAGTTTTAAATTTTTCCTTGGGATGTGATGTGAAACCCAAAGTGAAGTAAGTTTTTAAACTTAAATGGAAAGATTATTAATATAAAGTTTAGAATTTGAAATGGGAATTCAAATTGGGTCTAGTTGACTGGATTAAATTGAATTTAACTTAAGGAAAGTTAAATGAGTTTAGAATGAACAACTTGAATTAGAAATTTCAAGATGAAATTAAAATTTAACTTGGGAAGTTAAATGGTTGATTTGAAATGGGAGTTATGAGTGATCTCAAAAATGGGTTTGAGATCTGGAAATTGAAAATGGATAATAAATTAGAATCTGAAATTTAATTGTTTTTGAATTCTTATTTGAACTTTATAATAAGTTAAGTAAAGATAATTTTAAAATGGAATTTTGGAACTTGGATTCAGAATTAAATGGTTTAAAGATTTAAGTTGTTAAATTAAAAATTAAGGTTGATTTGATTTAAAAGTAAAGGTTAATTTGATTTGAAGGATTAAATCAACATTTAAAATTTTTAACTCGAATTTATATAATTCGAGATGGTTTTAAGTTGAGATTTGAATAGAATTAGTTCAAATTGAATTTGATTTGAATTAATTAAAAATTGTGATTGAAGATGGATAAGCATAAGTTTAAATGGAAAATTTGAATTGAAATAATTTGAAGTGAAATTGAAGTTGAATAAAGTTTAAAAATTCAAATGGGAGATGATTTGAATGTGGGATAGAAATTGAGGTTAATTTAAATTGAATTGAAATCGAATCAATTTAAATGGGATTGGAAATTGATTGGAAATGGAGATTGGGATATTAAACAGTTTGGCTCTAGATTATTTTCAAAATAAATTGTTTTACTACAAATATATTTTTTCAAACTATTTACTATACAATCTTTCTTCTTAAACCCCAAACTATCTTATACTTATTTTACAATTATTTTGGAACTATTTAAGTATTTTGAAACTGTCTTATAAACTAATTACTATTTTTTAGTTACTTATATCTAATCACTATTTAAAAAAAACTATTTTGCAATTATCTAACTATTTTATACCTACTTAACTATTTTACAACTATTTTACAAACTAATAACTATTTTTCAACTACTTATCTATTTTAAACTTTTTCAAGCTATTTTTAAATTTAATAGGTCAGAGTTTAAACTGTTTGTAATTGAAGTAATAACTCAATTGGAAATAGAAGCAATTGAAAATAAGTGAATGGAATTAAAGGGAATGTGAAGTAAAAGAGAATTGATTTAGCTAATAATCAATAAGGATATATACGTAGGATGTACGTATATTATTCCATTCGCATAGTGATTTGATCCAGATTCGAGCACAGAATTTCGAGATAGTATTATCGATCCGAGTTGGGATTTTTCGCTCGATTTTCGACGGAGAACCTGGATATGGGTTTTTGATTGGTTCTGGATATTCTCTATCATAGTTGTGACTATGCAAGGAGAATGACGGTTTCTGACCAGGAAACCAAATCTGAGTCCGCACTAGGAAGTCGGGCGGACGATACTGGTTCGGAAGTGAAATTGTGTGATCGATTGAGCGATCAGACTGATATTGCGTACGGATGATATGTGTACATCATACGGGTTTGAATGGAATTTTGTGGATATAAACTGTAAAATGATTTTGAAATGGAAGAGTATATTTTGGGAAATATATGATGAAATAAAATGGGAGTTGAATATTTCTGTGATTAAAACTCATTTTATAGAAAAGTGATATGGTTAATAACTTTATAAAAGAGTAATCAAATTTGAATATTTGATTTGGAATAAAAAAAGTTATATATCTTTGTTATATAAGATAAATCTCCCCTTGTTAAATCTATAGCCAGAAAAAAAGGGTTTTGAAATATTAGAAGTATAAAAGAGGTTTTATACAAGTTTGAAATGATCCAAAGATTTTCAAAGTTATATATATCTATATATATATATATATATATAAAGGATTTTATGAGAATGATTTTGGAAAAGGTTTTGGGAACCTATGAAATTTTGGAAAGGCTTTTGATTTTTTGAGAAAATCAATTTTGGATTTTGGGAAGCCAAGTTTGGAACTATCGATTTTGGATATCGATTTTGTGTAAAGAAGATTTTGATATAAATCATAAAGGATATGATTTGAAGATACTATAAGTGTATAGTATAAAGTGTTTTGAGAATAGCACTGGGGAAAAAGGCGCTCCCTTGAAATGAACTTCTCAGGAGTACCACAGGGTGGTACTGCCTTGAACCCTAAGGGGGGTTTCTAAAGTTGATCCTGTGAGGAGTCCGGACAAAACTAGTTCCTGAGGATTATTTGTGTAGCGAAAGTCGAGGGGCTGGTGCCCACAGAGGCATTTGGGTTATGCTGTGACGACAGTTTAACTCAATGTCACTGCGATCTACTGCAGACCATAGCGAAAGTCGTGTGAGCCACTGAGAGCCAACAGTCTACGTTTGATTTTATATCGGTAGACTGCAACACTATGGTAACATAGCGAAAGTCATGTGTGCCGCTGAGAGCCAACAGCCTGCGTTTGATTTTATATCGGTAGACTGCGACCTATGTAGAGTGGAGAAGTTTCATTTTGACAGCGAAATCGTGTGTGCCGCTGAGAGCCAACAGTTACATGGACTTTTGCTGCGATGGCAACGTAACCCTGGAATGTAACTGCGATCTGTTGTGGGTTCCATGCCATCATCAGTTACATGGACTTTTGCTGCGATGGCAACGTAACCCGTGATGTAACTGTGACCATGGATGGGGGTGATGATTTCCAGAGCATTCTCACCAAAGATATTCCTCTATTTTCAAAAACAAATTCTGTATTTTCATAAATTATTTTCCAATTACTTTCACTAGGTGTTGAAAATGGGTTTACCAAGTACTTATAGATTTTCAGTCCTACGCCTGATCAACGTATGACCGAATTTCTGTGAGAACAAGAATGGACTTGTTGAAACATCGAGTTATAAAAGCATTTTTATAAATAACTAATTTAGTAATATTATAAAGATTTTTAAAGTATTTTAAAAATGTGTTCAAAGAGAAAATTTAACTGATATTAAGAATTTTAAATAAGTTGTGGCTTTGTTCCTTTTCGAGGACGAAAAGATTCTAAGGGGGGAGGAATGTGATAACCCGGATTTTGGGACATTTGATAATTGGATAATTAACTGTTTTAATCAATTGAACAGATAAAATTCTGATAATAAAAGATATCTGGATATGTAAATGAATTTGGAAATATAATAAATTTTGAATTATAAATATCTAGATAAATATTTATTTGACAATATCTTAATTTAATTAATTTAAAATTGGCAAAATTGTTAATTTCAAATCAATAATAATAATATGTTGTATATATTCATGTATAGAGAATTATTATATATAAAGTGAATTTGTGTTGTTTAAATATATATGATATATATACATCAAATTGATTTTTTTAAATTGATTTTGAATTTTCTGGATTTAAATTTGGAAATTTAAAGGGTAGATATTTTAAATATTTTAAAATAATATATAAGCTTTTATTTATAAATATAATTGGTTTTATTTTCTTTAAAGTAATTTTTATATATATTTGTTAATTTATAAATTAAGTATAAAGCTTTTATTAATATTTAAAAATAAGTAAAGATTACTTAAATTACAAGTGTTAAATTATGAGATCATGTAATTACATGTGTAAGCTAATGTTATCATGCAATTTAACAAGTGTCCCTATTTTATTTTTATTTTTAAAATCTTTAATAAAAAGATAGGATAGATTATATATATACATCTCCATACCTCTCTTACATTTCCTTTTATCAGTTCATTCTCTAAAAAAACAAAACACAGAAGAAATCTGTAACAAAACCAGTAAACAAAATCAAATTCAAAACTACTTAAATCTTTCACAAGTTCTCAAGCCTGAAGCAAATCAAACGATAAAAACAGATTCAACTCAACCTGAAGCTATAAAAAGGGGTCAACTTAGCTTTTAATCAAATTCGTATTCAATTTCAAGATCATCAAAGAATAGATCAAATTACACAAACAGGGATCAGTTCAAATCAAAAATACAAGTTCAGATCAAGTTGAAAACCTGTTCTCTGTCCACCTTTTCACAGGTGAGTAAACAAACTTCAAACTGTTTAATCTTGATGCATGTGAATGATATTTGAAATGATGATGTGTTAGTGTTTGCATGAATGAATTTCTGCTTGCATATGGATAAATATGTGTAAATAAGGTGTGCATGTCTGGAAAACAGGCAAAACTTGCCTCTGTTCATACATTCCAGTTTTTTACAACCTGTTCGAAATTTAAATCATCCCACCCAAACAACTTTAGGGTTTGATTGCTGAATGAAAAATGTTTATATGAGTGCAACATCCTTTTTAACAATAAATCCAAGTGAAAATATTGAGTAAATATTTTTAAATAAGAAATAACAGCGAAAATCATATATAGGTCAAATTTTGATGATCATAGATTCGCGTTTGAATTTCATAACTTGATTCGAGTTGCAAATGGTGAATTTTAATAATCAAATCAAGTATTTTAGTTGGGAATTAAAGGAGGAATTTGGGGTTGAACGGGAAATTTGTTCTTGTCGATTCTCGTCGATCGGCAACGATTTGGATGTCGTAATCATTGGTGAAGGAAGCTGGTGGGATGGTGATCATCAGAAAAATGGTCGGAGGGTTCAATGATCATCGTGGTGGTGAGACGGTGACGTTGTAGGGCTTAAGACCCTGTTTGGATCGGTGATGTTCTCGAGGTAAGTACGGCGTCGTCATTGCACCGGGCTTGATCGGAGTAGGGGGAAAAGGAGCGTGAAACTTTGGCGAAAGTGTGGGCTCAACGGCGAGGCTTCAGACGATCGGAGTTAGGCGATGCGAGGTGGTTTTGGTGTTCGTTTTCGTTCCAGTGGGTGTTGGGTTTGCTCGATCTCGATTTACCTTCTCGTTTGTGGTTCTGGGTACTGGAGACGTTCGAGCATGTCATCGGCGACTTGATGGCGATGGCAGTGGTGATCGGAGCAGTGCCGATCGTTTGTGCATGTGTACGTGCATGTGTGTGTCAGTGGTTTGGGGAAGGAGGTTTGTGTCTCGGGGGAGGGCTCGGGTAAGTGGGAAGAAGACTCGAGTCTGGCTTCGGGTAGTTGTGTGAGTGTCCTCAAATGTTAGTATATTTTAAATGTTAAACTAAACTAAGTTTTTAAGAAAAAAAAGAGGGAAGTTCTCGGGGTGTCTCGAGTATGTACTAACTCGGGTATATTTTTAACAGTTTTAAATTTAATAAAAAGTAAGTTTTAAAATTTAAAATAAATCAAGTCTGAACTATTTCTTAAATCAATATTTTTTTGTATAATAAATGTTTTTATTAATTATTTGGTTTAAGAAAAGTGGTATGATTTATTCAACTTAAATTTATTAAGTTAATTCTTAAGTTTATTTTAAACTTAAATTTAGTGTGTATTTAAGTAGTTAATTATAAGGGTAAAATGTTTTAATTTATATGTTGATGATAATTATTTCCAAGATTTAATAAATAAGATCTTAATGATGTTTAAGTAATTAAAAAAGAAAAGGTTTATCTTAAAGTTAATTAAGGTCTTGGAAAATTAATGAATAATTAAAATTAATGAAGTAATTAAAGAGAAGTTAATTAATTAAGGATTAATTAATTAATAATTAAGGTTTATAAATTAATTGGTAATTAGAGATTAATTAATTAGTAATTAGAGATTTATTAATGTAAGTAATTACTTAAATGATAATTACTTAATGTAAGTAATTAAGGATTAGTTTGTTAAGGGTTAATTAATTTAATTAATTATTAAAGGATAATTCATTAATAATTAGAGGATAATTAATTAAGGATAATTAACAAATGAAATAATTACTTAATGAAAGTAATTATGGATAATTAAATTAGATTGATAATTAAAGAATGATTAATTAATGATTGTAATTAATTAATAAGTAAGCAGGATTTAAAAGTAATTAAATTAATTAGGAATGGTAAAATTAATCTTGCTTATAGATAATTAAGATATATTGTATGACTTGGAATTATTTGACATCTCTGATATGTGATTTGTGATGCTTTGTGAGATGAGATACTTTGGTTGAACTATGATATTATGGGTTATCTATATGAGATGAATTGTTGTGTGAATATGAGACCCTGAATATAAATTGTATTGTTTAAACTTAAACATTTGATTTAATGATTATCATTGGATTCGAAGAGACAGGGGTCGGGTATCAATAAATACCCGAAACCACTTTGATTCTTTATAAATTGAGTTTAGAACCAACGGGCTGGAATTGGAATAAATTAAGTAACTTGGCATTTAACTGAGCAATAGTTCGTGGACATTGTTTGTAATAAGTAATGGACTTTGAGAACTCGTAGTGAGGTACGAGTTACCCTGGTTTCAAGGAAGTTTTATAACTTAGTAATTCAAGATATATGAGTTTACTCACGCTAGTTTCCAGCCTGACCCGGGTGTTACTTTGATGTAATGCTCGGGTCATACCAAGTATTACAGCTTTTCAGGTTAGGACGTTCTAGAGCTCAGGTGGCGAGTTGGATGGCAGGAACGTATGGAGTATTCTGCTGTGTATATGAGACTGTGTAGTCTGTATAGATTGTAGTCTGGAACAAGTTGTATAACTGTCCAGTTCATGTATAAATGGTTGTAACTCTGATGTATTAAATGTAATTGACTGATACAGCTTGCTTTGTGTAAAGAATATTATTTGATATTATATTTTATCCGCTGCGAATGTGAGAATCTGTGTTTCTGTATTTCTGTTTTCTTTTTCTTCTTTTATCTCTTTCTTCTTTTCCCTAACTATCTGGAATTTTCGGGATCGAAATTTTCGGGTCGTTACAATACTTCAGCCACCAAAACATCTAGCTACAACATTACCTTACCACTGAACCACTGTCACCTCTGCAGTTTCATCACTACAACACTCCCCCAACAACCAGCAAAGACATTTCCACCTTCAATTTCAACTGTCATCTACCAGTTATCACTGTATGAACATAATTCCAGTAGTAATCATCCTTCACCGTCCCATCCCTGTAACCAATTACAAGTGCAAACCGAAGCCTCCATCACAACCCCGAGGCCACAAACATTGCAATCGAACCGCCGAACCAACCCGAACTCCACCTCTCAAATCCATTCTCTCTTTACTTGAATCGCTCTGAATCCACGAACCCGATCTATGATTTTAAGCGACAACAATTTTTTTCCTTCCTCGTTGGAATTTGCGATTTCGAATGATTGAAGTGGTGTTTCCATTTTTCTTATTAACAAAGATAAACGAGCAAGTTTTTTTTGGTTGAAATTCACATTGTGCTGTGTTTGTTTGTATGGTAGGCTTTGGGTCATTTGGTTAGTGGGCCTAGTTTTTTTTTAATTTGCTTATTTTGTTTTATTTTGTTCAGTCTATCATTTAAAAAAATTGCTTTCTTGTAGTTTTATTTTGTTTTATCCTTAAAAATAATAATTTTTTTTTGTTTTATTTAATTTGTTTTGATTTAAAGTTCCAATCTTTATATTAAAAAAACTGTATATATATCTTTGTTTTATTTTTAGGTGCCAAAGTAGAAAATCGAAAAAAGAGAAGGCCCGCTTGCTAAAAAAATTGCTTTGCTTGCTTACTATATATATAGAATGCCGCTTTGAAAAATTGCTAATAATTCTGCACGCTTTGGTATCGTGCCCATTTTCCCTTATTTTATTTGAATTGCATTGTTGGTTGCTTTCAATTGCATTTATATATATAAAAAAATTCAAAATCCAAAAACAAAAACAAAATTCATTTGTAGTTGCATTGTAATTTCATGTTTAATTTTTGCTTTGCATTCATCTCATCTTATTTTCTTTTCTAAGGCAATATCCCAATTCACATAAGGTGAGGGATTTCATCACCCATTCCTTAGCCCACAAATTGCATTTCATCGTAGAATTTGACTAATAATAAAGGTTAGACATTCGACTTAAGGGTGTCGCGAGCTCATCTAGGGCTTAATTGTATCTTCACAATTGTTTTCTTTGAACAATTTTATTTCTTGGTGTCTAGGCTACGGCAGAGTAATAACTATTTATAAATATTACGGTGATTCGTAAATATTATAGTGGTTGTTCCTCTGAAGGTACTTAAACCTTTGGCTGCATTGCTACGGTGATGCGTGGTGCACCGATAACCCCTGCCCGTTACCTGGCTGAGAAATATTTTTGTTGATTTAAGACAAAGTGTGATTATACAATTTTGGGTTAGGAGCTAATAAGGACAGAAAATTGTAATTAAGTCCTTTGCATTCATTTAGTTGCATTAGTTAATGCATATTTAAAAAACAAAATAAAAATCCAAAATCCAAAACAAATTGTAAATTTTACTTAACATAGTTTTCAATCAAAAAAATCCTTTTAAATCCATTCCTTTGAAAATTTTCAATCAAAAACAAAAATCCAAAAATATATATATATATAATCTTTTCAAAAACAAAAAAAAAATTAAAAATTCAAAAACAAGAAAAATTTGGAAATTCAAAAACAAAAACAAAAGTCAAATTTCCATTTTATAAAAAAGACAAAAAAATCCTTTTGGTAAATATTTGAAAATTCAAAATCAAAAAAAAATTACAAAAAAAAAATCAAACTTTTCTTTTGAAAATAAATTAAAATTTTTCTTCCTTGTAAAAAAAACAAAAACAAATTTTTCACTTCATTTTTCAAGTCTTCTTTCATTCTCTAAACTTGAATCTAACTTCTTTCTCTTCTCGACTTTCACTTGTGCATGAGTACTTGGACTCATGACACAACAACAAATCGTTGGACTCGCGACTCAACAACTAATCATTTAACTCAAACAGACGATCCTACCGAAATGGCGAACGAAAACGCCCCTCGAACTCTTATGGATAGAATCTTTCCCGATAGAGTTTCTATTCCATCATGCATCACGTTACCCGCCCCTATGAGTGACCATTTCGAAATTCACTCGAATCATATTGCCACGCTTTCAATTTAGCAATTTCGAGCACGATGACCCCTACATTTTCTTGACTAAATTCGAACAAGTCTTGACTAAATTCGAACCATTAAACTCCAACAATCCGATGACGGAATCAAACTTCGATTAATCCCATTTGCTCTTACGGATTACGCTGAAAAATGGTTGTACAGCTTACCATCGAACTCAATTAAAACTTGGGAAGAATTCGTAAAATCTTTCTTAAAAAAGTTCTACCCCTTGGAAAAAACAAGTAGAATCCGAAACGAAATTGTAAATTTTCATCAATTCAAGGGAGAACAATTTGGAAAATATTTTGAAAGATTCAAAGAGCTTTTGATAAAATGTCCACACCATAACTTCGAAAAATGGACGATTTGCCAAATCTTATAAGATGGAATCGAAAACAGCTCACGAACCATGCTCGAATCAATGTGCCAAGGCAATTTTCTTGCCTAACATCACGACGATGCTTGGCAATTTCTTGAAAACCTCGCTGAAAATTCGTCTCAATGGGAACGTTCGAACGAAAAATCAATTTACTCACAACCGAGTGCACACTTGATAGGATCTTCTTTTGCTTTGGAAGCTAAGATCGACGCAATGATTAAACAATTCGATAACATTTTCTCATCGAATCAAATGAACTAAGCTTCCCAACCGATGTGTTATAAATGCAACGATCCTAATCATATAGCCAATCAGTGTCCCAATTCTATCGAACAAATCAATGCTTTCAATAAAGCCAAAAATGACCCGTTTTCTCCAACGTACAACCCTGGTTGGAGAAATCATCCAAATTTTGCGTGGAACCAAAACAATCCCAACACGAATATTGTTCGTCCAAATTTTCAAGCATTTCCGAATAATGCTTTGAATCCTCCCTTTCAGCCCAACAATTTTCAACCAAACTTTGCGGGTCTGTCTCATAATCAACCGCAACAATCAAATTTTCAACCAAATGGTGCTTATCCTCCCCAAGACGATAAACGTTTAGGTTCACTTGAGAAAACTCTTGAAATGTTGGCTAAAGCAACTACTCAAAATCTTCAATCAAACAACAATTTGCAAAATTTATTGACCTCATATATGCAAAACACGAACCAATCAATTGCAAAACCTGAAATGCAAATGAGTCAATTAGCCACGTTTGTAAGTGAACGTGAACAAGGCACATTCCCAAGCCAGCCCCTTCCAAATCCCAGAAATCAAAACGCAAATTCAAATCAAGCCTATGTTGTTCAAGGTAGCAACATCACCCAACTGAATGCTATCACAACTTTACGTTCCGGTAAACAAATCAATAATCAAGTCGTTAACCCAAACGATTTACCGAAAACCTCTCTTGACACTTCTAAAACAACGAATGAATCTGAACAGAACGTGGAGCCAAAAGTCGAATCGAATGCCAATCAAAATTCTTCTTCTTCTACTCGAGTAGACCCGCCTACCGAGTATCGTGTTCCATTTCCACATCGTCTTCGACCCAATAAACACTCGAACCAAATGGAAAAGATGTTGGAAATTTTTAAACAAGTCAAAGTTAACATTTCGCTTCTTGACATCGTTTAGCAAGTCCCTATGTACACGAAATTTCTTAAGGACTTGTGTACCCAAAAGCGACACTCAAGTGCCCAAAAAAGTCTTCTTAGCCGCCAGTTTGAGTGAAGTCTTGTCCTAATCCATGCCCGTAAAATACAAAGATCCTGGCTGCCCTACGATTTCATGTACAATTGGAGATAAGAGGATTAACAAATGCTTGATAGACTTAGGCGCGAGTGTCAACTTAATTCCATACTCCGTGTACGAACAATTAGGCTTAGGAGAGCTCAAACCCACAAAAGTCATGCTTCAATTTACCGATCGCTCGATTAAGAAGCCCGTGGGAGAAATCGAGGACGTGCTCATCCGAGTAGGACAATTCATATTCCCCGTTGATTTTATCGTTCTCGAAACACAACCCGTGACAAATCCCGCGAGTCAAATTCCATTGATTTTAGGCCGACCGTTCTTATCTACCTTAAATTCCTTAATCAATTGTCGTAAAGGATCGATGAAAATTTCTTTTGGAAACATGACTTGGATCTCAACATTTTTTATCTTGAAAGCCAATCAAATGAACCTCGCGACCAAACGTTGGAAGTTAGTGCCATTCACGAAAATTTTGAAAACGAGACACTTGATCTTAACAACGAACGCGAAGCTGAATACGAAAAGTTGTTTCACGAAATCCCCAACGAAATTGAATACACTCTTCCCTTTGAATCGCTTCCAATTGAGTCCGAATCTCAACCCAATTATTTGATCAAAAAACTCCCGAAGTTGGACCCCAAACCTCTTCCCGATCACCTTAAGTACGCATACTTAGGTGATAATGAAACGTTGCCCGTCATAATTTCTGCAACTCTCTCTCTTGATCAGGAAACCTCCTTACTTTCAATCCTGTCCAAAAAGAAGGAAGCGATGGGATTGTCGATCTCCAATATAAAGGGAATTAGTCTCTCTCTAGTTCAACATCGCATCCATTTAATCGACGATGCCAAGCCTGTTCGTGACGCAATGAAGGCTTAATCCAAAAATGAAAGATGCAGTGCGTGATCAAATTCTTAAACTTCTCGACAACGAAATCATGTACCCAATCTCTGATAGTTTATGGGTTCGCCCAATTCACGTTGTACCGAAAAAGTCTGGGCTAGCCTTTGTCAAGAATGATTCAAACGAACTTATTCCAACTCGTACTCAAACGGGTTTGCGTGTTTGCATTGACTATCGAAAATTAAACGCCGCAACATGAAAAGATCACTTCCCTCTTCCTTTAATTGACCAAATGCTCGAACGTTTAGCCGGCCACGAATTCTATTGCTTCCTTTATGTTTATTCCGGCTATTACCAAATTCCAATCGCTCCTAAAGATCAGGAGAAAACGACTTTCACGTGTCCATTCGGTACCTTTGCTTATCGACGTATGTCATTCGGACTTTGTAACGCTCTTGCTACTTTCCAATGATGCATGGTTGGCATTTTTTCCAACATGATTGAATGCTTTCTAGAAGTTTCTATGGACGATTTCTCTATCTTTGGCGATTCTTTTTCCCAATGTTTACATCATCTCGAGTTGGTTCTAAATCGATGCAAAGAAAAACATTTGACTTTGAATTGGGAAAAATGCCACTTTATGGTCAAACAAGGCATAGTCCTTGGACATATCATCTCAAATAAAGGCATTAAGGTAGATAAAGCGAAAATCGATGTCATTGCAAGTCTACCCATTCCCAAATCTGTTAAGGACATTCGATCATTTCTAGGACACGCTGGCTTTTACCGACGCTTTGTGAAGGACTTTAGCAAAATCGCTCATCCTTTGACGACTCTCCTCAGAAAAGACGTTCCATTCGATTTCAACTTTGAGTGTATCTCTTCTTTTGAACGTCTTAAGAAACTCATTTCTGCTCCAATCATTTACGCGCCCAATTGGGATCTCCCATTTGAAATAATGTGTGATGCCTCGAACTTTGCAGTTGGTGGTGTCTTAGGACAACGCATCAACAAGATCCTTCACATCATTTACTACGCGAGTATGACTTTGAACGACGCTCAACTCAACTACACAACAACCGAAAAATAGCTTCTAGCTGTCGTTTTTGCGCCCGAAAAGTTTCGACCTTACTTGATAGGTTTACACATTACTGTGTACACGGACCACTTTGCGCTTCGATATCTCTTCGCTAAAAAGGATGCTAAATCCCATTTGATTCGTTGGATCCTTTTACTTCAAGAATTTGAACTTACAATTAAAGACAAAAAAGGATCCGATAACGTCGTAGCCGATCACTTGTCTTGTCTTCCGAACGCACCATCTTCTTTGCCAATCAATGAAAACTTCCCCGATGAACAACTTCTTTCTATTTCTATCGACCCATGGTACGCTGATATAGTGAACTACTTAGTCACTAAAGAAACTCCCTCATCTTGGTCCAAACAGGACAAATGCAAATTCATGTCCCAAGTAAGATACTTCTATTGGGAAGATCCATACTTGTTCAAATATTGTCCCGACCAAATCATCCGACGTTGCATTCTGGATAATGAGATCAGGAGTGGTCTTTCGTTTTGCCACGATCAAGCGTGCGGTGGACATTTCGGTCCTCGAAGAACTGCGGAAAAGGTGCTTCAGTGTGGTTTCTATTGACCTTCTCTTTTCAAAGACTCATTTGAATTTTGCAAAACTTGTGATCGATGTCAAATGCTTGGACGAATTTCTCGACAAGATATGATGCCACTAAACCCCATTCTTACGATCAAAATCTTTGATGTTTGGGGTATCGACTTTATGAGACCTTTTCCCAATTCTTTTAGAAACTTGTATATCCTTCTCGTTGTCGATTATGTCTCAAAATGGGTCGAAGCCGTTCCGTGCAAAACCAATGATCATAGAATTGTTGTGAAATTTCTCAAAGAAAACATCTTTTCGAGGTTCGGCACACCTCACACAATAATCAGTGATAATGGAACCCATTTTTACAATCGATCTTTTGAAACATTAAAGAAGAAATACTTGATAACCCACAAGTTATCCACTCCATATCATCCTCAAACTTGTGGGCAAGTTGAAGCTTTGAATCGTCAAATAAAACAAATCTTAGAGAAAACTGGCAACAAAAATCGAAAAGAATGGTCTCAGAAATTGACCGACGCGCTTTGGGCTTACCGTACTGCTTTTAAAACTAACCTTGGGATGTCCCCGTTTCATTTAGTTTACGGTAAAGCTTGCCATTTACCCATTGAAATCGAACACAAAGCGTTGTGGGAAATTAAGAACTTAAACTTTGATCTTGAGAAAGTTGGAGAAAACCGAAAACTACAACTTAACGAACTAGAAGAACTTAGGAACAACGCGTATGAAAACGAGAAAATTTACAAAGAAAGAACCAAAGTTTTTCATGACAAGTCAATCCTAAGGAAAACGTTTTCGCCTAACCAGGAAGTTCTTTTATATAACTCAAGACTTCATTTATTCCCTGGGAAACTTAAATCAAGATGGACTGGACCATTTATGGTACGAACTGTTTTTCCATATGGTGCCATAGAAATAGAAAACCCAAGGGATGGATCGATTTTCAAAGTCAATGGTCATCGTTTGAAACCTTTCTTGGAATTGCACAGTAACCAAGAGGAGGAGCTCATGATCCTTCATGAGCCAAGCTACGTCTAGTAAGAATGTTAACCCTCTTTTGTAAATATGTACATATTTTTCCCTGTTACACTCATTATATCGTGCATTGACTGTGGGGACACAGTCAAAATTAAGTGTGGGGGGGAGTCTCATTTCCATTTTTTTAGTTTTCATGGCATTTTGAATTTTCATTTTCTTTTAATTTAAAAAAAATCTCAAAATTTTTAAATCTCAAAAACGTTTTTTTATAGCATTTTGATTTATTTTTGAGGAAACACTATAGGATAAGTATAAGTTTTGGTTAATAAATTGAAATTTTTGAAAATTTATTTGTCTTAACAAAAATAAAAATGAAGTTTGATTACAAATAACAATGGTTTAACTAGTATATAGGAAGGTTCTTATGCGTTAATTATGAAGTATGTTCTAATTGAAAATCTTTGTTTAAAAAAGTGGTAAATTTAAAGTAAAGGATATAACATTTTTATCTTCTAAGTTAAATGGTGCTAAGATGATTTTGCAAAACTCTCTCTTTCTAAAAAGCTCTAAAAAATATTAAAAAAACATTTGTATATATATATTAACACCCAGAGTCATGTGTTCACTCGCCATGCTCTGTACCCTTCTCACGTAAGCCCGAAAGGCAGTGCACGATCGGTATATCTGGCCTCGGTTTATCTGAGTTAGGTGTATGTATATAAAAATTCTTTTAATTACGCATACAGTCGATAAGTTTTCACACTTGTGTGTTCACTCGCCACGCTCTGTATTCCCCTCACATCAGTCCGAAGCAGTGCACGGGTAATATATCTTGCCTTAGTTTACCTAAGTTAAGCATATGTAAATATTGTTAATATCAATAAAATTTTCAAATAAGAGAGAGTAAGCAATTTAAATCCAAGCACCATTTTAACTTGTTTGATTTGACTTGTTATTGGAAAGAAATGAAAATACGACTTTGATAAACTTTGATAATCAACTAAGGATCTATTTCATAGTTACACTGTATTATCGACGGAAATAATGAGTTAAACTATAGCCCATTTATTTCGATAACTTCGTTTTTATTGGAAATTCTGACAAGTAAATGACTTAAATTTTCAAGATAATGACCAAAACCTATATTTAACTTATTTGTGTCAATTTAAAAGTAAATCCTTCATTGTAAATACTTTCAGAAACTTGCATTCATCCTATTGTAAATAAATCTTGCACTTTGTAAATATTTTCACTTTGCATTTGGATTTCGTGGGTAGTATCTGCTGAAAAACCTCACGAGACAATACTCGTCCTACTGAGGACACCCAGAGGTTTAACGGCTTGTTGCATACGCTCAATGCAATCATGCTTCCAATGAAAATGGATTTATCTTAGTTTTCCTTTATTTGAGGATGAATAAAAAGATAAGTGTGGGGGTATTTGATGTGCACGTAAATGTGCATATATATACATCCATATTTTACCTCTTTTTATTTAAATAAATATCATATTTGGGCATTTTAACAAGTTTAAAACCAAAATTCAATTGTTTTCAAAACATCATATATTTATCTTCATTCAGGGGCAAAATGGTCATTTTTGTGAGTGTGTCAATTTGAGAATTTTTACTTGGACATTATTTATGATTTTTATAGGAAATTTTGATGCATATGGAAGAGGGATTCATGAAGATATATGCATGCACAAATGAATACAAAGGAATGAAGAGGAAATAATTCAAGTCCAAGATCATGGAGGACCCCACCCACTTGCCTAAATCTACAATTAGTAGCTAATGGACAACTAAGTGGAGGTTAAAGCTTCATGCACTTTGAATGAGGGATTAATTAGTGGCTAATGGTTACTTGGTGGCCATACTTCCTAAAGGTCATTTTGGGAAGCACCCTAAAAATGGAATTAGGGTTTTATGCATGTACAAATAGCCCTCTTATGTACATGTAAATATCTTCTACTCTTTCACATTAGTTAGGAAATTAAGAAAGCAAGTTGTAATGGCAATGTTTCATGAAATAAAAATGGCTTCCAAACCTCTTTCTCTTTTCTTTTCTACATGATTTTCTTTGCTTTTATGTTAATGTTTATTTCTATGCTCTCTTTCTTTTAATGCTTATAGCTTAGATTTACATTCGTGCAAGTAGTGTAGCTTTAATATTTATGCAAGTAGTTAGTAGTTAATATCTCTTTCTTCCTTTGCTTTATTTCCATTGCTTTGCCTTTTAATGTTGAAATTTACAAGCGTTGATTTGATAACACAAACGAGTAGCTAAACCCCTTCAATTTAGGGGTAATGAAGCTCTCTAACTTTATGTAATTTCAACATTCTTGTGATTTATGATCTCTTTGTTTGTGCTTCATGAAAGTGAATTTTGATGTAAGTTTACACAAGTGGGTTTGATAGCTTATATTGCTTATGCAAATGAGCTATTCTTATTCAACATAAACACAATTTACATCATCATTTGTGAATTAATTTTTGACTTTGAAATGAAAGTAAAAACAAAATTTGATGATCTATCTTACTAATTACAATAGTAAATAGATCATACTTAAAATAGCTTTTTCTTTGGCTTCATTTTCATGAGAATTTATATGTGATATAATTGTTGTGTTATAGTTTGATGGTTTAAGTTATGTTAACCATACTTATGATAAATCCAACAATTATTTCACTTAATATCAAAGCTAGAGATCATTATTATTTGTTTGTTGATTTACAAAAATATGAGAGTGGAGTTGCCTCTAAATTGTTTTCTTATCTCATAGTTTTTAAATCTCATTTTAATTCTAGTTTTAGCTTCATTTTGCTTGTAGTTAACAATTTCCTCGCACTTTGGTCTAATTTGATTGATTAGAAAAATTTTAATATCTTAAAAATTCCATGCGGATTGACCCGTACTTGCCATGTACTAAAATTATACGCCGTGCGCTTGCGGTTATTTTATTTCAAAATTTATTGGCATTTTTCTAATCAATAGAAAATTTGCCGTCAAACAAGTTTTTGGCGCCGTTGCCAAGGAATTATTTTAAGTTTTGATTTCTATTCTTCGAATTATTAATCTACACACCAAAGTGCAATAACCTAAAACCAATTTTAACAGTCACCCAAAGTGTACCCGACATCGAATAAATATCCTTTATAGTGAACCATCAAACAAATACACTGAGTAGACGGTCTCCAATACAAACCCCAACTATATGATCCTAACGGTCAACAAATCTATTAACCGGCTTTTTGACCAAGTAGATTTTAATTGGAACCAGAACATCAAGATAAGGACAAACTGATTCGCGAACATGGAAAAGTGCTTAGAAGGGTCGTAGAAGCACATTAGAGAAGTTGCAATGGTAAAGGGGTAAAGTGGTCACTCGGTACTGAGAGGAACCACTCAGTACTAAGTGCTTTTTTCTCTACTTTGAACCACCTAAACCACTAGTACTTGAAGCACTATCTCTAGTGATTGTCACGGAGTACTTTCCTTCAAGAATAAGATAGCAATTCCATGGATTCACGAGAAGAAAGCAAAGAAAGTAGGAAAATACAAGCAGTATGAAGAAGGTTATCAAAAGCAACTCCACCTTTATGGGAAAGTTTTTGGAACACACCGAATCAAAGATAGAAAGGCTAAATAGAAGAAGAAAGGGGAATTTCCCCATAAAAACCAGTCGGTACCAAGAGTTCTCTCTCGATACCGGGTGGTTTCTATAGTTAATTGGGAAACTTTTGCCCTCCTACACCTTTGTACTTGGACCTTAACCTTCTACTTTGTGGGCCTTTAACTCTACTGATGAATTCCCCTATAAATATAGATCATATGGTTGCTGAAACGGGACTTTTAGCACTTCATTTTCTTTAACTTCTCTCTCTCCTATCCATTGTCACCAGGGAAGACATTGTTGACTATTCTACACTTTAGGAACTTGTCAATCCCTTGTACTTGTGACTTTCAATAAGATAATCAATAAATTATATTGGATGTAGGCTAGAGATTGCCGAACCACTAAAAAATTTGTGTTTTTCTCCTTAATTTTCTAATAGTATGTGCTAATCTCAACAATTCTACAGGTTTTTGGGTGTTGGGCCACTTTTGGCATTAACATTTCGGTATTTTCACTGAGAACTTGATTCTCACGGTCAGATCTAGCTTGCAACTAAGGATTTAGAGAGATCTAGTGGTAAGATCCAGAATATTTGCTTTGAAGAATTCGAAAACTTGCGGATAGAAGTCAACAACACTTAGGAAACTAGAAGATCAACTGGGATAATTGCTGGAACTGAAGGAGCAGTGGATGGTGGTGATGAAGGGAATGCTCTCCAATTAGAAGTTAGTAATTAACATGCAATACCAGGCTCATCTGCTCAACTGGAAGTGGTTACAAGGGGTGAGCTTGATAAGATGATGCAGGAGTTGAACCAAAAGTTGATTGATAGTTAGAAGGCTTTAATGGAGAAGATGGGTGCTAGCATAGCACTGTTGACCCAACAACTACAAAGGACTATATTACAGGAGAGAAGCTTCTCCCCCCACATTTGAAGAAGTGAACTCGTCTATTTCTGGTCAAAACAGACAAAATGGAAAGGGAAAGTAGAAGGAAGTAGTTGCTGGATCAGTAGAACAACATGCTAGAGGAAGTCAGAGTGCTCCCCCCAAAAAGAAAACAAGTTGGTACCGAGTGGAATCAACTCTCTACTAAGAAGTTTTTTAGATAGTATGGGGATAAGGAACTAAAGCTTTGAATTTGTCTGACTCAGAAGATGACCTACAGCTTGTCAATGATGATTAAGAACTTAATGTTGAAGTTAACGGTGTTGAAGTTCAAATAGGTTTAGCAAAACCAACCAGGCATCAATGAATTACTAGAGGAGTAGTTTTCCTAGATTTCGAAGAACCTGGACGTCAGCAAGCTGATCGAGAGCATTTGCAGAGCCAAACACTTGACACAACCCCTAGTAGTCGCTCTTCAGAATACCGTGCCAGCGAGGAATACATATCAGACATGGTTAAGCGGTTGGTCAAGGAAAGCAAGGGTAGAAAGAATGAGGGTTGGGATTCCATGCCAAGTAGGACCTCATTCATGGAGAACATTCAACGAGAAGAGTATCCCAGGAAGTTTACGATGCCAACTATACCATTGTACAATGGGACTACTGATCCTAGACAACATTTACTTAAGTATGAATGGCACATGGATGGTGCCATGATGTTGTATGTTGTTACATGCGAGTGCTTGCCTATTTTCTTAGAAGGAGTTGCATCGATGTGGTTCACGAGGCAGGCGCCAAGATCTATATTAACTTTTGATGAGTTAGCTAGAAAGTTCATGGAGCAGTTTCGACTCCACACTGCTCGACCTAAGGATAAGATGTCCTTGTCGAGCCTATTTCAAGGACCCAAGGAGTCATCGAAGGGATTCTTGAATCGTTTCCATATTGCTATTATAGAAGCAATGAATGTGAAGGAGGATCTGGTATTCATGGCATTTGTCCGAGACATACACCAGACATGGATTTCAGTAGATGGCTGAAAATGAAGCAACCTACGACTTGGAAGAGTTTCACTAGAAGGCTATCCAGTTTCTGCAGTTGAAAGAGGCGAGTTTAATTATAGGAGAAGCTAGTGATCGACAATCAAAGGAAGTTATCCAAAGCAATATAGTGATTAAACAAGCTAAAGAAAGCTTTGGTAATGAGGAAGTTAATATTTGAAATTCTGGTAACTAAAATAAAAGTAATCAAGGCCTTGCCTGAAGGTGCAACAAAAACAAGAAACGCCTGAGAAATATGAAACCGAAAGACTGTAGGCCCCTAAATGATACTCTGGAGAACATATATTGCTACAAATGGAATAGAACAATATAAAAAGCGGCCTTGGAAGGAGGTGACTGAGCAGGAAAAGTAGTCCGAAAAGTTCTGTCGTTTCCATGAAACTCATGGACATAACATGAACTAGTGTCGGCATTTGGGAGAACTCATCGAGGAACTAATAAGGAAAAATAAGCTCCAGCTATGTGTTAAAGAGGTTAGGAAGGTGGTCAAGCTGGGAGACCGCAAGGGCTGCCTACCCATGGGAATCGGCCTGGACCAAGCAGAGAAGGGCCAGGCAAAATGATAGGAAGTTAATTGTCAACATCATAACTGGAGGACGCCATCCAATAGAGAAAAGTTGGAGGAAAATGGAATAATATGCGAGCTCGCTTAATTATGTACCATAGGAGGATTGCTTCGTCGCAGAAGATGGAGCTTAGCCTAAGCAGTAAAGCATGATAACCGATGATATCATATTTAGGGAATATGGATATTGATGGAGTCGAAGTACCAACTTTTGACCCCATGGTGGTAATAGTTGGAATTGAACTGACAACATTACATTGGGTCTTGGTGGATACTAGGAGTTCTACGAACATACTGACCAAGAGAACATTCGATCAGATGAAGATCAATATGGAAGAGGTGATAGCTTGTAAAACCAAAATCCAAGGCTTTACGGGCGAAGCAAAATAGCTAATTAGGACGATTAATCTACCTATGGAATTGGGCGAAGGAGATCACGGGATAGTCCAGATTTAGAAATTCATCATATTGGATGAGTACTCGGTATATAACGCCTTTCTAGGCCGATCGGACCTTGATGATTTTAGGATAGCACTGGCTCCTTGGTGCTTGGTAATGAAGTTTGCTACAAAGAACGGGGTTGGAGCAGTAAAAGGGGACCAAAGCATTGGAACGAAATGTTATGTTGCGGAACTGAGAGAAGTAAAGTGACGTGAGAATGGTAAGAATATGGAGAGGGCTCTCTGCATTTAGGATTCGTAAGCATAAGAACAAAAGCCTGGACTCTGGCTTGAGAACCATAGCATGTTTGATAAGGCTATAGATCCTAGGAAGAAGTCAAGGGAAGGGCGCCCTATACCGGCTGAGCTATGGTGAATGTTCCAATCGACATGGACGATCCTACTCAGGTTCTGAAGGTTGGATCTCAGCTCAATTCTAACTTAAGGAAGGAATTAGTTAATTTCCATCGAGGAAATTAGGATATAATTGCTTGGACACATTTGGATATGTGCAGGATATCGCTGGAGATAGCGTGTAATGCATTGAATACTGATCCAAAGTTTACACTAGTAAAAGAAAAAAGGCGCAGTCTAGGTTTGGAATGATCTACTACGTTGAAAGAAGAATGGACAAGCAGATGGAAAATGGCTTTATCCACGATGCTTTATACCCCGATTGGGTTATAATCCCGTGTTGGTCAAAAAGTCAAATGGAAAATGGCGAGCATGTATCGACTACTCTGATTTTAATAAGGCATGGATGGAAGACAGCATTCCGTTGTCCAAAATTGACTAACTGGTGGATGAACCGCAGGACATGAGTTGCTCTCAATTATGGACGCTTATTTGGGCTATAACCAGATTCTGATGAATATACCAGATTAGGAGAATACTAGCTTTATAACAGATTTGGGATTATACTACTGTCAAGTAATGCCGTTTGGTTTGAAGAATGTCGAAGCTACTTATTAGTGGTTGGTAAATTCAATGTTCAAGAATCAATTCGAACGGACAATTGAGGTGTATAAGGATGACATGCTTGTGAAGTACCGAGTATCGCGAAATCATTAGAGTGACCTCTCGGAGATGTTCGAAGTTTTACGGAACTTTAGAATAAGGCTAAATTCATTGAAGTGTTCTTTTGAGGTAGCATCGGGAAAGTTTCTAGGATCATCATCAATGCACAGGGCATCGTGGCTAATCTGGAGCAAATTAACGCCTTGAGAAATGGAATCGACTTAACTATAAAGAAGGAGTTGCAAAGCTTGAATCGGAAGATTGCTTCCCTGAGTCGATTCATCTTAAAGGCAATGGATAAATGCGTATCCTTCTACGACACCCTCAAGAAGGGAAAAAAGAACTTTGAATGGAATCTGGCTTGTCAAAATGCCTTCAAAGAGCTGTTAAGGAACACGGGGACACCACCGGTCTTATCCAAACCGTTGGATGGGGAGGATTTATTCGTTTATGTAGTCATGTCTTCTCACGCACAGAGTGCAACACTAGCACATAAAGAGGCAAGGATCCAAAGACCGGTTTGCTACATCAACAAGCAAGTTACTAGAATTGAAAATAACTACCTGAAGTTGGAGAAACTTTCATATTACTTGTTGATTACCTCTAGGAAGCTACGTCCATATTTTCAGGCTCATCCAATCAACGTACTAATAGATCGGCCACTGAAGCGGGTATTTTACCAACCCATAACTTCGAGAAGCTTACTAATGTAGAGAATAGAATTAAGCCAGTACGATATCACTTACCATCTAAGGAGAACGATGAATGGGTAGGAATTGGCAGATTTCATTGTTGAATTTACCATGTGCGATGGAGAAGAAGAAGAGGATGTGGTTACACTTCCTCATCGAAAATTGATCATAGACAGAGCATCAAACAAACATAGTTTAGAAGAAGGAGTAGTGTTGGTAACTCTGAAGGGACGGTCGATATGCTATGCACTGATATTAGAGTTTCTTGCAACTAACAATGAGGCTGAATACGAGGCGTTGATCATGGGATGAGGATAGCTAAGGAGCTGGGAATAAGGATGCTACACATATTCGGCGAGTCTCAACTCGTGGTTTGTCAAGTAAGGAAGGATTACCAGGCTAAGGGCGCAAGGCTAGCTCCCTACCTGATGAAAGAACTGGACCTACTGGATGACATAGAACATTATACAATTATGCACATCCTTATAGAGGAGAATGCACAGGCTAATTTGTTGGCTAAGTTAGCAAGGTGCGGGGAGGCCTGGATGATGGGTTTGTTTCCGATGGAGGTTTTAACAGCCCCGAGTATCGATCAGATAGATGTCGAGTGGGTTTTGGAGGCCACAGAAGAAGAAGAGTCATGAATGACCCTAATCATGGACTATTTTCTCAAGGGAAACTCTACCAAGAGACAGAAATGAATGAATCAAACTTCTTCAAAAATCACGTCAGTTCATGATGCAAAAAAGAGTGTTGTATGGGAGAGGATTCTCTACCCCTTGCTTCGATATGTAACCAAGGATGAGGCTAGGAAGATCCTCATAGAAATTTATGAGGGTAGCTGTTGTGTCACGCCGTGGGGTAGACTGGTGAAGAAGATACTTCGCTGTGGATATTTCTGGCCAACGGTCAACCAAGGTGCAGTCGATTACACCAAATGATGTGACCGCTACTAGAGATTTGCAAAGATCCCAAGAGCCCATCTTTAGAACTTACACAAATGGTTAGACCATGGCCATTTTCGGTCTAGGGAGTTGATCTTATTGGAGTGTTACCGATCGCAAAAGGAGGAGCTAAACATGCATTAGTCACAGTGGACTACTTCACAAAGTGGGCCGAAGCTGAATCGCTTGCTACAATCAAAACGAAAAAGGTAATCAACTTTGTGATGAGGAATATAATTTGCAGTTTCAGATTACCTCAAAAGGTAATCATGGACAATGGAAATCAATTCAAAAGTATTAAGTTCAAGGACTTCTGCAATTGGTATAGAATCGAGAAGAGCTTCTCAATGGTAGCACATCCACTGGCAAACAGAAAGGTGAAGGCGGTGAATAAAGTCATCAAGTCCACCTTGAAGAAACGATTAACTAAAGCTAATGGCAATTAGGTCGATAAGCTTCCTCTAGCATTATAGGCATATGGGATGACCCACAAGTCAGTAACTTGACCTTCACCATTCGCTTTGGCATATAGATCAAAAGCTATGATCTCAATAGAACTGGAAGTCCCTTCTCGTCGTAAAAGCCATCATGATGCAAAGGTAAATGAGGAACTCTTGCTTGAGTCCCTTGATTTGGTTGATAAGAAAAGGGAAGAAGCAGAATTAAGGCTAGCTTCTCACCAAAGAAGAGTAGCATGACACTTTGACCCCAAGGTTCAAAACCATACCTTTGAGGCAGGGGATCATTTTGAAATGAGTTCTCTTGGGTACGGAGGCACTTTGGTCCTAAGTGGGAAGAACCCTACACAATCGATTAGAAGCTCGAAGATGGAACTTCCAAGCTTGTAACGGCTGACTGAATTCCAATCCCATGCGCATGGAACATCGACCTGCTATGATGCTACTATACTTAGCGTATCTTAGTTTATTTTCATAAATAAGCCACCCATGGATTTTGGGGGTAGTATAGTAAGGTAGGACTTGCGGCGATTTTCATTTATAACAATCAACTAGCTTCTCGATCCACTGGAACTGTGTTCTTGTAAGCAAAATTTCTGTATTGCATGATTAAATGTAGGGTAAGGAACATGCTCCTTAGGCCATGAATCATGGCTGGGGAGCACAGTTTTAGGGGTCGATTAGATAATTCGACCCTGAACTTTTGGAATTGGTCATGCCCGGAGATAGGCGACGATGAGAAAGTATAACCTTTTAGAGGTCGATCGGACAATTCGACCCTGACCTTTAGGAATTTCCCATTACCCAGAGGTAGGCAATGACAAGAAGGTGCAATCACTTTGGGATCAATCAGATAACTTGACCCTGACCTTTAGGAATTTGGCGTTTCTTGGAGATAGACGATGACAAGAAGGTATAATCTCATAGACGTCGATTTGATAATTCGACTATAACCTTCGGGAATCAAGCCTTGCTAGGAGATTGACAATGCCAGGAAGGAGAACTCGTACTTAGGGTCCGATAGGATAATTCGACCTTGATATCCAATAATTTGGCATTGCCCAGAGATGGCTAATATTAAGAAGGTGTAAACTCTTAGGGGTCCATCAGATAATTCAACCACTACCTTCAGGAATTTGTCGTTGCCCAGAGATAGGCAATGACAAGAAGGCGTAACCTCTTAGGGGTCGATCAGGTAATTGAATCCCAACATTCGGGAATTTTTCGTTGCCTAAAGATAGGCGATGATAAGATGGTGCAATCACTTAAGGGACTATCGAATAATTCGACCTAAACTTTAAGGATTTGGCATTGCCCTGAGATAGGAGATGTCAAGAAGATATAATCTAATAGCGTTCAAATGGATAATTCAATCCCAATCTTCAAGAATCTGGTGTTTCCCGAAGATTGGTAACATCAAGATGAAAAACCCTCTTAAGGATCCATCGGATAATTCGCCCTCGACCATATAGGAATTTTCCTAGAGTTTGGCAATGATCGATAGAACTAGCCAAGAGAGGATTGATCGTATAATTCGACCGCGACTTGCAGGTATCGACCGTTGCCTTGAAGCTGGCAGCGACCGAAAGGAACGTTCAGAGTTGAGCAGTTAAAACACTAGTTCTCGGAGATAGTTACAAGTGTATGAACTGAATTTCCACGATAGCACTAGCGGCTTAGTAGGATACGCCAAGCTAATGATAAGTAAGGATAGTCATGGGGAATCAACGATAGGTGTCATCGGGCGTTCCTGATTAAGAATTACGATCGAAAAGGCACGACTGGATTGGAGGCAATCGATGATTTGTCCCACGATATTTTTATCCCATCAATGCCCGGACTATGGCATTGGGAATCGTAAGTCCCACAGATAGGGATAACTGTACGGTAAAGCTATATAAATATCAAAGTAATGTTTCAATTGCTTTCCTACGGCAACAGAGAATAGCTTGGTACTTGGGTTATTCAGGATTAGTGGTTAATTGAGAGATACTCGACCGAACACGAATAGGAATAACCACAGTGTCAAGTGGAACACTGTGGAGATTATATATATGGCTAAAACAATGGTATATAAATAGAGCAATCGTGGGAATTCCATTTGCATGCACAATGGTGCAGTAAATGGAAGCGTTGCATGTCAGTAGGTATGTAATATGGATAAGTTGCAATATAAGCGGTTATATTATATACATAGACAGTTGCACATAGACGGGTACGAAACATAAAAGCGTGGAAAGTAAAGCGAGAATAAAGATTACAAGACAAAATAATCTTTCATTACTTAAGCTTTTCTGTACAAGGATAGTGGGGGCCGCACCTACACAAACATGGCATGTTTCCAATAAAAAAGAGAATGTACAAAGAGTAAAACAAAAAAGCCTCACGCCCACAAGCTTCAAAAATTCCCAACTTGGTCTTCCTTTTCCTTTTTCCCTTGCATTCGAAATAACCGAGATGCATCTTATGCTTTCATTCGTCTTTGATTACCCTTACTTTATGGGTATCACCCTCAGATTGGGAAGTCACGCCTCTAGTAGCGCATGAGGCTCATCCATCTTCTCAGCAGAAGTCTTAGAGGATTTATTCTGGAACTTATGTGACCTCAACTTAATCGTAGGGAGCATGGAAGTAGGGCTTGTAGGAGTAGAGGCAGTAGGCTTCTGGTGCCAGGCTTGATTTTGACTTTATTCTTTTCAATATCGACCTTCAACCTCTTCGCCATAGAAGTGTGGTCCATTAGGTCTACGGTGCTGGTAATGACAAGGTCTTCCTCATGGGATAGAAGTACATCCTCCAAGTTCTCCAAAGCCCCTATTTTCTCGTAATCGGGTCCTGGGCCAAAGCCGGAGGAAGGAATGAAAGTGACAAGTCCTATGGAAATAGAGGTTGACATGGAGAAAATAGCTGTAAAACCCATTCCTTGATTAGCTGGAGGTAGAGGAGGAAGATGTGGTTGACCTACAAGTTGACAAACAGAATGATAAAGGTCAATGATGGATTTTTACGATAATTGAAGTTTTTTAGACATGGGTGAAATAAGAGATATACCTTCGCCCGAAGTTGATCAAGAAGTAGGGGACATGGAAAATGCACCCTATTTGGGAGAGTATTGGATTGGCTGGTCAATTAAGGGAGGAATGTACGGCTCGATGAAAGCAGCCGCCGCAGGTACATGAATAGTCTGGGTAGCTGTAGAGTTGGCCCCCTCAGCCTTAAGAGTGTCCGTCAGAGGATACTTAGATGTTGAAAATATTTATTCCACTAGACATGATGTGCTTGGACCAGTGGAAGCTCGGACAATAGCAGCAGCGTCTTCGGCAGCAAGTATGGCCTTTTGCTCCTTGAGCTTTGTTATGTCTTCAACATCAAGGTATTTGGCTATTAGCTCTTCCTTGGTGAGGCCTTCACTAGCTACGTTAGAGCGATGCAATAACTCCTCCCAGGTATCAGCAAGTGTCTCGACATATGTGCTTCTAGCCACTTCAAGTTCTTTTGTATAACCACGCTTGTATAGAAGTGCTGGAAGGTATTATTCAAATCTTCTCTGTCCATGGCATGTGTAACGATCCATGTTTTACGCACCAAAGGATCGTAAGATATTTTTATTTTATTCATATAAAGTTGTGTGTCTCTATGATTTTTGGAAGTGACTCTTAAGGACATTTTCAATATCTATGATTTTCCCGAATTTCTATATGACCATTTTGACCGTGAAAATATTGTTTGGACTATAACTTTTGATAGAAGCTGCATTAGGGTCTCAAACAACTTCAATTGGTTTTCCATTCCATAGAGTGGTCATAGAAAAATAATAGACGTGTCATTTGAAAGTTATAGCAATTTTAATTTTTGGCAACTACTGGCCTGTTTTAGTAGGTAATTCACTAAATCCATACTTAGGCCCATCAACCCACTTCGAAATTAGAGCTAATAGGAGGCTGTAGAAACTGACCTAAGTCATTTCCTTCTTCCCCAAAACATGTCTAAGCCTCCATTAACGCTAATTTCATCAAAAATCACACATTTTCCTTACTAATCTTAGCCAAACCATTGATTAGAGATGAGATTAACATATAGAATCTAGAGATTATCATTTCTATTGATTTGGGTCTTTCTTCCTTGCTGTCCACTTCAGATCTAAGGAGGAGATTGTGTAATTTAGGTATTTGGTGAGTGGTTCTTGACATTTCCCTTATCTATACTTGTTTATATAGTTAAAATGGTTGTTTTTAGCTGTTTTTGGATCTAAAATGGTTTTCTAACTTTAACCGCTCGTTCATATATGTTTATGACCAAAAATATGAAATTTTTAAATGATTTTAGAGATGGGTTTTGATATATATTTAGTCATACCCACATGATAGAGTAATCTGCATTATTCATATGCATATGTTCATGTAAAATTTAGATTTAGGACAAAATTGGTTTGATTATAACATTCTCATGTATTGGTTGAATGAATGGATGTACATGCATATTATTCCATCATTGTATGTTATGGTTTGATGTTTTATGCCAGTGTTTTGGATGTTAGGTAGGTAGGTTGAGAAATCAGACAAATTGGAGGCAAAGTTGGTCGGAATTGGATGAAACTTTATGGGTGTTCTCTGGAATATGGTGAGACGCTATGGGTTAAGTTACACTTCATTTTGAGTTGAAGGCTAAACTCAACCCCGAGTTAAGAAGCATGAGTCCACACCGAGTTTAGGCGGTAACTCCTATAAGATGTTGGTTGGCATTGATGGATAGAGCTTGGCTAGATGAGATGTTCCATAGAAAGGTGTAGGAAATTGGCTAAGTATAGAATGTGATGACGAGTTAAGGACTTAAGTTGATGACGAGTTAAGGCTTGTGTCAGCGACGAGTTAAAGGCTTAAGTTGGTGACAAGTTAAGGACTTAAGTTGAGGACGAGTTAAGGGCTTAAGCCGGCGAGGAGTTAAGGACTTAAGTTGATGACAAGTTAAGGGCTTAAGCTAATGACGAGTTAAGCGCTTGTGTTGGTGACGAGTTAAGGGCCTAACTCGGCACCGAGTTTAGGAGGAAGGTCCAATGGTATTGGAACTCCTAAGGACAGTTGTTGAGGTTCTATAGGTCGTGCTAGAGGTGTTGGCTCATTCGCATGATGACTAGTGTGATGTAACAGCATGATGAAAGTTAGAATCTTCGGATAGTAACTCGACGTTGAATGGAGTTAGGTTCCGAAGATAACGGCTCGATGTAGAAATGACTCGTATAATGAAGAATGTAGAATGGTTCCTCAAGAATAATGACTCGATGAAGAAATGAGTCGTTGAGTGGAGAATGTAGAATGGTTCCTCCAAGATAATGGAAGTAAGAAGTAGCAATGTAAGGACTCAGATATGTATGCTAAGGGATCATTGATACTAGAGTGTTTTCTTTTGTGCTCAAAGAAGGGGAATTGTGAGGACGCTAATAAGTAGAGAAAAATGGCTACCCCAAATCGGAAGAATGGATCTGTGTACTCTAGACTGGAAGAATGGATCTAGTATCAGCTTTAGGCTAAGGAGAGCATAATTGAAAACCGGGATTTCCATTAGTCTCTGGTAGAAGAATGATCATATAAGTTATCATATATCCAGAATACATTGAGTGATAGTGAGGATTTTTTAATGGATGCTATGATTGCTTTGGTTCCTTTCCCCATAGTCTATCCCTCTAAGGTAGTCATTGGAGATAGGGATACATTGACACCCATTACCACACTTTGTTGTATTACACCTTTATGACACTTAGGGTAGCATAATATGTTGTTATGTGCTAACTCTTTGATTGCAGGGATAGGTCAGGTATGATTCGTATACCTTTGTTCCTTACTATATTAATTTGAATAATATTTTGAGATTCATTTACTGCTCACACTAGACTGTTGTCTGACTTGAGGTTTTATGCTTTGCTTCTGATTATCTCAGGTGCTCTTAAATGAGTAGATTAGATAGCAGGTCTAGATGCAATGTAGTAGCTATGTAGAGGACGAGCTGATGGGAGTTATCTCGTATTATAAATAGATTTCTATGCTTATTCCATTGTACAACACTGTAGAGCCTTGGAAGTGCTTGCTTATTATTAGTACTATGAGACAGTTATATGAGTTTTCTTTCATTGTATAAACTCTATCTCATAATGTATAACTCTACGTATCTGTACTCTGATATTTAGATCACTTAGTTATTACTATCTCTTCTGCTGTTGTATCTATGATATTATATTTTATTCCATGCGCTGTGAGATATACTATAGGTTATGTGATGTTTTCGTTTCATTTTAAACCTTAATGGTCACACTACATCGATCGGCACATTAGCAGTGCACTATCTTATGTATATTGGATGTCGGTGGTGTATGGTGGTCCTTACATTTGGTATTAGAGCTTAAGTTGCGTTGTTTAGCCTAAGGGATACCATGATTTAGTAGAGATAGGGAAGGAGTTCTCACCCTAGAGTGTGTGTGTGTGTACGAGAGCTCGTACTCGTTATATATTTTGATTTTCATAACTATATTGTAGTATATATAGTATATATGTCACATGCATGCATGAGAATCGTTAACACAGTTTTCTTTTGAGAGACTGATCGTTCTTATTATAGATAGAGAATAGGCCGACAAATAGGAAACACTGTTAGGAACTCTCTCTCAAGAGTTAAGCAAGGAATGGGTTTGAGGGCTGCTAACCCTGAATTGCAAGCTATGTTTAATGCGATAATGGAGAACTTGCTTCAAAATGCCCAAGAGGCCGCTCTGAATGTTGATGTTGTTGGTGGTGTTTAAGTGCAAGCGTCGAGGGCTGACTTCGCCAAGCTATGCAAAGATTACCCTACATTAGGAGGCATCTGGAACAGAGTCTGCCATCAAAGTGCAGGATTGGTTGGACACCTGCGAGCATATTTTTGGTGATATGGAATTGATGATGCCATGAAAAGGAGATTGGCCTCTAGACAACTTCAATGGCAGGCATGAATCGGTGGAATGCCATCACTATTGCTACACCCGAGGATTGGTTCACTAGGGATCGATTCAAGGCCAGATTTGAGGAAAAGTTCATCCCGGCTGCTCAGAAGTGGGTGCTATTCAGGAAATTCATTGATCTTAAGCAAAGAGATATGTTTGTTACCGAATACATTGCAGAGTTCGATGCCTTGTTGAAGTATCAGATGTCTTATATCGACACTCCATTGAGAAAGAATGAGAAGTTCATTATGGGTTTAGACGACTATTTTGGGGAGAAGCCGGTGAGTCATATTGATGAGCTATTTAAAAGACTCATCGAGAAAGCCCTTTGCCGAGAGAGTTTATACTCTAAGTGCAATTAGCTGTTGCTATTAAGGAGAAGCTGAAATCACAACAAAGTGGTGGAGGCAAAAAGAAGAAATGGTTTGAAAGAGGAAGCAGTCTCAGGGAAAGAATGAGAAGGATGCTCAGAAGAAGGTCAAGTGCAACCCTGTTTGCTATGCTTGCGGAGAAAACGATCACATGATCAAAGGCTAAAAGACCGACAAAAAGAAAAAGTGTTATAACTGCGGTAAGCCCGGGCATATACTGAAGAATTATCCGGAACCATTGCAGTAGAAACAGGTAGTGAAGGCATATGCTTTGGACGCTGTTCTAACTTTGTTGAGTGCTCCCTCAGTGAAAAAGAAGGGAAAGGGCATTGTTATTCAACGTTTGCTTTCCTTGTATGATGTTTCCATATATGTTTTATTCGATACTAGGGCTTCACAGTCCTTTATATCTAGCGACCTGGTAGATAGACTAGGATTGAAACTCAGAATAGTTGACCGACCATTGGTTGTGACAAACCCTGTTAATGGCTCTACTAGCCTGTGTATGGTTTGGTCTTATCGAGTCATGGATGCTCTTTTATTTGTGATTTTTTGTTCTAATTCTTGTTGGGTTTGTATCTTGGGAATGTACTGGCTAAGGAAGTATGCAACACTAGTGGATTGCGAGCAGTTGTTGGTTGCACTTGGGACTGTAGTAGTGTGGGCGGTAGTGATTGGCTGCCTGCTAGAGGATGGGGTTGTGGTCAGCTTTCTATATTTGCTTGAGATTCCATAGAATGAGTTGTCAAATGTGCCTATCGTTAGAAAGTATATGGACATATTTGAGGAGCTGACCGGATTACAACTGCATAGAGATATTGAGTTTCGTATAGACTTGACGAAGGATGCTAGACCTGTTATTATGCCTTTAAGGCTGTATGGAACCAAAAGAGCAGAAGGAGTTGGAGGTGCAAGTAAATGACCTGTTGAAAAAGTGGTTCATTCATAGGAGTATCTCAGAGAGGGGTGCACCTGTAGTGTTTGCCACTAAGGCGGATGGCTCTTTGAGGTTGTGTGGATTATCATGAGCTGGATAAAATGACATAGAAGAACAAGTATCCACTCCCACGTTTTGATGGCTTGTTTGATCAGCTCCATGACACCAAGGTGTTCTTCTAATTGGATTTGGGGACGGGATTTTACCAGATGAGGGTAGCAAAGGAGAGTGTGCCAATCATAAAGTTTCATGCACCATTTGGTTTGAGTGGTTGGTTATGTCATTCGAGCTAACCAATGCTCTAGCATACTTTGTTGATCTCGTTAACCGTGTCTTCGGGGATTAGCTGAACAAGTTCGTACTTGTGTTCGTGGATGATATTTTGATTTATCCAGGATAGAGGAGGAACACAAGACGCACTTGAGGATTGTACTTGAAGTGTGGTGGAAGCACAAATTGAAAGCAAAGTTTTCAAAATATCACTTCTAGAGAAGGAAAGTGAGATTCTTGGATCACGTCATCTCTGAGCAGGGCATCGCTGTAGATCCTACCAAGGTGGTAGTGGTTCAAGATTGAAGCTAACCCAAGAATGCTACTGATGTGAGGAGTTTCATAGGACTGGCGGGATATTATAGATGCTTTATCAAGGACTTCTCAAAGGTAGCCGCGCTGTTAACCAATTTGACAAAGAAAAATCAGACTTTTACTTGGGATGCAAGATGTGAGCATGTATTTTTGAGCCTAACGGAGAGGTTGACGAATGCCCCTATTTTGTCCATCTCGAGCAGGAATGAGGAGCTGACAGTATACATAGACGCTTGTGGTGCTGGATTAGGTGCGATATTGATGCAGAAAGGAAAAGTTATCGCCTATGCTAGTCGATAGTTGAAGCCACATGAGAAGAAGTATCAACTCATGATTTGGAGTCAGCGATGATAGTTTTTTTCTTGATGATTTTGAGGCGCTATTTGTTAGGGGAAAGGTTTGAGCTATTCATGGGCCATAAATCTTTGAAGTACCTTTTCTCCCAGAAGGATCTCAACCTTCGACAACAACGATGGTTGGAATTTTTAGCCTCATACGACTTTAGCATTTCCTGTACACCCGATAAGGGGAATGCGGTCATCGATGCAATAAATAGAAGGCATGCCAATTTGGGGGGAATCCTCATAGAGTGGAAATAGTTAGAGTATATTACTGGTTATGACTTAGACCTCATTGCGAGTTAGAGCCAGAGATGTTGGCAAGCTTGACTATCAGACCTACTCTTATTGAGCAGATTGGTACTAGTTTGAGGCGCAATGCTAGATTAGCCAAGATCATTTCCAAGATTGAAGCAGGAGTAGAGTCTGAGTATATGAGACAGTACAGACTCGACCGAGATGGTTGGCTTCGTAAGGACGGGAGATTGCTTGTTCCTGATGTCGATGGGTTGAGGGATGAGGTGCTCCTTGAGTGCCATCATTCGAGGCCGACTGTCCATCCTAGCAGTAATAAGATGTACCATGATATGAGGCAGACCTACTATTGGGAAGGGATGAAGAAGGACATTGGGACATTCATCGCGAAATGCATGAACTTCTAGTTGGTTAAGGCTAAGAAGAAGAAACCATGTGGTCTATTGCAATTGCTTGAAGTTCCTGAGTGGAAGTGAGAGTAGATATTGATGAATTTTATAGAAGGACTGCCCAGGACTCGAGTAGAGTATGATAGCATTTGGGTCTTAGTCGATCGGTTGACCACGAGTGCTAGATTTATACCCATCAAGTCAAGCAGAACGGCAACCAAACTAGCCGAGTTGTATGTAAAATGGATTGTACGATCTCATGGTATGCCGAAGTATGTTGTGAATGATCGAGACCCATTGTTCACTAGTGGGATTTGGAAGAGCTTACAGGAGGCGTTGGTTACCGAGCTGCATCTTAGTATAGCATATCATCCTCAAACTAATGGTCAAACTGATAGAGTGAATCTATCTTATAGGATCTCATGTGGGCTTGCATATTAGACTTTGGAGGCTCATGGGATGATCACCTACATCTAGTTTAATTTGCATACAAAAATATTTATCAATCGATTATCGATATGGCAGCATTCAAGCATTATATGGCCAACTGTGCCACACCCCTTCGTATTGGTGGGAAGCGGGCGAGAAACTGACACTGAGGCCAGATATGATTAGAGAAACATCGAAGAAGATTGAGAGCATTTGGCAACAGATGAAAGCTGTCCAAGATAGATAGAAAAGCTACGCTGATAAGAGACATCGAGACTTAGAGTTCTTTGTCGGCGACATGGTATTTATTAAGATCTCTCCATTGAAGAATGTTATTCGGTTTGGTAGTAGAGGAAAGTTGGCACCGAGATTTGTCGGTTCTTTTCTTATATTAGAGAGGATTGGGAACCTTGCCTATAGAGTCGACTTACCTCAAAGAATGGTGGGAGTGCATGATGTCTTCCATGTCTCTCATTCATGGAAATTTGTGCATGACTCAAGCATAACTATCGCATCGAATGGATGGATGATATCGAGATTGAACTCGACGCTTTAAGACCTCGTAGGCTGGTTCGTATTGCTGGACACGATATGAAACAACTAAGGAGGAAGATGGTGGAGTTGGTGAAGGTTCAATGAGGCAAAAGTGAAGGTGATTACACATGGGAAACCAAGGAGAGTATGAGGGCTGTATATCCGAAGCTCTTTATATGGTAAGGCCTATTGCCTATCATGTTTAATTTCACTTTCGATATCATGTAGAGTAGTTTAGTATCTCGCATGCTAGGCTAGGTTTACCTACATTATTGATTTCATAGCTGCGTGTTTCATATGTTGATGAAACACATGACTATTAGGCATGTGGGGTAACTATGGCTGGTTGTCTACATTAGTTTGGGGATTTCGGGGGCGAAATTCCTAAAGAGGGAGAGAGTGTAAAGACCCGTGTTTTACGTATCAAATGATCATACGATATTTTTATTTTATTCGCATAAGGTCGTATGACTCTAATATTTTGGAAAGTGACTCTTAGGGATATTTTCCACATATATGATTTTTCCCGAATATCTATGTGACCGTTTTGATCCTGAAAATCTTGTTTTAACTATAACTTTTGATAGGAGCCGAATTAGGGTCTCAAACCACTTTCATTGCTTCAGGATGATGGTTTCCCATTTCGTAGAGTGGTCATAGTAGAAAAACGGATGTATTTTCTGAAAGTTATAACAATTTTAATTTTTGGCAGCTGCTATCCCGTTTTAGTGGGCAATTAACTAAGTCCATACTTAGGCTCATTAACCCGCTTCGATATTAGAGCTAATAGGACGTTGTACAAACTTACTTAAGTCATTTTCTTCTTCCCCAAAACAGATCTAAGCCTCCAATAACCCTAATTTCATTGAAAATCACATCTTTTCTTTACTAATCTTAGCCAAATCCTTGATTAAAAAGAGATTAACATATAAAAGCTAGAGATTATCATTTCTATTGATTTTGGTCTTTCTTCCTTGCTGTCCACTTCAAATTTAGGGAGGAGATTGGGTATTTTAGGTATTTGGTGAGTGGTTCTTGATCTCTCACTCATCTATAGTTATTTATATAGTTAAAATGATTGTTTTTAACGTGTTTTTTGATCTAAAATGGTTTTCTAACTTTAACCACTGATTCATATATGTTTATGACCAGAAATATGAGGATTTTACTTGATTTTAGAAATAGGTTTCGAAATATATTTACTCATGTCCATATGATAGAGTAATCCCCATCATTCATATGCATATGTTCATGTAAAACTTAGATTTAAGAAAAAATCTAGCTTAGTTATCGCATTCTCATTTATTGATTATATGAATGGATGTATATGCACCATGATTGTATGTTATGATTTGATGTTGTTTGCTAGTGTTTTGGATGTTAGGTAGGTATGTTGAGAAATTAGACAAATTAGTGGCAAAGTTGGTCGGAATTGCATGAAACTTGGTGGGTGTGCTTTGGAACATGGTGGGAAGCTACAGGTTAAGTTGCACTTCATGTGGAGTTGAAGGCTAATTTCAACCCCGAGTTAAGAAGCTTGTGTCGGCATCGAGTTTAGGTGGTAGCTCCTATAAGTCAGTGGTTGGCACGGATGGATAGAGCTTAACCAGATGAGATGTTCTATAGCAAGGTATAAGAAATTGGCTGAGTATAGGACGTGATTACGAGTTAAGAGCTTAAATTGGTGACGAGTTAAGGACTTAAGTTGATGATGGGTTGAGGCTTGTGTCGGCAAAGAGTTAAGATCTTAAGTTGGTGACAAGTTATGGACTTAAGTTAATGACGAGTTAAGGGCTTAAATTGGCAACGACTTAAGGGCTTAAATTGATGACAAGTTAAGGGCTTAAGTTGGCGATGAGTTAAGGGCTTGAGTTGGTGACGAGCTAAGGGCTTATCTCGGCACCGAGTTTAGGAGGAAGGTCCAGTAGCAGTGGAACTAAGGACTGTTGTTGAGGTTCTGTAAGTAGTGCTGGAGGTGTTGGCTCATTTGCATGATGACCACTGGCAATGTAATAGCATGATGAAAGTTAAAGTCTTCAGATGTAACTCGACGTTGAATGGAGTTAGGTTCCGGAGATGATGGCTCGATGTAGAAAGGAGTCATAAAATGAGGAATGTAGAGTGGTTCCTCAAGGACAATGGCTTGATGAAGAAAGGAGTCGTTGAGTGGGGGAATGTAGAATGGTTCCTCCAAGATATTGGAAGCAAGATGGAGCAAAGGAAGGACTTAGATATGCGTACTAAGGGATTTTTGATACCCAAAGTGTTTTCTTTTGTACTCAAAGCAGGGTATCATGTGGACGCTTATGGGTAGAGAATAATGGCTACCTCGAATCGAAAGAATGGATCCGTGTACCCTAGATCGAAAGAATGGGTCTAGTACCAGCTTTACGCTAAAGAGTGTACAATTGAAAATCAGGATTTCCATTAGTACCTAGCAGAAGAATGGTCGTATGAGTTATCATATATCCAGCGTACATTGAGTGATAGTGAGGATTGTTTGATGGATGTTATGATTACTTTGGTTCCTTTCCCCATAGTCTATCACTCTAGGGTAATCATTGGAGATAGGTATTGGAGATAGGGATACCTGGAAACCCATTATCACACTTTGTTGTATTACACCTTTGTGAAACTTAGAGTAGCATATTATGTTGTTCTATGCTAACTCTTTGATTGCATGTATAGGCAGGTATGATTCACATTCCCTTTTTCCTTACTATATCAACTTGAATAGTATTTTGAGATTCTTTTATCGCTCACACCAGACTGTTGTCTGACTCGAGGTCTTATGTTTTGCTTCTTATTATCTTAGGTGATCTTAAATGTGTAGACTGGATAGTAGTTCTAGGTGCGACATATTAGTTGTGTAGAGGACAATCTGGAGGGAGTTGTCTCGTATTATATATGAATTTCTATGCTTATTCCACTATGCAACACTATAGAGCCTCAGCAGTGCTTGCTTATTATTAGTATTATGAGATAGTTATATGAGTTTGTTTTTATTGTATAAACTCTACCTCATGAAGTATAACTCTGTGTATTTGTACTCAGGTATTTGGATCACTTAGTTATTACTGTCTCTCATGTTTTATATCTATGATATTATATTTTGTTCCCTGAATTATGAGATATTCTACATGTTATATGATGTTTTCGTTTCATTTTAAGCTTTAATGGTCGCTCTACATCGATCGGCACAGCAGCGCACTATTTATGTATATTGGGTGCAGTGGTATAGGGTGGTCCTCACAGCATGTGCTTCCTTCTACACCTTTAACTCTAGGGCAACGGTGACATATCGACCTCGGCATCTACTTTCTAGACGTTCAATAGAAATATATCGTCTGCAAACTTACTCTTCTCCATGAAAAGCTTTTTATTTCAACAGCCTGCTCTTCGATAGTTTTGTTCCTGGCTCGAATAATCTCATCCTTCGCAATGAAGGTCGGCCCTTTATCGACGATTTGCGCCTTCCTCGTGGGCAATCTTGAGATAGTCTTTCAACATGAAATTAGCATTAGAGTGTGCCCGCTTCAACTGCGACATCAAACTGTCAGCCATTTATTTGGATCTCAACCGGCATCCCTTTCAGCCTTTATTTTCTTTAACTCCCCCTTATATTTTTCAATGATGCCATCGTAAGTTTTCTTTTTAGAGTTGAAGGGCTGGATATTGGTGTAATTGATTTTGTTGACCGTGGAGAGAGCAAAGCAGAGTCTTTTCCATTTATTTTCCTAGTTAACATACTTTTGAACCTTATCAAGGCCTTGGTCTAGCACTTCTTTTGGAATGTCTTTGCTACCCTGATCAAACATGACACACTATAGAAAAAGGTCAGGAAAATTAGCCTGTAGATGGGACTAGGCAACTGGAAGATAAGACGAGGGAGCAGAGATTCCCTCAGAGTGTGGAGGAACGGTAGTAGTCAAGGACTTTAAAATTAGAGCTTATTGATGTAAAGGAAACTAAGCGAGGCAGAGGAGTGCCAGAAGATGAGCCATGACGATCTTGTGACTCTTTATCTCGCTTGGGCTGATCGGAGGACGGCCTTTCTTCGACCTGCCTCTTCTTTCTTTCCCTTTCAGCCTTACAATCGTCCTTTGCTTCCTATTCCTTCCTCCTAAACCTTTCATCATCAGAAAAACGATGTCTAGAATGTGGCAGATGCGGGTCGGGGGTTCACCCTCTAAACTCATCTGCGTTATACTGGAGCTTGCATTATCTATCTCTGGCCATGCATGTTCCTGATCCTAGTGAAGTGCAGAGTGCCAATGACCCTTTAAGATTTCTACATATGGTGTTTAGATGGAAATAAAGATGGTGTTTAGCCACCATCATATAAGATACCCGCTGGAGAGAAACTAAAGTTTGGAGAACCCTAGGTGAGAATATCGCTAATAGAGATTTCAAAATCGCTTAAGCCAGCGATGACATCTCCAAGGGAACAAACTGGGAGAGTTTCGACTCCTGAAGGCAATGTACTCATCTCTGTAGCTTTTTTGACACCTCGACCACGACATGTTCCAGATGGGGTGAGGCAAGAAGTTTGGGGCCTTTAGGAGTCATCTCTCCAAATGATTTTTCTCCCTCTACTCTGGCATTGCAATCACTATCCCGGTCATCAGCGACCTCTTCCACTTCCTCGTCTTCCTTGTCCCTCATCACATCTTTTCCTTCTCTCTTCCTAGCATTTTTGCCCCCTTCCAGGATCAATGGCATCCTAATTCCATCATCCTCTCCTCTCGAGGCATCACCTACGGCTGGTTCTTCTATTCCCCTTCCAACGGGCTCCACAGCATGCATCGTACCTGGCTAACCTTCAAATTCCTCCTGAAGATTCTTGTCGAAGTTGCAAGTGCGGGAAGAAGATCGGGCAAGCGCTCTAGAGCTACTTAGCGGAGGCAATTCGAGAATGGTGAATCTATGAGAGAGCAAAAGAACACACCATCAGAGGTTCTCGTTATTTAGGAGATACATGGTGGTGCAATGCTGGAAGCTAGCCATATCAGTATGCTCATCGCGATCATCTCAAGTAGGAATGTTTCCCAAGGAGCAAATAACAAGTTAAACACTAGAACGAAAGGAGCCCAAGTGCAGTGAAAGTAAGGAAGGAAGGGATCTTACTTCTAGAAAACCAATGCCCATTGAAGCCTTGTGGGCACCAGACGACAAAGTATTTGTTCTTGAAATAAGAACGTTTGTTGTGAAGTTCTTTGACAACCTTACATCTACACCAAGCCTCGATGATCATGTAAGATGGTAAGTCAGGACTTTGCTTTAATTGTAAAAGATAGGTAAGTTCGTTGAAGTACTGGGACTATTGAAATCGGCTTATGAAGAGCACGTATAGAGAGCTCGGGAGAGCATACCCATTTGGATGGACTTGAGAGGAAGCTAACCTGAGCTCTTGGAGTACCATTCAAAGAAACATATTAAAGGGCGGAACTGCACTACCTAAACTCATATATCTATTATAGGAAGTATACCCCAACTGAGGAATATGCGCTCGTTACCCTTTGTTGGAAGAAGTACGTTGCTTTCAAGAATCCTGTGTTGGCGACATATGTTTTAGAGCATTATCAGAGTAAGAGTTATGGGCATTTGTTGGGTCATCCAAGATACTTAGATCGACATATTCGTTTAAGGGTGGAGTTATATTTTGCAATGGGTTAGCTGGTATAACTATGCCTTGTAACTCAGTAGTGATTGAATGACTGAGCCTGATGGGTGATAGTGAAGCCTGATCTATGGAGGACCTGGCTTTAGGAGGAGTATATGTCCAAGCACTAGTCTAAAGACATGGACTTGACGACTCATTCTAAATAGGAAAACTTGGCGTTCAACACTGTCAGGTATGTTTTACTTCAAATAAACCTTTGTGACTGACGTCCAGAATTCAAAGGATGACGATGTGTGTTAACCAATCGGTTTCTGAGCGTCGACCGAGGGAAATAAAAGTTTTAATCTATGTAGTGTGAGCCCCATGTCCCATACATGATACACGAATATCCTATGTAGATAGCCCGCCCGTGTTGGAAAAACGAGTAATGCCACATGATGGAACTATGCATTAGATCTTACCCATTATTGGCAGATAATCAATAACAAAACCGCTATTCAGAGCGATGCGGAAGCTTTTCTTTTATAGGAATGTCGGGAGCAACAATAGAAAAAGCAATGTGATGGAATCGTCCAATACGACCATTCTCGAAATGAATCGTGATACTTGAATTTAAACGATGGTGCATGATTAGACATTCATTGGAAGGAGTTAATCGAAGACAGAAAGCCAAGCGTCTCTTTAGAATGGCTTGAGCAAGACCTAGGCCGAACTTAAGTCCAACCTAGATTGGACTCAAGTTGAACCCAAACCAAGCTTCAGCCAACCCCCATCATCACCACCGCCTAAATCGTCGACTCCAACATAGATTGCTATAGCATGAAAAACTTACCAAGCTTAGTAGTGAATCAAGATCTGAGAGTCGAAGAGCTCGGAGGCAAGCATTTTAGGGAGGACAGAGGTCAAAGTTAGTGGCTAAAGTCAAAGTTTAGTAAAGGTAGTTTCAAATGATTGGTGATAATGTGGAGGTGTCAAGGGAAAAGCAGTTAGAACGAAGAAGCTTGAGGTATAAGTGATTGGCACAAAGGTCTAGGGAAGGAGAGCAATTGGGCTGTAGAAGTGAAAGCGGAAGAAAAATATTTCTACGTGCTGTTTATATAGCACTCCGGGACAAGTAAAAGCTTTCGGTACCGAGAGGAATTTTTGGGTTAAGAACCGGAATAAAGTCAAATCAGAAGAACATCAAGCTTGACTAAGGCATGGAATGATCTCCAAAGCGTAGGTCTTGACCTTGGCATGAAGAATGGGATTTTAGCTTTGCAAAGTAGTTAAAAGATATCAACAGGATGAAAGCGACGCTTTGAGGCGATTTCTGAATGACTAACCTGAACCGATTGATAGCAGACAATACTCATCTTGATCCAGAGCACGCTTTGTTCAATGAAAGCATACTCTGGGGGGTCAAGTTTTAATCGGCTTTTTGACCAAGCAGATTTTCATTGGAAACACAATTTCAAGGTAAGGAAGAAATGATTTACGAACTTGGAAAAGTTCCTAGAAGGGTCGTAGAAGCACATTCAAGAATTTGCAAAGGCAAAAGGGGCAAAGTGGACCACATGGTACTGAGAGGAACCACTCGATACCGAGAGCTTTTTGCTCAACTTTGAACCTCCTGAACCACTTTTACTTGAAGCACTATCTCAAGTGATCGTCACAGAGTACTTACCTTTAAGAATAAGATAGCAATTCCAAGGATTCACGAGACAAAAAGCAAAGAAATCAAGAAAAGACAGGCAGTATGAAGAAGGTTACCAAAAGTAACGCCACCTTCAAGGAAAAGTTTGGAATGCAATGAATTGAAGATGGGAAGGCTAAATAGATGAAGGAGGGAATTTCCCCACAAAAACCAATTGGTACCGAGAGGTTTTCTATACCGAGTGGTTTCTATAGTTAATTGGGCACGCTTTTGCCCTCATATACCTTTGGACTTGGATTTGAACCTTTTACTTCGTGGGCCTTCGACTCTACTAGTGAATTCACCTATAAATATAGACCCTATGACTACTAAAATAGGACTTTTGGTACTTCATTTTCTTCAACTTCTTTCCCTCCTCTCCATTTTCACCAGCGCAGAAATTATTGACAGTTCTAGAATTTAGGAACTTGTCAATCCCTCGTATTTATGACTCCCTATTAGAGAATCAATAAATTACAGTGGATGTAGGCCAGAGATTGTTGAACCAATATAGAATTCACGTGCTCTCTTTAATTTTCTAATATTATCTGCTAGTTCTCAACTTTCTATAGATTTTTGGGTGTTGTTGCACTTTTGACATCAATAGTACCCTACCAGTATACCTCACAATGCCTAGACCTACTTACCCCGAAGCATTGAGTAACCTCTTTGTTAACATTCATTATCCTACAGATAACATCGGGCATACACATAATGTTTAGGTCCAATCGCCCTAAAAACATTGAGTAAATTCTCATTGATGACTAATATCCTATTCTCTATACACCACAGTAGGCATACACTTAATGCCTAGGCCCACTTGCCCCAAAAGCTTCGAGTAACCCTCTGTTAGTGCCCTAACTATGCACGACGCTAGACTTACGCAACAATGTCTAGGCCTAATTGCCCCCAAAACATCAAGTAACCTCCTGTTAATGCCTAGTATTGTATCCTCTATGCATTAAATCGGGAATACACACAATGTAGGCCCACTTACCCAAAAAGCATCGAGTAACCTCCCATTAGTGCCCCTATACTCCAAACCATTGAATCACAATAGAACAAGATGCCATGTCGAGTGCCACGTCTTATATCTTCATGAAGTGTAAACCTAGAACGTCACCAAATGTGATACTATTGCATCTTGTTGTATAACTCTATTCAATTCCGTGGACTCCCCAAAGTAGTAGTAGAAAAAAGTCCCTAGATTCACCCTACTTATCCTGCACTAGGTCTAGTTTCGACAAGGGAATTTTCCCAGCCATTCGGATGTTTGATTTTCAATTCAAATGTCGGAACCCTTATAGAAAAATTTGATTATAGGTATTCGATGTTTAGTCCTATATTCAAACGTCTGACTTTGATTTCAAATGTTTGAAATAAATCTGGACATTTGAAAGTTAGAATTAAATTGATTCCTTTTTATTTCTTGTTTTCTAAAATCCAAATGTTTGGAAATAAATTCAAACGTCTAAATTGAGACCCCTAAGTCTATTTTCTAATCTATTTTATTCATCGTCTGCATGGATTCCAACATAGATGCAAGGGTTCATTTTTAATAGTATTTTGGGTAAAGTTTTCTATTTTTGTTTATACACGACTTTAATTAGTTAATCTCTACAACTTTAGATAACATTTCACTCGATCACCCATGAATCGATCAATTACCAATCTATGTATATTTCAACATTAATGGAATTAATTTGATTACTTTCTATTATTCCAAAATCAACCCAATATTATCATATAAAATTGATATCTATAGAAGTAGAGGTGAATTCCTCTAGTCTACCCATTCCCACGTTTCAATAATTATTTTATTAAACTATCACCTAGGGTTTTCCCTCAACCCATTCTATCTGACCACTCCCCTCTAATTCTGACGCTTGGAAACCATTTGAGAAGAGAAAAGAGAAGTTTCAAATTTTTTAATGCTTGGGTTAAGCATGAGCACTTTCTTGTATTAGTTTCCCATGTTAATGCAGATTTTAATTGCTTTGGTAACCCTATGTTTAAGTTTTACAGGAAACTCAAGAATATTAAGCAAGCTATTAAACATTGGGCATCATCAACCTTTGGTAATGGTGGTCTGCTGTCTACAAATCTTACACATCAACTGAAGATAAAGCAGGACTATATGATGGAACACCCTCTTGATGTTCAAGCAGCTGATGAGGAGAGGAAATTATTTATGAAAGTAAATTCTGCTCTGCATATGGAAGCCAACATGAAGAGACAGCAACTACACAAAAAATGGCTTGATGAAGGTGACAAAAACACAAAGTATTATCATGATTCAATTAAAGTAAAGCAAGCTAGAGAAAATATACATAGTATAACTGATGAGCAAGGCACTCTCCATTCAACTCCTGATTCTGTTGACCTTGCTTTCATTCAATATTTTGCTAAGCTATATGGTAATCATGATGGCTTTATTCCTGATCTGGACTTAATATCTAAAACTGCACTACCAAACATCTCAAACTTGGAAGCTTCTTCTCTAATAAGGGCTATCACTGATGAGGAAATCAAGTCAACCCTTTTCTCTATGAACAAACATTCATCTGGAGGTCCCGATGGTTTAAATGTAGTCTTTTTTATAACCACTTGGAGTATACTTGGCAATGATTTTTGCAAGGCTATTCACAATTTCTTTAACAAATGCAAAATTCTTGGTGAAATCAACTGTACCAATATAGCTCTTATTCCCAAGTGCTCTCCTGCCTCTACAGTTAATTCTTATAGGCCAATTTCATGTTGTAATGTGGTGTATAAGTGCATATCTAAAATTCTTGCTACCAGGTTAGTATCAGTGCTTCCAACGGTTGTCTCCAACAACCAATCAGCTTTTTTACCTAACAGGGACATTATTGATAATGTCCTCTTGGCTCAAGAACTACTCAAAAGTTATGGCAAAAGTTATGGCCCCCCTGCAGCTGCTCTCAAAATTGATATATCAAAGGCTTACGATTCAATACATTGGGAATCAATAGTCAGGATCATGGCAGTGATGGGTTTCCCTAAAACTTTTGTGTCTTGGATATATGTCTGTATATCCACTCCATCATACTCTGTAGTAATAAATGGTAGACCAGTTGGCAGTTTTAGAGGTAGTAAAGGAATAAGGCAAGGGGACCCGTTATCTTCATACTTGTTTCTTTTGGTCATGGAAGTGCTAACTGTCATCCTCAGAACAAGTTATGCCAATAAAATCATAAAGTTCCACCCAAAGTGTTCTCATCATCATATTACATCTATCATGTTTGCTGATGATGTCATGATGTTCACAAAACCTGAGTTGCCTTCTTTGAATGGTATTAAGGATGCTTTGCAAACCTTTAACAAAATGACTGGCCTATCTATTAACTAAAACAAATCATCATTGCTTGTTACTGGAATCAGTTTTGGTCTGGCTTCTGACCTCCACCAACAGTCTGGATTCTCTAGCATGGAAAATGACATGAAGTACCTTGGTCTACCTTTAATAACTAAAAGAATAACAAAGGATGATTGTTATCCATTATACCATAAAATTACCTCTGTTATGTCAGCTTGGGAAAATAGGTTCTTAACACAAAGTGGCAGGCTAGTTCTCATAAAATCTGTGGTCTTCTCATCTATCGTTTACTGGGCACGAACTATGATTCTACCAGTTAAGTTACTACAACTAGTCAGATCAGCAATGAATAGATTCTTTTGGACAGGAAGTATACACAACAGAAAATTTGTACCGTGTGCATTTTCCAAATTTGAAGCTCCCCTGAAATCTGGTGGGCTGGGAGTATTAGATGTCAGGAAGTGGAACATTGCAGCTATAAGTAAACAATTTGATGCAATCATAAATAGAAGAAGTAATTTATGGGTAGAATGGACATGGCATTACAATATCAAGAACAGGCATTTCTGGATTATGGAAATCCCACAACTGAGTAGTTGGACTTGGAGAAGCTTGCTAAAGTACAGAGAAGTCTATCTTCCTATGATACAATATCCAATTAATGCCAGATCTGCTGTAAATTTTTGGAATGAACCTTGGGTTAGAAATGGCCTAATCTTATCTAAACTGTGTTCTTACACTCAAATCATCCAATCTGGTATTCATTTGTCTGCTGATGCTACTGTGTTCTTACATAATGGTAAAATTCAGTTACCATACAGCAGTAACCATGTCACACAGCAAACTTGGTCTAATATTCAACAAATTACTTTCACTGCTGTTCAAAGCAATAATGTGCAATGGCACAGCAAACCTCACTCTGTCAAGGAAGTATACAAATCCCTAACTGAAAATGTTCCTCTGCCTGCAGCAAATTGGTATGAAGTTATTTGGTCAAGTGACTCTGTTCCACAGGATAATCTTATGTTGTGGAAGGTGATTAACAGTGCTTTACTTACTAGAAGTCTGCTGCACAAGTATGGGATGGCCTGTCCTACTAGGTGCTTGTACTGTGAACTTGAAGAAGAAACAACTGAACATTTATACTTCGATTGTCCTGCTTTGCAACATATCTTATTTAAGATGGGTGGTCTTACAGGTACTAATCTGACTGGTCACACAACAATAATTCTGTGGAGTATTATATACAAATCAACAAGGTGGAGAACTGAGAAAGGTAGAGTACTGGCAGTTTGTTTGAAAGTTTATATGGCTGTGATATGGAGAGAGAGAAATTCCAGAGTTTTTGAAAATGTTAGAAGAAATGAAAATGAATTATGGAATGAAGTCAAGTGCCGCACCTACAAGCTTTTGAAAAACTGTGCTAGCAACTTCCCTCAGTCTATGATCCAAGTTTGGGCATGATTGTGTTGTTTTCATTCTCATGTGTCTTTTTTCTGTTTTTTTTCTACCTTTTGTTTAATCCTCTGTAGTTCTTTTTATTGTAGTTTGCAATAAAACTGGTAGGGGCCCAGTTAACCCCGCTGGCTTTGCCAAAAAAAAAATAAATTCATAACTAAAACTATCAATTCAAATAGATTTGAAATTGTCATTTTAAATTCAAAAATCATATTTTTAACATAGGTAGAGTTATAAAGGACATTAACTACTTGTTTAATATCATAACACATCGTAATCAATCCACTCACCTCGAAGAGTCGTTCGAAGAAATCGCTCTTATAATCTGATTCGAATTCGATGCTCCTCTTCCTTTGCCTAGCTTGTTGATTTTGTTAGATCTTTCTTCTAATTTGCATTCTCCACTCTTTGATTCATTTTCTTCTATCTCTCTTTTAATTTAGAAATTAGAGGAGGACTTAGGATTAGTGTTTTGGTTAAGAAGTATGAAGGAGAAGGAAGAAGAAAGAACATACAGAATTAGAGAGGCGACGGCTAGGGTTAGAATGAAAGGAGTGAGGCATGGCTTTGTAGTTATAGTTGAAGTTTAGATCTAGAAAAAATTATCTGATTATTCGTATATCACTTATCCTTACATATATGCAAAATTTCTTTACTTTTATTTCCTTAAAATAAATAACGTTTATATTCCCTTAAATAATGTCATTAATTATAAAACAAGTCAATATCATTTTTTATAATTCAAATCAATACCATTTACTGATATTCTACATATATATTATTATTGACTACTATAGGGAACCGTAGATTGATATTCAATGTATGTGTGTGTACACATTGAAATTAATTAGGAACCTTGCTCTTTATTTGTAAATGCTCAATCAACTTGTAATTAATTGGTGTTAATCTTTCCAAATTCAAATTTTGATTTTACCCTTATTCTTTGCAAATAAAACGATAACATACATTTTACCTTAAGAAACGCGTTCTTTTCATAACTATATTGTTACCTTCTCTTTTTAAAATATGTAAAAAAATTCAGTAAATGCATTCTTTTTCTAATATACATAACATATCATTTCATTGATTCTAACAATAATTTCATCATCATGGTAATTAATTCTTTCCCCTTGAAGCGATTTCAATTTTATGCATTTAATTATCATTCCTCCTTTTCTTCTAATATGCATAAAACCTGCAGCAACCCATCCTTCGTAATACCCTGAAACCAATGTTGAATGATGACATTTGACTTCCAAACACCGCATAAGACGGTTTGTAGGAGTAAAACTAAAATACAACACAATAACCAAGGCATATTGATACAATCTCACTACGGAACAATAACATATAATATACTGAATATACATCAATAGAACTGGATAAACAATATATAAGAGACTCCAGAAGCAGAAGCAACTAATAATACAAAAAATCAGATTATCACAGGTCCAAATGGAGTTTTGAGTATAATAACTAATACAACAAGTCTCGTATATAAATAACATATCTGTCATGTTCTACTATAATATCAAGTATATATCCAAAGTATTGACATCATATGTAACAACCCGCACCCCAGTAGGCTTGAATTTTCGCTAAATCGAAAACTCAAGTCCACTAGAGTACGGATCGTTGATTTGGTATCTTGCAAATAAATAAATAATAGAGCACTATCGATCTAACTCACAGCAGAATAGCAAATTATAATAAAATATAAAGTTACTAACCAACATTGACACTTCCAATATCTAGTGTCCCTATTAGTGTCGAGCATGCATTGGGAAACATGTCCTTCCACTGTTCTTGCTTTACACCAGTACCTGTCCCTTTAAAAGTATCATGTGGGTTGTAATGGGGAGGGGATCAGAACAACATTATGGTGGCTGGTAAATTATACATTTTATAAATAACACTAATATGTTGATTGCCTTCCATCTCATATTATGTCTTTCTATTTTACTTATTCATCTCAACTCCACGTACGTGTACGATACGCCTCATCTACCCGATGTAGATCCTGACTACATACATACATACAAATATATAAGCACCATGGTCCCCCTTTGGACCAAGATACTATCCCCACTAATATCTATAACCTGGCACCCCGTTAGGATCCATTGCCAACGCAGTATCACGTCTTCGTCGTCATGCATACCAAGGAACTCCCGCAGTGCCTGATAACGACATCACTATAATTTAGCAGTACTCTATCTCGCTTTGCTTTGGGGATTTACTACTTGCTTGCTTCCTATTATGGACTCAGCTCCATGGACTATAAAGGACTCAACTCCTTGGACTACCCCATTTGTTTTTGAAAGAACTCTTTTATTGGTTATCTAGCTGCCCTAACAAACAAACTTGCAAATAACTGTGACGGTGTATGACCAAACGTGACCTACCCTTGTAGTAGTTGTATCCTATTAGGTGTAACCCTGTCTTTCCTATTGACTATGCATGACTGATGATGTACTCAACCTATGTACAACTCCTATTCCTAATTTTGTATCAGCACATATTGGCCTAGCATCGAGCCGCTCACCATCTTATTTTGATTGCCTAACGCAATTAAGGCAATGCCCCTTAATTTATTGAAGCAGATCTACTTAGGGTATTCCTTCACCTATACGCATGCGTATATAACTCAACTGAATATGTCACACATCAGCATAATGTATACACAATTGTTAATAGCCCATTACGGTGGGCAGGCTTCTATTGTATAGCACCATTGACCTTGCATTACAATCCATACTAACGACCGCGTCATTCTTATTTACTAAATTATTTACAAACTTTTAATAATTCTCGTCCATTATAATCACATACTTGAGACTACGCGTGTGTCTATATACATACATACATACATACATACATATGTATGTATGTGTATGTGTATGTATATACATATATATATGTATGTATGTATGTATGTATGTATGTATGTATGTATGTATACATGCATACAACTTCTTTCATTCTTGTTTAATTATTGAGCCTCTACTGTTTACTGTTAACAATGTTTCTCTACTTCTTTATATGTTTACATCTTATTTAGTTTAAGGTCATTCACCGCTTTCTTTTTAAAAGATTTAAATACCTTTTCTTATTTACTTCCCCTTTCCCCTACTATTTTACTTTTTATTTTTATTCCTTTTTAACCTTTGATTCCCTACCTTGTATTAGAAGACTATCTATACCCTTTTTATCTTACATTATGACTTGTCTACTTTCCACTTCTTTTATTTTATTTCTGTCTTATTTATGTTGCGCATATTCTCTTCTTAGCCCATTTTTATCACATTATAATTCTTTAATTTATCCTTAGGGATTTCTGTATTTTAATGCAATGGAATTACATTTCTCCCAAATGGAATGGTTAGCACTATAAATTTTTATATCAGGAAATTATTGTCAAGGACAAAATTTCTCAGAATTTTAGCCTCAAGGACAGACCTTCAGTAATTTAGCCTGAAGGACAACTTTCTTTAGGTATCAGTTTTTAAGTTTTTAGGTATCAGTTTGTAGTTATCGGTAACAGTTTTTAGGTATCAGTTTTTAGTACGGTAGCAGTTTTGGAAAAATGTTTGTCCTTATGAATAATTTTGAAAGAATGTTTGTCCTTATGAATAATTTTTAGAAGAATGTTTGTCCTTGTGGATAAAATATTGAGGTCGTGTCCTTGAGGCTAAAAATATACAAATTTTTGTCCTTTAAATTAATTCCCCCTTTTTATATCTTATCCAAACAGGAATTTATGCTACGTTTGGAGTTATAAGGAATTATCTCTTTCATAGTTGTTGAAATAGACAATACAAAATACGATAAATATTAAAACTAGTACGCAAAAAATATTTTTGAAAGGAAAACAAAAATGGCGAGCTGGTTTTGGGCAATATTCTAATCTGTTGGATATCTATGCGTTTCAAGTTCTTCCTTCTGGCTTCTGCGTATGTCTTCTGTGGTTCCTTCTGCCGATTGTTCTCTTCGAGACTGTGCTCTACCTTCGAACGAGCTTGTTTGCCCAATGTCTGGTATTCTGTCAGACTTATCATCCCCTTCGTTACTTGCTCCTTCTGTTTATGGCAATTTTTCAAAATCTGGTGAGTCCCTTCTATCGCCATTATTAGATATGTCTTCTGATAAAGCTTGGTCGGAATTGGATGTTGGTCTTCCTGTAGTCAAGGATTTGGGTGGTGTTGGATCTGGGTTAAGTGAAACTAGTAGAGGGGGTAAGGCTGTCAGTTTGGTGGTTGCGGCCGATGTTATTGGTGATGTTATACCTGGTTTTGATGTGCCTAATGGTCTCATCTCCTTTGGTGGTGGTCAGGCAATTTGTTGCTCACCAGATGTTTGTTTAAATGTTGAGCACGTTCTCCACTCCCCTGTTTCCCCCCCTTGTGGTGCTGTAAATGTTCCATTGGTTGCTGCTCCTTCTCAGACTGTTCCTTTGTGGTCATCCTTGTTCACTAAATTGCCAAAAAATGCGGGTGTTCATTCTCCCCGTAGTTTTGAAAAAGTCGAGATTGACGGAATGATGATTCCACCAGTTGAAGTGATTGAGGCTGGTGTTGATTATTGGAAGGATTATTTGGTGGGTTTTTTCCTCGACTCCAACCCTGCCTATCAGCTAGTTAAGGCACGTTGTAACCAGATTTGGAAGCCTAAAGGGGGTATTAGTGTTCATTATGATAATGCCATGTTCTATTTCAAATTCTCACGGAGTGATGAACGACAGCGTATTCTTGAGGCCGATCCCATTCTCATTGATGGGAAACCATTCATTATTACCACTTGGACACCGTCTGTTGATAGGGCTAAAGATCAGGTATTATCTATTCCTGTCTGGGCCCACTTCTCCCACATACCTTCAGTTCTTCAACCTCTGATTGGGATTGATTGGCTAGCTGGCCTTGTTGGAAAGGTGATTTGTTATGATGCCAACACAGTAGCCAGAAAGAGATTAGTTTATGCCAAAGCACTAATTGAGATAACCCCTGAGAAATCTTTGCCTTCGGTTTTGAAAGTCAAACTTGATGAGGGTCATTTTGCCGAGGTACGTGTTCACTACAGTTGGAAGCCAGATATCTGTACCACCTGTCAGTCCTTTGGGCACCTATCTAGTGCTTGTACTAGTTCTGTCCTTGCTGATCTTGTTCCCCTGCCCGATCGGGTTCCTCTTCCTCGTCCTCCTACTAGGAAGTGGGTCAAGAAGGTCTCCCCTAGGACCTCTGCTCCCTCTGTTTCCCCTTTTGCTGATGATGTTTCCTCTGATGTTCCCTCTGTCCTTCCTAGTGACGGTCTCACTATTGACGATTCTCCTGGTGATGTTCCTTCTGCTGTTGCTCAGGTTGTAATGGCTAATTCTGTGCATGCTACTAATGTTGCTCCTTCTGTAGTTGCTCTTGTCGAACCATCTGTGTCTGATCATGCTACTCCTATCTTGTCCGAGACTATCATCTGGAACTCTGAGGAGCGTGCCTGGGTTCATGTTCCTTCTGATATGCGGTACTCGCCGGAGACGGACACGTTTTATGCTTTCATCTCTGATGTTGCGGGTGAGAGTCGATTTCTTATTTACCACATTGAGGGCGAGGGTCTAACTCTTACTAGGGAAGGTGAGATTGGTGAGGAGAATAAGAGTAAGTTCTACGACGTTGATTGGGATAGGAAATTAATTTACTCCCATTTGTCTGACGGATATGACCCGAAACTGGCTACTTTGTTCTCTGGGTATTTTCAAGTTTTTGGCTCCCTTTCTGTCGTTGGTCGGAGCGTCTCATCTTCGGATGGAGCGTAGTCCCTTTTGTTTAGTAGTCTAGGTATTTTCCGCCTAGCTCCTGTATTCTCTGTTTCTTTTTCATTGGGTTTTCTCCAATTAGCTGTTCTGTGCATGTGCAGAACACCTGTTTTCTTATATATATACAGTGGCACGGCCCACTATAAAGCCGGCTAGCTTTGCTAAAAAAAAAATACGATAAATATCTCTATTTTATACATCTCTCTCTTTTAGGTATATTCCTTGTTATTTCAACCATTACACTTTTATTTATAAATCACAAACTTGGTAATCTATAGAAATTTACATTGCAACATGTTATATAATTCAATAAATTAAATTACTACTTAAATCCCTACGATTTATTATGAGAACTCAATTTATGTTTTTATTTGCTCAAATCATATTAAATTCTGAAATTTTGAACTACACATATACTATAAATTTTCGGGGACTACTAATACCCAGTATTTTCTAGATTTACATACATGCAATATACAATATAAGTAATCAACAACAGAATATGTAGGCAGGGTTTATTATTTTATTTCACACATACAAATTTAGCCTACAACTCCAATTTACATTTCAAGCATATATAAATAGATTTACAATGATATAAATCAAAATATTATATAAAATGTATAATTTCTCACCCACCTTTTTAAATTTTGAAATCTCCAGATATAATCCTTGTTATTCCAGTTTGACTCCCTTTTACCACTATTTGGATATATACACCATAAGCGTATATAGATTTATCAGAGATCTAGGTTAGAAAAGAGATTTGGATCCGGATTACAATTTACCTTGGCTTTGATGATTTGATTTGACCATATTCTTCTTCTCATTCATCTTCTACAACTCTCTAATTGTATATACATATAAACTATAACTATTTTTAAGAATTTAGAATTTTGTGGAGAAAAGAAAATGGTAGAGCTTCGACATCACTTTGAAAATACGAGTTTAGAAGTGGAGGTTTATGTCTATATTTATAGGGGTTCAAATCAATGCCATCCATTCGATTGAAGGAAATTGAATCTGGGCCATTTGGCCACCTAATACTGTCGAAATTTGCAAAACACGAGTCGACCGCCCCTTGCCTAGGGTCAACCGCTATTGGTCGACCTGGGTGCATAAGGGGTCGACCTGTGATGTATTTTTGGTGTTAGTAAATCAGTGACATTTGATTTTCTTGATTTAATTCCTTTTTAAAACTAATTACGTTATTTGTTCCCCACTATATATATTTTCTCTGATTTCATTTAACATTAACATTTCTTAACGTCTAAGTTTCCATTAACATTAATTAATTTTTATTACCATAATTACATATACAATTATTTTTTATTCGACAACTTCAAATGTTAATAACGTTTTTGTTTGAACTCCAATGGGAAAATTTAAAATATGAAAATTGATTAAAAAATATCCACGAACCCAACGGTGCAAATTTCATAACCAAATGTTGACTTTTATAAAAATTCTATTTTTCAGCGTCATCATTTATTAATCAATTAATTTTTAATTAATTATCGTAAAATTACGGGGTGTTACATCACACCTCCAAAATGCTCCATCTACGCCACTCTAATAGCGTATCCCCAAAAGCACCTGACTTCCAAATTACTCAATTGAGTAGCCAAAAGTTGTCTTGACATAAACAGACAAAGACAAAATTCGGGTTAAACATAAAGTCTGGTTTGAGGGAAACTATCTCAAAATATTGTACATCAAAACTATATACATATATAAATAGGAAGCTACTAAACAACTGACAATAGAATATACGGCTCAATTATTGGAAAGAACATAAGCAAGTAACTCATAGTTAAAGCATACCTTGCTACATGAATTTCTTTCCTTACTTCTGAGCAGTAGGACAGATAGAACCCGATAATGCCTGTAAGGCACAAGTCATCATCACTTACTCATCGGTCAAAAATGTAGGACAATCCTTCTTTAAGTAACCGAGATGATCCCAATTAAAGCACTTACACTTCGCCATAGCTGCATAGCATTACACTACGAGATGCCCCTTTATGGTGCTTTGTTTTAATTTTACCCCGAGTTCTGGTATTCGAAAGTCAGATGTTGTCATTCAACGTTGATTTCATGGTATTATGATGGATGGGTTGTTACAAAGCCATTGTACCCTTTTCAGAGTAATTCAAACTTGTTTAATTAATTATAGAATAAATAAGTTTTGATTTATTCTTGTAACCAATTCTTAAACTTAATTTCAAAATAGGCGCAAAACCTAAAATGCGCACTACAGTATGCATTTCATATCTCCTTTATCCAAGATATGTTTCTGACATTTCATATATAAATATAGGGTATAGAAATCTACTTGATGCAATAGAAAAGTAAGATTTCCCGAAGTCATTCATTTGTAAAAGTTCAGTTTTTTAGCCTTTTGCAAAATTACAAAAATGCCCTTTTTAATTAATTATTTATATATATTAAAAATATGAGGTGTTACAACTACCATTAATTTCTCTAAAATGAAATTCCTTTAGTAAGAAGGTGGTATGCCTTCAAACAATGATTTGTTTCTTAGTGGGATGAAATAAGCATTCAAAATATGACTTACCTGCAGTCTTACATAAAATAGATCTAGTTTTGAGTTTACGAACCCTATGTTCATAACATAAATTGGACAACCATGCACATCTTAAACTTTTTAAGATTGGGGCTCCTTCCCATATCACATCTTATATGAATTGTAAACAATTCTTTAGATTGAATCAAATTGAACATATGTTCTTACTCTTAAGTGCATATCCTTATAGAATGAAGTAACTAAATTTCACTCATTATCAATGGTACATTGTCCAACTGAGTCTGATTACTCTTTATACAAACATCATTCTGTAGCATAGGGACGATTGACTTTTGGAGTGAATCTTATTCGCTTTTAGGTACTATTGGAATGCTTATCCAAAATACTTACATATTCGATCAGATTAAATTTATTTCGTTCTTTTGCTTGTTCTTGTTTTCTACTTTTGTTTCATATTCCATGAATTCATCATAAATATCTAACTTGTGTATCAAATGCACATGTTCATATTTGAGAAAAATCAATAGTTAATTTAATGAAGTAAGTGGATCCTCTTTTGGTAGCATTAGACCTTAGTCTGCATACATCTATATGTATCAATCTGAAGTGTTCGTTGGCTCTTTTGTCATTCCTTTCGAATGGATGTTTTGCCTTAAATCATTTAAGATACAAATCATAAACACCATATCATTCATAATCTAATGATTAAAGAATTATTTCATATATAAATTAGTCCATAATTCCATGACTAATTGTTCAATATTTTAGATGCTTATGACGACCGCTCCATACCACCCACACATCAATGACCTAAAAGAGTGTTGTAGCCGTGCCAGGCTGATATGGAACGATCATCAAGGTTGAAATTTACAGCAGAAAACCTATTGCATATCTCATAGCACATGGATAAAATATAATATAGAAATTAATACAACAAAATATAGTGAGCCATAACAAATGAGAATAACATCTCCATTAAATCATGAGTTATGGTATAAATGTCATAATATCTCGCTACAACATTTCCTTACTACATCCCTTAGAGTACATAGAAACAAATGGTGGAAACTACAAATATAGAGTAATATGCCATAGCTTCTCTAAGCTCGTCTTCGTACAACAGCTGTGAGTCCAAACCTATCTTCTAGTCTACTCATTTAAGAGTACCCAAGATGATAAGAGGAAGCATAAAACCTTAGGTCAGACAACAGTCTGGTATGAGCAGTAAATGACTATCAAAAGCTATATTGGAAAATATGGTACTAGACACGTACAAAAAACCATACCTGACATGTCTTTGCAATCAAAAAGTTAGCACATAATAATAAGATATAATATGCTACTCAAATAAACGACAATAGGACTATAACAAAATAGGATATAAGAATCTAAGTAGCCTCCTCCATTGATCCTATTCCCAATCCCTTCTCCAGCATTCCTATAGATGATAGCTGACCCAAGAAAAATAGCAAACACAGAAACCATAGCATCCATCAACCAAAATCGAGCTATCATCTTCTAAAGCCTTGAATATATGATAACTCTTATGGCCCCGTCCTCGCTTACCAGAGACTAATGGAAATCCCGGTTCTCGAAAGTGTTCCCCTGTACTTTTAGGTCTGAAACCCCGCATGGTTGTCTTCACAATACCTCCGTACTGTCAGATACTAGACCCTCTCAGAGCGGTCCAGAATACACGACTAGCTTTACCATCCCTTGGATACCCCTCATATAGTACCCTTGCTTGAACATAACCAGAACACTCCGCGTTATCAATGATTCCTTGGCACTCCCAAATCTTCAGAGCTTTTACAACACCAATCCATTTCCGGTCACAAGTCCTGCCACTCAACCCAGCCCATTATTCCACAACCTCGTTCCATCCTGAGCTGTCTATCAACTCCTTCAATCCTACTCCTTATCCGAGTCCCTGACCGAAGAGTTGAAACTTCGTCATGCTATAACTTCCCAACCGTTGAAGTAATCAGCGAGCCACAACTTCCAGCAGATCCACTACAAACCTAGAGTCTCCACCCCGGATCTCACATCCAATAGAGCCAATAATTTGGATCGGTACCGATCCAATCCAAATACTTAACCATTTTGGACTCCATTTCTCTTCCAGCCTCTATTGCACTCCCTCTGGATTCCATAGACCCTTAGTCATCCCACTTAGCCTTCAGGTCTTCTCTTCTATGCACCATAGCTGATCCAACGAAGATGATCCATCCAATCTTTAACACTTGGCCTATCCTCCAATCTAACTTAATATAGCATCTCTAAAACCCATGATCTTCTTCCTCTATGGATCTCACTTCAATTGGCTAGCTAATTTTGGATCGGTACCGATCCAATCCAATCAAATCGGTGCCGATCCAAATACTTAGCTCCAATTGTCGTGAAATTTTCAATGAGTCTTCCTGCCGTGCTCCAAAGCCTATCCTCTAAGTTTCATTCGATTCTGACGAACTTTGCTCCCAATATGCTCTGATCACCAACCTAAGTCCGAAAACTTACACAACACTAGCAAATGAATCAAGCATAGCAAGAAATTCAAACATAACAACAAATCAAACATAGAAAATCATCCAATTACATCCAATATGAACATACAAATCATTCAATTCAATCTACATTACAATTCTGACATAGATCTAATCTAACATATAGAATTTCATAGCTAAATATACACAAATTACATTAGGCAATGATCTAATCCCAATTACATGTTTAATTAAAGGTTTCTAAATCTGAAATTACCTAAGTCTAATTAATTTAATTTGATAATTCTAACCTATAATCACCTAACTACAAGATATTATCCACCATAGACTAGTGAAAGATCATAACCACTCACCAAATCTACCAAACTAATGAAATATGATGAAGATTCGAACCGGACAGCGAGAAATTGGATGAAGATGCAACCAAAGTGATGAGATCAAGCTCCTGGTTGAAGATCTAGCCTCTAATTTGCAATTAGAGATGATTAGAGATGAAATCCAATGAGATGAATGAAGAATTAGAGAGGAGTTAGGATTTGGAGCTGATTTGAAATGAGAGATAAACTTTCAAATGGTCTCATTTACCTCATATTTATAGCCAAATCTGATTAGACTAATGGGCTTGATAATTCGGTCCATTAACCCCCTTTTAATTTGGCCAGAGGACTTTAAAACTTAAAACTGCTATAACTTCCTAGCCACTTATTCAAAAGTTATAGCTGACATAAGATCTCCAGGGGCACAATCGTCGCATAGAAATTCAAAAAAAATCATAGATGTGTAGAACATTCCTAAAAGTAATATCCCAAAATATTAGAATCATATGACCACAAATGAATTAAATGAAATTATTTTACGATCCTTCGATACGTAAAATACGGGTCGTTACAATGCTTCTACAGTTTCTATTGCTTACATACCACTGTTATTGTGAAAACAAATATGATTCATCGAATTACCAAAAACTGATTTATTTTATAATGAATATTCATAATATTCATACTAAAATAAACCTGCATTTGGTCAAAAATAGAAATAGTTATTGTTTCATAAATAATATTAGGCATACATGAAAGTAATCTTTTAAAACTAAATGCATCCACTAGGAAGTGTCATAAGATATGCTTCCATTATTTCCACTATTATGATAATAACATTTGAAATACAAAGCTCTATTCAAATACTTACTAAATAGGCTACTTATCTCTTAACTAATTACAGTTGAGAGTTTCAGACCAAATATCTCGATCTCAAAGAAATAAATCTTATAGAAAATAATTATCTATAAGAAAAACACATTTCGAATAGAAATCATATTTCTTATTCCTCATTGAATATCTACAAACATTTTAACCTTTTACATTGCTAATGTCTCTTCATGAAACAAAAGTGATCATTTACTCTCTTCATCCCGAGTATGTCAATATTATTACCATTATCAAATTTTGGCTTTTTTCAGAGAGTTCGAGCTATTCAAAAGAGATAGCATATTCTGTTGAATCACTAGTTTTGATTCATGACAAGACGGTTCAGAAGCTAAAGAAGAATATACACTCATACATGACAAAAAGAAGACATCAGAGGATCAAGACTACAACTCTATGCTAAAAGTAATTATTATATGTGTTGAATCTTAGACATATGTTAAAATCAATCCTCAAGTTTTCTAGTTTTCTATTTTAAAAAAAAATAAAGTTCACTGTGTAATACATGCACAGCCAGTCGACTGGGTGTGCATGCCCAGTCGACTGACTGTGCATATACACAAAAGTGTACTCTTTTTCTAAACGTTCAAATATTTTTAAAAATTTCAAAATTCAGTCGACTGACCGAAATCGACCAGTCGACTGACTGGGCTTCAACTGTCAAAATTCTGAATGGACATCTTCTTCCATGAAGAGTTGCACTTCGTGAAAAGATGCCTCTCTTGGCTGAAACTCTTCACTAAGAGTTGCATCTCTCTGAAAACTATATATATGAGTTCTCACATACTTCACAATCACCAATTCTGATTCTAATTCTTTCTATTCTCTCTTGTGATTATTCTAGTGCATTCATACTCTTCATTGCTTTGAATCTTTGAATTATATTTCATGTACTTTGATTCTTAGCAATATTCTTCCTTTTAAATCTTCACATACTCTTTATATACTTGAGGATTGATTATAGGAAGTTTGTAATCTTAAAGACAAATCAGTGTTATCAAGAACACATTGAGTCAACTACTTTTATATTTTGTTAAGTCTTGTTCTGCTGATCAGGCAAGGGAAAGTCCTCATCGGCTGCTGAGGCAAAAATCTTGTTCTGCTGCTCAGGTGTCTGTTCTGCTGCTCAGACCTATTCCTCAAGGTTAAGTGAGGGTATTGTTAGTTAAAGCCAGAAGTTAGTCTGGGACTGGACGTAGAACGGGAGTTCGAACCAGTATAAAAATTCCTGGTGTTCTTATTCTTATTTACTTTACTGCTATTAACTACTTCCGCACTTAGTTTAATATATATATATATATATATATATCATATCTGTCGATCCACACGTACTTTCATATTCTTCAAGATCGCACCAGATTTCTTTAAAAAAAGGCATTCTGTCATCCTTAACATTTTAAGGATATCGAATATGTTGCACTTAGGTAAACAGATCAAAACTGATATTTTATAATCCTAGGTTTGCCTATAGTTCTTAGTCTAGTGTTGCTTTTAACATAATAAGATCCTTGTTCTGTTAGTCATATTGAACATATGATCTTGGACTATGGTTTACTTGCACATTATGAATGAAACATTTTCACTAAGATTTCACATAATACAAACGTGACTGTTCACAATACAAATCTATATATGCTCAAATATGGATCATGTAACATCCTCTATTTTAAGGCCCGAAAATAGATACTAGTGATGCTTCAATCATCCATAGTGTTATGTTCTAGTGACAAAGTGAGATCAATATTGCATCATTAACATCAAGAGCACAAGAATTTACAAATTTCAGTAAAACATTTGCATTCATTCATTTGCAAATTCATTACATTATAGTTACATAACCCCATGACTCCTTCAGTCGGATAAAATATGATAAATACAAATATAATTTCAAGAGCGACATATAATGATGCCTCCTTATATGATATGATTCTTAACTTCTTAATGGTCATATACCTCATTATTACATACAATTAGTAATTACAAAATGTAACATCCTCCATTTTGAAGACCGAAACTAAGTGTTATGGATGCTGCAGTCATCCATAGATACTAATTTCTGATGACAAAATGTGGCTATGTTGATCATTTTGATAATACTGGAAACACATGAATATGGAAATTCAACACAATTTTTAAAACAAATTTTCTCATCTCATTTCATAATAAGATTTCAATTTCATTACGTAATCCCAATTCGCAAACCACGTTCAGAGAAAATATAATTATTACAATATATTTCAAGAGCGACATATGAAAATGCCCCATTGGATGATCAGAGTTAGATATCTGGCATTTAATAAACTTTCCATTACAACACAAAAGAAGAATCGAAACACAGCAAAAATTAGATATATAGTTCCTACTAGCTAGGTTGCCTCATGCACGTCTCTGGAAGCTTATTCGTCTAAAGGGAACCTAAAAATGACTTACTCCCAACCTACTCAAATGAGTACTCGAGAGTTTAAGGGGAAAACAAAAATGTTGGGTCAGATAAAAGGTCTGGTGTGAATAATAATCTTCCATCTCAAACCAATAGATATCTAGCGAGACCATGCCGTTGTTGCGGAACAGGTTTCCTCTCACTAGTACCCAATTAAACATCTTAACCATATACCGTGCTTCTGCATCTACAATGGCTATAAAAGAAAAATACGACAGTGTATAAACATGTCATATATACCGGATTGCTCATCCCCTATTTATTAGACTACCCATCTGAGTTCTTATTGACTACCCGTCTTATATTCATGTGGATTACCCATCCTACATTTATTTTACTTAAACTAATATGGACTATCCATCTCACATTTTATCATTTAAACTGATGTGGACTTTCCATCTCACATCTCATAGTTTTCCTAGGATGACTATGAACCGTTAAGTTAACCGATTATAGATTATCCATCTCCGGCATGATGCAGACTTTACATCATACATTCCATAGTTTTCCTAGAATAACTATAAACCTATCACTTGGCCATTTAATTCATGTTATCCAGATGTTTATATTTATACCATGTAACCAACATGTTTAACTTTACTTCATGCTACCCACATGTTCAACATTAATCCATGTTATCTATATTTATAACTTATTTCTATTGGTGTCCCCAATTAAATTATTTCCCTTAGTTATTTAAATTTCATAGTCACATACACTGGCAACTCCCAAAAGATTTCATGTCAAACTCATTAAGGTATACTTCAATGTCCCTAAGGTTTGAAGTTAAAATCATGCAACAAATGGCTCTCCGCCGTTTATAAGCTCGATATGCATTAACGTCGACATCTATACCATATTGATGCAAAAGCATAAGGCTCTCCGCTTATTTTAAGACTCAATGACTAAAACATAAGGTATCATGAGCCTTGATGACAATGACGTCATCGTTCCTTATGATACATAGGCTATCCGCCTATAAGAAACTTGAAGACTAGTTAAAATCGGCATGAGGTAGGCTCAATAATAGGTTAAAAGCAGCATAGGGTAAACTTGATGAAAAGTCAAAAGCGGCCTAGCTAGGCTCGACAACAAGTTGAAAGTGGCATGGGGTAGGTTCGATGACCATCGGGGTCTTTAAGGCCCAAAGTTCGGAGTCACTTATAAAACAGTGCGACATCAATGTTATAAAGGTTGGCGAGTGTAAACATCGACATTGCCATGTCGAGGCCTATCCTTTTTTCTCTTTGTTACTTTGGCCTCAATGAGGCTCAAAACCAATCCGTTGCATGCCAAACTTGTTTAAATCATGCGGCATTGTTTTGTTCTGCGTCGTTAACACTGGGATGAGGAGATATGGCTCGACATAGCCAATATCGACGTGGTAAAATTGTAATTAACCTAAAAACTGCCAAATTACTATAAAAAGATATGACTTTTAACCAAATTTCTATAGCTCATTGGCTAGCAAAGATTTATGTATTTTCTTTACTGAAAAACTATCGCGTCCTATTTCCAAGATCCAAAATATTATTTCAAATAATTAACTGATAATCAAGATTAATTAAACTTTGTATGCTTATTCTAGCATAAATAATTCTGCATATTTCAAAATTACATGGGAAAATGCCAAAAATTCACAGAAATTAGAGAATATGTTTCTCTACATATAAAATCTCGGAGCCCAAAACCTTATTTAATTATTTAAAATGATTAAAACCCGTAATTATACCATTTCCTCCATAGGAAATTCATAAAATAATCTCTATAATTCTAAAATTATAAAATTAAAATCCCATCTCCAAAATAATGTTTTCCTTAACGTATTAAAATTTCAAATCGTTTGGAGGATAAAAACTTTGGATTTAACCCCTAAACCGAATTAAACCATTTCTAATAATCCAAAAATTCTCATTAACCATTATTCTATCCAAACAATGATTATTAGATCATAACTTGATCAATCAAACACATAAGATTCGGGTATTACCCATATCTGAACCAAAACAAAAATTTAAGAGATGATAAGTGTTATTATTCACCTTAGATTAATGGTTGGAGTTGAGATTATGTGTAACTCTTAATCCTAACCTTGCTTTCCCTTGAATCCTAGATTTCGATCTCCCAATTCCTTCCTAATGGCCGACCTTGATTGAGCTTTCCTTTTGGTTGTTTTTATTGTGAATATGAGAATAATGTAGGAGGTGAGGGTTTAATGAATGAAGGGCTTATCTATGCATATTTTTCCCTACTATGTATTCTTCTATGTGTACTAATTTTAAAACAGTCTTACTTGATTCATTAAGTTTGGCACGACCACACTAATTAACCAAATCTCATTCTCCTTAATTATATACATTATTCTATTTAGTCCATCAAATTAAATGTTCTGAATAATGTTAACTAAAAATTAGGGGCGTTACAGGCTCCCCCTTTAAGGAATTTCAACCTCGAAATTCAGTAAAGACTACCAAATAAGCATAACAAACATGCTTCCAAAGCTAGTATATCCTACCAGCCATAAAATATATATACAACAAATATAAAACATACCCTCACAACAACTTAGAATAAGTATCCTTAATCATGTTCTCTGTCTCACAAGTACAGTCTTTCTCGTTGTCGCTCCACTGAACTTTCACTAACTTAATTGTCTTGTTCCTTAACTTCTTCCCATCTCTTGCTACAACCCGAACTGGTTGCCTAACAAAAGTCAGATCTAGTTCTACTACTAAATCTTCTAATGCAGACGGAGTGATAGCAGTCTCTGGATCATGCACATACTTTCAAAGATAAGAAATATAAAAAACGTTATGGACACCTGCCAAACTGCTCGGTAACTCAAATCGATATGCGAGCTTTTCGATCCTCTCTATAACTGGGAAAGGTCCAAACATATCTCGGTGTCAGTTTCCCTGGCATTTTAAAACGTACCACGCCCTTCATTGGTGATACGTCGGTGAAAACCTTATCTCCAACTGAGAACTCTAGATCCTTACGCTTTCTGTCTACATAACTTATCTGTCTAGACTAAGCTTCTCTCATCCTACCTCAAATTAACTCAATTTTCTCTATTACTTCTCTCACCATATCTGGATCTAAGACTAACATGTCTCTGATTTCCAGCCAACATACTGGTGACTTGCACGGCCTTCCATACAAAGCTTCAAAAGGCAACATTCGTATACTAATCTGATAACTAATATATAGTAAAACTCAACCAAGTGTAGGTGTTATTCCCATGATCTACCAAATTCTAGTACGCAAGCTCTCAACAATCCCCGAGTACCTTATTGACTCTCTCTGTCTAGCCATCTATCTAAGGGTGATAAGCGATACTCATCTTAAGCTTGGTACCTAAAACTTCCTGTAAACTCTTCCAGAACTCACTAGTAAATAATTTATCTCTGTCACTGACTATACTACTAGGAATTCCATGCAGTTTAACTATGTTCTTCGTAAATAACTTAGCCAAAAAAGTGCCATCCTGGTTGACTTAACAATAATGAAATGAGTACTCTTGGTCAATTCGTCCACTATGACCTATATATTCTCAATTTCTCAATTTGACCCTGGCAACCTGCCACAAAAAGTCTATGGATATTGAATCCCATTTCCAAACTAGTATATCTAAAGGCTAAAGCAACCCACTTGGCTTTGATGTTCGGCTTTTACTTGCTAGCAATTCAACATTTCTTTACCCATAAGCCAACATTCCTCTTCTTACCTTCCTAAAATATACTTCTCTTCATATCCTAATACATCATGGTTCCTCCAAGATGAATCGTAAACTTCGATCGATGACATTCCCTAAGAACTTCTTTCCTTAGGGTCTTAACATTTGGTACACATAATCGTCCCTTCTTTCTCAACCATCCCTTCTAGTCAAGGCTAAAATCTCTTAAATCATCAATCTCAGTTCCAATCTCAAGTCTTCTAATCTTCTCAGCCAATAATGGATCATCTTTCTGCATAGAAGCAATCCTTTTGATCAAAACTGGTCGAACTTCCAAACAACACATAGTCAATGCCTCAAGATCCTTTCATTATGCTAACATATCTAACACCACTAATGTTTTATGCTAAGAGTATCTGCTACTTATATTACCTTTCGGTGTATACTATATACCGAAATCATAAGCTGCTAAAAACTCCATCCACCTCTGTTGTCTCATATTCAACTCCTTCTGAGAGAATAAATACCTTAAAGACTTATGATCCGTGTACAACTCAAATCTTTCCCCCAAAAGATAATGTCTCCACACTTTCAAAGCGAAGATCACCACTGCCAACTCTAAATCATGGGTCGGATATCTTACTTCTTGCGGTTTGAGATGCCGAGAAGCGTAGGCAATTACCTTACCCTTCTGCATTATCACAGCTCCTAATCGAGTCCCACATGTATCTGTATACACCACTAACCCTTGATTACCGTCTGACACAACTAACATGGGCCCATTGGTCAATAAATAATTTAACTTAAGGAATGCTTCCTCCCATCTGTCGGACCAAACAAACTTAACATCCTTTCTAGTTAGCTTTGTCAAGGTGTTGCTATCTGTAAAAAATCCCTGATAAATCTCCGGTAATATCCAGCCAATCTAAGAAAACTTCTTATCTCGTTCATTGTCTCGAGTCTCTTCCAACTATTAACCGCTTCAATCTTAGTTGGATCAACTGATAACCTTCTCCTGAGACTACATGGCCAAGAAACTTCACTTATTTCTCTCAGAAATGACACTTCAAAAACTTCACTTTCATCTGATGGTGTCTCAGTGTCTCTAACGCTATTCTAAGATGAACCTTGTGCTTTCTTTTATCCTTAGAATATATCAAAATGTCGTCTGTGAACACCAGTACGAACCTATCCAAGTGCTCTCGGAAAATTCGGTTCATCAAATCTACAAAGAAAGTTGGCGCATTCGTTAGCCCAAGTGACATTACTAACCACTCATACAAGCCATAACTCATTCGAAACACCATCAACGGAATACTGTCCTCTGCCACTCTTCGCTGATGGCACCCCATTGCCAAATCCAATTGGGAAAACACTATGGCTCCACTCAATTGATCGAATAAGTCATCGATTCTTGGAAAAGGTTAGCTATTCTTAATCGTATTCTCATTCAACTTACGATAATCGATACACAACCTTAACAACCCATCTGGTTTCTTCATGAACACCGCGGTCGCACCCTAAGTCGAACTGCTTGGTCTGATAAAGTTCTTTCCTTCTAAGTCCACTAGCTGCACTTTTAACTCCTTCATCTTGGTAGGTGTCATCCTGCTAGGTGGTCTACTTGTGGGTTCTACTTCTAGCACAAGATCTATTCGAAACTCAGTAGCTCATTTCGATGGTAGTCCTGTGATCGGCTCAAAAACATCTGCAAATTCTCTTGCTATCAAAACCTGATTCAACTCTTCTTCTACTTCTATAGCATTCAGCAAAGCACAAATTCCTGGACTCGAATTCTCGACTAAGTATACTATTTGGTCACTACTACTTGGATGTATCAATGATATTTCCCTATCCTGACAAAATATCCTAGCATCATATCTATCTAACCAATCCATACCCAATATGATCCCCAAGCCTACGAAATCAGTGACTTATAAATTGCATGCACTTATGACCTAACAAATCAAGTTCTAACCGGTCACATCTCATCACCAGAGTTGCATACCCTCCTATTGGATTCACAACCCTTAAGGAAGTAACTAGGTATGAAGGTTATAAGCATAACTTATCTACCAAACACTGAGATATAAATGAATGTGATGCACCGGTATCAAATAGTATCCAAAATGGTAACTACGGATTAAAAGCGTAACTTCCATCATAGATTATCCCTTCTCAGCTGCTGTTGGTCTATAGAATGATGGTTCCAAAGCATAGACTTTACCCCTCTCGGCCTTGGCTTCTTCTAGACACTTGTTCTTGTAATGCCCCACTTGGTCGCAATAAATGCACTTCACATTCTACTTCCCCACAACCATCTTTCCATCACCCAAACGACACTCATTATGCCCCTTCTTATCACAGTTACAACAAACAATATCTCCCTTCCCCTTCTTAACTGCTCCTCCTTTCTAAGCACCCTTCTTCTTAAAGAATTTTCTTTTCTTATTCCGAGATTCATAAGTCTCTGTTGACTTCTCCTTCCCAAAGTTAGAAAGCATTTCTTCATTTTTAATCGCCATCTCCATTACTGCATTTGATGGACCTCGAAGATGTGGCATGGTTGCCTTAGCGATTTCCAGACTTAACCATTGGATAAACTTCTCGTTCCTCTTAATGACAGTGTCCATAGTGGCATATCCATACCTGGATAGCTCATCAAACTTCGCAGAATACTCAAACACAGACATCTCCCCTGCTCTAAATCCAAAAATTTCCTAAGCAAAGTGGACTTAGCTACCTCGGACAAAAATCTCTCCTCGAATTTCCTTTGGAAATCTGCTCAAGTTAACTCTTCCTCTGGCACACCCACAGTAACTCAATTCCACCAGAATAATGTTGCACCTAATAATTGCCTCGAAGCCAATCTTCACTTCTGCTCATCGTCCAAACCAAGATCAGAAAAAATTCACAATGCAAAAGACAATTTTTCACTTCTACGACATCATCAGCCCCCAAATAAGACTTCCATGAGATTTTCTCCTCCCACATTCACATCATTTCGTCCAGCTACTCCTGCAGCTGCTCCAGCTTGAATTAAGTTAATGAAAAACTGATACATCGTTCCCATATCTACTGGTGGGGTTCCAACACCTATATTGACATTTGCGTTTTGATTAGCATTAGCCTGTCAATCCTGGTTTCTCCTGGTATTGGGTCGAGCATTTCCATTAGTTGTGGTACTTCCTCCACCTTGATTCACTCTTCCATTTCCTGCTTCCATAGCTTTCTTTCTCATAAATCTGCATACGAGACTTAGTGAGAATAGAAGAACGGTCAAAGAGAGAGGGGAATACATACCTATATATAGCAAAATATAAGTATGTTATTATTGCGTTATCCTAACCCCAATCTTATTCTCTGATTCATTAGTGTATGTTTTCAAAATCTTTTAGGTTTAAATTCCTTTTAAGTTTACATAAGCCTATGCTCTGATACTAAACTATAACATCCTCAATTTTGAGGCCCGAAACTAAGTGCTACAGATGCTCAGTCGTCCGTAGTTATTGATTTCTGATGACAAAGTGCACCTATGTTAATCATTTTGATAATACCAGAAACACAAGAATATAGAAATTCAATACAATTTTAAAAGTAAATTTTCTCATCTCATTTCACAATAAGGTTTCAATTTCATTACATAATCCTAATTCACAAACCACGTTCAGAGAAAATATAATTATTATAACATATTCCAAGAGCGACATATGAAGATGCCACTTTGGATGATTAGAGTCAAATATCTAGCAATTAATACAACTTGCCATTACAACACAAAAGCAGAATCAAAACATAGCGGAAAATAGATATATAGCTCTTACAAGCTAGATTGCCTCCTGCACATCTCTAGAAGCTTATTCGTCTAAAGGGAAACTAAAAAGCCCTTGCTTTAAACCTACTCAAATGAGTACCGGAGAGTTAAAGCAAAAAGTATTTTGGGTCAGGCAAAGTCTGGTGTGAATAATAATCTACCATCTCAAATCTATAGATATTTAGCGAGACCACGCTGTTGTGAAGAACGATTTTCCCCTCACTAGTACCCAATTAAACGTCTTAACCATATACTGTGCTTCGGCATCATCAATGGTTATGATAAAATAATATGATAGTGTATAAACATGTCATATGTACTGGATTACCCATCCCCCATTTATTAGACCACCTATCTAAGTTCTTATTGACTACCAATCTTATATTCATATGGACTACCCATCCCACATTTTATTTTACTTAAACTAATGTTGACTATCCATCTCACATTTATCATTTAAACTGATGCGGACCATCCATCTCACATCTCATAGTTTTCCTAGGATGACTATGAACCCTTAAATTAACTAATTAGAGACTATCCATCTCCGACATGACGCAGACTATCCATCATACATCCTATAGTTTTCCTAGGATGACTATGAACCCATCGCTTGGCCATTTAATTCATGTTATCAACATGTTTCTATTTGTCTGATGTTACCCACATGTTTAACTTTACACCATGCTACCTACATGTTCAACATTAATCCTTGATATCCACGTGTATAACTTATTTCTATTAGTGTCCCCAATTAAGTTATTTCCCCTTGGTTATTTAAATTTCATGGTGACATACATTGGTAACCCCAAAAGATTTTATGTCAAACTCATTAAGTATACCTTAGTGTCCCTAAGGTTCGAAGTTAAAATCATGCAACAAATGGCTCTCCACCATTTATAAGCTCGATATGCATTAACGTCGACATATATACCATGTCAATGTAAAAGCATAAGGCTCTCCGCTTATTTTAAAACTCAACGATTAAAACATGCGGCATCATGAGCCTTGATGGCAATGAAGTCATCGATCCTCATGATACATAGGCTATCCGCCTATAAGAAACTCAGACTAGTTCAAATCGGCATGATGTAGGCTCAGTAATATGTTAAAAGCGGCATAGAGAAAACTTGATGATAAGTCAAAAGCGGTCTGGCTAGGCTCGACAACAAGTTGAAAGTGGCAAGGGGTAGGCTTGATGACCATCTGGGTCTTTAAGGACCAAAGCTCGGAGTCACTTATAAAATAGTGCGACATTAATGTTATAATGGTTGGAGAGTATAAACATCGACATTGCCATGTCGAGGCCTATCCCTTTTCTCATTGTTACTTTGGCCTCGACGAGGCTCAAAACCAATCCGTTGCATGCCAAACTCGTTGACATCATGCGGCATTGTTTTATTCCACGTCGATGACACTAAGATGAGGAGATATGGCTCGACATAGCCAATATCAACATGGTAAAACTGTAATTAAATTAAAAACTGCAAAATTACTGTAAAAAGATATTACTTTTCACCAAACCTCTATAATTTGTCAAATGCTCACTGGCTAGCAAAATTTATCAATTTTCTTTACTAAAAAAGCGCCACATCATGTTTCCAAAGTCTAAAACATTATTTCAAATAATTAAATGATAACCATAGTTAAATAAACTTTTATATGCTTATTCTAGTGTAATTAATTCTTCATAATTCAAAATTACACGGGATTAATCCAAAAAATTCACAGTCTTTTCTCTACATCGTATAAAATTTCAGAGCCCAAAACCTCATTTAATTTTTTAAAATGATTAAACCCACAATTAAGCCATTTCCTTCATGGGAAATTCATAAAATAATCTCTATAATTTGGAATTACGAGATTAAAAACCCGTCTCCAAAATAACGTTTTCCTTAAGATATCAAAATTTCAAATTATTTGGAGGAAAAAACTTCAAATTTAACCCCAAAACCGAATTATAAAATTTCTAATAAATTCCAAAAATTCCCATTAACCATTATTCTATCCAAACAATGATTATCAGATTATAACTTGATCAATCAACACATAAGATTCGGGTATTACCCATGACCAAATCAAAATAAAGATTTAGGAGATGATAAGTGTTATTATTCACCTTAGATTAATGATTGGAGTTGAGATTTAGTGAGCTCTTATTCCTAAGCTTGCTTTCCCTTGAATCCTATATTTCGATCTCCATGTTGCTTCCCAATGGTCAGCCTTGTTTGAGCTTTCATTTTGGTTGTTTTTATTGCGAATATGAGAATGATATAGGAGGTGAGGGTTTAATGAATGAAGGGTTTATCTATGCCTATTTTGCGCCTCCTATATATTCTTCTATGTGTATTAATTTTAAAACAAATTACTTAGTTCATTAATTTTGGCACAACTACACTAATTAACCAAATATCATTCTCCCTAATTATGTACATTATTCTATTTAATCTATCTAATTAAATGTCCTAAATAATGCTAACTAAAAATTAGTGGTGTTACGCAAAAGCAGTTAAACCACACTTCATAAATACTTTTAATATTAGTTTGTTTTCTGCATGTCTTCGAATGTTTTATTTGTCTTAACCTAAAAAGCGCTGCTCTCACCTTACTCAAATAAGTACCCGAGGATTCAAGGAGAAATTAAAAACTTTGGATCATATGCAAAATATAGTGTAAATAATATTACTCCATCTCAAATCGAAAATATAACTAGTGAGACCACTCTACTAAAGAACAAAATGGGTTTCACCTCACTAATATCTTATTGGGGCAATGTGTTAATTATAACATATCGTGCAACTAATATTATGAAAACATAATCAAATATCATCATCATGCATAATGGACCAAAATGAAAAGTCTGGTGTTCACTAGGGTCTAAGTGTCACACATTCCCATAACTATATATTCCCATAAAATAATCCATTCATCGACATAGTTTTTCCAGGGTCAATATGAACCTATTAGTTTACACAGGCCAACCAAAACCTATCGGGCCGACTCAAGCTAAAAGTGTACTAGATAATCAAATGGTCTTCTCTTCCTATAAGAATACCAAGCACTCTCGGGATAGAATAAATATCAAAATGGTCTTCTGGTTCTTACAAAAGAAAATGACAACGGTCTTCCAATTCCTGATAAAATAAAAGTATAGGTGAGCATAGCTACGAGTTCCTTCGGATGCATAACTACAAAGTTTAGCCTTAATATAAGTAAAGATGTATGCATTGAAATCAGGGACTTGGAGTGTAGGGTGCAACCCTACACCTATCTCCACCCTTAAATTTGGTTTTAAAATGTCTCAGAGTCATACCTTTTGATCATTTCGAGCATCCTAACACAATTTGGTCTTCACGGTCTCCTGGATGCAATTTTACTCGTATAGGAGTCAAGTCTCCATACCCTTTACTGGAATAACCCTAATCATTCATCAGTTCCTTATCCATAAGGTAATTATTATCGAGTGATGACATATAACATATAAGTAAGCATATCAATCATTTACATATACAGTATCAATTGATCAAAATACAAAACTGAACGTTTAATAACATCATCCATCATAAATATATGTTCATATGATAGCCATTTCATACAAAAAATTACTTGTAATGAAATAATAATTTCCTTTACAAAACTCTTTAAAAAGGGCTAAAATATTTTTTCTTTCCTTTTAAAACCCTGTCAAAATACTTAATAAAGTATATTGTTATAATCTAAATATAGCTCAATATAGAGTTAAAAGTTATCGAGTGTCGATAAAATAAGCTATCTCATTTTTCAAAACTTTTCTATCGCATGTCAAATATAGTGCTATCAAGCTCCTTAAACTTATGCTATCACACTTTAAAAACTCAAGCTACTGCATGTCAAAATTATAGGCTATCACATGTCAAAATTATAGGCTATCACATGTCAAAGACACAACCATCGCATGTCTAAAGTACATAAAACTATCACTATGATGACCCGGGTTTTCGGACCAGTCAAAATCGCCGAAAGACCCATCCGTTCTAAAACTACGAATAAAAACTACCAACTTAATACACGATATTTGATAAATATTCAACATTACTAAATGTATAGGATACAACTTTCAATTTTACAAGTTATCAAAGTAATCAATTTAATCTACTAGTGTGCTTTAATACAAACCCAAAATCAAATACTACAAACAAACTGTAAATCTACCGATGTGCAACTCTGATGAGAAACAACAATATCATTACTGCAAACTCAATAAACAATGTAAATGCGGAATAAAATAGTAAGCACGAAAGATACAACAATACTTGATATATGACAAACAACAAACAGAAAAATGTTATGTTATTATTGGGGCTGCATCACTACCACTTGTGACTGCCTACGTACCCCTATCTAATTGGGTACCTAATTAGATACAGGATCAAGCCAACGTAGTTCTCCTACTGCAAATAGGACTCATGGAGCCTACGATACAACAAACAATATGCAATTCCTAAAACTACCCACTTAGGCTTAATCTTCAATTTTAAATTTTCAAATCTAATTACCTTTACGGAAATTATCTCTTTGGTCTTTCTTCTCGAATCTTTATTTCAAAACTTTTGAAATATATATCTTTTATATTCAAATTATACTTTACTTCGGGATCTTAAATCAAATCTCTTTTGAAAAGTTTATTTGGAATCCCAAATACCGTAATAAAAACATATCAAACCATATGCAACCAGATCGGGAGGTTTCTCCCAATAACAAGGCAACTGGGTCCCAGCCTTCATACAATCGATAAATAAGTACATCCCTTTATTCCAAGAGCGGACTATACCAAAAACACATGCCCACTTTTTAGTTACAGGTTACCCGAATCATTGGTAACATAAAAAATCACTTTATATCCCGAAGTGGCAAAATCATTTCACACTAATATTCACAAGTACTTCAAATCTATAATAATTTCCATTTTCAAACCCTCTCAAATATCATCTTAAAACCAAAGGGTTTAGTCCTCGAAATTCTTTCCGTTTATAAAACATTTTTATAAAACCATTCTTATATAAATCACTTTTATATAATATAACTTAAAAATATTCATTACCAAACATTTCTATTTCTTTTAAAGGGAAAACATTTCATAACATTTCAATTTGAAAACCAATTTTCAAAATAATTCATTTAACTGAAGTGAACCAAATAAACACCTTATAGTCAAATCATGAAATAAATCACAAGGTGTTATCCTACAATTATTTTCTACCCAGTCCATGCATATGGATAATTAATTTCTCATAAACTGGTTGAGAAAAGTCAATGATTAATAAATAATAATCAGTGCTCATAAACTGGTCGAGCGCAATCCAAACAACCGAACAATTAATTAACAAAATAAACATGACAATAAATGATAAATCAACGCTTCAATCTATCAGATATTTGTAACACTTTTTATTTTATCTTGGGTTAAAATGATTAGATATTTATTTTGGAGCATCCAGGCTTTCCCTTCGACATGTTCCGTCCCTCGTCCAAGTGTCCTTGGATCTCACAGACGAAACACGTGTACTAGTCGTTTCCGCATACCCCATTAAGTATTTAACTTCTAAATTTTAAAATAATTAATTAACCACCCAAATAGTCAAACAAGGAAATAAAAGCATTTTAGCAAACAAAGTAAACAAGCATTCAACAAAGGTTTTCAAACAACACTTAACACTTAAAGTTCCTTTAGCAATGATTTTAACAAACTTAAAGGAAGAAATAACTCACTAAACTATGAAAACAAGGAATATACTCACTAAACTATAAAAACAAGGAATATACTCACTTCCTATTTGCTTTGATGGAGACTTGGAATACTTCACCTCTAATAATGAATTTTAGTTCTTTTCTTTAGTTTGTGAATGAATTAAAATGAGATATGGACTTGGCTATTTATAGGTGAAGAGAAGGGTACTTTAGTCATTTCCTATAGCCTAACCAGATTCGACCAGATTTTGGTCCAATAGAAACCAGCCTTATGGCCTAATTTGATTCGACCACATTTTGGTCCAATAGAAAACATCTTGATGGCCTAGTTTGATTCGACCACATTTTGGTCCAATAGAAAACATCTTGATGGCCTAGTTTGATTCGACCACATTTTGGTCCAATAGAAAACATCTTGATGGCCTAATTTGATTCGACCACATTTTGGTCCAATAGAAATCCTCCTTATCAACTATGGCATAACATGATTCGACCAGATTTTGGTCCAATGGCAACCATCCGCATGGAAGAACCTGATTCGACCAGATTTTGGTCCAATGGCAACCATCCGCATGGAATATAATAATCATTATGCTATTTTGTTTCATTAGGCAAGTAATTATACTGTTCTGTTTTATTAGGCAAGGTTAATAATTCTCTCTTGTTTTATTAGGCAAGTAATTATATTGTTCTGTTTTATTAGTCAAGGTTAATAATTCTAGATATAAAATCCATTATTTAATCATTTAAAAACACATTAACTATTCATGTTCAAAGTGATTAAATTATGGGTCGTTGCATTTTAAATATTCGAATTTGATGACCCAAAAATATGGGTCGTTACAATCACATGTCAATAAGCTATCGAATGTCAAGGGAAACATAGTTATTGCATGTCTATAATACATGAAGCTACTGCATGCCTATACATGAAACTATCACATGTCAACAAAGCTATCGAATGTCAAGGAAAACATAGCTATTGCATGTCTAAATTTCATAAAGCTATCATATGTTAACAAAGTTATCGAATGTCAAGTATAAAGCTTATTGAATGTCAAATATAAAGCTTATTGAATACTAACAAGGTGAAACTATCGAAGGTTGAAACTATAGTGCCATTGCACCTCAATACTTTTAATGGTGTCGAAGTTTCAAAAATAAAGTTATCGCATTTTGAAAAATCCACAGCTATCGCAAGTTGAAAATGACGTTTTCGTTAACAGCTAAAAAACTGATTTATTTCCTTTAAAAGTAATAACTTTCTACCAAACCAATTTATTTTTCAAATTTTCGTTGGTTAATCAAAATCATTTAACAAACCTTTACAGCAAATTTACTTAGAGAAAATTTTCCGTCTTTTCCAAAACCTTAACTAACAGCCATATACCCTTAAACAATTAAATCCTTTCTTCACTAGGTAATTCATAGTAAATCGAAAAATAAATTCTCAAAAATCAAAATATTAATATTTTAAAATATATTTAAAATTTTGTAGAAAATAACTATTTTTCATATTTTGAGTAAGTAAAATATGAAATTTCCCATTTTTCCAATTTAGAAAATTCATAACTAATTCAGAAAATTTCAGAAAATTATGAAATATAAAACCCAACCCAATAATAACATTCCCAACATCATATCAAAAATTCAAAGTGTTTGGAGATAAAAATCGATGCTTTTAACTCAAAATTCATTTAGGAAAATTTCATAAAATTAACAAATGATAACCATAATCTACATAATTGATTATCAAAGCCAAATGCTTGATTTCACAACATATCAATTCGGGCTTCATATCAAACTCAAATTTAAATAACAAAAAAATTAGAGATGATAATATTATTCACCTTAGAATGGATTTGTGTACATATAATTTCTTTAGTCCTCTTCTTTAAGCCTCTTTCCTCTTCTTCTTCTTTATTGAAATGGATTTCATTAGAATTCCCTTGGTTTTATATTATGTTCTCTCTTTGTTTATGGGATGAGGCTGAAAAAAATAAAGGAGGAGGAGAGTGTTTAGGGGAATTAAGTTAAACGTGTTATCCCACTTTCCTTATCCCTCTTCAGTTTAATTAAGGTCTATAATTTCTTTCCACATAATCCATTACATTCAATTTTTATTAACATGGCAATTATTCGTGCTTTAACTACTTTCCCACATTATTTGTTTAATTATTAGTAAATTAAATTTATAAAATAATGTGCTACCAAATATTAGGGGTGTTACAGATCAAATATCCATACTCTTGTATTGCTTTAGAGTTCAAAACTCAAAAAAGAAAATACACAAACTCAGGCAAATTAACACATAAGTGACCAAGGCACTAGTTTTTAATGGTTATATAATTTTGACTCGTGCATAGGCCTTGAAGCGTCAACATGCCAAAAGGTTTATTGGTAAGTATCTTCTACATTTCTTCATCAACCTTTAATTTATTTCATTTAGTATATTTTTAAATATTTATATAAATTATATTTAATGTTAAAATTTATTTTATAAGAATATTATAAAAACACATATGTTCTTATACTCATTAGATTGGTTTATTATATATTTTTAATAAGAACCCCACTAAATTTTGCATCTCTTAAAATCCCTAAAAGGGATACATGAATTTCATAAATTCCTTCTATAGGGTTTAGGAACCATATAATATGTTACTACAACCTTGAGAGTGCTTAACAAATTATAGTCCCTACAAATAGTAAGTAACTCTTTATTAACTATACCTCATGTATTACTCATAACCATACTATCACTATGCTCCTAATAATCTTTATGACCTCGAGGGTGCTCAATAAATCTTGATGTGTATTAGAAACCTAAACCCATCATTTTGCAATCCTAATTAGGATTATTGTAACCGTTGAAGGAGGATGCTCAACAAAGATACATAATATTCTTACTTTCTAAGGAAAATATAAACATCCCCTTAGATATTCTATGGCTTGAGGATGCTTAACAACTAAAAGTATACAAGGTACCCTATTTATATTATAAATTATGAAGAGCATTATTATTTTAAATTCTTAATTTAGAATATTTGTTATAGAGTATTATCAACTATTCAAGGGAGATTAGTATAACTCATGACATCATATATCTTTACATACACCCAACATATACTCCCTTAAGTCCCATGAATTTTATTTTGCTTAAATCTCCCTCATTTATATATACATATAATACACACACACACTCTCTCTTTAATTTTTTATAAAATTTATAATTCAATAAGTTATAAATATACCCATACTTATCCTTTTATTAATTAAGCATTTTAATTAATATTAAACATGACTTTTATATTTTTGTAAATTTAAAACAAAATTAAATTTACTTATTTATAACCTTTATGAATAAAACTTTAAAATATTTTTATAACCCTTATAAAATTTAATTTCAATTTAAAACAATTTTAAATTTATTTATTTATAACCTTTATAAATTTGAATTTGAATTTAACAACATTTTAAATTCTTCAAAATTTTATATTATTCAAATATGCTTATTTGAATCAATGTAATGGGCAAAACACTTTTGAGCCTTCATTGAGGGCATACCCTAGGAAAAAGACCACTCTGATGAGTCAGGTAAATGTCAAGAATGGGGAGGTTTTACGTTTATAAGAATGTTCCTCAATTAAGTAACCTTATCTTTAGTTAAACACCTTTTCGTTAGCCAACCATCTAGTTGGAGTTTGAAAGCGACTTGCCTATGCATTGGTAAATCACTCACATAGATATAATGCATGCATCAATACCATTGTCGAATCCGGTGCATTGGCAGGTGGGGGTACAAGGGTGAATTTCAAAAGAATCCTTTAATTAATTTGCAAAAGATCGCATTTTTATGTTTATATGAACAATAAGTTTACTCCAAATCATATTTAGTATTTGTTTATAAAGGAGTATGGGGTATATTTTCAATTTATTTACTTGTATTTAAGTTATTCATTTATTTGTTACTATTTAATATAAATAATTTACTATTAATTTAATTTATGTTTGATTTGTTAATTCAATTGCATGTTTTAATATTTTGGTAAGTTTGCATGCATAAGATAAATTATGTAACTATATTAAAAGAGTTTGTCAAACCTAGGAGTAATATGAGAATATGTGTACAATTAACCATTGCGGTTTACATCCAACGAACATATAGATTAAGGACACATGTCAATGATGTTGTCAAAAGAAATATGTCTATACATGAAAGTAATTGCGTATATAATAATACAACACACACACATACATATTATATTAAATTATAATTCAGACTTTAATTAATCAATTAAGATTCATATATGTATGTGTAAATTTAAAATGATATTGTTCAAAATATAGGAATAAATAAAAATGTATATTTTGACTATCGTACATGTGTATTTATTTAAAAATAAATTATTTAAATTCAATTGTACCTAAAAACATATATATTAGTTTTAATTCATGAATATTTGTATCGTCAATGATATCAACCTTTAATTAAAAAAGGGTTACATATATCCGTGATTATTTTAGATACAAGTTTTGGATTTTTTCAAACCATCAAATTGAAATCTTATTTTGACCTTTCATATCCAAAACATGTATAATATTGAATTAGATGGTAAAGCCATTAAAAGGAGGCTACATATGTGTGTGATTATTTTAAACACAAGTTAGGATTTTTCAAACAATCAAATTGGAAACTCATTTTGAACTTTTCAGATCCAAAACATATATAATATTGAATGGAATGGTAAAGCTATTATTTCAATATTTTTAAATCCAAAAACCGATCTGGAAAACCCTAAACGAATGAAGCATGTATATTATATTATAACACACACATACACATATACATAAATACATGCATAAATTTATGTGCACACATGCATATTTAAGACCCGAAAATTAAGAAATGTCAAAATATATTTTAATATTAAAAATCGAAATTATATGTATATTTTATACAATATAATTATTTTAATCATTAATATATTATAAAAATTATAGTTAAATAATATCGATTTTTTTAATTATGGTCGAATTAAGAAGATGTGAAATGAAAAAACAATATACACAAGATTATTACAAATGTATATAAATCATATATATTACCTCCCCCTTATAATATTGCTGATTGTTGAACACTTTGATTATTGTTATCTCTTCAATCTCCTTGGCTACGGTTTGCAATGCTGTCTCCATGGCTCCACTAATATTTTTTTTTGCTAAAGGCTAAGGTTTGGATTTTCTCAAGTATATGGGTAGTAAGAAATAGATCTATTTATAGGCATTTAGGGCTATATATAACAGCTGACTTTTCATCTTTTAATCAATCATTGATGTTACCATATTTCAAAACTCTTGCTCTCTCCTTCCTCCTTGCATGGCTGGCCACTACGCGGGGATGTTTCGGCTTCCAAACAATTACCGTGAATGATTTAGCACTTTAAATCATTTATTTAATCGATTATCCTAGCTCTTTATTAATTACATTAACATACAACGTTGATACATCATTTAAGTAATTTTTCAGCCTTTAGATGAAATTAAATGTCACTAAATTTTCAATACAACATTTGTATTTAATTTTGTCATTGGTTTATAACATTTATAAATTAATTTTACATTGACCATATTTGGAAATAATCAACAACTCGGCTGTGTTGACTCGTTGATGTGAACTTGATCCTTAGTTAATATTTAAATATTAAAGCTTATACGGACTTTGATAAAGTACAGTATCATGCACAAGTTCAACTCTTACAAATCATTTAGGCAAAATCCAATTTCAAATTTTTTTAAGCTCACCTAGTAACGATATTTTATGCATGTATCTTTTCGTCATCACTATTCATTTAAATATCTTGAGTTTGATCCAAGGTCAAAAACTCTATTAATATTCGTATTTAATTGAGTAGACCACGTTAAATCATTGGTTCAATTACATAAAAATGATCGTTAACTAATTTACAATGACTAGAGATTTTGGCTTTAAAATAGCTGCTAATTACGAAGATACTTACATTCTACAACAAAGGAGACAAATCCTCTCTTAGGTCGTGTTTCACATTAAGTAGTTCAATGTATACCCAAATATGATCATAATAAGGTCGTCATGCAAAGTATTCAACCATAATCAAAGAATAGCCTAACTAAGGTCAATAGTACCCCTCAAGTTTGAAGATTACTATCTGTCATTACCATGAGATCTTCTATTTTGACTTAGTTGTATTACCATATAGAAGACTCTCGTCGAGTTGTTCCAAACCACTATAAATATGTAACCCCTTGGTGCCTCCAACGATCATGAGTAATTCATCGTCTATTATATGGAGAGCATTATGTACACTAGTCTCAAAAGACGTATCGATACCCTTTTCTCGATACATCGTGACTAGGAACATTTAAGGACTGAGTATTTGTTTATACATATCGATTCAATACTTTTGGTTATGAACACATTCGTAACTATAATCGATAAAGTGCTTACCCTGAAGATTTTCTACATACATATGTTTAATGTGGTTAATTCAATATTTATATCTCTATTTAGCAACACACACAAAAGAAAAAAAGCAAAACCAACTTCATTTCGAACAAGGTTCCTATATAGAGTTAAGTTAAGTAATAAATTACATAATTGCACCTAGGAAACACTCTTGACTCTATCATCATGTGTGTAGGGAAAAGTATTACACATACAAGGTTTTATGTCTAACCTGTGATTTTATTATTATTTTTCTCTATAAACTCGTTGGTACTTATATGAGTAGGCTGAGTTTATGGGATTAGCTAGGTCACTTTTTTAAGATGAAAAAAAAATCTCCCAAGACAAAGCATGAGGCTTAATAGTTAATAGTTTTTTATTTTTTTCACTGTTGTAAAATAAGGATCTATAACTGGTTAGGTGAACATGTTTGTATTTTCATATGTCAGCATGTCATTATTATCTATATTTTATTGTTTATACCCTTATGAGGGTACATTTGGGGAAATAAAAGTGTAAAGACATATTTATGTAATGAAATATATTTAGTTGTTTCGTTCACTTAATGTTGCTGAAAATTGATCTCATTTTATCGCTTAAAAATAATATGGGGATGACTGCCGCATCATTGGTGTTCATTTTCAGGCCTTGAAATAAGGGATATTACAACTCTACCTTGGAATGAAACATAAAGTAAAATTTTCAAACTAATATTATATTACTTCTGGTCGCATCGTAAGTTGTTCCGACTAACATTATAGCAACAATAATTTTTCCAATGTCGAGCAAATCCTATTGACCATTATATGCTAACAGACTCACCATTACATTTATGAAAAATTGGTTGTTTTTTTAGAAAATACAAAACATAATTCAAGTTAAATAATACCTATAAATACCCCATCATGAACAATAACAGGGACAACTCATAAAACTATCGAATAATTTATTCTGACTATTGTCATATATATTTGTATGAATTTCAAACTGTATTTTTGTGACACATTGATCATTGTATCTTGTATCCTAGGATACTACTCGAGATTTATAAGAAAATAGGAAATAAGTTACAGTGGATGTAAACATCTGTTGGGTCGAACCACTATAAAAATTATGTGTATTTTTAATACTATTTTTTTGTACTTTACCTGATTGTGATATTTAATTTCATAATCTAATCCAGCGCACAAATCATAAATATTTAGAGATATAAACATCACAAACACTAGTTGTAAATCACATTTAGGGTCTACAACTCTTCTCATATTTGTTATTATAGGGTATTTATCCAATTTTTTAAGCAAACACGTATATATGTATGAAGCAGAATTTGTAGCCCCTTGATATGTAGTCGCCTCGTAGCATCTTTTTATGCCTAAAAATTTCGAAATAGAATAAATGCAATGACCCGAAATTTTATCACTTTGATTTGTGAATATTTAATTTATTTTAAATATTAAATTAATGGTTTTTAACTAATAAATAACTTTCTTTTAATTTATAACTAATAGTAGGAAATTCATTTTTGAATTTTGTTTACAGGTAGTTTGATGAAAAACTGGAAATGTGACCGAAAACTGCTTTTTGGATTTTCAGCTTATATCAAACAACAAGTTGTAGAAAGTTATTATACCTTTGCATATACTCTAAAACAACATTTAAATGACTTTGTAAGTTATGAACACTTTTCTCAAATGAGAAAATAAATGAATAAAACAGTAAGAATTAAATATATTTAAATTTAAATATGAATTGATGGATTTGAAATTCTAAGATTCCTTAAGTGTAAAAATTAACAGAGGTACATGGACCATTCAAAAATCCAACATATTTTCAAATGGCTAGTACTTTGATGGCTTGGTAAATGATGAAAGAGTTGAAAATAGATTTAAGGGCATTTTGGTCTTAAGACTTCCCTGCTTTTTTTCATCTTATATATGCACTCTTCTCATTACGTATTTCTTTTTTCATACTTCTTAACCTTTTATAAACTTTTAAAAATCACATCTTTTAGCTCAAAAATTCTTACTTCGCTCAAAGATTAACACTTGACGAATTTGAAACCATATGGAAGGTGAGATATTCAAATCTTTGTTTTTTTTATGTGATGAATGTTGTGTAAATTTATTAGTAGCTTGGGTGTAATTTTTATATGATACTCATGTTTAGATAATCATTTAAAAATCAAATTTTGTTTTTGAAATAGAAGTTATGCTTGTTGTAAATGGACATACACGGAGACATATAGACATAGTTCTTCCTCTTTCCATTTAACATTCTATGAAAAAAAGAAATAAACATCTCATCTTAGATTCAAAAATCATTATCTTCAAAACGGTTTAAAGTTAGCCAAAACAATCAACTGTAAAGTTTTCCGTCTCAGTCTCTAGTTTTTTTAAATAGTTGTGGGTTGTTTCATCGAGTAGGGTGTGAAAAATTGGTCGATTACAGTACGTGGTTGAGTGTTGATAGTTTTTAGGTGAGCTCGAATTGACGAACAAAGTATATAGTCGTGTTCTTCTCTAAAAATCATGATTTTTGAAGTTGTTCGCATGATTTTATTGATTGGGGTTATATCATGGTGATAAGATGATCAATTTTCGATCATTTGGAAGTTTCTGGCAATCTAAGGATATAGAGGTGGAGTCGATGGTGCTGGAGGCAACCTTGGGTGATGGTGGAGCCGTGGGAGTTAGTCGCATGGTCGTTTGTGGTTGTTGTTGCTCTAACGAGCTCAAGTTAGGGTTTCAGGGTCTTATTTTGATGGATTTGAAATTGGATTGGTGGAGGCTACTGAAAGCGCCGAGCTCAACGTTGCCTAGCCTGGAGGTGTTGTGTAGTGGCGTTCGATCAGTAGTGATGGTAGAGGCTAGAAGTGGGGGAGGCGATGGTGATTGGTGGTTGATCGTGACTAGGTATTTTTTGATTTTGGGGTGGATGGGTCAGATTTCAAACGAGGCTACTGGAGTGGACCACGATGGGTCAGGAAAGTCGAGCGAGGCAAGTGGAGTTTGGGCGTGGGCTTGGATCGACGTTCGGTGGATGGCGGTGACATGCCATGGCGTGCACGAGTTTTCTTTTTTGGGTCCAGGCACTTGGATTTGCAAATTTATTCGAGGATTTTGATTTGGGAGAAGAAGCTTTGTATTGGTTTTGGGTAGTGGGCAGGATTTGGGCTTGGGTTGTGGGTGGGTAGTTGTTCTAAAATTTTAAATTATTAAGCTAGGTTGTTAATTTTTAAAAAGCTATAACTTACTCATTTTAGATCCAGTTTACCCGTAGTTTCTTGCACCAGACTTGTATTGACGAATACAACACTTTAATAAAAATGGTTGATAATTTTAATGAAGTATAATTTGATGATAATTTAATAGTGGTAGAAAATAATTACCTAGTGCGTTAATTATATTTTATCACTGACATTCCGTTAGCAGAATAAAATCCATTTTGCTATATTTAAATTAATATATTATTATGGATATCCATTTAGTAGAATAAATTCCCATTCTTCTATTTTATTAATTTGGACATTTATTATATGCTAGTTGATTTGGATAAATGATGTGTTATCAGTCGATTGTTTATTATGGATTTTATTTCAATATATCCGTGCTTATGTAAATATCGGTGATATGACTTGGAATGTTGAACTAAAATAAGTGGTAGCTTGTTTAAAGTGCCATTGTGGTCGCTAAGCCTCTTTCCAAATTTGAAAAGTTATGGATTTAAATTAACTTTAATTTATAACAATCTAGGTTTAATTATTTTAATGATGTTTAAGTTAGTTAATTATTTATAAGTGACGTTTAAGTTAATTAATTATTTTATAAATGATGTTTATGGTAAGTAATTATTTTATAAATGTTGTTTATAGTTAATTAATTATTTTATTAACGACGTTTAAAGTTAATTAATTATTTTATTTATGAGGTTTCAGTCAGTTAATTACTTTAGTTGATAACGTTTTTAAAAATTAATTAATTATTTAGGAGTTTAAAGATGATTAATTAATTAAATAAAAGATTTTAAATATAATAAATTACTTTATAAAAGAACTATTTTTAAATGAAGGATTTATTAAAAGAGTTTGTAAATTGGGAAGAAATCTTGGAAATTGAAAAAGGAGTTTGGTTTATAAAACTTTGATTTTAAATGAATAAATATATAGTGATTTTGGAAACCATATACTTGACGTTAAACTTCGAGGTAGAGAAATTTCTACATACCCTGAAAGGTAAGAATGTCGATAAGTCAAGTTTGAGAGGTAATAATAATACCCCAACTCGAACGGCTTTATTGTTATCCGCAAGATAGTTTTGGTTTGAAGTCGAAGATTGATGATCGACATATAAAATATTACTTCCATATACAAATCGGATAACTTATAAAAATCAAGTTTATGAAATTAATAAATAATCTTCTTAATTATGGTGGTATAGAAGCATTTTTTCCATACTTAACACAAAGGATAGTAGTTTGGGTTTATAGTAAACAATGTTTTGAATGACATTTTTTTTTGATCCATCTAATATGATTTTGAAATAGGAATCTTTCTTAAATACTTGTGAGTGTACTTGTACCATCGTATAAGTATATGGTAAAGTCTTCTAAGTATAAAAAGTGAAATTGTTTGAGAATATACTTATATTTGTGAGATAAGTATATGAATATTTTCGTAAATAATTGAAGTGATTTAATTAATGAAGATTAATTAAATGAGACTTAGTTATTGTTATGAAATTAATCTGTCTTTGATTGTATGTTTATTTGATAGTTAAATAACCAACTATCAAATCTTGAACAATTTTTAACTTTAAAAATATCTCAAAGAAACATGAGAATTATATGGTACAATTATCTTTAATGATGCTATACTGTACGTATAAACTCATTGTGTTCTTCTAGGACAAAAGATAAGAAAACTCGTCCACTTAAACGATTAGGAGGTGATACTTGCCCTTATGTATTGTTTGTTTATTTCCAAAAGAACTAGAATTGAGTTTACCAGAAACTATCGGTTGTCGGTTCAGAGAGACCGGGATCAGATAAACATGAGTTATCTGAAAACCGCTTCGAACCGGCATAAGCGTTTGAATCAAAGACATCTTGAAGATGATGGAATCAAAGACAGAGTTCTTTGAAGTGCAAGGGTTGCTTGCTACTAATCCTAAGAATGTAGTAGAAGTAGTGACTTCGGTTTGATCAAGTCTTGAACAACTTGTACGGATGAATGCCGGCATTGCATTGTTGCTTGGAGGGTTGTGATAGCATTCAATATGGGATTGTTGTATAAAAGATAAAATGTTGCCTCAAGCCTCACAACCAGAAATGACTAAAATACGGGATATGCTTTAGGGTTATGTAGGTCGCACCCATTAGGGTATGGGCATCACCCATTTAGATTGATATTTATGGATTTGGCATGTGCATGTGAGCCCACGAGAAAAGGTTGCAAAGCAACCGGGTGATGACATATTCGGTACTATCTAGTAAAGGGTAGGCCAGTCCTGATTTGTAAGGATTTCGTGTGAGGCCCTCGGTGCATTTTCTAAACATGTATTGTAGCAAGCGGTACCCTGGTAGCCTATTCATTGTATGGAATTCATTCTCCAATAAGCTCCATACGGATTTAGTTGTGCCCAACTAAGTTGGAATGTGAGATGCAAGCAAACTAGCTATATTCAATATTTATTTTTAACCCTAGACATTAATATAATATCATTGTATTTTCTACTTTATGTTTTGGTTATCGTAAGGTAAAATCTCATCCGTGTTTATGTGTGGCATGGTCTTACGAGATACTTTTATTTTTGAAAGGTTTTATAAGATATAGCAACCCATTTGATTTGAGTTTCCTATGTTGGTTTACTAGACTAAACCGGGTGTTATTTTCTTATAATACTCGGGTCAGATCGAGTAATTTTTCAGAGTTAGCTTTGGATGCTTTGGAGCATCAAAAGAGGAGTTGGATGCCTCCAAGTCGTATTTCCGTAAAAATTTTCCACCGTGTTTCTTGTTTGTATTTATCAGTATTTGTAAGGACAGGTTGTTATAGCTGTCTAGGCTAATGATAGATTAGACTCTTATATTGTTAAATATTAAAGCTTTTCTTTTGTAAAGATAATTGGTATATTATATGTTACTCATCACGATGTGAGATTCTATTTTGTCTTTCTTTCTTTCTACCTTTCACCACAACAGTCTGTCTTTCCAAAACTTGGATGTTCGGCACATGAATGTCATGGGTGTATTAGTGTCGACTTCTAGGGATCGAAAAGGCAGGTCATCACATGTGGTATCAGAGCGGAAGGTTAAGTGAGAATCTTGGCCCTGGTGGGGAAACTCATTAGAAATAGGGTAAGTGACACCCTAGAATGAGTTTGAGTGTATTATATATACGAGAGCATGTATTTGTTGGTTCTATTAAAATGATTTATATAGTTTTGAACTGGTAAGTGAAATAATTTTATCTAGAATTATATTTTATATATAAAAGAATAATTTTCAAAACTATTATATACTTATTTTTGTTGTGTTGATTCGTTAGGAAATGATGATATTTTTTGTCGTCGCTTGTTGATTATTTATGCTCGGCCAATTTACGAGCATTTGTTGTTTTATTCAAATTAGTTACGAACTCCTTGTGAATTCAGTTTCATAATTTGACTATAAGGCATTTGTTATAGGGTAGGCTTAACAAGTTTACTTTGTTAAAAAGGTTACCATAATAAAGGAAGTCATTATCTAAGGATAATTTTATAAATTTGGTTTACAAGATGAGATCTATCTATAAAATAAAGAGAATTTTCAGAATTCAAATTCCGTTGTTTTTGAAATGGATTTCAAATGACTTATGGGAAGAAGTAATAATAGAGTTATTTAAAAATGTTTATAAGTATATTTCAAAGAGATTTTAATGGTCCATTTCTTTGGATAGTTCAAAGTAAACGTCTCGATTAGTTTTGTGATAATCTGAATAATCTTCTAAGTGATGATCGGATGTTTACATAGGAGAACATGTAGTGAGCTTAGTAAATTATTCCCTTTTTCATTGTACGATCGAAATGAGTCTGAAGTTGAACAAACTTAAAACAAGTCTTAGGAAATAAAGTTCTTAAGCTATTTATATGTTTATAAGGAATATATATGGTATTGTTAAAATTTAATAGAGCTTTTTATGAGATTTAAAGGATTTTTTTGTTGTTTGATTTTAAAGGACACCCATAGTTACGAGAGGAGAGATCATGAGGAGTAGAGAGTTGTTTCGTCAGGCCATAGCTAGTCATGGCATGGCGGTTCTTGACCTCCCAATTCCAGAGCCAGATGGAGAACCAGTGGAGGAGCCAGAGCCAGAAGAAGAGACGATAGAGGAGGAGCCAGAAGAAGAGCCGGTGGAGGAGGAACCAGAAGAAGAACCGATGGAAGAGTACCTAGAGGAGGAGGAAGAAGATTAGGATAAGTGGTGGATAAGATTAGGGGGAGATATGGAGCTTGCTAATGGATGGGTTACTGATGATGCATAATCCATGGGGTTATCATGTCCCCCAGTGGAGGACTCTGATAAGGAGAGCTCTCTTTGAGAAAGTCTAGTGTCATTCTGCTTAGTTGGTCCTTTTGTGTTATTTGTATCCTGTCTAGTTATTATCTATTTGTAGTATCTGGATGTTGTATGTACCATACTATGACTGCTAGTTTGGTGGGGTATCTTAGTAGATACTGTTGTTATGCAATTGGTATTCCTAGTATGTATGTTTGACTTATTCTAGTATGTTATATGGTGTTAACCTTCCTTAAAAGTTTTATTTGTACTTCGGAAAATAGCTAGTAAGGGGTTAAGGGTTCTATTTAGACTTGTTTCGACCTAGGTTTAGAATGAGGTGAAATTTCGGGGGCAAAATTCTTTTAAAGGGGAAAGAATGTAACGACCCAGAATTTTATCATTTTAATTTGTGAACATTTAATTTATTTTAAATATTCAACTAATGGTTTCTAAATAATAAATTACTCTCTTTTAATTTATAACTAATGAAAGGAAATTCATTTTTGAATTTTGTTTATATAAGTATGTAGTTTGATGGAAAACTGAAAATGTAGCTGAAACCTGCTTTTTGGATTTTCATCTTTTATGGAACGACGAGTTATAAAAAGTTGTTATAACTTTGCACATACTCTGAAACAACATTTAAGTGACTTTGTAAGTTATGAACACTATTTTTCAAATGAGAAAACAAAAAAAAATTAATTTTTTTTTAAATATATTTAAATTTATATACGAAATGATGGATTTGAAATTCTAAGATTCCTTAAGTGTATAAATTAAAAAAGGTACATGGGCCATTCAAAAATCCAACATATTTTCAAATGGTTAGTACTTTGGTGGCTTGGGAAATGATGGAAGAGTTGAAAAATGGATTTAAGGAAATTTTGGTCGTAAACCTTCTCTACTTTTTTATTTCATCTTATATATAAACTCTTCTCACTACACGTGTCATTTCTCATACTTCTTAACCTTTTATAAATTTTGAAAAATCACATTTTTAGCTCAAAAATTCTTACTTCACTTAGAGATTAAAACTTGAAGCATTTGAAACCATGTGGAAGGTGAGATATTCAAATCTTTGTTTATTTTTTTATGTAATGAACGTTGTGTAAATCTATTAGTAGCTTGGGTGTTATTTTTATATGATACTCATGTCTAGGTAATAATTTAAAAATCATATTTTGTTTTTGAAATAGAAGTTATGCTTATTGTAAATGGACATACACAAAGATATATGGACAGAGTTCTTCCTCTTTCTATTTACTGTTCTATGAAAAAAAGAAATAAACATCCCGCCTCAGAGTCAAAATCTTTATCTTCAAAACCGTTTAAAATTAACCAAAATGATCGATTGTAAAGTTGTTCGTCTTAGACTTTATTTTTTTAATAGTCGTGGGTTGTTTCATTGAGTAGGGTGTGAGAAATTGGTCGATTACAGTCAGTGGTCGAGTGTTGACAGTTTTTAGGCGAGCTCGAATTGACGAACGGGGTATATGGTGCATTCGTCTATGAAAATCTTGGTTTTAAAGCTGTCCACATGATTTTATGGATTGGATTATGTCGTGGTAATAAGATGATCAATTTTCGATCAGTTGGAAATTTCTGGCGATGTAAGGGTATGAAGGTGGAGCCGATGGTGTTGGAAGCAACCTTTGGTGATGGCGGAGCCGTAGGAGGTAGTCGCATGGTCATTGGTGATCGGAGTTGCTCCGACAAGCTCGAGTTAGGGTTTTAAGGTCTTATTTTGATGGGTTCGAAATTGGATCGGTGGCGGCTACTAGAAGCAACGAGTTCAATGTTGCTTGGCCTGGAGGTGCGGCAATGTAATGGCGTTCGATCGGTGGTGGTGGTAGAGGCTGGAAGTGAGGGAGTTGATGGTGATTGGTGGTTGATCGTGACTGGATATGTTTCGATTTTGGTGTGGATGGGTCGAATTTCGAATTAGGCTACTAGAGTTTTCTTTTTTGGCTTGGATCAGCGTTCAATGGATGGCGGCGGTGTGTCATAGCGTACACGTGCACGTTCATGCAGGAGTTTCCTTTTTTGGTTCTAGGCACTTGAATTTGCAAATTGATTTGGGGATTTTGATTTGCTAGAAGAAGCTTTGTGTTGGGTTTGGGTAGTGGGCAAGCTTTGGGCTTTGGGTTGTGGGTGGGTAGTTGTTTTAAAATTTTAAATTATTAAACTAGGTTGTTAATTTTTAAAAAGCTATAACTTATCATTTTAGATCTGCCTGACCCTCGGTTTCTTGCACTAGACTCATATTGATGAGTACAACACTTTAATAAAAATGGTTAATAATTTTATTAAAGTATAATTTGATAATAATTTAATAATGGTATAAAATAATTATGTAGAGCATTAATTATATTTTATCATTGACATTCCGTTAGCAGAGTAAAACACTATTCTTCACTATATTTATATTGATAGATTATTTTGAAAATCTATTTAGCAAAATAAATCCCCATTCTGTTATTTAATTAATTTGGACATTTATTAATTATATGCTAGTTGACTTGGATAAATGATGTGTTATCTGTCGATTGTTAATTATGGATTTTATTTACATATATGTGTGCTTATGTAAGTATCAATGATATGACTTCTAATGTTGAACTAAAATAAGTGGTAACTTGTTTAAAGTGCCATTGTGGTCGCTAAGCCTCTTTGCAAATTTGAAAAGTTATGGATTTAAATTAACTTAAATTTATAACAATTTGAGTTTAATTATTTTATAAATGATATTTATGTTGATTAATTATTTTGTAAATGATGTTTAAGTTAGTTAATTATTTTATAAATGATGTTTAAGTTAACTAGTTATTTTATAAATGATGTTTAAGTTAATTAATTTTTTTATAAATGATGTTTAAGGTTAATTAATTATTTTATTAATGATGTTTAAAGTTAATTAATTATTTTATCATGAGCTTTAACTACTTTATTTGATAATGTTTCTAAAAATTAATTAATTAGTTGTTTAGGAGGTTTAAAAGTGATTAATTAATTAAATAAAGGGTTTTAAAAATAATAAATTGCTTTATAAAAGTGAATTATTTTTAAATGAAGGATTTATTAAAAGATTTTGTAAATTGGGAAGAAATTTTGGAAATTGGAAAAGGAGTTTGGTTTGTAAAACTTTGATTTTAAATGAATAAATATATGGTGATTTTGAAAACCATATACTTGACGTTAAACTACAAGGTAAGGAACATCTACCTACCCTGAAAAGTGAGAATGTCGTCAAGACAAGGTTTGAGAAGTAATAATAATACTCCAACTTGAACGACTTCATTGTTATTCGAAGGATAGTTTTGGTTTGAAACCGAAGATTGATGTTCGGCATGTAAAATATTATTTCCATATAAAAATTGAATCACTTATAAAAATCAATTTTTTGAAATTAATAAATAACCCTTTTTAATTATGGTGGTATGGAAGCATTCTTTCCATACTTAACACCGAAGGATAGTGGTTTGGATTTATAGTAAACAATGTTTTGAATCACATTTGTTTTTGATCCATTTAATATAATTTTAAAATAGAAAATATTTCTTAAATGCTTCTGAATATACTTATACCATTGTATAAGTATATGGTAAGGCCTGCCAAGTATGGAAAGTGAAATGGTTGGGAATATACTTATACCGGTTAGACAAATATATGAATATTTTCGTAAATAATTGAAGTGATTTAATTAAATGAGGCTTAGTTGTTGTCATGAAACTAAATCTGTTTTTGATTGTTTGTTTATTTGATAGTTAAATAAATGACTATAATATCTTGACCAATTTTTAACTCTAGAAATGTTTAGAAGAAACATGAGAATTATATGGTATAGTTATCTTCGGTGATGTTATACTGTATGTATAAACTCTTGGGGTTTTTACGAGTAGCCAAGGGATTCAGGTTAGCTTTGACGAATTGTGGAGGAGCAATGGAGCAGGAGGCTTCAGCGTTCATAGATATATAGTGTTCCGCTGTGTTGATATCTGTGATAGTGTTTTGTATTGTATTGAGTTGTAATAACTAGACAGGTGTTTATAACTGTCTAGTATGTGATGTATAATCTGTGTAACTCTGATAGTTGTTGTATATTATGTAATACTTATGTTATTAATATAATTTATTCGTTCCGCTGTTGAGATTCTGATGTTGTTTCTTTCTCTATTCTCTTCTTTTCTCTTTTCTATCCCTTTCTTTCTTATTAATGATGCGTCATTCTGTGGAATGAATGGCGGGTCGTTACAGTGGTATCATTGTGTTCTTTTTGGATAAATGATAAGGAAATCCATCCACTTAAACAGTTAGGGGGTGATTCCTGCCCTTATCCATTGTCTGTTTACTTCTAAAAGAACTGAAATTGAGTTTACCGAAAACTATCGATTGTCGGTTCAGAGAGACCGGGATCGAATAAACGTGAGTTATCCAAAACCACTTCGAATCGGCTTAAGCATTCAAATCGAAGACACCTTGAAGATGATGGAATCGAAGTTAGAGTTTTTTGGAGTGCAATGGCTGCTTTCTACTAATCGTAAGGTTGTAGTAGAAGCAGTACCTTCAGTTTGTTCATATTCTAAACAACTTGTATAGATGAATGTTGGCATTGCATTGTTGCTTGGAAGATAGTGTTAGCATTCCAAGTGAGATTGTTATATAAATGGTAAAATGTAGCATCAAGCCTCACAACCGAGAATGACTAAAACATAGGATATGCTACAGGGCTATGTGGTTCGCACTCATTAGGATATGGGCATCACCCTTCTAGATTGATATTTATGAATTTGGTATGTGCTTATGAGATCACGAGAAAAGGTTGCAAAGCAACCGAGGTGATGACATATTCGGTACTATCCAGTAAGGGGTAGGTCGGTCCTGATTTGCACGGGGTCTATTTGAGGCCCTCGGTACATGTTCTTGAGGTGTACTGAGCAGGTGGTACCCCAATAGCTTGGTCACTGCATGGAATCCATTCTCCAATAAGCGCTGTATAGATTTAGTTGTGCCTAACTATGTTGGAACGTGAGATGCAAGCATTCTAGTTATATTCAATATTTAGTTTAAACCCTAGTTAATATTATAATATCACTGGATTTTCTATTTAAATATTTTGGTTATCGTAAGGTAAAAACTCGTCTATGTTTATGTGCAACATGATCTTACGGGATACCTTTATTTTTGAAAGGTTTTATAAGATATAACAACCCATTTGATTCGAGTTTCTCACGCTGGTTTACTAGACTGATATGACTGTTATTTTCTTATAATACTCGGGTTGGACCGAGTATTTTTTCAAAGTTAGCTTTGGATACTTTGGAGCTTTAGGAGATGAGTTGGATGCCTCTAATACGTATATTCGTATTTTTTTCCATTATGTTTCTTGTTTGTATTTATCAAAATTTATAAGGACAGACTATGATAACTATCTAGGCTGATGATAAGTTAGACTCTGATATTGTTGAATATTAAAGCTTTTCTTTTGTAAAGATAATTGGTATATTATATATTACTCGTCACGATGTGAGATTCTATTCTACCTTTCTTTCTTTTTTCACCCTAACAATCTGTCTTTCCGGTACTTGGATGTTCGGCATGAAAATACCGTGGGTGTATTAGTGACGACTTCTGAGGATTTAAAAAGCGGATCATCACAATAAACATTCGAGGATACAATCTATTTGCTATCGAGATCATTGATGAAAAATATTAGACCAATCCGAGACTTCTAAGTCATTCAAAATCATATATTAACATGAGCCACTATGTGTGTTTGTGTGTTTATAAATGAACGTGTGCCTGGTATTAGAGGGCTACAAATGATGCCAAATAAAGGGGGCCGCAAATGGTGCTAAATAAAGGGGGCTATTGATCCTAGCTTACACACAGCCGTCGATTGAAAATGTAAATTTGAAGAAGGTAGAAGTCTTAGATCAATCCAATTTTTTGCGTAAATGTTCACGGTATAACATAGGATGTATTTGGTATTTTGCTTCATTCCAAATTTTTTGGGTACAAAAAGACGAAAGAGAACCCCAAGAAAATACAGATGGCGGATGAGCGCCATGAATTTGGAGTTTGAAGGAGAAGATATGAGCTAAATGCGGATCTAATTTCTCTCTTTCCTACTTCATAACACTGCTAACGGGTCGATGGGCTGATGTAGATATAAGAAGCAATGTTGGTGTACATTAATTGTTTGTTTGCCTTTTTTTTTTTTTGGCTATGCATTTGATAGGAGGACTTGTATTGTTGGAATGAATCGATGTCGTACTTTATTTTTCCTGCTATTTTAAGAAAATGTATCATAGATTAAGTCAGAAGTTAAATTCAAACTTCAAATTCGTCCTTCATAGAATAATATCTTCATTATTTCATTTCCCTTTGCAGAATAATACTTTGAGACCGAAAAGGATTGAGAATGCAGCATAGTTAAATCTGAACCGTAGAGTTCAACGCAACTATTTGGTAAAAATCCAAACTAGAACCACCAAATGGCAGCATACAAAACGCATGAGCCGTTGTGTCGGTCCACTATATCGTGACCTTTCCCGCTATAATAAAGGCACGTGATTTCACTCATCCAAAGTAAATAAGCACTCGACTTCTTCTGGGCTCCATTTTTATTCTCTCTTTCGTTGGACCCCATTTTTTTTCAATTTTTCCCTTATTTTTGCCTGCTTTTCATGCTCCAATTTATACGCCCATTCATCATCAAATACCAAACCATTTCCTTTCCATTTTACAATTGCGTTACTTTACTAATTTCTCTTCTTCTAGTTTTTGAATTTGAGTTGGAGTAGTTGGTTCATGCTTACATCTGGCGGCCATTTATTTATAACTGTTTATTTTTAAATAAGACAAGTTAATAATCATTGTATCTGTTACATTTTGTTAATACAAGTTTGAAAGTTCCTCGTTCACTGCTTTTGTTCTCTTTGAACACTAAGTTGTTTTATATAGTTACCGAGTTCTTTTGCGTAGAACTCGTACTATTTGATCTTTGAATTTTCGTTTGGGTGTAGAACTCGTATTGTTTGATCTTTGAATTTTCGTTTGGGAGAAAAATATGACGGTCGAGAAAGAAAACAAAGTTGAAGAAGGAATCAACAGTTGTGTGTTAGTCGGAATTCAAATTGACGAAAATGGAAAAGAGTTACTAAATTATGCTCTGAATAATGCAATTGAAGAAGGAGATAGAGTTGTTGCTCTTTATATTTCGCGCAGTTCAGGTAATTTAATCTCCACAAACTTTACATTTTTCTTACTATAATCATGATCATTTTTTGATTTCTTATTGCTGAATTTACTTTCAGATCTTGGTACGAGCACTCAAACCTCAATTAAAGCACTAAACAACTTTTTAGTAGAGTATGAAGAACTCTGTAGGTCGAAAAAGGTTAGCATTTGTGTACTTTCTTTCTTTCTCAAAATTATACGATTTGTTGTTTAATCTCTGTGATTTTAATGGAGTTTAGGTTACTCTTACCGGTCGCGTTGCTCGAGGAATTTCTATAAGAAGAACAATAGTTAAAGAGGCAGCACAATGTAACGCGAAAAAAGTTATTGTAGGAAGAAACACAAATATTGCTCTTGGGTAATTCATTTATTTACCTTCTTAATGATTATTTTACCTAAGAATTATCAGAAAATATTCCAGTAATTTATGTGAGTTATATTGACATCCTTTCAGATGCTCTGCGTCAGTGGCCAAATATTGTTTGAAAAAATTACCCCCTACCACTACTTTAATTGCCTTCCATAATGGAGAAGTTTTTCTTCAGAGATTGTCCCAAAAGCCTTCTCATCAAGGTATTCTTTTATTATTATTAATAATATATTATTATTTTTTATTTTTTTGAACCTGAAAATTTGAAATTCTCCTACTTTTGATCTCTTATTTTTGAGTTTGACTATTACATATGAATTCAAAATCTGTTACTGATATTGCCAAAGAATATGTTTTTGATTAATTTTTGATTTTTGCAAAATAGCCGAAACTCCAAAACAGAACCTTGGAAGTATACTGCATCCCAACATTGGCTTATCCACCGAAGACAACGAAGAATATGAAAATGATAGGTGTCTTATTGTAGTAAGAAAACAACCTGAAATAAAACCTGGTTGGCCATTACTAAGGAAAGCAATAAATGCAAACATGGAAACATCAAAAGAAACCGAAGCTCGTAAAATGTCAGTGGTTCAATGGGTCATGAATTTACCCGATCGATCATCATTGTCTGTTAAATCCCCCACTTCAGATTTAATTAACGAGTTGGAAACCATTCTCGGTAAAAATTCCTCCACTTGCAAATGGTTTCAGTATGAGGAGTTACAGCTTGCTACCAACTATTTTTCAAAAGGTCCTTTTCCACCAATTTCAATTTTGACATGTTTCTTTAAATCTCTTGTTGTTATTATAACTGTTTTTGTGATATTTTGAACAGATTATTTGATTGGAGAAGGCGGTAGTAGTCGAGTTTACAAAGGATGTCTTGCTAATGGAGATAAAATAGCTATCAAGCTATCAAAGTTATCGAATGAAACATCCAAAGATTTTCTTTTGGAAGCTGATATAATTACTAAATTGCAACATGAACGTATTGTTCCTTTGTTGGGAATTTGTGTTGAATGCAATACGTTTCTTTCGATTTATGGTTATTTCTCCAAAGGAAGTTTAGAAGAAAATCTACATGGTAAGATTTAAATATATTTGTTTCATTATCACAAATATCTGAAAATTTCAAGGCTAAATATATTTGTTTAATTTGGAAAAATTACAGGAAATAAAGTAAAAACTCCATTAGCCTGGGATAAAAGATTTAAAATAGCAGTTGGTGTAGCCGAAGCATTGAATTATTTGCATACAGGTTCATCTGAATCAGTTGTGCATAGAGATGTTAAATCTTCAAATATTCTTCTTAATGACAAATTTGAACCTCAGGTAGCAATACATTCAGTTCAGTTACCAGTTTTGTTTTTGAAATTACCTCATACGTATTGAACGAGGAACTTTACATGTGTAGTTGTCTGATTTTGGACTAGCAGTGTGGGCACCGAAGAATCCATCGTCTCAGACTCAAAGTGACATTGTAGGGACATTTGGGTATGTCATTTTGTTAATTTTATCTCTATATTAGTGTCGGTTGCTATTTAATTGACAATGTATGTTTGAATTTCGATAGATATCTTGCACCTGAATATTTCATGTATGGTAAAGTTAGCAGTAAGATCGACGTCTATGCATATGGTGTTGTTTTGCTTGAATTATTGACTGGTAGAAAACCAATTTCTGATGACAGTCCTAAAGGCCAAGAGAGCTTAGTTATGTGGGTAAGATATATCTTTCAATGCTAGTTATATTTATTTCTTGGTATTTTAAGTGCGAATAGCTTTAATTTTGTGTATGTTGTTAATGGTATAGGCCATACCAAGACTAGAGAAAGGAGATCTGAACGAATTTTTGGATCCAAACATTAACGGAAATTTCGAAGAGAAGCAAGTAAGAAGAATGGTAAAGGTTTCATCCCTATGCATTACACGCACAGCACGACTTAGGCCACAAATGAGTCAGGTGCTTAGCCTTCTGAAAGGGGAAGAGGAGGTTCAGACATGGCTAAACTCAAAATCGATCGTGGAATGCCAAGATGAAGAAGCATATCCTAGTTCAAGCATCGGATCGCATTTGGAATTGGCATTGCTTGATGTCGAAGAAGATGATGCTTCTGAAATTAGCTTCGAACAGAACCAACTTAACTCTTTGGATGATTACTTGAGAGAAAGATGGAGCAGATCTTCCAGTTTCGATTAGCTGCATTTACAGTGTGCAAATGAATTGTGTATGTACATATAATGCGCACAATTCATGTTTTTTTTTTAACTTTTCTTTTCCTTTTGAATGAATATTGAATTTTGAACTGAGTTGATGCCACCAAGGTAGAGGGAGTGCATAGTGTGGAACAAGAAAAATGAATAAAAAGTGAAGTGGTATAGGTCGTTGTAATTTGTATATTAGTATCAAAGGTGAGAATATTAGATCGTTGGAAGTAAAAAGTAGCGGTTGTTTGATTCAATAGTGGGGGCTGACATTATTGCATGCTTTACGTAAAGGGATTGGTCGGCTTGTTTTCAGCTATTATCATTTATTTAAATACGATTTATTATTATCCATGATGGGGACATGATAAGATTATCATCAACTTCAATTGGTTATCAACTCTGAAGTCGCGAGTCCTATACGAATTTATATAATCCATGTCTGACGCAGGTCAAAAAGTGTTTCGAAGTCGTCTTAGAAATACCATGGAATAATTCAGAGAAAGTAGCGGTGACCCTTTGATTGGAAGCGAGTTAGAATGAAATAAAAGTTTTTTGGACTATATGGAAATGTAGTCACTAGTAAACATGCCGTCACCTGTACCCAGCCATAAATCTCCCAACCGACAAATGTTAATGAACGAGTGCCAATTTAAACTAGGGTGAAGGTACCCAATTTTAAATCGGAAGCTATTCTTTCAATTTTCGTAAACTTGCTATAGGGCACACCAAAAACCATTGTCCCCCTAGCAAAATAAAAAAAAATCATTGTTTCAACAATTCTGTCGTTTTTTTTACTTTCTTTTCGTTCAGACTCCGTCGAAAATAAATTTCGATAAATGATCAGCGTTTTTTCATTTTATTTTTCAATTCGGTTTCATTTGAGTTAAATTTCTAAATTGAACCCCACAGACTTCCTATGTCTTATGCCATATACCATTGAATATTAGATGTCATTAGTCTTGTCATCCTACCATTCAACAACATCATGAGTTGATATATTCCACAATCTTGGGTTCAGTTCACTTCTTTCATCTATTAGCTGTGTACCCTAATCTTCTTTAGATCTTCCTATCTGATCAATTTTTTTTGTTCTTTAGGTAATCCTTCTTTTAAATGGTGCAACTATCATTTCATAGCTTCCATAAGCTTATTTATTTGTCAATTATGAATAAGTTTCTATATTGAACTTAAAGGCTATCGCACCTCCATAGCTATCATTCCTCAAAGCTATCGTGCCCCAAAGCTAACATCTATTAGTGAAGTCGAAATATTTATATGTTTCGACTTAGGATTTGGTGAAACATAAAAGACACAATTACTTAACACATTCGTAAATTTGGTTGCTTATGCGTTTATTTGGTCAAGACCGTGTATTACATTCTATGAGTTTCGAACTCAAAAAGCAATACAAAACTATGAATATTTGATTCATATACTGTCGCATATAAGTGTAATATGGGGAATAGTCACTGTTTGTAATGTACGATATTGCGATGAAGTTAGTTCATTCGACATAAGCCAATAAACAGTATTGTGAGATCGAACATTCGATTTAATTGATTACAAAAGGATCGTATTGTGTTAAATGTAACACTAGACGAAAACTGTAAGAAAGATGTAAAGAATTCGATAGTTGAAATGTCAGTTTGATCAGTTTACATAAGGTGCATCATATTTGATGTCCTAAAATGTTAAGGATGATCAAATGCATCTTTGTAAAGAGCTCGTTATGACGTTGTAGTAAGAGTTTTCTTTTGAATAATTCGACCATTTAGAAAGAAAAACAAATATATAAGAGTAGATGTAATTTAAGATGCAGTTGGGATGAAGAAGTGAATAGTCGCTTCTACTTCATAAAGAAACATTGAAAACGAGAATTTTAACAATAATAATTGATACTTAACATTGGAATGAGAAATATGATTTCTATGTCAAAATGTATTTTCATATAGAAAATTGTTTCTATGAGATATATTTCTCCGAGTTCAAGATATTTGATCAACGAACTCTCCACTGTAAACTAGTTGCAGTATATGAAATAAATAATCTATATTAAGTGAATAATGAACCATCGAATTTAGTACTCTATTATAATGGCGCAAATAGTGGGAGCATGTCATGTGATACTTATTGATTTCATCAAATTACGAAAATTGTTTTCGTAAAACATAGCGAACATTATTTATAAAATAATGACTATTTTTCAGTCACGACTGAAAAATAAACATAGTTATATTTCAATGTGAAATTAAGAATATTCATTATGAAGTAAAACTGCATTATGGTATTTGTTTTCACAATAAACTGATGTATGATACATGCTACGAACACAAGCAGGTATGAAGGGCAAAAGCGTGGGTACGGTGCTTTTTTGAAATTTGTTGTTCTCTCGTGCTTCTCGGCTTAGCATGCTTTATCGTTGTAGTCAACTTTGATTATCACCTTTTAATTACTTTTAGTTGAACTATTACAGGGAGGATGCTCAAACAATGTGGAGTGGAGGACAAATTTTTATCCAATTTATTTGTTTATATGTAAACAAATATCCATATATATTGATGTGTAATGTTTTTATAACGGTGCTTTTATGAGATAAAGTTGGTTTGAGGAGAAAATGTGGAGAATAATAATTAACTTTAATTGTTTTATCGGTAAGCAAATACAAAAAGAGAACATAAATAGCGTAAAATTCCATAATTACGTCAACATTCAAGTTTGTAAGTTTAATTACTCGTCTTTAATGAAAACCAAGGCACTAACTTTTTTATAATAATACCAAATGTGAGAATGGATGATAATTGTAGCAAGAACATAAATTACAATATTATAAAAACAACATTGGATTATTTATCTAAAACGTACAATAGTTTCCTAAAATTAATATTAAGGGTGTGTTCTTTTTTTAAAAGAAAGGGGCAAATGAAAGAGGCAAACAAAAGGGGCTGGAAAAGGGGTAAGTTCGCGAAAGGAAAATGCGTTCTTTTTATGAAAGGGGCAACGCGAAAGGGGCAAAATTATTATTTATATTATTATTTTATTTGTGTTAATTATTTTTAAATAAAATAGATATATACCGAATACATAATACATAATACCGAATACATAGTTCAAAATTCAAAATGCAGAATACAAAATACGAAATACAAAGCAGAATCTACAAATACAAACTACAAAATGAAGAATGCGTAATAAAATACAGACATTTCTTAACGTAGCCCAGCGGCAGCTAGTTCATTTCGTATGGTATCTCGAACTAATGCCATAGCAGTTGTTGTTGCAGTTCTTTGAACTTGTTCACGATCATTATTTTCACGGTTCCGAATGCTATAATACTCTTCCAGATATTCTTCGGTCACCGGATCCGGATTATCGTCATATGCCATAAAATCAGGATCTTCGGCATCGTACCTTCATATGAAATTGTGAATAGCCATTGTAGCAGTGACAATTTGTACCTGAACATTATATAGATGTGTTGGAATATTACGTAAGATTGCAAATTTTTTCTTCCAAATTCCAAAATTTCTTTCGGCTGCCATACGCAAACTCGAATGGTAGTAGTTGAAAACTTCATTTTCTGACTTTGGTTCATTCTGTGTATCATTGAAATCTGGAATATGGTATCTTAAACAGAGATAAGGAGGTAAATATCCTTCCATCAGTGGATACTCTAAATCCACTAAATAATATTGTCCTCTTGGCGGATGCGGAAAATTCAAACTTGGAGTATTTACAACTTCACGAAAGATTCTAGCATCTGGGCAGTTCCTTCCCACCCTGCCCTTACGAACGTAAATGTTAAGTCAAAGGCGCACGCAGCCAATATATTCTCTGTAGGAACACCTTTACGTCCTACAAATCGTTGCATATCCGCTTGAGGAACATGAGCCATTGCATGTGTACCATCAATAGCTCCAATACAATTTCTAAAGAATGGGTAATATCTTGCTGATAAACTGATTTGTTCTGAAATTCTATTAAATTGAGGATATATCGGCCTAAAAATATCCACAGACATTAACAAAACAAAATCCAGAACTTTATGAATATATTAGCTAACCGTGTTAAGTGATCGTTGAAATCTTTCAGCAATCTGTCGTACAGGAATAGCCAAAGCGATTGTATATAGAAAGATGGCTACTATTTCTCTAACTGTAACGTACGCCGTCGGCTGCAAACCATAACTTTCCAACCGTTCACACAACGACATAAAACAAAACCTCTTCATTCGGAAATTTCGTTGACACCGTTCTGCATGGCTTGTAAGCATATCATTAACCCAATAAATACCGGTAACTTCAAAATCGTGTATCCGGCTCATTTGAGGTCCACGTGTGGCATAATATAGTCTAAGGAACTTGATATCTTGCAAATTTCAAAATCAGAATCATCACTTTCTTCATTTGGATCTGTCATTAGAGATGAAGAAAGTAGGAGAGAAGAGAGTAGAATGAGATGATGAAGAAGAGGAAGAAAGTAGGGAATATATAGGAGAGGTAGTTCGGGTGAATCATTGTGGGGAGCCGTTCATGTACACGTCACGTTGGACGCAAACGGCTCCCCAACAACAGTTCACCCAAACTGGGCAAACTGGTAGATCCCGCGTTCGCTGCGTCCGACGCAGATGCCAACTTCACCTGGTCATTTCAGCAAAAGAACGGTACCTAAGTCACAGACTTTTAAGCCTAATGGCAAGGTAGAATCATAATTCAAACGTGGAAATTAGGTTTGAGTTCTTCAACCTATGGCTTGTTTAGTTTGCATGATAGCCCCTTCAGGCTTTAAGTTTGCAGGCCATACTATATTTCATTTTTTTTTATCAAGGACATGTTTTCCATTTCTCTTAGTTTCAAGGACGTAAACAAAATTTTAAAATTCCGAAAATAACCTTTGTGTTATATTTCAATTCTTTGTTATTCTTTCACATCTAATTGCTTGCCTGATTCTCTTTCTATAATCAATTCTTCTTATATTCAATGTTTCGTACTGGATTATTATCTCGGTTTCATGATTTATCAAATTTGATGTATAGATTGAGAATGATTTTTGTTTACAAATATTTTATTAATCCTTTTTTTGTTTAATTTCACTAGATCTCTCAATTATTCCTTGAAATTGTTGCCGCCATTTAAGCAACCAGTGTCCTACTATGGCAACTATGCCAAACCTATCTACACGTCGTAGAGGAAATAGATGAAAGGCATGACCTTGAGATGCTTCTGGAGGTTCTTCTCAGCGTAGAGGTACTTCTCCTTCTATTCTTGAAGGTTCATTGTTGTTTCATGATCGTTCTATTCGAGTCCTCTTTGATACGGGTGCGTCGCATTCATTCGTATCGAAGAAGCTCATCGATGATTTGTCTCGGGGTAGGGCGTCACAGCTTCTAAACGGTTTACTAATCGCCAGTAAATTTCACACTTAAAGCAGTAAAAAGTTTACCTGATCTCATCGGTAAACTCGACCCGAAGGTCAAAACGATCAAACGGACAAGTCAGGAATTAACCGATAAGATAAACGCACGTGTCCCATACCACGTGTTTTACCAAACCATTTAATTCTCTTTCTCATTCGCTCGAATAGTGCAGAAACATGTATTTTATATATAAAATAATTTTTTTTGGATTTGTTCTATATACCGAGAAGGTCATTAACTGCTATGGTTGTGACCATCAAGGATTAAGTTGGAATTTTTGACTGTAAAGAAGGTGAAGTTGTCTTCATTAAAGAATGACTTTAACAACTGTATAAAGGAAGATAGGATGAGGAAGACAAGAGAATACATGAGTAGTTTATGAATGGTAATCATTCTAAGGCTACATTTGTTTTGAGGAAAAAAGGGCTTAATGCTTAACTGAATAAGTGATATGAGCTTGTTAGATTGTTTGTTTTCAAATAAGTGTTTTCATTAATCTTTTTTATCCACTTAATTGAATAAGCAAAATCTAATGCTTATTGTAAGTGCTGGACACTTATTGCACTATATTTTTCAATTATACCCATATGTAACATAACATGTAATTATTTTATGAAGTTTTTTCTAATTATATCAAACAGTTAGAAAAGTTCACATATAAGATCAATTTTGTTTTCATTTCTATCTCCTTTTTACGGCGAGGTAATTTTTTCCCATTTTATTTTGATTTTAAGAGGTGGAGCCTTGACGCAATGGTTAGATCACCTGCATGATGATCTGGGCGCCCAAGTTCAAGTCCGGAAACAACCTCTTGGCAATGCGAGGGAAAGATTGCGTACATTATTGACCTCCTCAGAGCCCGCAGGAGCATCGTGCACTGGGTTCCACCTTTTTTTGTTTTGATTTTAATTTTATAATATAGTTTTCAGTCAATAGAAATATACTAAAAACTAGTAAAAAATGATGACAACCTAGCAATATTTGCATATAATTTGAAGTTAAAATATGATAATTTACAAATTGTTTAATAAGAATGAAAATGAAAAAACAAATTGAAATATGTAACGCAGGTGTGAAAAAATTATAAATAAATAATTTTGACAAGCCGAACAATACCGAGATTTATCTTAAGATAAATGAAAACTTAAATAAAATCTGTAATACATATATGAAAACTCAACATTTTAAATAATTATGAAAAGTTGGACAAAATCGTCTGATATTTTTATAATAATTTATTTCGATATGTTGAACATATATATATTTAATGCTGAAAACATTCCAAACACAACACAAGCTTTAAATTTATTATAATAAAATATTTCTTCTCGAGCAAACTTTTATAAAATATACCTATGTGTTAAATTTTCTATTTTCGACATGTTTTGTAGATTTGGTAGTACTTATACATGCGAGCATTTGTTTGTTTGTGTAAAAAATATAAGGTATAAAATAAGATGATCTAGTGTGTTTTGTATGGCAGTTACATTGAAGAATAATTAATTTAAATTTTGAGAGATATTATTGTCAAAGTAGTAAGTTATGTTCACAAAACAAATTTCTAAACAAACAATATTTTAAGTATTCAGCCATCAACATTTAGCAATTAGTATTCAGCATTCAGTGTTCAGCCTTAAGTATTCAGTATTCATCATTTTAAACAAACGATACCTAAGTTCAAACCCCTTGTTATGCTCATCTTCTATACACACATCAAGTGGGTTAACCAAAAATAACAATGCAAAACAGATTCTTATGGCAAATAAGTTTAGGTAGATAAGATGTTTCTATTTTCGCTCATTATAAGCTAGACCCACCTTGAATCGAAGGACCTCTTTTTGTTCATTATGGCAACCTTGCACCATCTGTTGAGCTACCCCGATGTAGAGGAACTGCCAAATGTATGGATGAATTTACACAAATGATTGCAAATCAACCCTAATACATGCAGAAACAATAAGATCGTGTTGTAGTACGACAAAACAAACAGAACTTGAGAATAAAACAACAAATCAGCAAATCACACAAGAAAGTAAATAAAGAGTTCACACACGGATTTATAGTGGTTCCACTATTGCAAGATAGTGTACATCCACTTGGGGAGAGGAGATTTTATTACTTTTAGAGAGAAGAATTACAAGATTGATAATGGAAACTAAGAAGAATATGAAGAAATACAAAAGAGAAGGTAATTCGTTTATGATGCTTCTATTCATCCTAATCCCTACCTTTATATAGAGATTATTACTTGCGGTTGAAGTAATCGATTTATGGTCATAAATCAATACCTAATCAATTCTCCAAATCATACGGGAAACATTTACCATTTTATTTTTTCAGTTTTCCACAATTTGTATGCGACTGATAAGATTCCTTCTTTAATCATCTAATTAGAGAATTAATTAATTACTTCAATCTTTTTCAAATATTTTTTCCTCTTATGTAGCTAATCCATTGCCCTCTTTAATGCATATAAAAGAGGCAATATATTTGAGCACTTATCTTAAATATCTTCCAAATCTTCTTAAGTATGGAAATATTGTATCAAATCTAACAATCTCCACCTTGATACTATATTTCCCTGCAAGTCTACCAACTCCACCTACATTCTTTTACTCCAAGCACCTCTTGGACAAGGCATCACAGATACTTTTCCAATGAGCTTCGGCATGACCATCACCCATTCCACTTTGTCAACAAACTCCGACAGGACCACCGCCCTCCAACAAAGTGTTGAAAGCACCCCCTTCATGTAGGACCCATCAATCTCCAAAACAAACATCTCCGTATACTAACTCACTCTCCCCCTGTGCCATCAAGTGGAACCTAACACTTTAGCAAGCAAATTAAGTTCGAGCAATGCTCGAACTTTGCAACCGGCAAGGACTTAGTGAACATGTCTGCTGCATTCTCCTCGGTGTGAATTTTCTGAAGATGCACCTGTTTTTCTTCATTCATAGAGACAAGGAAAGACTCTCTTACCTCTATATGCTTTGTTTTCGAACTAAACGCCAGATTTTCAGCCAGATGTATTGCGCTTTGACTATCGAAATTTACTACTATACTTCCATGAACAAAGCCTAAATCACACATCAGCCGCTTCAAGTAAAGTGCCTCTTTAGCTGCTTCAACAGCGGCTATCAACTTCCTCTGTAGTAGACAATGCAACTATAGTCTGCAACCTCGCTCTTCAACTGATAGCTGTCTTTCCAAGTGTAAAGACGTAACCCGAGGTTGACTTTCTTCGATCTATGTCTCTGGCATAATCAGAATCACAATATCCGACCAAGCTAAAATCTTTCTCTTTGCCGTAAAAAACAAGCCCATAATCTATTGTTCCTCTAAGATACCTCAAAATGTACTTTACTGCTTCCCATTGCATTTTTCCTAGATTAGCCATGTAGCAACTAACCAAACCAACTGCCTGTGCAATATCCGGTCTCATGCAGACCATAGCATACATCAAGCTTCCAACTGCACTAGCATAAGGTACCTTCTCCATATAAGCTTTATCTTTGTCTGAGATCAGAGAGTTTTTTTCTGAAAGCTGAACGTGTAAAGGCATGATAGTACTAATTGCCTTTGCCTTCTCCATGCTGAACCGAGCAAGCACTTTCTGGATATATCCTCTCTGTGTCAATCTCAACACCATTAGCTTTCTTTCTCTCTAGACTTCCATTCCTAAAATCTTCTTTGCTTCTCCAAGGTCTTTCATCTCGAATTCCGCTTTTAGCTTTAATTTTAACCTATAATTTCAGCTTTGTCCTTGGAAGCAGTTAGCATATCGTTCAGATATAAGAGTAAATATATCCAATTACCATTATCCATATGCTTAAAATAAACGCAAGTGTCTTTAACGCTTCTATCAAAATCAACAGTAAGCATAAAGAAATCAAACCTCTTATACCATTGCCTAGGCGACTGCTTCAAACCATATAAAGACTTTTTCAGCTTACAAACTCATTCCTTCTTCCCATCCACTACAAATCCTTCTGGATGCTTAATATAGATGGTCTCCTCTAAGTCTCCATGCAAAAAGACAGTCTTTACGTCTAATTGTTCCAACTCCATGTCATGAGTTGCAACTATAGCTAGCAATACTCGGATAGAAGTATGTCCAACAACCGGAGCAAACACCTCATCATACTCCATCATCTTCCTTTGTGAAAACCCCTTTGCAACAAGTCTAGCCTTGTATCTTCCATCGTCCTTCACCTTATATACCAACTTGCATCCTATGGCTCGGCTTAATTTCTTGAGGGGGTAGTACCAATTCCCAAGTCCGATTCTTCTCCAATGAATCCATCTCCACTTCCATAGCATGCATCCATTTCGAGCTGGCACTTGAATTCATAGCTTCTTCAAGGTCGAAAGGCTCACCTTGCATTATATGTAGTGCATAATCAAAATGATCATTAAAGGTAAGATTTGCATAACTATAGTCTCCATACCTATTTGGTGGCCTTCTAATTCTAGAGCTAGCCAGAATAGGTGTAACTTCGCCTAAACTTCTGTCAACTCCACCTTGAGCTGAATCATCTCTAGCTTCACGACCATCACTATCATTGCTGGAGGAATCCTGTGGACCTTCATGTGAAGTATCAACAACTGCAATTACTCTATCTTCTTTTACATCTCTGACTCTACTACTAGGTTGATATGTGGGAATAGTTTCCATCTCCTTAGGCTTTTCACCTTCTGAATCTACTGAACAAGGTGAATTCTCCTTGGGCTTGAACCTAGCGGACTCATCAAATGTGACATGTCTCGAGTGCACTATCTTCCTATCAACGGGGTTCCAAATACGATACCCTTTGATACCTTCTGTATAGCCCAAAAGCATGCCTTGATAGGCTCTAGCCTCCAACTTGTCATTTCCTGTATGGTGAACATACATGGGGCTACCAAATATACGAAAATAATTGATATGTATAGATGTACCTTTCCAACTTTCCTCAGGAATCCTCCCATCAATGGCTGAGCACGGAATTTGATTGATAATATAAGCTGCAGTTGATAAAGCTTCAGCCCAAAAGCCTCTAGACAATCCTACAGTCAATCTCAAGCAACAGGCCTTCTCCAGTAGAGTTCTGTTCATCCTTTCAGCAACTCCGTTTGATTGTGGATCACCGGGTGTAGTAAAATGTCTCCTAATTCCATGTTGTCTACAGAAATTTGTGAACTCCTTAGAAACAAACTCACCGCCATTATTGGATCTTAGCACCTTCAACTTCCTTCCTACTTCATTCTCTACCAGTGCTTTCCAAGTTTTAAAATTTTCAAATGACTCCGACTTAGCTTTCATCATATACATCCAAACCTTCCGAGGGTAGTCATCGATAAAAGAGATAAAATACTTAGCTCCTCCAATAGAAGCTGTAGCAACTGGTCCCCAAACATCCATATGGACATACTCTAGTACTCTTTTGGATTCATGTCTACCAACACCGAAAGAAACTTTTGTCTGCTTCCCTAACACACACTCCTGGAAGAATTCCAAATGGTTGAAGCTTTCACCCTTTATCATCTTCCTTCTTCGAAGCAGCTCCAAACTCTTCTCTGAAACATGACCTAATCTGAGATGCCAGAGTCTGGTAGTATCCAAAGCTCGTGAACTATCAACTCCAACACACGTCTCTCCAAGGACTGTAGATCCTTTCTGCAGATAAAGATTCCGGATCATCATTCCTTTTATCAATACAAGAGCACCACATGTCACCTTCAAGCCATCCGACTCTATCGTAATCTTGCACCCCAAAGATGCTAGCTGACCCAAGGACAGAAGAGATTTTCTTAAACCCTGACCATAACGGACTCCAGTGATAGTGCGCACCACACCATCGTGCATGCGAATACGCACTGATCTTTCTCCCAATGACTTGCAATTAGCATCATTCTCCATTAATATGACACTTCCCTCCTTGTCTTCATAAGAACAAAAATCCTCCTTCTTATGCGTCATATGGAAAGATGCCCCTGAATCTAGCACCCAATGGCCTGATACATCGAAAACAGATGTAGTCAACACATCATCAGAAACAACCTTCTCCACCGCAATAGATGAAGAACCATCCGCTTAATTTCTCCTCCTCAAATCTGGACAATCTTTCTTCCAATGGTCATGTTTCTTACAATGATGACACATGTTGTCTCTAGACTTTCCTCTCCAACAACTTCCAGGCTTCCTTGACTTGGAACGCCCTCTAAAATTATTCTCATTCTTCTCCTTTCTTCCTCTCTCCACAAACATCCCCTGACTACTACTAGCTTCTCCACTTTCGCTCAAATTCTTCATCTGATCCCTCATCTCTTCACTTAGAAGTCCCATCTTCACATCTTCTAATGACAGCGTGCTTTTGCCATAAATCAAGCTGTTAGCGAAAACCATGTATCGCTCAAGAAGAGAACACAATACCACCATAGCCTTTTGATTCTCGTCCACATTCAAATTAACAGCTTTCATCTTCATCATCAAATCATCGAAGAAGTTCAGATGTGCTTTCAATGACATACCTTCCCGCATCTTATATGTGAAAAAAGTCTTCAATAGAATTAGCCTATTCGTGAGCGACTTCTTCATGTAGCGATCCTTTAATTTCTTCCATAAGCCTCTAGCAGTAGTTTCATCACTAATCTCTGGATTGACATTCTCACCCATGGCCAATTGGAGGGTAGTAAAGGCTCATTCTTCCATATCCTTTCTTTCCAATTCTGAGATATCTACTGTCAACGATTCTATGTCAAATACAACCTGATGAACACGATTTCTTCTCATCACCGCCTTCATCTTCCACTGCCACTTTTCAAAATCATTATCTCCGTTCCACTTCTCTATAGCCAACTGCGAACCTGATGCTGCATATGAACCTCTAATGTAGGGTGCATATTCCTGGGTAGGTCTAACCTCCTCATTTCCAAGTCCTGCCATTTTATCGAGCACCTTCTAGTTCTAGGCTTCAACAACAACCTTCAAAGCTCTAATACCAAACTGTATAGGTGAATTTACACAAATGATTCCAAATTAATCCTAATACATGCGGAAACAATAAGATCGTGTTGTAGTGCGACAAAACAAACAGAACTTGAGAATAAAACAGCAAATCACACAAGAAAGTAAATAGAGAGTTCACACATGGAATTTTAGTGTTCCACTATCGCAAGATAGTGTACATCCACTTGGGGAGAGGAGATTTTATTACTTTGAGAGAGAAGAATTACAAGATTTATAATGGAGACTAAGAAGAATATGAAGAAATACAAAAGAGAAGATAATTCGTTTCTGATGCTTCTATTCATTCTAATCCCTACATTTATATAGGAATTATTACTTGAGGTTGAAGTAATTGATTTATGGTCATAAATCAATACCTAATCAATCCTCTAAATCATACGGGAAACATTTACCATTTTATTTTTTCAGTTTCCCACAATTTGTATGTGTCTGATAAGATTACTTCTTTAATCATCTAATTAGAGAATTAATTAATTACTTCACTCTTTTTCAAACATTTCTTCCTCTTATGTAGCTAATCCATTGCACTCTTTGATGCATATAAAATAGGCAATATATTTGAGCAATTATCTCAAATATCTTCCAAATCTTCTTAAGTATGGAAATATTGTATCAAACCTAACACCAAATTCATATATTCTAACCAAAGAGATTAAACACCGTACAAGTACATGTTTAATAATTCTCAGTTAGAAAACATGAGACATTGATTATATATTAACCTTACATACTCGCATCATAAAGCTAATGTAAAAAAATGCAAAACAAATAGATTACATCAGTTATTTCATTACTTATTTTCATTGCAGCATGGACATTCTTGTACTCTGATTATCATTTTATTAATTTTATGTAACTGGTTAGGATCTTATATCGACTGCACACTGGCTTCACATTCGATTTGAAATGAACCGCTGAAAAGAGGAGTAAAACTATTTCTCCTGTATTTTTAATGATACTTTCATGTATTATTTAAATGTGTGTGTACCATCATGTAACTATTCTTTGATTACCCACATAAAAGTCGGGATATAGTCTATTCAATATAACTTTATACCATGCACAATGAAATATGTCAGGATATATGTAACAAAACCATTTTGCTTGACGCAGGATGTGGACCAGGTAGCAACATAAGGCAACAATTGAAACCCTAAAAGTAGTGCTATCATAGTGAGCGTAAGCAAACAGAACAATGTGCAACTTTAAAATGGAATAGGAAACATCATGTAAACTAAGTGCTAAACTTGGTAGTTGAAACTTCACACAATTGGACTTCGTAAATGAGTAAGGAACATAATAAGGGATGCTCATCATGCTAATTGCTGAACTATTAGCAACAATGAGCACTATGCCAAACACTACATATAAACTACAAGCAACTGAGAATACTACATAATTTTATTTATCTTTTCACATAGCCATGTATAAAAGGCTCTGTCAAATGTGGTTCAGTTTTGTCAAATGTTTATAATCATATATAATTTTGTTCCATGGAATGCATGTTACTATCATCAATACTAGGAAGTCGTATGAAATGTACAATATTCATAGACCTTATTTAAATGCTCATTTCCCTTTTGTTGAATCAACTATTCTCTACTACATTTAGAGGTCATCTTTTTGTTTTTTTTATAGTTAGATTTTTTGAATAAAATCCCCGCTAAGAGATTAACATAAAATTAGAAGTACAGACTCTATAGCAACAACATTACAATGAGGATACAAGGACAAACTGCAAGAGAAACAACACAAGGAATTTCACCGTAATTTCTACTAGTAGATTCATTCCGACACTGTTTCATTATTTCCATTAAATAGTACTAGGTATATTGCAATAGAGTATTTTTTACAAATAACATGATAATCATAGTAAATTTAAATGACTTAGTTAATTTAAAGGTTTTCCTTGTACTAAGTACATTCTTTTCGGAAGTTCCAAACCAATAGAAGGAAAAGATGTGTTTGTCTAGTAAAAATAAACCTGTTAAAAGAAATATAGAATAAGTTACAGTTATCTTTTTTTATAAGCATTTAACTTCTTATGAAAAGATAAAAGCATTTATCCCTTCGAAAAATATGAAAACATTTATCATTTTAAAGATACAAATACAATTTTTGGGGTAAAAAAATTGTGTTTTAATTGATGACTAGGAAGGAAAAGAAATATATTTTGTAAATTCAGTACACGGATTGTCATTTCTCTCATGAGTTAATCCAATTAGCTCTCTATAGGAATACCAAGGAAACCATACGGATTTCCATAGTATCTCAAGCTTTCATAGGCATTTCATCACATTACAGGATGTTAAAGAATAAACTCAAATTAATAATAAGGTGAAGAGTCGTGTCCATTGAGTGAAGAATCGTGTCCATTGGAGTGAAGAGGTGTCTATCTAAAGGGTCGTGTCTATTTGTAATGGTATGTAAACCACTATAAATATGTGGTCATTTTGTGTTGTTTACAAGCAGGAAAATTTATATAAAATATTTTATGAAATATAATCAGTTTCTTCTCTCCTCGTTTCTAGCAAATTGGTATCAGAGCTATGGCAAATTTAGGGAGTTTATCGTTGGGGAAAATGCTGATTCCATGACTAACCAAGTTGAATTATGATAATTGGAGCATTAAGATGCATGCGTTGCTAGGTGCACAAGATGCATGGGAAGTAGTCGAAAATGGCTACATAGAAATAGAAAATACTACGAACTTGACTGCGATGCAGTTAAAGACATTGAAAGAAATGCGTATAAAAGACAAGGCCGCTCTCTACCTCTTGTTCCATGCAGTGGATGAGTCGGGATTTGAGAAAATTACCAATGTAGAAAATTTGAAGGAAGCATGGGACATTTTACAAAAGGTCTATAAGGGAGCCGATCGAGTTAAACAAGTGCGGCTTTAAACTCTTCGAGGCGAATTGGAAGCAATGAAAATGAAAGAATTGGAAGGAATATCCGACTACATCACACGTGTCCAAACAGTGGTTAATCAACTTAAACAAAATGGAGAAAACCTAACCGATGCAAGGGTTATGGAGAAGATTTTGCGATCATTTACCGACAATTTCGAGAACATCGTATGCGCAATTGAGGAGTCGAAGAATTTGGCAGAAATGACCATCGATGATCTTGCAGGTTCTCTTGAAGCACATGAACAACGGAGGATGAAAAAGAAACAAGAGCTACTCGAAGATGCTTTACAAGCTAGGCAAGTATTAAGGAAGACAAGGCGATATATGCACAACAAAATCGAGGAAGGGGACGCGGTCGTGGTTTTGGCCATAGTGTAGGCCGTGGATTTGGAAACAATCCTGAAGAAAAAGACCAGCCGAGACAAAAAAATTGGCGTGGTCGAGGACTTTGTCGTGGAAGAGGTGGCCGGTCAAGTCGTCCAAATGTTGAGTGCTACAACTGCGACAAATATGGGCATTATGCAAAAGACTGCTATTCCAAGAAAAAGGTGGAAGAAAATGCGAATCTAGTTGCGGAAGAAGAAACAAGAGACGATGGTGTTCTCTTGATGGCCTACAAGGACAATGCTTCTGACAGCGATATAATGTGGTATCTCGACACCGGTGCTAGTAATCATATGTGCGAACAAAAACACCTTTTCGTGGAGATGTAAAAGGTAAAGGATGGACATGTGTCATTTGGAGATGCGTCAAAAGTTCATGTCAAAGGCCAAGGCAAAATATGTTTTTCTTAAAAGGATGGTAAAGAAGGGTCGATTGAAGACGTCTATTATGTGCCTGAACTGAAGAGCAACATCCTTAGCATGGGGCAACTATTGGAGAAGGGGTATTCAGTTTTCATGAAAGATCGAATGTTACATTTGAAGGACAAAAATGGCTATTTACTTGCAAATGTAGAGATGGCCAAGAATCGAATGTTCAAACTCAATCTGGGAAAAGTGCGAGAAAGGTGTTTGCAAGTCAACGTAGAGGATAAAGCCTCACTGTGGCACTTACGGTTCGGACACTTACATTATGGCGGTTTGAAAAGAGTTAGCAAAGAAGGATATGGTTTACGGTTTACCAGACATGGATTACACAAAGAAATTTTGCGAGGGATGTGTGCTCGGCAAGAAAACAAGAAATTCTTTTCAAAAGAAGGCTGATTATCGTGCAAGGAGGTCTCTAGAGTTGATACACACCGACATATGTGGCCCGATCATACCTAAGTCATTCAACGAGAAGAGATACTTTATCACTTTCATTGACGATTACACAAGAAAGACTTGGGTTTATTTTTTGAAAGAAAAATCTGAGGCACTTGGAATGTTCAAAAAATTCAAAGTATTAGTAGAGAAGACGACCGGTCTTTATACCAAGGCCTTACGATCAGATAGAGGTGGAGAGTACATGTCAACAGCATTCACAAGCTATTGCGAGGAACAAGGGATCAAAAGATTTTTAACCGCACCATACCCACCTCAACAAAATGGTGTGGCTGAAAGAATAAACCGAACTATTCTTGACATGGTTCGATCAATGTTGATAAGCAAAGGCATGCCGAAAGAATTCTGGGCAGAAGCAGTACAATGTGCAATGTATGTGCAAAATCGGTGTCCGCATGCTATATTGGCAGATCAAACACCATAGGAAGCTTGGAGCGGACAAAAACCAACTATATCACACTTAAAAGTATTCGGTAGTTTGGCATATGCGCGTATACCAGATCAAAGAAGAACCAAATTAGATGATAAGAGCAAGAAGTACGTATTCATTGGATATGATGGAAAGACAAAAGCTTTCAAGTTATTCAACCCAATTGAAAAAAAAGTGGTTGTGAGCCGAGATGTGCAGGTGAATGAAGAAAGCGCGTGGGATTGGAACAACCAAATGGAAGTGACGCAGAAGGAAGAAAAAGGAGAATCATTAACTACTACATCGATACGCACACCAATAACACCTCAAATATCTGATGATGAAGAAGAGCCAAGGCAACCAAAGATGCGAAGTTTGCAAGACCTATACGAGTCAACAGATGAAGTACACTTGATATGTCTCTTGGCAGATGATGAGAATATTACTTTTGAAGAGGCAGTAAGAGATAAGAAATGGAAAGCTGTGATGGATGAAGAGATGAAGGCTATCGGTAGAAATGAAACTTGGGACTTGGTGGATTTGCCAGAAGGATATCAACCCATAGGAGTAAAATGGGTATATAAGAAAAAGATGAATTCCCACGGTGAGATAGAAAGGTATAAGGAATGCCTAGTTGCGAAGGGCTACAAAAAAGGCAGGGATCGACTATGACGAAGTCTTTGCCCCGGTGGCGAGAATGGAAACAATCAGGCTTCTCATATCACAAGCAGCACAATTCAAGTGGTCGATCTATCAGATGGATGTATTATCAGCATTTTTAAATGGTGTGATTGAAGAGGAAGTATACGTGGAGCAACCACCAGGGTACATGAAAGCTGGGGAGGAGAGTAAAGTATTGAAGTTAAGGAAGGCGCTATATGGGCTAAAGCAAGAGCCTCGTGCATGGAACACCCGAATTGACACCTATTTCAAAGACAACAAGTTCGTACAATGTCCCTACAAGCATGCACTATATGTGAAGAAAGAAAAATGCAACTTGATATTTGTTGCTCTTTATGTTGATGGACTAATATTCATGGGGAATAATGTGGAGATGATAAAAGATTTTAAAGAGGCCATGACTCGAGAGTTTGAAATGATAGATTTAGGGTTAATGAAATACTTTCTTGGCCTTGAAGTTAGGCAAGGAAGAAATGGAATATTTGTGTCACAAGAGGCTTATGCAAAAGACATTTTGAAGAAGAACAAGATGGAAGAGTGCAATCCAGTAGCAACGCCGATGGAACTTGGTACGAAACTCTCTAAATTTGATGAAGGAGATCGAGCGGATGCAAACAAATATCGAAGTTTGATTGGAAATCTATGGTATCTCACATGCACAAGGCCAGACATTGCGTACAATGTCGGCACAGTAAGTCGGTTCATGGAGGAGCCAAAATATTCACATCTGAAGGCTGTTAATAGGATTCTTCGATATATACGAGGAACAGAGTCACTTGGGTTACTCTACTCTAAGACAAATGAATACAAGCTGGTGGGTTACTCTGATAGCGATATGTGTGGAGATGTAGATGATCGAAAAAGCACATCGGGATATGTCTTCTATATAGGAGATACTGCTTTCATGTGGCTCTCAAAGAAACAACCAATAGTGACATTGTCAACGTGTGAGGCAGAGTATGTGGCAGCATCTTTGTGTGTATGCCATGCAGTATGGTTGAGAAATTTGTTATATGAGTTAAAACTCCAGCAGCATGAAGCAACTGAAATACGAATCGATAATAAATCAGCAATTGAGTTGGCAAAGAATCCAGTGCACCATGAAAGGAGCAAGCATATAGATGTTCGCTTTCATTTTATTCGGGAACATGTGAAGGAAGGCAACGTGCGAATGACTCATGTTGCAAGTCGTGATCAAGTGGCAGATATATTTACAAAGCCGCTACCAAAAGTGCAGCTCAAAAATTATAAGATGATGATTGGAATGAAGGATGGAAAATGTTTGAGTTTAAGGGAGGAATTTGTTAAAGAATAAACTCAAATTAATAATAAGGTGAAGAGTCGTGTCTATTGAGTGAAGAGTCGTGTCCATTGGAGTAAAGAGGTGTCTATCTAAAGGGTCATGTCTATTTGTAAGGGTATGTAAACCACTATAAATATGTGGTCATTTTGTGTTGTTTGCAAGCAAGAAAATTTATATGAAATATTTTATGAAATATAATTAGTTTCTTCTCTCCTCCTCGTTTCTAACACAGGACTGAACTGAATATTCAAAGAAAAATACTAAGAATTTTTACCACTACGAGTAGCCTCTTTTTATATTTGGCAACATTAGAATAGCAAATAAGTTTATTAGCCTTTTCATCAATAATCTCAATGGAAAACTCTTCCTCAAAGGCCATCATAACCTCTACTCTGTCCACGCTATCCAAATTCAGTTCTTCTAAATCTTTACAGTTTATGTAACCATGTTTGCATCCATGTTATCAAAATTCCTGACCAACTCAATAGCACGAGCTGATAATTGATCAAAGCTTGTATTGTTTGAACAAACACACATGTCTTGCTTCATTAATATAGAAAGAGGTCTTTTACTTTAGCAAACTCATTAACTTTTGTTGAGAAACGCAATTGCTTGAGAATGGAATTTTTGATGTGCATCATTATGATGATAGCTCTGTCTGTTGGCAAAAGAAACGGAGGGAAAATCACAAGGATTCATTTCTTTTTACAAAATATATATTTTTTACATAAATAAATGTGCCAATACAAAAGCACAACTTGGTAAAAACATATCACGCAATGGATAACAAAACTGCAACAAGATATTAATATATCAGCTCAATGTCTTTTTTACAAAAGAAAGCATTAGAATTACAACATATATGAACTAGTTTTGCTAATCAAATTATAGGTGCAAGAACCATAGAAACTTCTAACTAGCTATTCCACCAATTGCTAAACTCAGATATATAGTAGTAAGAAATTATTAAAGGCAACCAATCCTAATAGCTTGATTGTAGCATCAGTCAAATGTAAAAGATCCTCAAAAATCAAAAGCTTCTATAAATGAACAATAAGTTACATTTAGTATTGCACACTGACTAAACATTTAACTTTCCCGAAGCCAATGTGACAAAGAAGAACACTTTTATTAGTACTTGAAGATAAAACACCCCAGTACAAAAAGAAACGGTACTGACTATTACAAGATGAAAAAGTGGACCCAAAAAACAAAGGTCATAGACTCCCATATATATACTAACATGCATAGGACCTTTTCTTACATAACTGAACCTTTATTTAAGCATCGGTAACTGCTAAAGTTTCCCCTATTCCTGCTCAACTAGCTGTAGAATAGGTAAACAAATCTGCACTAACTTTCTGTTATACGATCAGTATACCAAAATAGGGACCAATATGTTATAAACTCATCACACAAGTTTATAAATCAGATTTCCACTACTTTGGAATTCTGTATTAGTAATTTTGAACAATAACTATGTTGTAATTAATTTACAACAACAAACTATAGCAATAACAACAACAAATTGCTGTATTAAACTATAACGATAAACAAGCGTTGCACTACTTCGCAGAATCAGCACAACGTTGAAATGGAAAGATTACAGAACGATGTATAGAAATATACAAGTAAAAAGAAATCTAACCGGATGAAGAAGTAAATTTGTCTGAGGCTTGTCGTAACAATTTTCTTAAGACTTTATTTAAAGTCTCCCAAGATACAACAAACGTGATCTGCTCGAGATTGTGATGTGTATGATCTTCTGTGTGATACGCAGAAGCGCATGGATTGTAGAGATTAAGAAATGAAGAGGAAGAAGAGAAAATTCGGAGTGAATAACTGATCAGGTTTCCTTCTCCTTTTATAGGCTAATCCCCAACGGTTATGTCTGTTGGGAACAGCTGCATCTCTTCATCTGCAACGGCCAAAAACCGTCGTGCTTTGCAACAGTCGCGTCTTTTCATTTGCAACGGCCAAAAACTGTCGCGGTTTGCAACAGTCGCGTCTCTTCATTTGCAACGGCCAAAAACCGTCGCGGTTTGCAACAGTCGCGTCTCTTCATTTGCAATGCCTATTTCTGTTTGAAAAGCCGCGTCCGGTCAGACAACGGGCGTTTCCAATCCACTAGTCGCTTCTATTTGAATTTAAACAGTAGAAAACTGTTTACTTCTTTACAGCAAAAATATAACACGGTCCACTCTTATTGGACCCGCACCCGACTCGGCCCGGTTCGGTTCGGTACGGGACGGACAGGCAGCGCACGTGTGCATGTTAGTTCATATAGGTCCTCTCCATCGCACAAAATTACCTGACCCTAAGGGCCAATATGGGTTTGAGGAAAGTAGTATATAACACTACTAGAAAAAAGCTAAATACCGACGGAGGGGGGCGACGGCTTCCGACGGCCTATTTCCGACGGCTTCCGACGGGCCGTCGGCGGCCGTCGGAAGCCGTCGGAAATTATCGAACATCAGGCTCAGCCGAGCCTTCCTTCTCCTCACTTTTCATACGAAAATATTAATCCCTAAATCCCCAAATCTCTTCCCCAAGCTTCCAATCATCAATTTCGAGCTTTCGGATCCTCCCCGGCTGCATAATCAACGTCTATTGCTCTCCAGCTAAGGTATAATCTCTTATTTTCGAGAAAAATTGAGTTTTTACCCTAATTCTAGATTTGCATAAATTGATAAATTAGGGCTAATTGGTGATTGAAATTGTTTCCAATTGTGTTATAATAGTTTCTAGCATTCCATGATATACCTATTTTATCTTTTATCGTGAAATTGTGAAAAACATGTATAATTTGGGCTTGTTCGTGTATATGGAAATCGTTGTATATGCCTTGGTTGTACCATTGTATATGTTAGTAGCGCTGCTATCATTGTATTGTGTTAGTTGGACTAAGATAAAATGAATGCACGAGCTAGGATATTATATTGTGCACGTATTGACTTATGCAACAAAAAAAAATGCATCAAACGAGCCTTAAGTTGATGGAATACGTCGAATAAATGTGTTAAATTAAAATATTTTTTGTAAATGTGAACAGTTAGTAAAACTATATTTTTTCGTAAAATGCGCACATTTAATTAACTAATGTCCCTTAGACAGTTTTGGCCCCGTCTGACGAGTGTTGTACATGATCGTTATATAAATAGTCGTTTTTTTTTTCAAAAAACGACCATTTATATTCATCTGGTACAATGTTTGTTGGATTTGTCCCTGTATTGGACAAGTTATGAACACAGTAAGCATTTACATTTTGTATACTACTTCGTCTCAAACGGTTCATAAAATTTCGGCATAACTTTTCTTTTTTGTTTCCTACGTACACACATTTGTGTACAATGCAGGGAACAAAAGGGAAATGCTGCCGAAATTTTGTTGAATCGTTTGAGACGAAGTAATATACGAAATGTAAATGCTTACTGTATTTGTAATGAGAAGTAGGATGCCTGACCATGGAAAAAAAAATTTATACAATTTTTTATATCGATACGTTAAAAAATAAAATGTGCCCTATTTGAAAATATTTTTAAATTTGTGAAGTTGTTCTTTAAATTCAAATATTATACGACCATGAAAATAATCTTTTTCGAATTTGTATTCTTGAAAATAAATATTAAATTTTGAACTTCTAATTTTCTCAAATAGAAAAAATGATTGATTATTTTGTTGATCGGAGGAGATGGATGTACCAAAGAAAAGGACTGAGGGGCTCAATAAAAGAAGATTTTTATAATGGTATAAACGTGTTTGTTGAATTCGCTTTAAGTAATAACGGAAACGATCCCGAAATTCGTTGTCCGTGTAGTAGGTATAGACATTTGAAGTATTTGTTACCAGGTATTGTAAAAGTTCATTTATGCAAAAACGGTTTCGTACCCGAGTATTATGTTTGGGATCGGCATGGAGAAGTTGTAGCAAATACTTCTGTAGAGTCTGAAAGTGTCGTTAACGAAATAGTTAGGATGACCTGTATAGAAAATATGGTCTAAGATGCAGCACGATCAATGTTTCCTATGGTTGAAGTTGACGACGATGATGGAAATGTTGAAGAACCAAATATTAAAGCAATTTTTTTTTATGATTTACTAGATGCTGCTAAGAAACCTATTTGGGATGGTTGTAAAAGTGGCACTCAGCTGTCAGTAATCGCAGAATACATTGTGATGAAGTCAAAATACAACATCACTGAAGCTGGGTTTACGGCTGTTGTACAAGCTGCAAAAAGACATATGCCGCCCGATAATCTAATGTGTGAAAATCACTATGAAGTTAAAAAACTTATGTCGGCTTTTGGTTTACCTTATCAGAAAATAGATACATGTTTAAAAGGCTGCATGTTGTTTTGGAAAGAAGACGCAAACCTTAGAAATTGTAAAATTTGTAACCAGGAGAGATACAAACCAAGAAAAAAGAAGGGGAAGGAAGTTCCGTACAAGCGTATGCATTACTTACCCATAACTCCAAGACTTCAAAGATTATATGCATCTTCTGTAACTGCATCTAATATGAGATGGCATAGTGTGAGAACGAAGGAAGAGAGTACGTTGACACGTCCGGCCGATGGAGAAGCATGGAAGCATTTCGATAATACGTATCCAAATTTTGCAGCGGAGAGTCGAAATGTTAGATTAGGATTATGTACGGACGGTTTTTCTCCATTTTCTCAATTTGGTTCGAAATATTCATCCTGGCCCATTATCGTCACACCGTATAATTTACCTCCATGGATGTGTATGAAAACGCAATATATGTTTCTTACTATTGTCGTTCCTGGCCCCGACGATCCGACACAAAGAATCGATGTATACTTACAACCGTTGATTAAGGAGTTAAAAATACTGTGGAACGAAGGAGTAGAAACATACGATGTGTCCAAGAAGAAATTTTTTCGTATGTTTGCTTCTTTGTTGTGGACTATAAGTGATTTTCCTGCCTATGCAATGCTTTCAGGATGGAGTACCGCCGGTCGTCTAGCATGTCCATATTGCATGGATGAAACACGAGCGTTTTCTTTACCTCATGGTAAGAAAATTTCATGGTTTGACTGTCATCGATATTTTCTCCATGTAAATCATCCCTTCAGAGGAGACAAGAAAAACTTTTTAGCTAATAGAGTAGAAACCAGACAACCACCGACGACATGGTCAAGCGAAGACATATATGAACTTGTTAGGGACTATCCAAAGATATATGAAACTGGAGAGCAAACAGAAATTGAAGGCAAATCAGTTGTTCATAACTGGTGCAAACAAACTATTTTTTGGGAGTTGCCGTATTGGAAACATCTTCTGCTTCATCATAATATAGATGTGATGCACAATGAGAAAAATGTATTTGATAATGTTTTTAACACAATTTTGAATGTGAAAGGGAAGACGAAGGATGATTTGAAATCAAGACGTGATATAGAAGAATTATGCAAACGTCCTGAGTTTCATATGAAATCAAATGACAGTAAAAAACCCAAAGCATGTTACGAATTAGATAATAATCAAGTTAAAGCTGTGTTAAAATGGGTGGAAGGGTTAAGATTTCCTGATGGGATATCATCAAATCTTCGTAGATGTGTTGACTTTAAAAATGATAGATTAAGCGGAATGAAAAGTCACGACTGTCACATAATGATGGAAAATTTATTTCCTGTTATGTTTAAAGAACTACTGCCGTTACAAGTTTGGAAGGTAGTAACGGAGCTTAGTATGTTTTACAAAGAGCTTTGTTCGACTACTTTAAAAGTGCAACGTTTACGTAAACTTGAAGTGGATATTCCTATATTGCTTTGCAAATTAGAGAAAATATTTCCGCCAGGTTTTTTTAATGTAATGGAACATTTACCTGTTCATCTCCCATCTGAAGCACGACTTCGAGGTCCTGTCCAATATGGATGGATGTATCCATTTGAGAGGTATGTAATATGTTATCATGTAATTTAATTGCATTTGAAAGATGAAGTTAATATAAATTAATTTTGCATAGATATTTGAATCATCTGAAGAAAAAAGTGAGGCAAAAAGCACGAGTTGAAGGTTTGATATGTAAATCTTACATCGAAGAAGAAGCTTCGTTCATTTTCTCTCACTATTTCAGTGACCACGTGAATATTTCATTTGAAAGTGTTCCTCGTAATGACGAAGGCGACGAACAAGAGTCCTCTCAAGCAATGTTATCTATTTTTAGACAACATGGTCGGCCTTCTGGAAAATGTGTAGAAATATGGCTAGACGATAGAGATCTTCATGTAGCACACAGTTTCCCAGCTGGAGGAGCAGAACCGCCAACAGGCCATGCAGACCACACAGTTGTTAGAGTACGTGCAGCAGTTTGGTGGCCGCTTCCCTTCCTCGGTTGGTTCTGGATCTGGAGGAGATTGATTCATTGCTTTCTTCCGTTTTCAAGTATTATTTTTTTAGTTTTGTATGATTATTTTTGATACACTTGGTTGTGTAATGATTTGGATGTTGATGATTTTGTGTATGTATAACACGTTATAACACTTATTGTTGGGGTTGTTGGAATGGTTATGTACATTATGTATTTTATTTTGATGTTATTTGATAAATTTGTGTGTTTGATTAATTTTGTGTACTTTGGGTTTTGATATGTGGTTGGTATATTGTGTATTGGATTGTGCAGTATTGGTTTAATAGTTTTTGGAAAATAAATGTGGATGGAAGGCTATATTTGCAGCGGTACAAAAAAAACAGCAGATTTCCGACGGCTTCCGACGGCTTACAGGTAGCAAATTTCCGACGGCTAACGACGGCCTGTAGGACATTTTTTCCGACGGATTCTAACGGGTACCGACACGTGTCGAAAGCCGTCGGAATCCGTAGGAAGCCGTCGGGAATATGTACGGCTTTTTCCGATGGCCGCCGACGGTTTCCGACGGCCGCCGACGGTTTTCAGCCGTCGGAAATCACTGTTCCCCTTGTAGTGTAAGCATGAACATTAACTTATTTTTGGCAATGTGTGACAATATCTCATTCACTATAAAGGGCCTCTAACAATCCCCCACATGAATGATGATATATGTCTCCCCTACACAAAGTGTAATATCACATAGTTCATATGAAAATAATGCTATATCGAGGATAAGTAGATATTTCACTTTGAACTTTCCCTAGTTAAAACTTATCGGAAATACCTGGCTAATGGTGAGTTATTTCATCTTGAATCGTCAGCCGTTTGTGCATAACCAGACAATAAGCTTTACAACGCATTTCACATCCAATCAATTGGCTGTGTTCATTTTGGTCCTGAACAAATTTGGTTCTGCGAGTGTTTTAGAGAATTTAAGCCTTTAATATTCTCATAGAGCCGATCCAGCTCACACTAACATAGGTGATTGCAACTATTAAGAGTATCGTACATATACCCCACTTGTTATTTTCAAGATATGGTCATCATTAAAAATCATAGCTTTATCCTTTTAATACTTCTGTAGGCATGCATTCTATTGTGCACCATAGGAATGGAGTAGGACTAAGTCCAAACAAATGCATAGCTTCTTGAGTTACTCAGAACTGGTTTGCCTATTGATCGTAGTCCGTGCGATCTCCAGTCACTAGGATAGGTTTCCATATAAGATAACTCTTGTTGGTTTAGGCTTTTAAACCCATTCCCCTCGATGCGCAGTCAATTTTCTCTCTTGATAATCCTTTAGTAAATGGATCCGCAAGGTTATCGGTAGTTCTCACATAATCAATGGAAATAGTTCCATTTGAGAGTAATTGCCTAACTGTGTTATGGCGTCGACGAATATGTCATGACTTTCCATTATACACAAAGTTTTGCGCTCTGCTTAACGCTACTTGATTATCACAGTGTATGCATATGGCCGGTACAGGTTTAGGCCAAAATGGAATTTCTTCTAAAAATTAACGAAGCCATTCTGCTTCTTCGCCTGGTTTATCTAAAGCGATGAACTCTGATTCCATAGTGGATCGAGCTATGCACGTTTATTTAGTAGATTTCCATGACACTGCTGCTCCTACTAGGGTGAAGACATAACCACTAGTTGATTTAGGTTCCTTTGAATCAGAAATCCAGTTTGCATCACTATATCTTTCTAAGACGGCAGGATATTTTCCGTAATGTAGGGAAAAGTTCATGGTACTCTTTAAATATCCCAACACTCTCATTAGTGCTTTCCAGTGTTCCTTCCCTAGGTTGCTTGTATACCTGCTCAGTCGACTTACTGCATAAGCTATATCTGGTCTTGTGCAATTCATGAGGTACATTAGACATCCTATTACACGAGAGTATTCCAGTTGCATTACACTCTCATTAGTGTTTTTATGCAGTACTTCCGATGGATTAAAAGGTGTTCTTACTCCTTTAATTCTGTAATTTTGGAATTTTTCAATCACTTTTTCCACATAGTGTGACTGAGATAGTTCAATTTCATTAGGTGTTTTTATTATTTTGATTCCCAAAATAATGTCTGTAAATCCTAAATCTTTCATGTCGAAATTGTTGATTAACATTTTCTTTATGGTCTCTATTACTTTACTATTTGGACCAAAGATTAGCATATCGTCTACATATAAATAAATCATCACGTATGATTGTCTAACTTGTTTATAATAAACACATTTATCACGTTCATTTATACCGAAACCATTTTTCATCATGACACCATCAAATTTTGCGTGCCATTGTTTTGGAGCTTGTTTTAGTCTGTATAATGATTTTACTAATCTACATACTTTGTTTTCATTTCCTTTGGAAATAAAACCCTCGGGTTGCTCCATGTAAATCTCCTCATCAAGATTTCCACCATTTAAGAATGCTGTCTACATCCATTTGATGAATCTCTAGATTATATATGGATGCAATTGCTATTAACATTCTTATAGATGTTATTCGTGTAATCGGTGAATAAGTTTCAAAGAAGTCTATACCTTCCTTTTGACGATATCCTTTGGCTACCAATCTTGCTTTATATTTGTCAATAGAGCCATCTTGTTTCATCTTCTTTTTGAAGATCCATTTGCAACCAATCGGTTTTATTCCAGGCGGAAGATCAACTATTTCCCAAGTTTTATTACTGAGAATTGAATCAATTTCACTTTTGATTGCTTCTTTCCAACATGAAGATTCAGAAGATGACATTGCTTCCTTGTATGTTTGAGGTTCATGTTCTAACATGTATGTTAGAAAATCTGAACCAAACCTCTTGGACGTTCTTTCTCTTACGCTTCTTCTTGGTTCAACTTCCTCAATTTCACGATGAGTTTCATCGTCATGTGGCTTGCTTGATTCTTCTCTTGTCCTTTTAAGGACATAATTTCCTTCATTCCTTTTGTGCGGAAACACATCTTCAAAAAATGAGGCATCTCGAGACTCTATGATTGTATTCACATTAATATCAGCTATATCAGACTTGAATACTAAAAATATGTAGGCACTACTATTTTGGGCTGGCCCTAGATAGTAACAGTCTATAGTTTTTGGTCCAAGTTTGACTTTCTTGGAAGGCGGAACTGCAACTTTTGCTAAGCACCCCCACACTTTGTGGTATTTGAAACTTGGTATGTGTCCTTTCCATAACTCATATGGAAATTTTCCTGTTTATTGTGAGGAACCTTGTTTAATATGTGATTAGACATATTTAAGGCTTCCCCCCACAAGTTCGTCGGTAGACCAGAGGTCAATAGCATTGCATTTATCATATCTTTTAATGTTCTATTCTTTCTCTCGGCAATACCATTTTGTTGTGGTGAATATGGAGCTGTTGTTTGATGAATTATACCATTTCCTGCACAGAATTGTTCAAATGGTGATTCATATTCTCCACCTCGATCAGATCTCAATATCTTGATCTTTTTATTTAACCGATTTTCTACTTCAGCCTTATATTTTATAAACGATGTAATTGCTTCATCTTTACTATTCAAAAGATATACATAGAAATATCGTGTATAGTCGTCTATAAAAGTGATAAAGTACTTTTTCCCACCTCTTGTAGGTAATGATTTAAAATCACATAAATTAGTGTGAACCAAAGCTAGTGGTTCTGTACTTCTATCAGTAGTATGAAATGTTTTTTTAACCAGTTTTGCTTCTACACATGTCTCACATTTGTAGTTTTTATCTACTTGGAATTTAGGAATTAATCCCAAGTTTGCTAATTTTTTCATTTTTCAAAAATTTATGTGTCCTAATCTATCATGCTATAGTAAAATTTCATGCTCAAGCAAATAAGAAACTTCATTTTTATTAATAGCACAATCAGAATACATAGTTTTATTGCCGACTACGACTACATTTGCCTTAAATAGGCCATCACATAAATAACCCATTCCTATATAAATTCCATCCTTAGACAGAACTACTTTATCCGACTCGAAGACCATACGGAAGCCTTTCTTTGAGAGCACAGGTCCAGAGATAAGGTTCTTGCGGATATCCGGAACATGAAGAACTTCACTTAGTGTCACAATTTTTTCGGATGTAAATTTGAGGACGACGGTGCCGTTACCTTCGATCATGGAAACTGCAGAATTACCTATGTAGAGTTTTTCTTCCTGATCATATTTCTTGTAAGTGGAGAACATAAATATATCAGAACAGACATGACGAGTAGCGCCTATGTCTACCCACCACTGTGAAGGGTTCTGTACTAAGTTGCATTCTGAAACAACTCCTGAAAAGTTCATCTCCTCAATGGTTGAACTGAAATTTTCCACTATATTTGCCACTGATTCATCATTCGTCTTCTTGTGCCTGCAATCTTTAGCTGCGTGCCCAGTCTTTCTGCAGACCCAACATTTTCCTTTGAACTTCTTGGTTTGCTTATGTTTGGATTGATTATCTAGTTCCTTTCTCTTTTTCTTTTTGTTGTTGAAGTGTCCTTTCTTTTTTGACCCTTCTGTAACAAGTGCCTCTTCGCCTTTGGGTTATGTTATTCCGCGATTATCTGCCTCAATTTTTAATCTGACAATGAGATCTTTTATTGAAATCTCCTTTTTCTTATGTTTCAGATAGTTGTAGTAGTCTCTCCAGGATGGTGGTAATTTTCCTATTATCGCTTCAACAAGGAACGATTCTCCAACTTGATGTCCTTCTGCTTCAAGTTCATGAATTATAAGTTGGAGTTCCTGCACTTGACTAGTTACGGATTTGGAATCCACCATTTTGTATTCCATGAATTTATCTACTATGAACTTCTTCAAACTGACATTCTGCGTCTTGTATTTATTTGCAAGTGCAGTCCATAGGGATTTTGCTGTCTGGTGTAGCTGATATACTTTATATAGCACTTTATCCAGACAGTTCAGAATGTAATTTCGGCACAAGAAGTTCGAATGCTTCCATGAGTCAATTTCGAGAAAAACAGCTGCGTCTTTTTCTCTAGTTTGTCTGTCTTTAGGCTTTGGTTCATCCTCCTCAACGCACTTCTGCAGCCCTAACGTGGCGAGATAAAACAACATTTGATTCTGCCATGTTATGAAGTCATCACCATCTCCTTTAAACGGATTAGGCTTGTTGTGGGTAGCAGTTTTTGCCGATAGGTCAACGGTTGCCATCTCTGTTTTAGTGAAAACAGGAAAGTCATAAGACGTTATACGATCAGTATACCAAAACAGAGACCAATATGTTATAAACTCGTCACACAAGTTTACAAATCAGATTTCCACTACTTTGGAATTCTGTATTAGTAATTTTAAACAATAACTATGTTGTAATTAATTTACAACAACAAACTATAGCAATAACAACAACAAATTGTTGTATTAAACTATAACGACAAACAAGCGTTGCACTACTTCGCAGAAACAGCACAGCGTTGAAATGGAAAGATTACAGAACGATGTATAGAAATATACAAGTAAACAGAAATCTAACCGAATGAAGAAGGAAATTTCGTATGAGGCTTATCGTAACAATTTCCTTAAGACTTTATCTAAAGTCTCCCAAGATACAACAGACATGATCTGCTCGAGATTGTGATGTGTATGATCTTCTGGGTGATACGCAGAAGCGCACGGATTGTAGAGATTAAGAAATAAAGAGGAAGAAGAGAAAATTCAGAGTGAATAACTGATCAAGTTTCCTTCTCCTTTTATAGGCTGATTCCCAACGGTTATGTCTGTTGAAAACAGCCGCATCTCTTCATCTGCAACGGCCAAAACCGTCGCGGTTTGCAACAGTCGCGTTTTTTCATTTACAACGGCCAAAAACCATCGCGGTTTGCAATAGTCGCGTCTCTTCGTTTGCAACACCTTTGAAAAGCCGCGTCCGGTCAGACAACGGGCATTTCCAATCCACTAGTCACTTCTATTTGAATTTAAACAGTAGAAAACTATTTACTTCTTTGCAGCAAAAATATAACACGGTCCACTCTTATTGGATCCGCACCCGACCCGACCCGGACCGGTTCGATACGGGACGGGCGGGCGGCGCGTGCGCGTGTGTTAGTTCATGGCCATATAGGTCCTCCCCCTCGCACAAAATTACCTGACCCTAAGGGCCAATATGGGTTTGAGGAAAGTAGTATATAAGCATGAACATTAACTTATTTTTGGCGATGTGGGACAATATCTCATTCACTATAAAGGGCCTTTGACACTTTCAACACTCCCCCTTAGTGCAGATTCTCATTTTATGAGACCAAGTGCCATGCGAAACTGTGCAAACTTAACTTGTGGGAGTGCTTTAGTAAACATGTCAGCAATTTGATCTCTGTGCATATGTGCAGCAACTCAATCTCTTCGCTTAGAACCTTTTCTCGTACAAAGTGATGATGAATCTCTATATGTTTTGTTCAAGCATGAAACACTGGATTTTTAGCCAATTTTATAGCACTTTGATTGTCGCAATGAGTAGGAACTGGACAACCTGGTATATTGGTAATTTCCTGAATTAGTCGCTTCAGCCAAATGCGTTCTTGACTTTCCATGGTTGCTGCAATATATTCTGCTTTGGTACTTAATAAGCGATAGTAGATTGCTTTTTGCTACACCAAGAAACAATAGCTGATCCGATAGTAAAGAGATAGCCTGTGGTCGATCGCCTGTCTTTTGTATCTCCAACCCAGTCTACATCAACAAAACCGTGTAACACAACTTGATTATTCTCTTGGTACATTAGTCCATATCCAATGTTCCATTCACATATAAAAGAATTCTTTTTGCGGCAACTAGATGACCAACACATGGATTTTCCATGAACTGAGACACAACACCAACAGAATATATCAAATCAGGTCTTGTAATAGTTAAAGTAAATTAAACTACCCACAAGTTGATAAAATTTTGTTGCATCAGCCAGTAGCTCTCCTTCAATTTTCTTTAGCTTGTGACCCGGTTTCATAGGAGTAGCCATATGCTTTGATTCACTCATACCAAAACGGTTAACCAAATCGGTCGCATACCTTCTTTGAGATACAAAATACCCATTTTGCTTCTCAACTTCCAGACCAAGAAAGCAATAAATTTCACCCAAATTCTTCATCTCAAAACGGATAGACAACTCATTGCAAAGATATGCAATTTCAACATTGTTGTCTCCTGTAATGCTCATGTCATTGACATATGGTAGAATCATCGTGTGCATCGATGATTTCTTATCAACAAATAAACTAGGATCTAAATTTGAGGAAACAAATCCACAAAAAGTAAGATATTGATGATTTTACCATACGAGGCACGTGGGGCCTGCTTGAGGCCATACATTGCCTTTTTGGGCCGACGAATATGATCAGGAAATTGTTTAGAAATAAAGCCTGCCCGTTGTTCCATGTACATGCTGCGATCTAACTCGCCGTACATGAATGCATTTTTCACATCAAGTTGCCATAAATTCCATCCTTTTTGTGCAGCTAAGGAAATGATTGTACGAACTGTCACCATTTTAGCAACCAGACTAAATGCCTCATCATAATCCAATCCATAATTTTGAGAGAAACCACATGCAACGAGGCGAGCTTTGTATCTTTTAATGCTACCATCAGCTTTTCTCTTTAGCTTGTAGACCGACTTGTAAGTAACCAATTCAGCGTCCTTTGTTTGGGAATAAGCCCCCAAGTGTTGTTTTGATTTAATGCATCGATTTCATCATGCATAGCATCTTCCTATTCAACCAAAACCTTTTTCTTCACTGTAACATTTGGGTTAGTCTTCCACTGTAGCTTCTGTGAGAAAGCCGTTTGTTATAGTGGCGGGATTCAGCTGAACTTTATAATCCCTTAGATGATCAGGCTGCCGCCTTTGCCTTGTTGACCTTTTACTGAATTTTTTTTCTTGTTGAGCATGCTCACCAATCAAAGAATTATCTCTCCTTTCTATAGAGTCGGTGTTATCAATGAAAGTCTCCAATTCCATTGTGCTACTTTCAGTTGTGAGATTTTTGTTAATGACATCAAAATAAAATGTTGATGCTTTATCAAACACGACATCTCGAGAGATAACAAATTTATTTGTTTCAGGATCCATGCATCTCCATCCTTTTCTATGAGGATCATAACCAACAAATATACATTTTCTAGCTTTTGGGTCTAACTTATTACGACTTTTTTTAGAAATGTGAACAAAACAAAGTGAATCGAACACTTGAAAATAACTCACATTTGACTTAGTATCATACAAGACCTCAAAAGGAAATTTTTCTGTACTTGCCCATGATGGTAGCCGATTAATCACATGACAAGTGAATTGAGTAGCTTCAGCCCACAATTCTCTAGGAAGGTTCTTTTCATGTAACCATGATAGAATTGTGCAGTGAGATGCCCTAACTTCCGCCCCGCAACTCCATTATGTTGTGGAGTCTTTGGATAAGTCATTTGTCGACGAATTCCTTCTTCTCTGCAATATTTGAAAAACTCTTCGGACATGTATTCCCTCCCATTATCTGTACGCAGGCACTTGATTGATGACTGAAACTCTTTCTTCGCCATCGTGTTAGATTCAATGAATTTAGAAAGTGCTTCATTCTTTTGCTGCAAAAGATAAACCCAACAGTAGTGAGAGAAATCATCCACAATGATCATCGCACACCGCATACCACTATAGCTAGAAGTCCTTGTAGGTCCCATCAGATCAGAATGGATCAATTGAAATGGGCTAGTTGCTCGATTCAGCGATCTTCGAAAAGGAAGGTGATGAGATTTTCCAAATTGACAATCTGAACATACTATCTCCGTATTGATATCCTTAAGAGGAGGAACACCTTCAAGTAGCTTCTTCAAAGAAATTTGTTGTAGCAACTGATAACCAACGTGGCCTAACCGAGCATGCCACAGTGCTGCATTGGCATTTTGAGACGCCTTCTATACATACGCTTTGTAGTGAAATTTATTTTAATTTGAGCAGAAGTGAATTATTTGATCAGGATCTAGTATTGTCTATATAGATATCAATGCAACTTAAAAATTAATTATGCAATCTTACAGACACAATAGCAGAAATAAGAGACACAGAAGATTTAATGTGGTTCGGATATGAATATCCTACGTCCACGGAGACCCAACAACTTCTTTTATTCAGTAAGTACAAGAGATTATAAGCCACTCAAGATTAGAGAGTTAAAACATATGTGGAGCTCCCTAATCTATCACTCAATTGAAAAGTTACAAAACAGAGCACAAAAATTGGCAAAGTTTTTTGTCTCTAAATTGTCCACCATTAAAGTGTAGAAGCTCCGGTATTTATAGATTGAGAAAGTGAGCAGGGCAGCTGCAACATATCAACTCTGAGATCTGGTTCGGTAAAGACTGGTTCGCAATCATCTGGTTCGGCATTGGTACTTGGCATCTGGATCGGCAAAGTACACCCGAACCAAAAATTTGCAGCGGCAACACTTTGGTTTGGTATTTCTACCGAACCAAAAATCTGGACTGGCAAAACTTGGACCGGCATAGCACCTTCAATCTGGAGCGACATCTTCCCAAACCACATATCTGGACCGGCATCCATACTTCCCTCTGCTAAAAATACTGTCATCGCCGAACGAAATCCACTTCTCCACCGAACCGAATATTTGGTTCGATATCACAATGATTACCAAACGAGATTGCTACTTCATCAAACAACCATCTCTTCTCCTCATCAGCTACCAAGCCAATCATCACCGTACCAGATTTCTGGTCCGGCATTTCCGCCATCGAATGGAATTCCTGGTTCGCCTAGAAGCCCTAGCACATCACCGGATGATATTGCTTCTTCCTCCTCGTCGACCTAGGGTTTCATGACTTCTCCAATTTGGCATGTACATGTTTGAATTGCTCAATTTCTACACTCCACCTCGATTCAAATATGCATGTCTCATCATCAACAATCAACATAGAAGTTGTTGGGTCTAGCGCCCCATGGTGCTCAAGTAATAGGAATCAAACTGATCAAGTTTGAGCAATGCTCAAACTTGTGCTTTGGAAGTGATTTTGTCATCATATCTGTTATCCAAAGTACTCACCTTCAACAATTTGATCTTGCTTCGTTCTTCCTCAAGCATAAGAAAGAAACCTCTAACATCAATGTGCTTCGTCCGTGAACTATAAGTTTGATTCTCTACAAGATGAATCACACTCTGACTGACTGAAAATAGCTCTGCACTACTGAAAGATCATCCAACAACTGAATACGTATAATCCTTTTTCTGTTGCTTCCACAATCGATATCAACTCTGCTTCGGTAGTCGACAAAGCTATAATAGATTGCAGTTATGATCTCTATGAAATCGAGCCCATGCCAAGTGTAAAAACATAGCCTGACACTGACTTCCTAGCATCTCTATCCCCAGCATAATCAGAATCACAGTATCCTCTAAGAGAGATATCACCATCCACTCCACCATATAACAAGCCCACCGAAGAAGTGCCTTGAAAATATCTAAGAATCCACTTTACTGCTTGTCAATGCTCTTTGCCTGGGTTAGACATATATCGACTCATAACACCCACTACATGGGCCAAATCTGGTCTCGCGCACACCATCGCATACATAAGACTACCAACAACACTAGAATAAGGTATATCAACCATATACCTTTTGTCTTCTTCCGATGTGGGAGATAAGTCTTTTGACAACTTAAAATGAGAGCCTAATAGAGTGCCAACCAGTTTGGCTTTCTCCATACCAAATCGAGCGAGGACCTTCTCGATGTACTGCGCCTGAGCGAGCCTTAACTCTCTCTACTTCCTATCCCTGCTTATCTCCATACCCAATATTCTTTGTGCCTTTCCCAAATCCTTCATGTCAAACTCTCTAGTGAGCTCCGCTTTCAACTCCTTAATTCTGACCATACTCCGAGATGCAATCAGCATATCATTAACATATAACAACAAATAAATCATATCACCATCACATCTTCTGAAATAAACACACTGGTCTTTGAAACTTCTAGAGTATCCCTGTGAAAGCATAAACTTATCAAACCTCTTATACCATAGTCTAGGAGATTGCTTCAGTCCATATAGAGATTTGTTGAGTTTGCAAACATAATCTGGTCTGCTACTATCAATGAACCGGCTGCTTTAAATAAATCTCCTCATCCAGATCACCATGCAAAAATGCGGTTTCGACATCTAGTTGCTCTAATTCCCACTACAACATAATATACTTCTAATAGCGTTGAAAAAACGCTATAATAGGCTTATACAGCGTTTTAGAGAACGCTATGTAATGAATGACATGCTATAATAGGTCTGGAATATTTTATAGCGGAAAAACAAACGCTATGAAAAATGGACTTTCCATAGCGTTTTCATGGTGCTATGGAGGAAAACGCTATATAAATGGTAAAAGTTACCACTTCTGATAACGTTTATAGCATGCTATGGTAAACAAACGCTATGTAAAGTTCATGCCTTTTATAGGGTTGTGTAAATGCTATGTGAAGTTCATGCCTTTTATAGGGTTTTGTAAACGCTATGTGAAGTGTTTGCTAACTACTATCATTATTTCAATATAGCGATTACAAAACAGTATAAATTCCATTTAATAGATTTTACTAAATTTCTATAGTTCATTTCTTAATTGCATTTCACACACTCATTCATGAACGCTATATATATGATTTAAGTTCAAACAACAATTGAATAAATTTTTGAACCACAAACAAAGAATACAATATTTATCAATTGCGTACCGAAAAAAACATTTGTGTTTACATAATAATATTTAACACGTAATACTTTAAAGAGTACATATAGGTCAAAGTATAAATTGTCTAAATTGGCACCCGCTAAATATATATTTAAAAAAAGATTATACAGCAGACCTAACTTGATTCAAATATGCCTAGTGCATATTTCTAAAGACAGCTCAGTTTTTAAAGCCCAGTTACTGTTTGGATGCTTCTATCTATTCTTTAAAAACACAATTAAAACTATTGCTTGAAACTGCCTCAAGACCAACTGAATTTCCAATATGGCTCTAAGCATTGTATATGCTCATGAAATAGAGCAGTATGCTGTATAATTGGGGTAACTTGAAGAAAACATATGCAATTGAGAAGAAGAATTACAGTTTCTCCATTTGCACAGTTAACCCGGTAAACAACACTGGGTGCAATTGTTATCAAGCTCAAGCTGTTATGGATCTCTGCTTGTAGTTTCTTTAGTTTCTCTGGATTGTTCAAAAGAACCGTTAGACCCCATTCGATCGTGTTTGATGACGTGTCTGTTCCTGCTGCCAGCATAGTCTGCAATTTATTATTAACAACGGTTGATCTACATATCTGTTATATACCACAAAGAACTGATCACCAGTAAAGTTAGTATAGACTTACAATGGCGAACCCTTTGATGATTTCATCTGTGTAGTACTTAGGGTCTGTTTTCTAAAGCGAAAGCATAGTTTCCATAATGGTTTTCTTCATCTGTTCGTCTGTGCTGCTATGTTTTATATCATCTAGAAGTTTCTGGAAAAACTCATTTCTGTACTTGGCTATTGATGCTACCTTCTTCTTCCATCCATTTAAGTTCAACCATCCTAAGAAAGGCAGGTAACCTACAATGTTTGTTCTGCCTCCAAGTATTGAAAACACATCCTCCACCACAACAAAAGCAAAAAATACAAGTCAGAGACACAACAAATAAGAAAAGCAAAGCAACAAACAAAACATTTGAAGCTCACAAATGTTCTCTTTATTTATTAAGTAAATCAGGAGCCGGAAAAGCACTTTCTTAATTCACCATAAGGTAGTCTTTTTGAGGTCAACATAAACAACAAAATACCGTAAAAATAACAAGCACCAACGTAACAGTGCATATAAAAACCACTCATCAACCTTAAAACAACCGCGAAAAGCCAATTAACCTTTTAACTGGTGTTTTGCATGCCAGCAGCAATACCTTTCATGGTCAAAATAAGCGTATCTTCAAGCCCAGGTGCATACTCGCTTGTCGAGTTCAGCTTCACCAACTCAGCAGCTGGTTTGCTCACAATCGAGTAATCTTTCGACAGATGCGGCCTTTGTTTCACTTCAAAGCTCGGGTCTCTGATTCTCTTCAGCGTGTAAGCTTGGCACATGTTTAGAGTTATTATGTACAAGTCCCTTAGCTTCAGTCTTTGTTTCAGGTAGGGATATCCTTCTAGAATATCTTTGTGACCAACAACCTTTATAGTACAATTTGTTGGGACGGGATTCCAACTAGAGACCACTCAAATCGAAACCCCACAAGCACAGCGGAAGACGGGATCGTGGTAAGAAGTGTAAAAACAATCAATCAATAACACAGTTCCAAACTCAACCAATCCCAAAGCAATCACAATCCCGAACAAGCAATATAAAAATCAAAGCAATAATGAAAAATAAATCACACAGCGATTTATAGTGGTTTCACTAACGTTGTGTTAGTGTACATCCACTTTAAGAGAGAGCTTTTATTAATATTGATGAGAAGAGCACAAGAGATTGAATACAATGATCAAAATTCTAATTAGAAATTGATTTGTGGAGAAGAGAATTGAAGAAAATTAGGTTTTGATAAACCCTAATTAGTGGAGGCTAATCTATTGTAGTTGCTTGCACGCACACATAGATCTGGAATCTGAAGATAGCTTATATAGGAGAATAGAAACCCTAGGCAATGTTCCAAAATTGCCCCTGCAAATATCACAAATCTTCAAGCAAAGCCCACGCGTGAAAAACAGGCAGAAGTCGCCTCAGACGTCTGACCAAGTGGTCAGACGTCTGACTTAAGTTACTGGAAAAATTTCTCTTCAGCTCAGACGTCTGACCATTTGGTCGGACGTCCGACTAAAGGCTCTGGAATCAATTCTACACAGACTCAGACGTATTACCATTTTGGTCAAACGTCCGACCTCTGTCAATTCAGCCCACTTCACCTTTTCCCTTACAATTTCCACCTCCGAACTCCGATTTGCGAACTGTTTTCTCCGTTACGAAGCTACTTCCGACCTCTACAATTCTCCATATGGTGTCGCCAAAATTTAACACTCCACCTCGACACTATATCCATCTCCAACTCCAATGGTACCATACCATCAACGACAACCGATAGCACCAACTATGACTTCTTCTACCTTTAACCAAACATGAATGCTTTCCCAATGAGCTCTGGCAAAGCCACCGCCCATTGCACTCCACCAACGAGCTCAGGCAAAGCCCCCGCCCACTAATGAAATGTTGAACACATCCAAATCCTAAGCTATCTCACCAAAAAATAGAACTTACCAAGAAGATAGAACCTCAATCTCTTACCGATACTCTTCATCATCTACAACCAAGCTCCTCCCTTAACCGTCTCACCCCGTGGCACCTAGCACTTCTCCAAGCAAATCAAGTTCGAGCAATGCTCGAACTTCCCAACCGGCAATGCCTTAGTGAACATGTCCGCCGCATTATCCTTTGTGTGCACTTTCCGAAGATATACTTGCTTATCTTCATCCATGGCTTCTAGAAATGACTCTCTCACCTCAATATGCTTAGTCCGTGAGCTAAACGCCAAATTCTCTGCCAAGTGAATAGCACTCTGGCTATCACATCGAACATCAATACTATCATGCCCGAATCCCAAGTCACACAACAATCGCTTCAAATAGAGTGCCTCCTTTGCCGCCTCCACTACGGCTATCAACTCCGCTAGTGGATAAAGCAACTACGGTCTGCAATCTAGATCTCTAACTTATGGCTGTACCCCCAAGTGTGAAGACATGTCCGGAAGTTGATTTTCTTCGATCCCTATCACCGGCGTAGTCCGAATCACAATAACCAACCAACTTGCAATCCATCGCCTTACTACCGCCAAAAACAAGACCATGAGATGATGTGCCTTTAAGGTATCTCAATATAAGCTTCACAACTTCCCGATGCGATTTCCCCGGATTAGCCATGTGTCGACTAACCATTCCGACGGCATTTGCAATATCGGGCCTTGTACACACCATAGCATACATAAGACTTCCAACCGCACTAGAATATGGCACCTTTTCCATATAAGCCTTGTCTTCCTCCAAGATAGGTGATCCTTTACTCGAAAGCTTCATATGCAAAGGTAAAGGTGTATTTGACGCCTTTGCATTCCATATGCTAAACCGGCAAAGCACTTTCTCAATGTACTCCTTTTGAGTTAGTTTCAACTCAAAATGCTTTCGATCCCTTACAATTTTCATGCCCAATATCCTTCTTGCTTCTCCAAGATCCTTCATTTCGAACTCCGATTTCAAACTCATTTTTAGCTTGTTGATTTCATTCTTATCCTTAGAAGCAATGAACATGTCGTCCACATACAAGAGTAAATACACCCAACAATCATTTCTCAACTTCTTGAAATAAACACAAGCATCTTTGATGCTTCTATCAAAACCATTTTCCAGCATAAAATGATCAAACCTCTTGTACCATTGTCTAGGTGATTGCTTTAATCCATATAGTGATTTCTTCAACTTGCAAACCAAATTTGACTTACCATCCACAACAAAACCTTCCGGTTGCTCCATGTAGATGTCTTCATCCAAGTCACCATGCAAGAAGGCGGTTTTCACATCAAGTTGCTCCAACTCCAAGTCATGAATAGCAACTATAGCAAGTAATATCCGGATAGAAGTATGGCGCATAACCGGTGCAAATATCTCATCTTACTCCTTTCCCTTCCTTTTTGCAAATCCCTTAGCCACTAGTCTAGCTTTGTATCTCCCATCGTCCTTCACCTTGTATATCCATTTGCACCCAATAGCACGGTTTTCTTTAGGAAGTGGAACCAAATCCCAAGTTTGATTCTTCAACAATGATTGCATCTCTTCCTCCATGGCACAAATCCATTTCGAGCTATCACTCGACTCCATGATATCATCAAGGTCCATCGGCTCATCTTAGACTACATGAAGAGCATAGTCCAAATTATCACAAAAGCTAAGATAGTTCCAATCACCATATCTTTCGGGTGGCCTTATAGTACGACGACCAACCCGAGCAGCAATACCATCACTCAAACTCCCTTCGGTTCCACCTTGAACCGAATCTTCTCTAGAATCATGTACATCACTAACACTACTAGAGGCACCATGTGGACTATGTGATGTAACATCAACCGCTACTTCCTTGCAAGCATCTCCAACTACTCTACTCTCTCTACTCCTTGGAAAAAATGTGGAAATGATTTCCTTCTCCTTTGATTCACCATGAACCAAATCCAGAACATCCGATGAGCTTCTATTCTCCTTAAACAATGCTAACTCATCAAAAGTAACATGACGAGAATTTACTACCTTCTTTGTTTTCGGATTCCAAATCCGATAGCCTTTTACTCCATCCGTATAACCAAGCAAAATCCCCTTGAAAACTCTAGGTTCAAGCTTATCATTTCCCAGATCATGCACATAAACCGGACTACCAAAGGCACGAAGATAACTCAAGTCAATGCTCTTTCCCTCCCACACTTCCTCCGGAATTTTGTTGCTAATAGCTGAGCACGAAATTTGATTAATAATATGCACTGCGGTTGACAAAGCTTCAGCCCAAAATCCCTTCGCCAAACCCGATGTCAATCTCAAGCATCGAGCTTTCTCAAGTAGAGTACGATTCATCCTTTCCGCAACACCATTCGACTGCGGATCTCCAGGTGTAGTAAAATGCCTCTGAATACCATGATGCTTGCAAAAGTCTAAAAAATCTCCGGAAACATACTCTCCGCCATTGTCGGACCTTAGAACTTTCAAAGACTTGCCACTCTCATTCTCAACAAGAGCCTTCCATGCTTTGAACTTTGCAAATGCCTCCGACTTTGCCTTCATTACATACACCCAAACTTTTCGAGAAAATTCATCTATAAAAGAAATATAATAGTGAGCTCCACCTAAAGAAGCTACAGGTGCCGGTCCCCAAACATCCGTGTGAACATACTCAAGAACCCTTCTCGAATCATGCTTTCCCTCACCAAATGAAATTTTAGTTTGCTTCCCCATGATGCATTCTTCGCAAAACTCTAACTTGTTGAAACTTTATTTATCGATCATCTCCCTCTTCCGAAGAAGATCCAAACTTCTCTCCGAGACATGACCTAACCTCAAATACCACAATCTAGTCGCATCCAAGCCACGAGAACTATCAACACCTATACAAGTTTCACCTTCTATAGTCACTCCTTGAAGCAAATAAATACCATGAGTCCTAGCACCCTTCATCACTACAAGCGCCCCCTTCGAAACCCGTAAGCTATCACTCTTAGTAGTGATCTTACAACCTAAAGTATCCAGCTGCCCCAAAGAGATAAGAGACTTCCTAAATCCCAGAACATAGCGCACACCAGTGAGAGTACGAACCACTCCGTAAAACATCCGAATTTGCACGGAACCAATGCGTTTCGACTTGAAAATAGCACCATTTCCCATAACAATTGAATTTCCTTCTTTGTCATTGTAAGAAGAAAAACAATTCCTATTTGGCGTCATATGATAGGACACCCCCGAATCGAGCAGTCATTCGCTACCCGAAACATCTAATGCTACCGCCGACAAAACATCTACATCTCCCTCACCAACTCCACTCTCCACTGCTACTGATTAAGATGCTACTTCCTTCTTTGCCTTCTCCTTTTCCGAACACTCATTCTTCCAATTACCGGGCTTCTTGAAAATATAGCACTTGCCTTTTCTTTCCTTCGACTTTCCTCTCCAACCGGGGGTCCTTGATTTAGAACGCCCCCGGTTCTCCTTCTTCACATACCTCTCCTTCTCCACAAATAAACCATGACCTACTAGCACCACTACTTCCATCACCTAACTCCTTCATTTGATCCTGCAACTTCTCGCTAAGAAGACCCATCTTGACATCATCAAGAGTCAATGTATCCCGGCTATAGATCAAACTGTTTGAGAAACCTGTATAGCGGTCTGGCAACAAACACGACAATATCATCGCCTTTTGCTCTTCCTCAATCTTCAAATCTACCGCCTTCATCTTCATTAGCAAATCATCAAAAGTATTCAAGTGCGCCTTAAGCGAAGTATCTTCCTTCATCATATAGGTGAAGAACGTTCGCAATAAGATCAAACGATTTTCTTAGTGACTTCTTCATATACAACTCCTCCAACTTGTCCCAAATACTCTTTGCGGTTGTTTCACCACTAATTTCAGAGATAACATTCTCTCCCATAGCAAGTTGAAGTGTAGTGAATGCCCACTCTTCCATCTCCTCTCTCTCAACATCTGAGATGTCCGTTGGCAACAAATGCGTGTCAAACACTACCCGATTCCTCCTTAGAACTGCTTTCATCTTCCATTGCCATTTTTCAAAATCATTATCGTCATTCCACTTTTCTATAACCAATTGTGATCCTGAAGCTGCGTACGAACCACGTACATAAAGAGCTACACCACTTGGATTACCCATTGAGGAACTACTTGAGGTATTACTTGATTCTGGCATTTCTACAACCACCTACCAACACCAAAGCTCTGATACCAAATGTTGGTACGGGATTCCAACTGGAGACCACTCAAATCGAAACCCCACAAGCACAGCGGAAGACGGGATCGTGGTAAGAAGTGTAAAAACAACCAATCAATAACACAGTTCCAATCTCAACCAATCCAAAAGCAATCACAATCCCGAACAAGCAATACAGAAATCAAAGCAATAATGAAAAATAAATCACACAGCGATTTATAGTGGTTCCACTAACGTTGTGTTAGTGTACATCCACTTTAAGAGAGAGCTTTTATTAATATTAATGAGAAGAGTACAAGAGATGAATACAATGATCAAAATTCTAATTAGAAATTGATTTGTGGAGAAGAGAATTGAAGAAAATTAGGTTTTGATAAACCCTAATTAGTGGAGGGTAATCTCTTGTAGTTGCTTGCACGCACACATAGATCTGGAATCTGAAGATAGCTTATATAGGAGAATAGAAACCCTAGGCAATGTTTCAAAATTGCCCCTGCAAATATCACAAATCTTCACGCCAAGCCCACGCGTGAAAAACATACGGAAGTCGCCTCAGACGTCTGACCATAGTGGTCAGACGTCTGATTTAAGTTACTGGAAAAATTTCTCTTCTGCTCGGACGTCTGACCTTGGTCAGAAGTCCGACTAAAGCCTCTGGAATCAATTCTGCACAAACTCAAACGTCTAACCATTTTGGTCAGACGTCTGACCTCTGTCAATTCAGCCCACTTCACCTTTTCCCTTACAGCTTCCACCTCCGAACTCCGATTTGCGAACCATTTTCTCCGTTACGAAGCTACTTCCGACCTCTACAATTCTCCATATAGTGTCGCCAAAATTTAACACAATTACAGGTTGGTTACGATGTATTTCATTGGTAAAACTTCGAAACAATTTACTGAAAAAGAAGCTTGTAAGTCAAGTTAAAGGCATATATTTCTTTGGTATGTTTCGAAAACTACATGATTTACTTTTGCTATTTCTTGAAATATGTATTGGAAGTAAATATGATAAGTTGCTCATAAGCTATTTTGACAAGTAATGAGTAAAAATATACAATGAATGTACTAGATAAGTAGTTTGAGAGTAACGATAAAAACACTTTAAGCTAAGTGTCCTTTCTGCAAAAGAAAATTTACCTAAAGGAGGAGACTTTTTGTCTCTTCATAATTTGACCTCAGACGCTCTCCAAAAGACCACAGTTCTTCAGAAACAAGCAGTTTATCGTACAAAGTAGCAATTCCTAGGCCACCTTTAGCAAAAACCATTTCAACCAGATCGATGGTGACCCTAAAGAATGGTCATTCGTTGTACATCTACTGAAGCATATGAAAGTTCCTGATGTCTTTTTCAATGACATGCTTGAAAGCTACTCTAAAACAAAGCCACACAAGAAGGTGAAACCTTGTCTGTATCAATGCAAAAATCCATGGAATGGCACGTAGCGATTCAATGCCACCACTTGGCTTTCTCTTTGAAGGCCTGCTGTCGATGTTCATTCGTCCATACTCTAGCTTGGGGGTTGCCTATAATTAACGATATAATTAACTTGAAAAAGCGCCAAGATACTGGGGATCAAGGTTATTTGTGAATATAAATTTAGTTAAAGTAATAATACTTTTTTCTTGAGGATATAAAGAAGAACTTACAAGTCGGAAATATTCGACAAAACGCGGTTCTTTGAACATGATAGACCTGTATTCCTCGGTAGCTACAACAGCCATCTCATCCATTATCACACGCCATTCAGGCTTTGGTGAAATGGGTGGATGCATACCATGCTCAAGGGTAGCAGCCATAATGCAGCACTACCTGATAGGAATCGCGAGAACGAGAACGAAGCGGTTCAAAACACCAACCTAGGTCGCACCTCCTCCATCCCCTCAAATCGCGAACGATTCACCATAGGTCGCGTACGACCTAACTTCAATTTCACTGCCCCTGAATCGCGGAGCCTAGGTCGCCAGTCTGATGATGCCTTTAAGTCGCGCCAGCGACCTAGTGATGATAACGAGCTCCAGCGACCTAGTGATGGAAGCGAACTACGACCTAGTGATGATAACGAGCTCCAGCGACCTAGTGATGGAAGCGAACTACGACCTAGTGATGATAACGAGCTCCAGCGACCTAGTGATGGAAGCGAACTACGACCTAGTGATGATAACGAGCTCCATCAACCTAGTGATGGAAGCGAGCTACGAACTAGTGATGGAAGCGAGCTACGACCTAGTGATGGAAGCGAGCTACGAACGAGCAGCAAATTTTCTTAAGTCGCGGATGCGTGTTTGTTAAGTCGCGAAGCAGAGCCGAAGTCTGTTAGGTCGCTGATCGATATAAGTCGTACCATTTTTAGGTCGCAAAGTTCTGTTAAGTCGTAAGTCGTTGTATTCTTTCTTTAATCGTTTGTATTGTACTGTGTAGCGGTCGAGTTGTATGAGTTGTAAGCCTATAAATAGGCGGGTTTGTGTCACTTGTAATAGTTAGTGAATTTGAATAAAATTTCTTTTGTGTGCTCTTGTGCCACCATTAAAATTGGTAGTTGAGTGTTATCTCCTATCTCCACCTTCGGATATTCGAGTGCGCTCGAATCAACGATTGTTGAAGCCGATTCACGGAATCTAGTGCGCTAGATCAACGTTCGAAGAATCGTAGATCTTCTCTCATGGCATTGTGCGCGATCAACGTGTCGAAGATAGCTAAAGTCCGGTATCTCGCGAGATCAACGGATTCGAGCATTTTGGTATCATCAATCCATCGATTCATTTACATTTTCATCGTTCCATCGCTTTGCACCGTTGGTTGCGAAGTTTTGTGAATATCCGCCGCGTCATTTGGTATCAGAGCTAGGTCGCAAGGAGTTTGCGTAGATTTTTGGAGTTTGTGCGAGATTTGCATCATTTGGAGAATTGGGTTCTCGAGATTTTGAAGAGATTTGTTCGTTTGGTGATTTTTTGAAGATTTCAACAAGTGGGTAGTTTTGATTTGAAGATTTTTAGATCGAAGTGAAGTTTTTGTTGGAATTTGTTGAAGAGTGATCATGCCTCCGAGAAGAGCTAACCGTTATCGCAACATTGATGCTTTGTATGGGAGAGAAGAGGCCGATGAGATGGAGCAAAGAATTAACGAAAACTTTAATAAGAAGCTTAATGAAGGGATTGGTCGATTAGAGAGAATGATGTTGGAGATGAATCAAAATCAGAGAAGGGTTTCACCTGAATCTAACCATGGGGGAAGTAGAGTTTCACCACATTCAAATCAAGAGAGAAGTGTTGATAGTGATCATAGAAGTGTGGATCGAGATTATGATAGAAATGTTGATGATCGAAATCATGATAGAAATGTGAATGATCGTGATCGGAGGAATGTAGATCAAAGGGATGTTGGTGGAAGAAATGGTGGTAGTAGAGATGTTGGTGGTCAGGATCGACATCGATATGCATCAGATTTTGAAGAGGAGTTTGATGGTGGTAGTGTTCATGGACGAGGACGAGGTCAAGGAAGAAATCATTCGGAGTATGATCACAAATGGGAGTCTGGGATGAAAACTGAAATACCGAAATTCAAGGGAGGTATGAAAGCCAAGGAATTTCTTGATTGGCTAGCTTATGTTGAGGAAATTTTTGACTTCAAGGAGGTTCCGGAAGATCGTAAAGTGAAGTTGGTTGCTACTAGGTTGAGGGGGAGAGCTATGGCGTGGTGGCAGCAAACCAAACTTACTAGAGAGCGGATGGGGAAGTCGAAGATTGTTGCTTGGGAGAAGATGAAGAAGTTGATGAAGGCTACTTTCTTACCCTACAATTACCAATCACTGATGTATCAGAGATTACAGAACCTGAGGCAAGGGATGAAGACTGTTACTGATTATGCAAATGAGTTCTACCAGTTGATTGCTCAAAATGACATTATGGAGACAGAAGAACAATTGACCGCTAGGTTTGTTGGTGGACTTAGAACACAGATCCAGGATATGGTGAACATGTTCGACCCTAGATCTGTGGCAGAAGCACATCAAAAGGCGTTGGCTTGGGAGAAACAAGGTAGACGTGGGGGAGGTGTGTTTCAAAATTCTACGGGGAAGAACAAAGGAGCGGGTAGTAGTTCTAATGTTCCTAAAGCATCGAGTAAGCCGGTTGTTCATGAAGTGGCTAAACCAAAAGTCAACACCAATTTCAAATGCTATAATTGCCAGGAAGTGGGTCACAAGAGCAACGAATGTCCGAAACCGAAGAAGAGAACTATGATTGCTGAAGTGGAAGATGAGGATGTAGAAGAAGATCTTAATTCACACCGTGATGAGGAGGAAGAAGAGGTGTCGGGAGACGAGGGATGTAATCTGATGCTACGGAGATCTTGTTTAACCCCGAAGCAGGAAGAGGAGTCGAGTTGGTTGAGGAGTAACATTTTTCAGTCAACGTGCACTATTTTGGGAAAGGTCTGTAAATTTGTCATTGATGTTGGGAGTTGTGATAATATCATTTCAATGGAAGCTGTGAGGAAGTTGAAGTTGAAAACGGAGAAACATCTTAGTCCTTATAAACTTTCTTGGTTGAGGAAAGGAGGAGAAGTGAAAGTAGAGAGGCGAGCTCATGTTCCATTTTCTATTGGGAAGAAATACAAAGATGAGATTTGGTGTGACGTGGTTGACATGGATGTTTGCCATTTGCTATTGGGAAGGCCGTGGCAGTACGATCGGGAGGTACAGTATAATGGTCGAACAAATAGCTACAGTTTCTTGTTTGAGGGCACGAAAATCACTTTAGTTCCTAAGAAGCGACAGCAGGATGAGAACAAGTTAGAGGAGATTGAGGAATTGAAGACTTTGTTGTCCTTGAAGGAGTTTGTGGAAGAGTTAGATGAGAGCCCTGAAGTTTTTATGTTGATTAGGCATGAAAGCAGTGAAGTTACTGAAGTTCCAGAGGAAGTGAAGCCAGTTTTGGAGGAATTCAAAGATGTGTTTCCAGAGGAGTTGCCGAAGGAGTTACCACCGCTTAGAGACATATAGCATCAAATTGACTTGGTGCCAGGTGCTGCATTGCCTCATAGACCGCACTATCGGATGAGTCCAAAAGAACACGAGGAGTTGAGAAGACAGGTGGAGGAATTACTGGAATAAGGGCGTGTTCAGGAGAGTTTGAGTCCTTGTGCAGTGCCAGCTTTGTTGGTGCCAAAGAAGGATGGAACGTGGAGAATGTGCACAGATAGTAGAGCATTGAATAAGATTACGGTGAGATATCGATTTCCTATGCCGAGACTAGATGATCTGTTGGATCAGTTGAGCGGTGCTGTTGTGTTTTTGAAGATTGACTTGAAAAGTGGATACCATCAGATACGTATTAGACTGGGTGATGAGTGTAAGACTGCTTTTAAAACTCGGGAGGGTCTGTATGAATGGTTGGTGATGCTGTTTGGCTTGTCAAATGCTCCGAGTACATTCATGAGAGTCATGAACCAGATTTTTTGACCATTTATCGAGAAGTTCGTAGTGGTATATTTTGATGACATCTTGATCTACAGTGGAAGCACTAAAGAACACCTACAGCATTTGCGGGAAGTGTTGTTGATTTTACGACGTGAGGAATTTTATGCTGCAACGAAGAAGTGTACCTTCATGACTACAAGTATTCTATTCTTGGGCTATATTGTGTCGAAGGATGGTATTCAAGTTGATCAGAGTAAAGTTGAAGCTATTCGAAATTGGCCACAGCCTAAGACAATAACAGAAGTGAGGAGTTTTCATGGTTTAGCATCATTCTACCGAAGATTCATTCCACACTTCAGTAGCGTGATGGCACCAGTTACGGAATGTATGAAAGGGAAGAAGTTTGTTTGGACTGAAGAGGCTGATTCAGCTTTTCAGAGAATCAAGACACTCTTGACCACAACGCCCATTCTTAGATACCCGAACTTTTAGTTACTCTTTGAGCTAAATACTGATGCGTCCAAGGTTGGAATTGGGGGAACGTTGAGTCAAAGGGGTCATCCTATTGCCTACTTTAGTGAGAAACTGACGGGAGCTAAAACGAGATACAGTACTTATGACTTGGAATTCTATGCTATAGTCCAAGCCATAAAGCATTGGAGACACTATCTATTTCATAAAGAATTTGTGCTATACACTGACCATGAATCTTTGAAACATTTGCAGGGGCAAGATAAAATTTCAGCAAGGCATGCTTTGTGGGTTGCTTATTTACAACAGTTTACTTTCGTTGTGAAGCACAAATCAGGAGTTACTAACCGAGTTGCTGATGCATTAAGCCGTATAAATCATTTGCTGACAACTATGCGAGTGGAAGTAGTGGGATTTGATTTGTTGCCAGAGTTGCTTATTTCAGATTCTTATTTTGCGAAAGTGCAGGATCAGGTGCAGGAAGGGAGTTCTGATGATTTTGTGATGAAAGATGGATTCTTGTTCAGAGGAAACCGATTGTGTATTCCGGATTGTAGCTTGAGGTTGAAGATTGTCAAAGAATTGCATGAAGAGGGTCACGTGGGCAGAGATCGTACATTGCAGTTGATTTCACAATCATATTTTTGGCCTTCTGTGAGAAAAGAAGTTGAAAGATTTGTGGAGAGATGTCATATTTATCAAGTTTCCAAAGGGACAGCGACGAATGCGGGATTGTATATGCCATTACCTGTGCCTACTAAACCATGGGTTGATATCAGCATGGATTTTGTTTTGGGTTTGCCTAGAACTCAACGGGGAAATGATTCTATATATGTTGTGGTAGACCGTTTCTCGAAGATGGCACATTTCATTGCTTGTAAGAAAACGACGGATGCAGTTCATGTGGCACAGTTATTCTTTAAAGAAATCTATCGTTTACATGGGTTACCTGAATCTATTGTTTCTGACCGAGATACTCGATTTCTGAGTCACTTTTGGTTGAGTCTGTGGAAGATGGTTGGGACGAAGCTGAATTTTAGTAGTGCATATCATCCTCAGACGGATGGGCAAACTGAAGTTGTGAATAGATCATTGGGAAATCTGTTGAGATGTCTTGTGTCGGACAAATTGAAGAGTTGGGACTTAAAGTTGTGTCAGGCAGAGTTTGCTCATAACCATGCTGTTAATCGAAGCACTGGTTACAGTCCATTTCAAGTTGTATATTCAAGCTTGCCAAAGGGGCCGTTGGATTTAACGATAGTACCACAACCGAAGGGGACAGTTAAACGGGCTGCTGATTTTGTTGATGGGTTGACAGAATGCCATAGAATCGTTCAGGAACGTTTGGAGAAGACAAATGAGAAGTATAAACGAGCTGCAGATAAGAAGAGAAGAAGTGTGGAGTTCAACGAGGGTGATTGGGTGTATGCCGTGTTAACGAAGGATCGTTTTCCAGTGGGTGCTTATAACAAGTTGAAAGCCCGAAAGATTGGTCCAGTAGAAATTATAAAACGGATCAATGAAAATGCTTATAAGTTGAAGCTGCCAGAGGATGTTTACACTTCTGACGTGTTTAATGTTAAACATCTTATACCTTATTATGGAGATGAACAACCCAATGGGGAAGAACTTTTAAATTCGAGGACGAATTCTTTCCAACAAGGGGAGGATGATGCAGCACTACCTGATAGGAATCGCGAGAACGAGAACGAAGCGGTTCAAAACTCCAACCTAGGTCGCTCCTCCTCCATCCCCTCAAATCGCAAACGATTCACCATAGGTCGCGTACGACCTAACTTCAATTTCACTGCCCCTGAATCGCGGAGCCTAGGTCGCCAGTCTAATGATGCCTTTAAGTGGCGCCAGCGACCTAGTGATGATAACGAGCTCCAGCGACCTAGTGATGGAAGCGAACTACGACCTAGTGATGATAACGAGCTACAGCGACCTAGTGATTGAAGCGAACTACGACCTAGTGATGATAACGAGCTCCAGCGACCTAGTGATGGAAGCGAGCTACGACCTAGTGATGGAAGCGAGCTACGAACGAGCAGCAAATTTTCTTAAGTCGTGGATGCTTGTTTGTTAAGTCGCGAAGCAGAGCCGAAGTCTGTTAGGTCGCTGATCGATATAAGTCGTACCATTTTTAGGTCGCAAAGTTCTGTTAAGTCGTAAGTCGTTGTATTCTTTCTTTAATCATTTGTATTGTATTGTATAGCGGTCGAGTTGTATGAGTTGTAAGCCTATAAATAGGCGGGTTTGTGTCACTTGTAATAGTTAGTGAATTTGAATAAAATTTCTTTTGTGTGCTCTTGTGCCACCATTAAAATTGGTAGTGAGTGTTATCTCCTATCTCCACCTTCGGATATTCGAGTGCGCTCGAATCAACGATTGTTGAAGCCGATTCACGGAATCTAGTGCGCTAGATCAACGTTCAAAGAATCGTAGATCTTCTCTCACGGCATCGTGCGCGATCAACGTGTCGAAGATAGCTAAAGTTCGGTATCTTGCGAGATCAATGGATTCAGGCATTTTGGTATCATCAATCCATCGATTCATTTACATTTTCATCGTTCCATCGCTTTGCACCGTTGGTTGCGAAGTTTTGTGAATATTCGCTGCGTCAAGCCATAAACCTCTGAAGCATCCTAAAGCAAAGATGTTCCTCACCAAACGACTGTTAGATAACTTTACCTTGAACAGTGACACGTAGAGATCCATGAATGGTATCTGGAGGCTGCAACAAAATAGCAAGGTGGGGCCTCCTCCTCTACCAACAGTTCTGAGTTCAAATCCCCGTACCCAAATCCCCCTGTCCCCCTGTACCCAACCAATCGGAAACGCCGATTTTCAACCATTTTGCAATTAAACCCCAAACAACAGGAGAGAAATGAGGTTTAATTGCAAAATGGTTGAAAATCGACGTTTCCGATTGGTTGGGTACAGGGGACATGGGGATTTTGGGGACAGGGGATTTGCTCTCGTTCCGAGTTCCACCTCTACCGTGAAACATGGTCAACTTCACTCCAAACTCTTGTACTACTTTGATAAGGTCTTCCTGAGCTTTATACAGTTACCAAGCAGCAGAAAACCTCCCAGCATCTTTGCCCGAATCCGAATAACCAATCTTGACGTTTTCCAAGGAGTTCAGATAAAAGCCACTCTTGACGTTTGTCTTCAGACCAGTCACGATATGATTTGATTCCTAAGTGTTGTGTGATTGCATTGATCACGTCTGTGTGTCTATCTTATTCTTGCCTGATGTCAAGTCGAACAAGTGATAGCCCGAAAGTTGATACTTGGCGCATGAAGTCAAGGAGACTTCCATCAGTGATAGGTCTATCACCACATGCACAGAGTGACCTGTAGCATAGCTCAAGGGGTTCCAAAAACTGCGAAAAGATAAGGGCCTGTTTGGTTTCGTTTTTAGTTTTGGGTTTTGTGTTTTCAACGTACAATACAAAATACAAGAAAATAAAGTAAATCCTTTTACAATTCTTAGCCATTACGACGATCGACAGAAAATGTAGGGGATGAATTGTTTTCCGTCCTTTCGTTATGCCTCAAAACACGAAAAATCAAATAAACTTGTTTTTTATTTTCTATGTTAATTTCATTTTTCAAAATTGCGCATTTTCCAACAATGTATAAGAAATGCGCATTTTTGTTTAGACAAAAACACAAAATTAAAAACAACAAACCAAACGGGGCCTAAATGTTTATAACGGGAATTAGATCTATAAAAACATGTTAATTTTTTTGTTTCAAATATGATAAAAATTACCTATTCAAGATCAGTATAGGTTGAATCTTCTGGAATGTCTGAATATCCATTCGAAAGTAAGTGGCGAGAGTGTTCACGTGTATTGTATAGCTTGTCTCTTACATCCACAAGGACAACACGGTATGGTTCATTTGGAGGCACTTGTTTCCAGAATTCTGCATACCACAACTAATTTTGACAAACGTTAACATTACATAAGACGTAGGACTGGAAGTTGGAGAATATGATGAAACACATAGATCTGGTCAAAGGCTTATACATTATGATAATGAATGGAAAGATGATTTTAGCATCATATGGAGTATGAATACATTTGGAATTTTTACAGTTGAATACAGTTAGTGCATATTACCAATATAATGTTTTGAATCTTTCTTCGAGGACAGATGTAGTTCCTGAGCTCTAATTCTGAGTTCGTCATTGCAACGCCACATAGACAACTGCAAACAAATCTGATGGATTAGAATATTAAGAAAAAAATATCTATTAGCAATTTGTCAAAACTTGAAATCACGTTTCATGTATTTATTTCCTCTTTTGAAGTACCTCAAATAAGATCTTCTATCTTCTGAGCATAGTACCATTTTGCCGCCATTATTCTAGCCAACAAGCACACGTCCCTAGTAACTTCTGGAGTCACTCTAGGATTTCCTATATAATACCTCAAGTGTTCCTTCTGCACCACAGCAAAAGCAGTATTTCACTTTTTAATACAGAATTTGAAGAACAAAGCATAAAAGTAGTGATTTTTGCTTAAGCGACACTTAATCATTCCTTTGACAGCAAAGTAAGCAAAGTAATGAAGAGAATAAATATTGGTTAAACAAATATAATGAATTAAAGTTACACCTAAAACCGAACATACAATTAAAATAACCTTATTTATTTGGTTATTTAATTTCTTGCAAAATATTGGCATGGACATTTTAGGAATTCAGTAAAAGAATCACTAGCGTCAGGTTGTTCCTTTATTAGTAGAGGTGGTAACATTATATTACGTACCTCAAGGTATTATGGCTCCAGCGTTATTTCAATCACCCTGTTCCCGTGAATGAAGAAACCATTTAGATAGCAAGAATTAAAGCAGTATCCTTTATCTCAATCATTTGAGAAATGGCCTAATATGAAACAAAATCTAATTAGGCAACCTTTAGTAATTCACCGTGTCGCCAAAGAAATTCACTTTGTCACCGGATAAATTTATTCCGTGGGTTCTAAATACAAAATAAGCTTAAAAAAGGCACTTAACTAATAATTATGTTTAAAGAACTAACATGAACATATAAACAGTTTAGACGAGGAAAGAATTTTCAAATATGATACTTGCCTGAAAAAAAGAGCAGAAGGTTTTCCAGGCCCCGACTTGAACTCTGGATGAAACTGAGCACCAACATAGTAGAGATGATTGGGCAATTCAATTATCTACAGTACCAATATATTTCGTGGTCAAAATCAAAATAAGCTCAAGAATATCGTGTGCATGTAAAACTAAGTAAATAACAAGACAGACCTCCATTCTTTTCTCAGATTCATCTTTACCAGTAAACTTAAGGCCAGCATCTTCGAATTTCATTATCAAATCAGGATTTACCTGCTAAAATTAGAAGTACGCGTATCAATTTACATAACTCATTTTTAAAATCCAGCTTCGACCCATCTAAGTTATCCTTTATTTTCTAGAAACATAATGCTGACAGACTACTAATGCTCAGTTCAATCCAAGAAATCTAATGGCAAATATTAATTTCTGATTTCACCTAATAGACTACTAATGCTCAGTTCAATCTGGCTCCGACTTCAGTAAATGACCATCTTTATATAAAAAACGGGAGATAAAATTAAAGACAATCCTCATATCTATGGTGGCGTCTTTCATCCATATAATCAACATTTCCATATCTGCAACAACAAAAAACATCATAGTTAAAAAAATTCTGAAACAAAAACATTACACATCAACGAGCTAGCAAATGATGAGTAATAGAAGGGGTATAAAAATAAATACAGCTTTGCCTATTTGCAGTTTGCAGTCTGAAAGTAAGTTCTCCTTGATCCAAGTTGCATTGTTCCTCCCATATGAGTTTTGGATCCCTGATTATATATATAAAATAGTTATATTTCAGAACGAAAGTACACACCCCACCTGATAAAAAACTTGTTATATTTTTAAACTACATGAATATGGAAATATTAACCTTCGCATTCGAGAGATATTTATGCAATTTAAATTTGGAAACGGAGAGCGTGGAAAGTGCTAGGATTTGAGATAATTTAATTAGTCGTTATAAAGCCTAAACAAGGCTTGGCAGCAATTTTGCATTTAAAATGCTTAACAATTAAAAGAAACGGTATAAATTATATACCTTTGGCATGAAAATGACACAAGGACTGGTAGTTTCAACGTCAAATTCAGTGCTGTTTGCATCATGCATGTTAAGAATTGAACATTCAAACTCTATAACTGCAGTTTGCACGCCAAGGAAAATCCTAAGATACGTTGTATTCATAAGCATATTTGGCTGCCAGAATTTTCCCTTGGACGCCTCGGTCCCCAAACCTGCTGGGACTAAAATACCATCAGCTCCGTGATAAGCAAAGAAAAAATACATATGAATATAATATCTGATAAAAATCAATGTATGCTGTGCAAGAAAACAAACGTTGAATCTGTCAAATGATATAAACTGTATTTAAGTGAATGAATTAAATCACCTTTCCACTGGCCATGAAGTATACCCTATCACCTTTCTTTATACATCCATCAATGACACAAAAATAAACAATGACTCCTCTATAAGGATCGTAATAGCTGCAAAATCAAGTCTAAGAGAAATCAGATCTGGTGTAATAGTAATGGAAATAAATTGATGTTATGTCTTTAACATGTAGAAAGAAATGGCATCATTACAAGTTTAGTCTAAACAAGTCTTGTAAAAAAAAGGGATCAATTGAAAGTGAAATAAAATATGCAATAAAGATTTTGAAGAAGTAATCGTTTGAAGCAGACAATTGCCAAATTACCAAAATATACCACTCATTTCTTTCCAGGTTATATCCTGTTGACAAAGGAGAATAAAAGAACTCTTATCATTTTGAATAATTTATCTGTATTTTTCTATCAGGTTCATATAAATATATGATGTGCGGATCAACCGCTATCCCAAACATATTTATGGCTGGAGACTGGATAGTCAATCGACATGGATCTTGGTCATAAGTTAGTAAAGATTGAAATCAAATTTATTTATGTACACTTTGCATTCCTTGGACTAAGCAGAAAATATATAGGAAAAAGCATGTGTGACGGGCCTTGAAGCTGCTAATAGGGTAATTGACTACGTTGGTGAAGGGGAATTTGCTAGAATATTACCAATGGATGATGGCGACCCTCATATTGAAACACTGCGAGAGGTTAACAGAACAATAAGAGAGTTCAGCTCTCAGCTTCCCTTCAGTAACTTTTTCCTAAATTAAGATGGTACATTCTTGAGAATGCCTGTGTAATCACTGTCCTAATCTACACAAACTTAAAAGAACTTTGTTTTGTATGATACACTGAAACTAAATGCTTTACTTAAAAAAAGGTTATATTTGCAGCTTACTAAACTATATTTGGAGCATTCAGCACATCTGCTCCAAAAGATGATCACTGCAAAAATACATTTACCAATTGAATTTGAATTATAGCAGTTCAAATTAAAATGGGACATTTCACCAGAAGGACAAACTTTGCAGTCCAATTAGTTTCTAGAACACACATTCAAAAAATTACTTTCAAGGCCAAAGTCAGCATAATAATTACTTTCAAGGACAAAGTCAGCAGTCCAATTACTTTCAAAGACATAATTTCATAGGTTTTTAGGCCCTAGAAACTAATTATTTTACGTTTTGTCCTTGAAAGTAATTATTTTAATTGTGTGTCCTAGAAACTAAATCCACTTGCTAAAGAGGCCCTTGTGGCTAATTTCCACAATTTTTTTTCCACAATTTTAAAAATATATACCCAGTAGATTCTAGTGTACTCGGATAATCGGTTAATATTTGAGGAGGTTAATTGATGAAGCCTTCAGTACAAAAATACACAAGCTAAAGAAAACAACACATTTTTAATACAAGAGAAGAAGAATGACAAAAGGAACTTGTGCAAAAAAGAATTATTGAAATTATATTGTCTTGCTGCTAAAAATAAATATAGTTACTCTATCCATGCCACTTCAAGTCCTACATTATCCATAAAATGGCTACAATATTCTATGGTGGAAGTCTCAAAATTTGTCCCACTAATGCTTAATCAAAATAATATACATTTTATCCAAAAATTATATGAGTGAAAATTTTCTTTTTCGTTGCCTATTAGTTATGCTTATCCATTAATCATGAAACAACCAGCAACCTTAATGACATTGAATTGGAATGTCAGGAGATTTGATGAAAGCTCATTTGTGATAGTTTCAAAATCCGATCTTGATGGTTACACTCCCAACAGTTGCAAAGCAACCACTAATAGTAGTAGCATATGGGAGCTAAGTCTTGTATATCGAGTTCAATTTGCTGGACAGCTCTTGCCAGTCTCTCTTGCTTATTGCTTGGATATCGTACATCAAATAACAATAGTATCATTGGCAATAATGATATCAAGTTCAGTTCAGTTTGGCTGAACTATTCTGTAAGCAAGTAGATTTGTACGTTGAGATGCTAGAATGTTTGGTGACAGTACTGAAATTCTAGATTTGTATGCGAAGCTTCTAAATGAAGTATTTTTTATTAAAAACCGAAGCTCTTGAAATTACTAAAGTTCATAATTTCAGTAATAAATGTTGTTTTCTTTATATGCCTCATTATGTTCAAGTTAACACCACAACTTAACAATACCATGATTGTAATTAATTACTGCTTACCGTGCTCTCTTCTACTGATTCACAAACCTCTTACTAAAGTAAAAAAAACTACTATTTTTTGGTCTTCCAGTTCGTCATCCTGTTTCATTAAATGTTCTGATTTGATTTTTCAATTTATCTTATAGGAAACCCATAGATTATGGACAGACTTTAGGAGCACTATGATTCATTGCTAAACCTAAACTTATAAGCACTTCTTTAATTTGCGTATAAGGTAAGACATGTCAGTTCACAAAGGTTGTTGTTTTAGTGAATATCAAAGTAGGACATGCTTTATATAAAAAAAATAAAATGAAGTATATCAAAGTAATACCTGAATGGAACTCCACAACGCATATTTTAAATCATCACCAATCAACCGCCAATCATCAATCGTGACTGGAACATGCTCTCGTACGAGCGAAGTAAGAAGACAGTTTTATAGAACCTTCTCCTATTGATATGTGCCAACATAACATGTGCATGTCTCATGGCCTAATGCAGCAGACGCATCTAAAAGAAATAGAGAAAAATCATGTGCAGAGGTAAGCAGCAATTCCGAGGATTATGCAAGTGAAAAATGATGTTAGTATATAAAAAATACATGCTAATTTTATTGGTGAACCTGTGCAATGCATCATAAAAGTGATACAAGCATACAATTTTCACAGTAGCTAGCATGCTTCGTCCTAAACATGTTAAATTTTGGTGATACAAGAAAATAAATGAAAAGTAATCATGTTTGTTCATTATGTAAATGAATAAATTATTAGATCGCATTTGCATGAAATGACAAGAAAATAAATGCATGCGCACGTTATGGAATAAAATATATGCAAAAGGATATGCATATTATTTGTTTCTCGGTGCTTTGGGATTATTTTCTTTCATCTTTGCTAATTAAAGGAATGAGTGAATTACTTGCTATGTTTGCATCATTTGTTACCATTGTAATTTGTCTCCATTATCTTCTTACCATATCTTGGTAATTTGATTGATGACTCACATGAATTTACATTGGTTATATATTGAGGGTAGACTTAATTGTAAATCCATCCTGGTATTCAGCCAGTGATCTCCAAATGGAGTGTCTCTTCTTGTTAACCCTAATTTAGAGCTTTGGTATGTTAACTCTTATCCTGTAATCTCTTGTAATTCTCTCAGGTGTAATAAAATCTCTCTCCTTTGGACTGGACGTACACTATCTTGATGATAGTGGAACCAATATAAATATTGAGCGTCTTTTTTCTTTATAGTTATTTGCTATTTATTTGGAGTAATAAAGTAATTGCTGTTAGATTAAGTGATGTTCAAATTTGCAAATCTAGATCATGTTTATTGTTTTTCCGCATTTGTGCAAGTTTGCACTACAAGAATTACTGTTTATAGCAAGGGTGGGGGGCAGCGGCCGCCAACGGCTTCCAACGGCATCCAACGGCAAGCTTTTTCTCGGAATTTTTTAATAACAAAAAACACATGCCGTTGGAAGCCGTTGGAATACTGCCGTTGGCGGCCATTGCTCGCCGTTGGAAATCCGCAACTTACCTGCAGCTCAATCTTCTTCTTCCTCATTCCATTACACACACAAAATAACCCAATTTTTCCCCCCTAAAAAATTTCCAACCCCATTTTATCCCCTTCTACACGTTCTAGCATCCCATCTTCGTTTGCAAGCTTCACAACCTCCAAAATCAGGTATTATTTGCTAAAACCCTAATTTTGTTAAATTTTTAATTTTAGGTTAAATTGGTAATTTTTGTGTATGTATTGTGCTATTGTTTGTGTAGTGTAGTGTATTGGACCTTAATTATTGTTATTAAACTAATTATTGCACGTTTAACTATGATTTGTTAAATTAGGTTTATTATTAAATTATTGTCAAACTTAATAATTGTTACTAACCTAAGCATGAACCTCACTTGTTATTATATTGGTGATTGAATTGTGTAAAATCGTACGTAGAAAGTGATGATATTGACCTATAAATTGTTCACTTTTGACATGTTATGATACGATATATATGTAATACATTTTGTGCATAACTGGATGTGATTTGTGATGCGATTATATGTATAACATTGTTTGTTTATTTTATACGTTGCGCACACACACTGGATTTTTTTTTGTTTTAGGAAAAAATCATTATATATGCGTTGATTCAACATATTGTTTCATAAAATTTAAACTTTTGTATCGCTAATTTTAAAATTTAAACCCTTAGAGTGTTTTTGGCCCCGTCTGATAAGTATTGTATATGATCGTTGTGTGAATATTCATTTTTTTAACAGAACGGACATATATATTCATCGTATACAGTATTTGTTGGATTTGTTCCTGTATTGGACAAGTTACAAAAGCAATAACGTAATTAAATCTCGTAAATCATTTCAGTTTAAACGGTTCGCAAAATTTCGGCAGCGCTTCCCTTTATGTTCCCTGTGTACACGCAATTGTGTACTGTTCAGGGAACTAAAGCGAAGTGCTGTCGAAATTTTGTTGAATCGTTTAAATTGAAATGATTTATGCGATTTAATTACGTTATTGTATTTGTAATGGGAGGTAGGATGACCCATCAACAAAGTGTCAATGATCAATTAATATCAAATTCGCTAATAAAATTGTTTAAATGGAATATAATGTTCATTTCAAAATAAGCTTTAAGTATTATTTTAACAGATATAACAAAAACAAGAAGAATGTTTATAAAATTGTTTTAATAAAAAATGTCAATGCAAATTTATATCGTACTTTTTAATTATATACGTAGGTAAATGGACAATTATTTTACTGATCGGAGCTGGATGTACAAAAAGCGAAGGGTCGATACCAACAAGTGAACATTTTAATAATGGTGTTAGCGTATTTATGGATTTTGCTTTACGTAATAACGGAAACTACAAAGAAATCCGTTGTCCATGTAGTAAATGCAAACTGTTAAAGCATTTGATACCACAAATGGTTAGAGTTCATTTGCGTCAGTACGGTTTTGTGTCGAACTATTTGATTTGGGATCGTCATGGGGAATAGTTAGCATCTAATCCCGTACAAGATGAGGAGGTGGTGAGTAATGAAATTGGTACGACAAATCTTGTAGAACATATGGTTGAAGATGCTGCACGTTCAATGTTTCCTGTTCCTCAATTAACTGATGACGATGGTAATGCTGAAGAAGAACCAAATATTGGGGCAAAAAAAAATATGATTTGTTAGATGCCGCGAAAAAACCCCTTTGGGAAGGCTGCACAAGCGGAACCCAATTATCAGTAACTGCTGAATACATTGCGATGAAATCCAAATACAACCTCACAGAATCTGGATTTACGGCTGTTGTACAAGCTGCGAAACGACATATGCCTCCTAATAATCTAATGTGCGAAAATCATTACGAAGTAAAAAAACTGATGTCGGCTTTCGGTTTACCGTATCAAAAAATAGATACATGTCTAAAGGGTTGCATGTTGTTTTGGAAAGAAGATATCAACCTTAGAAATTGTAAAATATGTAATCATGAAAGATACAAACCAAGAAAGAAAAAGGGAAAGGAAGTCCCGTATAAGCGTATGCATTATTTATCAATTACTCCTAGACTTCAAAGGTTATATGCATCTTCTGTAACTGCGCAACATATGAGATGGCACAGTGTGAGAACACAGGAAGAAGGTACGTTAACACATCCAGCTGATGTGGAAGCATGAAAGCATTTTGACCAGAAATATCCTGATTTTACGTCCGAAATTCATAATGTTAGACTTGGTTTATGTACGAATGGATTTTCCCCATTCTCTCAATTTGGTTCGAAATATTCGTCATGGCCTATAATTGTCACACCTTATAATTTACCTTCTTGGATGTGTATGAAAACTCCATATATGTTTCTTACAGTTGTCGTCCCTGGTCCCGATGATCCAACACAAGGAATCGATGTTTATTTACAACCATTGATTGATGAATTAAAAAAATTGTGGTACGAGGGAGTAGAGACATGATATTTTCCAAAAAAAAGAACTTTCGCATGTATGCTTCTTTATTGTGGACAATCAGCGATTTTCCTGCATATGCAATGCTTTCAGGTTGGAGTACGGCCGGTCGTCTGGCTTGTCCTTATTGCATGGAAGAAACACGAGCAATTTTTTTACCTCATGGAAAGAAAGTTTCGTGGTTTGACTGTCATCGATGTTTTCTTCATATTAATCATCCTTTTCGAAGAGATAAAAAAAACTTTACAGCTAATAGACATGAAACTTTGAGACCACCTACGGTTTGGTCAAGCGAAGAAATTTATGAACTTGTAAAGGATTATCCAAAGATAAATTGAAATTCAAAGTAAATCATCGATTCATAACTGGTGCAAACAGAGCATATTTTGGGAATTGCCTTATTGGAAAAATTTCTTGATTCGTCATAATATTGACGTGATGCATAATGAGAAAAACGTGTTTGATAATCTGTTTAATACAATTTTGAATGTTAAAGGGAAGATGAAAGATGATTTGAAATCAAGACGTGATATCGAAGTAATATGTAATCGTCCCGAGCTTCATATAAAACCAAATGATACAAAAAAGCCAAAAGCTTGCTATGAGCTAGACAATAATCAAGTTAAATTACTTTTAAAATTGGTGGAAGGATTAAGATTCCCAGATGGCATGTCTTCTAATCTTCGTAGATGTGTTGACTATAAGAACAATAAACTTAGCGGGATGAAAAGTCATGATTGTCATGTTATGATGGAAAATTTGTTACCCGTCGCTTTTAAAGAACTGTTGCCCGTAAAAGTTTGGACTGTTGTAACAGAACTTAGTCTGTTTTATAAAGAGATTTGTTCAACTACATTAAAAGTTGATCGTCTACGTAAACTTGAGGAAGAAATCCCGATATTGCTTTGTAAACTGGAAAAAATATTTCCTCCAGGTTTTTTCAATGTTATGGAGCATTTACCTATTCATCTTCCATTTGAAGCACGTCTTCAAGGGCCTGTGCAATATGGATGGATGTATCCATTTGAAAGGTATATTAATATTTAGTTTATTACATATTGGTTTAATTAAATGTATAAAAAATTAATTTAAAATAATTTTTGCTAGGTATTTAAATCATCTAAAGAAAAAAGTGAGACAAAAAGCTCGAGTTGAAGGTTCGATTTGCAAATCGTACATCGAAGAAGAAGCTTCGTTTTTTTTCTATCACTATTTCAGCGACCATGTGAACATATCATTTGAAAGTGCTACGCGTAATGATGAAGGCATTGATGAAGATGATTGTCAAGCGACTTTATCTATTTTTAAAAAAACTGGTCGGCCTGCTGGTAAATGTGTGAAAGTATGGTTGGATGATAGAGATTATCAAGTAGCACACACGTACATTCTTCTCAACTGTGCCGAAGTTGCACCATTTATTAGGTAATATATATACACATACATCTACACATGCATATCATCTACACATATGTATACACAAATATGCACACATGTATTTTAATCATAATGCAACATTTGTCCTATAATTGCAGTATTTACGAATCACAACATCCAAACGACGATATCGGTAAAGAATTTGCTGCTTGGTTTTCTAACTACGTTTTTGATACAACAAATTATGTTGTAGATGAAGGATTGAAACATTTAGCTATGGGACTAAAAAGGATAGTCAAGACATATCCAATATTCTTTGTCAACGGATATAAATTTAATACCAAAGAATACGGTGCCGAAAAATCAACTAACAATACTGGTGTATTTGTCAAAGGTAGTGATGATCCAAATGATCACATAAATGACTTTTATGGCGTGCTGACCCAGATTTTGCAGTTGACATATTTCACCCGACCCGCAGAAGAAGTATTTTTGTTTAAATGCAACTGGTTCAGCAACGTTCCAGGTTCTGGAATAAACGTGGATCCAAAATATAATCTTATAGAAATAAAACATACTTCGAGGTATTATAAGTACGATCCTTTTGTACTTGCCAAACAAGCTCTTCAAGTTTATTATGCTCCTTACCCATCTTTAAGAAGAGATAAAATAGATTGGTCGGCTGTTTTTAAAACCAAACCAAGGTTTACATTTGATGGACGGAATATTCCTAAACAACAAGCTTACCAAGCAAATATCGAGGAAAATAGAGGAATAATAGTAATCGACGATCAAATAGATTTTGGATCTCTAAACGATGAATCAAATGCATTAATTGAAGCATTTGAGAGTATAGAGGAACAAAATATAGATTGCGAAGAAGAGTCTGAATCCGAAAGCGATGAGGATTGATCACTAATCAATATTTTGAGAAGGTAATTTTTTTTCATTTTTCTGTTTCCAAAGTAATTTTATATGATATGTATCACATAGTCTCTTTTATGTTACGCCATAATGTATGTTACGCCATGTTCATTATTCTGACACCATTTGCATACTAAATTAATCAATGTTACTCTTGCTTTTCTTTATACTATGATTTCATATAGGTATGTCGGGACGCAGACGTTCACACTCCGGATCTTCCAGCTCACAGAGAGGTGATGATGCTGGTCCTTCACAGCCGGGTGTTCGGCCTACGGTATGGCTGAAACCCAAAGCCGATGGCAGGTAAGTATAAAGTTTCAAAATTAAATTTTATTCCATACAATCTTTTATCAAATATATATAGTAGTAACGGAATATTAAATGTTTTTTTCCTGTTTTACACAGTGGTGGGTTTACGTTGGAGCCTTCCAACATAGTGCTCATGATCTCGCGACGGGCGTATATGGCTCGTATGACCTCGTGTTGGCCGAGGTGGACTGCGATACCAGAGGGGGTGCGGGAGGCTATCTGGCAGGACTTTTTGGTATGTGTGGTATATCAATTATTGCATTATGTAGTCATGTACATTATGTCAATTCATATTTGCACTATTTGTAGAAACTGTATAACTCATATTTTTTCAAACGTGCAGGGGGAAGTGGACTTGGCCGATTCTGATGTTTCTGTTGTCCGGCGCCATTGGAGCAGCAAAATTGCAAAAAACTATCGCGAAACAATAAACAACATCAAAACATCAGGAAAGAGGCCTCATTGGATGAGTGAAGCTGTCTTTGATGAGTTTGCCATCTGGTGGAGCAACGAGGATTTTGTGGCAAATCTATCATATATTTAATTAAAATTGTTTGAGGCAAATAATATATAAAAAATTAAAACTGTCAAAACAATTTTTGTTTTCAATTTAAATTTGCAGAGGCAGTCCGAGAGGAATTCTGCAAACAGAAGAAGGAACCCCGTTACACATCGCGGTGGTTCCAAGTCTTTCCAGCATCACCGGGAAGATTTGGTATAATTATTAAATAAGATAAATAGTTAATTATTTTAAGTTTTAATTTGTTAAAATATAAATAATGTATATTTATATGTGCATATTTCAGGAGAGACAACACGGGGGAGGAGGAGCTGTTAGTTATTGGGATGTGTTTACCCATACACATACCTTGACTCAGGTCGATGATTCCGTCGCAATTTCTTACTCTTGGGACCACGATGACAAAGCGCGTGCTACCTATGTAAGTATAACATAAGTAACTAAAACTTACAAGTTAATTGAAATAACGTTAACTAAATTCAATTATATTTTGCATGACAGCAAAAGTTCCAGGAAGCGTGGACAGCCTTACTTGAGGATATGGGACGAGCTCACTTGACCCCCGATGAGGAGGACGCCATTTTTGAGTCTATCATGGATCCAGTGACCCGCGGCAGACGCTACGGATATGGAAGCTAATTGGTAATTTTAAGTTAAATTTTAAGTTAGTAAATATCCTTATACTAGTGTATTCCATTCATATTTTGAACTATCCTTATACCCGCGGCAGACGCTTCCATATCCGTAGTTTGTTTTATGAATTTATTAGTGAATATATATAGGTTAGTTAATTTGCAATTATTTCAATACTATTTTTTTTAGTGTAGTTGATAATTTAAATTTGTTTACAGGCTCAGACAGCCCAAAGAGAATATCAAAAGGCTAAAGATAAGGAAGAGATTGCGCAGCTATGAGCCGAGCTTGCCGAGATGCGGGAACGCAATTTGCTGCATGAAGCAAGGACGGAGGAGATGAACCGGCGTATGGCGGAGTTCATCGCACAGTATGGACAGCCTCCTTCATCTGGTGGTTCTGGTGCGGAGTGATTTAGGTATGGTTTGTTATTGGCATGTATATTTTGGAGTTGGTGAGAATTTGATACATTCTGATGGTTTCTGTGTATATTTGGATTTGATACATTATGATGGTTTGGTTGTGGATGTTGGTTTGGATTTTTTGATGTTGGTTATGTTTGGATATTGGTTTATGTTGAAATATATGCATGATTTGGTTATATCTATATGTTTGGATATGTTTTGATATAGTTGTTATATATATATATGCTCGAAATGGAGCTGTTCTGATATAATTGTGGTTGTGTGTGGCTAGAAGCAAGCACTGCTGGTTTTATATAAAAAAATATACCCAGATTTCCAACGGCTTCCAACGGCGACCAACGGCACACTGGTCATTTACCTCCAACGGCAAATTCCAACGTATTCCAACAGATTTCCAACGGTAGTTTGGTCAACAGGATTTGCCACGTTGGCAAACTTGCCGTTGGAAGCCGTTGGTATAACCCCGTTGGTGTCGTTGGAGGCCGTTGGAAGCCGTTGAAATGTATACCAACGGAATTTTCAACGGCCTCCAACGGCTTGCCGCCGTTGGAATGAGCCGTTTCTCTTGTAGTGTTTTGCACAATAGATTGGTATCAGAGCAAGGCGATTTGTTTAAATTTGTGCATCAATGGATTTTAGAAAGAGCGGTAGATCCGGTGGTAATTATGCTATTACTCATTTGAACGAGAAAAAAATATTTTGTGCAATATTGAAGTTAAAGATGGAGGAGATTATGTTGAGGGAGAGGAGCGTTCCAGTCTTGGAAAATTGGTGATAAGGAGTTTACTGTGTTGAATGGACATCTGGATTTAGGAACCTGCATCTGCTTCATGGCTCAATGTTGATGTGAGAGTCTTATGTATTTCCATGGAAAATTTGTTGTTTGGCAAATAAGGTATGTGGGAGAAGAGAGATTTGTCTTGCATACAGAGATTTTGATTAGTTTTGTTATGTCCATTGACTTTTGTTTTTTGGCTCTGTATTTTATTGGTGATTGAGAGGATTTTTTGGCCTTAGTGGCTTTGAGATTATTTTGGTATCTACCTTCATTTGATTTTGGATATTTGCAACATTTTGTTAGCGGACGGGGACATGATCTGAGCTCGTTAGCAAGGTGTGATGGGGGGTGGCCTTGTTGGAACCCATTGGGTAAATTTCATTTTGGTTTCTATCTCGTTAAGAGATTTTGGTTGAAGGTGGAGTTCATTTTTAAGAGTTTTATGTTAAGAAGAGAACTTGAGTCGAGGTGGGGTGTTGGAGATATGTGATTTTACATCAAGGTGGAGTGTTAAATTTTGGTGATACAAAATCACAAATAGAAGAAAACAAATATGCAAGAAGGAAAGTAATCACGTTTGTTCATTATGGAAATGAATAAATTATTAGATCGCATTTGCATGAGATGACAAGAAAATAAATGCATGCGCAAGTTATGAGATAAAATATATGCAAAAGGATATGCATATTATTTGTTTTTCAGTAATCACATTGCTTTTGGATTATTTTCTTCCATCTTTGCTAATTAAAGGAATGAGTGAATTACTTGCTATGTTTGCATCATTTGTTACCATTGTAATTTGTCTCCATTATCTTCTTACCATATCTTGGTAATTTGATTGATGACTCACATGAATTTACATTGGTTATATATTGAGGATAGACTTAATTGTAAATCCATCGTGGTATTCAGCCAGTGATTCCCAAATTGAGTGTCTCTTCTTATTAACCCTAATTTAGAACTTTGGTATGTTAACTCTTATCCTGTAATCTCTTGAAATTCTCTCTGGTGTAATAAAATCTCTCTCCTTTGAACTGGACGTACACTATCTCGATGATAGTGGAACCAGTATAAATATTGTGCGTCTTTTTTTCTTTATAGTTATTTGCTATTTATTTGGAGTAATAGAGTAATTGCTGCTAGATTAAGTGATGTTCAAATTGGAAAATCTAGATCATGTTTATTGTTTTTCCGCATTTGTGCAATTTTTGCACAACAAAACATTTATTCACTAGACAAATGCAGTAATGATTATTCAGGCAGTTCACAAATCAACAAATAAGAAACAAGGAACATATAATACATGCTAATTTTATTGGTGAACCTGTGCAATGCATTATAAAAATAAGTTAAACTTGATTCAATGAAACAAAATGAGATATGTCTACAAACACAATAAATGATTTTTTATTCTCCGGTATCCAAACGATATTTATACATAGTATAATTGTGTAGGAAGCTAGAAATAGATTGTAAAAATTGAAAATTCAGCTATTGATTAAACTATGTTCAGTTTAATCCGTGCCAAAAGTGTATACAATTAGCTGTAAACTGCAACTACTCCTACTGTGCTATTTCTATTTGAATGAGGGATATCCATAACAAATTAGCATTAAAAATGGTTAACTGGGAAAAACAAAGTTTGAAAGCTATGAAATTATCCTTACGGTATACTAAAATTGCAAGAATTGCTCTCTTCTACCAATATTTCCTTCCCAAAATAAAACCAAACATGACCTATTGTTTTGTAATACTATAAATTCAAAGAAACCAGTAAACTATTATAAACTGTCAACGAAATTAAATGGTATATTTGATCATATATGCATCACCGTAAAGAATCATAAATAGCGAAATATTCTCCTTTTATTACTTACGAGTTAAAATCCAAATTAATCTTTCATCCATATGTTTTTATGTTCACACGCCATATGGAAGAATAATCCTTTGCCTAAATGATCGTACAATACCTATTTTAATTTTGTCAGAAAAACATAGTACATATTTTGCTCCAATGTAAAATTAATATAAAATAAATAAAACTATTGCATACATTACACACATCTAAAATGTATAAATCCCAGAAACACTCGTCATAACTGTTGCACTAAATTAAAATTTTAAAAATACATGGAAGTATTAACATAGTAAAAAACAAATTAATTAGTTGCTTGGTCATCTTTTTTTCATGAAAGACAACTTATAATCACATGTGGTTGTTTTAAATGCAAGTTATTACCTTTTTTTATCTTCTTCATTTTTACTTGAGAATATTCAATATCGGCCTTTGAATACAAACTGAAACAGATATATATTCATAAAAATTTACAGCATTAAAAATGGTTAAGTTGAAATAAAAGAAATTTGCATGAAGCTGTTGTTAGAGTAAACTAAATTTGTAGAAATCGCTCTCTTCACTACAACAAAAATACCCTGTTACAACGTCCTTTTTACAACGGGCATACTCTGCCCGTTGTAATAGACGGCTATTACAACGGTCGTTTTAGGACCGTTGTAATAGATGCTCTGTCCAACGCCCTTCTTCCAACTTGCATTATTTGCCCGTTGTAATAGAGAGATATTACAACGGTCAACTTCTGCCCGTTGTAATGGAAGTATATTTGACAACATTCAGCAATTGCCCGTTATAATAGATCGACTACGAAACTTCTCTCCCCAGTTATCACGTGGTTTATCACTACGAAATTAGATCTCGAGCCACCCCTACTAAAATTTCTCGATCCACATGATTTCAAAAAAAAACCCTTCAGATCTTTGAATTTCGGTTCCCCAATCCAGATCGCAACTTCCAAATTTCTACCCTCGAGCAACGCATCCAGCCTTCTCAAATTTCTGTCACCAAGTCCACTCAAATCTCCATCTCTATCTCGTTGCGTAGACCCAACCCGATTGCAAAAGTCTCTAAGATCTGAGGGAGTTGTACATGCGAGATCGGAGTGAGGGAATTATATGCGCGAGCTTCTCATTGGATTCAACATGGTGGTGATCGTACCTTAACCTATGACATAAAATCGCAACTCCTCAGTTCCAAAAGGTATTTTCTGTTGTTTTATTTATTTATTTTTTATATGCATTTAGGAATATGTCGTACTAGAGTTTGACAAAAGTTGCTTTCACTTTGAGCAAATCTGTGGTGATATTATTATTCAATAGTTGTCGAATTTGATTCATTGGAGATACTAAAGATAAAACCACGTACTGTTTTGTTTTTTGTAGTTATTGTTACTCAATACTGTGCAAATTATAGATTGTTGACTACTTTACAATAGTAGTTGATCATGTGGTAAATCTTTTCTTCACCTGTGTTGTAAAACTGTCTTGTTCTATTTGCATTCCATCTCGTTTATTTAGTCAAGATAAAAATATTATATTATTGTTCACATATTGTTGCCATGTCATTATGCTAGTATGAAATGTCTCCTAGCATTCCTTCCTGTAATGTTTGTGACCTTCGTCACTCATATAGGTGCATGTATTTGTTCAACACTTTTTAGTTTTGACTCAGAGATAGATTTTTTTTCTAGTTTCAAAGGGTAGCAACATAGAGTTTTCAAGATTCAAAGGGTAGCAACTTCAATTATCAAGAATTGAAAAATGTAATAGATTTACTGGACTATGTATTCAAATTGTTTGTTGATACAAAGTTTGTGGTTCAGAGATGTTCTTTATTATTATTGTTTTATTATATACATTTTGATGATTGTCCAGAAGAGGTGATTTTCTTCTTCTTTTCATATTAGCTTATAATTAATTCGCTGATACATTAAGTAATTTCTAAATATTTATTTGTGTTCATTTCAGGCATCAATGCTCCTACTTCGCAGTCCTTGTTCAATTACTTTTTATTGGCCGTGATTTATGGTGGCCTTTTGATCTATAGGAAAAAGCCTCTGCAGGTGAATTCTTGTTTATATATACTAATATACTATCTGTTTTAGATATATAATTCACTATTTATAAACAGTAATAGTTTATCAATAATAATTAATTAAAATTGTCAAATTAAAGACGATTGTAAAGCCATTAAGCACATTGCACATGACATGGATGTTAGTTTAATATGAAGTAAGATGACATGTTGAGTTTGAAATGTTGTCTTTTCTCCATCCAGCTATTAAGAAGGTAACCATCCAAAAAGTCTATAAATAATAGTGAATAAACTTTGATCAACTTCTTCCTCGAAACAAAAGTCTAGTTCAGCCAAAATGATACCTGTTCATGGCCTGCTTTAGCGTAGCTTAATTATAAAAAATAGACAAGTGCTATCATATGAAAACAATACTCCATCCTTATGTTTGATATAATCCAAAACATGTGGAATCAATTCTAATATACAAGATTATTCCACAGAATCTGATGGAAACCTTGTTTTCTTAGCGGAAAATATCTGGTATTGGATAACATATTGTAGCTTATGTTATTAAACAAAGGCACGGGGTAGCGAGTTGTTTTGTGATCTTGAGAATATGGGTCCAGTTTTCAGCAATTTATTGTATATTTTCAAGAATAAATGGATTTGATATAATTTTAAACTACTCACAGTTCATTGGGCTCTGTCTCTACAGACTTCTGTAGTTTGGTTGGCACTGTCTGAAGTTGAGCTGAAACCTGAAAATAAAATATTTACTGTTGATAATGAAATAGTCATACATTTACAACTATATGCAAGATTCGATTAGTAGCAGAAATGTCAGTACATTGAACAAACAAATCAGTGGTAGCTCTAAATTTTGCTTACGTTTTTGCCTCTTCCTATACAGCTTCTTGGATAGGGCAGCGATTATAGATAGCCCACCAGAGCAAAAAACAAAATGGGAACTATCTACGCTAACAGACGTAGAAGAAGTAAAGATGGTAATACACATGCTTCCTATCTGGGCAACAACTATACTATTTTGGACCGTATATGCTCAAATGACAACATTTTCCGTATCACAAGCAACAAAAATGAACCGAAACATAGGATCATTTCAAATACCTTCGGGTTCACTAACAGTCTTTTTTGTTGGTTCTATCCTTGCAATGGTTCCATTTTATGATTGTATTGTGGCCCCAATATGCCGTCGCCTTACAGGACATCCTCAAGGACTTAGTCCTCTTCAACGAATTGTAGTTGGCCTTGTGCTTTCTATACTCGCTATGGTTGCAGCTGCTTTAATTGAGCACCGACGCCTTCATGAGGTACTATCATAAACAACTATAGACAATGATTTTTCTTATTGCATAACAACTTTATAAGGAAAAAATGATCAAAATGATTAAATCGAATGATCAAAATATGTATTTTTCCCCCTCCCGTCAAAGTATCATGCAGATAATGGATAGAAGTTCACGCATTTGAATAACATTATCTATACAATTTAACACGTACACTCAAATGCACCGCTGATGAGCGTATTCTGGTTAGTTCCACAGTTTTTTCTAGTAGGTTCCGCAGTTTTATACAATTTGATAAAAAGTGGATCCGAGCCAGGAAGGCAACGTCGGCGATGAAGAAGTGGTTTTTCTTTTTCTTTTTTTGAATCTTGTTATGAGGTATATAAATTTTCACTGCCAGGTATACAGTATTGCATAGATTTTTTGTATGTACAAATTTGTATGTTTATAGTTTGACTGTAGTTCATGAGTAATGTTTTAAAGTATTAGATTGACTGCAGTTCATTGAGAACTTAAATTTTGAATTATTAATGCCAAATCATCATGCTTTCCTACAGGCACTGGTGTTTGATTGTTTTCTTAATCAATCGTGGAATGATTGTACTTGGATATTGGGAGTTTAATTCTGCATTGCATAGCTAATACAATGCAAATATAGTAAGAAAAGGACATTAATGTATTTCGCTGATGTGCTTGCATTAACAATGAAATGATTCAGTATTTCACTTGTATATTTGAGGAGTATAAACGTAGTAATGGTGGCAAAATAGTTAGAATCTTATGAAGTTTAATATCTTTTTCCATCTGATTTAGATTTTTATTTACAGGCAACAGTGGCTTGGAGTGGTGCTAACGTGGTGGTCCATGATAAACTGATTACAAAGTTGAAAAAGCTTCGTAAGTGGCATTCTTTGTACTTGTACTAGTAATTTTATTCTGTCATAGGAGGATATATGCTTTATGCAATTAGTAATGTTGGTGAGGTATGCAATTTTATTCTTATAGTTGTCACCAAACACATTTTCCCATTAGTGCAAAAAACCGAATGGATTGAAATTATTAGCTCTTGTTTCCTAACTACAACCATATTTATTTCAGGAATTCCTTGTGAAGAAAGGGGACAGAGTCGAGCTGATGGCGATGCTAGGCCTTTTTGGAGCATTTGTCAGTGCCGTTCAAATGTATCCTTATTCTTGATTCGTACATAAATATGCTAAGTCAAATAGGTAAGTTATTCGTTCTTTGTATGCAGACCCCTCAAGATTCAGGCTTACACACCAAACTTCTTTTGTAAGGCGACACATAGGACTTTCTAGCACTCCCGGCATTAGATGGATTGTAAGAAATATTAGTCCCTCAACTTATAAACGTGTAAAACTATGTAAAACTATGCTCAAATATTGTGCATTTTCTTCATTTTTTATTTGCTCTAAGATACATGTTTTATTTGCTCAAATATTGTACATGTTTTATAAACATGTAAAACTATGCTTTTAGTCTTTTCGTATGTAATTTTAATTATTTTACGACAATATTTAGTATTAGTATGGATGTATTGCATGGAGGCCGCTGTAATTTTTTTAAAACTTTGCATTTATTTTGCAACGGTCAGAAACCGTTGCAATATCATGTATTACAACGGGCATTGCCCGTTGCGAAATACCTATTACAACGGGCATTGCCCGTTGTAAAATATGGTCGACCTATTACAACGTGGCCTAATACAACGGGCGCATGTCCGTTGCGAAATCCATATTACAACGGGCATTGCCCGTTGTAAAATGGCTGTTTTGTTGTAGTGCTTCTTCCATTATCCACATCGCTAAAAGAAGTTAAACATCACCTATTGATTCTATAAATTCAACAAAATAATTAGTTATTAGAAGTTAAACTATGAATTAAATATTGAAGGCTGGTAATAAAAATGAATAATCTCTGGCCTTTTATGCATCATCTAAAAGAAATAAAAGTACAATTTCTCCTTTATTGTTTCAGTGTTTAAATCATTAATAAAACTCCTATTCATTTCTTGTAATATTCACAAACTATGTTGAACAATAATCTAGTTCCTTGCTGATTATATAATATCACTTTTGTTGGTAGAAAAAACAGAGTAAGTATTTCGCTTTAGATAAGCAATTTTTAAGCAAATTATTGCACAAATTAACATGATTCACATATCCTTTCCCAAATAAAAAAGTATATGCTATGTCTTCAAATATACATATGTAATATAACGAAAACCGCAAAATCACTCACTGTAATGTTATGCTTAATGAATAAAACTTCCAAAAACATATTGAAGTCAATAGCATATCAAATTAAAATAAATACTTACATTGATTGTCCTTTAATTTTCATGGAAGGCAACTATAATGGTATGTATTGATTTATTTCATTACTTCCTCTTTATCCTATTTACTGTTTTTCTATTTGAAAGATATAATGTAAGCTTGTTCCAAACAACTTATAAATATATAATAATACCTCTCACAGCGGTTCGAATCGGTGAAGCGCGGATGATGGCTGCGTTTAGGGAATGGGATCCACTATGTGAGTGAGAGATTCAGGTTAGGGTTACATGGATGGTGGCATCGATCGACTGTTGATGACGGATGGTGGCACCGATCGACTGTTGACGAAGGCTGTTAGGGTTACGCGAATGGGATTTCGTGGAGTTTTGGTTTCCTGGAGACGATGAAGTGAATGGAAGATTGTTTTATGGAGAAACTGACAAAGGCAGTACATGCTTTTTTCAGCACAAAAATTTCATTTCCCGCCTTTTTACTACATAGCGTTAAGTACACCATGTTTACGTGTCCATAGCGTTCCAAACCCTAGACTACATAGCGGTTAAAGGGGATTGGCGGAAATGCTATATGTTGATGCTATCAAAAGTACATATTTTTACAGTATCCATATCATAATGAGAAACTAATGCCAAGAGAATACGAATAGAAGTATGTCTAGCCACTGGAGCAAAGATATCATGATACTCTACCCCTTCTTCTGAATATACCCATTTGCGACTAATCTTGCCTTGTATCTAAGATCACCACTTTCACCGTCTTTCACTCTATAGATCCACTTGCATCCAATAGCTCTCTTGTCGGTGGGAAGAGGCCCAAATTCCAAGTATGATTTCTCTGTAATGATTCAATCTCTTCTTCCATAGCAACTAACCAACTGGAACTATTAACTGATGCGATAGCTTCTCTATAATCACAGGGCTCATCATGGACAACATTCAAAGCATATGTTGCCATATCATCGAAGTTAATGTTTTCGATGCTCAATCCAACAAACTCATCAAGCCACTTAGGCTTTCTTCTTTGTCTAACAGGCCTAGATTTTGAATGAGCTTCACCTTAAGTCTGATCCTCTGTACCAACATCGGTATTATCCTTATCAACCACGGTGTCATCAGAAACACCATCTGAATGTCTATGGAAAGAATCAACAGATGACTTGCTTTGTGTTTGGTATTCTTCACATGTCCTCTCATTGTCATCTGATGAGGAAGGCTCCACCTTCAACATAGCCTTCATCAAAAGTTACATGCCTTCTCATAACGATCTTCTTGCTAATAGGACATCACAGCTTATATCCCTTCACTCCTCTCCTATAACCTAGAAAGGTATACTTGCGAGCTCTAGGTTCCAACTTCCCTATACTCTCATGCATATAAGCTGGGAAACCAAACACTCTGAGAAATGAATAGCTAACAGGCTCTCCTTTCCATACTTTTTCAAGGATCTTCGTATCTTTGACAATAGAAGGTGTGCGGTTGATGAGGAAAGCCGCCATAGATAAAGTTTCAGCCTAAAATCCCTTCTTTAATTTAGCAGTTAGTCTGAGGCATCCTGTTCTCTCCAATAATGTCTGATTCATCCTTTTTGCAACTCCATTAGACTAGGGGTCGCCTGATGTAGTGTAATGCCTCTTAATGCCTTTAGACCCAATAATCGATGAATTCCTATGATACAAATTCACTGCTATTATCTGAATGGAGAACTTTCAATTTCTTCCCTGACTGCTTCTCAACCATAGATTTTCACTTTCGAAACCTAGCAAAGGTTTCACTCTTTAACTGAAGAAAGTATACACATACTTTACGAGAGAAATCATCTATAAATGAAACGAAATACCTGACTCCACCTAAAGACTGACAAGGGAAGGGACCCCAAACATCTGTATGAACATACTCCAGGACAACTTTTGCTTTATGCTCTTCTGTACCAAAAGAAATCTTTGTCTACTTTCCAAGAACACACTCTTCACAAAAACAAAGATTTGAATGATGAACTCCATCAATCAATCCTCGTTTTCTCGACTCATCCATGTCGCACTCACCGATGTGACCCATTCATAAGTACCATAATTTGGAAGAATCTGAATCAACTGATGTAACAGAAGCTGATTCACTAACTACAGTAGTGCCCTTTAATATATAAAGATTTCTTGCCCTCACATCTCTCATAATAACCATGGAACCCTTCGATATCTTCATTTTCTTTCTTTCCACTACAATCTTCAAATCAAGTCTACTCAATGCCCCAATAGAAATCAAGCACCTCCTCAAATCAGGTACATGTCTAACATCAGTAATCGTACAAATAACACCGTCAAACATCTTAATCATCACACTACCAACACCAACAATACGACAAGAAGCATCATTACCCATAAGAACTTCTCCTCCATCAATTTCATGATAAGTGGAAAAACAGTTCCTATCAGATGTCATGTGATATGATGCGCCAGAATCAATCAGCCATAAGTTGCTCTTCCCAAAAGAGTCAGAAGCTGTAAACACATCGGTGTCACTCTCTGTATCTAATTTCTCTACTGTAGAAGTTGAGGCTTGCTTTGGATCTTTTCTTCTACCGTCAAGCTTGGGACATTGTGCTATGAAGTGCCCTGGCTTCTTACAATAATGACAAGTCAACTTCTCAGGCGCCCTAGACTGGGACCGCGAAGAATTCCGTCCTCCACCTTTCTTTGACCTGCTTTGGCCTCTACCTCTCTGAACAGATAAGCCTTCAGGTATCACTATCCAAGCTAGTGCTCGCCAATCTACCTCTTAATATTTCATTATAAAGACCAGCCTTTACATCAGACAGACTAATTTTACTGCGGCCATAAATCATGGAATTAACAAAAGCAGTATACTCCTTAGGCAAGGAACATAAGATGATCACAGTTTGAGCCTCATTAGTAATATCAACTTCCACTGCCTTGTGGTTCATAATCAAAGTGGTCAAAGCATCTACATGCTCCATGAGATCGACTCCAGGCTTCATCTTGAACGAATAGAGTTGTTGCTGAAGAATAATCCGATTAGTGACAGACTTGTCTTGATATGCGTCCGATAATACATCCCATAGTCCCTTCACCGTCTTCTTCTAAGAGAATTCTCTAAGAATTTCATCTGAAAGATTCAACTGAATTGTTGTGAGAGCTTCATCTTCCATCTCTTCCAAATCAGCTGCATCAATATCTTTCAATTTCTCAAGCGCAGACACAACCTTATAAGTCTTCTCCTTCTTTAATACGGCCTCCATCTTCATCTTCCAAGTACAAAAATCTCTCTTTCCGTCAAAACGTGTTACTCCATAATTGACACCAGATCTACCAACAGACTTATTAGAAGTAGCCATTAATATCCAAACAGAAACAATAACACTAGCTCTAATACCAAACTGTAGTGAAATTTATTTTAATTTGAGCAAAAGCGAATTATTTGATCAAGATCTAGTATTGTCTATTTAGATATCAATGCAACTTAAAAATCAATTAAGCAATCTCACAGACACAATAGCAGAAATAAGAGACACATAAGATTTAACGTGGTTCGGATATGAATATCCTACGTCCACGGAGACCTAATAACTTCTTTATTCAACAAGTACAAGAGATTACAAGCCACTCAAGATTAGAGAGTTAAAACATATGTGGAGATTCTCCCTAATCTATCACACAATTGAAGAGTTACAAAACAGAGCACAAAAATTGTCAAAGTTTTTTATCTCTAAATTGTCCACCATTAAAGTGTAGAAGCTCCGGTATTTATAGAATGAGAAAGTGAGCAGTGCAGCTGCAACATATCAACTCTAAGATCTGGTTCAGCAAAGATTGGTTCGGCAATCATCTGGTTCAGCAAAGACTGGTTCGGCAATCATCTGGTTCGGCATCAGTACTTGGCATCTGGATCGGTAAAGTACACCCGAACCAAAAATCTACAGCGGCAACACTTTGGTTCGATATTTCTACCAAACCAAAAATCTGGACCGGCAAAACTTGGACCAGCATAGCACCTTCAATCTGGAGCGGCATCTTCCCGAACAACATATCTGGACCGGGATCCATACTTCCCTCTGCTAAAAATTACTGTCATCACCGAACGAAATCCACTCCTCCACCGAACCAAATATTTGGTTCGGTATCACAATGATTACCAGACGAGATTGCTATTTCATCAAATAACCATCTCTTCTCCTCATCAGCTACCGAGCCAATCATCACCGGACCAGATTTCTGGTCCAACATTTCCACCACCAAATGAAATTCCTGGTTCGCCTAGAAGCCTTAGCACATCATCGGACAATATTGCTTCTTCCTCCTCGTCGACCTAGGATTTCATGACTTCTCCAATTTGGTCTGTACATGTTTGAATCGCTTAATTTCAACACGCTTCACTAGCAGATAAGGCAAACAAGGAATCTTTCTTTTTTCCAGTAAGAAGTATATCAGCTGTAAAACCTTTTATATTTGAAAGAATCTCAACACATTAGGACTAAAAAGTACATACCTTCCAGAGTTGTTTATTTGTGAGACTGATAGTAAATTCTTTTTCAATCCAAGAACGTGACAAACATCTTCGAGAGAAACATTTCCACCATTTGAATTATCCATCTTAACATGTAGAAGACCTTCTTTCCCCACTGGATGTTCTGTATCATCAGCGGTAACAATAGCTTGTTTTCCATCACGTGGACTAACTTCTTGTTATACGTCTAGTATACCAAAACAAACACTAATCAATAATAAACTCGTCTCACAAGTTTACAAATCAGATTTCCACTACTTTGGAATTCTGTATTAGCTATTTTTAACAATAAGCATGTTGTAATTAATTACAACAACAAACTAACAACTATAGTAATAATAACTATAGCGATAAATCAAATGTTATACTATTTAAAGAAATAGTACAACATAGAAACGAAAATGATATATATATATATATATATATATATATATATATATATATCAACCTGAAATATAACCGGTTGAAGAAGGAAATTTCGTCTGAGGCTTGTCGTAATAATTTCCTTAAGACTTTATTCAATGTCTCCGAAGATACAACAGACGTAAGCTGCTCGAGATCGTGATGTGTATGATCTTCTGTGTGATAGGACTGAATATGATTTTAAGAAATGAAGATAAAGAAGAGATAATTCGGTTTGAAAAATTGAGTGAGGAAAGTGATCGGGTTTCCTCCTTATTTATAACCGAATTTCCAATGGCTACACTCGTTGAGAAAAGTAGCATCCCTTCATTTGCAACGCCAAAAAGTGCTACTGTTCGCAACACGCACTTCCTTTCATTTGCAACGTCAAAAACTGTTGCTGTTTGCAACAGCCGCGTCCGTTCGTTTGCAACGGTTTAGAACTGTTGCTGTTTGCAACAGTCGCGTCTCTTCATTTGCAATGGCCAAAACCTGTCGCGGTTTGCAACAGTCGCGTCTCTTCATTTGCAACGGCTCAGAACTGTTGTTGTTTGCAACAGTCGCGTCTCTTCATTTGCAACGGTCACAACCGTTGGAAAATCCGTATCTATTTAAACACACTTCTGTTTTAAAATCAGTCCATTTTTTAGGTAGCAAAAATATATGACACATCCCAATCTTATTGGACCCGCACCCGACCCGGCCCGGTTCGGTCCGTCGAAAGGGCGGGCGGCGGCACGTGTGTTAGTCCATGGCCATATAGGTCCCCCCCTCGCACAAAATTACCTGACCTTAAGGGCCAATATAGGGATTGAGAGTACAGTATATAAACAAGAAAATGGACTTATTTTTGGCGATGGGGGATATATCTCATTCACTATTTTTTGAGAATTCTAACAATCCCCCACATGAATGACGATATATGTCTCCCCCACACAGTGTAATATCACGCAGTTCATGTGAAAATAATGCTATATCGAGGATAAGTAGATATTTCACTTTGAACTTTCCCTAGTTAAAACTTATCGGATATATTTGGCTAATCAGTGAATTATTTAATCTTGAACCGTCAGCCGTTATTGTATAACTAGACAATAAGCTTTACAAAGCATTATTTCCCTTCACATCCAATCTCTTGGTTATGTTTATTTTGGTCCTGAACAATTTTTGGTTCTGCGAGTGTTTATAGAGAATAAAAGCCTTTAATATTCTCATAGAGCCGACCCAGCTCACACTAACATAGGTGATCACAACCATTAAGAGTATCCTACATATACCCCACTTGTTATTTTCAAGATATGGTCATCATTAAAAAACATAGTTTTATCCTTTTAATACTTCTATAGGCATGCATTTATATTGTGCAAAATAGGAATGGAGTAGGACTAAGTCCAAACAAATGCATTACTTCTTGAGTTATTCAGAACTGGTTTGCCTATTGATCCTAGTCTGTGGGATCTCCAATCGCTAGGATAGGTTTTCGTATAAGATAACTCTTGTTGGTTTAGGCTTTTAAACTCATTCCCCTCGATGCGCAGTTAATTTTCTCTCTTGATAAACCTTTAGTAAATGGATCTGCTAGGTTATCATTTATTCGCACATAATCTATGGAAATAGTTCCATTTGAGAGTAACTGTCTAACTGTGTTATGGCGTCGACGAATGTGTCGTGACTTTCCATTATACACAAAGTTTTGCGCTCTGCTTAATGCTGCTTGGTTATCACAGTGTATGCATATGGACGGTACAGGTTCAGGCCAAAACGTAATATCTTCTAAAAAGTGACGAAGCCATTCTGCTTCTTCGCCTGCTTTATCCAAAGCGATGAACTCTGATTCCATAGTTGATCGAGCTATGCATGTTTGTTTACTAGATTTCCATGGCACTGCTGCCCCTGCTAAGGTAAAGACATAACCACTCGTTGATTTTGATTCCTCTGAATCAGCAATCCAGTTTGCATCACTATATCCTTCTAAGACGGTAGGATATTTTCCATAATGTAAGGAATAGTTTGTGGTATTTTTTAAATATCCAAGCACCCTCATTAGTGCATTCCAGTGCTCCTTCCCTGGGTTGCTTGTATACCTGTTTAATCGACTTACTGCATAAGCTATATCTGGTCTTGTGCAATTCATGAGATACATGAGACATCCTATTACACGAGAGTATTCCAGTTGCATTACACTCTCATTAGTGTTTTTATGCAGTACTTCCGATGGATTATACGGCGTTCGTACTCCTTTAATTCCAAAATTTTGAAATTTTTCAATCACTTTTTCTACATAATGTGACTGAGATAATTCAATTCCATTTGGTATTCTTATTATTTTGATTCTCAAAATAACATCTGCAACTCCTAAGTCTTTCATATCGAAATTGTTGATTAACATCTGCTTAGTGGTCTCTATTACCTTAGTATTTGGACCGAAGATTAGCATATCGTCTACGTATAGACAAATCACCAGGTATGATTGTTCAATTTGTTTGTAATAAACACATTTATCACATTCGTTTATATGAAAACCATTTTTCACCATGACTCTATCAAATTTTGTGTGCCATTGTTTTGGAGCTTGTTTTAGTCCGTATAATGATTTGACTAATCTACATACTTTGTTTTCATTCCCTTTGGATATAAAACCCTCAGGTTGCTCCATGTAAATCTCCTCATCGAGATTTCCATTTAAGAATGCCGTCTTTACATCCATTTGATGAATCTGTAGATTATAGATGGATGCAATTGCTATTAACATTCTTATAAAGGTTATTCGTGTTACTCGTGAATATGTATCGAAGAAGTCTACACCTTCTTTTTGACGATATCCTTTAGCTACCAATCTTGCTTTGTATTTGTCGATGGAACCATCTGGTTTCATCTTATTTTTGAAGATCCATTTACAACCAATTGGTTTTATTCCAGGTGGAGGATCAATTATTTCCCAAGTTTTATTACTCAGAATTGAATCAATTTCACTTTGAATTGCTTCTTTCCAACATGAGGATTCAGAAGATGACATTGCTTCCTTGTACGTTTGAGGTTCCTGTTCTAACATATATGTTAAAAATTTCGAACCAAATGTCTTGGAAGTTCTTGCCCTTACGCTTCTTCTTGGTTCAACTTCCTCAATTTCACTATGAGTTTCTTCTTCATGTGATTTACTCGATTCTTCTCTTGTCCTTTTGGGGACATTATTTTCTTCATTTCTTTTGTGCGGAAACACATCTTCAAAGAATGAGGCGTCTCTTGATTCCATGATTGTATTTACATGAATATCTGTTATATCAGACTTGAATACCAAAAATCTGTAGGCACTACTATTTTGGGCTGGCCCTAAATAGTAACAATCTACTATTTTTGGTCCAAGTTTGACTTTCTTGGGAGGCGGAACTGGAACTTTTGCCAAGCTCCCCTACACTTTGAGGTATTTAAAACTTGGTATGTGTCCTTTCCATAACTCATATAGAATTGTTCCTATTTTATTGTGAGGAACCTTGTTTAATATGTGATTAGACATATTTAAGGCTTCTTCCCACAAGTTCGTCAGTAGGCCAGAAGTTAAGAGCATCGCATTAATCATATATTTTAATGTTCTATTCTTTCTCTCGGCTATACCATTTTGTTGTGGTGAATATGGTGGTGTTGTTTGATGAATTATACCATTTTCGGCACAGAATTGTTCAAATGGTGATTCATATTCTCCACCTCGATCAAATATCAATATCTTGATCTTTTTATTTAACTGATTTTCTACCTCAGCTTTGTACTTCATAAACGATGTAATTGCTTCATCCTTGCTATTTAAAAGATATACATAACAATATCGTGTATAATCGTCAATAAAGATAATAAAGTACCTTTTCCCACCTCTTGTGGGTAATGATTTGAAATCACGTAAATCAGTATGAACCAAACCTAATGGTTTGGTGCTTCAATCAACTGTATGAAATGGTTTTTTGACCATTTTTGCTTCTACGCATGTCTCACATTTGTAGTTTTTATTTACTTGGAATTTCGGAATTAATCCCAAGTTTGATAGTTTTTTCATTTTTCGAAAATTTATGTGTCATAATCTATCATGCCATAGTAAAATTTCATGCTCAAGCAAATAAGAAACTTCAATTTTATTAATAGCATAATCAGAATACATAGTTTTATTGCCGACAACGGCTACATTTGCCTTAAATATGCCATCACATAAATATCCTCTTCCTATATACATTCCAGCTTTGGACAGAACCATCTTGTCTGACTCGAAGACCATTTTGAATCCTTTCTTTGATAGCACTGGACCAGAGATGAGATTCTTTCGTATGTCTGGAATGTGGAGTACGTCATTCAACTTGACAGTTTTTCCAGAAGTAAACTTGAGGATTACTGTACCACTGTCTTCGATCATGGAAACTGCAGAATTACCCATGTAGAGTTTTTCTTCCTGATCGAATTTCTGGTATGTAGAAAACATGGATTTTTCAGAGCAAACATGTCGAGTAGCGCCTGTGTCCACCCACCATTGGTTAGGGTTCTGAATCAAATTGCATTCAGATATAACTGCTGAAAAATTAGACTCGTCTACTTCCATGTTATCCACCATATTTGCCTCTGAGTTGCGTTCCTTCTTGTCTGCAATCTCTAGCGGCGTGTCCTGCTTTTCCACAAACCCAACACTCGCCATTAAACTTCTTGGTTCGTTTGTTGTCTTTGGGTTTGTTTTTAGGCGCTTTTCTCTTCTACGGGAATTTCTTCTTATTGTTTTTCTTGAAATGCCCTTTGTTCTTTGACTCTTCTGCCACAAATGCCTCTTCGCTTTGTTTTGTCACTCCGCGGTTATCAACCTCAATTTTTAGTCTGACAATAAGATCTTCTAAGGAAATCTTCTGTTTCTTATGTTTCAGATAATTGCTGTAGTCTTTCCAGGATGGTGGTAATTTCCCTGTTATCACTTCAACAAGGAAGGATTCTCCAACTTTATGTCCTTCTGCTTCAAGTTCATGAATTATGAGTTGGAGTTCTTACACTTGACTAGTTACGGATTTGGAGTCAACCATTTTGTATTCCATAAACTTATCTACGATGAACTACTTCAAATTGACATTCTACGTTTTGTATTTATGTGCAAGTGCAGTCCATAAGGATTTTGTTGTCTGGTGCGGCTGATATACTTTATATAGTACTTTATCCAGATAATTCAGAATGTAGTTTCGGCACAGGAAGTCTGAATGCTTCCATGAGTCAATTCCGAGAAAAACAGCTGCATCATTTTCTCTAGTTTGTCCGTCTTTAGGCTTTGGTTCATCCTCCTCGATGCACTTCTGCAGCCCTAGCGTGGTGAGATAAAACAGCATTTGATTTTTCCATGTTATGAAGTCATCACCATCTCCTTTAAACGGATCAGGCATGTTGTGAGTAGTAGCCTTTGTTGATAGTTCAACTGTTGCCATCTCTGTTTTAGTGAAAACAGGAAAGTCTTAAGATGTTATACGTCTAGTATACCAAAACAGAGACTAATCAATAATAAACTCGTCTCATAAGTTTACAAATCAAATTTCCACTACTTTGGAATTCTGTATTATCTATTTTAACAATAAGTATGTTGTAATTAATTACAACAACAAACTAACAACTATAGTAATAATAACTATAGCGATAAATCAAATGTTATACTATTTAAAGAAATAGTACAACATAGAAACAGATATATATATATATATATATAAATATATAAATCAACCTAAAATATAACCGGTTGAAGAAGGAAATTTCATCTGAGGCTTGTCGTAACAATTTCCTTAAGACTTTATTCAAAGTCTCCCAAGATACAACAGACGTAAGCTGCTCGAGATCGTGATGTGTATGATCTTCTAAGTGATAGGACTGAATAAGATTTTTAGAAATGAAGATAAAGAAGAGGTAATTCGGTTTGAAAAATTGAGTGAGGAAAGTGATCATGTTTTCTTCTTATTTATAGCCGAATTCCCAATGGCTACACCCGTTGAGAAAAGTAGCATCCCTTCATTTGCAACGCCAAAAAGTGCTACTGTTCGCAACAGGCACTTCCTTTCATTTGCAACGTCAAAAACTGTTGTTGTTTGCAACAGCCGCGTCCGTTCGTTTGCAATGGTTCAGAACCGTTGTTGTTTGCAACAGTCGCATCTCTTCATTTGCAACGGCCAAAAATTATCGCGGTTTGCAACAGTCGCGTCTCTTCATTTGCAACGGCTCAGAACTATTTGCTGTTTGTAACAGTCGCGTCTCTTCATTTGCAACGGTCACAACCGTTGGAAAATCCGTATATATTTAAACACATTTCTGTTTTAAAATCAGTCCATTTTTTAGGTAGCAAAAATATATGACACATCCCAATCTTATTGCACCGGCCCGGGTCGATCGGTCTGACGGGCGGGCGTGTTAGTCCATGGCCATATAGGTCATCCCCCTCGCACAAAATTACCTAACCCTAAGGGCCAATATAGAAATTGAGAGTACACTATATAAACAAGAAAATGGACTTATTTTTGACGATGTGGGATATATCTCATTCATTATTTTTTGAGAATTCTAACACTTCTGAAAGTAAAGATGAGTTACCTGTTGCATGATGTGAACACCAGAATCAACGATCCACTCTTTGTCATAATCAATTATAACATTACCATATTTATTATTATCAATTTGATGCACAGCAGATGCTACATTTTCTGATTGTTTAATAACTTCAATTGACAAGCACTGTTCCCAATTTGGCTGATCTGATTCTTTGTTTTCATGAGTCACATTTGCTTTCTCATTCACAAGCTTAGTTCGACAATTTGGCTTGATGTGATCAGGTTTTCCACACCTGTTACAAATAATCTTTGCTCGGCAATTTGATTTGATGTGCCATTGCTTCCCACATCTAAAATAACCATTAGAGTTGCTTCTAGGTTGCCATTCATTTTTGGGTTGACTGTTTTTTGTGGATTGCCATTCATTTCTGGGCCGATCGCTATTTCTAGACTGCCATTCATTTCTGGACTGATTCCCATCACTTGATGAAGGTTTCGAGTTATTTTTATGTTTCCACTTATCCTTGGTGAAAAGCACATCATCAACTTCATGGAGTGAACTTTTAGTCATTTACTTAATTAAGGCTTCTTGGTTCGGAAGAAGATTTTCCAGGTCCATAATAGATAGTTGGTTTGCCCATCCTTGGATAAAAGACATGAAAGGCATGAGTTCTTTGCGTAATCCACAGATTAAGTAAAGACATAACCTTGCCTCCTTAATAGGCTCTTCCATGTTCAATTCTGAAATTTCAGCACACAAATTTTTCACTTTTAGAAAGTATTCAGTGATTGACATGTTACCTTGTGTTGCTCAACCTCATTGTATTTTCTGAAGTAAACAATCTTTCGAGAGTTTCCCATACCTTCTTTGGTGAATCCATATCGCGAACAAGATCAATGTAGTCTTTATCAATCGACGTTCGCAAAGCATACATCGCTTTCCCGCATTTGATCTTCTACTTTCTCCGCACTTCAGCATTTTGTGGAGTATCTTCCGGAATTACCGCTTCTGCACTAGAAATTAAATCCCACAAATCTGTCCCTGAAGATATGATTCCATGCACAGTCTTTAGCACTGATAGTTGTGACCGACTAGTTTGTCTACACAGAGGTGGCTTTCACTGTTCATATTTGCAGAGTAATAGAATCAAACACAGATAACCTTGCTCTGATACCATGAGACAAAGAAGAACACTTTTATTAATACTTGAAGATAAAACAATCCAGTCAAAAAGAAATGGTACTGACTATTACAAGATGAAAAAGTGGACTGAAAAAACAAAGGACATAGACTCCTATATATATACTAACATGCATTGGACCTTTTTTAACATAACTGAACCTTTATTTAAGCATTAGTAACTGCTAAAGTTTCTCCTATTACTGCTCAACTAGCTGTATAATAGGTAAACAAATCTGCACTAACTTTCAACAGCCACAACCTGCATTTTTCACGTCCTCAAAACTGGGGGGTGGGGACTATGAACTTCCAATCGAATACTTATCTCAATCATTGTTGACCATAGGCTATGCAGCAAAACGTTCACCACATTATCAAGTTTCAAGACCAAGTCTTTAGAAATATCAAGTAACAACCGCAACATCCTATAGGTCAAACATCAACTATCATAATATACAATTCTGCTTTGAGGTTGATACATATGATCATTATAGGATGAAATAAGAGTACTGTTATCCCGCCTTTTGGCAAGGCCGTGACACCAAAAAGTTGATCGGAAAACTAAAGGCAGTTCGTCATAAAAGTTCGTTATACATTGTTTCACCACAAATATTGATGAATTTTAATCGAGTCCGGATCGGGCTACAATTGATAAGACATGTCAAGCAAGGTCACGAAAGGCAACGTTCCAAATTTCAAGTCAAGCCGAGGTCGTACGCTCAAGATATCATCGATGCAAGTGGAGCACATGGTCTTAGGTTCGAATCCATAGGCAAAAACGTGCGTTCGAATCCATCAGCCTTCCCCTGCTTCGAATCGATGAAACCCCTTTTACTTCGTATCCCTCTAGCCTCAGTGCTTCGTATCCATCGGTGAGTACTCTGTTCGAATCCATCGATTCGACTCCACATGGTTCGCATCCATCAAACATACATTTCCTCGAATCGATCCAGATGAGTCGCTTCGAAACAACAAAGCTACAGGCTGGTGTCCTTCGGGTCCATCGAGATGAATTCCTTCGAAACCACGAAGGCTAATCACTTTGTATCCATCCGAAACCATTGCTTCGAATCCACCCTATCAAGACAACTTCGTATCGATCAACTATTGTATGCCTTGATCGATACGAACGAGCATGCTTTCGAATCCATTGCCTCGAAGCCACCAGGTCAAAGCGGAAAAAACCATGGATTCAACCCAGTCAACTCGGAGCGAAAATAGGATCGATACGAAGAAAGCACGCCACGTCAACAATGCCACTCGCGAAGCCATCGAGTCGACCCTATCGATTCGAAGGGATCGATTCGAACCAAGCTAGTCAACCAGAAATGCAATCTTGAATCGATCATAACTTGAGATCTATAAGTCCAAATGCTACGAAATTTTCACAGAAGCTTAAGCGAATGATGAAGAGTGTTCACACCAAATTTCGGGTCGATTGGATGATTTCTTGATCGATTCGAACCAAGGGTCGAATCGATCCCAAAGTGGGCCCGGATCTCCAGATTTCGGCCATGTGGGCCCCCTCACGTGCCAGAGCTGGTCTCCCCTCAATTTAGGCGAAATATCAGCCTCCTACACCTATAAATAGAGCCCCTGGTCATTCAGAAAGGAGGTCGGATAATTCTAAGTACTAAAGAGTGCCCAGATTCTGCCAGATTTACTCCAGAACACCACCGCTACCTTAGATTGAGACTTAGCATATAATTTCAGTTGTACTACATTAGAAGAGATTGTAATCATCGAGTGAACATCAATAAGATCATCAACTTTAGAGTGGACGTAGGCAAGATCGCCGAACCACTATAAATCTCGTGTTTCTGTTCATTATTTCTGAATTGTGATACTCTGTTTGTTTAGATTTGAGATTTGTGTGTGAATATTGTTGATTTATATTCATACACTGGTGCTTTCACAACATTCGGGGTTTGTGACCATTTTTGGCGCAAACACTTTGGTGCTTTCACTGAGAACTGAACTCAGGAGTTCTATCATTTGGAAGTTGAATCAGAAGGCTAAGAGATTCAAATCCGAAGAATCATGACAAGACAAACAAGTAAAAGGCAGAGGCCAGAGCGAAGTCAGCACGAAGGGAGTCAAGAGGCTTCCTCAGGAGCAAACCAAGCTTCAGTTTTCATCACTAGGGAAGAGATGGAGACAATGATGAAGAGACAAGAGGAAATGATCCAGAATTTGCTTCAACAGATCGGACAACTTGGAGCACAAAATCAAGGAGCAACCAGAATCCAGAACGGAGCAGGACCATCTAACGCAGCGCCGGAGCTGAGGGGCATGCACTTAGGACATGTTGATCCGAACCTGGGAAGAGGGACAAGGACATCCGAGCAACCTGGCGGCGATAGAGGGATGAATGCTCAGCCAGGGGGGCAGACACCCGAAAGCTCACACGGACTCGGGGGGCAGATCGAAGGTAGTGAACAAGGACTACAGCTTGGAGATAATGATAGATTGACAGAGATGGTTAGGCGAGCCATGAGAGGCGGATTAGTAAACAGAGATCTTGAGGACGTGAACAAGAGTCCCTTTTCTCCTGCGATTAGATTGACTAGGAACCCGCCAGAATTCAAACTGCCAACAGTAGAGAGGTATGATGGGAGGACGGACCCTGCGGTCCATCTAACGAGGTATATAAGGCACATGGAAGTGCTGGGGGCATCACAGGAAGTCATGGCCCGGTGCTTCCCATTGTATTTAACAGACATAGCAGCTTTATGGTTCAGACAGCTAGAGAGCGGCTCCATTGGGACATGGACCGATTTGATTGAGAAATTTATGAGGCAATTCAAGGTTCATACTTCAAGACCCAAGAATGTGATGAGTTTGGCAATGCTAAAACAGAAAGCTGGGGAGTCTTTGAGGAATTTCCTGATGCGGTTCAATGCGGCAGCAGCATCGGTGTATCGGCCAAATCCATCCATGGTTATGATGGCAGCTGTGTCCGGAGTAGCCGATGGCACGGAATTCAAAAATTCATTAACTAAGGATCCGCCAATGGATCTAGGAGAATTCTATCACGAGGCAGAAAAGTTTTTACGATTGGAAGACGCTAACGTTGAAAGAGAAGAAGGAGAGGGAATAGAAGTTTATGCACTTAAAGACAAAAAGCCTTTTGAAAAGGATTCAAACCAGGATAAAAGAAAACGAAAGGCTGAGGATAGTAGCAACGGGCCAAAGCGACTGCGGAGAGAGCCACGATTCACCACCTACTCAGAGCTGAATGAGAGTGTGGAACGAATCTACCGAGACACACGAGAGCAAATTGCCTATCGTAGACCAGTACGACGGGATCCAACTACCGACGAGAGAAAATCAGACAAATATTGCTTATTCCACGAGCTGAATGGACATAGCACAAATGATTGTAAACACCTGAAGGATGAGGTAGAAGGGCATATCAGGGATGGTAGGCTACTTCAGTATGTAAGGAGGCGAACTCCAACGGTGGAACCAGAGCAACCACCATCTACATCAACTAGGGGTGATCCTGAACCAGGACACCGTTTGGTTATCAATTGATTTGAATAACGATGAACAAGTCGTAAATTTCTCACTAACAACATCAAACCATTTACACATGTATGAGATCGCGAACGATCCACAGGCATGCTCTGAATGATTACTGATCGTCTCGTAGTGAGAATTTGCACTTTGACATCCTTGCTTTGCTTTTGTTTCATGTTGATTTGAACATTTAGACTTTGTTTGTTTGAATATTTCTGTGAACGTTAATTTGATATTTGCAATTCTGTAGAAGAAGTTACTCACGTATGCTTTGGATCGCGAACGGTCCACAAGCACACCTTGTATGGCGACAAACCGCCACGATCGCTGATTCAGAAGTTCACCCGAATGTGAACCTGATATTGATAATACTAAGTCCCCCTCCCGAGCACACTCATTCGCCTCGAACGGCACCCGACCTCGAACGGTCACCATTAGCCTCAAACGGCACCCGACCTCGAACGGTCACCATTAGCCTCGAACGGCACCCGACCTCGAACGGTCACCATTAGCCTCGAACGGCACCCGACCTCGAACGGTCACCATTAGCCTCGAGCGGCACCCGACCTCGAACGGTCACCATTAGCCTCGAACGGCACCCGACCTCGAACGATCACCATTTGCCTCGAATGGCACCTGACCGCGAACGGACACACTTCATCTAGTATAAAATTCGATCACGAGTGATCACACTCTGCCTCGTACGACACTCGACCACGAACGGTCATAATTCACCTAATATGACATTCGATCGCGAACGATAACACATTTTGCCCCGAACGGCACGCGATCGCGAACGATCACATTCCTCATTCCACGTCACCTGACTACGAACGGTCATAGTTCGCCTAGAACGACACACGATCACGAACGGTCGCAACTCGTCTAGAACGACATCCGACCGCGAACGGTCCCATTTCATTACTTTCCATGAACGGCAACTGACCTCGAACGGTCACACATCATCTCAAATGACATACGGTCGTGAACGATCGTCATTCATGATCAGATAAAACTATAATTTCTTTACAGGTCATCATCAGGATACGAACATCCAGCTTATGGCATTACAAAACACACCTTCCTATCGCAAGGCATGTTTTGGGGGGGGGCAAATGTTATCCCGCCTTTTGGCAAGGCCGTGACACTAAAAAGTTGATCGGAAAACTAAAGGCAGTTCGTCATAAAAGTTCGTTATACACTGTTTCACCACAAATATTGATGAATTTTAATCGAGTCCGGATCGGGCTACAATTGATAAGACATGTCAAGCAAGGTCACGAAAGGCAACGTTCCAAATTTCAAGTCAAGCCGAGGTCGTACGCTCAAGATATCATCGATGCAAGTGGAGCACATGGTCTTAGGTTCGAATCCATAGGCAGAAACATGCGTTCGAATCCATCAGCCTTCCCCTGCTTCGAATCGATGAAACCCCTTTTACTTCGTATCCATCTAGCCTCAGTGCTTCGTATCCATCGGTGAGTACTCTGTTCGAATCCATCGATTCGACTCCACATGGTTCGCATCCATCAAACATACATTTCCTCGAATCGATCCAGATGAGTCGCTTCGAAACAACAAAGCTACAGGCTGGTGTCCTTCGGGTCCATCGAGATGAATTCCTTCGAAACCACGAAGGCTAATCACTTCGTATCCATCCGAAACCATTGCTTCGAATCCACCCTATCAAGACAACTTCGTATCGATCAACTATTGTATGCCTTGATCGATACGAACGAGCATGCTTTCGAATCCATTGCCTCGAAGCCACCAGGTCAAAGCGGCAAAAACCATGGATTCAACCCAGTCAACTCGGAGCGAAAATAGGATCGATACGAAGAAAGCGCGCCACGTCAACAATGCCACTCGCGAAGCCATCGAGTCGACCCTATCGATTCGAAGGGATCGATTCGAACCAAGCTAGTCAACCAGAAATGCAATCTTGAATCGATCATAACTTGAGATCTATAAGTCCAAATGCTACGAAATTTTCACAGAAGCTTAAGCGAATGATGAAGAATGTTCACACCAAATTTCGGCTCGATTGGATGATTTCTTGATCGATTCGAACCAAGGGTCGAATCGATCCCAAAGTGGGCCCGGATCTCCAGATTTCGGCCATGTGGGCCCCCTCACGTGCCAGAGCTGGTCTCCCCTCAATTTAGGCGAAATATCAGCCTCCTACACCTATAAATAGAGCCCCTGGTCATTCAGAAAGGAGGTCGGATAATTCTAAGTACTAAAGAGTGCCCAGATTCTGCCAGATTTACTCCAGAACACCACCGCTACCTTAGATTGAGACTTAGCATATAATTTCAGTTGTACTACATTAGAAGAGATTGTAATCATCGAGTGAACATCAATAAGATCATCAACTTTAGAGTGGACGTAGGCAAGATCGCCGAACCACTATAAATCTCGTGTTTCTGTTCATTATTTCTGAATTGTGATACTCTGTTTGCTTAGATTTGAGATTTGTGTGTGAATATTGTTGATTTATATTCATACACTGGTGCTTTCACAACATTCGGGGTTTGTGACCATTTTTGGCGCAAACAAGTACATAAAAACATTAACCTGCATTTTGATGAAGCAAAGCAAAAGCAGGATAGTTGTGGCCTCAACTCTTTTATCAGCTTACAAAACTTACTATTGGACTAAAGATAAAAGATGTTAAATACAGACGCTTCGCAAAACTTAATCACAAACAAAGCCTAATGTTTTTCACATTATGGTTAGAGATCAAGGATAATAGATCGAGTAAGGCAGAAAGGTTTAACAATGTGCTTAAATAGGATGCACCACATTTGCTAGAAGTACTTCCAGGTTCGAGTAGTGGCCGAGCCTAACATTTAAAATTTCTACCAAATCAAAATATATGCTCATAAATAAAGGAGAAACAGGCAATGAATGTCAAATACAAACAATATGATCAACATGAGAAGGAGCTTGAAGCAAACATGAGCAAAAAAGGATCATCAAAGGGATAATCAAAACTTAAAGCTTGATGCAAGGGACTAGCAAAAATGTGCATACTGAAAACATGCCATCTAATAAGGTCGCTACAGCTGAAAACGTGCAAACTGAAAACATTGAGTGAAAAAATTGCATTACAGAGCAAATTGAATGCTGTTTTGTAGTAGCACATGCTACCAAGGTCACAAAATTAAGAGCAGACTTCAGACAATTTTCTTCAATCGCTGCTTGAAGAACTTGCAAGACAATTACACATAACACTATAATTAGGATAATCAATAAAGGCATGGGCAGAACAAATGAGTAGAAAACAATGATGTTATCATCATTATTAAAAAAGGCAAATTAAAATGCCTTAGGAGGAATCCTCTCACTTGGGCCTGCCTCTGATTTTCCGAAAGATGAAATATAAAAATAGTAAAAAAAATCTAAAGAAAAAAAATGTATGTAAAGAAGTCAAAAGCAATAATAAACACAACTTATCTAATATTGAGCTTAATGAATATTAATAGCTAGCAATATGAAAAAAAAAAAAAAATTATAAAGCATGATGCTGGAACTTCATTTTTAATGCCAAACTGACGCTAGTCTTTCCATGGAACTAAAGCTTCATTGAGTTGAATTCATATAAGGTGGTGCATCAGATATAACAAGAATAGGTGGATAAGTTATAGCATGTAGGGGATGGACAAATGACGAACTAAGAACTGAAGAAACGTACCTATATCAGTGACAAGGGATGTTAAAAGAGAGAAATGAAATAAGGTCAAAATGATGAATCCATATGTAGTGCTGAGACTTCAGTCGAAGTAGTGCTGACACTATGGCAAAGGTGGTTGATGTGTTGAAGAGAAATCTGAAAATGCAGGACCGGAACTGAAAAATCTGAGAAATATGAAACTGTAGCTGAAGGGTGACTGAAACACTGATGAAAGTATAACTGAGACTTTGAGCATGGCTGAACTAAGACTGTGTTGTTTGCTGAAAGGTGCACACTGAGATTCTGAGCAGATTTAGTGGCTAAAGCGGGTTATTTGCTGCGTGGCTGAATTGTAACTGTGTGTGGCATCTGCGGATGGACTGAAAATGAAGCATAACTAAAGATATGGTAATATTATTGCAGCAAAGGAGCAAACACAGTGGGAAGGATGAACATAAAACGTAGAAATTGTTGTGGATCTCTAAATTGAGTTAAGCATTGCATAGGCTGATAATGGAGACCAACCGGGATGATATGAGATTGAAGTTGAGCTTTCTTAGCACCGAGCAGAGATTGAACTGCCAAGATAGGGGATACTGTTGGAATTCCTAAATTGAATGAAATTACATAAGTCCCACATCGCCAAAAATTTAAAACTATTCTATTATATTAATAGCTTTGCAATGAAGAATTTGGGGCCTTGGGGCACCTGAATGTTTGTTTCGTTGTGAGAACAGAGTTGACATACTTTTTACAATCTCGTGCAGATTACGTCTGTTGTATCTTGGGAGACTTTAAAAAAAGTCTTAAGGAAATTGTCACGACAAGCCTCAGACGGAATTTTCCTCTTCAACCGGTTAGATTTATATATACATATATATTTCTTTTTCTTTCTGTGGTATACTATTTCATTAAATAGTATAACGGTTGATTTAGCAATATAGTTATTATTACTATAGTTGTTAATTTGTTGTTGTAATTTAATTACGACATAACTATTATTTAAATTAACTAATACAGACTTCTAGAGTAGTAGAAATCTGTTTGATAAACTTGTGAGACGAGTTTATAATTGATTATTCTCTGTTTTGGTATACTAGACGTATAACATCTTAAGACTTTCCTGTTTTAACTAAAACCGAGATGGCAACAATAGAGCTTTCAACAAAGGATACTACACACAACAGACCCGATCCTTTTAAAGGAGATGGTGACGACTTTTTAACATGGCAGAATCAGATGTTATTTTACCTCACCACACTCGGTCTGCAACGGTATCTCGAGGAGGAGGAACCGATTCCTGCACCAGGCAAGGAATCAGATGTTGCTACGTGGAAACATTTCGATTTCCTATGCAGAAACTATATTCTGAATTGTCTCGACAAGGTGCTATACAAAGTATATCAACCTCTAAAGACAGCAAAAGCACTCTGGAATGCACTTGCCACGAAGTACAAGACGCAGAATATTAGTCTTAGGAAATTCATTGTAGACAAATTTATGGACTACAAGATGGTCGACTCCAAACCGGTGATTGCTCAACTGCATAAACTGCAAATCATCATTCATGAACTCGAAGCGGAAGGTCATAAGGTTGTAGAATCGTTTTTGGTTGAAGCCATCACGGGAAAACTACCGCCGTCATGAAGAGACTACCGCAACTATCTAAAGCATAAAAAGAAAGAGATTTCTTTGTAGGACCTCATCGTATGATTAAAGATTGAGGCAGATAACCGTGGAATTACCAAACAAGAGGCGTTGGTAACAGAAGGGTCGAAGAACAAGAATAAAGGCCACTTCAACAAAAAGAAGAACTTCTCAAAGAAGAGGAAAGCTCCTAAAAACAAACCCAAAGATAATAAGACCAAGAAGTTTAATGGTGAATGTTGGGTTTGTGGCAAAATGGGACACGCCGCTAGAGATTGCAGTCACAAAAAGGAACGCAACTCAGAGGCAAACATAGTTGACAACATGGAAGTGGACGAGTCCAACTTTTCAGCAGTTATATATGAATGCAATTTGGTTCAGAATCCTAACCAATGGCGGGTGGACACAGGAGCTACTCGTCATGTCTGTTCTGATAAAACCATGTTTTCAACATATCAGAAATTCGATCAGGAAGAAACACTCTACATGGGTAATTCTGCTGTTTCCATGATCGAAGGCAGTGGCACAGTAATCCTCAAGTTTACTTCTGGAAAAACTGTCAAGTTGAATGACGTGCTCCACGTTCCAGACATACGCAAGAATCTGATCTCTGGTTCAGTACTATCAAAGAAAGGATTCAAAATGGTGTTCGAGTCAGAAAAGATGGTTTTGTCCAAAGCTGGAATGTATATCAGAAGGGGATATTTATGTGATGGCCTATTTAAGGCAAATGTAGCCATTATCGGCAATAAAACTATGTATTCTGATTGTGCTATTAATAAAATTGAAGTTTCTTACTTGCTTGAGCACGAAATTTTACTATGGCATGATAGATTAGGACATGTAAACTTCCGAAAAATGAAAACATTATCAAACTTGGGATTAATTCCGAAATTCCAAGTAGATAAGAACTACAAATGTGAGACATGTGTAGAAGCAAAAATGGTTTAAAAAACCATTTCAATCTGTTGATAGAAGCACTGAACCACTAGGTTTGGTTCATACAGATTTATGTGATTTTAAATCGTTACCTACAAGAGCTGGAAAAAAGTACTTTATCACGTTTATTGACGATTATACGCGATATTGCTATGTATATCTTTTGAATAGTAAAGATGAAGCAATTACATCATTTATAAAGTACAAGGCTGAGGTAGAAAATCAGTTAAATAAAAAGATCAAGGTATTGAGATCTGATCGAGGTGGAGAATATGAATCACCATTTGAACAGTTCTGTGCCGAAAATGGTATAATTCATCAAACAACAGCTCCATATTCACCACAACAAAATGGTGTAGCCGAGAGGAAAAACAGAACGTTGAAAGACATGATTAATGCCATGCTTTTAACATCTGGTCTACCGACGAACTTGTGGAGGAAAGCCTTAAATATGTCTATAATCACATATTAAACAAAGTCCCTCACAATAAAACAGGAGCAATTCCATATGAGTTATGGAAAGGACACAAACCAAGGTTTAAATACCTCAAAGTATGGGGGTGCTTGGCAAAAGTTCCAGTTCCGCCTCCCAAGAAAGTCCAACTTGGACCAAAAACAGTAGATTGTTACTATTTAGGGCCAGCCCAAAATAGTAGTGCCTATAGATTTTTGGTATTCAAGTCTGATATAGCTGATATTCATGTAAATACAATCATGGAATCTAGAGATGCCTCATTCTTTGAAGACGTGTTTCCGCACAAAAGGAATGAAGGGAATAATGTCCCTAAAAGGACAAGAGAAGAATCAAGCAATTTACATGAAGATGAAACTCATCATGAGATTGAGGAAGTTGAACCAAGAAGAAGCGTAAGGGCTAGGACTTCCAAAACATTTGGTTCGGATTTTTTCACATATGTGTTAGAACATGAACCTCAAACGTACAAGGAAGCAATGCCATCTTCTGAATCTTCATGTTGGAAAGAAGCAATCCAAAGTGAGATTGATTCAATTCTAAGTAATAAAACTTGGGAAATTGTTGATATTCCACCTGGAATAAAATCTATTGGCTGCAAATGGATTTTCAAGAAGAAAATGAAAGCAGATGGCTCTATCGACAAGTATAAAGCCAGATTAGTAGCCAAAGGATATCGTCAAAAAGAAGGAGTAGACTTCTTTGATACATATTCGCCGGTAACACAAATAACCTCTGTAAGAATGCTAATAGCCATTGCATCGATTTATAATCTAGAAATTCATCAAATGGATGTAAAGACAGCGTTCTTAAATGGAGATCTCGATGAGGAGATCTACATGGAGCAACCTGAAGGTTTTGTTTCCAAAGGAAATGAAAACAAAGTCTATAGATTAGTAAAATCATTATACAGACTAAAACAAGCTCCAAAACAATGGCACGCAAAATTTGATAGTGTCATGATGAGAAATGGTTTTCGTATAAATGAATGTGATAAATGTGTTTATTATAAACAAATTGGACAATCATATGTGATGATTTGTTTATATGTAGACGATATGTTAATATTTGGTCCAAATACTCAGGTAATAGAGACCATAAAGAAGATGTTAATTAGCAATTTCGATATGAAAGACTTAGGAGTTGCAGACGTTATTTTGGGAATCAAAATAATAAGAACACCTAATGGAATTGAATTATCTCAGTCACACTATGTACACAAAGTGATTGAAAAATTCCAAGACTATGGAATTAAAGGAGTGAGAACACATTTTAATCCATCAGAAGTACTGCATAAAAACACTAATGAGAGTGTGATGCAACTGGAATACTCTCGTGTAATAGGATGTCTCATGTATCTCATGAATTGCACAAGACCAGATATAGCTTATGCAGTAAGTCGACTGAGCAGGTATACAAGCAATCCAGAAAAGGAACATTGGAAAGCACTAATGAGAGTGCTTGGATATTTAAAAAATACCACAAATTATTCCTTACATTATGGAAAATATCCTACCGTCTTAGAAGGATATAGTGATGCAAACTGGATTGCTGATTCAGAGGAATCAAAATCAACAAGTGGTTATGTGTTTACCTTAGCAGGGGCAGCAGTGTCATGGAAATCTACTAAACAAACATGCATAGCTCAATCCACTATGGAATCGGAGTTCATCGCTTTAGATAAAGCAGGCGAAGAAGCAGAATGGCTTCGTCATTTTTTAGAAGATATTCCATTTTGGCCTAAACCTATACCAGCCATATGTATACACTGTGATAACCAAGCTGCGCTAAGCAGAGCTCACAACTTCGTGTATAATGGAAAGTCACGACACATTCGTCGACGCCATAACACAGTTAGGCAGTTACTCTCAAATGGAACTATTTCCATAGATTATGTGAGAAGAAATGATAACCTAGCGGATCCATTTACTAAAGGTTTATCAAGGGAGAAAATTGACTGCACATCAAGGGGAATGGGTTTAAAAGCCTAAACTATCAAGGGTTATCTTATACGAAAACATATCCTAGCGACTGGAGATCCCACGGACTTGGATCAATAGGCAAACCAGTTCTGAGTAACTCAAGACATAATGCATTTGTTTGGACATAGTCCAACTCCATTCCTATGGTGCACAATATAAATGCATGCCTATAGAAGTATTTAAAGGTTAAAACTATGTTTTTTAATGATGACCATATCTTGAATATAACAAGTGGAGTATATGTAGGATACTCTTAATGGTTGCGATCACCTATGTTAGTGTGAGCTGGGTCGGCTCTATGAGAATATTAAAGGCTTATATTTTCTATAAACACTCGCAGAACCAAACAAATTTGTTCAGGACCAAAATGAACACAACCAAGAGATTGGATGAGAAAGGAATCAATGCTTCGTAAAGCTTATTGTCTGGATATACAATAAAGGCCGACGGTTCAAGATGAAATAATTCACCGATTAGCCAAGTAGATCCGATAAGTTTTAACTAGGGAAAGTTCAAAGTGAAATATCTACTTATCCACGATAAAGCATTATTCCATTTGTACTTTGTGATATTTCGCTTTGTGTGGGGGATATGTATATTATAATTCATGTAGGGGATTGTTGGAATTCCTAAATTGAATGAAATTACATAAGTCCCACATCGCCAAAAATTTCAAACTATTTTAGTATATTAATAGCTTTGCAATGAAGGGGTTGGGGCCTTAGGGCACCCAAATGTTTGCTTCGTTGTGAGGAGGGAGATCATGCATCACCACCACACACGCGTGCGCGCCACCGCCGTCCGTCCGACCGAACCGAACCGGGCCGGGCTCGGGTTTGGGTCTAATATGATCCTATTTTTACTGCAAAACTGGGTCGGGCTTTCTGACATTTGCAGGCTATACGAACAGGTGCGAATCTGTTCAAGCGGACGCAGATTGACTGAGGGGATGCGACCTCTGAAGAGGGCGCGGGTTTTTGGCAAACAGACGCAGCCGGAAGCGGGTGCGACCCGTTAGACGCGAACGGGTGCGGCGTATGGCAGCAGCAGGAGCAAGCGGGTGCGGCCCGTTATTGAACAGCAGCAATGAAAGGTAACGGGTGCAACCTTTCAGGCAGACGCGACTGTTCGAAGGGGTGCAGACGAAATTATAAATAAAAGAGAATACTGATCACATTCTCATTCCATTCCAATCTAATTTCTTATGCTTCTTCTTTCTCCAATGCTCTAAATAATATATCACAGAGTTGACATACATTTTACAATCTCATGCAGATTACATCTGTTGTATCTTGGGAGACTTTAAAAAAAGTCTTAAGGAAATTGTCACGACAAGCCTCAGACGGAATTTTCCTCTTCAACCGATTAGATTTATATATACATATATATTTCTTTCTTTTTTCTGTGGTATACTATTTCATTAAATAGTATAACGGTTGATTTAGCACTATAGTTATTATTACTATAGTTGTTAATTTGTTGTTGTAATTTAATTACGACATAACTATTATTTAAATTAACTAATACAGACTTCTAGAGTAGTAGAAATATGTTTGATAAACTTGTGAGACGAGTTTATAATTGATTATTCTCTGTTTTGGTATACTAGACGTATAACATCTTAAGACTTTCCTGTTTTAACTAAAACCGAGATGGCAACAGTAGAGCTCTCAACAAAGGATACTACACACAACAGACCCGATCCTTTTAAAGGAGATGGTGACGACTTTTTAACATGGCAGAATCAGATGTTATTTTACCTCACCACACTCGGTCTGCAACGGTATCTCGAGGAGGAGGAACCGATTCCTGCACCAGGCAAGGAATCAGATGTTGCTACGTGGAAACATTCCGATTCCCTATGCAGAAACTATATTCTGAATTGTCTCGACAAGGTGCTATAAAAAGTATATCAACCTCTAAAGACAGCAAAAGCACTCTGGAATGCACTTGCCACGAAGTACAAGACGCAGAATATTAGTCTTAGGAAATTCATTGTAGACAAATTTATGGACTACAAGATGGTCGACTCCAAACCGGTGATTGCTCAACTGCATAAACTGCAAATCATCATTCATGAACTCGAAGCGGAAGGTCATAAGGATGGAGAATCGTTTTTGGTTGAAGCCATCACGGGAAAACTACCGCCGTCATGGAGAGACTACCGCAACTATCTAAAGCATAAAAAGAAAGAGATTTCTTTGTAGGACCTCATCGTATGATTAAAGATTGAGGCAGATAACCGCGGAATTACCAAACAAGAGGCGTTGGTAACAGAAGGGTCGAAGAACAAGAATAAAGGCCACTTCAACAAAAAGGAACTTCTCAAAGAAGAGGAAAGCTCCTAAAAACAAACCCAAAGATAATAAGACCAAGAAGTTTAATGGTGAATGTTGGGTTTGTGGCAAAATGGGACACGCCGCTAGAGATTGCAGTCACAAAAAGGAACGCAACTCAGAGGCAAACATAGTTGACAACATGGAAGTGGACGAGTCCAACTTTTCAGCAGTTATATATGAATGCAATTTGGTTTAGAATCCTAACCAATGGCGGGTAGACACAGGAGCTACTCGTCATGTCTGTTCTGATAAATCCATGTTTTCAACATATTAGAAATTCGATCAGGAAGAAACACTCTACATGGGTAATTCTGCTGTTTCCATGATCGAAGGCAGTGGCACAGTAATCCTCAAGTTTACTTCTGGAAAAACTGTCAAGTTGAATGACGTGCTCCACGTTCCAGACATACGCAAGAATCTGATCTCTGGTTCAGTACTATCAAAGAAAGGATTCAAAATGGTGTTCGAGTCAGATAAGATGGTTCTGTCCAAAGCTGGAATGTATATCGGAAGGGGATATTTATGTGATGGCCTATTTAAGGCAAATGTAGCCATTATCGGCAATAAAACTATGTATTCTGATTGTGCTATTAATAAAATTGAAGTTTCTTACTTGCATGAGCACGAAATTTTACTATGGCATGATAGATTAGGACATGTAAACTTTCGAAAAATGAAAACATTATCAAACTTGGGATTAATTCTGAAATTCCAAGTAGATAAGAACTACAAATGTGAGACATGTGTAGAAGCAAAAATGGTTTAAAAAACCATTTCAATCTGTTGATAGAAGCACTGAACCACTAGGTTTGGTTCATACAGATTTATGTGATTTTAAATCGTTACCTACAAGAGGTGGAAAAATGTACTTTATCACGTTTATTGACGATTATACGCGATATTGCTATGTATATCTTTTGAATAGTAAAGATGAAGCAATTACATCATTTATAAAGTACAAGGCTGAGGTAGAAAATCAGTTAAATAAAAAGATCAAGGTATTGAGATCTGATCGAGGTGGAGAATATGAATCACCATTTGAACAGTTCTGTGCCGAAAATGGTATAATTCATCAAACAACAGCTCCATATTCACCACAACAAAATGGTGTAGCCGAGAGGAAAAACAGAACGTTGAAAGACATGATTAATGCCATGCTTTTAACATCTGGTCTACCGACGAACTTGTGGAGGAAAGCCTTAAATATGTCTATAATCACATATTAAACAAAGTCCCTCACAATAAAACAGGAGCAATTCCATATGAGTTATGGAAAGGACACAAACCAAGGTTTAAATACCTCAAAGTATGGGGGTGCTTGGCAAAAGTTCCAGTTCCGCCTCCCAAGAAAGTCCAACTTGGACCAAAAACAGTAGATTGTTACTATTTAGGGCCAGCCCAAAATAGTAGTGCCTATAGATTTTTGGTATTCAAGTCTGATATAGCTGATATTCATGTAAATACAATCATGGAATCTAGAGATGCCTCATTCTTTGAAGACGTGTTTCCGCACAAAAGGAATGAAGGGAATAATGTCCCTAAAAGGACAAGAGAAGAATCAAGCAATTTACATGAAGATGAAACTCATCATGAGATTGAGGAAGTTGAACCAAGAAGAAGCGTAAGGGCTAGGACTTCCAAAACATTTGGTTCGGATTTTTTCACATATGTGTTAGAACATGAACCTCAAACGTACAAGGAAGCAATGCCATCTTCTGAATTTTCATGTTGGAAAGAAGCAATCCAAAGTGAGATTGATTCAATTCTAAGTAATAAAACTTGGGAAATTGTTGATATTCCACCTGGAATAAAATCTATTGGCTGCAAATGGATTTTCAAGAAGAAAATGAAAGCAGATGGCTCTATCGACAAGTATAAAGCCAGATTAGTAGCCAAAGGATATCGTCAAAAAGAAGGAGTAGACTTCTTTGATACATATTCGCCGGTAACACGAATAACCTCTGTAAGAATGCTAATAGCAATTGCATCGATTTATAATCTAGAAATTCATCAAATGGATGTAAAGACAGCGTTCTTAAATGGAGATCTCGATGAGGAGATCTACATGGAGCAACCTGAAGGTTTTGTTTCCAAAGGAAATGAAAACAAAGTCTATAGATTAGTAAAATCATTATACAGACTAAAACAAGCTCCAAAACAATGGCACGCAAAATTTGATAGTGTCATGATGAGAAATGGTTTTCGTATAAATGAATGTGATAAATGTGTTTATTATAAACAAATTGGACAATCATATGTGATGATTTGTTTATATGTAGACGATATGTTAATATTTGGTCCAAATACTCAGGTAATAGAGACCATAAAGAAGATGTTAATTAGCAATTTCGATATGAAAGACTTAGGAGTTGCAGACGTTATTTTGGGAATCAAAATAATAAGAACACCTAATGGAATTGAATTATCTCAGTCACACTATGTACACAAAGTGATTGAAAAATTCCAAGACTATGGAATTAAAGGAGTGAGAACACATTTTAATCCATCAGAAGTACTGCATAAAAACACTAATGAGAGTGTGATGCAACTGGAATACTCTCGTGTAATAGGATGTCTCATGTATCTCATGAATTGCACAAGACCAGATATAGCTTATGCAGTAAGTCGACTGAGCAGGTATACAAGCAATCCAGGAAAGGAACATTGGAAAGCACTAATGAGAGTGCTTGGATATTTAAAAAATACCACAAATTATTCCTTACATTATGGAAAATATCCTGCCGTCTTAGAAGGATATAGTGATGCAAACTGGATTGCTGATTCAGAGGAATCAAAATCAACAAGTGGTTATGTGTTTACCTTAGCAGGGGCAGGAGTGTCATGGAAATCTACTAAACAAACATGCATAGCTCAATCCACTATGGAATCGGAGTTCATCGCTTTAGATAAAGCAGGCGAAGAAGCAGAATGGCTTCGTCATTTTTTAGAAGATATTCCATTTTGGCCTAAACCTGTACCGGCCATATGTATACACTGTGATAACCAAGCTGCGCTAAGCAGAGCTCACAACTTCGTGTATAATGGAAAGTCACGACACATTCGTCGACGCCATAACACAGTTAGGCAGTTACTCTCAAATGGAACTATTTCCATAGATTATGTGAGAAGAAATGATAACCTAGCGGATCCATTTACTAAAGGTTTATCAAGGGAGAAAATTGACTGCGCATCGAGGGGAATGGGTTTAAAAGCCTAAACTATCAAGAGTTATCTTATACGGAAACATATCCTAGCGACTGGAGATCCCACGGACTAGGATCAATAGGCAAACCAGTTCTGAGTAACTCAAGACATAATGCATTTGTTTGGACATAGTCCAACTCCATTCCTATGGTGCACAATATAAATGCATGCCTACAGAAGTATTTAAAGGTTAAAACTATGTTTTTTAATGATGACCATATCTTGAATATAACAAGTGGAGTATATGTAGGATACTCTTAATGGTTGCGATCACCTATGTTAGTGTGAGCTGGGTCGGCTCTATGAGAATATTAAAGGCTTATATTTTCTATAAACACTCGCAGAACCAAACAAATTTGTTCAGGACCAAAATGAACACAACCAAGAGATTGGATGAGAAAGAAATCAATGCTTCGTAAAGCTTATTGTCTGGATATACAATAAAGGCCGACGGTTCAAGATGAAATAATTCACCGATTAGCCAAGTAGATCCGATAAGTTTTAACTAGGGAAAGTTCAAAGTGAAATATCTACTTATCCACGATAAAGCATTATTCCATTTGTACTTTGTGATATTTCGCTTTGTGAGGGGGATATGTATATTATAATTCATGTAGGGGATTGTTGGAATTCCTAAATTGAATGAAATTACATAAGTCCCACATCGCCAAAAATTTCAAACTATTTTAGTATATTAATAGCTTTGCAATGAAGGGGTTGGGGCCTTGGGGCACCCAAATGTTTGCTTCGTTGTGAGGAGGGAGATCATGCATCACCACCACACACGCGTGCGCGCCATCGCCGTCCGTCCGACCGAACCGAACCGGGCCGGGCTCGGGTTCGGGTTTGGGTCTAATATGATCCTATTTTTACTGCAAAACTGGGCCGGGCTTTCTGACATTTGCAGGCTATACGAACAGGTGCGAATCTGTTCAAGCGGACGCAGATTGACTGAGGGGGTGCGACCTCTGAAGAGGGCGCGGGTTTTTGGCGAACAGACGCAGCCGGAAGCGGGTGCGACCCGTTAGACGCGAACGGGTGCGGCGTATGGCAGCAGCAGGAGCGAGCGGGTGCGGCCCGTTATTGAACAGCAGCAATGAAAGGTAACTGGTGCAACCTTTCAGGCAGACGCGACTGTTCGAAGGGGTGCAGACGAAATTATAAATAAAAGAGAATACTGATCACATTCTCATTCCATTCCAATCTAATTTCTTCTGCTTCTTCTTTCTCCAATGCTCTAAATAATATATCACAGAGTTGACATACTTTTTACAATCTCGTGCAGATTACGTCTGTTGTATCTTGGGAGACTTTAAAAAAAGTCTTAAGGAAATTGTCACGACAAGCCTCAGACGGAATTTTCCTCTTCAACCGGTTAGATTTATATATACATATATATTTCTTTTTCTTTCTGTGGTATACTATTTCATTAAATAGTATAACGGTTGATTTAGCACTATAGTTATTATTACTATAGTTGTTAATTTGTTGTTGTAATTTAATTACGACATAACTATTATTTAAATTAACTAATACAGACTTCTAGAGTAGTAGAAATCTGTTTGATAAACTTGTGAGACGAGTTTATAATTGATTATTCTCTGTTTTGGTATACTAGACGTATAACATCTTAAGACTTTCCTGTTTTAACTAAAACCGAGATGGCAACAGTAGAGCTCTCAACAAAGGATACTACACACAACAGACCCGATCCTTTTAAAGGAGATGGTGACGACTTTTTAACATGGCAGAATCAGATGTTATTTTACCTCACCACACTCGGTCTGCAACGGTATCTCGAGGAGGAGGAACCGATTCCTGCACCAGGCAAGGAATCAGATGTTGCTACGTGGAAACATTCCGATTTCCTATGCAGAAACTATATTCTGAATTGTCTCGACAAGGTGCTATACAAAGTATATCAACCTCTAAAGACAGCAAAAGCACTCTGGAATGCACTTGCTACGAAGTACAAGACGCAGAATATTAGTCTTAGGAAATTCATTGTAGACAAATTTATGGACTACAAGATGGTCGACTCCAAACTGGTGATTGCTCAACTGCATAAACTGCAAATCATCATTCATGAACTCGAAGCGGAAGGTCATAAGGTTGGAGAATCGTTTTTGGTTGAAGCCATCACGGGAAAACTACCGTCGTCATGGAGAGACTACCGCAACTATCTAAAGCATAAAAAGAAAGAGATTTCTTTGTAGGACCTCATCGTATGATTAAAGATTGAGGCAGATAACCGCGGAATTACCAAACAAGAGGCGTTGGTAACAGAAGGGTCGAAGAACAAGAATAAAGGCCACTTCAACAAAAAGAAGAACTTCTCAAAGAAGAGGAAAGCTCCTAAAAACAAACCCAAAGATAATAAGACCAAGAAGTTTAATGGTGAATGTTGGGTTTGTGGCAAAATGGGACACGCCGCTAGAGATTGCAGTCACAAAAAGGAACGCAACTCAGAGGCAAACATAGTTGACAACATGGAAGTGGACGAGTCCAACTTTTCAGCAGTTATATATGAATGCAATTTGGTTCAGAATCCTAACCAATGGCGGGTGGACACAGGAGCTACTCGTCATGTCTGTTCTGATAAATCCATGTTTTCAACATATCAGAAATTCGATCAGGAAGAAACACTCTACATGGGTAATTCTGCTGTTTCCATGATCGAAGGCAGTGGCACAGTAATCCTCAAGTTTACTTCTGGAAAAACTGTCAAGTTGAATGACGTGCTCCACGTTCCAGACATACGCAAGAATCTGATCTCTGGTTCAGTACTATCAAAGAAAGGATTCAAAATGGTGTTCGAGTCAGATAAGATGGTTCTGTCCAAAGCTGGAATGTATATCGGAAGGGGATATTTATGTGATGGCCTATTTAAGGAAAATATAGCCATTATCGGCAATAAAACTATGTATTCTGATTGTGCTATTAATAAAATTGAAGTTTCTTACTTGCATGAGCACGAAATTTTACTATGGCATGATAGATTAGGACATGTAAACTTCCGAAAAATGAAAACATTATCAAACTTGGGATTAATTCCGAAATTCCAAGTAGATAAGAACTACAAATGTGAGACATGTGTAGAAGCAAAAATGGTTTAAAAAACCATTTCAATCTGTTGATAGAAGCACTGAACCACTAGGTTTGGTTCATACAGATTTATGTGATTTTAAATCGTTACCTACAAGAGGTGGAAAAAAGTACTTTATCACGTTTATTGACGATTATACGCGATATTGCTATGTATATCTTTTGAATAGTAAAGATGAAGCAATTACATCATTTATAAAGTACAAGGCTGAGGTAGAAAATCAGTTAAATAAAAAGATCAAGGTATTGAGATCTGATCGAGGTGGAGAATATGAATCACCATTTGAACAGTTCTGTGCCGAAAATGGTATAATTCATCAAACAACAGCTCCATATTCACCACAACAAAATGGTGTAGCCGAGAGGAAAAACAGAACGTTGAAAGACATGATTAATGCCATGCTTTTAACATCTGGTTTACCGACGAACTTGTGGAGGAAAGCCTTAAATATGTCTATAATCACATATTAAACAAAGTCCCTCACAATAAAACAGGAACAATTCCATATGAGTTATGGAAAGGACACAAACCAAGCTTTAAATACCTCAAAGTATGGGGGTGCTTGGCAAAAGTTCCAGTTCCGCCTCCCAAGAAAGTCAAACTTGGACCAAAAACAGTAGATTGTTACTATTTAGGGCCAGCCCAAAATAGTAGTGCCTATAGATTTTTGGTATTCAAGTCTGATATAGCTGATACTCATGTAAATACAATCATGGAATCTAGAGATGCCTCATTCTTTGAAGACGTGTTTCCGCACAAAAGGATTGAAGGGAATAATGTCCCTAAAAGGACAAGAGAAGAATCAAGCAATTCACATGAAGATGAAAATCATCATGAGATTGAGGAAGTTGAACCAAGAAGAAGCGTAAGGGCTAGGACTTCCAAAACATTTGGTTCGGATTTTTTCACATATGTGTTAGAACATGAACCTCAAACGTACAAGGAAGCAATGTCATCTTCTGAATCTTCATGTTGGAAAGAAGCAATCCAAAGTGAGATTGATTCAATTCTAAGTAATAAAACTTGGGAAATTGTTGATATTCCACCTGGAATAAAATCTATTGGCTGCAAATGGATTTTCAAGAAGAAAATGAAAGCAGATGGCTCTATCGACAAGTATAAAACCAGATTAGTAGCCAAAGGATATCGTCAAAAAGAAGGAGTAGACTTCTTTGATACATATTCGTCGGTAACACGAATAACCTCTATAAGAATGCTAATAGCAATTGCATCGATTTATAATATAGAAATTCATCAAATGGATGTAAAGACAGCGGTCTTAAATAGAGATCTCGATGAGGAGATCTACATGGAGCAACCTGAAGGTTTTGTTTCCAAAGGAAATGAAAACAAAGTCTATAGATTAGTAAAATCATTATACAGACTAAAACAAGCTCCAAAACAATGGCACGCAAAATTTGATAGTGTCATGATGAGAAATGGTTTTCGTATAAATGAATGTGATAAATGTGTTTATTATAAACAAATTGGACAATCATATGTGATGATTTGTTTATATGTAGACGATATGTTAATATTTGGTCCAAATACTCAGGTAATAGAGACCATAAAGAAGATGTTAATTAGCAATTTCGATATGAAAGACTTAGGAGTTGCAGACGTTATTTTGGGAATCAAAATAATAAGAACACCTAATGGAATTGAATTATCTCAGTCACACTATGTACACAAAGTGATTGAAAAATTCCAAGACTATGGAATTAAAGGAGTGAGAACACATTTTAATCCATCAGAAGTACTGCATAAAAACACTAATGAGAGTGTGATGCAACTGGAATACTCTCGTGTAATAGGATGTCTCATGTATCTCATGAATTGCACAAGACCAGATATAGCTTATGCAGTAAGTCGACTGAGCAGGTATACAAGCAATCCAGGAAAGGAACATTGGAAAGCACTAATGAGAGTGCTTGGATATTTAAAAAATACCACAAATTATTCCTTACATTATGGAAAATATCCTGCCGTCTTAGAAGGATATAGTGATGCAAAATGGATTGCTGATTCAGAGGAATCAAAATCAACAAGTGGTTATGTGTTTACCTTAGCAGGGGCAGGAGTGTCATGGAAATCTACTAAACAAACATGCATAGCTCAATCCACTATGGAATCGGAGTTCATCGCTTTAGATAAAGCAGGCGAAGAAGCAGAATGGCTTCGTCATTTTTTAGAAGATATTCCATTTTGGCCTAAACCTGTACCGGCCATATGTATACACTGTGATAACCAAGCTGCGCTAAGCAGAGCGCACAACTTCGTGTATAATGGAAAGTCACGACACATTCGTCGACGCCATAACACAGTTAGGCAGTTACTCTCAAATGGAACTATTTCCATAGATTATGTGAGAAGAAATGATAACCTAGCGGATCCATTTACTAAAGGTTTATCAAGGGAGAAAATTGACTGCGCATCGAGGGGAATGGGTTTAAAAGCCTAAACTATCAAGAGTTATCTTATACGGAAACATATCCTAGCGACTGGAGATCCCACGGACTAGGATCAATACGCAAACCAGTTCTGAGTAACTCAAGACATAATGCATTTGTTTGGACATAGTCCAACTCCATTCCTATGGTGCACAATATAAATGCATGCCTACAGAAGTATTTAAAGGTTAAAACTATGTTTTTTAATGATGACCATATCTTGAATATAACAAGTGGAGTATATGTAGGATACTCTTAATGGTTGCGATCACCTATGTTAGTGTGAGCTGGGTCGGCTCTATGAGAATATTAAAGGCTTATATTTTCTATAAACACTCGCAGAACCAAACAAATTTGTTCAGGACCAAAATGAACACAACCAAGAGATTGGATGAGAAAGGAATCAATGCTTCGTAAAGCTTATTGTCTGGATATACAATAAAGGTCGACGGTTCAAGATGAAATAATTCACCGATTAGCCAAGTAGATCCGATAAGTTTTAACTAGGGAAAGTTCAAAGTGAAATATCTACTTATCCACGATAAAGCATTATTCCATTTGTACTCTGTGATATTTCGCTTTATGTGGGGGATATGTATATTATAATTCATGTAGGGGATTGTTGGAATTCCTAAATTGAATGAAATTACATAAGTCCCACATCGCCAAAAATTTCAAACTATTTTAGTATATTAATAGCTTTGCAATGAAGGGGTTGGGGCCTTGGGGCACCCAAATGTTTGCTTCGTTGTGAGGAGGGAGATCATGCATCACCACCACACACGCGTGCGCGCCATCGCCGTCCGTCCGACCGAACCGAACCGGGCCGGGCTCGGGTTCGGGTTTGGGTCTAATATGATCCTATTTTTACTGCAAAACTGGGCCGGGCTTTCTGACATTTGCAGGCTATACGAACAGGTGCGAATCTGTTCAAGCGGACGCAGATTGACTGAGGGGGTGCGACCTCTGAAGAGGGCGCGGGTTTTTGGCGAACAGACGCAGCCGGAAGCGGGTGCGACCCGTTAGACGCGAACGGGTGCGGCGTATGGCAGCAGCAGGAGCGAGCGGGTGCGGCCCGTTATTGAACAGCAGCAATGAAAGGTAACGGGTGCAACCTTTCAGGCAGACGCGACTGTTCGAAGGGGTGCAGACGAAATTATAAATAAAAGAGAATACTGATCACATTCTCATTCCATTCCAATCTAATTTCTTCTGCTTCTTCTTTCTCCAATGCTCTAAATAATATATCACAGAGTTGACATACTTTTTACAATCTCGTGCAAATTACGTCTGTTGTATCTTGGGAGACTTTAAATAAAGTCTTAAGGAAATTGTCACGACAAGCCTCAAACGGAATTTCCCTCTTCAACCGGTTAGATTTATATATACATATATATTTCTTTTTCTTTCTGTGGTATACTATTTCATTAAATAGTATAACGGTTGATTTAGCACTATAGTTATTATAACTATAGTTGTTAATTTGTTGTTGTAATTTAATTACGACATAACTATTATTTAAATTAACTAATACAGACTTCTAGAGTAGTAGAAATCTGTTTGATAAACTTGTGAGACGAGTTTATAATTGATTATTCTCTGTTTTGGTATACTAGACGTATAACAGATACAACAGCGTTAATTATTAGTGTGTTTTGTAATAATAAGAATAAAAGTAGCATGGACATAATGGTAGTGTGGGATGATATTGCAAAATAATTTAAAGCTCAAAATTGGAAATAAAGAAAAAACCTGAAAGATAGAATAGAAGACATAATGACGCTAAAAGATAAAACATAAACGGATATTGAAAAAGGAAGAAAGATAAATTATAAAAAGTAAATATAATTAGAAATAAAAAATATAAAAAATAATATATAGACACTTTGATTGTGATAAAAGATAAAAGTATAATATTGGATAAAAGATAAAAGTATAATAAAAGATAAAAGATAAACTAATTATCATAAATGATAAAAGTATAATAAAAGATAACAATAAAAAACAATATAATTATGATAAAAAAAATAAAACATAAATGAAAAAGAAAAAAGGAAGAAGGAAGAATTATAAAAAGTAAACATAATTAGAAATAAAAAAGATAAAAGATAATATATAGACAACTAATTATGATAAAAGAGAAAAGATAAAAGTATAATAAAAAATTAAAGATAAACTAAATATGATAAAAGATAAATCTTTAATAAAAGATAGAGATAAAAGACAAACTAATTATGATGAAAGATAAAAAGATAATATTAGGAATAAAAGAGATAAAAGATAGAGATAATATAAAAGATCTAGAAACAGCTTACCTACAGATGTATAATAGAAGGAAGCAATATGAAACATCTAGACATCCTATTTATAGGAAATATTAGTGAACTATATACATAAGTTTTTGCAATAAAATATAACTTTGTAAGTGAATTTTTAGTTTTCAAAAGGGTGATAATTAGGTAGCATCAATCACCTATCCTAACTGTTATAATGCATTGGTAAATCAGCTTGAAATTAGCGAATATTCATTAGTAACAACATAGACTCATGAATATTCTATCATTAAAGAAATGTGAAAAGGAAAAAATGAATTTTGAGGGTAAAGAAGCATTATCAGACCTACAATTCTCAGCATTAATGGTATCACCGAAAGACCAAAAATCGTTGTGATTGAAATTGTGGCTGAAACTTAAGGTGAGAAAAGCTTGTGTTTTGTTTCCTTTTTGGTTTTTTAACATTGATGCTTAATGAATTGATATTGCATAGCAATATAATGATAAGTTTTTAATTTGAAGATAAGTAATTGTCATGTTTTTTTTCTTTTATCGTTTATATTTTGTGATTTATCTTCCGTCACTTTAAATGTAAATTATAAACTTAAAGGAAATGTTAGCGGTGATCATTTTGTCTTTTATCATTACATGGAAACAGAATCAACATTTATTGAACTACTCGTAAGATGGTAAATTGCTTACTTTTCATTCGAACTTAATTTTGTTAATAGGCGAATTTATTTTGGGAATTTTTCCTCCAAGGGCCTATCAATCAGCAACTATTGGTTTATGCGCGTCTTTAGAAATTTATTAAGTTTTCAGGACTGTATAGATGAAGAAATACAAGTAAAAGAACAAAATGAAGAAATAGTTCAACTTTTTTTTATCGCTTATCTTTTTAGTTTGAAGATTTGTATTGTTAGGTTTTATTGAATCTTTTACCATTTATATTTTGTGATTTATCTTTTATTGCTTAATCCTTAATCATAAACTCGTTAATTAAATACAAACGTTGCCAGCATAACTTCTACTTGCATATTCATTGTCAGGTAATTCACAGAGATGCATAATCAACATTAATTAGTTAGCATATCCATATACTTGTTAGCCATCATATGCTAATGCCGTCTTCACTTTGGGACTTCATCTTATCAATGCTATTATGAGAATTCTAACTCGAGACCAGTCAAATCAAAACCCCAAAGCACAACGGAAAACAAGACCGTGATAAGAAGTGCAAAAACAACCAATCAATATCTCAATCCAAATCTCAATCCAATCTAAAACACAATCACCAAACAAGCAATAAAGAACCAAAGCAACAACGATAAAATAAATCACACACCGATTTATAGTGGTTCCTCTAACGTCTTGCTAGTGTACATTCATTTTAAATGAGAGCCTTTATTAATACCAATGAGAGAATACAAGAGATTGATTACAATGATCAATATTCAAATAGAATATATTTGTGGAGAAGATATTTGAAGAAAAAAACTATGTTTTCATTAAAACCTTAGTTAATGGAGGATAAACCCTTAACTAAACCCTTAGAATCCTTAAGTCATCTTGCTTTGAATCCTGAAAATAGCTTATATAGCGAACCATCCTTCCATAGCAAATACTTGATGTGACCCTTGAAGCTCTACAAGAAAATTCACAAATTTTGGGTTGAAAAAAAAAACTGCACCGTGTCAGACGTCTGCCACAACCTCTCAGACGTCTGCTGCAATTTTCGAGCTGTAGTAAAACTGTTGTTAGACGTCTGAGCATTTTTGTCAGACGTCTGCCACAACTTTCAGCCTATGCATCTTCAAATCGCGATAACTTGTGCATCCGAGCTCCGATTCGCACGCCGTTTTCACCGTTATCAAGCTATTCTCGACTTCTTCAATTCACTATACAGTGTCGTCAAAATTCAACACTCCACCTCAACACTATATCCATTTCCATCACCAACGACCGATAGTGCCAAACTATCACAACTTCTATCTTCAACCAAATAAGCTTGAATATTTTCCCAATGACCTCCGGCAAAGCCATCGCCCATTGCACTCCATCAATGAGCTCAGGCAAAGCCCCCACCCACTAACGAAATGTTGAAAGCACCCAAATCCGAAACCGTCTCACCAAAAGACAAAAGCACTAGGGAGTGTAAACTAGCACTCACCAAGAAGATAGAACCACAATTTCTCATTGATAATCTTCCTCATCCATAACCAAGCTCCTCCCTCGACCATGCTATCTCGTGACATCTAGCACTTCAACAAGCAAATCAAGTTCGAGCAATGCTCGAACTTCCCAATCGGCAATGCTTTAGTGAACATATCTGCCGCGTTATCATTTGTGTGCACTTTCTGAAGATATACTTGCTTATCTTCATCCATGGCTACTAAAAATGACTATCTTACTTCAATATGCTTAGTCCGTGAGATATACGTCAAATTCTCCGCCAAATGAATTGCAATCTGGCTATCACATCGAACGTCGATACTATCATGCTCAAATCCCAAGTCACACAACAATCGCCTCAAATGAAGTGCCTCCTTTGCCACTTCAACCACGACTATCAACTCCGCCTCCGTAATGGATAAAGCAACTACGGTTTGCAATCTCGATCTTCAACTTATGTCCATACCACCAAGCGTGAAGACTTATTCGAAAGTTGATTTTCTTCGATCCCTATCACCGGCGTAGTCTGAATCACAATAACCAATCAATTTACAATTCATCCCTTCGAACCTATAAAAAACAAGACCATGAGATGATGTACCTCTAAGATATCTCAATATAAGCTTCACAGCTTCCCAATGCGATTTTCCCGGATTAGCCGTATACCGACTAACTATCCCAACGGCATTTGCAATATCGGACCTTGTACACACCGTAGCACACATTAAACTTCCAACCGCACTAGCATATGACACATTTGCCATGTAAGCCTTGTCTCTCCAAGATAGGTGATCCCTTACTCGAAAGCTTCACATACAAAGGTAAAGATGTATTTGACGCCTTTGCATTCTCCATGCTAAACCGGCAACGCACTTTCTCCATGTACTCCTTTTGAGTCAATTTCAACTCAAAATGCTTTCGATCCCTTTCTATTTCCATGCCCAATATCCTCTTTGCATTTCCAAGATCCTTCATTTCGAACTCAGATTTCAAATTCAGTTTTAACTTGTTGATTTCTATCTTATCTTTTGAAGCAAAGAGCATGTCGTCCACATATAAGAGTAAATACACCCAACAATTATTTTCCAACCTCTTGAGATATACACAAGTATCATTCATGCTTCTAAAAAACCGTTTTCAAGCATAAAATGATTGAATCTCTTGTACCATTGTCTAGGTGATTGCTTTAAACCATATAGTAATTTCTTTAACTTGCAAACCAAATTTGACTTACCATCTACGACAAAAAAATTTGGTTGCTCCATGTAGATGTCTTCATCCAAGTCACCATGCAAGAAGACAGTTTTCACATTAAGTTTCTCCAACACCAAGTTGTGAATAACAATCATAGCAGGTAATATCTGGATTGAAGTATGGCGCACAACCGGTGCAAATATCTCATCATACTCCTTTCCCTTCTTTTGTGCAAACCCCTTAGCCACTAATCTAGCTTTGTATCTCTCATCGTCCTTCACCTTGTGCATCCATTTGCACACTATAGCACGGTTTCCTTTAAGAAGTGGAACCAAATCCCAAGTTTGATTCTTCATTAGCGATTGCATCTCTTCCTCCACGGTACAAATCCATTTCGAGCTATCATTCGACTCCATGACGTCATCAGGGTCCATCAGCTCATCTTGGACTACATGAAGAGCATAGTCCAAATTATTGCAAAAGCTAAGATAGTTCCAATTACAATATCTATCTAGTAGCCTTATAGCACGTTGAGCCACTCGAGTTGTAATACCATCACCCAAACTCCTTTCGGCTCCACCTTGAACCGAATCCTCTCTAGAATCATGTACATCACTAACACTACTAGAGGCACCCTGTGGACTATGTGATGTAATATCAACCGCTTCTGTAACATCCCGTAAATTTTAATAATAAATTAAATTGTTAATAATAATAAAAATGCAAATTTACATAAAAGAATGAAATCGTAAATTTTTAAAAATGAAGAAATTTGGGAAATTTGACTTTTACATTGTGTCAAGTAGATTTTTCTAGTCCAAATTCATATATAATTTATTAGAAAAAGACATCGTATGAAAAAGATATGGAATGTTTATTGTAGTGCGCATTTTGCGTTTTGCGCATATTTTGGGAGTAAGAATAAAGATTAAAAAAAGAGTTAAGAAGACTTATTTGTTAATAAATAAGTTGAATATGTGTAGGTTGACTATAAGAAAAGAAAAAAAAAGTATAATAATGAGTATACATTTAAAAAGAAAATAATGAAAGACAAAAGCATGAGTGGCACAGTGGTAAGACATGTGCATTCTAACTAAGTGACTTGGATTCAAGTCTCGCAGAGTACATTTTTTTTATGAGCACATTTCAACTATAAATAAATGTATAAGAAGGTAAAAGACTAACATAATATAAGTATGTAAACAGACATATTAATTAATAGGGGTATTTATTACCAAATACAGAAAGTTTATATGTTTATGAAACATTGATTAAAATAAGAGAAGGAATATGCATCAGCTTATTCACATATATATGTAGAGTTCTCTTCCAGGTTTAATAATTCAAATGTGATTATGTATTACTGATTAAGGGTAGAAAAGAGAAAATTATGTATTAATACATAGAGTTGTGTGTGTGTGTGTATATATATATATATATATATATATATATATATTTATGCTTAAATGGTTAACAACATATGTATGTAAATGTATGAGTTAATTGGTTAGAAAGATATAGATTAAGATGTAATCATGTAATTGACTAAGTAAATTAAGAAGGATTTAATATCGGTTAAAAAGGGTAACATTTATGTGAATTAGGAAAGCTAATTAATACCAATCAATTTCAAAATTGATTGCGCAGTTAGATAGTAAAGAATATGGTCAATTATATACATATGTGTATGTTTGATACCAATTAATTGATTTATTAATAGACTAAATTAAAAGCTTAAACATGTATATATTTTATTTAGAAAAGTGTCTAAGTTCAACGTATCTTATTCAACGCTCCTAATTAATTCCCCCCACCTGAAGCAATTATCAACGGCGTATATGAATTTACAAATCCTATAAATTCAGCCTAAACCTAACCTAATTCTCATTCTAAAAACTATTCTCTATTCTATTCCCAATTCTAGTTTCCCTTCTCTTCTAAATTTTCGTCTTTTTCATAAAATAAATTATGTACAAAATAAAATAAAGTTAGAAGCAGATTAGTGAATAGCAAGGAGGCTTGAAGGAGTTAGGTACGCTTATATGCGTTGCAAGGATTCAGGTGAGTGGAATCTAAAATCTTAAAGCAAAAGTTTAATATTTAGATTCAGATCTTCTTCTACTTCTTCTGATCTAAAATCTATTCTGATTTTCATCTTTATTTTTATCTCTAATTTCAAGTATAATGAAGATTACTCTCAAATCTAAATTATAAATTGGTTAATTTGGAATTGTATAAAATGTTGACTTGGTTTATATTAAATTTTGGGTAAAATGAATAGATCCTTGGAACCCTATAACAGATTTAAACAAATCAAAGGAAATTATTTATAAACCATACAAGTAGAAAAATGTGGACTTAAAAATCAGGATTGGTGAATAAAATAAGGGACAAATGAAATTAAATCTGAATAAAAAGAAATAGATCAGATCCTTAGTTTTTAATTGTATGTAAATCAGAAAAAGGATGGCGACTGTTTTTAACACAGCACCAACATAAATAAAAGGAACAGATTAGCCTAATTCTATTATTAGGCTAACTCAAGGATGATTTCAGCCTATATATAGATATATTTGTTTTTGTGAATGAATCCTCCTATAAAGTTAGTGGGTTGAAAAGAAAGTTTATGCACTTAGATTTTATACCTGTGGGCATTTGGCGGGCCAGGTTGTGTTTTCTTATACCTATAGGCATTTTGCGGTCCAGGTTATCTTTTCTTATACTTGTAGGAATTAGGCAATCCAGGCTACATTTTAATACTTGTAATCATCAGGCGGTCCAAGTATCGTTGCGGAACCTGCATGCATCAGGCGGTCCAGATTCGGGGTTTTATGGGATGTTGTTTGGTACTTCATAGTGTAGGCATAAGGAGGACCACCGGCGGAGTCCGCAACGTAGGCATTAGGTGGTCTGTTGCGGGATACATGATGTAGGCGAAAGGCGGGCCATCATGTTTGTGGGATTTTTTTTCGGTTGGCTATGATGTAGGCATTTGGCGGTTTACGTTATACCTGTAGGCATTTGGCGGTCCATCGGCAGAAACCGAGGGTACGTTGATAGGAGTCCAGTCAAGCGGTGTTAGCACAATATTGTTGCGGAATCAAGGTAGACATAGGAGACATTTGGTCACGGTACGACAAGAGAAGGGGATGGGTTATGTCCGATGATCCCTTGGGTAGGCTTTCTCACATGCTCTTCTCGTAGTAGTAACGTGGATAGGTAAGGACAGTAGTTCCAACAGGCCGATTTATGTTTTGACCACTTTCGTTTGACCTTTCCGTAGGACCTATATTACAGGCTCATTCTTATTAGTGATAGAGTTAGGGGTATGCCATAGGGGCAATTATGTCATTTGTTACATATATCTAACTCGTTGACCAATCTTGTTCGAAATAAAATGTATTTTCTTCCTATTATAAACTTGATATAATGTGATTATATTAATTAATTAACTTAATTAAAAGTATATTTAATAGAAAAATCCATAAATGGTATATTTTGTGATAGTAGTTACAAAGTGTTGTAACCGTAGGTAATTTATCACAACGAAACAAATATACCAATTTAAATGTTCTTAGTCAAGATGCATTGACACTGGATACCGATGTATCCATTGAGACTGGAGTACGTAATGCTCTCCAAATGTTGGGCAGTGTATTAACTACTGGGGGCACCTAGCGGTTACGTACTAATAGTTATTGGATAACTATGGAACGACTCACTCGATAGTTTTCTGTTGGTTAATATAACTAAGGTCAAATAGAAAATGTCGATGTGACTGATTTACACAGTTTTCTCGACTTGATTATAGCCAAATCATGGCATGGTATCCATCGAGTGACTATAGTTGGGTCGAGTGGAAGTATTGGAAGTGAAGCACTATTCAAGAAAGGATTCGTCTCCTCAGTTATATGCGGTTAGTATCACAGTCAACTCAAGTCAACTCAAAGTCAAAGTCTCTGCCCAAAGCATTTCAGTTAATAATAATTGTTATTACTGAACCAAAGACTTTGTATTTAGACTATAAAGTTGAATGTAGATGAGGTTAGAATTTTGACCATTACCAAATTCCATAAGTCCAAAGTGATATAGTTTTGACGAAGAGAATTGGTGTAAACAAATGTCACAACCGTAACGCTTATTAAACTAAAATTGGATTTTACCGAAAATGAGTAAGCGATAAATTTGGCTATAATGTCACACCACCTGCTAAGTGATGTGTGAACGTTAACATTAGAATAGTTCGATGTTAATCGCTGACCAAATTTACACCCAAAAGTTACACAGCCGAAATGATGAATTCCCTTAAGACCGAATGATTTAATTAGTTTATAATTGTTATAAATTAATTAAATTAATTAATATTTATGAAATATTAATTATAAAATTTGAATATGATTTGAAAAATAAATAATGTTATATATATTTATAGCAGTTATAAATATATCGATCGATATACAATATCGACAAGCGATTAAATTAGATTTAATTGCATAGTATTTTGGTTTAGGCTTAGATGGGTTTAAGGCCCATCATTAGGGCTGCAAAATTTCGGTTTTGGGAAGGTCTAGGGGTGACTAAAACATAGGGAATTGGCTTGGAGATAATAGGTTGAGATAAAGTGAGAATGGGTAAAAAGGTTTTCTTCGTTTCTCTCTAATACAACCATACATACATACATATATATATATATATGTATGTGTGTATATATATATATGTGCATGTATGTATGTAATCTCCAAAAACAATTACTAACCTTTTTGACCGCCATTACCTTCCACATTGCTGGTTAAAACATAGCTCTTAATCCACTCCAAAATTCTCAAATATATTTCAAATTAAAATAATACTATTCGATAGTTAGAGGTCGGTGATTCCGGACTTGCAATCTGACGAATCAAGAACAGTGAAAGAAAGGGAAGTCATTGCTTCAACGTTGATTCATAGGCATCATTAAATTGATAATTTTAATTCATATTACAGTAATTAAATTATATTCTATGATCCTATAATGAGCAATTTCATATCTGTTTAAATATATTGCTACTACATGTTTAGTTATGTGAGATTTTTGTAAGTGGATGTGGTTGTCACAAATCAGTTTGGTTATGTGCATAATTTATTTATTATACTATTTGATTTATGTATAGACAAATGTTATTTACTGTACAAAACCAATTTTTGTCATTAATAATTGTTTTATATATATTTATTAATAAATTCATATATATATATATGTGTGTATATATATATATTAGTGTATATTTCTCTCTCATAATAGCATATATGCATATATAAGATATATATGATTTAAAAAATTTAGTATACTTATTTATATATAATATGAATTTACAAATTCGAAAATTAATTATCATACATATATTCATATTTTAAATTAACATTTACTGAATTTTTGACTTGTTTATTATATATAAAATAATTATTACATTAAAAATTCAATTTTATATTTTTTTAAATATTATAATATTTCAGAAACATATTGAAAAAATTTAGGAATTTTTCAATAAATTTTATTATTTTTAATAATTAATATTATTTTGAAAAAACTATTTATGATTTATTAAAAATAATAATTTAATTGAAAAATTCTTCATATTTTTTCATAACCTTTCATTCATGATCCTAGAATTTCTGAAATTTTAAAATTTGAATTTTTAATAATATATTTTATATTAAATAATTATTGCCGAAATCAATGTATTTGTTTTTAAAAATAATATTTCAACTTTGAAAAATCTGAAGATTTTTCCTAAGCTTATGATCCTAGATTTTCGAAAATTGTAAAATTTGAATTTTCATCAATAGATTATTTTATGTTAATTATTTATGGATGAAAACATTATTTTATTCATAATATATACAAATTAAAATACTAAAATTATTATGTTTGCAAAACTAAGTTAATTTTGAATTATAAATAATTTTTAATAATTGTTCTCTCTCTTTCTATATATATATATATATTTATCTATATATAATGTTTATGTTCATATATTATATATAATATATTTATACATACATATGTGTGTGTGTGTATTTTGTAACATATATACATGCATACATTTGGACAACATACATGACATACAAAATGAGTTAAAATGTCTGTTGCGATGTAAATCTCAACATCTACATATGGGCATATTATACCTTTCACGGATTATTATGTTACACATGCACTCACACATATATGTATATGATACATTTATGTATAAACTAAATCAAATAAAATTAATTTCATATCTTAATATATTTGAATTTAAATAAAATAAATGATTTTATTTAAATAAAATTTAGAAATGTTCTAATTCAGTTAGACCTCATAGGCTCAATAAAAGATCCAATAGGGTAATTTTTTTTGGAATTCACCCATAATTTTCACTGCGGACTAGTCCAGTTCCAACAATTAGGAATTATATCTAAGATTGACACTTATATTATTCCTACTTTATGGATTATGGAGCAGCTCTGGCTCTAGATGGTTCACTTTTCTTTTCAATTTAGCTTCCATTTACCAGACTTTATGTTTGACCCATTCATATTTTTCCCACCCATAGGAAGACAGTTTAGCAACTATTGGGATTAGTAAAAAGGCAAGTTTCACTCCTAGGTTCAACACTGTTAAGGACAGTAGCCCAATCCTGGTTAGTAACCATATGTTGAATACTTTATCATTATTCCGCTATGAGATTTTATAAACATTACTCTGACTTACCTTTGTTATTTGCAGGATACCAAACCAGCAATTCGTGCTTTAGTGGACTTGGATTTTCGGTTCATCGAAAATTTAAGCTTACTGGGGTGCGGGTTGTCACACTTGGTATTAGAGCTTAGATTAGCCGATCCTAATAATTAGGTTAGCAATCCTAAAAATTAGAAAGTATGAGTGAACATATTTGCAAAAATAAATATATTAGAATCCAATTAATCCCAATTATAGATTAGTAACATATGGAAAGTCCATGAAAATGAAGAAAATTTGTACATGAGTTCTAGTTGGGTCGTAGTAGCCCAAGGGTGTTAAGTCCCCATTTTTATTGCAGATGGAAAAATGTACAATTAGTCCAGTTATTGAAAAAGAATTAGAATTCATATGTTATGCAAGTAGGAAAATTACTTAGAGAAAAAAGGATTTTGGTGGGGGAAAAAGAATTCCAAGATTAGGAATAGGACATTCCTAATGGAGTAAAGGTCCACTTTAAGTTTAACTTAATAAAAAGGAAACTTTTGAGATTTAAAATGTTAAAATACATATAGCTAATATATTTGAAAAATATATGTTGGGTTAGAAAAGTGATATGAGATTTAAAATGGTTTTTATATGATAAAGATTACTCGCTGATTTTGTAAAGTAACAAAATATTTAGAATATAAAAACTTAATAAAAAAGAAAACCAAATCAGAAGGATTATAAAATAGATGGGATTTGAATAGCTTTTTAATTCATTGGAATGAAATATGTAGCAACGAAATTTTCCATAAATTATCCAGTTTCGGTATAAAAGTGTATCATTTGAAATGACAAAGAATACACTCCAAAGAAAGAGATGTACAAAGTAAGGATGGGTACCGTATTTTGTACAGTCTATTTCAAGAAAGTAAATAAAAGAGATAATTCCTTGTAATTTCAAGTATAGCACAAACCCTCTTTTAATGATTTCTGGAAAATTGCAGGGTCACATTTCTTCTTGGGAAAATGATGTAGTTCCAATGCATTAAAATGCGAAAGGCCCTAACTATAAACTGGAATGGTTGATAAGGCAGAAGAAGAGGTTTTTGAGAATCTAGAATGGTATTAGAGTATGACTCTAATCAATTTTCTGCGCTTGGAGAAGTGTCCGTATGGGGTGGTTACCATAGTTAATCAACTTTAGCTAGAAAAGCCCAGATTTTCATTGAACTTATGATTTCCTATCCACATCTTTTTATTGGTAAGTTTTCTTTTGAACATCCTATCTTTGATCTTTTCCTAATTAGGATCTTTTGATAGAACTTTTTAGGTGACACTTTGTGTTGGTAGGGATGTTTGTAAACATGCCATTAGGATATGTGATATTTGGTGGTTGCTTGTGGTTGCAAGTGGATGCTAGTGGTTGCGGAAGGATGCATTTACACACACTAGGCACTCATTCTATCTTATTTGATCTTATCCTTAGATCGGCCACCTAGGAGTGCACTTACATATGCATATGGATGTGTGATATATATATATATATATATATATATATTCATTCAGTATGCATTTATTACATATTGCTTATATATATATATGGTTGTTATAAATGGATATTGGACATATGGGCAATTGCATTTGGATGATGGTTGAAGCATGCATGTAGAACTGAGAGTTTTATTAGGGTTTTTGCATACATATGGTTGCATGGCATAAGCATATTTGCATGACAGTAGGTTGATTGTATCAGTAGACCGACTGCCATTCTGCATTAGATAAGTTCATATGCATTTCACATTGCATAAAGTCATAATTTGCATTAGATAAATCTAAGGACAATGGTTGTAGTGTTTGATGTTTGAGTAGATGATTATAGATTTGGAGGATGGTTGTAGTTTATGTTCTTAGAGATTTTGGGGACGAAATCCTTTAAGGAGAAGAGAATGTAACACCCCGTAAATTTTAATAATAAATTAAAATGTTAATAAGAATAAAAATATAAATTTACATAAAAGGATGAAATCGTAAATTTTTACAAATGAAGGAAGTTGGGAAATCTGACTTTTACATTGTGTCAAGTAGATTTTTCCAGCCCAAATTCATATATAATTTATTAGAAACAGACACCGTATCAAAAGGATATGGAATGTTTATTGTAGTGCGCATTTTGCGTTTTGTGCATATTTTGGGAGTAAGATTAAAAGTTAAAGAAATAGTTTAGAAGACTTCTTTATTAATAAAAAAGTTGAATATGTGTTGGTTGACTATAAGAAAAGAAAAAAAAATATAATGATGAGTATACATTTAAAAAGAAGATAATGAAAGACAAAAGATAAGTGGCACAGTGGTAAGACATGTGCATTCTTACCAAGTGACCTGGGTTTGAGTCTCGTAGAGTACATTTTTTATGAGCATATTTCAACCATAAATAAATGTATAAGAACGTAAAAGACTAACATAAAATAAGTATGTAAACAAACATATTAATTAATAGGGGTATTTATTACCAAATACAGAAAGTTTATATGTTTATGAAACATTGATTGAACGAAGAGATGAATATGTGTCAGCTTATAATAATCAAATTAAGGAAGATATAGATTAAGATGTAATTGACTAATTAAATTAAGGAGGATTTAATATCGGTTAAAAATGGTAACATTTATGTGAATTAGGGAAGCTAATTAATAATAATCAATTTCAAAATTGATTGCGCGGTTAGATATTAAAGAATATGGTCAATTATATACATATGTGATTGTTTGATACCATTAATTGATTTATTAATAGACTAAATTAAAAGCTTAAACATGTACATATTTTATTTATAAAAGTGTCTAAGTTCAACGTATCTTATTCAATGCCCCTAATTAATTCCCTCCACCTGAAGCAATTATCCAACGGCGCATATGAATTTACAAATCGTATAAATTCAGCCTAAACCTAACATAATTCTCATTCTAAAAACTATTCTCTATTTTATTCCCTATTCTAGTTTCCCTTCCTCTTCTTAATTTTCGTCTTCTTCATAAAATAAATTATATACAAATAAAATAAAGTTAGAAGCGGATTAGTGAATAGCAAGGAGACTTGAAAAGGAGAAGTTAGGTACACTTATATGCGTTGCAAGGATTCAGGTGAGTGGAATCTAAATTCTTAAAGCAAAAGTTTATTACTTAGATTCAGATCTTCTTCTACTTCTTCTGATCTAAAATCTATTCTGATTTTCATATTTACTTTTATCTCTAATTTTAAGTATAATTAAGATTCCTCTCAGATCTAAATTATAAATTGGTTAATTTGGAATTGGATAAAATGTTGACTTGGTTTATATTAAATTTTAGGTAAAATGAATAGATCCTTGAAACCCTAAAACAGATCTAAACAAATCAAAGGAAATTATTTATAAACCATACAAGTAGAAGAATGTGGACTTAAAAATTAGGATTGGTGAATAAAATAAGGGACAAATGAAATTAAATCTGAATAAAAAGAAATAGATCGGATCCTTAGTTTTTAATTGTATGTAAACCAAAAAAGGATTGGCGACTGTTTTTAACACATCGCCAACATAAATAAAAGGAACAGATTAGCCTAATTCTGTTATTAGGCTAACTTATGGATGATTTCAGCCTATATATTGTGAATGAATCCTCCTATGAAGTTAATGGTCTAAAAAGGAAGTTTATGCACTTAGATTTTGTTCCTGTAGACATTTGGCGGGCCAGTTGTGTTTCCTTATACCTGTAGGCATTTGGCGGTCCAGGTTATGTTTTCTTATGCCTATAGGCATTAGGCGGTCCTGGCTACGTTTTAATACTTGTAGGCATCGAGCGGTCCAAGTATCGTTGCAGAACCTGTAGGCATCAGGCGGTCCAGGTTCGAAGTTTTATGGGATATTGTTCGGTACTTCACAGTGTAGGCATAAGGCGGACCACTAGCGGAGTTCGCAACTTAGGCATCAGGTGGTCCGTTGTGGGATACATGATGTAGGCGAAAGGCGGTCCATCATGTTTGTGGGATTTTTTTTGGTTGGCTGTGATGTAGGCATTTGACGGTCTAGGTTATACCTGTCACTACACCAGAATCCTCATTTCGCAACGGCTTTAAGCCGTTGCAAAACAATTTCGCAACGGATTTGAGCCGTTGCGAAATGAGCAGTGGTAAATATTTCGCAATGGTCCAAAGCCGTTGCGAAATATATTTTGCAACGGCTAAGGGTCGTTGCGTAATATGGTTTAGCAACGGCATAGAGCCGTTCCGGATTTTATTTCACAACGGCTTAGAGCCGTTCCGAATTTTATTTCGAAACGGCTTTTATCCGTTCCAGATTTTATTTCGCAACTGATGTTTTATATATTAGCAACGGCTTTAAGCCGTTCCTAATTACTATTTTTATTTTAAAAAAAACATTCAAAATTTCTTCTCTGCACCAGTGACAGTCATTTCATTATCATAATTAATACAAAAATTAGCAAATTTAACGCTATCACAAAAGAAAGATTATTAAACCAAATATTTTTCATAGATTCAACACAAAAACCAAACATAAAAAATGTTTGAATTATAATGTTCAACATCAACACATACCACACTATATAGTTCAACAAGTATACATAACATACATAGTACAACAGCGGCATCATTACATAATACTACATGCATATTACAATACATACGGTACATAACGTCTTCCTCCAATCGTCTAATGCTCCTGCCAGCATAAGTCTATTTTTCCCCATGCACCTGCAATTGTAATCAGTATCATCAAGTTAGCAGTCTTACAACAAAATATTTTAGTATGATTTATGTACCTATATGATAAAAATGCTATCTTGATATGGGTATATGGTTCGATGTTCTTTCCAGTCTGACATTGAACCATTTATTTTCTATTTTCTTCCTAGTTCTTTGCCCAGTCTATTAATCTTCCAGAAATGATGATAATAATACATTAACTATTTTGTGTTCGTCTTATATTGACAAAAATGGAGCATACAAATGGCATAATAGTAGTCCAACACCACCAAGATATAAATTAACTTCTGAACACTCAAAAGATGCATGATAAAACCATTCATTTGGCATAAGATACAACTGCAAACAATTCAATAGGCTGAAACAATATATGGAAAACAACATAACTTCAAGATATCAAACACAGTATACAGTTCAAATTTTGGATCAAGAATCCCTACACAATGCAAAACTTAACTATGTTTTAATTTGAAAGTACTGGGTACAAAACCACTGGTCATGATTATTATTTTTATTTTCTTTTTTCCTTCTAATAAACAGAAAACCAACTGAACCTCCCAGTAAAGCGGACAAATAAAAAGTTGACTAAAACCATCTAACAATATCAAACCCTAGAATACCAGATTCAGGAGATGGAGAATAGTATTCTGATTTATGAGTTCATGTCAGGGCGTAACATGGATGAACTTGATCTTCAATTAATCAAGCGCTACTTAAAACCAACTTTATGTTTAATTTTTCATATTTTTTTCTTTCTCAAACTAATAATGATGGGAAGCATACAACTAATTTTTTTTACAGGATGCTAGGAAAGCTTATTACATTGCAGGATCCAGGCTGAACCCTTTAACAGTTAAAGCCAGCATGTATAGAGTATTTCTCTTCTTGAGTTCCTGGAGTTAATTAAATATGAAAGTGAGGCTTCTTGGGTTTAAAGAGCAAGCTATTTAACCATATTATCTTTGCTCCAAGTGAATCAACATATGCATGTCCATTTAATCAGGGACAATGAGCTTGTGCTGCATTAGCAAATTCCACAATCCTCAAGCTTTATATTTAATTCAGACTGGGAGATATTGGAAAAAAATACTGTAAAATATAATAATAACCAACATTTGACAAGGGGATCCACTATCCCACTATCAATTTGCCTTTTCTATGGAATTTCTATCTATCAAATTAGAAATTGAACGTATTTTAGGCAATCTAACCCCAATTTATAATGTCGAACCAATTATTAATCATCTAATTAATGCAGACCACTTGCTGTTATTTGCCAAAGCTAAAATATCAAGTGCAATTTTTATTAAGCAAGTAATGGAGGAACTGGAGCAGCAAGCAAGTCTTTGAAAAGCAAAACTTTTCTTTGCCAAAGGAGTAAGCAAAAAAAATCAAATCCAACGGGAAATCAATTTTCAAAATGCAGCTCTACCAATAAAGTATTTTGGCATTCCTCTATCATCGAATAAAATAAAGGCAACAAAATTTGGAGATCTGTTGGCAAAATAAATTGGAAACTAGACACATGGAGTAGTAAACTTCTCGGTACAAGTGGAAGATTAAAATAAATCCCCAAATCCCAAAATCTATTATCCACAAAATTTAAAGCATATGTGAAAACTTCCTGTGGCAAGGAAAGTTCATAAAATCAAATGGAGTAAATAAATTCTGTTCCCCAAAGGAGGATGTGGGATTGGGGTAAGAAATATGGAAGAGTTACAACCAGCTTACACGATAAAATTGTTTTGAAAATTCATACCAAAATTGCTGCAGATATGCCTAAAAATGCTAGAGGGAAATCTGCTATTATACAACAAAATTGCTGCAGACATGCCATCGGCATAGCATGGCAAAATCCAAAAAATGCAGTTCAATTAAGCTTCAGGTATGATGTCGCCAGGTCATCGAAAACAGGGATCTGCAAAGTGTTGGAGGATGGTAGGAAAGTTGTTGTGGGAACAATCGTCACAAAGATGTCGGAAAACATTATTGCCGACAAGACATCGGGAAGAAATTAACGTAGGAGTGACGTCTGAAAATGCCCCACGTTTGATATTAGGAAAGATGGTTTAAACTAATTTTCCCACGTATTATCTACCAAAGTCTGAAAAGTCGCTATAATGACGTTAAAACAAAATTTTAGGGCCTTTCCGATGCTATTTTGAAGTCGAAAGTCGTTATAATGACGTTAATACAATATTTTAGGACCTTTCCGATGCTATTTTGAAGTCGGAAGAAACATATTATACTGTACTTAAAAGTTCACTTAAATTTATGACTGCTGATTATATATTGGATCAACAGTTCTTCTCAAACCTCTATGAGGTATTTGCCAGGAATTTGCACAAAAGTTCTGTTCATAATCGTTATAATCATAATAATGTTAGGCATCATGGTAACCAACCTAGGTTGGTAGAAATGAAAATTGTACTAGAGATTTTGATTCCTGAAACATTAGTTAATAAATGAAGAAACAATGTCTTTTAGGCAATAGCGTGTAGAACGCGACAGTAAATAATAGCAGCTACCTAAATTAGGCAAAACCGTAAAAATGAGAAAATAATAATATATACCTACTCCTGCGTCTAAAGATATCAAATTGAACTCTTTGGATGACACACATAACCACCGATTCCAACATCATCAAAGGTCATAGCAAGAGGATGATTTTGTTTGGCTGTGGTCTCATTTGGTAATAGGAGGTACAGGTTTTCCATGTATGATGGATGCCGTCGAATCTCTGCATACAATACCTATTGCAATGACTTCTAGATCAAGGTTCAACACTTCACATTTTTTATTTTCCTGAACATGCGAAATAAGCGGGTTAGCAGCATCGTCATTGTTCGACGTTCTTCCAACACTTTCATGATGTGTCCCACCACTTCCTCCTTCGTTGGAAGCAATGTCTGGCATCTGTTTCACATATCCTTTTAATATGTCGACCAATTTGTTCAATGTCCCCTTCATATTCTCCAATAAACCCTCCACCTTCTCCATCCTTGTTTCCAATCTATTTGAGTCTTGTTTACTCCTTCTGAGTTGTTTACGTGGAATAGTAAATGCTTTAACTTGTGTCTTTGGTATTATAGTTCCAACACTTCGAGTCCGGCCCCTTTTATCTTTGCCGAACGCTTGTGACAAGATGTCTTCATCCAATGGCATATCTTCTTCCTCGTCGTCATTGATTGTTTCCCTTGCTTTTGCAATTTTACCCTAAAATATGATAATACTTGAGATATTACGTGCATATAAGTTATAAGCCGATAAACCATGTAAACATATATGTCATAATAGTAAATCATTTTTAATTTATCATCTAAAACAATATATTGTTTAACTTACAAAGTACGAAGAATTTGAATCCGATATGGTGCCATCCTTTTTTGTATGAGTTTTCTCCCACACTTCACGGCGTATGATTTCTTTTCCTGGATTTTAAATTGCCTGCAACCAATGTTCCAACCAAGTAATTCTGATCAAATCTTAAATTCATAAACTCTTCTTAAACAAGAGATTGATAAGTTTTAAATTTATAACTTCATAAAGTATTTAAAGTACATAAACCCTACTCATACTTTGGTAGGTTGTACTGTACAGAATGCGAGTAACTATTGTGTACGTTACCTGCATTTCAAACAACGCAAATCAGCTTGAGGTGGTAATTTGCAATTTTTTTTACTTTTCATGTAATATCAGGTTTGGTTTAGGCTTGCTTTTTTGATGGCAGAAACTAAACTACAGTGCATCCTTTTACTTGGTGTGTTTGTAAGCGGCCATTTTTATGTCAAATCAATTTTAAAAAACTTATTGTATTCAAGAAAAATTGAATTCTATAAAGGTTTCGGGTTCTGTAGAAAAATGCCGACACTGCAATATAATATAAATAAAATGGTCCAAATAACAATCTGAAATTAATAAGAGCATGGGCTTGATGCATTGCACTAGAATTTCTTCTACCTACCTAACCATTAACTACACATGCATGCATGTGCTTTAATTTATTTCATTGAAAATGCAAAAGGACATTCACTTCACTTTTTTTTTCAAAACCACAACACACGTGCACTTTCATTTTTAAAGAAAGGAAGACAAGCACTTACACATTCATTCTACATTCTCGGTTTATAAAAATATTACCTATTTTCTTCTCTTGACAGCATGCATGAGGGGTAAGCGTATGTGTGCAGTGTTTACATGTGTGTACAAGTGAGTATGTGGAAGATGCAACCTCGAAAACAGAAGTTTTAAACATGAGTAAAAAACCTGAATTTTTTACATGACTGAGTGTACTAGTAGGCTAAATACATGGATGAAATTTGGAAGCAAATTGATAAGGCCTATAGGATAATAGATAATAGTTATAAAAATGTACCATTTTATGTTCTACCACGGCGTGACTTGTACGACCACTGTGATGAGTATAATTGTATTGTGATCTATTTTTTTGCCTAGCTCTCTTCTTTCGCGTGCGCCGGGTTTTGCTTCATTTTTCAAGAATCCGTCCCAATCTTCTACGCTAACTTTTGGCGGACAGTTTTTCCTTCTAGCTTCATCATTATCAAATTTGTCGTAGTACCCTGTCCTTAATTCACTTTTGTATCTTCTAAATGATTCGCACAATTTTTTAAAGTACAACTCTTTTGTATTCGACTCTAGCTCATAAAATGTCTGTATATATTGAAGATAAAAAATACGTTAAAAAGAAAATACATAAAAATTGCTACTTCAAGGGAATACCCAACAAATGCTAATACGTTTGTATCTTCTAATTAAATATTGAAATTTGAATTCAGTCTTTGAAGAAACTTTTTTGTATGAGAAACCTTGATTAGTTTAATATTAACTGTGTCAAATTTTCGGGTTGTTACTACAAGGGAATAAAATATTTCCACTTAAAATGTTAGATTCAAGACCCAAAATTAGAACTACTCGAATCATTGATAGCTAAGGAAAAGTCTTTGGCTCCACTGATCAACTTATTAGGGATGCAACAACTTTTTATTTTGATCTATTTAATGGTGAAACTACTAATTCACAGTTCCCTAATATTATTTGTAAAAAAATAGATAGATAATGCTAAAGTAACTTTATAAAGTATTTCAAATGGAGGAACTAAAAACTATAATGTTTCACATTGATGCATAAGGCAGTCCAGGACCAGATGCTTTCAATGCAAAAACTTTCCAACTTCATTAGGAACTCATCGAAGAATATATTTTGGCTGTAGTAACAGGTATACAACATCCAGGAAAAATAATAAACAAGTTGAATCGCAACTTTATTTGCCTACTCATATAATGATCCAAAAATAATATCTGCTTACAGACCAATTCTCTTTGCAAAGTCATTTATAAAATTGTAGCCAACTTGTTATGTAATAGAATGAAGCATCTTCTGGATGAGATTACTTCAGAAAATAAAAATGCATTCATCCTAGGAAGAAACATCGTAGAAAATTCTCGATTGGCATATGAGACAGTTTGGGAGTTCAATAGGAAAAACTCAAATAACTTGTGTATTAAAATTGATTTGCTTCAAAGACTGAATTCAACTTTCAAAGGCTTACCCGCAATTCAGTCCAAGCGTCATCTTTACATTTGTTGGGTACTTTATCCCAACTTTCATATGATATCGGCACATGAATTCGTACCAATTTACCAAGTCTACTGCCTATTTTCCCAGCATTATCAGAAACTGGAACACCATATGCATTTGTCTCAACTTTCTCGAGTTGTGAAGATGACGAATGCGCGACTGAACGGATCGACGTTTCTACAGCTTCTGACATTGTTGCTGTAAGTATTCATAAAGAAACATATATGAGTTCATAGCATAATAGTTCACAACATATGTTTGCTTTGACTGATTTCTATTTTGATATCATATTTGCCCCACAATTTTATGTTCATTTTGAATTTGATAAATTGAAAGCCAACTGTTTGGTTTTTTTCAAAAATAAGATTTCATACTGGAAAGAAATTACAAACTTTAGTTATATCTACCATAGAGAGTCATAACAGATAGCATGTTGTCTTCTGTGATTAAACAAATGGGTTGAATAAGTAGATGCAAGTAAAATTGTGATGAATAAAGATTGAACATTGCCAGATTACAAACAAACAAAGCTTTACTGAAAAAAGATTAGAATTTAGGGTGTATGTTAACCAACAATATCACAACTAGGTATTAATGAACAAAAATAATATAAATTTTGGTATTGATACAACCTTTAGGTGCCTCCATCTCAAAGTAACGATAGTTAAAAAGTAAAGTCGAGGCAAATGGATACTTTGGATGTAAAACCTACAAAATAGTGCAAATGGTTATCGAAGTGATACACAATGGAAATAGCGTACAGGTGACAACAATTAGATACCAGAAGCCAACAATAGTTGCTCAATAGTGCGAACTGCACAATAAATATTTTTCCAGACTGTACAAGTTATAACCTGTAAGCTATCTGATGGTGCATAACTTCTAGGCGAGTGCTATAATTATAATATAATACATGAACATATTGGGAGTTGTGTATTTCACGGCACATAGGCATTTTGGTCTTTGATTTATGTTTGTGAATTTGTACTGTGATAAGAGCACATAAATACGAAATTATAAAGCTGGTCAGGCAAGTCCAACTTAAACAAACCATCATGTTAAGAGTTTTCACAACAAATACGGTAAGTCAACAAAGTTACTTTTTTCTCTTAATATTGTAAAAATGAATAAATGCTACAACATACAAACTTAAAACAGAACAAGTCGGTTTCGATCGACTCTGCTTGATAATATGGTAATTAAATGATGCTGAAATTTACATAAAATTCATAATACATTCTCTAATTATATGCGACATATATCGAACATAATACATGTACTGATTATGGCAGGTGACCATGAGACTATTAAGCTTAACACATAATAGTGGCCTAACTATATTATCAATTTGAAACACCTAACTCAAACTAACTGACAGGTGACAACATATTGCCTTGGAAATTTATACAAGCCTGAAGTGAAATCCGAGACATGTCTATGCATTCATTAAAAATCACACTCTCTCAAACTGTGTACTTTTGAAGTCCTCATATTGAAAATCACAATCAAGACCCATTCGTCGGTGCTTAATATATAAGAAACTTATAAACCCATTTCTTATAATCATCTTCATGATTTATCATCTCAGGTTTTCAACTGTACATGTTTTGAATGCACACTCATAGAGTAACCTGGTAGGTTCAACTGTACATGTCTGAATGTGTTCTGAGAAGAATATACGACAGGAAATAGAAACATCATGCCTTCAGGAGAGTCATTTGAATCATAGAAACATTCAATGAAATACAGTCATGTCGAAAGTTTTCTAAATTCTAAATTCATAATCAAAAAATTCTAAATTCAGCCACATTTGAAATTCAACTCAATTCAATTAACAAATACATCTTATATTAACATATGAATTTGGTAAGATCTTCTAATTTTTTGTTATCTTCAAAGGCTGATTGATAGACGGTAGGAAACTCAAGATCATCCATGATTGTAGTCAACCGCTTAGGTGTGTGTAAAACCACAAACCATCCGCTATTTTTTAAATCTTTTGAGTAGAACACTTGACTCGCTTCTGACGTAAGAATAAATGGCTCATCGTTGATCCTATCTTTGGTCTTCAATTTCCCTAAATTAACTGTAATCAAGTTTGAAACAGGATCAGTCTTGCAACCATTGACCTTGTCTTCGACCTTTACCCAATCACAATAAAAAACCGTTTGTTTGAAGTCTATATAATCCAACTCAATTATCTTCTGAATAACTCCATAATACATTGTTTCAGCTTCTTTATAATTTTTATCTTTCCCACTGGCTCTAAATTTTGTGATTTCTCTCATACATACACCAGTGTCTTGTGTTACCATCCGCTCTTCGTAATTTTTCGGGGAAAATGTAAACCCATTTACTTGGTACTTCATATTACTGCGCGCCTTGAACTTTGGCCCATTCACAAGGCGCCAAAGAGTTGAATCAACATCGTTTGTTTTCACCAACTAAAAAAATAAAATATGTGAAAAGTATGATTAATAAGGTGTATGATACCTTTAAGTACGCGTGAAATATTAAATAAGCTTCAATATATACCTCGCCACGTAACCATAGAGTAAAACTTTGACAATCTTCCACGGATGAAACCCCATTTCGAGATTGAGATTTAGTACTTTTCACATAGATGTTATACCTCCTGCAAAAAACACATTTCAAAACATTTATATACTTACAATGGTGTAGATTCAGGAGTTATTTGTGAACTTACTTCTCCCATTCATCCAATCCATCATACTTATTGAGGACCCATCTACGAACTTGTTCAAACTGCACCGAGGTTAAGGTTATGTCTTTACCATTATCTAGAGGCATCTCATCAGCAAACTCATCATCCTCATCTAAGAAAGCCTCACGAGTATGTTTATGTGTGCCATCGCCTCCTTTTGGCATATACTCCATGCAGTAAAGACTAGCTTCCTGTACGATATATCCTTCTGCAATACATCCTTCAATATATCTTTTGTTAAGGACGTATCCTTTATATGTTTTCATCAACCTATGAATGTAAATCGATTACAAATAACTAGTACCTATTTAAATCGAATGATGATGAAGAAAACTAAGATTAGTAAATTACCGTTCAAAAGGATACATCCACCTATATCTAACAGGACCGCAGATCAATGCTTCATCGGCTAAATGAACCATAAGGTGGATGCTGATGTCAAAAAATGCAGGTGGAAAATATTTTTCAAACATACAAATTGCTTCTACCAAACTAGTCTTTGCTTTTAAAAGATGTTCTCTATTGATCACCTTTGAGCATAAAATGTTAAAAAATAGACTTATACGATGTACAGCATTACGTAGATCCTTATGTTGTGGATAAGAATGTTGAAGCAATACCGGAAGTAATTGCTGCATTATGACGTGGTAATCATGAGACTTCATATTTGTTAGTTCAGGAGGACTGATGTTCACATTGTTATTGAAGTTGGAAGAGAATTTGCTAGGCACTTTTAGGCTTTTCAAAATGGTGCAAAATCGTAGCCTTTCGTCTTTGCTCAAGGTGAAAGTTCCATCTGGTAAGATTACTTTATTTCTTTCAGGATCTTCACTCACCCACAATTTTTGTTTTATACCCATGTTTTTCAAATCCTTACGTGCATTGATGCCGTCTTTTGACTTGTCTTTATGACCCATAATTGTGCTAATGAGATGCTCAGTGACATTCTTCTCTGTATGCATAACATCAATATTATGTCGGACCAAATTTGCTTTCCAATATGGCAAATCAAAGAGGATGGACCTCCTATACCATGCAGGAACATTCTCAACTTCGTCTTCATCGGTTTATTTTTTCGTTTTCGACCGATTTCTAGTTTGACTTTACCAACTTTCATCTTGATATTAGCTACCTTCTCTTCAACTTGATAACCGGTCAATGGCCGTGGAGGACGACGATATTCTTGTTTGTTATTAAAGTTTGTTTTTTCGTCTCGAAACTTATGTTTGGAAGGAAGAAATCTTCGATGTCCCATGTAACACATCTTCTTACTTGCACTAAGATAGTGAGAACAAGTGTCTTCCCCACATGTAGGACATGCAAAATAGCCATGAGTTGTGCATCCTGATAAAGTCCCAAGTGCAGGATGATCATGAATTGCCCACAACAACCTATCTCTCATTGTAAACTAAGAATTATTAAATGAGTCAAATGCAGCGAATCCTTCCCATAACAGTTGTAACTCGTCTATCAACTGTTGCTAATAAACATCAATATCCTTTCCTGGTTGTTTTGGTCCAGAAATCAACAATGTCAACATTGAAAACTCTCTTTTCATGAACATGGATGGAGGAAGATTATACGGTACTATAACTACTGGCCAACAACTATAACGGTTACTTAGAGATGCATATGGATTGAAACCATCCGTTGCTAATCCAAGCGTGACATTTCGTGATTCAACAGCAAATGTTTTGTCAAAAGAATCTGCATCTCGCCATTGAGAAGTATCACATAGGTGACGCATTACGTCTGAATTAGACTTGGCACGACCATGCCAAGTCATAGCATCTGCTATCCATGGTATAGTATACAACCTCCTCAGCCTAGGAATTAGAGGGAAATGTCTCAATGTCTTTTGAGGTACTTTGGCAACTCTTTTCTCTTCGTTGAATGGTGTTTTATATCTTGGTTGTTTGCAAACTGGACAAAAAACTCTATTTGCATCATCCTTCCAATACAAAATGCAGTCATTAATGCACGCATCATAAGTTTTGTAATCCATACCAACTTGCTTAATCATCTTCTTCATGTCATGATACTTTGTTGGTAGTGTGTTACCTTCAGGAAGTAATTCCTTTATGAATTCTAGGAGTGCAGTCACACCATTGTCGGAAAAGCCATACTGGGTTTTCAAGTTATTCAGCTTGACGACGAAATACAATTTTGTTATCCCTTTTGGACATGAAGGATACAATGGCTCTTTTGCATTATCAAAAAGTGATTTATACTTCTTGCTTTGATTGGCCTGCCAATCAACATCAACCGTAGGCGAATCCCCAATATTATCTGGCAACAAACTTGTAGGTTGAAATTGATGAAATCTATCAGCATCATTGACCAGATCTTACATCCTAGGAAGTTCAGAGTCATCGGTACTTATGGCTTGACTAACAGGTTGTTTTTGGTTCTTTGCTGACTCTTCCCCATGAAAATGCCAAACAGTATATGATTGGACAATTCCCCATCTAAGCAGATGAAAATGAATTTCATCTAATTTAATTTTCATTTTCATATTTTTGCACTTTGTGCAAGGACAAGAATAGATTTCCTTATTGCCACCATTTTCTACAACAAAATCAATAAACTTCTGCACTCCTTCCATATATCGTGGGGTTCTTTGATCAGCTTCTTTCATCCACTCTTTATCTATACTTGAAGACATATTGGTCTGCCAACTAAAATATATACAACATTTTATAAACTTGAAAGTAAGAGCAACTTAAAGAATAATTATACCATAAAAGCATTCAACAGTATATTTAAAGCACATTTGGACTTATGCATAGTTTCCAGTATCCCATGCATTCGTTTGAATCTCATCTAAAAATTATGTGTTTGGAAAACTAATATGCATAGATGGTTGAAAAGAATTCAGAGCATAATTGTTAGTCATTCAAATTTGACGATTACTCTCTCTAAGTCTGCCATTATGGTAGAAACAAAAAACTCCAAAAAAAACTTGTATTACAAAAATATAACCAGTAACTTAATCATATTCTAAATTAATTTGCATTATAATCAAAATTGATTTGCATTATAATCTAAGCTGACTTCATTGTACAATTTATTCGATTTCATTATGCTAAAATTTGACTTTAACTTAGGATCCATAATCTGTTAACTATCTGTATCCATATATGCTCCTCGTATGTTGATGGTCCATAATAGTAAACAGATTGCATTATTAATTGGTTAATAATAGTGGACAACAGATACATTAATGTTGAGTTTTAAGATCTAACTCCTTAAATTTAATGCATTATAATATGCAACAAAATCCAGATATGATGCAGATCAATATCTCAAAGTTACAGACATATAGGTATTGAAATTGATCTGACCATCAAATTTGATTCATAGACCGACCTACTTATGTGTACTGCAGTTGCCATTATTTTAAGGTCAGATCTCCATTATCGTTCTAAATAATCTTCAAACTTTTATTATCAACCGTATATAAACAATTTTTCAACAAAGTTTTAATGGTCCATAATACAAAATTATTTAACGTATCATCAAATTTGTCTTTAGTTACTGCACTAAACACTAGTTCTCCGAACGTTTTATCAAAAATGAACCAATGAAAGGACACTGGCATGCGGTCCAGGGCTCATAGGCCAAGTTTCACTCAGTGCGTTCTTGCAAGCAACTTTCTAAATGTAGTGTCATGTAGGAGTTCTTCTTATTGCAAAATTTAACATGGATAGTAACAAAATATCAATCACAACTGAATGCAAAGATGGAAATTTTTTAAGGTTACTATGTTGCTGCTTTATGGCAACAGTCATTAAATATGCAAATGAGCAATTTGTTAGTAAAAATATGTCATACACACTATTAGTTTTTATCTTTTTAACCTGGCTATTTTCATTTGCCGTACCTTTATCCTGATATGAATTGGATTATCAGTAGAATGTATGTGAAAGGGAATCCAAAGCATGTTTGTTGTTCTTTCTTTTAAATCTGCTGGGTACAGAGAAGGTTCACATCTAAATACACAAATCACACCTATTCATGATCACCGATGTTTAAGGAAATAAAAAAACAAGCATTGCAAAGATGGAAAATTTTAACATGGCTAGAGAACACTAAAGCCAAGCTTAAGACTGGTATACTTGAACCACTTTCAAAATAATTAAAACTGATGTTAAGTATCACATGTTTAGTTTTACAAGTAGCAATGGGACAACTTCCACTACATTATACATAATCCACATTCATTCATTTGAAAATCTTGGTCACAATTGTAACTACTATTTAGATTATCGAATATAAATTACAATTATAATAACATTCAATTCAGATTGTAAAAACTGAATTGAAAATTATAAGAGTTTTTTTTCTAAGAAGTTCTTGGTTCAAACTTAATCAAAAACAAATTTACATTCTGAAACCCAGAATTTAACTTAATTTTAAAATATACAATGCTATCGCACCACAAGTATTTAGTGATTTGTCTAGTCAGTTGGCTGCAATGTTGACTACCCATAATTTTTTATCAACATTGCCCCGCCATTATCTCAACTTCGCACTAATCCCATGGCTGCAATTATTGTTTGAAAAACAAAATTTAAAAACAATATCTTCATTTTTCTAAATTAACATATTTCTTTATGAAACAATATAAACTCCAGGTAACAAATTTCTTATTACATTTCCAAAATACCGTGTCAATTCTGCCTCGATTTAAGCGTTTAGAAATCCCTATCGATACGTTAGCTATTCATATCGACCAAAATTCATAAACCTCTCAACGGACCGGTTAACACAATTATACCAACAAAATTCTTTTCAACCATTTTAGAAAATAATATTCATATTTTCTCAAATCATTTTAAAACTAATTGATTGTTCTTAGTGCACCATTATATTTGAAGTGGAAGGCACCATTGCAAACCACTATTTCAAATATATTCACTTATACCAAACTTAATATATTCACTTCATGCAATGCATGTAATATATTCACTTCTCGTACAGCCTAATCTAAAACCATTATCTATTAAATTTTTCAAAAAAGAGCGAGAAATAACATCAATATAAATAGGTAAAAACTTAAGGCAGCCTCAGCAAATAACACACACACACACACACACACACATATATATATATATATATATATATATGCCTGCAACTCTTACATGTTATGCTTTTAAAATCCATACATATGTTATATCAATCCACTTACAAATATTAATTCTAAATATTATATTTTATTAGGTTAAGTCTTTAGACAAGATGGCTACATTTTAAAAGTATGTTTACTATCATGAAGCATATATAAATTGGTGGCCTACCTGATGCAGAATTTAGTGAATTTGTGGGTCTACCTTATGTATATAATTTCCTCTCCAAGCAAAAAGTAATTGTCCTGGGAATAAGAAAAGTCAATCTATGTAGGTACAAACATTTCCCTGCATATAAAACCAGGAGATTATTAGAATGAATATATATAAAGATAAAGCAGACTGATATGGTTACTGGCAGTTCATGCCTGCTTGTAAAAATATACAAGTGATAATAATCCAAAACAATCAGCGTGATTTAGTTTAGAGCTAAAACTTATAAACATTTAAAACTAGTGATTATATACAAGAGCTAAAACACGTTAGGTATTTATACACTCATTTGAAACTTCCTGAGAGGAATTTGACATGTATTCAAAAATTATACATATATAAATATGGAATTACATATTCCTTTCAAAGGTTCAAACATATGAAACTAGTGATTATATAAGAATCTTGAGCTCAGTGAAAACACAATGATCCAATTTTCTATTTCATTCATCGACGTTAATCGCGGATCTTTATTTCCACGCCGGATTTTGGACCACTGGGGTAATTCAGACATCACTAATTTTGCTTCTCATACAGCCTAATCTAAAATTTTGCTTAGTGACAAGTTAAAAATTGATTGTTCTTAGTGCACCATTATATTTGAAGTGGAAGGCACCATTGCAAACCACTATTTCAAATATATTCACTTATACCAAACTTAATATATTCACTTCATGCAATGCATGTAATATATTCACTTCTCATACAGCCTAATCTAAAACCATTATCTACTAAATTTTTCAAAAAAGAGCGAGAAATAACATCAATATAAATACGTAAAAACTTAAGGTATATAAATGGGAATATAAATTACTTAAAAAATTGTTGTCCGACCTTCAAATAAGGTATAAATTTGATCTTTACAGTAGTTTTTTCCCTCCAAACAACTGAACAAGCTATACAAAATTCATGCAATAATAAACACATAACAGAACACTTGCATAACCAACTAATATGATCGTAATACAATCCGATAGGTTTAATTTTTGAAAGTATATTTCTTTCTTTTACCAGGGTATTCCAAGTTTTGAACGCTCGAGTTCATACTTCATAGTGCAATTTACTCATAAATTTTGTTCATAACATCAATTTGTAAAGCAAGAAACAAATGGAAGGCCAATGTATTTCATCAAAGGAACATACGTTTTTAACTAAATTACAAATCAAGAAACGAACAAACGACATGAATTAATACTAACATACTAATCGACATATTGAACAAAGAATTATTTACCAGGCAAATGCATTTCTTGCCCAACCCAATTCAAACCAAAATTATTTCACGAACAATTCCACATTTGCACTTTTTATATACCTAAATAACATTTGCACTTTTTATTCAAACCAGAATTATTTCACGAACAATTCCACATTTGCACTTTTTATAGACAAAGCAATAAAAGTAAACTATAATTTTAAGTATTAATTTTTTTTATATACCTAAATAACATTTCATATTTCCTGCCCAATATTTCAATACAAACATCAATTAAAAATAGTTGACAAATTAAACATACACGAACGTAAACTGACAAAAATTCATTTTTATTAATTTTAAAATACATCAAGCGCAATCCGTGTGCTTTCACGTTTATTGATTTTATTAAAAAACCAACGAAAACAAAGTCGATAGGTAATCTTAAAGTTATCACTTAATTACCTAATAAACTTTCAAACCCTTAAACAGAATGACCTGAGCACGAAGGCGGACCTACAGGAGAGCGAAGAGCTTCCAAGTCGATTGAGAAGATGTGAGCACGAGGCGGTAGATTTGAACGAAGAAGCACGTAAATGATGGACGAAGTGGATCTGGATCTGGATCTATCATTTTTTTTTGATCGAAGTGGATAATGATAGAATAGGGCGTAGCTAGTTGGGAACGGGGGGTATGGAAGGCTGTACTAAAATGTAGTACGCGTAAGAGCCGTTCCAAAATTTAGAACGGCTATGAGCCGTATTATAAGGTTTTGCAACGGACTTTAACCATTGCTTAATAGCAACGGCTAAGAGCCATTGCAAATTTTCCGCCTTCGGGGGTTGCGAAATGGCTGGTATGGTGTAGTGTGTAGGCATTTGGCGGTCCATCGGTAGAAACCGAGGGTACGTTGATAGGAGTCCAGTCTAGCGGTGTTCGCACAATATTGTTGCGGAACGGGGTAGACATAGGAGACATTTGGTCATGGTACGACTAGAGAAGGGGATGGGTTATGTCCGATGATCCCTTGGGTAGGCTTTCTCACATGCTCTTCTCGTAGTAGTAACGTGGATAGGTAAGGACAGTAGTTCCGACAGGTCGATCTACGTTTTGACGACTTTGGTTTGACCTTTTCAGTAGTACCTATATTACAAGCTCATTCTTATAAGGAATTATATCTAAGATTGACACTCATATTATTCCTACTTTATGCAGTATGGAGCAGCTCCGACTCTAGATGGTTCACTTTTCTTTTCGGTTTAGCTTCCATTCACCAGACTTTATGTCTGACCTATTCATATTTTTCCCACCCACAGGAAGACAGTTTAGCAACTATTGGGATTTAGTAAAAAGGCAAGTTTCACCCCTAGGCTCAACACTATTAAGGACAGTAGCCTAATCCTGTTTAGTAATCATATATTGAATACTTTATCATTATTCCGCTGTGAGATTTTATAAACATTACTCTGACTTACCTTTGTTATTTGCAGGATACCAAACCAGCAATTCGTGCTTTAGTGGACTTGGATTTTTGGTTCATCGAAAATTTGAGCTTACTGGGGTGCGGGTTGTCACAGCTTCCTCCTCACAAGCGCTCCAATTACCATACTCCTTGGAAGAAAGGTGGGAATAACTTCCTTCTCCTTTGATTCACATGAACCAAATCCGGAACATCCGATGAGCTCTCATTCTCCTTGAGCAAAGCTGATTCATCAAAAGTAACATGACGAGAATTCACAACCTTCTTTGTTTCCGGATTCCTAATCTGATAGCCTTTTACACCGTCTGTATAACCAAGCAAGACCCCTTTGAAAGCTCTAGGCTCAAGTTTATCATTTCCCGGATCATGGACATAAACAGAACTACCAAACACATGAAGATAACTCAAGTCAATGCTCTTTCCCTTCCACACTTCATCCGGAATTTTGTTACCAATAGCCGAGCACGGAATTCGATTCACAATATGCACCGCAGTTGACAAATCTTCGGCCCAAAATCCCTTAGACAAACCTGATGTCAATCTCAAGCATTGAGCTTTCTCAAGTAGAGTACGATTCATCCTCTCCGCAACTTCATTTGACTGTGGATCTCCCGATGTAGTAAAATACCTCTGAATACCATGATGCTTGCAAAACTCCAAGAACTCTCCGAAAACATACTCTCTGCCATTGTCGGACCTTAGAAACTTCAAAGACTTTCCACTCTCATTCTCAACAAGAGCTTTCCATGCTTTGAACTTTGCAAATGCCTCCGACTTGGCCTTCATTACATACACCCATACCTTTTGAGAAAATTTATCAATAAAAAAATATAATAGCGAGCTCCCCCCAATGAAGCTACTACCTATGTCGGCCCCAAACATCCGCGTGAAAATACTCAAGAACCCTTCTCGAATAATGTTTTCCTTCACCGAATGAAACTTTTGTATGCTTCCCCATGACACATTCCTCGCAAAACTCTACTTCATTGAAACTTTCTCCATCGATCATCTTCCTCTTCCGAAGAATATCCAAACTCCTCTCCGAGACATGATCTAACCTCAAATTCCATAATCTAGTCGCATCCAAGCTACGAGAACTATCAACCCCTACACAAGTTTCACCTTCAAATAGTCACTCCTTGAAGAAAATAAACACCATGAGTCTTAGCACCCTTCATCACCACAAGCTCACCCTTCGAAACCCGCAAGCTATCACTCTCAATAGTGATCTTACATCCTAAAGAATCCAGCTGCCCCAAAAAGATAAGATACTTCTGAAGTCCTGGAACATAGCGTACATTAGTGAGAGTACGAACCACTCAGTCTAACATCCGAATTTGCATGGAACCAATGCCCTTCGACTTACAAATAGCACCATTACCTATAACAATTGAATTTCCTTCTTTGTCGACATAAGCAGAAAAACAAATCCTAATCGGCGTCATATGATAAGACGCCCCCGAATCAAGCATCCATTTGCTACCCGAAACATCCGATGCTACTGTCATCAAAACATCTACGCCTCCCTCACCAACTCCACTCTCCACCGCTACGGATGACGATGCTACTTCCTTCTTTGCCTTCTCCTTGTCCGGACACTCATTCATCCAATGACCATGTTTCTTAAAAATAAAGCACTTGTCATTTCTTTCCTATGACTTTCCTCTCCAACCAGACTTCCTTAGTCTAGAACGCCCCCGGTTTCCTTTCTTTTCATATCTCTCCTTCTCCACAAATAAACCGTGACCACTACTAGCACCACAGCTTCCACCACCCAACTTCTTCATTTGATCTTGCAACTTCTCGCTAAGAAGACCCATTTTGACATCATTAAAAGTCAAAGTATCATGGCTATAGATCAATCTATTTGAGAAACCCGTATAATAGTTCAGCAACTAACACAACAATATCATCGCCTTTTGCTCTTCCTTAATCTTCAAATCTACCGCCTTCATCTTCATTAGCAAATCATCAAAGACATTCAAATCCGCCTTTAGCAAAGTACCCTCCTTCATCTTATAGGTGAAGAACGTTCGCAACAAGATCAAATGATTAGTTGGTGACTTCTTCATATACAACTCCTCCAACTTGTCCCAAATACTCTTAACGGTAGTCTCACTACTAATTTCGGGGATAACATTCTCCTTCATATCAAGGTGAAGTGTAGTGAATGCCCACTCTTCCATTTCCTCTCTCTCAACATCCGAGATATCCACCGGCAACAAATGTGCCTCAAACACTACCCGATGCACTCGATTCTGCCTAAGAACCTCTTTCTTCTTCCATTGCCACTTTTCAAAATTATTATCGTCATTCCACTTGTCTATAACCAATTGTGATTCTGGAGCCGCGTATGATCCACGTACATACAACACTACACCACTTGGACTAACCATTGAGGGACTACCTGAGGTATTATCTGATTCTGGCATTTCCACAACCACCTACCAACACCAAAGGCTCTAATACCAAATGTTATGGGAATTCTAACTCGAGACCACTCAAATCAAAACCCAAAGCATAACAGAAAACAAGATCATGGTAAGAAGTGCAAAAACAACTAATCAATATCTTAATCCAAATCTCAATCTAATCCATAATCAATCACAATCAACAAACAAGCAATGGAGAATCAAAGCAATAACAATAAAATAAATCACACACCGATCTATAGTGGTTCCATTAATGTCTTGTTAGTGTACATCCACTTTAAGAAAGAGCTTTATTAATACCAATGAGAATAGCACAAAAGATTGATTACAATGATCAATATTCAAATAGAATAGATTTGTGGAGAAGAGAATTAAAAGAAAAAACTAGGTTTTTGTTAAAACCTTAGTTAATGGAGGATAAAACCCTTAATTAAACCTTTGGAATCCTTAAGTCGTCTTGCTTTGAATCCTGAAAATAGATTATATAGTGAACCATCCTTCTAGGGCAATTACCCGATTTGCTCCTTGAAGCCTTATAAGCAAATTCACAAATTCTAGGCCGAAAAAACAAAACTGCACCAAGTCAGACGTCTGTCACAACCTCTTAGATGTCTTTCGCAACTTTCAGGCTCCAGTAAACCTATTTTCATACGTCTAAGGAATCCTGTCAGACGTCTGACACAACTTTCAGCCTATGCATCTTCAAATCGCGATAACTTGAGCATCCGAGCTCCGATTCGCGCGTTGTTTTCACCATTATTAAGCTATTCTCATTCTCTTCAATTCACCATATTGTGTCGCCAAAATTCAACAACTACATTTCATCCAACTCATTGTTCAAATGCTTCAGTCTTGTTGTTGCCATTGCTATTTTATCCCCTACTCTTGGTTCAGACTTGAGCTAGGCGAGAAGTTTTTGTGGTTGGATTTTCACTAGGAGGAGAACTTGTATGGGGTAGCTTGAAATATTTACCACATAGGCTTTTAGACAACTTTAGTAGCACCAGCTTTAAACTACATGTGGCCTAGTTTTCCATCAATTTATCAGTCCATGCTATTAGCCAACAACTTAAACCAGATCAATGGACTTTATGTTAATCGAGATGCCAGCATAGGAGATTTCGACCGTTAATGGCTCTAGACACGGTGAAGCGAACGCGTACGGAACGCGGGAATGCCAAAACTCAACACTTAGTTGCTCATTATGCTCCTTGGTTGACTCATTGGTGGAATTCTCAAAAGTAGTTCCCTTATTGAAGTATTTTCGCTCGGTGTATTGAGATTAAGGAAAAAGATAAACATAAAATCGTTAATTAAATACAAAGGTTGCCTCGTTTTTAATGAAAGAGGTCCGCTGACCCAAAATCAACTTTTATTTTTTAATAAAACTTAACAAATCCGCTCCAAATTCGCTCAAATCCACCCCAAACTCGCTCAAATCCGCTCGAGTCCACTAAAATCCACTCATTTTAGAGTTTATCGCTGCAATCTGGAGCGTAAACTTAAATAATTATGATCGACGGTTTTTCTAGAATAAGTTCCAATATTTTTAGATACTAAATTCAATATTATATAAAAAGTTAACGAAATTCAGGAGCTTCTTCTAAATATATATTCGACGTATTCAGTTTCACACTGAATGGAATATCTCTATGTTGGTGAGTTTCATTAGCTAGCTCATAGGTTGAAAATACTTCATTTAATATGCTTTTATTTTATTTTGTAGAATATCACCATTTATAAATAAGTCAGTAGACAAGTAGAAAAACAACTCACCATTAGAATTTGGCGATGTAGCTTTGAAGTGATGCAATTAATATGAAAATACTTTGTTTCATACTTCCATACAATTTTGTATTTCTTTTAAATTTGTTCCTTAATTATTATTTTTCTATAATATTACCGGACGGACAATAACTCTTATTAAAAGAGAGGAAATGGTTAGAGTCGGGTACTAACACTCTATGTTTAATGGTTTGATAGTTCCTAAGATGACTATTTGATAAAATATTATTTATCTTTATCCTAGCAGCCATTTTGTTTTGTTGGCTCGTGTATTTACACTAAAAGAAACAAAGCATTTTTCGACGGCTCCCGACAGTCGGCGGCGATCGGAAAATGCCGCCGCAAATTAAGTCGTCGGTGAACAGATTTTCCGACGGCTCCCGACCGTGGTCGTCGACTGTATTTCCGACGGCTTTCGACGGCTTCCGACGACCGTCGGAAGACACGTGGACGGTTATGTTTGTTACTCAAAGCCGTCGGGAGCCTTCGAAAGTCGTCAGAATTTCGCCGTCTGTAGCCGTCAGAATGTTTCGGTAAAATTTGACCTATAGGCTGTCGGAAGCCGTTGGGAAACCTGCAAAAAAATTTCTGCATTTCAGCTGCAATTTGGCCTTCCATCCACAATTCATAAATACAATATCTTTCAGCCAACTCAATATATCCAACTCAGATATCCAACATGAAATTAAACTATAGAAAGATAACCAAATATCAAAAAAACATAAATCAAAACCAATTCATATAAAATCCAACCCAAATCATATAAAATCAAACCAAACTTCACTACCATAATTCTCATACATCTAATTGTACAATATATACATCAATGCTTCACTAACCCCTCACAATCAACTCCTAAATGTCAGAATCACTACCACCAAGTGTATCATCAAACAATATACATAACAGTTCAAATCCAAGTCCACCAACTCAATGTATCATCCAAACTTACAAAACAATGACACAAGACAAAAAAACATACCTATCAATCCGGTCAATCGGCTCCAGAACCTCCCGAACTAGCAGAAGATGGAAAGCGGCCACCATATTACTACATGTACTCAGCAATACGCTGATCCAGCAACTGTGTCATCTCGATGGTCTGGCGACGGTTCTGATCTTCCAATTGCGCCACACTAGCTCTCAACTCTTCGATCTCTGCTAGATCGATATCAGCTCTGGTCGGTTGGCTGGCTTGTCTCTGTCTGCTATCCTGCAACACTTATTTAATTTAGTCTATAAGTTTACTATCAAAGTTACAACATAATGTGTTAATTGCTATATCTATAAACTTATGACTGGAACTAAAGCGATGCACCAAAAATTAAAAAGATTATTAAATTGTTATATCTTAATATATTATTCATTACCACTTGATTTCCAAAGCCGTAGCGTCTGTTCAGTGATGGTGGATCCATGACTGCCTAAAAAATAATGTCCTCCTCATCCGTCGTGAGCTGCTCTCGATCGGTATCCTCCAGAAGTTTCTGGCGTTGTTCCATAAACCATGCCTGCATGAACAGATAAAAATGCAGTTAAAATTAATATCATGATATCTTATTTCATTATAATTTAACAATTAAAACAATTACTAATAGTACATAAACTAAAATATGCTTACATGGCTCTTGCTAGATTTATCGTCGTGCCACTGTCACGTCCGTATTTACATACTCGACGGCATGCGTACGGGTAAACACATCCATATACGACACAGGACCCTGTGCTTCAGCTTCCTGAAATTTACCAACTCCCGGCGATACTGCTGAAACGACTTCGACCCTCCTCAATGAGTGATGGGATATTTGTTCCTATTTGTAGAGTTTCTTTCTGACTCTGCCTGTACATTTAGATTTAATACATTATTTATCGGCCAAATATTTTTTGATATTTACGTATCAATCAAATAATTAATAAAAGTTTAGTACACTTACCTTCATCTTGTCACTATCCTAGTGTTTCAGCCACCCTTCCCATACACTCGTCCCCATCCAGTTTGGCTTCTGCCATTTATGCTTTACTGTCGACATGGAATCCCTATAGTTCTTCCTCATCTTCTGCATCTAGTAATGTCATACTAGCTGCAATTCATCTGACTGTATGTCTACGGTGGCATGTGTTTCATGATAAACAAGCAACCAAAAAATAAAAAATAAAAGGTGAATAATAACTAAGCAACAAAAACAAATTAAGAATGTAAAACAGAAGAATATACTTACAATGAAATCCTGCCAAATACAGTCGAGGATGTGGGGAGGGATGTTATCCCACTTCGGCCAATAAGCCTACATCCAACTCTTGTACGCCTCCCTCGAAATCAATAGAACTACAGCTGATGGCTGTAGCTCAAGCCCCCTGTGTTAAATATGATACATATTAGTATCGTACACAAAATATTTAAGATGCTGAAAAAAGTAATACTTACCCCTCGGCTCTAGGTACTATAGTCACGACAGGTGGCTGTGGCGGTTGCGATGTACCGCTGCCATCACCTCATGAAGAGTGTGAAGAACTCCTCCTTTTGGACGACATGATATATATCTGTCACAGACACATCATTTTAAAAGAGAACAATAACATGATAATGAAATATATTTTATAGTTAAATGACATAAATGATATAAAGTACATAAAGTGCAAGTATACCTGATTTAGATTGGATCTCATATTCCGACGATAAGCAAAATACATTGCATTTTTAACATAAATTGCTTAATAAATGACAAAAATAGAAATGCCATAAAAGATGTAAATAACGATAAACGGATTCGGTTTCATAAATGACATAATTATATAACTAACAAAATAAATCTCATGAATTACATCAATTTCGTAATACACCGAGAATTCAACATAGTTACATCAATTGCATAATTACATCAATTGCATAATCTCATCAATTACATCAATTGCATAATTACATAACTACCAAAATAAAGCTCATCATTTACATCAATCATCATCGTCTTCTGATTTAGATTCGGTCTCATATTCTACGTTATTTTCCTCCATACTCTCGAATGCTTCTACCAAAACGTTTGATTCATCGTTAAGAGGTCCAAAATCCGTACGATCGTCTGTAATTATTATTTCGTGCTTTGCTCAAGATCTGCCTGGTAAGCTTATTCATTTGGAATATTCTTCCCATCAAACGTAAATCTGGCCTTTGTTTTAAAAACTCCGACCAATCTGCTTTATCTCTTTTTAGAGACGGATAAGGAGCGTAATAAACTTGCAATGCTTATTTCGCTAGTACAAAAGGTTCGTACTTGTGATAATGCGATGTGTGTTTTATTTCAATAAGATTATAACCCTTGTGCACATTAATTACAGAACCTGGAACAATGCTAAACCAATTGCATCTAACCAGAAACACCTCCTCTGCGGGTCGTGAGAAATATGTTAGTTGCAAAATTTGTGTTAAAACGCCATAAAATTCATTTATGTGATTTTCTGGATCATCACTTCCTTTAACAAATACACCTGTATTATTAGTTAATTTTTCTGCACCGTATTCTTTGGTGTTAAATTTATATCCATTGACGAAATATATTGGATATGTCTTGACATTTCTTTTTGTCCCGACGTAAGATGTTTCAAACCTTCGTCAATCACACAATTTGTCGGTTCATAAACGTACTTTGAAAACCAATCAAAAAATTCTTTATTGAGATCTCCGTGCGGATTTTCACTTTCATAAATACTGCATATATGAATAAAATATTACATTAAATTCTACACGCGCATGCATTATGGAAATGAATAAATCATAAATTATTATTTCAGATTACCTAACAAATGGTGCAACCTCAGCACAATTTAGAAGAATATAAGTGTGTGCTACATGAAGATCTCTATCGTCTAGCCATACTTCTACACATTTCCCAAAAGGTCGATCATGTTGTCTAAAAATAGATAACATTGTTTGAAAGGACTCTTGTTCGTCGCCTTCGTCGTTACGATGAACACTTTCAAATGTTATGTTCACATGGTCACTAAAATAGTGAGAGATAAAGAACAAAGCTTCTTCTTCGATGTAAGATTTACATATCGGACCTTCAACTCATACTTTTTGCCTCACTTTTTTCTTCAGATGATTCAAGTATCTATGTAAAATTAATTTACATTAACTTTAACTTCCAAATATAATTAAATTAATAGGTAACATATTACATACCTCTCAAATGAATACATCCATCCATATTGCACAGGACTTTGAAGTCGTGCTTCAGATGGGAGATGAACAGGTAAATGTTCTATTACATTAAATAAAACCTAGCGGAAATATTTTCTCCAATTTGTAGAGCAATATAGGAATATCTACTTTAAGTTTACGTAAACGTTGCACTTTTAAAGTAGTCGAACAAAGCTCTTTGTAAAACAGACTAAGCTCCGTTAGTACCTTCCAAACTTTTAACGGCAATAGTTCTTTGAATAGAACGAGTAATAAATTTTCCATCATTATGTGACAGTCGCAGCTTTTCATTCCTCTCAATCTACCATTTTTAAAGTCAACACATCTACGAAGATTTGATGAAATCACAACAGGAAATCTTAACACTTCCACCCATTTTAACACAACTTTAACTTGATTATTATCTAACTCGTAACATGCTTTGGGTTTTTTACTGTTATTTGGTTTCATATGAAGCTCAGGACGTTTGCATAATTCTTGTATATCGCGTCTTGATTTCAAATCGTCCTTAGTCTTCCCCTTGACATTCAAAATTGTGTTAAAAACATTATCAAAGACGTTTTTCTCGTTGTACATCACATCATTATTATGACGAAGCAGAAGATGTTCCAATACGAAAACTCCCAAAATATACTTTGTTTGCACCAATTATGAATAGTGGATTTGCCTTCAATTTCTGTTTGCACTCCAATTTTATAAATCTTTGGATAGTCCCTTACAAGTTCGTATATGTCTTCACTTGACCATATCATTGGTGGTTGTTTGGTTTCTACTCTATTAACTAAAAAGTATTTCTTGTCACCTCTGAAGGAATGATTGATATAGAGAAAACATCGATGGCAGTCAAACCATGAAATTTTCTTACCATTCGGTAAAGAAAACGCCCGTGTTTCTTCCATGCAATATGAACATGCTAGAGAACCGGATATACTCCATCCTGAAAGCATTGCATAGGCAGAAAAATCACTTATAGTCCACAACAAAGAAGCAAACATACGAATTTTTCTTCTTCTTTGAAATGTCGTATGTTTTTGCTTCTTCATTCCACAGTGTTTTTAACTTCTCAACCAACGATTATAAATAAACATCGATTCCTTTTGTCGGATCGTCGAGACTAAGAATGACAACAGTAAGAAACATATATTACGTTTTCATATACATCCATAAAGGTAAATTATAAGGTGTGATGATAAATTGATAATGGGCCAAGCTGAATATTTAGTACCAAATTGAGAAACTGGTGAAAAATCATCCGTGCATAATCCAAGTCTAGCATTACGACTCTCCACTGCAAAATTGGAACAAGTTTTGTTGAAATGCTTCCATGCTTCTCCATCGGCTGGATGTGTCAACGTACCCTTTTTCTCCGTTCTCACACTATGCCATCTCATATGAGATGCAATTACAGAAGATGTGTATAATCTTTGAATGCTAGGAGTGATGGGTAAGTAATGCATACGCTTGTACGGAACTTCCTTTCCCTTCTTTTTTCTTGGTTTGTATCTTTCCTGATTACATATTTTATAATTCCTAAGATTTATGTCATCTTTCCAAAACAACATGCAGCCATTTAAACATGTATCTATTTTTTGATAAGGTAAACCAAAAGCCGACATAAGTTTTTTAACTTCATAGTGATTTTCACACATTAAATTATCGGACGGCATATGTCTTTTCGCAGCTTGTATAACGGCTGTAAATCCGGCTTCGGTGATGTTGTATTTTGACTTCATCGCAATATATTATACGGTTACTGATAGCTAGGTGCCGTTTTTACAACCATCCCAAAGAGGTTTCTTAGCAGCATCCAATAAATCATAAATTTTTTTGCTTCAATATTTGGTTCTTCAACATTTTCATCGTCGTCGTCAACTTCAACCGTAGAGAACATTGATCGTGCTGCCTCTTCGATCATATTTTCTATACGGTTCGTTGTAACAATTTCATTACCAGCAATGTCTAATTCAGACTCTGCAGAAGTATTTGCTACAACTTCTCCATGACGATACCAAACATAATACTCCGGCACGAAACCTTTTTACACAAATGGACTTTCACAATATCGAGTAACAAGTACTTCAAATGTCTACACCTACTACACGGATAACGAATTTCTGCATCATTTCCGTTATTACTTAAAGCAAATTCAACAAATACGTTTATACCATTATAAAAATCTTCTTTTATTGAGCCTCTCAACCCCCTTCTTTGATACATCCATCTCCTCCGATCAACAAAATAATCGATCATTTTTCCTATTTGAAAAAATATGTCACAAATTCAAAAATAAATATTGGTCATATTATGAATTCACATTTTATTTTTCAACGTATCAATACAAAAACTTATACGCGTCAATTTTACCCCACTTAAGAATACAATATAGAAGTGTTAATTTATGGTTATCTTTTTTTCCTAGTCAGTCATCCCACTTTCCATTACAAACACAGTAAACACTTACATTTCGTACATTATTTTATTTTAAACGATTCAACAAAATTTCGGCAGCACTTTCCTTTTGTTTCCTGCATTGTACACAAATGTGTGTACGTAGAAAAAAAAAAAAAGTGACAGCGAAATTTTGTGAATCGTTTGAAACGAAATAATGTGTGAAATGTAATTGTTTACTGTGTTTATAACTTGTCCAATACAAGGACAAATCCAACAAACATGTTACCAGATGAATATAAATGGTCGTTTTGTGACAAAAACGACTATTTATATAACGATCATGTACAACATCAGTCGGACGAGACCAAAAACTCTCTATGGGACGTAAAAAAATGTATTTTATAAAAAAGAATATATATTTACTAATTTTATACATTTTAAATTTTTTTTACCACATTTGTTCCGCGTATTTCATTGAATAAGGCTGCTTTAGTATTGTTGTCATTTTCCAATACAGTCAAATTTCTTTTAGACTCGTGCATTCATTATTATTGCACAAGTCAAGATGTTATACGACTCGTGCCTTATTCCAATTAACACAATACAATGGTAGAAACAACGCATATACAATGGTTTATATATACACACACAGTTACAAATTATACATACTATTTACAATTTCACGATAACATATGAAATAGATATACCATGGGACGCTATAAACCATTATTACGCTAGTGGAAACAATTGCAATCATTAATTAGCTTTAATTTATCAACTTATGCAAATCTAGATTTATGGTAAAAATTAAATTTTTTGCGAAAACAAGAGATTATACCTGATTTAGAAAGCAATAGACGTAGATTACGCAGCCGAGAAAGATCTGAAAGCTCGAAATTACTGATTGGAATCTTGGAGGGGAGATTTGGGAATTAACGGAGGAAAAAAATCGAGCAGGAAATGAGAAAGAAAGGCTTCGGCCTGAAACAATATTCGCGAATTTCCGACGGCTTCCGACGGCCCATCAAAAACCATCGAAAAAGAGCCGTCGGAAGCCGTCGCTAGGCTGGAATAATAGCCTTTCCTAGCCGTGTTAGCAATATCTTTTCTTACATATTGCAGATTTGAGAATCTCTTACGTAAGCATTTTGGGTCGTGTGGATAAATACTGCATTGTTCACTCCAAAAGAATACGAAATAAGCAGTTGGAAGGGGTTAGTACATTTACGTTTTATATAATCTACACATTTTATCGTTTACATTTTGAAAAATATTGTAGCTAATGGGTTTGTTTGATACAATTAAATTTAGTGCATCAAACAAACGATTGTTCATCTAGTCATGGCTTCAAAAACGAAAATTGTTGACGACGACACAAAGGGCTATGTTATATATTTTATTATTGTCACATTTCATAATCATGTTACCATCTTAAGTTTGACAAAGATATCCAAAATATCTAGCAGCTCGATGAAGCCAAACTCAGTAAAAAAACTAAAATTCATTTTTCATAGATAATAGTGGTTCTGTTTCATGTTGTTAGCAATGAACTGTTGTGATAAATGAATAACATATTATTTGATGTGTCATACACAAATCTAAACAATTGTAATATTTTTTTGGGTATAGGATTGGATACATTGGTTTTGATGGAGAGAGTAACAATAAAACCTTGAAATTGAATGGATCTGAACTGGGTGGATATTATTTAGTCGAGGATGAGGCAAAGCCTAAGCTTGAGAATGGAGGCGAGGGTGGTTTTAGCAATGGTCGATGAGGCAGAGCCTTGGAATTGAACGGATCATTGACATGATATGCCATAGTGATGGGAACATATTAAAAACCGAGAGCCAAGGGTTTCTTCAGTCTGGAAACACGTGCAATTTACTGGGCAATATGAAACATAGTGATGGTCATGCTCTCTTTGCAGTGGAATGTCCCTTCACCTTTCATATTAATTGCATCACTTCAAATGTTAAACATGGCAGTTACATCTACGCAGTATGTCGAGCCAAATGTGAAGAAACTCCTTAATGCAACTGATCATCTTTGAAAAAAACAGGAGTAGATCCCTTGATCTCCCTTGTTGATCCTGATTTTGGAACATATTCTTAATATATTATTGCTGCACCTTTTATAACAAAATCTTGGAATTCATTTGGTTTTATGTACAAACTAGTGTGTAACCTGTGCGTTGCACACGGTAATGTTGTTAAAAACTAATTTTTAAATTTTAATTATTGTTATAAATTGAATATTTTTAAGCAATATATGATAAATTTATTGAAATAAAGAAATTTATAATTTAAAATGACATGCAACACTCGGATATAAGGTAGATGGTCGCCAACCACATATTCTCGTCGGTATTATTGTTCTAACTCGGTAATAGCAATATATATGTGCGCATGCGCGTGCATGTGTGTTTCTATTACTATATATGTAAATAGTTGATGCTATGTGATACATATTTTTTTTTTATATAAATGGATGAAAAAATTGAATTTTCCATTTCTATCAATATGAAATTGTATATATATTTTTAAGGATTTATAATGAAATAACGAATATTAAATAATTGAATGTATTTAAATATTTTAAATTAATGATCAACTTAACTAATTAAATATATGTAGCCGAATGTTAGAAAGTAGGATAAAAAATGAGAAGAGCTTTGTATGTAGTTGTGGTTGAGAAAAACATCGTACGATCAACTTATCTGCGCATGAACTTTTATTCATTATTTGAGATTTCAATTAGTAAACCTTTTTTAACGTAGCAGTTAATCATAAATTTCACGTTGTTGTATGAGTGTCATATTTACAACTTCAATATTTGCAAAATAATAATAATAATAATAAATCTGTAGCGTTAATTTGGGTTATGAGTTGGGTAAGTTTTAATATCACGTTGAAAATAAAAATGTCTACATAACTTAATTTGTATTAGAGTAATCTATGCTTTCACATCCCAATATTGTAAAATATAAATTTATCATTTTAAAGTTGTAATAATATAATGTTGAAAATGAGAATGTCTACGTAACTTAATTTGTATTAGAGTAATCCGTGCTTTCACATCCCACTGTTGTAATATATAAGTTTATCCTTTGAAAGTTGTAAAAAACGAAATTTTGTACTACAATGTATGATTTTTTTAAAGATAAATGAATGATGAATTAAAAATATATTATTGTTTATGTTTACATTTTATGTTATGCGATTCATATACCTTTATATATGAATAAAAATAACAATCTTATCATCTTCGCTTATATATATGAGTGTTGTATACCTACTTAAATCGGTATAATTTAAGATTTATTAAATGAATTTTTAAATATTAGTTAATTAATTTATTTGAATGATTTGAAATAAAGATTACATAATTGGTTAATATATGGATATGAGTAAAAAAATATTAGGAGAGAATTGAAAAGAGTTTGTAAGTAACTATAGAAATTTAAAATATAGGTGTGTAAAGCTAAAAATATAATTTTTCAGTACAATGCATAATAACTTCATTGAGATAAACGAATTAGGAAATAAATTTGTTATTATTGTTGATGTATATAATTTATGCTATGTGATTTACATATCTTTATATGCAAATGAAAATTTTGTTTTACCAGTTTGTTGATGCTACTTTGGTATTTTAGGATTTACACGACATATCTAATATTAGTTAAGTCAATTTATCAAATGGTTTAAATTTTGAATTACGTAATTAATTTAAATATATGTACTTAAGTGTAAAATATTAAAAGAGAACTAAGAAGAAATTTGTGAATAATTATAGAAAATTTTAAAAGTATGTATTTGATTATAAATTGGCATTAGAAGTTTAGTAGAATAATTATAAATTGATAAATTATAAAAATTTGAAACTAAAATATCTAAAGAGAGAATTAAGGAGAGTAGAGAAAGCTCCTACAATTAATAAGAGAGCTTGAATTTCTTCCGCTTTACTATTATTTAATAGATTCAATTTGTTGAGATTATTTTAATGGTTTTATCAAATGATAGCATCTAAATGTTTTGTGCTAGTAGAGAGACATTGTGATTTTGCGTTTATACATGTATTCTTTCTGCTTTGATATTTAAAAAAAAAAGGTTCAATAAGTGGCTCTCATGTTTCCAACTGTTTTTGGTTTTCCAGTATTGACAAATCTAGGGCTGGTATGGTAACGGTAAATTTACCATTATCATACCATTACCAGTCAATCGGTTACTATTTTCGAGTGAAATCGGTATACCAGTTTAATCGGTATGGTAACGGTAAATTTACCATTTTCTATGGTAAATCATCGGTAACATTTCTTCAATACCAGCGGTAACGGTAATTTTACCAGTTAATTTATAATATATGTATATTCATGTAACATGCTTTGTTATAGGCATTTAGAACCAAACAAATGATTAAATTTAGTTTATTAACCAGGTGAAATAATGTTAAATACACTTCACTTCTTTCTCATTTATGTCTTTTATTAAGTAACACTATAAATTGTATAATGAAGCACCGTTATGGTGTGAATACGTGTTATGTTACTAACCTTTTTTAGACAAACGGTAATTTACCATTACCAGTGTAACGGTTACCAGATTATCGGTATACCAGTCTTCGGTATACCAGCCTATCGGTAACGGTAACGGTAAGCAATTTTCGCTTACCAGTAAAAATGGTACGGTAACGGTATTTGTGAAATGGTAACGGTAACCATTACCATAACAGACTTAGACAAATCATCTCATTTCTATTTTCTAGTGGTCCTAAAAAGTCTATCACCAAGCCAATATCTTTTAATTAGTGCAATGCTTTCCATTGCTGTTGTTATAACTTACTGGATGTTTTTTACTTTATAACACACTAGGATAAAATGCATAATTCATAGGATATAATTAGGCTTGTCAACGGACCGGGTTTGATGCGGGTATCTTAAAATCCGGTCCTGAGTCTGATTACAATAATCAAAACTCAAGCCCGACCCGGACCCGTTTGGTATTTCAAATCAATACTCGAGCCCGACCCGTCGGGCTTGAAAAGCCTGCTGGATAATGCCCGTATAACAAACTCATAGTATTTATGTTAAAATCATGCTTTAAATTTGCAGTTTTTGTAAAATTCATACATAAACAATGTTAACATACAAATTAGATGATTATAAAGTCAAGTTCACAACTAAAGTAAACAAAAATACCTATATGTAAACAAACAAAATGATAAACAAATAACATAAACACTCATCTATTGATACTACAGAAAACTAATAACCGGATCAGACTCAAACCAAGTCGGTCATTGATAAAACCGTACCCGATCCTAATAGTAATCGGGTTGGATCTGGGTAGTTTTGGACAAAACCCGTATTCATATTAACATGACGGATTCGGGTCGGGCTCGGACAGAAACACATACCATAGGCCTAGATATAACCACGTGGAATTAAACACCTATATAAAGTTGCAAAATAATAGTTAATCAGCAACCACGTCGTAAAAGTAAAATCTACATCCATATACAAATTATGCATGCCTCTATGCATAACATAAATTAGTCGATTGTTTCTTATGCCGAACCCATCATAGAAAAATGAACTTAACTAAGGTGTAAGAATACATGGAAGATACGCTCAAGAAATCACTAGTCGATAATTTTGTTGTTCCTAGGACTCGACTTTATGAATGCAAATTTCATTTTACACTGAATAACAGTTTTTCCACAAACGACGACTCTTTACAACACTGATCAGCATATTTTGGAGTTGTCTGAAGAGATTGGATAAAAACTTTTTCTTGAACAGAAGACCATGCACCTCAAGAACAAGTATGTTGGTTGTTAGTTGCTGTGGACTTCTCCCAACGTCACAGAATTTAAAGAGCATATCATTAATCATATAGATCAGCAAAAATATTCACAATGCATTATTAGAACTGATTTACATGTACTTGAAATATATTAGAAGTTGAAAGTAATGACCACCTCATTCTTCATGTATGCATTTTCAACCTTGAGAAGTTCAATTCTGGAAGCCTCATTTTGAACAGATTTGTCATGACAGTGTCCACGCGAGGCATTTAAAAGACAAGATCCCTAATATACCGGGTATAATACCCGTTAGTCACCGAGGTTAAACAACATATACAACTTAAACAAACCCTAGCCGCACAATTTCCACCTCTCTCTTTTATCATCGAACCCTAGAGAAATTAGGGTTAAATGATTTTTGGGGCAATATGTCAGATTCCCATTTTGTTTATTTTTCTTTCTACTTCAAGGAGGCTTCCATTCTTCTCTTTGCTGCTATTATCCCTCTATTTCTCATATCTGCGGTGGAAACTTTAGCTTCATTGTTGTTGTTTTAGTTTTTGAGTATGCTTACTACCAGTTTGTCTTGCTTTTGAAGTTTGTTGTTCTCCCTTTTGCTCCATATAGATAAGTGATATATTTGCTTATTAAGATTGCTTCTAAAGTGATTTTCTTCTATACGCTGATTATTCACTTCGAGTTGCAAAATCCTGCCTTGCTGTAGGAAGCTGTTCTTTCTATGCTTGCGGTTGTACGAGCTACTGCCACTGTCCAAATTAGGTAAGCCAAAGTTGAAGTTATTAACATTATTTCTTAAATTAAATAAATGATTTGTATAATTAGTTGCTTGTTGAGTTCCCTTGCAGTGATTTTCACTGATTTGGACTTTAAAGTAGCCATCACCAGTCAGATTATTATCTCGATAGTCTACTTGTTTGGTCTGTAAATTGAAAGCTTGTATACTAACCGAATCTTCTTGTCCTATTTGATCCAGTTTATTATGAGTGAAAATAGGGCGGCGGTCCTCCTCCAAATTAGGTATCCTATTTCTTTTATTTCTGTAAAACTTCCCTCTTTTATGATCTTCATCTAACGGCCTATTTGTGGTTTTGTAGGAGAAGCTTTTAGTTTGGGGGAGTGATCGGCCACCTGCTAGTAGCTCACTGGTTGGGTTCTGATAGATGATGTGAGAATTTGATTTGGGGAATATCAATGGTATATTCCCGCAATGTAAGAATGCTTCAATCCTTTCTTCAAAATTATCATATTCGTGTCTTCTCTGATTATATGCTTCTGCATGTTCTGCTTGCTTTTCTAAATTAATAGTTTTCCAGAGTTGCATAGAATCTGTTTCTTTATGTTCATGTAATCTCATGTTCCTCTCTCTTCAAATGTGGTATATTGTTGTTGTTAATAGTATTGAAGCTTTTCTGAAGTCTTCTGATTTTGCTTTGAAGTTCTGCTGTATGTATTGAATGCTTTCTTTGATGTTTTGCACTGTTTGTTGTAGATTAATCTTTAACCTTGTTTTGGCAATAAACCAAATATGCATTGAGTACACACAGTCAAAAAACAAGTGCTCTATGTTTTCATCTTCATTTTTGCAAAGCAAACATTTGATTTCTTCATCTTTTTTCCACTTGAGACATCCATCTTTTGTTGGAAGCTTGTTTAATAAAGTAAAGAATGAACAATGACACATTTTTAGAGCATTTGACCTATTCCAAATAACCTGGTACCAGTCCACTTTTGTTTCGTTTCCCCTTATATACTCCCATGCTTTTGGAAAGAGAATCTACCTTTTGATAAGAGTTTCCAATTCCATGTATCATTTTGCAAACTTAGATCAATTTTGATTTTTTTCTACTGCTGTCTTGAATATAGAGGTAGCTTGTCTTGAATATAGAGGTAGCTGGATGATTATGTGTAACCCACCTATGATTTTGAATGATGCTTTGTACTTTTTCATTAACCCCTCTAACGCTGTATATGTTATTCCAACCAAGTAAATTCACTAATGATTTTCCAAACAAGCATGGGTCAAACCACAAACTGGTTTGTTTACCATCTTTAGTTTTTCTTTCTAAGATTTTGATGTCATTTTCTTTGCAACTAAAATGTTTTTCCAAGTGAATGAATGGTGGCTTTCAATACTAGCAGTCCAAAAAATTTGTTCGTGGGATATTTTTCTTTTCTCCACTTACCCATAAAGATTTTCCTTCTACAAATTTCCAAAATAATTTGAGTTTGCATGTTTCTCTTAAATCATGTATATTTATCCGACCCAGGCCTCCTACTTTTTTTGATATACATACATTTTCCCATGCAATTTTGTGATATTTTCCCCTCCATATAAAATTTGCACATATTTTCTCAATTTTGTGTATTGCTTTTGCTGGGATATTGTGAGACTGAATCCAATACATGATAATTACCATGATGACTGTATGTGTTAGCTCAATCCTTCTAGCTAATGACAACAACTTATTAGCCCAACCTTCTAGCCTATTTTGAATTAAATCATATAAAAATCTCCTCTTTTCTTGTACATCCTTTGCTGAAATAAACTTTACTTTTGCAGTCATTGACCTTCAAGCCAACATATTTCTCCAAGTTTTTTGAAAATTTTGATAACAGTCCTGCCACTTTGTAAATCTGCATTTAAAAACAACAACAAATCATCAGCATATAATAAATACGAAATGGAAGGTTTAGTTTTATTTAGTCTTAATATCCCTATTTATATGCTCAGTTTCTATTAATATGGAAAAGAACTCCATAACTATAGTGAGTAGGAAGGAGAAAGTGGGCCTCCCTGTCTAATACCCCTATTGTTATGTATAAACCTCTTAAGAGATCGATTCTCAATCACTGAGTATGTTACACTGTTTGTGCATTCTTTAATCAAAGCACAAAACTTTTCATTAAAACCCATCTGTAGCATCATATGTATAATAAACTGCCTATTTATTTTATCAAAGGCTTTATGTAAATCTATTTTTATGCACATAAGATTTCTGTTTTTAATATTAAAATTTATAATCACTCACGTGCTAACAACGTATTTTATGAAATAATTCTACCAAGTATAAATGCACTCTGGTTTTCTGATATTAAATATTTTAAAACTACTTTCATTCTATTACATAAAATATTTGATATTACATTACATATAAAATTACAACAAGCAATAGTTCTGTAATCCTCTAGACCATTGGGGATTTTGACCTTTGGCGCTAGAGTTAGAAAAGTATGATTAAGATTTTTTTAAATTTTCCCAAACCTAAAAAACTCAGTAACTGCTTCAAAAATGCTAGTATTTATTTCCTCCCAATGAGTTTTATAGAACTTAGTATCAAAACCATCAATGCCAGGACTTTTACCTACACTTGCATTAAAAAATATATTTTTAATCTCAGTTATATTTACTGGAGCAAAAAAAATGTCTTGACAGTTTTTATTCAGCAAGTATTTTGTTTCAACCTTTGGGAAGTTATTAGCATATGTATTTGAGTTATATAAATTCTCAAAATATTTTATAGCTTCTCTTTCAATGTTAGATATTTCATATATGACCCTGCCTCTTGCATCTAAGAGAAAATCATTTTTATGTTTCCTACTAGACATTTTCGCATAGAAAAATTTGCTTGCTTTGTCCCCATTAAGAAGCCAGTCAACCTTAGCCTTTTGCCTCAAATTGATAGCTTGCACATCTAATGATTTAACAAGCTTATTGTGGGCTTGAAAAAAATTGTTGACTTTATTCAGGTCTGAGCAATAATTATCAAGATCACCTCGCAATGTTTCACACTCCTCTCCTATGGATTTTAATTCATTTTTGTTTCTGTTCTTACTCTATGTTTTTAGATTTTCTTTGACTATTTGGAGCATTTTGTTAAACCTAAACTGGGCAGTGCCCTATATATTAAAAGATAGACTGTTCTTGATCACATTTCTGTAACCTTCTTCATATACCCATCCACTAACAAATTTAAAAGGAGTATTTTTCTTTATCAAATTATTATTTGATAATGAAATTGGATGGGTGTATGATCACTAGTAGCTTGTAGTAAAGTATTACACTTGAAATCCACAGACGTGTTTATGAATTTTGGTTTATTAAAGCACTATCTAATTTGCAATGTATATTTCTAAACTCCCCAGATTTTCAAATGTATTTATTTCCAAAAATATTTGGTTCTACTAAACTAGTTTTAAGCATGAAATTGCTTAACATCTTCAAATTTTTAAAAGGAATTGCTTTACGCCCTCCCCTTTCAACAGCATGCATAACAGTGTTAAAGTCTCAAACAATTAACTAATGATGGTTTATTTTTTCAGTTAACTGCTCTAATTGGTTCCGAAACGTTAATCTTTCATTTTCACTATTCGATGCATAAACAAAAGTGATTTCTATTTGAAATCCACCTTTATTTATACAGGAACAATGAATGTATTGAAGATTAAATAGTTGTTGACTAATATCCCAAATATTAGAGTCCCAAAAAATCACAATTCTACCATTGCCACTCATTTGATTATTATGGATAATATTCCAATTAGTTAAACTTTTGGCATGATAATCCTCGATTTTTGAATTATCTAACTTACGCTCCAACAAACTTATAATACTAGGCTTAAAAGTGAATAATATGTTAGATAAGTCTAATTTTCTTTCAGTAAAATTAAGCCCTCTAACATTCCACGCTATAATCATCATAATATATATAAGATAAAACAAATAATAAGAATAAAACAAATGATACATGCACATTTACAATGAAGCACTGTAACTATTTTCCTCTTCCTCATTTCTCACAGCTAGATTTCTACCCCTTTTCTTGTATCATCCCTGGTTTTCGATTTTCATAGAATCCCGAATTTATTTTTGATGATATATTTATATCATGAATAATTTTCAGTCTACTTTTCCTTTTCTTTTTCTTGCTTGTAGGAGGAGAGCCAGATGCTACCAATCTTATTGCATTCTGAATGGCTTTTTAGGAGGTTGTTTTTCTGGAATAAAGGGAAAGATGACTTGCTAATTGAGATAGATCTGTGCTTTTTGGCATCTCAGTTGGAATATCTTTACTATTTAAGTCATGAATAATAGAGCCTTCATTTTCATTCATTATATCATTATCTTTATTTAAACTTAAGACATCTTTAGGGGGATGTCCCAATGACCTGATTATGAACCCTTTATTTCTTTTGCTGTTTATAGCCTCAAAGATCATTGATGGGCTAGTGTTGATCTTTACTGCCCCTTTGATAGAGTTAGGGATATGACCTAGGGGCAATTATGTAATTTGTTACATATATCTAACTCGTTGAACAATCTTGTTTACAATAAAGGTGTTTCTTTCTATTATATATTTGATATAATGTGGTTATATTAATTAATTTAATTAAAAGATATTTAATAGAAAATCCATAAATGATATATTTTTTGATAGTAGTTACAAAGTGTTGTAACTGTGAGTAATTTATCATAATAAAGCAAATATACCATTTTAAATGTTTCTAGTCAATGTGCATTGAAACTGGATATCGATGTATCCGTTGAGACTAGATTATGTAACGCTCTCCAAATGTTGGGCAGTGTATTACTCATGCCTACTGGGGGTACCGATGGGTAACGTACCGATAGTTATTGAATAACTATAGAACAACTCACTCGATAGTTTTCTGTTGGTTAATATAACCAAGGTCAAACAGAAAATATCGATGTGACTCATTTACACAGTTCTCTTGACTTGAGAATACTGTGGATCTTCAGTATGAAAGCTCCGCTTTGATTATAGTCAAATCATGGCATGACGTTCCATCGAGTGGTTACAATTGGGTCGAGTGGAAGTATTGGAAGTGAAGCACTATTCAAAAGAGGATTCGTCTTCTCAGTTATATGGGGTTAGTATCATGATCAACTCAAGTCAACTCAGAGTCAAAGTCTCTGGCAAGAGCATTTTGGTTAATAATAATTGTTATTATTGAACCAAGGACTTTGTGTTCAGACTATAAAGTTGAATGTGGATGATATTGGAATTTTGACCATTACCAAATTCCATAAATCCATAGTGATATGGTTTTGACGAAGAAAATTGATGTAAATAATTGCCACGATTAGGTACTGGTTATAATAAGTAAAATTGGATTTTACCAAAAGATGCGCAAGCGATGAATTCAGCCAAAATGTCACACCACCTGCTAAGTGACGTGTGAACGTTAATATTTGAATTGCTCAATATTAATCGCTGACTGAATTTACAACTTTGAGTCGCACACCATAACGATGAATTCTTCGAAAAATCACATGATTTAATTAATTTATAAAAAGTTGTAAATTAATTAAATTAACTAGTATTTGAGAAATATTGATTAATTTTTTTTTGATATTTGGGAGTTATTTGTAATTATTTGAATGCATTTATAAAAGTTATTATTGCGCGCATTGATATATGATATCATTGTAATTAAATAAAAGATAATTACATGCGTTAATTTATGGAATTTTATGTCATTTGATGACACGTAATTTTCATCCATACCATGTAAAGAAATAGGAGCGAAAAGAGAAAGTTAATCAAAAGAATTAATTAAAAAAGTTTTAATTAAAGAATGAGAAAGGTTTCCTTCTTTCAAATAAAACATATTCTCTAATTCATTCTGTACGTACAATTCATTCTATACGTACAATTCATTGGTGTAAATAATTGCCACTATTATGTACCATTTATAATAAGTAAAATTGGATTTTACCAAAAGATGTGTAAGCGATGAATTCAGCCAAAATGTCACACCACATGCTAAGTGATGTGTGAATGTTAATATTTGAATTGTTCAATATTAATCGCTGACTGAATTTACAACTTTAAGTCGCACAACCGTAATGATGAATTCTCCAAAAAACCACATGATTTAATTAATTAGTATTTGAGAAATATTAAGTATTAGTTATTTTATTTGATGTTTGGGAGTTATTTGTAATTATTTGAATGCATTCATAAAAGTTATATTTGCACGCATTATATATGATATCATTGTAATTAAATAAAAGATAATTACATGCGTTAATTTATGGAATCTCATATCATTTGATGACACATAATTTTCAGCCATACCATGTGAAGGAATAGGAGTGAAAAGAGAAAGTTAATCAAGAGAATTAATTAAAGAATTTTTAATTAAAGAATGGGAAAGAATAATAAAACATATTCTCTAATTTATTCTGTACGTACAATTCATTCTTTCTCATTCAGTCTGTTTCTTTCTGTCCTCGTAACTTTTCATGGCAGAAAACAAAAGAAACACAAAATTTCAAAATTATTTCAACTCCATATAAAAACATCAAAAAAAAAGTGGTTCATCCATCTCTTGCAAGGATAAGATGGGAATCTTGAAGATCTAAGAAGATATCATCATTCAAGGTGCGACTTCTAGGCAACATCCTAAGGGGAGTCTATTTTCAAAATGTGCTTCAAGGCTTTGGGTAATAAGGAATGTTTTTCATTAATATATAATGATATTTGATGTAATGTTTCTTGAAAGAGAAATTTAATCGTCATAATTTGTATGTACATATCACTGCCTCATTTAAGTTGAGAATTGTTTATGTAGCTTGAATTGTTTGTTGATATATGATTAAATATAATGCTTTGTTTTGGAACTATGTTGTAAACATTCAATTTAAAGTCTAATTTTTAGATCAGAAATTTTGTATGTTCAATTTATCAATTGGGTTCTTATTTTGTTAAATTAGAACTAAAATTCATATATATTTCAATAAAATTTTTCAATATAGATTTATATTGTAAACATTCAATTCAAAGTATAATCCTTTAGATCTAAAATTTTGTATGTTCATATTGTTTTGATTGGATTTTACTTTAAGAAATTAAGCTAAAATTTGTTCATGAATATTACAGGTTTTGTTGAAGATTCATGTTTTAAATCATATAAAACAAAATGTAATTTTAGATTTGAAAGGTTACATGTATGTATTTGTGTTTCTATTGTTTTGGAAATTAAATAAAGGAAGATGTTTTGGCAATAAATCTATATTTGAATTTGATTACTATAGCCTCTAATTTATACTAATTAGAGATATTTTATTGAATATTAAATACATACAATTAATGTTTTGACAATAAACCTACTTTTGAATTGATTGCTATAAATCTCTAATTTTTATTAAGTAGAAAGATTTGATTTAATCTTATATGCACACGATTAATTTTATATGTATGTTTGCATATATAAAATTAATTTCATGTATTTCACATTGTCAAAGTATATTTATTTTCGTATGTTTATATCCTTATATTATGATGCCTATATTATGAGGCAATAATATATACATATATTTATTTTCGTATGTTTATATCCTTATATTATGACGCCTATAATTTGTCATTTATATGCTGCATTAATTAAGTTTACGAAATGGGAAACTGATTCAATCATCGTTGTTACCCTTTATTTATTTCCTATTTTTCCTTTATGTGATTAGTTATCCATTTAATTTTGTTTATATTCTACACCTTGCCATGATAACACCTATCATGTTGCCCTTACAGAATTTACACTATAATATATTTGTTTATACTTACATTCATGCCATATACATGTTGCTAATTAATGGCATTTATATGATCAATCAATTTAATTAAAGAGAGGGAAATGAAAGGTTTCTCTCCATATAAATAACGTGTCCCCTCATTAATTGAATAAGTTAAGAGGAAGGAAATGAAAAGTTTTCTTCTTTAAATAAATTTATGTCCCGTCATTAATTGAATAATTTAAGAGATAGAAAATAAAAAGTTTCCTTCTCTAAATAAATTTAATAAGTTACTGTTACACACAAATATGCACATAAGAGTATATTTGACATACTGTAATTTACATGCACATTGAATTAAAATAAAAATTTATTTATAAAATTAAACAAAACATTCATTTTATTTAAAAGAAACTTAGGAAAATTCTAAGAATATTTAGACTTCATAGACCCATAAAAGATCCAAAATGGTTAAATTTTTTGAAATTCACCCATTTCTTCCACCGCGGGCTGGCCCAGTTCTTTCAATGGTATCAGAGTCCAATAGCCTATGCGACCTAAATTAGTCATGTTAGGGCTAACTAATTAAGCTTGTGCACTTATTACGATGTCTAAAAAGGTGATGTCTAGGCTTGGATTTTGGTAATCAAGTACCCTGTCCTACCTGGTTACCTGCTTGGCCTGAAAGGTGATGTGAGCCCAAAGGTTGCCCCTAATAGAAAAGGCCCAATTTGAATTGGGCCTTGGGCTAATTTTCAAAATAATTTTTAAAATTAAGACATGATTTTAATTTTAGAAGTTAAATTTAAAATGAAAACCTGTTTATTATAAAAGGTTATAATATAACATAAATTTTCAAAGTGTTCGAAAAGGTAATGAAAATTTCAAAATGTTTGAAACTGTTTAAATATTAATTTCAAATTTTAAAATTTATTAATAAGATTAATAAAATAAATAAATTAAATGAGTTAATTAATTAATACTTATATGCATGTATTATATACGTTGATATATGTTATGTTATTTTAAAGTGTTAAGATAGCATAAATATACATGTATGTAAGATAAATTTTGAAATTGATATAATTTAATTAAATTGTTGAATTAAATAATTTAATTAATGGTTAATTAATTAAATAAAAAATATGCATAAATAAGATATATGTGTTATACTATAAAGGTTATAGTAACACAATAAAGGTTATAATAGATATGTCCAATATAAAAGTTGTAATACTAATTTAAAATTAATTAAAGTGTTAATTAATTAAAATTAATTAAATAAGCTTTAATTAACAAAATGTTATACATAAGATTATTGTATAAGTTAATTAAAATAAGAGTGATATATTAATGAAACTTATATAATATATGAGTGTATAAACTAAAGGTGGAACACTAAAGAAACCCAAAAGGACTTAAGGAATAAATACATACGTAAATGGACGTATACTGTGATTTCTGATGTGTCTGACACTTGAATCACGAGGGTATTTCATAAGAAATACATTATTCCATAAGTCGATATCACTTAATATAATATACTAAAGATTATGAATCTTCAATATAATGTTGTCCTCTACCATATATATATATATATTAATAAATTACTTGCATACTCCTTAGTTATTGAGCAAACTCAAGCTAGGGATGTTATGTGTAGTATTATTAATATATTGAATAGAAGAGGTAAGATAACTATATGTATTTGCTGAGCAAACTCAAGGTACATATGCTATACTTAGGCCGTCGAGATGTCGTAGGTACGAGTGAATAATCTCTTTCGATTTGTTGAGCAAACTCAAGGTCGAAATGAGATTAGGACAAGGAAAAATAGGTTAGGATTTGTATGTGATACAACCGATAAGGAGTTATCCATCGTTTGTGGGGCTATGATTTGTTGAGCAAAGTCAAGGTCGGAATACCAAGACAGATGAGTCATAACACCCACTAGTGAAGTCGAAAGATTTATATGTTTAACCTTAGGGTTCGGAGAAACATAAGAGACTAGTGGGAGCCTTATTAGAAAAATAAAATGGTAACATTTAACCTTTCTAATATTGTAAGAACATATGCTAAAAATGTTATAATTATCTATAATGATAAATTTGTGCATTTAATATGATTGATAAAACGTTTGTCAATTAATGTATGCAAATGAACTGAATTGAAAGTTGACAAATGGAAATATAATACCCACTACTAAATTCCTATTGCATGTTAACATTTCAACACCCATGCAAGTGCCTGATTTTACAACTACTGAATACATTCGTGGTTTGGTCACTTACGCATTTATTTGGTCAAGACCATGTATTGCATTCTATGAGTTTCAAACTCTAAAAGTAATACAAGACTATAAATATTTGATCCATATACAATTGCATATAAATGATATACGGTGAACGGTAAAAGTTTGTAATGTACAATATTTCGATGAAATTAGTTCATCCGGAAAACCAAATAAACCTTAGTGCGAGATCGAGTATTCAATCTGATTGATTACAAAAGGGATCATATTGTGTTAATGTAACACAAGACCAAAAACTACAAGATAGATCTAAGAACTCGATCGTTGAAATGTCATTTTGATCGGTTTACATAAAGTGCAACATATTTGATGTTCTTAAATGTTAAGGATAATCAAATGCGCGTTTGTAAAGAATTTGTTATGATATTGAGTAAGGTTTTCTTTTGAATAGTTTGACCAGTTGAAAGGAAAACGAATGTATAAGAATAGATGTAATTTAAGGTACGGTTGGGATGATGAGAATGAATGGTCATTTCTGCTTCATAGAGAAATACTGGAAATGAGAATTATAATAATAATTGATACTTATATTTTATCGTTCCGCTGCGAGATTATGTATTTTTTTCTTTATTTTCTCTTATTTTCTTATTTACCCCATTAACAATCCTCCCTTTTGAATGGTTTGAATTAGGCATGTGTGGTTTATTGTCGATTTAAACCGTTCAAAAAGGTGGGTCGTTACAGAGATGTAGAGAACAGATCAGTAAAATAACTAGCTTCATTTGCAAGTTTATCTGATGATGGTGTCATGTACCATTCGAATTTAGTAAATAATTGCTACCTCGATTTGGTTTAACAACATTAACTCTACTGGACAAGCACCATTGTCCCAGTGGTTAAGTGATTTGGCTTTGGTGCGAGAGGTCACAAGTTCGAAACTTGCGTAGCGTGATTCGAACGTTTATTGACATGTGATATGTTGTCACAGTGATTTGTTGTATATACAGTACCATTTCAAAAAAAAATTAACTCTGCCGTAGAAAAATTTTGTTGGCCTATCACCTCTAACCAACCAGTTTAGTTTCATTCTTTGCTCGTTATCTATAGCTATTTTTCGCATAATAGAATGAATCTGTGTTGTTTTCAAATTATGTTGATATATCAGGTTATCATTCGAAGGATTTTGAACTAGTTGATTGTATATTTCATTAACCTCATCTTTCATAAGCGCAACCACACTATAAATATTTTCCTTAATTTTAACCCATGTCTTCAATGCAGATTTGGCTGCCTTCAGCCTACATATAAGAATGTGTAGCGGATTGCCATGAAATTCCAGAGTCAGAGCAGTATGAAGAGCTAAATGGTAACCTTCTTGGAGATGCCAAGAATTTCTATATCTAAAAGGTAACCTTTTCTTCTTTTCATTATGAATCATGAATTTGATATTTATAGGAGAGTGGTCACTTAATGAATGATTTCCAAAATTAATACCAAAATGTTTAAACATATTCATCCATAAGGAATTGACAAATACATGATCTATCTTACTGTGAATTGTGAAGTTTTGTCCTCCCCTCCACGTAAAAAAATTACCAGTGAAATTTGGTTCCATAAGATTAGATGAAGATATGCAATCCATAAAATCTTGATCACCTACCGAATTATAAAGACCATGATTAATTCTTTCGTTAGAAGATAAAATAGAATTGAAGTCACCAGCTAAGATCCATGTCAATTAAATCTTGTAGATTGTTCGATAAGATAATTCCATAACTCCTTTCTCTTCGCCTCCTCATTGAAAGCATAGATCGTTATACACAATATACTAGTGCCATTTACATTGTGTAGGGTACAAGTAATGAATTGGTCACTAGAGTGAATAATGATACTTGATCAAAGAGAGGAGTCCCATATAATTAAAATTCTACTTTTAAGGTTAGTAGAAATATTATGCGAATATTTCCACTTATTTTCAGTTCTATCCACAAATCTAACAATATTATCTATTGATAGTTTATTTTCAAGAATACCAAGAAATGAAAATCTTTTACTATTTATCAACTGCAAAATCTCTAACTGTTTATATAGGGCATTCAACCTGGGCAGTAGCAGTCCAGGAAGTCTTATGTTTTTTTGACTTTTTATTTTTCCCTTTTAGCTGATTAACTAACATGTTCCATGCAGAGTTGTCTAGAACATCATCTGAGGTAGTAGCTTTAAATTCAAATGGTACCTCCTCGGATCTCAATTTCCGAGTTGACCTTGGTATGTTATTATGAAGCGGATCCGAGTTCTGGTTTTCTTGTTCAATGTAAGGAACAGTTTCAGTAGGCGCGTCAGGCTCTTCTTCATCCATAATGTTTTCTTCAGTATTAATGTTATCTATTTTTTGTGAGTTTGTATCAAACATTAGGGAAGTTGTACCTTGAATTGTATTAGTGTTAATAGTCACGAAATTAGTCTCCCACTGGACTGTTTGATACTTCTGCTTTGCTTGAACTTTATTTATGTTATGATTACCTTAAGTTTGATCATTGATAACAATACGACCTTGCACAGGATTGTCTTGTTTATTTATATTATTTGTCGGGGGATCTAGAGTATCCTTGTTTTGACCGATTTCATCAATATGCATTTCAGTGCTATCATTCGATTTTTCCTGTTGATGAATTTTTGCTTCTGTACTTTACTGAATTGACAGTGTGACTCCATATGACCATAACTAGAACAATTAGTGCAAATATTGGGTTTCCATTCATAAGCCCCTTCCTGCCATATCATTTCATCTTTCTCGGATAAAATTGGAATCCTATTCGGAAAATCAAAGGATTTGTTGATTTCAATTAGTACTCTAGCGTAAGCAATTTTTATTATACCTTCAGTAAATTTGTCCAGTTTGATGGGAATTTGTCCAGTTTGATGGGGGAACCAAGGACAGAGGCAATATGACTAATCCCCTCTTCCGTCCAATAGTCAAATGGTAGATTAGGAAAACGAACCCATAGTGGGAATGGGATAGAGTTGGGGAGTTCTTTGTTAAGTTGCATCCTAAGAGACCATCTCTTCATCATCATCAATTTTTTGTTATAGTAGTAGGGACCACCTTCCAAGACTCTATCACAATCTTTTTTTTTATTAAATTTAATAACATAAAAGCCATTTTCCTTTGAGTATATAGAGAATTCGTCTTCGGGTTTCCAAACTCTATATATATAATCCTTGAAGTATGGATAATATGGTTTGGGGCCAACAGCATAAATCACAATAGCATTATCCCATTGTTTTTTTGCATTTTGAACAACATCAATTGACATTTTAGTACATTTCATTGAATTGAAATCATGGGGTTGATAAAACTTTAACGGAACAGAAACCAGAATATTATTACCCTTGACAACTTCGTTCCACGTCCTACTAGACGTAATGGAAAATTTCCATTTGTTGTTAGCCGATCTAACCTCAGTTTGATTTGAGCGATTAAGATTATTGTGATTATGGATATAATTGTGGTGTGCATTTTAAAGTGGAGTGGTCTGAATGTTATTATTCAGAGAGTTATTGGAAATGGAAGTGGAATATTTTGGCTGATGTGAAAACTTAGGTTGACGTTTCCATTTTTCGTTCGTGCTGGAATGAAACCTTCTTCAGGATCATCATGAGAATCTGGATTCGCTAATGGGGAAAAGCTCGGAGGCAGATCTGGAGGTAAAGGAGACGGTTCAGGAGGGAGGGGACTGGTGGCAGGAAAACTCTGGAGGCGGCATAGGGAAATACACAAGTTCTGTAGAAAAAGGGAAATATCAGGAACGGAACAACAAATTTGGATCGGAAGCAGAGAGCAGGCGACGAATCAGGGAATTTGGCTAGGGTTTCCACCATGAAACGGAATTTAATATGGCTATAGTTTTTTTCAGGACAAATCTAGTAACTTACAAAGTTATTACTTTTTTGACCTTTTCATTCAATGTGAAGTACAAATTATATATCAGCACATTGTACACAAACAAATTGATACTGCATAGCAGTAGTATATGTTTAACCTCAGTTAGCACTTTGTTTACATTACAGTTGTTAATATATCAGCAAATTGTTAGTGGTTATATTGTATCAATGGATTAGTATCAGTTTTGCAGTAACATATTATCAATTTCTACGAATCACTTTTGTACTTACACAATATCAATTGCATAAAAAATATTATATTAATTATGACACCATGTAGTATCCATTGTAGTTTTAAAATGATTTTTATGTTGACTAATGCTTTGTATAATTTTAACAGCAAGGTGAAAAAGCAAATAAAAACAAAAATGAGCAGAACTAATCAGAGAGAGAAAACGATGGCTCAAATCTTGCACAACAAGAGGTAAAGACTTAATTTAGCAATTTGTTGAAATTACATATAAACATGTACCATCCATTATCATTCTCCATATTATAATTTACAAATAAAATGACATTGCATAGTAGCAATGAATTAATCGGTTCAATGTAAATGTTTTATAATGTGAGAAATGCGGATTAAGGATCTTAAGGCTAGATTTAACACTAGATGGGGGGGTGAATAGTGTTTTAAGAAATTTGTTAATCTTTCTGAGTTTATCTTAATTTGTTAACAATGTATACACTAATCAGACACAGATATGAACACAGAATCAAACATAGATGCAAATATAAAGTAAAAGCAGTAAAGGAAAGAACACACCGGATTTTATACTGGTTCAGAGTTACCCTACATCCAGTCCCGCAACACAAGTACGGATTTCCTTTCAAAAACAATTCTTACAAATACAACCCTCGGTTTCAAGGCTACGAGGTACACCCTCCAGAATCACAATCCTCTGGGTAGAGATACTTGATTTCCGGGGCAACAAGTTCGCCCAATTGATTTCCAGGGCTACAATCACACCGTTTTCCTTTTGATTGATTTCCAAGGCTACAATCACACCTTTTCTCGCTAATATATTACAAAGAAACTCTGAATAGCACTGAGAACCTTGTAGAGATAGTGATGGAGAATCACACTAGAAGTAATCGAGTATGATTCGATGTTGATTTCGGCAGAGTAATGGTATGATTTTGTATTAAGAAATGAGGAAGAAGAAGAGAAGTGAAAAACCAGAAAATATGATTAAAAATTCGTTGAAACTAACCCCTATTTATAGAAGAACAACAGCCATGACCATTCATGAAGAGTTATGGCGAATAGACACTTCTTTTGAAATTTGAATTTTGAATTAAACTGTCACCATGTCGACATGGTGCTTATGGGCATGTCGACATCCCTCGGCCAAATTTGATGTTTTGAATTTTTATAAAAATAATATTTATCTTATATAAAAACTATTTAAAACTTTATAAATATACTTGAATATAGTTGAAATTCATAAGTAAATATAAAGAACAATATATATATATATTATTTTAACTATAATTTAAATCAAAGTAAATAATTTAAAAGTTAAATATATTATTTGAAAAGACAGTTTAAAATCAGGAGTAATTTTGACTCTGAAAATAAAGATGTTTTGAGGCTAAAATTATTTAAAATCGGAATCGAGGGTTTTGAATCTTTTTAAAAGGAAAGTTTTGAAATCATTTCGAAAACAAGATAATTATGAAAAATCATTTGAATTAAGATTAGTGGATACAAAACAATGTCCCACTAGATTTTCGTAGGTTCCATCCTGCTTAGGGTTCCATCCCTTTAACGGGCTCGAAGTGGATTCCATTCCACGAATAAATTGGATATTAAGATGCCAGTGCTTTTCTACGAGTTTTAAAAAATATTCCTAAAAAACAAACTTAACCTTGAAATCTTGAACTCTTGATAATCTTGATACTCATGAGTCTTCTATCTCTATATCTTGAATCTCTATACTGTTCAGTCTTCATTCTTGATACCTGCATGGTTAGATCCTGCATATACATATATATCTAAACTTGTAATGTTAGTATTTATATTTTATAATCTATTCTAAGGTTGTTGTCATCAAAACCATCATCTCATGGACTAACAATCTCCCCCTTTTTGATGATGACAACCTTTGTTTATAAAATATTACTTCTATCCTAATAACTCTAATAACTCCCCCTTAATCTATGCCTAACTATCCTATTTTATATTTCTCCCCTTTGTAATCAACAAAAACCAACCTAAAACCATAAAACTATAAAACTCCCCCTTAAACTAATACTATATAACATGTGATGATAATGATAGTGTTATCATAAATAATCAACACTTAACTCTAAAAACTAGAACTTAATCCTAAATTACTAACTATCCTAACTAAGAATCTATGATAATTCTTATAATAGTTAGAAATCAAATATAAGAACATAAATTATTTACTAAGTATATTTCAACACACTCATCAAAACCAATCATGTCAGACAAGTCAAACAAATCAATCAAGTCAAACAAGTCAAACAAATCAAACAAGTCAATCAAGTCAAACAAAACATCAAAAACTAATAATCCTATATTATAAGACAATACTACAAACTCCTCCTAAATAAAATACACTCGTTATGTATACATGTATGCAATATGTAGTTTGTAATGCAAAATAAAATGTATGACATATGCAATGTAGCATGAGATGATATGCGGAATGAAGTGCAACTTGTGATGCAAATGACTATGATATTTCATGCATTGTAATTTATGATGTAATATGCAATGAAATGTGATATGAAATAGGATGCATAATGATATGTAATATGAAACAAAATGATAATGAAGTAAAAAATAATAATAATAATATGTAGAATGATATGATGATATATATACTACGGTAAGTGACATTCAGATTATAAGATAAACATGAGTGGTAAGTAATATCTAATTGACATTTGAAATAATTTGAAATTATTATGATTTGCGAAAGCAAGTAGAATCCTAATGGCTTCTAATCTTGCTACAGGAGCAAAGGTTTCGTCACAATCTATACCATCTTCTTGACAATAACCATCGGGCAACTAAACGTGCTTTATTTCTAAAGACCTCATCTTGTTCATTCATTTTATTTTTATAGACTCATTTAGTTCCAATTATAGTTTTATCTTCAGGTCTAGGAACAAGTTCCCAAACTTCATTTCTAGTGAATTGATTTAATTCTTCTTGTATAGCCAAAATCCATGAATCATCAGTTGATGCTTCTTTAGGATTTTTGGGTTCAATAGATGATATAAATGCTATATTACTCATTTTACTTAGTTGATTTCTAGTTGTAACAATAGATTGCATATCTCTTATTATATTTTCAATAGGATGATCTTTTAAAAGTTTAATCCTTTTATTAGGATGATTAATTTCATTATTAATTTCGGTTGATTCCTGATTTTGAGTAATTAAATCTTCTTCATCATTTGTAATTTCAAAATCTTTTAAATTTTCATCAAACAAAACATGCATTGTTTCTTCGATGGTGTTAGATCTTAAATTAAAAACTCTATAAGCTTTACTTCTATTAGAATATCCGATAAAGATTCCTTTGTCGGATTTAGGATCAAATTTATCCAAATTATCTTTTGTATTTAAAATAAAGCATTTACTTCCAAAAATTCTGAAGTATGATACCTTAGGTTTCTTTCCATGAAGAAATTCATAAGGTGTCTTATCAGTTAAAGGTCTAATTAAAATTCTATTCAAAATATAACAAGCGGTAGCAACAGCTTCTGCCCAAAAGTGTTTTGGTAAATTACTATCTGAAAGCATAGTTCTCGCACACTCTTGTATCGTTCTATTTTTACGTTCAAATACTCCGTTTTGTTGTCGAGTTCTTGGAAATGAGAAATTGTGAGTTATTCCCTTCTTATTGCAGAATTCCTCAAACTTTTCATTTTCAAATTCACCACCGTGATCACTACGAATAGTTATAATTTTTAAAGATAATTGATTTTGAATCCTTTTTGTAAAGTTCTTAAAACATTCAAAAGTATCACTTTTATGTTTCAAAAATATTAAAGATTGAAAAACTAAAATAAACATGTGTTACATTAAGGCTTCTTACATTAAAAAATTTAATTAATTAAAAATATATTTAAACATGAAATTACTTTTTAAATATTCTAATATAAGTTAGAAAATAACTCTAAAAAGAATAGAGAAAACTACTTAGTTTAAATATCATTTTTTTATAATTTAAAATTTCAAACAGAAAAGACAGTATTTACAGAAGGCTATAAAAAGTTTTTGCAATAAAATATATTCAAAACATTATAAAATAAAAACTGTAGCTTTTACCAAATGCTGTGTAAAGTTTTTGAAACTCTACAGCGTTTCAAAGCCCAGAAATGCTATAAAAACGAATTTGCAGTACTTACAAAACATTACAGAAGAAAAGAAGCATTTTAGAAATGCTATCTAAAATTCCGGTCATGTGATGTGGTGCAATCTTATTAATTGAAGAAATATATAAATAGAACCTTATTCTAACATTCTAAATTCATTCTACTAATTTCTTAAAGATATAAAATTAGTATCTTAAAAGAAATAGAGTATGAGAAGTAAAAATAAAATTAGAAAAGTTGAAATCATGAATGAATGTATGCTTTTCTACTTAGTATAGTTGTAATAAATTAGTTGTAGATTTTATTTGAAAGAAAACACATTTTAAAAGACTTTTATAAAATTTAGACTTGTATAACGATATTTATACTATGGTGTGTCGATATATGGACCAAAATATCAAAACTTATAAAAGAGATAAATTTCTATACCTAACTAAATGCATAGATATATATTTCTAAATGCAACAATAAAGATGAAATAATAGTAAAGCGTACCAATTTTTGCATTCCATCTTTCTAACTTTGTTGTTCCTCCATTGTTGTGAACCACACATTTATATCTTTTTGAATTTGACGACGAGATATGTTCTATTGCGACGTGCTCATTTTTCTGATCAGCGTAGTATATTCATTTGCTGAATTTGAAGACCGTATGAGAAAGATACAGATGATTTAGTAAATTGATCAACTTGGCGTCAAAACTTTGAATTCGAATTTTGAATGAATGGACACTTCAACCACTATAAATAGGCCCAACGGTCACCACTTTTCATAAAAATTCCTCCTCTTCATCTTCTTCCCGTTTTTCTATATACTATCAAACTTCTAAAAGGCATATCTCCTTCGTTTCTTAACGGAATTGGATGAAACTAGCGCCAAGTCGAAGAGGAAGGAAAGTGCTACGATCTAGTAATAGTTTGGTGTCGAATTTGGATGGTATTGTGATGCAACAGGCCGAACAGTAGAAGAAATGTAGAAGATCCCGTACACAGTTTTTCAGTTTTGGATAGCTAACTTCAAACTGTCATATCTCACTCAATTTTGATCGGAATTTGATAATCCACCCATCAAAACGACCGCGAGAACAAGAACTACAATCTGAAAAGAAGTGGGAACAAAATACTCAAATCTCTGGATGCATTTTGAAGAATACCTTTGACCGTTTTGCCTTCTTTTTCTCTTTGTTCACCAAAACTTCATTTGACCATAACTTGGTCATTTCTTGACGGATTCACACGAAACCAGTGACATTGCGAAGCAGATGGAGAGAAGTATAGTATCAAATCAAGTTGTAGATGAGAACCCAAAGTTTTGAATTGATCTGGTACCCATTTCTTTGTCGATTTCCATTATATATCCATTTGTTCTTCTTGATCGATGAATGATTATCTGGTATCTTTTAACCAACAGTCATTAGACATAATTCTTCTCCTGCAAAACAAGATAACTTTTTAAAGAATCAAGTGACTTTTCAATTATTTGGTAAGAAATGTATAATTCCTGTTTTTATCCAATAGTGCAAAAATATGTCTAAATCACTGTTTGATAGGAAATAATTGTTTTATTTCTCGTTACATTTATTTTGTCCATTTTGAAATTCACCTTTGTAAACAATTGAAAATAATGTAATTGAATAATTTCAATTAATGATAAAGAGGACACCAAATTGTAAATTAATAGGTGTAATTAAACGTAGCTTATGTTTTGTGAAAATATAAGGAAAGCTGGTTTAATGAAAAGAACATTTATATCAAATAAAATGGATGTTTCATTTGTGAATGTAGATTTAATTTCATTAAAATAAAGAATAGAATGATTGATTTAAAGGAAGAAATATATGTATATTTGAACTGTGTTTTAGCATATAAATGGATTACAAGAGTAGAAAAATAATTTATTTAAGTAAGTTATTTATTGCTCTGCTATATAAACAACAAATTAATAAAGGTGTTTAAATGACTAAAGGAAACAATTATTCTATTTTTCATCCATTTTAGTTGTCTGTTTTGAAATTTAACTTTATAAGTAATTGTAATTAATGTAATTGAAATATTTCAATTAGAAGGGAAGAAAACGTTGATTACAATTAATAGATTTAATAAAAGAAACACACCTTTTGTGTTAAACAGAAAGGATGTTTTAATGGAAATAAAAGATCATTTTGGGAAAACCAAATTGAACATTTTCATTTTTATGGTAAGTAATTTTATTTATTATGCATAGATAACAAAAAAACTAAATGTGTACAAATTAGAATATTATTTGAGTTAATGAAGTTAATTTGGTTATGTTTCACAAATTGTATTTCAAAAAGGTTGTGCGATGTGCATGGTCCTTTCATTTCTTTTGTTATTAATTGCTGCATGTTTTGAGACGTATAAAAATAAAACTTTCATTTTGAACAAGAATGATTTTGGATAACAAATTTTAATTTTAGAATAATACACACACACACATTAATATTCAAACTTTTAAATATATCAGAGGGTTCATGGTTGTGTAAATACCGTGGAATCAATTAGAAATTACTTTTTATTAACAGTTGTACATTAATTACATAAGTTCATATATATATTTTTCCATTTTATATATGGTTAAAACTTGTAAATTGGTTGCATTAATGTGACCGTTATAGTAATTAAAAAAGTAAAGTAAATCATTTTTATAGTGCATAGATAGATATATATTCACTAATTAATGAAATTGGTTTGAGTAACGTAAATAAATATGTAGATTGATTGGTTGATTAATTGATTGATTGATTGTTAATTGATTGATTGTGTTAATGTAGTATGCACACGTATATTAACATAAAACGAATGTTTTAATATGGAATTAAATAATGTAAATATGTGTATATTTGGGTTTATTGGTATGAATTATTAGAGTAAGTTTTGGAATTTGGACCCCAGATGTTTGTTTATAGGTTATAGTTGGTCCCTTCATTTGCTTTACATTATTATCACCTCGCATTCTCTCTCTTTCCGTTTTCAAGTTCTCAACGTAGCCTCCACTTGAGCATCCATTTAATTATTAGACTACTCATTCGTTTCTTATTAATTAGTAATAGCCTCAATTGATTTATTTTAATTAATAATTGCCTCATTCTTTTCATTTGTTTCTCCTTTGTTTGTTTGCTCCTTTCAAATGCTTTGCCTGAAGTTTTTTTTTTCTTTTCTGTTTTTCCGTTTTTAATGTGAACATCCAAATTAATATTCATGCCATCTAATTAGCATTTACTATTCTCCATTTCTGAAGTTTATTATGCTTATGCATCATTAGTTCTTTTAGCTTCCTTTCATTGGCAATTCTTTCTCCTAGAGCTTCATATTTAAAACGGAAGATTTATTTTTATCTTTATTGATATATTTATTCCTTTAGTTCACACCTTTCAATACTACGTTTTAGGGCTGTTCATATTTTTACTTTATTTCAATTCCTAGTTTGTTTATATATACCTTATTATCTTTTCATTTGTTTCCATCTTCATTCCTGTAGCCTCATTTCATTTTCTAATCTCATCTTCTGTAGCTTCATTTTTAACTTCCATCTCATTTCTTTTCTCTCTTCACCTTCCTTCTTCCTTTTTCATTTTTTTTCTTCTTCAAATCTCTTTCTTCTCTTTTTTTAGCTTCATTTCTTATTTTATTTTTTTCTTATTCTTCAAATCTTCTTCTTCTTTTTCAAAGCTTCTTTTTATTTTTAATTCTTCATCTTCTTTAATTTTTTTTTTCAAACATTCTTTTTTTTCCTAATCCTTTTCTTCAAATCCTGATCTATACAAACTTCTCTGTCTCTTCCAAAACATTCTAAAAAAAATTAAGATAACAAGGAAACAAATCAAAAGGAGGTTGTAGTAGTGGATCCAAATCCGACTAGAAAAGGGAAATCCATAATGTGAGTGTTTAAACCCACTCACGAAATACTAAAATTTAATTGCAAGTTAAACTAGATCATATAGTGATAAATTTTTGATTGTTGGTTTGGAATTTTTATTGATATTTAATTAGAATAGTTAAATTCTAATATGTGATGACTAATAATTACTGTGACATGTTATTGAATAGGTTGATTTGTTGAATTGATTGATTTGAATGTTGATTGTATATTGTGATGAATGCTATTGTGATTGAATGTGTATTTGTTCATTTATTTTGATATATCCTTGTTATCACCCTATAGTTTATTGTAATCGTATAAATTTTCATATTGATTATTTGAACACTAAATAAAGATATAAAACCCATGAATTTCATGTATTTACATGAGAGGAAGAAAAACTAGTATGTTTAGATTTACTATTTGAACCATAAAAAATTGATTTTGAGAAATAAACCGTCATTACCTTATTTGAAAGTTTTCAAAATTAAATTTTGAAACATTGGGAAGTTTCCATAAAAATGAATGTTGAAACTTTGAAACATTTTTATAATCCAAATCTCTTGAACTATGAAATTTAATTGGGAATTGTTCTGTAAATTTTTAAGTTACTAGAATGGATCTATTGTGAAATCTATTGTATTTTAAATATGGAAACAATAACATTTCCAGAAATTTGAACCTTAAAAAATGTAGTTATTTGCATTCCTTATTACATCTAATTTTGATTTAATTTGCATAAGAATTTTAGTTCTGACTCGAGTGTATTATTTTCCTTTACGCTTGGGTCAGCCTGAGTATTTTCAGTGTATTGAAGACCATTTTATTTTGGAGGATGAAGACGGAGATGATTCTACTACTTATTATAATTATTCCACTGCATCATGTGTTCCGCTGCATTATTTGTTTATTTCTGATGTATGTATAACTCTGATTTGAATTGTAAAAGTGTAATCAAATGATATTTATAAAACAGCTTCATAAACTGTTTATTTGATTATTATATTTATCGTTCCGCTGCGAGATTCTGTATTTTTTTCTTTCTTTTCTCTTATTTTCTCATTTACCCCATTAACAATCCTCCCTTTTGAATGGTTTGAATTAGACATGTGTGATTTATTGTCGATTTAAACTGTTCAAAAAGGTGGGTCGTTACAGTTGGTATCAGAGCCAGGTTTTGACACACCTTAGCCTATTGGGGTTAACTCATTAGAGATAGGGTAGTAATACCCTAGAATGAGTTTGTCTGAGTGTATATACGAGAGCGCGTATTTGTTTGTTTTATAAAATGCTTTATAGTTTTGAAATTAAATAATTTTTCCTAATATTATATGTTATATATAAAGGAAAATTTTATAACTGATATAGTTATTTGTAATGTGTTTGTTTTATGAAATGGTAATATTTAATTATTATCATTTATTATGGATTGGTTGTACTTAGTCAGTTTATAAGCATTGGCTGTTATTGTTGATTGAAATTATGAGCTAAAAACTAGTTTAATAATGGTGAATTAAAGAGAATAAAGTGAATAATTAGGATATTTGGTTATGAAATTGAAATGTTTTGTTGTGTGAATCTTGTTGTTTCGGTGATTGGTAGTTTCAGCTATTGAAATAAAAGGGAATATCTAGATATTTTGGATAGTCGAAACTTCTGAATTAAAATGTGAGTTGAAAATTAGTAGTTGTGTTAAATTATGCAACTGAAATCGATAACCTTAATTTGAAAGCAAGTGAAGCAAGGTAAAATTTGTTATAAAGCAAGGTTAAATTTGTTATATCTATGTTAGTAAATGAACAGAATTGTTGTGTACGTTATTGGCATGTAATGTAATAATATACAGGTGTGAACTTTAAGCCTTGAAATGTTTAAATTGAAATTGTGATTAAGGAAATGCTGTAAAGGAGATTAAATTGAAGAAAATTTTGTTTATAAACTTAATTAAAATTTATGAAATGTGTCATAAATAAAATTGAAAATTAAAAGTGAAAACTAATTGAATAAACAAATATGAACTAAAAGTGAAATGATCATAAATAATGTCACAACCTGTAAATTGTTTATGAAATAAATGGATGTTGCAATAAATGTAGTATTAAATGAGAAATATTACATGTGGAAATGGATGAATTTAAAATTGAAGAGAAATATGAGCAATGTTATGAGAATGAATATATTAAAGTTTTATATTAAATGGAGAAATTCTATGAAAAAATATATTAAAGTATGAAGTGATATCTGTGTTAATCAATGACATTAATACTGAATTTAAATTGGAAATGTAATTGTGATAAAACAAGTTGGAATAGATACATAATTTGTACGTATACTGTTTTATTCGCATAATTAATTTGATCCAGATTTGAGTACACAAGTTCATGGTGAATTACACCATTTCGTGCTAGGATTTTTCATTTGATTCTTGATGGCGAATATTTGATATGGATTTTTGGCTTGATTCTAGAATTCTCTGTCATAGTATATGGATATGCAAGGAGATTGATGGCTTCTAGTCAAGAAAACATATCGAAGTCCGCATTAGGGAAGTCGAATGGACAATACTAGTTCGAAAGCGAACTTGTGTGATCGAGTGAGCGATCAAATGTGATTTTGCGAAATGATGACATATGTGCATCTTATATTCTAATATCATTAATATACTTTGACACTGAAATTGAAAGTTGTTGGGTTAGATATCTTTGTAATTTAAATTGGAATTTTTCTTTTATGCAAAACTACTATTAATTTAAAACCATTTTACAAAACTATTTTCTTTTATTTTTCTTAAACAAACTATTTTATTCTATTTTACATACAAACTATTTTATTTACAAAACTATGTTACAAACTATTCTATTTACAAAACTATTTTACAAACTATTTTATTTACAAACTATTTTACAAAACTATTTTATATACAAAACTATTTTACAAACTATTTTATATACAAAACTATTCTAAATTCAAAGCCTTTTATAAAGTAAAGATGTTCAATTCCATATGGCTCTTCATGCAGTGTAATTGATTTTGGAAAATTATGATTCTTATATAAGATGGACCTTATGTAAGTATAAGATGATTTTGAAAACCATTGATTTTGGAAAGTACTCTATTTGGAAATGAAATCTTATATACAATGGAATTTATATAAGTACGATATTTGAAGTTATGATTTTGAAAGGGACTATGTATAGTATGATATTTTAAAGTAAATGATATGGGAAGTACCTTCCATCGGACCCCTTTGGTGGGTCATTTGTAGGATCCCTTTGGTGGGTCATTTATCGGATCCCTTTGGTGGGTCACTTATTATATTCATTTGATATTATTGGATAGCGTAAATCGAGGGGCGAGATGCCTACAGCTACAAGTGATTCCGCTGGGATAGCGGCGTAACCATTGCGTAGCTGCGATCTATCAACCATGGCGTAAGTCGAGGGGCAAGATGCCTACAGTTACAAGTGATTCCGCTGAGATAGCGGCCTAACCTTTGCGTAACTGCGATCCATGGGGGAATGTACTTTCCATATCTATTTTTAATGTTTTATGTATTTTCACTGGATGTTGAAACAGGTCTACTAAGTACTTGGAGAAGCCCAGCCTTGCGCCTGATCAACGCATGGCTAGAGTCTGCAAGAACGAGGATAAACTTGTTAAAACATTGAGTTATAAAAATATTTTGATAAAGTATATTATAAATATATTTTAAAGTTAATGATTATTGATTTATTAAAGATGTTTGAAAAGTATTTTGAGATTTAAAACTAATAAATTTATAAATAATGGATTTAAGGTTTTCAAAGATTTTTAAATGGTATTTATAAAGGAAGCAAGAAATTTCATGGATGAATCTTTATAAAGTGTTAAAGTATTAAAGATGATTGATTTGCAAATGAAGATTCAAATAAATATTTCGAGTAAAGTTATATGAGTTTCTTTAATGTATAATTTTAAAGATATTAAATGATTTAGGAAATTTATTTTAGTAATATGCTTGAAAAATAAATTGGAATTGCTATTTGGAAGTATGTTTTGGAATATTTACTTGATTTCGAAGTACTAATAGTTGTATGTGATATATTTGTTTCATAGGAAGTGAAATTTTATAAATATTGATTGCAAAATAGGATTTACAAATAAAATGAATTTTATTGGAAATTTGAGAACTCAAGTTCCGGGATTTTGAAAAAAAATTTCAAGTGATTTTGAAATATAATACTAGTATTGTTTGGAAGTATTTTGGATAAATATTCTCAAATGTGATTTGAAAGGAATGTTTTAAAAGAATTTTTAAAAGGAAATAAGTTATGTACTCCCCTCTTTTGTCGTTGGAAAATAATTTCGGTGATGAGTACACGCATCATCGACATTCATTTTCGAGTTTCAAAGTGGGAAGACCACTGTTGTAGTTTTACTGCACATTAGTTTTGATAAAAAAAATCCTAATTTTGTATTTCCAAATATGATTTGATATATAAAAGCTACTATGAGTGTGTATGTGTGTGTGTGTGGATATATATTATTTCATATGATTTGAAATGAACCCGGCATTTAGTTCCTTAAGTTTCTATAAATTAGAGATTTAAATTATTGTAATGAAGGAAACCTTGACTATATTAATAATTGGGAACTTCTAAATCGAAATTAAGGAATTGGATGCTAAGTGATTAATGAAATATATAAGAAATTGAAAATAACTTGTAAATATGAAAATTTTAGAAGATATAATTTTAAACATTTTGTTAACTGAAGTGAATAAGATAAACTTATGTAACATTCAAATTCATTCTATAAAACATATATATAACTTACCAAAATGTTAAAAGTTGAAAATGTTACATAGGAATATGTAGTGGAATATTATACAAGTAAAACTTAAGTAATGGAAGTGTTCAATGGAATTATTTCTAAATAAGAATTTTGATGTACAAGAAATGTTATAAACGTAAGTTAATATTGTGAAATAATTTATGTAAGTACATGAAAGAAAGAAAAAGACATTGTATGAATGAATGAAAATAAATAAAAAGGTAAATAATGATGTGAAAAGAAATCAATTGAATAAAGGTAAATAATATGTTGACATTATTGGTTGTTTTGGCTTATGGGATGTTTGGAAAGTATACTTCTAATTGTTTAAGGTTGTATGGATAATCTATTGAGTAATTACCCAAGGCTGTTGAGCGTAGGGTACACTTGATGGTTATTTATCACCTTGCACGATTAAAAGTTTCTAAACTAAACAAACCATTGGTTTCGGTTACTATGGATGTATGATGGATTCTTTGGTTGCATAAATGGTTGTATTGTTTGTTTGTATATGTTTTATATTGATTTGCTTTTGTAGCAAATTGAAAACAATGAAATATTTCTCTTGAATAAAATTCTCACTATTTGGATTACATAAGTGAAATACAGGTTTATGGAAGCAATAGTTACTACTTTTGATTCCATAAATAAAGCGGGTTTGCCCGACAAATAGGTACGGTTTTGGATTACGGTTTTATAGCGATATTATATTGTTTTTCCCGTGGATTGGGATGTTTTATTTTTGAAATATGATACATATATTGTAATTATTGATATTATTGTTTTTCCGAACCTCTCTGTACAAAGGAGATTCTGCCGAAATTTTTCAAAAATTTAAGACTTGGAATTTTTTGTAGAATTTGAGTTATTTTTTCTTTATTAAACTTAAATATGTAGGTTTAATTGTTTATAAATTGACAGTTTAAATAAAATATAACATATTTTTGGATTCCTTCTTGTTTCTTTTCGGGGACGAAAAGTTTGGAGTGGGGGAGATTGTAACGACTCGTATTTTTAAACATTTAAAAGTATTAAATTAAATAAGATTTTTGAATAAAATTGTTAGGAATAAAACAAAATTAAGATTTTATTGATACAAATTATGAGCTTAATTAAAATTTATATTAAAGACATATGTTTGCAATAATATAAGGATGATAACAAATATTAGTGTGTATTTTAATAATATTGGTTTGAATGATATTTACAATTGTCTGAATGTAAATTTCCAATTGATTGGAATATTAAATGTTAATAAGAAATAATAAATGTTTCTTTATTAAAAAGGAATCATATGTTTATTTATTTGAAATGTTTGGTAGCTGAAAGATTGATTGCAGAGATGAGAAACTATTATTTGGTAAGAAATGTATAATTCCTGTTTGTATCCAATAGTGCATAAATATGTTTAAATCACTGTTTGATAGGAAATAATTGTTCTATTTCTCATTACATTTATTTTGTCCATTTTGAAATTCACCTTTGTAAACAATTGAAAATAATGTAATCGAATAATTTCAATTAATGATAGAGAGGACACCAAATTGTAAATTAACAGGTGTAATTAAATGTAGCTTATGTTTTATTAAAATATAAGGAAAGTTGGTTTAATGAAAAGAACATTTATATCAAATAAAATGGATGTTTCATTTGTGAATGTAGGTTTAATTTCATTAAAATAAAGAATAGAATGATTGATTTAAAGGAAGAAATATATGTATATTTGAACCGTGTTTTAGCATATAGATGGATTACAGGAGCAGAAAAATAATTTATTTAAGTAAGTTATTTATTGCTCTGCTGTATAAACAACAAATTTATAAATGTGTTTAAATGACTAAAGGAAACAATCATTCTATTTTCATCCATTTTAGTTGTCTGTTTTGAAATTTAACTTTATAAGTAATTGTAACTAATGTAATTGAAATATTTCAAAAGGGTAAAACGTTGATTGTAGTTAATAGATTTAATAAAAAAAATGCACCTTTTGTGTTAAACAAAAAGGATGTTTTAATGGAAATAAAAGATCATTTGGGGAAAACCAAATTTAACGTTTTCATTTTTATGGTAAGTAATTTTATTTATTATGCATAGATAAAAAAAACTAAATGCGTACAAATTTTAATATTATTTGAGTTAATGAAGTTAATTTGGTTACGTTTCACAAATTGAATTTCAAAAAGGTTGTGCAATGTACATGGTCCCTTCATTTCTTTTATTATTAATTGCTGCATGTTTTGAGACGTATAAAAATAAAACTTCCATTTTGAACAAGAATGATTTTGGATAAAAAAAATTGAATTTTAGAATAATATACACACACACATTAATTTTCAAACTTTTAAATATATCAGAGGGTTCATGGTTGTGTAAATATTGTGGAATCAATTAGAAATTACCTTTTATTAACAGTTGTACATTAATTACATAAGTTTATATATATTTATTTTTCCATTTTATATATGGTTAAAACTTGTAAATTGGTTGCATTAATGTGACCGTTATAGTAATTAAAAAGTAAAGTAAATCATTTTTATGGTGCACTGGAAGATATATATTCATTAATTAATGAAATTGGTTTGAACAACGTAAATAAATATGTAGATTGATTGGTTGATTAATTGATTGATTGATTATTAATTGATTGATTGTGTTAATGTAGTATGCACGTATATTAACATAAAACGAATGTTTTAATGTGGAATTAAATAATGTAAATATGTGTATATTTGGGTTTATTGATATGAATTATTAGAGTATGTTTTGGAATTTGGACCCCAAAGGTTTGTTTATAGGTTATAGGTGGTCCCTTCATTTGCTTTACATTATTATCACCTCGCATTCTCTCTCTTTCCGTTTTCAAGTACTCAACATAGCCTCCACTTGTGCATCCATTTAATTATTAGACTACTCATTCGTTTCTTATTAATTAGTAATAACCTCATTTGATTTATTTTAATTAATAATTGCCTCATTCTTTTCATTTGTTTCTTCTTTGTTCGTTTTCTCCTTTCAAATGCTTTATCTGAAGTTTTTTTCCTTTTCTGTTTTTTCATTTTTAATGTGGACATCCAAATTAATATTCATGCCATCTAATTAGCATTTACTATTCTCCGTTTCTGAAGTTTCTTTTGCTTATGCATCATTAGTTCTTGTAGCTTCTTTTCATTGGCAATTCTTTCTCTTGAAGCTTCATATTTAAAACGGAAGATTTATTTTTATCTTTATTCATATATTTATTCCTTTAGTTCACACCTTTCAATACTACGTTTTAGGGCTGTTCATATTTTTACTTTATTTCAATTCGTAGTTTTTTTATATATACCTTATTAACTTTTCATTTGTTTCCATCTTCATTCCTATATCCTCATTTCATTTTCTAATCTCATCTTCTGTAGCTTCATTTTTAACTTCCATCTCATTTCTTTTCTCTCTTCACCTTCCTTCCTTTTTCATTTTTTCTTCTTCTTCAAATCTCCTTCTTCTCTTTTTTTAGCTTCATTTCTTATTTTATTTTTTTCTAATTCTTCAAATCTTCTTCTTCTTTTTCAAAGCTTCCTTTTATTTTTCAATTCTTCATTTCTTTAAATTTTCTTCTTCTTTTTCAAACATTCTTTTTTTTCCAAATCCTTTTCTTCAAATCATGATCTATACAAACTTCTCTGTCTCTTCCAGAACATTCTAAAAAAATTAAGATTGCAAGGAAACAAATCAAAAGGAGGTAGTAGTAGCGGATCCAAATCCGACTAGAAAAGGAAAATCCATAAGGTGAGTGTTTAAACTCACTCACGAAATACTAAAATTTAATTGCAAGTTAAACTAGGTCATATAGTGATAAAATTTTGATTGTTGGTTTGGAATTTTTATTGATATTTAATTTGAATAGTTAAATTCTAATATGTGATGACTAATAATTACTGTGACATATTATTGAATTGGTTGATTTGTTGAATTAATTGATTTGAATGTTGATTGTATGTTGTGATGGATGGTATTGTGATTGAATGTGTATTTGTTCATTTATTTTGATATATCCTTGATATCATCCTATAGTTTATTGTAATCGTATAAATTTTCATATTGATTATTTGAACACTGAATAAAGATATAAAACTCATGAATTTCTTGTATTTACATGAGAGGAAAAAAAACTAGTATGTTTAGATTTACTATTTGAACCATAAAAAATTGATTTTGAGAAATAAACCGTCATACCTTATTTGAAAGTTTTCAAAATTAAATTTTGAAACATTGGGAAGTTTCCATAAAATTGAATGTTGAAACTTTGAAACATTTTTATAAATCAAATCTCTTGAACTATGAAATTTAATTGGGAATTGTTCTGTAAATTTGTAAGTTACTAGAATGGATCTATTGTGAAATCTATTGTATTTTGAATATGGAAACAATAAAATTTCCAAAAATTTGAACCTTCAAAAATGTAGTTATTTGCATTCCTTATTACATCTAATTTTAATTTAATTTGCATAAGAATTTTAGTTCTGACTTGAGTGTATTATTTTCCTCTACGCTCGGGTCAGCCTGAGTAATTTCGGTGTACTGAAGACCATTTTATTTTGGAGGATGAAGACGGAGATGATTCTACTATTTATTATAATTATTCCACTGCATCATGTGTTCCGCTGCATTATTTGTTTATTTCTGATGTATGTATAACTCTGGTTTGAATTGTAAAAGTGTAATCAAATGATATTTATAAAACAGCTTCATAAACTGTTTATTTGATTATTATATTTTATCGTTCCGCTGCGAGATTATGTATTTTTTTCTTTCTTTTCTCTTATTTTCTTATTTACCCCATTAACAATCCTCCCTTTTGAATGGTTTGAATTAGGCATGTGTGGTTTATTGTCGATTTAAACCGTTCAAAAAGGTGGGTCGTTACAGAGATGTAGAGAACAGATCGGTAAAATAACTAATAGCTTCATTTGCAAGTTTATCTGATGATGGTGTCATGTACCATTCGAATTTAGTAAATAATTGCTACCTCGATTTGGTTTAACAACATTAACTCTACTGGACAAGCACCATTGCCCAGTGGTTAAGTGATTTGGCTTTGGTGCGAGAGGTCACAAGTTCGAAACTTGCGTAGCGTGATTCGAACGTTTATTGACATGTGATATGTTGTCACAGTGATTTGTTGTATATATCGTACCATTTCAAAAAAAAATTTAACTCTGCCGTAGAAAAATTTAGTTGGCCTATCACCTCTAACCAACCAGTTTAGTTTCATTCTTTGCTCGTTATCTATAGCTATTTTTCGCATAATAGAATGAATCTGTGTTGTTTTCAAGTTATGTTGATATATCAGGTTATCATTCGAAGGATTTTGAACTAGTTGATTGTATATTTCATTAGCCTCATCTTTCATAAGAGCAACCACACTATAAATATTTTCCTTAATTTTAACCCATGTCTTCAATGCAGATTTGGCTGCCTTCAGCCTACATATAAGAATGTGTAGCGGATTGCCATGAAATTCCAGAGTCAGAGCAGTATGAAGAGCTAAATGGTAACCTTCTTGGAGATGCCAAGAATTTCTATATCTAAAAGGTAACCTTTTCTTCTTTTCATTATGAATCATGAATTTGATATTTATAGGAGAGTGGTCACTTAATGAATGATTTCCAAAATTAATACCAAAATGTTTAAACATATTCATCCATAAGGAATTGACAAATACATGATCTATCTTACTGTGAATTGTGAAGTTTTGTCCTCCCCTCCACGTAAAAAAATTACCAGTGAAATTTGGTTCCATAAGATTAGATGAAGATATGCAATCCATAAAATCTTGATCACCTACCGAATTATAAAGACCATGATTAATTCTTTCGTTAGAAGATAAAATAGAATTGAAGTCACCAGCTAAGATCCATGTCAATTAAATCTTGTAGATTGTTCGATAAGATAATTCCATAACTCCTTTCTCCTCGCCTCCTCATTGAAAGCATAGATCGTTATACACAATATACTAGTGCCATTTACATTGTGTAGGGTACAAGTAATGAATTGGTCACTAGAGTGAATAATGATACTTGATCAAAGAGAGGAGTCCCATATAATTAAAATTCTACTTTTAAGGTTAGTAGAAATATTATGCGAATATTTCCACTTATTTTCAGTTCTATCCACAAATCTAACAATATTATCTATTGATAGTTTATTTTCAAGAATACCAAGAAACGAAAATCTTTTACTATTTATCAACTGCAAAATCTCTAACTGTTTATATAGGGCATTCAACCTGGGCAGTAGCAGTCCAGGAAGTCTTATGTTTTTTTGACTTTTTATTTTTCCCTTTTAGCTGATTAACTAACATGTTCCATGCAGAGTTGTCTAGAACATCATCTGAGGTAGTAGCTTTAAATTCAAACGGTACCTCCTCGGATCTCAATTTCTGAGTTGACCTTGGTATGTTATTATGAAGCGGATCCGAGTTCTGGTTTTCTTGTTCAATGTAAGGAACAGTTTCAGTAGGCGCGTCAGGCTCTTCTTCATCCATAATGTTTTCTTCAGTATTAATGTTATCTATTTTTTGTGAGTTTGTATCAGACATTAGGGAAGTTGTACCTTGAATTGTATTAGTGTTAATAGTCACGAAATTAGTCTCCCACTGGACTGTTTGATACTTCTGCTTTGCTTGAACTTTATTTATGCTATGATTACCTTAAGTTTGATCATTGATAACAATACGACCTTCCACAGGATTGTCTTGTTTATTTATATTATTTGTCGGGGGATCTAGAGTATCCTTGTTTTGACCGATTTCATCAATATGCATTTCAGTGCTATCATTCGATTTTTCCTGTTGATGAATTTTTGCTTCTGTACTTTACTGAATTGACAGTGTGACTCCATATGACCATAACTAGAACAATTAGTGCAAATATTGGGTTTCCATTCATAAGCCCCTTCCTGCCATATCATTTCATCTTTCTCGGATAAAATTGGAATCCTATTCGGAAAATCAAAGGATTTGTTGATTTCAATTAGTACTCTAACGTAAGCAATTTTTATTATACCTTCAGTAAATTTATCCAGTTTGATGGGAATTTGTCCAGTTTGATGGGGGAACCAAGGACCGAGGCAATATGACTAATCCCCTCTTCCGTCCAATAGTCAAGTGGTAGATTAGGAAAACGAACCCATAGTGGGATAGAGTTGGGGAGTTCTTTGTTAAGTTGCATCCTAAGAGACCATCTCTTCATCATCATCAATTTTTTGTTATAGTAGTAGGGACCATCTTCCAAGACTCTATCACAATCTTTTTTGTTATTAAATTTAATAACATAAAAGCCATTTTCCTTTGAGTATATAGAGAATTCGTCTTCGGGTTTCCAAACTCTATATATATAATCCTTGAAGTATGGATAATATGGTTTGGGGCCAACAACATAAATCACAATAGCATTATCCCACTGTTTTTTTGCATTTTGAACAACATCAATTGACATTTTAGTACATTTCATTGAATTGAAATCATGGGGTTGATAAAACTTTAACGGAACAGAAACCAGAATATTATTACCCTTGACAACTTCGTTCCACGTCCTACTAGACGTAATGGAAAATTTCCATTTGTTGTTAGCCGATCTAACCTCAGTTTGATTTAAGCGATTAAGATTATTGTGATTATGGATATAATTATAGTGTGCATTTTAAAGTGGAGTGGTCTGAACGTTATTATTCAGAGAGTTATTGGAAATGGAAGTGGAATATTTTGGCTGATGTGAAAACTTAGGTTGACGTTTCCATTTTTCGTTCGTGCTGGAATGAAACCTTCTTCAGGATCATCATGAGAATCTGGATTCGCTAATGGGGAAAAGCTCGGAGGCAGATCTGGAGGTAAAGGAGACGGTTCAGGAGGGAGGGGACTGGTGGCAGGAAAACTCTGGAGGCGGCATAGGGAAATACACAAGTTCTGTAGAAAAAGGGAAATATCAGGAACGAAACAACAAATTTGGATCGGAAGCAGAGAGCAGGCGACGAATCAGGGAATTTGGCTAGGGTTTCCACCATGAAACAGAAGTTAATATGGCTATAGTTTTTTTCAGGACAAATCTAGTAACTTACAAAGTTATTACTTTTTTGACCTTTTCATTCAATGTGAAGTACAAATTATATATCAGCACATTGTACACAAACAAATTGATACTGCATAGCAGTAGTATATGTTTAACCTCAGTTAGCACTTTGTTTACATTACAGTTGTTAATATATCAGCAAATTGTTAGTGGTTATATTGTATCAATGGATTAGTATCAGTTTTGCAGTAACATATTATCAATTTCTACGAATCACTTTTGTACTTACACAATATCAATTGCATAAAAAATATTATATTAATTATGACACCATGTAGTATCCATTGTAGTTTTAAAATGATTTTTATGTTGACTAATGCTTTGTATAATTTTAACAGCAAGGTGAAAAAGCAAATAAAAACAAAAATGAGAAGAACTAATCAGAGAGAGAAAACGATGGCTCAAATCTTGCACAACAAGAGGTAAAGACTTAATTTAGCAATTTGTTGAAATTACATACAAACATGTACCATCCATTATCATTCTCCATATTATAATTTACAAATAAAATGGCATTGCATAGTAGCAATGAATTAATCGGTTCAATGTAAATGTTTTATAATGTGAGAAATGCGGATTAAGGATCTTAAGGCTAGAATTAACACTAGATGGGGGGGTGAATAGTGTTTTAAGAAATTTGTTAATCTTTCTGAGTTTATCTTAATTTGTTAACAATGTATACACTAATCAGACACAGATATGAACACAGAATCAAACATAGATGCAAATATAAAGTAAAAGAAGTAAAGGAAAGAACACACCGGACTTTATACTGGTTCGGAGTTACCCTACATCCAGTCCCGCAACACAAGTACGGATTTCCTTTCAAAAACAATTCTTACAAATACAACCCTCGGTTTCAAGGCTACGAGGTACACCCTCCAGAATCACAATCCTCTGGGTAGAGATACTTGATTTCCGGGGCAACAAGTTCACCCAATTGATTTCCAGGGCTACAATCACACCGTTTTCCTTTTGATTGATTTCCAAGGCTACAATCACACCTTTTCTCGCTAATATATTACAAAGAAACTCTGAATAGCACTGAGAACCTTGTAGAGATAGTGATGGAGAATCACACTAGAAGTAATCGAGTATGATTCGATGTTGATTTCGGCAGAGTAATGGTATGATTTTGTATTAAGAAATGAGGAAGAAGAAGAGAAGTGAAAAACCAGAAAATATGATTAAAAATTCGTTGAAACTAACCCCTATTTATAGAAGAACAACAGCCATGACCATTCATGAAGAGTTATGGCGAATAGACACTTCTTTTGAAATTTGAATTTTGAATTAAACTGTCACCATGTCGACATGGTGCTTATGGGCATGTCGACATCCCTCGGCCAAATTTGATGTTTTGAATTTTTATAAAAATAATATTTATCTTATATAAAAACTATTTAAAACTTTATAAATATACTTGAATATAGTTGAAATTCATAAGTAAATATAAAGAACAATATATATATATATTATTTTAACTATAATTTAAATCAAAGTAAATAATTTAAAAGTTAAATATATTATTTGAAAAGACAGTTTAAAATCAGGAGTAATTTTGACTCTGAAAATAAAGATGTTTTGAGGCTAAAATTATTTAAAATCGGAATCGAGGGTTTTGAATCTTTTTAAAAGGAAAGTTTTGAAATCATTTCGAAAACAAGATAATTATGAAAAATCATTTGAATTAAGATTAGTGGATACAAAACAATGTCCCACTAGATTTTCGTAGGTTCCATCCTGCTTAGGGTTCCATCCCTTTAACGGGCTCGAAGTGGATTCCATTCCACGAATAAATTGGATATTAAGATGCCAGTGCTTTTCTACGAGTTTTAAAATATATTCCTAAAAAACAAACTTAACCTTGAAATCTTGAACTCTTGATAATCTTGATACTCATGAGTCTTCTATCTCTATATCTTGAATCTCTATACTGTTCAGTCTTCATTCTTGATACCTACATGGTTAGATCCTGCATATACATATATATCTAAACTTGTAATGTTAGTATTTATATTTTATAATCTATTCTAAGGTTGTTGTCATCAAAACCATCATCTCATGGACTAACAATCTCCCCCTTTTTGATGATGACAACCTTTGTTTATAAAATATTACTTCTATCCTAATAACTCTAATAACTCCCCCTTAATCTATGCCTAACTATCCTATTTTATATTTCTCCCCTTTGTAATCAACAAAAACCAACCTAAAACCATAAAACTATAAAACTCCCCCTTAAACTAATACTATATAACATGTGATGATAATGATAGTGTTATCATAAATAATCAACACTTAACTCTAAAAACTAGAACTTAATCCTAAATTACTAACTATCCTAACTAAGAATCTATGATAATTCTTATAATAGTTAGAAATCAAATATAAGAACATAAATTATTTACTAAGTATATTTCAACACACTCATTAAAACCAATCATGTCAGACAAGTCAAACAAATCAATCAAGTCAAACAAGTCAAACAAATCAAACAAGTCAATCAAGTCAAACAAAACATCAAAAACTAATAATCCTATATTATAAGACAATACTACAAACTCCTCCTAAATAAAATACACTCGTTATGTATACATGTATGCAATATGTAGTTTGTAATGCAGAATAAAATGTATGACATATGCAATGTAGCATGAGATGATATGCGGAATGAAGTGCAACTTGTGATGCAAATGATTATGATATTTCATGCATTGTAATTTATGATGTAATATGCAATGAAATGTGATATGAAATAGGATGCATAATGATATGTAATATGAAACAAAATGATAATGAAGTAAAAAATAATAATAATAATATGTAGAATGATATGATGATATATATACTACGGTAAGTGACATTCAGATTATAAGATAAACATGAGTGGTAAGTAATATCTAATTGACATTTGAAATAATTTGAAATTATTATGATTTGCGAAAGCAAGTAGAATCCTAATGGCTTCTAATCTTGCTACAGGAGCAAAGGTTTCGTCACAATCTATACCATCTTCTTGACAATAACCATCGGGCGACTAAACGTGCTTTATTTCTAACGACCTCATCTTGTTCATTCATTTTATTTTTATAGACTCATTTAGTTCCAATTATAGTTTTATCTTCAGGTCTAGGAACAAGTTCCCAAACTTCATTTCTAGTGAATTGATTTAATTCTTCTTGTATAGCCAAAATCCATGAATCATCAGTTGATGCTTCTTTAGGATTTTTGGGTTCAATAGATGATATAAATGCTATATTACTCATTTTACTTAGTTGATTTCTAGTTGTAACAATAGATTGCATATCTCTTATTATATTTTCAATAGGATGATCTTTTAAAAGTTTAATCCTTTTATTAGGATGATTAATTTCATTATTAATTTCGGTTGATTCCTGATTTTGAGTAATTAAATCTTCTTCATCATTTGTAATTTCAAAATCTTTTAAATTTTCATCAAACAAAACATGCATTGTTTCTTCGATGGTGTTAGATCTTAAATTAAAAACTCTATAAGCTTTACTTCTATTAGAATATCCGATAAAGATTCCTTTGTCGGATTTAGGATCAAATTTATCCAAATTATCTTTTGTATTTAAAATAAAGCATTTACTTCCAAAAATTCTGAAGTATGATACCTTAGGTTTCTTTCCATGAAGAAATTCATAAGGTGTCTTATCAGTTAAAGGTCTAATTAAAATTCTATTCAAAATATAACAAGCGGTAGCAACAGCTTCTGCCCAAAAGTGTTTTGGTAAATTACTATCTGAAAGCATAGTTCTCGCACACTCTTGTATCGTTCTATTTTTACGTTCAAATACTCCGTTTTGTTGTCGAGTTCTTGGAAATGAGAAATTGTGAGTTATTCCCTTCTTATTGCAGAATTCCTCAAACTTTTCATTTTCAAATTCACCACCGTGATCACTACGAATAGTTATAATTTTTAAAGATAATTGATTTTGAATCCTTTTTGTAAAGTTCTTAAAACATTCAAAAGTATCACTTTTATGTTTCAAAAATATTAAAGATTGAAAAACTAAAATAAACATGTGTTACATTAAGGCTTCTTACATTAAAAAATTTAATTAATTAAAAATATATTTAAACATGAAATTACTTTTTAAATATTCTAATATAAGTTAGAAAATAACTCTAAAAAGAATAGAGAAAACTACTTAGTTTAAATATCATTTTTTTATAATTTAAAATTTCAAACAGAAAAGACAGTATTTACAGAAGGCTATAAAAAGTTTTTGCAATAAAATATATTCAAAACATTATAAAATAAAAACTGTAGCTTTTACCAAATGCTGTGTAAAGTTTTTGAAACTCTACAGCGTTTCAAAGCCCAGAAATGCTATAAAAACGAATTTGCAGTACTTACAAAACATTACAGAAGAAAAGAAGCATTTTAGAAATGCTATCTAAAATTCCGGTCATGTGATGTGGTGCAATCTTATTAATTGAAGAAATATATAAATAGAACCTTATTCTAACATTCTAAATTCATTCTACTAATTTCTTAAAGATATAAAATTAGTATCTTAAAAGAAATAGAGTATGAGAAGTAAAAATAAAATTAGAAAAGTTGAAATCATGAATGAATGTATGCTTTTCTACTTAGTATAGTTGTAATAAATTAGTTGTAGATTTTATTTGAAAGAAAACACATTTTAAAAGACTTTTATAAAATTTAGACTTGTATAACGATATTTATACTATGGTGTGTCGATATATGGACCAAAATATCAAAACTTATAAAAGAGATAAATTTCTATACCTAACTAAATGCATAGATATATATTTCTAAATGCAACAATAAAGATGAAATAATAGTAAAGCGTACCAATTTTTGCATTCCATCTTTCTAACTTTGTTGTTCCTCCATTGTTGTGAACCACACATTTATATCTTTTTGAATTAGGATCTTAAGGCTAGAATTAACACTAGAGGGGGGGGGTGGATAGTGTTTTAAGAAATTTGTTAATCTTTCTGAGTTTATCTTAATTTGTTAACAATGTATACACTAATCAGACACAGATATGAACACAGAATCAAACATAGATGCAAATATAAAGTAAAAGCAGTAAAGGAAAGAACACACCGGATTTTATACTGGTTCAGAGTTACCCTACATCCAGTCCCGCAACACAAGTACGGATTTCCTTTCAAAAACAATTCTTACGAATACAACCCTCGGTTTCAAGGCTACGAGGTACACCCTCCAGAATCACAATCCTCTGGGTAGAGATACTTGATTTCCGGGGCAACAAGTTCACCCAATTGATTTCCAGGGCTACAATCACACCGTTTTCCTTTTGATTGATTTCCAAGGCTACAATCACACCTTTTCTCGCTAATATATTACAAAGAAACTCTGAATAGCACTGAGAACCTTGTAGAGATAGTGATGGAGAATCACACTAGAAGTAATCGAGTATGATTCGATGTTGATTTCGGCAGAGTAATGGTATGATTTTGTATTAAGAAATGAGGAAGAAGAAGAGAAGTGAAAAACCAGAAAATATGATTAAAAATTCGTTGAAACTAACCCCTATTTATAGAAGAACAACAGCCATGACCATTCATGAAGAGTTATGGCGAATAGACACTTCTTTTGAAATTTGAATTTTGAATTAAACTGTTACCATGTCGACATGGTGCATATAGGCATTTCGACATCCCTCGGCCAAATTTGATGTTTTGAATTTTTATAAAAATAATATTTATCTTATATAAAAACTATTTAAAACTTTATAAATATACTTGAATATAGTTGAAATTCATAAGTAAATATAAAGAACAATATATATATATATATATTATTTTAACTATAATTTAAATCAAAGTAAATAATTTAAAAGTTAAATATATTATTTGAGAAGACAGTTTAAAATCAGGAGTAATTTTGACTCTGAAAATAAAGATGTTTTGAGGCTAAAATTATTTAAAATCGGAATCGAGGGTTTTGAATCTTTTTAAAAGGAAAGTTTTGAAATCATTTCGAAAACAAGATAATTTTGAAAAATCATTTGAATTCAGATTAGTGGATACAAAACAATGTCCTACTAGATTTTCGTAGGTTCCATCCTGCTTAGGGTTCCATCCCTTTAATGGGCTCGAAGTGGATTCCATTCCACGAATAAATTGGATATTAAGATGCCAGTGCTTTTCTACGAGTTTTAACAAATATTCCTAATAAAACAAACTTAACCTTGAAATCTTGAACTCTTGATAATCTTGATACTCATGAGTCTTCTATCTCTATATCTTGAATCTCTATATTGTTCAGTCTTCATTCTTGATACCTGCATGGTTAGATCCTGCATATACATATATATCTAAACTTGTAATGTTAGTATTTATATTTTATAATCTATTCTAAGGTTGTTGTCATCAAAACCATCATCTCATGGACTAACATATAAGACTTTTGGAATTAGATTCATGAATTGATATTACACATTCAATTATATGTGTTGTATGAAGAGGAAATTTGTTTCATTAAATTTTAAATATAAATGATATAAATGATAAATACAAATCAACACATTACTTAATAATAACTTGACACTGTATAGTAGCTGTATAAGTTTGAATCCCAATTAATGCATCACTGAAAATATATTGAAAATGACACTGTATAGTAGCAGCAAGTGTTGGAACATTGTTTAAAACTATATTGTATTAATTTCTTACTGTCAGTTTTATAATTATATATTACCAATTGCTTAGTATCAATTTTACAGTTATTTGGTATCAATTTAGCAAGTAGAGGGAGTTTGTAAAATGATACTATGCAATATAATTACATGTATTGTATGAAGAAAGAGTTTGTCATGAATCTTAAGAAAAGTTATTTTGTATTATGTTTACATAAAGGACATTTCCGACAATTATATCAGATAATATCAGTTTTTGACATTTTGTATACATACAATTTGATACTACATTTTTTGTAGCAGGTGTTTAACTTCAGTTAACACTTTGTTTACATTACAGATGTTAAATATATTAGCAATTTGTTTGTAATTATATTGTATCAATGTATCAACGTTAGTTTTGCAGTAATATAGTATCAATTTCAATGAATCACTTCTGTAAATACATAGTATTAATAGTATAAAAGAAACTATGGTAATTATGACATCATGTAGTATCCATTTTAGGTTTAAAATGATTTTTATGTTGACTAATGTTTTGTATAATTTTCAACAGCATGCTGCAAAAGCAAATGAAGAGACAGATCAGCTGAACGAAGCAGAGGGGAAAACCGATGGATTAAAGTTTGTAGAAGAAGAGGTAAAGGATTTATTTAGAAATTTGTTGAAATTTCATGTAAAAAGATACGATCCAATATTATTCTCCATATTATAGTTTACAAATAAAACGACACTGCATATTACCGATGAATAAATTATTTCAATATAAATGTTCTATAAAAGTTCTGGAATTAAATTTGTAAATTGATACTATGTAGTACAATTGTCTGTGTTGTATAAAGAGGAAGTTTGTTTCACTCAATTTTAAATACAAATGATTGATACAAATCAGCACACTGCTTGATAACAATTTGACACTGTGTAGTAGCAGTATAAGTTTGAATCTCAATTAATGCATCACTGAATATACTAAAAATGGCATTGTATAGAGTAGTACTATTAAGTATACTAGTAGCAGTACTATAGAGTAGAGTAGCTAAAAAAATTATTAACAGATATTTTTTGTATGATACTTCAAACCAGGAAGAAGCAAACCAAGATAGAAATTTAGGAAGTGCAGCTTATAGATGTGGGCTTAATGCCACATACCAAATGATTAAACTTGTCTAACAAAAAAAGGGAATGAATAAAGTGAGAATGGATTCATCAAAGCTACACCATTCTACAATTTTTTCACGTTTTTTATGCTAACAAAATAAAAGCACAAGAATTCAAGAAAACGAAAAGCAACCATGATGCTGTTATGGAATCATATTCAATAGAAGAAGAGCATTTTTGCTAGGACAAGCAAAAATGAAAATAACAGCAAAAGATATAAGTTTGCTTTTTGGTTTTCCACTTGCAAGAAATAATATAGAACCAATAGCAACAATGAATAGAAATACAATTCCTCCAGAGTGCAAAGATTTGTTAGAAGAAATTTTCCTAGCATTCAATACATCAAAGGATTATTGAAAGACAAGATTAAAGAGGAAATGACAAGAAAGTCTAAAGAAAACAGTAAAGATTTACCGATTTTTCTGATTATGGAAATGATATTAACTTTCTTCTTTCCAAACAATCAGAAAAAGCTAAGATGAGGGATATTACCAGTTCTTTTGGACCTAGAAAAAATGAACTTAGCCTCATGGCTGTTGATAATAGAATGGTCTATTAACAAGCTCATAAAAAAGTTCATACACAAGCCTAGAAATACGTCAGGCTGTTCGATGCATCCACTAATATGTTTTCTATCATAATGCAATGTTAATACAATATATTTCTGTTAGGTGTGTCTCGCATTGTATTAGAGTGGGTGCATAGATTGGATTATGATTAGTCCCACATCGCAAGATATTCTAAAAGAGATCAGCATATATATGGGATTGGCAACATGTAACAACAAGGGATTCCTTTTGTTATAAATAAATGTTGTCATGAAAATATATGTGCTCTAAGAGGATGTAGGGATATCCAATCATGACATTGGCACCAAAAGAGCTTCGTTCGATGGTCTTGCCTCTTCTACACTAAATGAAGTGCGCGCATAGCGGAAGATGCAAGGGGGTGCCGAAAATTTCAACATGGTATCAGAGCCAATGGTTCGAGGGGGAATATGATGCAACATTAACCTAAGTATGCTCCAATATGTGATTTAAGCTCGGGATTCTCATTAAGGTGAAGTTATAAGTTAGAATGCGGCCTGCTCCAACCATCGAAAAGAGAACTCTTTGTAAAAAAACATCTTGGCCCAACTACTGAGAGGCGGTAACGACCTAATCTAAACCGCTGGAGGTGTTAGCGATCTTATCCAAGTGTTTGAGGACTCTGGATTACTTCAAATTGAACTAAGAAAATGCTCGCCAAGGTGAGGATCTGTTAGGTGTGTCTTGCATTGTATTAGAGTGGGTGCGTTGATTGGATTATGATTAGTCCCATATTGTAAGATATTCTAAAAGAGATCAGCATATATATGAGATTTGTAGCATGTAACAACAAGGGGTTCCTTTTGTTACAAATAAATGTTGCCATGAAAATATATGTGCTCTAAGGGAGATTTAGGGATATCCAATCAAGACGCTGGCACCAAAAGAGCTTCGTTCAGTGGTCTTGCCTCTTCTACACTAAATGAAGTGCACGCATAGCTGAAGATGCGAAGGGGTGTCGAAAATTTCAAAAATTTCTACTTTAATTGATACTATGTATTACAATTCAGTTTACGGTATTACAGTATTGCATTTGTGACTTGTTTTAACTATATATTTCTAATTAAATTATACTCTTTTTACAGTATTGCATATGTAAGAAGATAAAGTATTTAATCCCACTAAAAAATGGATAAGATATCACATTGCCCAGGTTTGGAAAGTGGGACCTACGCAAATCGAAGGACAATATTGTAAAGGATTTCATTGATAAAATTCTGGAAGATGAAGTACAGTAGCAGTAATATTATCAAATTATACATTGCCCAGTTTTACATTATTCGGTATACTAGTATAAAACAGTAGCAGTAATATTGAATATACTAGTATAGAATAGTAGCAGTAATATTGAGTATATTTGCCCTCTTTTACATTATGCATATTCTCAAATTATACCACACAGTAGTAGTACTATTAAGTATACTAGTATAAAATAGTTATAAAATGCAACCACATAGTATCATAAAAAATATTTATGACGCCACCCAGTATTATATTTTTTTTTATGATACTACATGGTATAATAAAAAAATTACGATACTACACATTATCAGTTTTATAGTAAAAAAATGATACTATATTGTATAATTTATATGAAGTATAATATTTCCTTCAACCAATTGATAATAGGTAGGAGCATTCAACCACACGAAAAAAAGCTGGTGTCAATAAAAAGTTCAAAAAATACCACTTCAAAAAAATCCAAGTTGAAAAATCTAGAAAAGGAAACTTGAGGAGGAGGACTCGATTAATACTTACGAAAATCGAAATCCGAATATTAAAACAACATCTTGCTGATGTAGAGAAGAAATTGAGTAAGGTAGTTACTAATCTACAAAAGGAGAAGAAAATTCGTACTCAAACTTAAAAGGAGTTAATAGCTTTAAAGAAGAAAATGAGAGATGCTTGAGTTGACACGAAAAAGACTGCTGAAAATAAAGATTTTGGGGAGGGAGAAAAAATTCAAAATGAAAATTTTAGGGTTGCCTTGGAAAGGACTGAAAGTGATCAAGAAAACGTAGATAACGAAATTAGAGAGACCGATTCAGAAAACCAAGATGAGGAGCACGCTGTTGTAGAAAATATTAATAATGTAGTAGAAAGATGGTGAAACAATTGACATTCAAAACAAAGATGAGGAGCAGACTACTTTAGAAAAAATGACAATGAAGTAGAAAATGATCGTGAAGAAATAAAAAGTGAAATAAAAGAAAAAAAGAAGACTGATACTAAATCTGAGCAGAAGACTGATACTATGGACAAGACTGATACTAAAGAGAAGACTGAATCTGATCACATGACTAATACTAAGAAGAAGCAGAATAAGTCAAGTGAAAAAGATGTTGAAAAGGAGAAAAGATTGCCTACTATAGAACACAAAGAGCAAACTTTGGAAATAATACCACAATCCTTCAAGCTGTATGATTCTGATAAATTTCAAGGAAAAAGGATGGCAATGAAGGGACAAAAAAGGAGGACGAGCAAGATAAAGAAAAGAAAAAAACCGAAAATGACAAATAATCTAAAAACCCTCCTTCCTACGTTAAAAGATTGAAAGGAAAACAAAGAAAGCGTAAAATTGACAATGAATTCAACTATGACAAAAAAACTAGAAAAAAGAGCAGAGGCTAGTAGCAGAAACAAAAGAGAAGAAGAAACCAATACTAGAAAATGATGAAAATAAAAGGAATGCAGAAATTGAAAAAGGGTAGAAAGCAGAAGAAGAAAATTTGTAATTTGTTGTAATAAAAGTAGCAGAAAATAAAAAATTCAAAGATAAAACAGATTCAACTTCACCAATAGCCATGCTTCTTCCAACAACGAAGTTCATGATGGCAAAGTTCAAAGATACAATGAAAAGAAGAGCAGCATACGGTAAAAACTTTCTTTGGTTTGAGCGATGACAACATGTAAGTAAATTTAATGTATAAATTTTTTTATTACATTTTACACAATAAAATTACTAATATTATATCAAATATATTAAATACAAGGAACGGAGTAGCTTATGATGACAAAGGTACAATGGATTTGGTAGGAGGTTGCATGATAACAATGTAGGGGTGAATTTACACAAATGAGCAAATCAACCCTAATACATGCGGAAACAATAAGATCGTGTTGTAGTGCGACAAAACAAACAAAACTTGAGAATAAAACAGCAAATCAGCAAATCACACAAGAAAGTAAATAGAGAGATCACACACGGATTTATAGTGGTTCCACTATCGCAAGATAGTGTACATCTACTTGGAAAGAGGAGATTTTATTACTTTCAGAGAGAAGAATTACAAGATTGATAATGGAGACTAAGAAGAACATGAAGAAATACAAAAGATAAGATAATTTGTTTCTGATGCTTCTATTCATCCCAATCCCTACCTTTATATAGGGATTATTACTTGAGGTTGAAGTAATTGATTTATGGTCATAAATCAATACCTAATCAGTTCTCCAAATCATACGGGAAACATTTACCATTTTATTTTTCAGTTTCCCAAAATTTGTATGCATCTGATAAGGTTCCTGCTTTAATCATCTAATTAAAGAATTAATTAATTACTTCACTCTTTTTCAAATATTTCTTCTTTTTATGTAGCTAATCCATTTCCCTCTTTAATGCATATAAAAGAGGCAATATATTTGAGCAATTATCTTAAATATCTTCCAAATCTTCTTAAGTATGGAAATATTGTATAAAATCTAACAATCTCCACCTTGATACTATATTTCCCCGCAAGCCTACCAACTCCACCTACATTCATTTACTCCAAGCAGCTCTCGGACAAGACATCACAGATACTTTCCGAATGAGCTTCGGCATGGCCATCATACATTTCACTTTGTTAACGAAATCCGGCAAGGCCACCGTCCGCCAACAAAGTGTTGAAAGTACCCCCTCCATGTAGGACCCATCAATCTCCAAAAAAACATCTCTGTATACTAAATCACTCGCCCCATGTGCCGCCAAGTGGCACCTAACACTTTAGCAAGCGAATTAAGTTCGAGCAATGCTCGAACTTTGCAACAAGTCTAGCCTTGTATCTTCCATCTTCCTTCAGACTTATATACCCACTTGCATCCTATGGCTCGGCTTTCTTGAGGGGTGATACCAATTTCCAAGTCTGATTCTACTTCAATGAATCCATCTGCTCTTCCATAGCATGCATCCATTTCGAGCTGGCACTCAAATTCATAGTTTCTTCAAGGTCGAAAGGCTCATCTTGCACTATATGCAGTGCATAATCAAAATGATCCTCAAGGCTAAGGTTTGCATAACTCCAGTCTCCATACCTATTTGGTGGCCTTCTAATTCTAGAGCTAGCCCGAATAGGTGTAACTTCGCCTAAACTCCTGTCAACTCCACCTTGAGCTGAATCATCTCTAGCTTCACGACCATCATTATCATTGCTAGAGGAATTCTGTGGACCTTCATTTGATGTATCAACAACTGCAATTACTCTATCTTCTTTTACATCTCTGACTCTACTACTAGGCTGATATGTGGGAATAGTTTCCATCTCCTTAGGCTTTTCAGCTTCTGAATCTACTGAACAAGGTGGATTCTCCTTGGGCTTGAATCTAGCGGACTCATCAAACGTGACATGTCTCGAGTGCCTACCTTCCTATCAACATGGTTCCAAATGCGATACCCTTTGATACCTTCTGTATAGCCAAAAAATATGCCTTGATAGGCTCTAGCCTCCAACTTGTCATTTCTTGTATGGTAAATATACACGGGGCTACCAAATATTCTAAAATAACTGATATTTATAGATGTACCTTTCCACCTTTCCTCAGGAATCCTCCCATCAATGGCTCAGGATGGAATATGATTGATAATATATGCTGCAGTTGATAAAGCTTCAGCCCAAAAGCCTCTGGACAAGCCCGCTGTCAATCTCAAGCAATGGGCCTTCTTCAGTAGAGTTATGTTCATCCTTTCAGCAACTTCGTTTGATTGTGGATCACTGGGTGTAGTAAAATGTCTCCTAATTCCATGCTGACTGCAAAAATTTGTGAACTCCTTAGAAACAAACTCATCGCCATTGTCGGATCTTAGCACCTTCAACTTCCTTCCTACTTCATTCTCTACCAGTGCTTTCCAAGTTTTAAAATTTTCAAATGACTCCGACTTAGCTTTCATCGTATACAACCAAACTTTCTGAGAGTAGTCATCAATAAAAGAGATAAAATACTTAGCTCCTCCAATAGAAGCTGTAGCTACTGATCCCCAAACATCCGTATGGACATACTTTAGTACTCCTTTGGACTCATGTCTACCAACATCGAAAGAAACTTTTGTCTGCTTCCCTAACATACACTCTTGGTAGAATTCCAAACGGTTGGAGCTTTCACCCTTGATCATCTTCCTTCTTCGAAGCAGCTCCAAACTCTTCTCTGAAACATGACCTAATATGAGATGCCAGAGTCTGGTGGCATCCAAAGCTCGTGAACTATTAACTCCAACACACGTCTCTCTAAGAACTGTAGATCCTTTCAGCAGATTAAGATTCCGGACCATCATTCCTTTCATCAATACAAGAGCACCATGTGTCACCTTCAAGCCATCCGACTCTATCGAAATCTTGCACCCTAAATACGCACCAATCCTTCTCCCAATGACTTACAAGTAGCATCATTCCCCATTAATATGGAACTTCCCTCCTTATCTTCATAAGAACAGAAATCCTCCTTCATAGGCATCATATGGAAAGATGCCCCTGAATCTAGCACCCGATGGTCTGATTCATCGGGAACAGATGTAGTCAACACATCATCAGAAACAACCTTCTCCGCCGCAATAGATGAAGAACCATCCACTTCATTTCTCTTCCTCAAATCTGGACAATCTTTCTTCCAATGGCCTTGTTTCTTACAATGATGACACCTGCTGTCTCTAGACTTACCTCTCTAACAACTTCCAGGCTTCCTTGACTTGGAATGCCCTCTAAAATTATTCTCCTTCTTCTCCTTTCTTCCTCTCTCCACAAACAGCCCCTGACTACTACTAGCTTCTCCACTTTTGCTCATATTCTTTATCTGATCCATCATTTCTTCACTTAGAATTCCCGTCTTCGCATCTTCTAATGACAGTGTGCTTCTGCCATAAATCAAGCTGTTAGCGAAAACCGTGTATCGCTCAGGAAGAGAACACAATACCACCATAGCCTTTTGTTCCTCGCCCACATTCAAATCAACAACTTTCATCTTCATCATCAAATCATCGAAGAAGTTCAGATGTGCTTTCAATGGCGTACCTTCCCGCATCTTATATGTGAAAAAAGTCTTCATAAGAATTAGCCTATTTGTGAGCGACTTCTTCATGTAGAGATCCTCCAATTTCTTCCATAAGCCTCTAGCAGTAGTTTCACCACTAATCTTTGGAATGACATTCTCACCCATGGCCAATTGAAGGGTAGTAAAGGCCCACTCTTCCATCTCCTTTCTTTCCAATTATGAGATATCTGCTGGCAAAGATTCTATGTCAAATACAACCTAATGAACACGATTTCTTCTCAACACCGCCTTTATCTTCCACCGCTACTTCTCAAAATCATTATTTCTGTTCCACTTTTCTAACTGCGAACCTAATGTTGCATATGAACCTCTAATATAGGGTGCATATTCCTGGGTAGGTCTAACCTCCTCATTTCCAGATCCTGCCATTTTATCAAACACCTTCTAGCCCTAGGCTTCAACAACAACCTTCAAAGCTCCGGTACCAAACTGTGGGGGGTGAATTTACACAAATGATTGCAAAGAAACCCTAATACACGCGGAAACAATAAGATCGTGTTGTAGTGCGAATAAACAAACAGAATTTGAGAATGAAACAGCATATCACACAAGAAAGTAAATAGAGAGTTCACACATGGATTTATAGTGGTTCCACTATTGCAAGATAGCATCCACTTGGGAGAGGAGATTTTATTACTTTCAGAGAGAAGAATTACAATATTGATATGGAGACTAAGAAGAATATGAAGAAATACAAAAGAGAAGATAATTCATTTCTGATGCTTCTATTCATCCTAATCCCTACCTTTATATAGGAATTATTACTTGAGGTTGAAGTAATTGATTTATGGTCATAAATCAATACCCAATCAATTCTCCAAATCATACGGGAAACATTTACCATTTTATTTTTCCAGTTTCTCAAAAAGTATATGCGTTTGATAAGATTCTTGCTTTAATCATCTAATTAAAGAATTAATTAATTACTTCACTCTTTTTCAAATATTTCTTCCTCTTATGTAGCTAATCCATTGCCCTCTTTAATGCATATAAAAGAGGCAATATTTTTAGCAATTATCTCAAATATCTTTCAAATTTTCTTAAGTATGGAAATATTGTATCAAATCTAACAAACAAAATGCATGCTCAAAATTTGCTAGAATGCAGTCTTACGGATAGCCAGGTTTTAAAAAAAATTGTTGCTGATAAATAAAAATTAGAAAGGCCAGCTCATTTAAAACTACAATAAAAATGCTACCATGCAGTAGCATTGTAACAATACTTCACCAATATTTGTGTTAGTAAAACATACACTAATTATGATATTTGTTTATTTAGTTCATTCAATAGCATTATAATAATGCATTTGCATTTTAAATATTTCATTTAATTAAACTTACACAAAATATGACATTGTATAGTATCATTGTTGTTTATTAAGTTGGTTCTAAAATTTAACTTCAGCAAGATTTTTGTTATTAAGAACAATGCCTAATACTAAAGTTTTTTTTCAAGATCATTGACTAGTGTATGCACAAGGCTATATTTTATGAACACAACTATGCAATGAGCACATTAATGATGTTAAATAAAATATCTAAGTAGTTTGATAACTATATTTACAAAATTATTTGAAACTAAGCACTATATTAATTTATTTTGGATAGAAATCTATTTCCACAAATAGGAAGAATGTTGTCGATCACTTAGTAGATCCATTTCTTAAAAAAAATTCAATTGATCAATATGCAGAGACAATATTTTTTCCCCTTCATTGCAACAACCACTGGACTTTAGTGATACTATCTTATCCATATATGGAATGATATGATTATGACTCGAATAGACCAAGAAGGTCTAATGGGACAAATAACTCAAGCTTTAAAGCTGCCATTTATCTGGTAATTTTTAGTAAACATAAAATATTTTACTAACAACTACATTTACAATGTACACTACTACAATTCTCACAAAGACAAAGGGTTGAATAGATGTTGCAAAAGATGTGGGAAAAGCATGACATCAAGGATAAATAAGTGAAAACAAACAGTATTAATAAACCAGATTGTGCTCAACAACCTCCAGACTCGTCGGATATTTTATTATACATGTAATTTATAAGTATTTTTTGCTAAAACTAACACTGCAAACTACACTTAGTAACTGCTACTGGTATATTTGCTAAAACTGATACTACATACTATATTTAGTAACCGATACTTGTATGTTTGCTAAAACTGCTACTAGTATGTTTGTTAACACTGATATTGCACGCAATATTTAGTAACCGTTACTAATATTTTGCTAAAACTGCTACTAACAAAAATGTTAAATTTCAAACAAAGTTGATATTGCTATATATACGTTATTCGGTTTATAACATCAATATGATAAAACTGCTACAATCATATTAATAAAACTGCTACTATCACAGTATCATAAACAAAGTCTTACATTCAATATGATAATACTACTACTAACAAAATGTTAAATTTCAACCAGTGTTGATAGTGGTATATATATTATTGGGTTTATATCATCCATATGATAAAAGGCTACTGTCGTGTTGATAAAACTGCTAGTACCAAAGTATCGTAAGCAGTCTTACATACAATATCATAAAATTGTTACTAATAAAAATGTTAAATTTCAAACTAGCTTGATTGTGGAATATATGTTATAGAGTATATAGTAAAATTCAATAGAAGCAACAGGATTCCATTGAAATTCGAAAAAGAAAAGATGAAAGCAACAAGAGCCATAATAGCTCATAGTGTACTCACCAATAAAGGCAAGAGTTGGAGCTTGAAAAATTACTTCTCAAGTCAAGAACATGAAAAAGAATACATATAACGAGTGTTGATAATTTGTGGTTGAAGAATTTCCATATGTTTGATACTTAATATGCTACTATAATTTTGTTGAAATTACTTGTAAACTGATACCATGCAGTACAATTCTCGATATTATAGTATACAAACAAATTGATACTGCATAGTAGCAGTATGATTTTACCTTGATTTAGCACTTTGTTGACATTACAGTTGTTAAATATATTAACAAATTGTTTGTAGTTATGTTTTATCAATGGATCAGTGTCAGTTTTGTAGTAATATAATTTTAATTTCTATGAATCACTTTTGTAATTACACGATATCAATTGCATAAAAGAAACATGGTAATTATGTCTTAATCTTTGCTTTGAGCAGCAACACAAGCAGAGATCCAACATCATTTGTGAAAGGGTATCTCTTTAATTTCTACAACATGATGCTTTCTTCGGGAGATGCCGATTGAAAAACAAAATTTTGTGATTACTATATAATAATCACAAAAACATAAAATACGTCATCTACTTATGATGTGGGATAAGGTCGAAAAATTTGTCACTAGACAAAAACATAAACTTCTATTCAACAAAAGGGTCACTTAAAATGATACAAAACGGTATTAGTAGTCTTTAAACTGAAAATGATACTACACGGTACATAACAGATAATGTGCAGTATCAGTTTTTCTATTTTTTTTTAAAAAAATTAATGATGCATCTTTTCTTTATGTATAGTAGGATATGCATTGATGGTAATTATGAAAGAGTAAATTTAAATTGGAAAAGTAGAAGCATATGTATATTTTTGCTTATAATGACATTAATGATACTTCTTAGTATTATTTTATTTAATAAATGGAAACTGATACTACATAGTAGCAGCGTCGAACCTGCTAATAAAATTTCAGATTTTGGTGTTTGTAGTGGTGTTGGGAGCGGCAGCGAGGCTAGTGGTGCAGATGATGGCGGCGGGTAGTGGTGCAAGGAGTGGTGGTTGGTAATTTTGATGGTTTGTCCACATATTAAATAAAAAAATTCCATAAAATGATAATGCAAAGTATCAGAAAAATAAACTGCACCCTATAAATGATACCAAGTAATATCATAACATCAAAAATCCGGTGCAAACTATTTTGCTAAACAACCTACTTGCTGATATAAATATGAAACATCACAACATACAAATAATATCATAAACACAGGCTTAGATTCATAGTATCATAAATACACAAAAAAGAACTAGCCAAATAACACACAGTACAAAAATAAACATGCATTAGATAACAAATTCAATCACAAAAACATGAAATGATACTAGACAACATCACAAACACATACACCTAATCAAATAGAACATTGATAAACCCATTCAACAAAGTATTGTATCACAGTTTAATATTTGAAATACAAAAAAATGTCAACAGAAAAAAGAATTCTTATAACCAAATAATAATTCCAACAAACATAAAAAACCAACTCATGTCTTCTTAGAAGCTTGACATTGCGTTTACTATGACCATATTGCTTGCAAACACCGCTCCAATTTTGCTTGTTTTGAAAATATGAGAATCAACCTTTCCGTTTGATAGAAGGTCTTCTGACACCACATTTTGCTTTAGAAGGCTTGATAACACCTTCATCGTTAGAATCAACAACTAGCTTATCAAAATTAGGAATGAGATTTATTGCATTAGCATATGAAGAACGGTAAACATCAACGGTGAAATAATACTCAACAAAATCATAAACAGACAATTTACTCCTATTCGTACACTTTATAGCATGAGCATAGGGAAATCCCGTTATCTTCCATTGATTGCAGCTACAATTCTGTTGTTTCAGATTAACTGGATGAGATTTAGATGACTTAACTTCAAAAACTAAATCCGAAGACTTAAAAACATCTCATCCAAAACCTTCTTCGATCAATTCACCTAAACAACCCTCAATAGAAGGACAAAAGGCCGAATTTCACAAATGACTCTCCTCTCTCCTTCTAGCCATTTGTTTCATAACATTAACATGGATACCATCTAAACAAGCAATAATAGACAAGACTTGTTCATCCAAAATCCAACTATAAAAACTTTCAGCTACATTAGAACTATACTTGCCATGACGCTTTCCTAGGAAAAACAAGTCAGTCCATCTATCATAAGGCTTATCCTTCAAAAAATTTAAAGCAGCACAACCACCAATTTCACAAAACATAGAAATAGCTTGTTCAAAATCATACACGGTAGAAGCTCTAGAACACTTTTTAAACAAATCATCAATAGACACATTAGCATTTTTTTCTTTCACCATTGAAAGAATATTTTGTTCCATATATTGGTAATAATAACTATGAAATGCCGAAGGAAAAACATTACTAACCCCTAAAATCAACCCTTGACGATGATCCGACATAAAAACCAATTCATGATCTTCTTAAATCATTTTCTTTAAATTCTTCAAAAACCATTTCCAATTGTCTTCATTTTCATGAGAGACAATACGTATAGCTAATGGAAAAAACCTATAAAAAAATATATTTATATATTGCAAAACAATTTAATCTACTACTTCACAGTAATAGTAAAAGCTCATAATGGATTATAGAAAACTGATACTGCATATCATGACAACCGATACTGCAGAGTAGTGGTAAATAATGACACTGCACATCATAAAATTTGAATCATAGCAGCATATCAAAAAATGATGATGCATAGTAGAAAATTGATACTGCATAGAAGTACTAAAAGATAATAATGCATTGTAGAAAACTGATACTACAAAGTACTAGTAAAAGATGATACCGCACATTAGGAAAACTGATGCTACACAGTATCTTATAAATCTGCAGTGTTACAACATATCTTACAAATTTGAACTGACACATTCATCTTTCCTTCACCAATCAATTTTTATACTTATAGTAACCACAATAGAAACTATCAATTGCCCAAAGTCCTTATTCAAAAACTACCAACACCAAATTTGAGCTGACACATTAGAAAACTTATACTACACATTAGATAAACTAACACTACACAGTAGAAGTAAAAACCAATAAAGCATTGTACATAATAAAAATTGCATAAGAATATCATAAAGAAAACTAATAATGCACATTAGAACTTTTAAGAAAAAAGTAAACATACCTTGATTACCATTTTTTGTCGTGACACCCATCAACACACTTGGATGTCCTATTAAATGAGCAGCATCTAAAAATATCAAAGCTCTACAATGTTTAAAACCAAGTATGCAAGCACCAAATCCAATAAAAACCCTCTCAAACTGATTACTAGAAGTATGAACATCCATATCAACATAACTAACTGGATTACTATTCTTCAATGCCTCCAAATACAAATTTAGATCATTATAAGACATAGCATCATCACCATGCAACTCCATCAAAGCAAGTTGTTTTCCATAATAAGCATAATAATAAGTCAAATTAAATTGTACTCACTTCTAAAATCATCAATTATGTCTTTTGGCTTTTTACTAGGACAATCACGAATCTCATTTATGATCAATGATTTCACAAATCTACTAGAAATATGTGGATTATTCACATCTCTAAGACCGGCTCCACAAGAATGTTCAATAACCAGAGATCTAATAAAAAACGACTTAACTGACCAATATCACAAGAAACATGCACTTTAAATGGACAACCATCCTTGGCTGAAGAACAAATAAAAGTGATCCTACTAGGAGAATTTTTCAAAAACACCAACTCATATCCTTTTTGAATTTGATATGACATCAAAAGGTCTCTAAAATCTTCAGTACCCCAAAACAAAATCCAACGAACTCTGAAATACATAACATTGATCCTCTTTTCAACATTTCTTTTAAATAACTTTTACTTCTAATAACATCTAAAGATAAAGAAGCACTACATTTCATTTAAATAACTTTTACTTCTAATAACATCTGAATATAAAGAAGCACTACATGAAGAATTACTATGAAGATTAGAAGTAACCGAAATAGGGTGATCAACATCAATCTCAATCAAAGAATTCTTAACTTTAACAGTGAATGCAAAAAATAAACTCTTCTTATATAATTGATGGCAAAGTATGATCTGAATATCTAAATCAGTATCGACCATAATAATTTTATTCTCAATAATATATGAAACCTCAATGGACATAGGAGTTGGTTGAAACCAATGGCAACAAATTTCATTCTTCACATCATAAAAAGAATAATCAATCGATAGCCGAGTACTGAAAGTATTATCATCAAATATAAAAACAACAACAATGTTATTATCACCACTGCAAAGAAGAAAATAAGAAAAGTATGATACTACATAACAACAGAAAATGGTAGGAAAAAAACAAAAACTGATACTGCAAAATAACAAGAAAACCAAACCTGCTGCTACTACCAACATTATCCATAGATCAAATATAGAGACAACCTTAAATCAGGTAAATATAAACAAACAGATTAATAATGATTTGTTGATAAATAGAAGAACACCAATTAAAAAGCAAAATCGGAAATCGAACCAATTTCAAAATCAAGTTGAAGATGCCTGGAATTGAATTGTGAAGAGACGAGTAACAATCGATTTGAATTTTGAAGATGCATCCTAGTTGAATTTCGTTTAACTCGAGATGAATATCAAAATCGAGTTAAGGATCGTGTTCGAATTGCAAAGTCGAATTGAATATGGAGCTAAGAGTGAAAATCTAAAGAGAGAAATTAAAATTTATATTAACAAAAGCACGTGAAGATTCAAATTGAGCGTGATGTCTTGGGGACATAATATTTGGTTTAAAAACAAAACGTATAAAAAAATTTGTCCTTCCGTAGAAAAAACAAAAGCGGTGTCCTGGTAGCTAAAAAATGTGGAAACAGTGTTCGTCGCACTATTTTCCTATTGTAAATATATGAAAAACTGAAAAATCTTTAAAAGATACGTATGACTATTTAGTTACAATACATAACCTCAAAACCTTGAAAAAATATTTAGTCGAATTTGTATCTTTCAATCTCTATAAACCATGCGGTTCTTCAAATTTAAGATGGAAAGAATACGCATCTTTCTATCGCTCCACATTTTACTCATAGAACTCATTTAATTAATAAATCCATATCCTTAACGGTTGATTACCTTATTAACTTTGATCGATATGAGACATTAATAGCATACATTTTATGAACCATTAATTGAACCGAACTTCTTTTACTTTAAAATAATTAAGAAATTTAGACTTTTGTATTAAGGAAAATGTTATAAAGATAAAATCATTTAGCTTTTTTTCCAAAGATCATTTTCTATACATTTTTTCAAAATAAAATCTTGTTATAATTTATCATAAAAAAATCTTTTAATTATTTCTAAAATTTTTCATAAAGATAAGTTATTTTACAATCTTTCATAAAGATAAAATCACTTATCTTTTTTTTTTGCAATGTTACAAGTACATAAATGATCTTTTTTTAACTATAAAAGACAAATTGTTAAACTAAAAGATATAAGATCAAAGATAAAAATAGAAACTAAAATATAAAAGATAAATCATTTTGTCACATTGAAACCATTTTAAATGATAAAAGTAAATGTAAAAAGAAATGGACATCCGCAGAAAACTAAATTTCTTTTCTACAAACTAAGTAATAATAATGATACATGTATTTATCACTATTTCTAGTTATTTGATATAACAGCTTCTAAAGGCCATCTGTTAACAGTAATTATAATGTTGTAGTCATCGTTTAATTTACTTTTTTCTAATTAGGGTTTTAGTAAAGAACAATTAGAATATGAATCAATAATAGTACTTTTAAATTGCAACCCCATCCTGGAAACTAATTGAGCATCGACAAGAGGCCCTTTTTCAAATTTCCCAGTAGAATAATTTATTTTAATACGAAAAGGGATAAACTATAAAATACAAATTATAAAAGCTAAAGGACAAAAGATAAAGAATAAAAGTTAAAAAAAACTTAATAATTAAACGTATCTGGATTTAAAATGGTAAAACTTGAATAATATATTATTTGACAAACTGTTGTATCTTTGTGTTTAAAATAATGCTTCTTATCTTTTTACATGAATATCATCTTTTTTAATAGAAAAATTGTAGATCAGATTATCTTCACAAAAGTTTAACTGTTATGATTATTATATGAATTGAAAACCTTTTGTTATAAAAATATTTTAGATTTATTTTCTTAAGAAAAATACTAAACAAAACAACATATTAAAATAAATCGATACTTTATTTAAATAAGTTAACACATCCAACTTCGTAAACTATAGTCGAAAACACAACAACAATTTTGATGATGTAAATAGTCTTCCACAAACACTTTTACATGAGATCATGCCTATCATTCACCAATCAAAAATGAACAAACTATTGTTATTATAAGTAGGCAAGCATGCATGCATTACGTATGTGAAGGATGAATTCTTTCGTCTTCTTTCAAAGAGATATTTTTATCTAATTTCATAACAGTAAATTCTTTTACCTATTCACATTCACAGTGAAAAGTTAAATCATACTCAATTTAATTACATCACAACTACAAAATAATCATATCATAGAGAAAATGTTTCACCTTTTTTCTCAAAGATAAATAGTGTTATCATTATAGCGAAAATACACTTATGTTCATTTATCATCATATAATGAAAGCTGTTATTTTCATTTATCATTTATCAACATTAGCTGGATATATTATCCACTTCTGTAACAGCCCGCCAATCCGTACACGGAAAGACGCGCCATTTTTAAGAAAGAAAGAGGTGAGAAAATAGAAAGATAGAGAAGAAAGAAGAAACAACATCAGAATCTCAACAGCGGAACGAATAAAATATAATATATCACGTAAGAGAATACACAGTATCATATACATCAGAGTTAAACAGATAATAAAACATATACTAGACAGTTATAAACACCTGTCTAGTTAATACAACTCGATACAACACAGCGGAAATATAGATAATACTAACACAGCGGAACCAATATATCTATCTACAACGCTGAAGCCTCCTGCTCCATTTCTCCTCCAGAATTCGTCAAAGCAAACCTGAATCCCTTGGCACTTATTGGATTTTGGATTCCATACAATGGCAGGGCTACTGGGGTACCGCCCGTCACAGTACCTGGCCTAGATCAGCGTACCGAGGACCCACCCTAAGTCCCCTGCAACACAAGGCCGGACCCATCCCTTACTGGATAGTTCCGAATAAAATCACCCCACGGTTGGGATCCACAACCGCACACTAAGCCGAAATAAAAAGGGACATCTAGACAGGGATGACCTTACTCTCAAGTGGGTGCTACCCACGAAGCCTTGCTGCACCTCCCCTGTTTTAGCCATTCCCGGTTGATGAGGCTTGAGGCTACGATTACCTTTAGAGAACACATCTCTTAGAATGCTCATCGTCCACCTGACGATGTGCTGAAAGCATTCAATCCATACAAGTTCGTTCCGGGTTCGAACGAAACCGAAGGCATTATCTCGTTACACTCATTTTGGAATCACCCTCAGAGTTAACGACAATAACCCTTGCACTCTGAATCTTCATCTTCACTTGAGATTCACGACCTATCGTAAATTTGGATCGATGTGGTATTCGGGTCTCCAGACCTAGAATCCCGGTATACGAAAACCCGATCCCGGTCTCATCGAAATCCAAACCGTATCTTTTAAGGCCAAGTTGTTTTAAAGTTAAAACAATTCAATTCAATATTATCTATATACTCACAGATAGATAAATCTCAATATCACAGATAGATAATCCACAATATCACAGATAGATAATTCACAATATCATCATAAATAGATAATCCATATCACACAGCATCCATATCTGAGATCTCAAACCCTTCAAGGCAAACAATATCATCCATCCATACATAAGCAAGGATAAATAATCACACCATTTATAATTAATTTAAAATGAATTAAATTAATTATCTCATTTCAAATTAATTTAAAATGAATTAAATTAATTACTTCTTCTCTAATTAATTTAAAGTAAATTAAATTAATTACTTCATCTTATAAATCGTGCTTACAAAATCATTAATTAATTACAAATCAATTAATTAATCATTCTCCAACTTCCATTTTAATTAATCATCTTGGATTAACTAACCTTTAATTACATTCCAGTAATTACTCTTTAATTAATTTCACAAATTAATTATTCTTAACCATTCACAGTAATTAACCATTAATTACTTCATCAATTACATTTATTAACGAACCTTAATAAATTACTTCCATAAATTAATTAACTATAATTAATTACATTAATCCTTAATTAATTACATTAATTAATTAACTTCTATTAATCACTTTCATTTATCAACCTAAATCATATACAGGAATTTCCATCTTGAAATTTCTTATCTTAATTAATTAACTTCTTAATTAATTATATAAACCCTTATTATTTATTACACCAAGTAATAAATCTTTAATTATTTCTACAAAGTAATCCTACTTTAATTACTTCCCATTAAGTAATTTCCTTCATCTAATTACATCCTGTAATTATTCATTAATTACTTTGCTAAGTAATTATACTATTCAATTTCATTAAGTATTCATACTTAATTAACCATCAAGTGGTTATCTTTAATTAATTTACAATTAATTATCTTGAATCAATCACATTCATTTGATCCATTACAATTGATAATTCATTTCTTAATTGCCCTTTCAACAAATTTATAAATCTTTAATTACAGATTAATTATTCTTTTAATTATTAATATATAAACCTTAATTATCAATTAATAAGATTTAATCACAATTTAATTAATCCTTAATTAAGCTTTATAGATTAATTATTCCTTATTCATTAACCAATTTATTTATTTCTAAAACTCAATTACTAACTAAGTACTTCTTATTTTCCAATAAATCAACCTTTAATTTCTTAATTAATAAATCCCTAATTCATTAATCTCTAATTATTAGTTAATCAATCACAATCATTAATTAATTAAATTAATTAATTATCCTTGAATTAATCACTTAATTAACCTTTATTCTTAATTAATTAATTTAATTAGTGATATTTAATTCCTTAATTAACTTAATTAACTTCAAAGATAATAAATCTTCTTTTAACTTAAGATAAACATTTTCTTAATTACCATATACATTTAAACCCTTTTATCTTAAAATTAACTTTCATAACATTTATAAAGTAAGGTATAAAGTTTTAACAAAATTTGTTTTTAAATTTCAAAATCTTATTTTTAAAACTTTTATAAAACTGGGCTTTCCCTTCGAGTCATATCCGAATGATACTCGGGTCTATCCCGAGTCTTCCCTACTTCTTCCCCTTCCTTTTAAAACTTAGTTAAATTAACAGTTTACAACTGAAGCTATTCCCCAAACACTCGAGCACGACTCGAGTCGAAACCCCAAAACCCCGAGCCCATCTTCGAGTAAACTCCATAGATTCTCGAGCAAATCTCACGAGCAGCTCGTCTTCCCCAAATTAAAACTACCCAGATACGAAATGCACGTACACGTGCACAGGAGTTCGCCAGCGCTCCGATCATGGCCACCACCTTCAACATGTCGTCCTCGACCTATACGAGCATCACGAACATCCAAGACTAAGAATCAATGACGAGAACGAAATCGAGCATTCCAGTTCCTACCTGGAACTCGAACACCTCCACCAAAAGCACTTCGCCAGCGTTCCTCAGACCACCGGAGGAGCTCCGACTCCATCTACACCACCTTAATGCGCTACTCTTCCATCCTCTAGAACCCCACGCAGCTCGACGCATCAGAGGTGACGAGATCACCTCATTTCCCAGTCATGTCCAAATTCGAACGAAAACCTAATTCGACCTCGTTTCTCCAATTCGTGCAATAGAAAAATCATTCGTCAATTTTCTCGAAATCATAGATTGTCGAGCTTGCTTCAAACCAAATCTTAGCATTTAAGATTTGTTCGATCGTCATAATTTGATCAAAATGCTAATTTTATTCAAATTCAATTTACTCTTGAAATACTAAACTAAAAATCTTCGTTTTAGTTTTATAAACCCTAATTTGCAAAGTATATTCGAATTTACATCCTGAAACAACAAATTTCGATGATGGGTTTTTAACATGCTTTTTAAAAATTCCACTGTTCTTTCTATTTTACAGTTAAACATCATATATTTATTTCTTAACTTCATTTTTAAGTATAATCTAAGACTAAACAACAATTCTTGTTTGATAACTAGATCATAATAAGGATCAGAGAAACAAGAATGGATTGGAATTAAGTTTAAATTCTGAAATATGGAACAGAGCAGTGGTATTCACATCAGACATGCACACAAGAATACCATCACATACAGAATCATATACATAGATATACACATGCAGGTTAACATTATCACAAATATTTCACGAGCAACCATCATTAACTTATTTAAATTTTTAAATAAAGATGTTTACTCACCAGATTTGGAAAAAGGCAGAGGCTTGAAAATTTGTATGCTTTATTCCTTTTGAACTGAAAACTTGAAACTTGCATACTTTTGTTATTTTCCAGAGAACAATATTTTGCTTACAACTTAAAACTGAAAGCTTTTAAAAACTTGAGACTTCAAACTGGAAATATTGTTTTCTGCTAGATTTCCCTAAAACTGAAGAAGCTTTGAACTGGAACTTGAGAGTTTACTGAGCAAAAGGGTGATGATAACTCCAGACTAAAATACAAGCTTTTGATTTGAAGATGAAATCTGGTGGTAGCTTGTAAAAATGTTTACAGGGTTTGTTGTTTTACTTTGCTTTGTTTAAAATGAATCGAAATGAAAAAGGCACTTGATATTTAACAAAACAAATGTAGGCTGAAAGTTGTTTTAGTACAAAAGTTGATCAGACATCTTTTCTTGCTTATGGGCTGAAATGGAAACATTTTGTACAAGCATTTATGAAGTTGTCATACTTATCCCCTCCATTTCAATTCGTAAGTACTTAAATGTTATTTCTTGCCATGCCTATCTACATAGCTATAGTACATATATTTTATAATACTTGCCTACAAATATATGTCTTCTACCTTAAGCTTCTACAAAGTTGTATTCTAGAGTTTATCTTATGTTCATAAATACTTATATCTGTACAAACAAATGAAGATATCTTTTCTTGTGTCTTTCAGCCTTGCCTATCTACACTTGCTATAGTATATATATTAATTTTACTTCGACTTGTTACTTTGCATATATAAGGTGATATCATATACATATTACTTACGTTACTTAAGCTTAAATAAAGTTGTTATGTTTATTTTATTATATTAGCTTGTATTCACTTCTATTTTTATCACTCAATATATTTAACTAATGTATTTTCTATTTTAAACTTAACTTACCAAACACTTTATTTATATTTATTTATTTATTTATTTTATTTATTTACTTATGTTAAGTATGTTTATAAGTTTATATATTTATATTTACATTTAACCATATATTTGTTTTATATTTATATTTAATATAAACAAGATTTATTTTAATTACAAACATTATTACCAAAATTACCTCAAATTATTATATAGATCAAAAGTGAATAAGTAGAGTTTCATTTAAGTTTAGGATATATTTTGTTGTAATTTAAATTGGAACACTTCATTTTAAATTTTCAAATTATAGTTTTCCTCTAAACACATAAATATACACATTTAAATAACACTTATTTAATTAGAGATAATAGGGCTATTTAAATCTATTTATAAAATATCACAGATTAAATTTGTAACTAATTATTCTGATTTAAAATCAATTTATAACCATATTTTAAAACAGCACATTATCAATTAATTGGTTATTTATATTTGAAAATAACAATTTTAATCGATTTTAAATAATTTAATTAGGAGATTATCACATTTTAAATCCCTCGAAATTCTGGGATGTCACATTCCTTCCCCCTTAAAAAGAATTTCGTCCTCGAAATTTAAAACGAAAGATAATCCAAAGTTTTATTTTATTTCAACCAATTTAGCATACATATCGGCCATATACAACCATTCAAATAAATTCAATCAACAAACAATCCAATCAATAAACAACACTAGCTATTCGGACACAGATCCGGATAAGCTTCCTAAAAATTTCTCGAGTTTCCCAGGTATAGATACTGGAATACTCGCTCTACTGAATCCAAACTAGCTACACTACTGAGCTACTGAGCTCCTAATCAACTAGATCTATAAAACAAGACAGAATATCAGACAACAGACAAGTCTGACTCAACAATCAAAACTCCCTGAATGCTGGTTCCAAAACCAGTGATAGACTTACACGTATTCCCTCAGAGATACGTGAGACACAAGGAATCCCAGTTCTCCAAACTGGCAATTCACTCCTGAAATCCAAAACTCTTATCCTTACCAGAATACAGAAAGATCCAATATACTCCGGAGCTAACCTCACAGTCTTACCCAATCTTATTGCTCCCTTTACCAAAGAAAATCTCAACAACATCGAAGTCTCCAACTTCGAATTCCAACTTCTTCCGTCTCTTATCCACAATAATCCTTTAACGATCCTGGACTGCCTACATCCTTTCCCTACCAGCCAAAACTTTGTTGATGCTTCAATAACCAACTGGATCAGAATAACTCAACCAAAAAGATTCTCTCCAGATTTACCCAATCATTCCGAATACAACTCTACTCTACCATCATCAGTAGATACAACTCACTTCTCCTATCCGGAAAAGACAAAACAAAACACTTGCCCATCTGGCCTCAATTCCAGAAAAATTCCCTATAGAAATTCTCTAATCCCAAAACGCTGCAACTTCCGGTTGCTTCCACTCCAGAACAGCTGCCACCATGCTTCCGCTGCACAACTCTGATCTGAAGTAGATGAGAATGTCGATGAATTTGAGCAAAAATCCCAACCAACACCTCCAGGACACACAACATCAGATCCACCCCAATCGGAAACGAACTGCTCAAAGAACAGATGAGTCCTTAGTCAAGGGTACTGTCTTCAGCTACCCTTAGCTGTAAGAAACTCGAAACTAGATACAGAGGAGAAAACACAAACGCTCCACCGAATCTTCCTAAGAAACCATCGGTACCACTCCTGGAATCCAGTCGATACCAAACTCAAACCTCCATATGCTGACAAAACTCTGACTTCCTGAAGACATCCAGAAAAATCTCTGAAACCCAAGAGAACGCTCAGACTATCGCAAGTCACTTTTGCGATCAATCCAGTCTAACTCCAAAGATAATGATCTCTCTTTACCAAACAGAATAGCGTACGCTTACGAAGCCAATCCGTCGAAGAAACGGAACCACTCTGCTGCTTCTGAAATTACCTCGAGAAAATATGCCAAGCCAGAAGACTTCCTAGACGGCACAGAGAGCACTCCGAGCTACAATGCTGACCCAAATGCCTAAAACTTCCCATCCAAAGCTCTTCGAGAACTCGGACTACAAACCAAACAAAAACATCCTGCTGAGCACCACCACAACACCGAAGCAGACACACTTCCTTAACTTGTTCCAAAGAAAACATCTTCGGAAACATCTATAGTCACTACGTCTTATCACACAGCTACAACATCCTGGGGTATCAAAATACCATGTCTTACTTCTGCCCAACCGACAGATCCAAACTCTCAAAATCCGCTCACACGAGCGCGATCAACTTGCACTTCAATGATGAACTCCGAATCCTTAATAGGTTTCCTTCAGAGATCAATAAAATTCTTATATCAAACAAACTCACTCGAGACGGTATTAGGTCTACAGTCTCGACAGATACACTTCCAACCTCAACAAACTCCAACCATAGGTAATCGTGTTACACACACCACTACCCTATCAACCTTTATAAATTATATTGGAAAACCCGAACAGGTAACCCAACCGATAGGTAGAAATAAATATATATATATATATATATAGATAAAAATTACAAGTACGCTCTCTCAAGAAAGATACCACTCCAGAGCTTAGGTATTCGCTCAACCTGTCGCTCTGATACCACTGTAACAGCCCACCAATCCGTACACGGAAAGACGCGCCATTTTTAAGAAAGAAAGAGGTGAGAAAATAGAAAGATAGAGAAGAAAGAAGAAACAACATCAGAATCTCAACAGCGGAACAAATAAAATATAATATATCACGTAAGAGAATACATAGTATCATATACATCAGAGTTAAACAGATAATAAAACATATACTAGACAGTTATAAACACCTGTCTAGTTAATACAACTCGATACAACACAGCGGAAATATAGATAATACTAACACAGCGGAACCAATATATCTATCTACAATGCTGAAGCCTCCTGCTCCATTTCTCCTCCAGAATTCGTCAAAGCAAACCTGAATCCCTTGGCACTTATTGGATTTTGGATTCCATACAATGGCAGGGCTACTGGGGTACCGCCCGTCACAGTACCTGGCCTAGATCAGCGTACCGAGGACCCACCCTAAGTCCCCTGCAACACAAGGCCGGACCCATCCCTTACTGGATAGTTCCGAATAAAATCACCCCACGGTTGGGATCCACAACCGCACACTAAGCCGAAATAAAAAGGGACATCTAGACAGGGATGACCTTACTCTCAAGTGGGTGCTACCCACGAAGCCTTGCTGCACCTCCCCTGTTTTAGCCATTCCCGGTTGATGAGGCTTGAGGCTACGATTACCTTTAGAGAACACATCTCTTAGAATGCTCATCGTCCACCTGACGATGTGCTGAAAGCATTCAATCCATACAAGTTCGTTCCGGGTTCGAACGAAACCGAAGGCATTATCTCGTTACACTCATTTTGGAATCACCCTCAGAGTTAACGACAATAACCCTTGCACTCTGAATCTTCATCTTCACTTGAGATTCACGACCTATCGTAAATTTGGATCGATGTGGTATTCGGGTCTCCAGACCTAGAATCCCGGTATACGAAAACCCGATCCCGGTCTCATCGAAATCCAAACCGTATCTTTTAAGGCCAAGTTGTTTTAAAGTTAAAACAATTCAATTCAATATTATCTATATACTCACAGATAGATAAATCTCAATATCACAGATAGATAATCCACAATATCACAGATAGATAATTCACAATATCATCATAAATAGATAATCCATATCACACAGCATCCATATCTGAGATCTCAAACCCTTCAAGGCAAACAATATCATCCATCCATACATAAGCAAGGATAAATAATCACACCATTTATAATTAATTTAAAATGAATTAAATTAATTATCTCATTTCAAATTAATTTAAAATGAATTAAATTAATTACTTCTTCTCTAATTAATTTAAAGTAAATTAAATTAATTACTTCATCTTATAAATCGTGCTTACAAAATCATTAATTAATTACAAATCAATTAATTAATCATTCTCCAACTTCCATTTTAATTAATCATCTTGGATTAACTAACCTTTAATTACATTCCAGTAATTACTCTTTAATTAATTTCACAAATTAATTATTCTTAACCATTCACAGTAATTAACCATTAATTACTTCATCAATTACATTTATTAACGAACCTTAATAAATTACTTCCATAAATTAATTAACTATAATTAATTACATTAATCCTTAATTAATTACATTAATTAATTAACTTCTATTAATCACTTTCATTTATCAACCTAAATCATATACAGGAATTTCCATCTTGAAATTTCTTATCTTAATTAATTAACTTCTTAATTAATTATATAAACCCTTATTATTTATTACACCAAGTAATAAATCTTTAATTATTTCTACAAAGTAATCCTACTTTAATTACTTCCCATTAAGTAATTTCCTTCATCTAATTACATCCTGTAATTATTCATTAATTACTTTGCTAAGTAATTATACTATTCAATTTCATTAAGTATTCATACTTAATTAACCATCAAGTGGTTATCTTTAATTAATTTACAATTAATTATCTTGAATCAATCACATTCATTTGATCCATTACAATTGATAATTCATTTCTTAATTGCCCTTTCAACAAATTTATAAATCTTTAATTACAGATTAATTATTCTTTTAATTATTAATATATAAACCTTAATTATCAATTAATAAGATTTAATCACAATTTAATTAATCCTTAATTAAGCTTTATAGATTAATTATTCCTTATTCATTAACCAATTTATTTATTTCTAAAACTCAATTACTAACTAAGTACTTCTTATTTTCCAATAAATCAACCTTTAATTTCTTAATTAATAAATCCCTAATTCATTAATCTCTAATTATTAGTTAATCAATCACAATCATTAATTAATTAAATTAATTAATTATCCTTGAATTAATCACTTAATTAACCTTTATTCTTAATTAATTAATTTAATTAGTGATATTTAATTCCTTAATTAACTTAATTAACTTCAAAGATAATAAATCTTCTTTTAACTTAAGATAAACATTTTCTTAATTACCATATACATTTAAACCCTTTTATCTTAAAATTAACTTTCATAACATTTATAAAGTAAGGTATAAAGTTTTAACAAAATTTGTTTTTAAATTTCAAAATCTTATTTTTAAAACTTTTATAAAACTGGGCTTTCCCTTCGAGTCATATCCGAATGATACTCGGGTCTATCCCGAGTCTTCCCTACTTCTTCCCCTTCCTTTTAAAACTTAGTTAAATTAACAGTTTACAATTGAAGCTATTCCCCAAACACTCGAGCACGACTCGAGTCGAAACCCCAAAACCCCGAGCCCATCTTCGAGTAAACTCCACAGATTCTCGAGCAAATCTCACGAGCAGCTCGTCTTCCCCAAATTAAAACTACCCAGATACGAAATGCACGTACACGTGCACAGGAGTTCGCCAGCGCTCCGATCATGGCCACCACCTTCAACATGTCGTCCTCGACCTATACGAGCATCACGAACATCCAAGACTAAGAATCAATGACGAGAACGAAATCGAGCATTCCAGTTCCTACCTGGAACTCGAACACCTCCACCAAAAGCACTTCGCCAGCGTTCCTCAAACCACCGGAGGAGCTCCGACTCCATCTACACCACCTTAACGCGCTACTCTTCCATCCTCTAGAACCCCACGCAGCTCGACGCATCAGAGGTGACGAGATCACCTCATTTCCCAGTCATGTCCAAATTCGAACGAAAACCTAATTCGACCTCGTTTCTCCAATTCGTGCAATAGAAAAATCATTCGTCAATTTTCTCGAAATCATAGATTGTCGAGCTTGCTTCAAACCAAATCTTAGCATTTAAGATTTGTTCGATCGTCATAATTTGATCAAAATGCTAATTTTATTCAAATTCAATTTACTCTTGAAATACTAAACTAAAAATCTTCGTTTTAGTTTTATAAACCCTAATTTGCAAAGTATATTCGAATTTACATCCTGAAACAACAAATTTCGATGATGGGTTTTTAACATGCTTTTTAAAAATTCCACTGTTCTTTCTATTTTACAGTTAAACATCATATATTTATTTCTTAACTTCATTTTTAAGTATAATCTAAGACTAAACAACAATTCTTGTTTGATAACTAGATCATAATAAGGATCAGAGAAACAAGAATGGATTGGAATTAAGTTTAAATTCTGAAATATGGAACAGAGCAGTGGTATTCACATCAGACATGCACACAAGAATACCATCACATACAGAATCATATACATAGATATACACATGCAGGTTAACATTATCACAAATATTTCACGAGCAACCATCATTAACTTATTTAAATTTTTAAATAAAGATGTTTACTCACCAGATTTGGAAAAAGGCAGAGGCTTGAAAATTTGTATGCTTTATTCCTTTTGAACTGAAAACTTGAAACTTGCATACTTTTGTTATTTTCCAGAGAACAATATTTTGCTTACAACTTAAAACTGAAAGCTTTTAAAAACTTGAGACTTCAAACTGGAAATATTGTTTTCTGCTAGATTTCCCTAAAACTGAAGAAGCTTTGAACTGGAACTTGAGAGTTTACTGAGCAAAAGGGTGATGATAACTCCAGACTAAAATACAAGCTTTTGATTTGAAGATGAAATCTGGTGGTAGCTTGTAAAAATGTTTACAGGGTTTGTTGTTTTACTTTGCTTTGTTTAAAATGAATCGAAATGAAAAAGGCACTTGATATTTAACAAAACAAATGTAGGCTGAAAGTTGTTTTAGTACAAAAGTTGATCAGACATCTTTTCTTGCTTATGGGCTGAAATGGAAACATTTTGTACAAGCATTTATGAAGTTGTCATACTTATCCCCTCCATTTCAATTCGTAAGTACTTAAATGTTATTTCTTACCATGCCTATCTACATAGCTATAGTACATATATTTTATAATACTTGCCTGCAAATATATGTCTTCTACCTTAAGCTTCTACAAAGTTGTATTCTAGAGTTTATCTTATGTTCATAAATACTTATATCTGTACAAACAAATGAAGATATCTTTTCTTGTGTCTTTCAGCCTTGCCTATCTACACTTGCTATAGTATATATATTAATTTTACTTCGACTTGTTACTTTGCATATATAAGGTGATATCATATACATATTACTTACGTTACTTAAGCTTAAATAAAGTTGTTATGTTTATTTTATTATATTAGCTTGTATTCACTTCTATTTTTATCACTCAATATATTTAACTAATGTATTTTCTATTTTAAACTTAACTTACCAAACACTTTATTTATATTTATTTATTTATTTATTTTATTTATTTACTTATGTTAAGTATGTTTATAAGTTTATATATTTATATTTACATTTAACCATATATTTGTTTTATATTTATATTTAATATAAACAAGATTTATTTTAATTACAAACATTATTACCAAAATTACCTCAAATTATTATATAGATCAAAAGTGAATAAGTAGAGTTTCATTTAAGTTTAGGATATATTTTGTTGTAATTTAAATTGGAACACTTCATTTTAAATTTTCAAATTATAGTTTTCCTCTAAACACATAAATATACACATTTAAATAACACTTATTTAATTAGAGATAATAGGGCTATTTAAATCTATTTATAAAATATCACAGATTAAATTTGTAACTAATTATTCTGATTTAAAATCAATTTATAACCATATTTTAAAACAGCACATTATCAATTAATTGGTTATTTATATTTGAAAATAACAATTTTAATCGATTTTAAATAATTTAATTAGGAGATTATCACATTTTAAATCCCTCGAAATTCTGGGATGTCACAACTTTAAACTCCACAGGTTTAGGATTTTATATCCATTTATCATTTTACAGTGAAAACCTCCTAAATTCATTAATCATTCTCCAAAGTCGACTATATTCATTTTCAAATTAAACAAGGCAAGTCTAGACTACTATATTCATTCATCAATTTAAAACGGATAAATTTTAATACCCTTTAGCTAATGAAACAACTAAGAATAGTGATGATCGGGTAATAATAGATGTAAATCAATGTATTCATACATCTATACAACCACAAATTCTATATTAATTTATCATTTAAGCTATATAACAACTAAATATCAACAAAATCAATGTCAATTATTTATTATCTTTTGTAAAATGATAAAAAAATATCACTTCTTTAAAAAGGGTAAACTCCTTTATCGTATTGTTAGTTCACAAGCAAAGACAATAAATCCAATAGATTAAGCCTTCAAGAACCCTACTAAAACTATTCGAGAAAAAATATGTTAGATATTTACCTAGTTTGAAACTACGATCCGATTTGAACGATTTTAATGATTTGTAGTACAGATCGACCTTGGAGCAAAAGATAAAGCAACAGAATCAATGAACTTGATTGGGGCTTAGGTTTTGAAGGGACGTGTAACAATCCGAGATTTCGCATTAATTAATTTTTGTCAGTAAACGATTTATCAGTTGGTTAATTGATGTTGGAAGTTTTTATCAAGTTGAAATTCATTGATAGATTTTGCTAATCGCTGTTTGGAGTTTTTAATCGAGATGAAATCCTTTTAAAAATTTGTTAAGGGATTAAGGGCTTTTAAATTTAATAGTGGTCTATATTTTTGGGCCGTGAAAATTTGCAAAGGCAAATAACCGATTCCCTTTTTTTAGTATTTGTCTTGTTCATTTTTAAAACCCATTCTCCACTTTCGTTTTAAAAGAAAAAAAGATAACCCTAATCAAAACGAGAAGGAAAAAAAATGGCGGCTCTCGTTTCTTCGCGTCCCGCTTCCTTCAGCAAGTAGGATTCATCACCGACTTCTATTGGTTCGACCTAATGATCAACTTCGTTCGTCCCTCCCGCGTCATCTTCGACAAACTAGGGATGCCGACCTGGGGTTGCTCGATCGAAGACTTTTGCTCGTCGATCGACTGGAGAGCTCGCAGTGGTGTCTAAGGTGAGTGATCTAAGTATCACTCGCATCTAATTCAAAACGTTAAATAATTGGTTGCTTGATTTCTCGACTTTGATTTTGTTGTTGTTGAGCTTTGAATTTCTAGAGTTAATGACTTGTGGGAGGAGTTTGATGATGTTGATTCGGTTGTGTTGTCTTTCGATGTTGAATTCTTTCGACTATGATGATTTCAAGTTAAATTTCGACTTGTTTTGCTGTGTGAGTTCTAATTTCTGACTTAGTGGATTTTGATTGCCTCGGCTTTTCATTATGTTCGAACTAGTGTTGATTAACTTCGGCAGGGCCTTGAGTTTTAAATACTGATTTTATTTTGTGAATTTGTGTTGACTTTGAATGGTCGTTTCTATTCATCTCTGCCTTGGTCATCACGGCATTATTGTCTGGTGACAATTGTCTTGACTTGTTCGACCATGTTGATTTTTGATACTTTGCTATTACCTTCCATTTTGGCACTGAATTTATTGTCGACAGTTTTGGGTTCTTGCATTTTGGGGTTGTACTGTCCGGAGTTCGAATACTTGTATCACCTGTGTCTATTGAGTTTGAACATCCACTGTGTAGTTCATTGTTATAGCTCGACAGTGTTGGGTTCATGTGCATTGTCACTGCATATTTTGTTGCTTCATTAACCTGGTCGTTCTGCTGTTCATGGTTGCCAGTTACATTATAAAGTATTGTGTAGTCTCAATCCTACCGCACTTGGTTGCCAGTTACATTGTTAAACACTTGTACATGTTTTCACTGTGCATATCACTGCCTAGTTTTGTTTTCATGAGTATTACTTAATGGCATTGGTTTTGGTGATCACTTGATTACTGAACTGCATTAGCATTGCTTCAAGTCTTTGAGTAGAGTGTTCATGCAGTCGACCTTTGACCTATGTCTATAGCATGAGCCATTAGTTTGCATTTTTGAACTGGTTAGTATTTTTGGGTAGTCTTTACTTTATCCTGAATTCATGTATAAGTCTGGGGTTGAGTCACTGTTCTCCGTAGCATCTCGGTATCACTTGCCTATAGTTGGTCGAAAACTGATCATTCATTTGTATCACTGGTAGCTGTATGATTAACTGTCGTTGAGTTGTATCCATGCGTTTACTATGAGCCTGCTGCAGTGTTCAATTGTGTCGTATTTGCCTGTTCGTTCTTGCATCTCGATTCATGTATATTGTCACTGAATTCATTGTGTCGGGATTTGTATTCTTTGTTGCCTTTATGTGCTGTTGGCATGTGCGTTTGTCCTTGAGGCCTGCTCTTGCACTATCTCTGAACTGTTGGCACTTATGTAGCATTTCATTCTGATGTTGGTTGGTCAACATATATTTTTGTTGTCACGGCACAATGCACTTAGTCTCCTTTATGTTGCATAGCTTTCTCTTTGGTATTGATCAATTGCGTCTGCAGTTTTCACTACAACCATTGTCTACAGTGGTTGTACACTTCACTTGATCTAGCACTGTGAAGTCTTCTCTTTTCGATACTGATATACATTGATTTGAGTCACCATGTATGTTTCTTTCTTGTGATCCTGGGTCTGGTTTCTTGACCAGGCTTGTTCGGGTTGCTTTGGGTATTGACTGCGGTCATGGCTTGTTCGATATCACAGTTTTGATCTGAAGCGTGAACTTGTTCACCGCTTCCTTTTCGCTTGAGTTGGTTGAGTTTGGTTTGTTGGTTTTTGATCTTTTCAAGTTGATTTGTGAAATTTTACAGCGAGTTGAATCCGGTCTCAAAGACCCGGGTTTGACCTTGTCAGTTTATTTATGTTGACTTCTACATTTTTGATTGCTGTTAGTTTTCACCATCGTGATGATTTCACGTACTATGTGGCGAGGCAGTGCACGCGTGCGTGTACTGCAGCCACATAGAAATTTGATTTGATTGATCTTTTTGAGATTGCTGATTTGTTGGTTTACACTGTTTAGTGTTACATCTGCCGTTATCCGATTCTCTTATCGAGAAGTTGGATGTATGAGATTTCTGTGACCGTCGTCTATTTGATATTGATTATTATTGCTTCTGTGCACTAATAACTGAGTTTGAATTAGACTGACCCGTGTATTATTTTCTTTTGAATTTAATACTCGGGTCAGACCCGAGTTATTTCAGGTTGTAGATTTCCTTCTTTGAGTTGCTGTTCGGGATTTGAAGACTTTTCACATCTTCTGAAGTTGTCTTTGTCATTTTGTAGTAGTCGTGTTATTGTATAGAACGATATGTATTCATGTATATTAATCGATAATGTACTTGCATATATAACTTCTAGAGTCGACAGTTGTAGTTGTATCATATGTATTGTGTCAACTATGTTGTAACTGACATCAGTTCTATATATATGAGACTTTTGTTTTTATCTGTGTTCCGCATTTATATTATCTGTGTTATTGTTATATCTAATGTCCTAAACTATTATGAACCATCGTAGTTTGTTTTATACTGATAATTGGGTATGTCGATGGGAGTAAATAAATAAGATGAAAAATGAAAAGTATATACCACTCCTATCGAGATAACCAATATTAGTGTAAGGCCAATTACGGATGGTCGCTCCTATTCAGCCTTATTCTTCGTAATAATAGACAGTATTTCTTTTAATACTCTTTGTTATTATGAGCATAGAGGTGGGGCGTTATAGGACGGAAGAAAATTTAGGAGTAGTTTTCAGAGCAATGAAAAAAAAAGTGAGCGATGGTAACGTTGGATCTAGTACTGATTAAGGGTGGTTGTGTAATTTTTCTGTGTTGTACACATGGCTGGAATTTTTTTGATTTAATTAATATATATATAGAAGGGCAAGCCGGCTTTATAGTGGGCCGTGCCACTATTTATAAAAGAATAATAACAGGTGTTTAACACATGCGCCAAAACAACTATAACAAAAATTAAGGAATAGGAAGTTGCCATAATGCCAACCTACTAGAGACAAGACCTAATCCCTCTGAAGAGGAAGAACCACTCCCCTCACTACCATCCTCCAAAGAATCAAGTCCAATAACATGAAAGTACCCAGAGAAAAGTGACGCTAAGGAAGGAATATAGTTCGCAGAATCAGTGTAATGAAGGTATTTCCTATCCTACATTTCATCCTATAATAGAATGCGATTTTTGTCACCAATACTCCCTACAATTGTAAGAGCTAAACCATCTTCCTCCGCATGATAAAATAACCCCTCTTTTCCTCATGTCCACCCACATATTTGTAAAACCATCCATCTTATGTCTCATATCTCATCTCAGTAGGAACATGAATCCAAGCCTGCTCACAAGAAGCCCAAATAAAACCATATGATGAAGGCATAACCGCAATAGGAATATCAAGCAAAGAATCAGCAACAATAGTAGCATGTATGTCAGAAGTCGAAGCTATCTCAGGAGGAGCAACACCAGCACTAAGCGTTGGAGTCATAAGCTCAGAAGGAGGAACTATGTAATCGGGCAAACTTTCGAATCCCACTTCATGATAGGATGAGGGAGTAGGATCCTATGAGAAGGCATAATAGGAGCAACATCAGCCTTCATAGAGCAGGCTTCCTTAAGTTGACCAAAAGTGTGACACGGCGAGAAATTTTTGATTTCCAACTATAATTGACATCAACTACAGAGACATACCCTTCAGCAATACGAACATATATTTTGGAAGGAAAAGGCTTTTAAGGAGTTACTTCAATAAGTGCCTTAGCATACACTAGCTTATTGCGAGCTACAATGTTTGAATCAAAACATTTGAGCTTGCCAACAACACTCGCTAAGCAATTAAGACCAATCATAGGTTGTAGCACAGACAGAATGTGAGACAAATGAGCCCATATCCATATTGGTATAGTGAGAATTTGCGCCTTCGCTTTGTCCACCGTTGGAGACTAAGCGGTTATAATGAAGGTTGACCGACTATAATGGAGGGATCTGCTCCAGAACATGAAGCCTTTCTTCTTTCCTTGAGAACTTGAAACAGAAAAATGAACTATTAAAAAGAACTTGAAGCCCTCCCCTTAAATTCCAAAGTTGATGACAACGTTTCTTTACAACTTGATAAGGAGGATTATAATCAAGAAAAAACGACAAGATACCACGACCAATAGTTTGCTCTCGCTTCCAACACCTCAGACAGTGGAACCATCGTGCCATCAACCTCCACGATATCAAAGTAGCGTGGAATATATTCTCCAATGTTTCTTAGCATGGCAGAGAATAGGAACGTCCATTTATATAGTTATTATTATAAATATATTTACGTATACATATATATACATATTAAAATAAATATAAAATATTATTTTATTATTATGTATATACTAGTACATGTTTTATTCACGATTTTATAAAAAAAAATTATTATTATTCATTTAATATTTAAATAACTTATTTACATTTAAATAGATATATTATAATAATATTATTTTTTTATAAAATTTTATACATATATATATATATATAAATATTATATACATTTACATAAATTTATTTAAACAAATTTAATATGTACATTTATACACACACACATACATACATGCACACACAACATTTATATATAAGTAATAGTTTATACACATACATATATTTGGACAATATATATTTGCATATCGGATGAGCTAACGTGTTTGTTGCGATGTAAATCCCAACACCGATACACATGCATATTATACCTTGCATGGGTTGACATATTGCACATGCACACACACACACACACACACATATATATATATATATATGTGTGTGTGTGTGTGTGTGATACATATATATTAATATATAAATTAAATAAAATTATATATAATTTACAAATCTAAATAAAATAAAATAATTTATTTAAATAATATTTAGAAATGTTCTAAATCAATTGGACTTCATAGGTCCAATATAGATCCAATAAGAGAATTTTTTTTGAAATTCATCCATTACTTTCGATGTGGGCTGGTCCAGTTCCAACAATGGTATCAAAGCCCAATAGCCTATACGATCTAAATTAGTCATGTTAGAGTTAACTAATTAAAATCTACCTATACAGTGGGATGTTTAGAAAAGCAGTGTCTAAGGTTGGGTTTGGGTAAGCAAGTAGTCTGCTTTACCTAGTTGCTAGCGTGGCATAAAATGATAAGGTAAGCCCAAAAAGTTATCCTTAAAAGAAAAGGCCTAATTTGAATTAGGGCTTGGGCTTATTTCAAAATTGTTTTGATACTAAAATTAGTTTTAAATTTGAAAGTTAAATTTAAAATAAAAAATGTTATAAATGTTATAACATAAATTTTTAAATTATTTTAAAAATTGAAAATATAAGTTTTTAAATTTAAAAGTTAAATTTAAAACATAATATATACATATTATAAATGTTATAATATAATGAAAATTTTCAAAATTTTCGAAAATTAATATAAATTAATTTCAAAATTTATAAAATTTATGAATAAGATTAATAAAATATATTATTTAAATAAGTTAATTAAATAATGAATATATAGATGTATTGTATGTTATGGTATATGTTATATTGTTTTAAAATAATAAATTAACATAAGTATACGTGTATGTATATAAATAAATTTCAAAGTTAATGTAAATTTAATAAAAAATGTTTAATTAAAAGGTTAATTAATTAAATAATACACACACACTTATATACGATATATGTGATACTATAAAAGTTACAGTATACAATAATTATTTAATATAAATGTTTTATTAAATTAATATCAAATTAATTAAAAGACTGGTGGGAGCCTTATAAGAAAAAATAAGTGATAACGTTTTATCTTTCTAATATTGTAAGAATATATGTTATACAATGTTATAATAACCTACATTAATAAATTTGTATATTTAAAACAATTGATAAAATGTTATCAATTAAAATATACAAATGAACTGAATTGAAGATTGACATATAGAAATATAATATATACTTACTATTAGATACTTTTCGCATATTAATATTTTATTCTTGTAACGATGCAGAATTTTTGTCAGTTGACTTTGAAATATTTAAATTAACTTTAAATATTGAAATATTAATTTTATAAGTAAAATAACATAAATTTCAAATAAAAGGGGTTTATTTGAATATATAAATGGTGATTGATTAAAGATATTAAATAGTGGATTTATATAATTGGAATTACTTAATAATTGAACCTTGGATTTAATTTGAATAAGAATAATAGTAGTAAACTTTTAAAATTTTGATTTAGTGATTTATTGGGTTTTAATAAAAAAAATTGTTTTAATTAACGTGTGAAAATAGCCTTCTGGGGCACTGTCTCGGATTTCAATGAAACTAGTTTCATTAGATCTGAAATAGTAAAATTATTGTATATTAATGAATTTCTTGGCGATCAGATGTATCGTTTGGTCGTGCGAGCTCGAAACGCTTAGAAACTAATTACAACAATTAATATAATATTATTTGGTTTGAAAAGTTAGGTAGTGTTTGGTTTGTAATTTTTAGTTTTGGGTTTTCGTCTATACAGAAATGCACATGACATATTTATATTGCCGAAAACGACTGATTTAGAAAACAAAGTCAACATACAAAATAAAAAACATTTTTTTTATTTTTCGCATTTTGGGAAATAACACAAGCGCGTGAAAACAATCTATTCTTCTGTCGTCCCTCTATCAACGCATGGCTAGAGTCTGCAAGAACGAGGATAAACTTGTTAAAACATTGAGTTATAAAAATATTTTTATAAAGTATATTATAAATATATTTTAAAGTTAATGATTATTGATTTATTAAAGATGTTTGAAAAGTATTTTGAGATTTAAAAATAATAAATTTATAAATAATGGATTTAAGGTTTTCAAAGATTTTTAAATGGTATTTATAAAGGAAGCAAGAAATTTCATGGATGAATCTTTATAAAGTGTTAAAGTATTAAAGATGATTGATTTGCAAATGAAGATTCAAATAAATATTTCGAGTAAAGTTATATGAGTTTCTTTAATGTATAATTTTAAAGATATTAAATGATTTAGGAAATTTATTTTAGTAATATGCTTGAAAAATAAATTGGAATTGCTATTTGGAAGTATGTTTTGGAATATTTACTTGATTTCGAAGTACTAATAGTTGTATGTGATATATTTGTTTCATAGGAAGTGAAATTTTATAAATATTGATTGCAAAATAGGATTTACAAATAAAATGAATTTTATTGGAAATTTGAGAACTCAAGTTCCGGGATTTTGAAAAAAAATTTCAAGTGATTTTGAAATATAATACTAGTATTGTTTGGAAGTCTTTTGGATAAATATTCTCAAATGTGATTTGAAAGGAATGTTTTAAAAGAATTTTTAAAAGGAAATAAGTTATGTACTCCCCTCTTTTGTCGTTGGAAAATAATTTCGGTGATGAGTACACGCATCATCGACATTCATTTTCGAGTTTCAAAGTGGGAAGACCACTGTTGTAGTTTTACTGCACATTAGTTTTGATAAAGAAACCCTAATTTTGTATTTCCAAATATGATTTGATATATAAAAGCTACTATGAGTGTGTATGTGTGTGTGTGTGGATATATATTATTTCATATGATTTGAAATGAACCCGGCATTTAGTTCCTTAAGTTTCTATAAATTAGAGATTTCAATTATTGTAATGAAGGAAACCTTGACTATATTAATAATTGGGAACTTCTAAATCGAAATTAAGGAATTGGATGCTAAGTGATTAATGAAATATATAAGAAATTGAAAATAACTTGTAAATATGAAAATTTTAGAAGATATAATTTTAAACATTTTGTTAACTGAAGTGAATAAGATAAACTTATGTAACATTCAAATTCATTCTATAAAACATATATATAACTTACCAAAATGTTAAAAGTTGAAAATGTTACATAGGAATATGTAGTGGAATATTATACAAGTAAAACTTAAGTAATGGAAGTGTTCAATGGAATTATTTCTAAATAAGAATTTTGATGTACAAGAAATGTTATAAACGTAAGTTAATATTGTGAAATAATTTATGTAAGTACATGAAAGAAAGAAAAAGACATTGTCTGAATGAATGAAAATAAATAAAAAGGTAAATAATGATGTGAAAAGAAATCAATTGAATAAACGTAAATAATATGTTGACATTATTGGTTGTTTTGGCTTATGGGATGTTTGGAAAGGATACGTCTAATTGTTTAAGGTTGTATGGATAATCTATTGAGTAATTACCCAAGGCTATTGAGCGTAGGGTACACTTGATGGTTATTTATCACCTTGCACGATTAAAAGTTTCTAAACTAAACCAACCATTGGTTTCGGTTACTATGGATGTATGATGGATTCTTTGGTTGCATAAATGGTTGTATTGTTTGTTTGTATATGTTTTATATTGATTTGCTTTTGTTGCAAATTGAAAACAATGAAATATTTGTGACGACCCGCCCTTCTCGACCCTCGAAAATCGACACAAAATACTCAACAGTATAATATGCCGACGATCGAATGCCGGAAAAGACAGATTGTAGGAAAAGAAAGAAGGTAGAAGAAGAAGAAGAATGAACTAAACAACATCAAAACCTCACAGTCGCAGCGGAATAAAATATAATATATAGAACATAACTTTACACAAATCAAAACTATATCTGTTTATATACAATACATCATCATCAGAGTATATCAATACAACCAACCATAACCAGTCAAACAATCTCAACAATCACAGCAGCGGAATAATACAAGTACGAGAAATACGTCTCGGACTCCAGCTCCTCTCCTGAGCTCCATAGCAACCTATCCTGAAATATACTCGGTCTGACCCGAGCATTATAATAAAATAACACCCGAGTCAGTCTGGAATACTAGCGCATCATAAATACATCCAAACTGATTATTAAAGTTTCAAAAATCCTTTGAAACAAAAGCATCTCGTAAGACCACGCCACAAATAAACATGTCGGGTTTTTACCTTACGATAGCTAAAACACTTTTATATTAAAATCCTCTGATATTATAATAGTGTCTATAGAAAGTAAAATAGAATCTAGCTGAAATGCTTGCATCTCACATTTCAACAATAGTTGGGCACAATCAAAACCGTACAGGCTCGTAGGGAGAATGGATTTCCAACGAATGACTAGGCACTGGGGTACCACCTGTCACAGTACGTGGCCTAGATCACAGTACCGAGGAGTACGCCCGCTCCCCTGCAACACAAAGCCGGAATCATCCCTTACTGGATAATTCCAAGTAAAATCACCCCACGGTTGTGATCAGCAACCGCACCACTAAGCCGAAATAAAAGGGACATATAGACAGGGATGACCTTACTCTCAAGTGGGGGCTACCCACGAAGCCTTGCTGCATATCCCCTGATTTTCAGTCATTCCCGGTTGATGAGGCTTGAGGCTTAGCGTTACCTTTACAGAACATTTCACTTTAAATGCCCATCGTCCACCTGACGATGTCACGAAAGCATTCGTCCATACAAGTCCGTCCCGGGTCCGAACGGAACCGAAGGCACTACTCCTACTACATCCATTTTGGAAATATCCTCAGGATTAGTAGCGACTAGCCCTTGCACTTCACTGCTCCATCTTCGACTCCGAAATCGTTTTCGCGAAACGTACAAACCGGATCGAAGTGGTATTCGAGTCTCCAGACCTAGAATCCCGGTATACGGAAACTCGATCCCGGTCTCTTCGAAACGATCAGCGCACTTGGCCAATATTGATAGTCGGTGATTTAACTATCAATTAATGTTCACAAACATCCATACACATCCATCACACAATAAATAATCTCCATATTATTTATTTTCTTCTAATATCTTTCAAAGATATATTTTCACATTTTCAAAACTCATTTGAAAACAATTTTCCACTCTTCCTTTACAAGGTAAATCTTTTACCTTTTATTCCCATCGGGAATAACCAAGTATAAAACAATTTGCATTTAAAACAGTTAAAAATACTTTATACTGAAATATACTTTAAAATATGAAAATTACTTCTATTTATTTACTCAAAATATAAATTTAAAATATGTGAAGAAAACTAGTTATTAACACATAAACTTTGATTTAAAGATAAGGGTTTTAGTTTAACTAAATTCAAAATAGCGTTATAAGAAGAAAAATACTAATTTTAACAGCTTAAGCTAAAACCAACTTTTAAATAAATCCATTTGTAAAAATAATTGCTAATATACTCCCCAAATTATTACGGTATTAAAATTATTAATTTATTTCTTTAAAAATAACGATTTCTTAAAAATACTTTTAAAACGATTTAAAACTTAACCTTAGTTAAATAAAATCTTTTTATAAACATTTACTTGGTTTTCCCAAGGAAACACTTTCCCGTTTCAAAACATTCCAAAGTACTCTTTCATATAAATCCACTGATTTATTTCAAGTCAATTTATGATTTCAACATAAATTTCCAATTCCATACTTAACTATGACTTCCTCCGAAGTTCACACCCAATTTCCCATATCCGGAAATTCATTTTTAAATCATAGTTTAAAACATTTTAAATTAAACATTTTTGGTGAATTTCCAATGGAAGCCAAATTTCCAATTCACTTAATTAAATTCCAATGAAATACGGCATTTCAAAACATTCTATTTTTCATTCTATTTTTCATTTGAACTTGTTAATTTATAGTTGGAAACTCCATTTAACATATTTTTAATTTCCGGATAACATTAGTCATTATTAAAATAAACACCGTTATTTTAAACAATTTATAATTTCATAAATTTAATTTCCAGAAAACTATACTTTCCATTTACCCATTTCATAAACTTCCCATTATATTCAAAATCCCAATTTGACCCAATTTACATTTTTCTTTTCAAATCCGATTTCAAATTTTATTCTTTGAAATTCTAAATTTAACAATTCATTTTATTTCGTAAAAACACAAATTATCCATTTATAATTTAATTCTGTGATTATACTTTATGCAACAATTTCATAGTACAATTAAACTTCCAGATTTATCAATCACAGCATATGAACAGGTATGACTATCAACTATAAATAATTGCTACATTTTGAGGAATCCAGTTGGATCCCTCCAACCTGTTTCTCCCTGCATCACAGATATTAGCACATCACAATATAAATATCAATCCAGACAGATAAACACAAATATAGACAATCAACCACACAGATATTTAAATATCAATTATTTATAATGTCTAGCATCCAGATGTGAGTGAGAATAACTCACCTTGAGTTTCGGCGAGCGTTCGAATTTCAAATTAAACCGGACGGTGTCCGATTTAACCCAAATTTCTACTTTCCCGAAATGACTCCAGATCTGCACCATCTCGTAGTACGTCTCTCTGCGATTCCAAAACTTCCAGATTCGTCCGAATCTGAGTACGTATGAGTTCGTTATGATATTACAAAGTTTTGAAATTAATTTAAAAACAATTTCTATATTTTTTTTTCTTTTTTTTTACCAAAACGCGGCCCGTCCTCACTCCAGCTTCATCTTCCTTCACGCGAACATCTACAGGCAAGCACGAAGACAACCGAACCCATCATCACATACTAGGGTTGAAAATCGAAACCTCCACGACCATTTAGAACCCGATCAGGACCCACCATGCTGAAGGTCGACGTTGCCTCTACCCATGGCCGGAGAAGCTCTCCACTCGGTGGTCCCTACCTCCCTCATGACGAGCACGAGATGCACGGGAACGGTTGCCAAAATCTTGCTACCCCCTCCACCAAATCGCATCTCAACCGTTGGATGGGAGGACGTCGAGGTGCTCTCCAACTTTCATGTTGGAAGATTTCGAAAATAAAGCCCGGATTTTGAGAAAACAGAGGAAGAACGGAAGACATTTTCGGCCATTGGTATATCTCGTGGCGGCCACGGCTGTTGATGCTAGGGTTTAGAGGAAATAATTGTGAATTTATATAAATTTTAATAATATTTTATTAAAAAATATCCCAAGTTAACCACAACGCAAACGAACTCCAATTCTCACGTTCCGACATGTTATCCTAGGGTTTTTCCGCGTTCCGGACACAATGGAACAAGTTTCGTAAGCTAATTTGATCGTATGCGCGAGATACGGAATAAAACGATCAATTTAAAATTAAATCGGTTAAATCGATTTCTATGCGTTTCGAGCTGCCACGGTAAAACGACAACTCCGATTGCTACGAAAATAGAAATCCGATAATAACTAACTATTACGGATCCAATGGAACTGGTTTCGTCGAATTCCGAGACTGTGTCCCGGAAGTCTATTTTAACTCGTCTATTAATTCAGGCGATTTTCTGAAATTATCAGAAACACTTAAAATTTCATTTTTAAAATTTTAATAACTTAACAATAAATCATATAAAATTTATAAACACATTAAAAATCATTCTGGCTCAGGCCAGACCCAAATCTGCTTAAATTGCATTTTAATAATATTAAATTCATTTTTAAATTAATATAAAATTCCAAATAATAATTTATTGACTTTTAAATTCATCTAAAAATCCAACAATATTATTTATACCCAATTGAGCTTAAAAATACATTTAAACACCATTTTTATAACCATTTATCCCAAATTCACCTTTTATCCCAATTTCGAATATTTAATTATTATTATCCAATCTCAAATTAAACCTCCACATTAGAAATTATCACTTGTTGTTTTAGTTTAAACCAATTCTTTTTAGTTCAAAATAAATCTTAAACCCATATTAAACATTTAAAATGAATTAAATGTTCAAATTCAATGGCTTAAAAATACGGGATGTTACATTCCTCCCCCCTTATAAAAATTTCGTCCCCGAAATTTGCTAAGGTAAAAATATACTCTCAAACTCATTTACTTATCCAATTTGCTTAGTTAAAAGCTTATATTCACTTTCCCCAAAATCCTTTAGCCCAATCCCAAACTCAATTGTTACATTTACTCTAAAGCCTTTATTTTAACACTCGCTTTCAAAATAACTTTACTTATTAATAAATTTTCCCAAAAACCCCAAAAATTTTCTAACTCCCAAAATTTTTGAAATTTTTTGGCAAAGTCTCCTTTGCACGGAGGAGCTTCTGCGATATCGCAGGATACACAAATATATATATACATCGGCTCACATGGCCGGAAACCAAAATATATCACAATGTATATATCATTTCCCAATTATATTTGCGTAGGCGTACCTTTTTAGCAAATTTTTAATAGCGAGCGGCTAATACAACGCACGTATGCACTCCAACTCTCTCGAACGCCTCTCGTACCTGTACTATACTCAACAAACTCATCAGTTTCAAAGATATGAGTATTTTAATAACATTTACAATGTAAATGCAAGCCACATATATCCATTTCATAACCAAACCAAGCAATTTCATAATTATGCATGTTAACCATCTTTATAAACAATTTCACAACTCCGACATCATTTTAAATTCTCTTTACAACCTCAAACTTCATGGTTTAACAATGTTACCATATTTTTCAACAATCCAAAGATTTCAATCATCTTTTAATTTCTTATTCAAGTCCAACTTCATTTTATTTCACTTGAATGGTTTACATTCAAGTTTACTATATACCATTCATATTTATTACAACCAATTCATTTCCACTTCAATATGATTACATATGTCTTTCTTACATCTCTTCATTTCAAATTATAAATTCCCAATTTGATTCACAATTAGATTTTATTTAAATTTGAAGCATTTGCATTTCTTTTATGATCCATTTTCATTCATATGCAAACATTACTCATTAAAAGGTCAATTAATTCTAATTGATTCGAAATCAATTCCACTTGCCATTTAAACCAATTCACTTGCATTCATTTACAAAACTCTTTGAATTGGATTCCCATTCATATCAATTTATTCAAAATTCAATTCCAATTGCTTTTAAACACTCAATTGCAAATACATGCAAATTTCCATGTCATTCAAGCAAAACAATTACCACTTAAGCTTATAACCATTTAAAATTATTTCCAACTTGGATTCATATAAATTTTATTCCATTACAAGGTTCACAAACCAAATATTTTCTCTTTCCAATGTAATTGTTAAATTACATTTTCCTTGCATCTTTATTTCCATTAACCAAATTCAAGTTTATATTAATATCATTCGATCCTGGGTTATATTCAACTCATACATTCTTAATTTACCACAATAATTAATGAATATCATTTCACTTTCAATTCAATTTTATTATCCAACAAATTCCATTCAAATTTCTTAATAAAGCTCATCCACAATCATTTGTTTCTTTCAATTTGCTTAAGTAGTTTCACAATATTACCATTATCTATTTAATTTTATTTCCATCTGATTCTCATTCAACCAATTTCAATTCATTTACAAAGTTTAATGCTCTTCGTTTATTTATCCAATCCATTTTAGATTTATTTTATCAACAAAGAGACCACTTAAATTATTTCTCTCATTTGAATTTACTTACAATTCAAACCATCACTATTATAATCTAATCCCATTATACATTCTCACTTCCAACATTTATTACCAACTTAAATTTCATTCAACAACTGGATTTTTACTTACTTTCTAAATTTTGACCAAACTATCAAAATTCTATTTATTGCAATACAAATTCCATTTAATTTAGCTTACACAAGATTTATTTCCAAACAATCATTTTGGATTTAATTGAGTAAGCATTTACTTCAATCAACATCACTTCAACTAAATTAAATTTCCATTTAATTAAATTCTTATCCAAATTTAATTCAAGGTTAACTAGATTATATATGCATTTTCAATTTAATTCCTTTCCAGAATTAATTCAAGTTCATCTAAATTTTATTTAGCCCACCTGAATTTTATACCATTTCCTTTACTACCTTAAATAAGAATTTAATTACATTCATTCTTATTCATAACACAACGGAATTTTAATATTCAGCTTAATTCCATTTTAGTCAAAGTTAAACCAAAGTCAATTTAATCTTAATTCTCCATATCCAAGTTCAACTTATTTACTAACTTCAGTTCACTTACCTCTTTTATATTTTATAATTGTTTCACCTTACTTTGCATTCCATTTAAAATTAAGTTCGGATTCACCCTTCCACTTAACCATTTTTATTTGTGATTATAATTCCATTTTACTTGAGTTAAAATCAAATCTTCCATTCTCAAGTTCTCCAGCTTATTTACTTGTAAGTTTATATTGCTCATTTCAAACCAATCCACATTTTTATAATCACAATGTCAAATTTTAACACTTAATAGCTTAAGAATATGAATTCATTTGCACAATCATAAGCATTTACATTTCACCGTTATCTCAACTTCCATTTAATTCCAATTCATTTAGATTTAATTCAATTTCAAATTCTTAATTTTATTTAACTTATCATAAGTTAAATCTAGATATATTCCATTCACCTTCATTTATTCGAAGTAAATTTACATTCCATATATACTCAATTCTTCTTTAAATCAACTTTCCTTTATAAGTTATATAGTTGAATCATTTCAACTTTCACATTTTTATTTTAAAATAGAATTTCCAGAATTCAATTTACCCGGATTTATTTCAAAACCAATTTGAAATAAAAATCAACACATTTCTCTTTTGATATTCAAATCAAATACCAAATTCCAAAACAAACTGCTTTTACCAAACAATTTTCCTTTTGAAAATTCCAAAATCACTTGTTTCCCAAACAAGTCCAAACAATGTCATAACCAACTATTTTGGTAGCAATCCATCACTTTAGAAACTCGAAAATAAATTCTAATGATGTAGCCAGCATCATCAGGATTATTTTCCAGCGACTGAAGTGAGTTCAATGCTTCCTTTACTTCCAAAATTCATCTCAACTCAATTTCCATTCAAAATATTTTCCCAAAATATACTCCATTCTTACAAATGCTTTTGAAAACATTTCTAACATTTCCACAAAGTCAAACTCCCAAAACTTTGTTTAATTCCATTTGAAATCCCTTTCAAAATTTCCGGGGTCAAAATTCTAGTTTAAATCAAATTTTAATTTTTACTTTTCTTATTTAAAACATATCCAGTCAATTCCATTTGGTTATAAACCAATTTAATATTTTAACTTCTTATTGGCTTATAAGTCATTTCGAATTTTAGATCATATTTTAATTTCTTATTTGATTATAGAAGAAACAACCAAACAAGCATCCAATACATATAATTATTTAGAAAATTATTTCTTTATATCAAAATATAATTTTGGATAAAATTATTTCATTTACCCACTTTAAAAACAATACTATGTCGGTTTATCTTGTTTAAGAGTTTAGAAACCCCTATCGATACGGTTGTACTTCCCGCACCGACCAGAATTCATAAACACTCAACCGATAAGTCAACACAGTACAAAACAACTTTATATCCACTAACAAATACGCTCTCATAGCTATTATTACGCTCAACTCATTATAGAGTACTTCTGACTCTATTCTAATGAGAAATTTTCCCACCAAAGCCTAGGTTGTCGCCAATCTAAGCTCTGATACCAACTATTTTGACGACCCGCCCTTCTCGACCCTCGAAAATCGACACAAAATACTCAACAGTATAATATGCCGACGATCGAATGCCGAAAAAGACAGATTGTAGGAAAAGAAAGAAGGTAGAAGAAGAAGAAGAATGAACTAAACAACATCAAAACCTCACAGTCGCAGCGGAATAAAATATAATATATAGAACAGAACTTTACACAAATCAAAACTATATCTGTTTATATACAATACATCATCATCAGAGTACATCAATACAACCAACCATAACCAGTCAAACAATCTCAACAATCACAGCAGCGGAATAATACAAGTACGAGAAATACGTCTCGGACTCCAGCTCCTCTCCTGAGCTCCATAGCAACCTATCCTGAAATATACTCGGTCTGACCCGAGCATTATAATAAAATAACACCCGAGTCAGTCTGGAATACTAGCGCATCATAAATACATCCAAACTGATTATTAAAGTTTCAAAAATCCTTTGAAACAAAAGCATCTCGTAAGACCACGCCACAAATAAACATGTCGGGTTTTTACCTTACGATAGCTAAAACACTTTTATATTAAAATCCTCTGATATTATAATAGTGTCTATAGAAAGTAAAATAGAATCTAGCTGAAATGCTTGCATCTCACATTTCAACAATAGTTGGGCACAATCAAAACCGTACATGCTCGTAGGGAGAATGGATTTCCAACGAATGACTAGGCACTGGGGTACCACCTGTCACAGTACGTGGCCTAGATCACAGTACCGAGGAGTACGCCCGCTCCCCTGCAACACAAAGCCGGAATCATCCCTTACTGGATAATTCCAAGTAAAATCACCCCACGGTTGTGATCAGCAACCGCACCACTAAGCCGAAATAAAAGGGACATCTAGACAGGGATGACCTTACTCTCAAGTGGGGGCTACCCACGAAGCCTTGCTGCATATCCCCTGATTTTCAGTCATTCCCGGTTGATGAGGCTTGAGGCTTAGCGTTACCTTTACAGAACATTTCACTTTGACTGCCCATCGTCCACCTGACGATGTCACGAAAGCATTCGTCCATACAAGTCCGTCCCGGGTCCGAACGGAACCGAAGGCACTACTCCTACTACATCCATTTTGGAAATATCCTCAGGATTAGTAGCGACTAGCCCTTGCACTTCACTGCTCCATCTTCGACTCCGAAATCGTTTTCGCGAAACGTACAAACCGGATCGAAGTGGTATTCGAGTCTCCAGACCTAGAATCCCGGTATACGGAAACTCGATCCCGGTCTCTTCGAAACGATCAGCGCACTTGGCCAATATTGATAGTCGGTGATTTAACTATCAATTAATGTTCACAAACATCCATACACATCCATCACACAATAAATAATCTCCATATTATTTATTTTCTTCTAATATCTTTCAAAGATATATTTTCACATTTTCAAAACTCATTTGAAAACAATTTTCCACTCTTCCTTTACAAGGTAAATCTTTTACCCTTTATTCCCATCGGGAATAACCAAGTATAAAACAATTTGCATTTAAAACAGTTAAAAATACTTTATACTGAAATATACTTTAAAATATGAAAATTACTTCTATTTATTTACTCAAAATATAAATTTAAAATATGTGAAGAAAACTAGTTATTAACACATAAACTTTGATTTAAGGATAAGGGTTTTAGTTTAACTAAATTCAAAATAGCGTTATAAGAAGAAAAATACTAATTTTAACAGCTTAAGCTAAAACCAACTTTTAAATAAATCCATTTGTAAAAATAATTGCTAATATACTCCCCAAATTATTACGGTATTAAAATTATTAATTTATTTCTTTAAAAATAACGATTTCTTAAAAATACTTTTAAAACGATTTAAAACTTAACCTTAGTTAAATAAAATCTTTTTATAAACATTTACTTGGTTTTCCCAGGGAAACACTTTCCCGTTTCAAAACATTCCAAAGTACTCTTTCATATAAATCCACTGATTTATTTCAAGTCAATTTATGATTTCAACATAAATTTCCAATTCCATACTTAACTATGACTTCCTCCGAAGTTCACACCCAATTTCCCATATCCGGAAATTCATTTTTAAATCATAGTTTAAAACATTTTAAATTAAACATTTTTGGTGAATTTCCAATGGAAGCCAAATTTCCAATTCACTTAATTAAATTCCAATGAAATACGGCATTTCAAAACATTCTATTTTTCATTCTATTTTTCATTTGAACTTGTTAATTTATAGTTGGAAACTCCATTTAACATATTTTTAATTTCCGGATAACATTAGTCATTATTAAAATAAACACCGTTATTTTAAACAATTTATAATTTCATAAATTTAATTTCCAGAAAACTATACTTTCCATTTACCCATTTCATAAACTTCCCATTATATTCAAAATCCCAATTGGACCCAATTTACATTTTTCTTTTCAAATCCGATTTCAAATTTTATTCTTTGAAATTCTAAATTTAACAATTCATTTTATTTCGTAAAAACACAAATTATCCATTTATAATTTAATTCTGTGATTATACTTTATGCAACAATTTCACAGTACAATTAAACTTCCAGATTTATCAATCACAGCATATGAACAGGTATGACTATCAACTATAAATAATTGCTACATTTTGAGGAATCCAGTTGGATCCCTCCAACCTGTTTCTCCCTGCATCACAGATATTAGCACATCACAATATAAATATCAATCCAGACAGATAAACACAAATATAGACAATCAACCACACAGATATTTAAATATCAATTATTTATAATGTCTAGCATCCAGATGTGAGTGAGAATAACTCACCTTGAGTTTCGGTGAGCGTTCGAATTTCAAATTAAACCGGACGGTGTCCGATTTAACCCAAATTTCTACTTTCCCGAAATGACTCCAGATCTGCACCATCTCGTAGTACGTCTCTCTGCGATTCCAAAACTTCCAGATTCGTCCGAATCTGAGTACGTATGAGTTCGTTATGATATTACAAAGTTTTGAAATTAATTTAAAAACAATTTCTATATTTTTTTTTCTTTTTTTTTTACCAAAACGCGGCCCGTCCTCACTCCATCTTCATCTTCCTTCACGCGAACATCTACAGGCAAGCACGAAGACAACCGAACCCATCATCACATACTAGGGTTGAAAATCGAAACCTCCACGACCATTTAGAACCCGATCAGGACCCACCATGTTGAAGGTCGACGTTGCCTCTACCCATGGCCGGAGAAGCTCTCCACTCGGTGGTCCCTACCTCCCTCATGACGAGCACGAGATGCACGGGAACGGTTGCCAAAATCTTGCTACCCCCTCCACCAAATCGCATCTCAACCGTTGGATGGGAGGACGTCGAGGTGCTCTCCAACTTTCATGTTGGAAGATTTTGAAAATAAAGCCCGGATTTTGAGAAAACAGAGGAAGAACGGAAGACATTTTCGGCCATTGGTATATCTCGTGGCGGCCACGGCTGTTGATGCTAGGGTTTAGAGGAAATAATTGTGAATTTATATAAATTTTAATAATATTTTATTAAAAAATATCCCAAGTTAACCACAACGCAAACGAACTCCAATTCTCACGTTTCGACATGCTATCCTAGGGTTTTTCCGCGTTCCGGACACAATGGAACAAGTTTCGTAAGCTAATTTGATCGTATGCGCGAGATACGGAATAAAACGATCAATTTAAAATTAAATCGGTTAAATCGATTTCTATGCGTTTCGAGCTGCCACGGTAAAACGACAACTCCGATCGCTACGAAAATAGAAATCCGATAATAACTAACTATTACGGATCCAATGGAACTGGTTTCGTCGAATTCCGAGACTATGTCCCGGAAGTCTATTTTAACTCGTCTATTAATTCAGGCGATTTTCTGAAATTATCAGAAACACTTAAAATTTCATTTTTAAAATTTTAATAACTTAACAATAAATCATATAAAATTTATAAACACATTAAAAATCATTCTGGCTCAGGCCAGACCCAAATCTGCTTAAATTGCATTTTAATAATATTAAATTCATTTTTAAATTAATATAAAATTCCAAATAATAATTTATTGACTTTTAAATTCATCTAAAAATCCAACAATATTATTTATACCCAATTGAGCTTAAAAATACATTTAAACACCATTTTTATAACCATTTATCCCAAATTCACCTTTTATCCCAATTTCGAATATTTAATTATTATTATCCAATCTCAAATTAAACCTCCACATTAGAAATTATCACTTGTTGTTTTAGTTTAAACCAATTCTTTTTAGTTCAAAATAAATCTTAAACCCATATTAAACATTTAAAATGAATTAAATGTTCAAATTCAATGGCTTAAAAATACGGGATGTTACAATATTTCTCTTGAATAAAATTCTCACTATTTGGATTACATAAGTGAAATACAGGTTTATGGAAGCAATAGTTACTACTTTTGATTTCATAAATAAAGCGGGTTTGCCCGACAAATAGGTACGGTTTTGGATTACGGTTTTATAGCGATATTATATTGTTTTTCCCGTGGATTGGGATGTTTTATTTTTGAAATATGATACATATATTGTAATTATTGATATTATTGTTTTTCCGAACCTCTCTGTACAAAGGAGATTCTGCCGAAATTTTTCAAAAATTTAAGACTTGGAATTTTTTGTAGAATTTGAGTTATTTTTTCTTTATTAAACTTAAATATGTAGGTTTAATTGTTTATAAATTGACAGTTTAAATAAAATATAACATATTTTTGGATTCCTTCTTATTTCTTTTCGGGGACGAAAAGTTTGGAGTGGGGGAGATTGTAACGACTCGTATTTTTAAACATTTAAAAGTATTAAATTAAATAAGATTTTTGAATAAAATTGTTAGGAATAAAACAAAATTAAGATTTTATTGATACAAATTATGAGCTTAACTAAAATTTCTATTAATGACATATGTTTGCAATAATATAAGGATGATAACAAATGTTAGTGTGTATTTTAATAATATTGGTTTGAATGATATTTACAATTGTCTGAATGTAAATTTCCAATTGATTGGAATAATAAATGTTAATAAGGAATAATAAATGTTTCTTTATTAAAAAAGAATCATATGTTTATTTATTTGAAATGTTTGGTAGCTGAAAGATTGATTGCAGAGATGAGAAACTATTATTTGGTAAGAAATGTATAATTCCTGTTTGTATCCAATAGTGCATAAATATGTTTAAATCACTGTTTGATAGGAAATAATTGTTCTATTTCTCATTACATTTATTTTGTCCATTTTGAAATTCACCTTTGTAAACAATTGAAAATAATGTAATTGAATAATTTCAATTAATGATAGAGAGGACACCAAATTGTAAATTAATAGGTGTAATTAAATGTATCTTATGTTTTGTTAAAATATAAGGAAAGTTGGTTTAATGAAAAGAACATTTATATCAAATAAAATGGAAGTTTCATTTGTGAACGTAGGTTTAATTTCATTAAAATAAAGAATAGAATGATTGATTTAAAGGAAGAAATATATGTATATTTGAACCGTGTTTTAGCATATAGATGGATTACAGGAGCAGAAAAATAATTTATTTAAGTAAGTTATTTATTGCTCTGCTGTATAAACAACAAATTTATAAATGTGTTTAAATGACTAAAGGAAACAATCATTCTATTTTCATCCATTTTAGTTGTCTGTTTTGAAATTTAACTTTATAAGTAATTGTAATTAATGTAATTGAAATATTTCAGAAGGGTAAAACGTTGATTGCAGTTAATAGATTTAATAAAAGAAATGCACCTTTTGTGTTAAACAAAAAGGATGTTTTAATGGAAATAAAAGATCATTTGGGGAAAACCAAATTGAACGTTTTAATTTTTATGGTAAGTAATTTTATTTATTATGCATAGATAAAAAAACTAAATGCGTACAAATTTCAATATTATTTGAGTTAATGAAGTTAATTTGGTTACGTTTCACAAATTGAATTTCAAAAAGGTTGTGCGATGTACATGGTCCCTTCATTTCTTTTATTATTAATTGCTGCATGTTTTGAGACGTATAAAAATAAAACTTCCATTTTGAACAAGAATGATTTTGGATAAAAAAAATTGAATTTTAGAATAATATACACACACACACACATTAATTTTCAAACTTTTAAATATATCAGAGGGTTCATGGTTGTGTAAATATTGTGGAATCAATTAGAAATTACCTTTTATTAACAGTTGTACATTAATTACATAAGTTTATATATATTTATTTTTCCATTTTATATATGGTTAAAACTTGTAAATTGGTTGCATTAATGTGACCGTTATAGTAATTAAAAAGTAAAGTAAATCATTTTTATGGTGCACTGATAGATATATATTCATTAATTAATGAAATTGGTTTGAGCAACGTAAATAAATATGTAGATTGATTGGTTGATTAATTGATTGATTGATTATTAATTGATTGTGTTAATGTAGTATGCACGTATATTAACATAAAACGAATGTTTTAATGTGGAATTAAATAATGTAAATATGTGTATATTTGGGTTTATTGATATGAATTATTAGAGTAAGTTTTGGAATTTGGACCCCAAAGATTTGTTTATAGGTTATAGGTGGTCCCTTCATTTGCTTTACATTATTATCACCTCGCATTCTTTCTCTTTCCGTTTTCAAGTACTCAACATAGCCTCCACTTGTGCATCCATTTAATTATTAGACTACTCATTCGTTTCTTATTAATTAGTAATAGCCTCATTTGATTTATTTTAATTAATAATTGCCTCATTCTTTTCATTTGTTTCTTCTTTGTTCGTTTTCTCCTTTCAAATGCTTTATCTGAAGTTTTTTTCCTTTTCTGTTTTTCCATTTTTAATGTGGACATCCAAATTAATATTCATGCCATCCAATTAGCATTTACTATTCTCCGTTTCTGAAGTTTCTTTTGCTTATGCATCATTAGTTCTAGTAGCTTCTTTTCATTGGCAATTCTTTCTCTTGAAGCTTCATATTTAAAACGGAAGATTTATTTTTATCTTTATTGATATATTTATTCCTTTAGTTCACACCTTTCAATACTACGTTTTAGGGCTGTTCATATTTTTACTTTATTTCAATTCGTAGTTTTTTTATATATACCTTATTAACTTTTCATTTGTTTCCATCTTCATTCCTATATCCTCATTTCATTTTTTAATCTCATCTTCTGTAGCTTCATTTTTAACTTCCATCTCATTTCTTTTCTCTCTTCACCTTCCTCTTCCTTTTTCATTTTTTCTTCTTCTTCAAATCTCCTTCTTCTCTTTTTTTTAGCTTCATTTCTTATTTTATTTTTTTCTTATTCTTCAAATCTTCTTCTTCTTTTTCAAAGCTTCCTTTTATTTTTCAATTCTTCATTTCTTTAAATTTTCTTCTTCTTTTTCAAACATTCTTTTTTTCCAAATCCTTTTCTTCAAATCCTGATCTATACAAACTTCTCTGTCTCTTCTAGAACATTCTAAAAAAAATTAAGATTGCAAGGAAACAAATCAAAAGGAGGTAGTAGTAGCGGATCCAAATCCGACTAGAAAAGGGAAATCCATAAGGTGAGTGTTTAAACTCACTCACGAAATACTAAAATTTAATTGCAAGTTAAACCAGGTCATATAGTGATAAAATTTTGATTGTTGGTTTGGAATTTTTATTGATATTTAATTTGAATAGTTAAATTCTAATATGTGATGACTAATAATTACTGTGACATATTATTGAATTGGTTGATTTGTTGAATTAATTGATTTGAATGTTGATTGTATGTTGTGATGGATGCTATTGTGATTGAATGTGTATTTGTTCATTTATTTTGATATATCCTTGTTATCATCCTATAGTTTATTGTAATCGTATAAATTTTCATATTGATTATTTGAACACTGAATAAAGATATAAAACTCATGAATTTCATGTATTTACATGAGAGGAAAAAAACTAGTATGTTTAGATTTACTATTTGAACCATAAAAAATTGATTTTGAGAAATAAACCGTCATTACCTTATTTGAAAGTTTTCAAAATTAAATTTTGAAACATTGGGAAGTTTCCATAAAATTGAATGTTGAAACTTTGAAACATTTTTATAAATCAAATCTCTTGAACTATGAAATTTAATTGGGAATTGTTCTATAAATTTGTAAGTTACTAGAATGGATCTATTGTGAAATCTATTGTATTTTTGAATATGGAAACAATAAAATTTCCAGAAATTTGAACCTTCAAAAATGTAGTTATTTGTATTCCTTATTACATCTAATTTTAATTTAATTTGCATAAGAATTTTAGTTTTGACTCGAGTGTATTATTTTCCTTTACGCTCGGGTCAGCCTGAGTATTTTCGGTGTATTGAAGACCATTTTATTTTGGAGGATGAAGACGGAGATGATTCTACTATTTATTATAATTATTCCACTGCATCATGTGTTCCGCTGCATTATTTGTTTATTTCTGATGTATGTATAACTCTGATTTGAATTGTAAAAGTGTAATCAAATGATATTTATAAAACAGCTTCATAAACTGTTTATTTGATTATTATATTTTATCGTTCCGCTGCGAGATTATGTATTTTTTTCTTTCTTTTCTCTTATTTTCTTATTTACCCCATTAACAATCCTCCCTTTTGAATGGTTTGAATTAGGCATGTGTGGTTTATTGTCGATTTAAACCGTTCAAAAAGGTGGGTCGTTACAGAGATGTAGAGAACATATCAGTAAAATAACTAATAGCTTCATTTGCAAGTTTATCTGATGATGGTGTCATGTACCATTCGAATTTAGTAAATAATTGCTACCTCGATTTGGTTTAACAACATTAACTCTACTGGACAAGCACCATTGTCCCAGTGGTTAAGTGATTTGGCTTTGGTGCGAGAGGTCACAAGTTCGAAACTTGCGTAGCGTGATTCGAACGTTTATTGACATGTGATATGTTGTCACAGTGATTTGTTGTATATATAGTACCATTTCAAAAAAAATTTAACTCTGCCGTAGAAAATTTTTGTTGGCCTATCACCTCTAACCAACCAGTCTTGTTTCATTCTTTGCTCGTAATCTATAGCTATTTTTCGCATAATAGAATGAATCTGTGTTGTTTTCAAATTATGTTGATATATTAGGTTATCATTCGAAGGATTTTGAACTAGTTGATTGTATATTTCATTAGCCTCATCTTTCATAAGAGCAACCACACTATAAATATTTTCCTTAATTTTAACCCATGTCTTTAATGCAGATTTGGCTGCCTTCAGCCTACATATAAGAATGTGTAGCGGATTGCCATGAAATTCCAGAGTCAGAGCAGTATGAAGAGCTAAATGGTAACCTTCTTGGAGATGCCAAGAATTTCTATATCTAAAAGGTAACCTTTTCTTCTTTTCATTATGAATCATGAATTTGATATTTATAGGAGAGTGGTCACTTAATGAATGATTTCCAAAATTAATACCAAAATGTTTAAACATATTCATCCATAAGGAATTGACAAATACATGATCTATCTTACTGTGAATTGTGAAGTTTTGTCCTCCCCTCCACGTAAAAAAATTACCAGTGAAATTTGGTTCCATAAGATTAGATGAAGATATGCAATCCATAAAATCTTGATCACCTACCGAATTATAAAGACCATGATTAATTCTTTCGTTAGAAGATAAAATAGAATTGAAGTCACCAGCTAAGATCCATGTCAATTAAATCTTGTAGATTGTTCGATAAGATAATTCCATAACTCCTTTCTCCTCGCCTCCTCATTGAAAGCATAGATCGTTATACACAATATACTAGTGCCATTTACATTGTGTAGGGTACAAGTAATGAATTGGTCACTAGAGTGAATAATGATACTTGATCAAAGAGAGGAGTCCCATATAATTAAAATTCTACTTTTAAGGTTAGTAGAAATATTATGCGAATATTTCCACTTATTTTCAGTTCTATCCACAAATCTAACAATATTATCTATTGATAGTTTATTTTCAAGAATACCAAGAAACGAAAATCTTTTACTATTTATCAACTGCAAAATCTCTAACTGTTTATATAGGGCATTCAACCTGGGCAGTAGCATTCCAAGAAGTCTTATGTTTTTTTGACTTTTTATTTTTCCCTTTTAGCTGATTAACTAACATGTTACATGCAGAGTTGTCTAGAACATCATCTGAGGTAGTAGCTTTAAATTCAAACGGTACCTCCTCGGATCTCAATTTCCGAGTTGACCTTGGTATGTTATTATGAAGCGGATCCGAGTTCTGGTTTTCTTGTTCAATGTAAGGAACAGATTCAGTAGGCGCGTCAGGCTCTTCTTCATCCATAATGTTTTCTTCAGTATTAATGTTATCTATTTTTTGTGAGTTTGTATCAGACATTAGGGAAGTTGTACCTTGAATTGTATTAGTGTTAATAGTCACGAAATTAGTCTCCCACTGGACTGTTTGATACTTCTGCTTTGCTTGAACTTTATTTATGTTATGATTACCTTAAGTTTGATCATTGATAATACGACCTTGCACAGGATTGTCTTGTTTATTTATATTATTTGTCGGGGGATCTAGAGTATCCTTGTTTTGACCGATTTCATCAATATGCATTTCAGTGCTATCATTCGATTTTTCCTGTTGATGAATTTTTGCTTCCGTACTTTACTGAATTGACAGTGTGACTTCATATGACCATAACTAGAACAATTAGTGCAAATATTGGGTTTCCATTCATAAGCCCCTTCCTGCCATATCATTTCATCTTTCTCGGATAAAATTGGAATCCTATTCGGAAAATCAAAGGATTTGTTGATTTCAATTAGTACTCTAGCGTAAGCAATTTTTATTATACCTTCAGTAAATTTGTCCAGTTTATAGGAGAATCATGAATTTTATATTTATAGGAGAGTGGTCACTTAATGAATGATTTCCAAAATTAATACCAAAATGTTTAAACATATTCATCCATAAGGAATTGACAAATACATGATCTATCTTACTGTGAATTGTTAAGTTTTGTCCTCCCCTCCACGTAAAAAAATTACCAATGAAATTTGGTTCCATAAGATTAGATGAAGATATGCAATCCATAAAATCTTGATCACCTACCAAATTATAAAGACCATGATTAATTCTTTCGTTGGAAGATAAAATAGAATTGAAGTCACCAGCTAAGATCCATGTCAATTAAATCTTGTAGATTGTTCGATAAGATAATTCCATAACTCCTTTCTCCTCGCCTCCTCATTGAAAGCATAGATCGTTATACACAATATACTAGTGCCATTTACATTGTGTAGGGTACAAGTAATGAATTGGTCACTAGAGTGAATAATGATACTGTAACAACCCGGGATTTTGTATTGTCTTATAATCGCCATTAATCGATTAATGTGCTAGCATTGCGATTTTATTTAACGATTGAATTGGCTGTAAATTGCTGTTGGGACTTTATCGAGTTTATTTTGTGTTAAATATTGTTTGGGCTTTAAAGAAAATGTTGGCCCCTGTTGCTTTGTTCTGCCGAGATAACTCGGAGGAAAACCCGTTCCTCTTTCTCATTTTTTTCATTGGATTCGTAAAACCCTAGCATACGAGAAGAAAAAGATAATGGCGGCCTCGATTTCGTTCGTTCCCTTTTCAAATTAGGGCTCGTGAGAAAAGGTGTTCTTTGCTCCTCAATGCTCGTTCTTCTTCGTTCATAGAAGATTAGGGTCCGCTCGATCTCGTGCGTGCTCGTCTTTACTCCGACTAAGGTGAGTGATTTTTTAAATTACTCACATCTAGTTCGAATCTCGTTGATTTCCGTCATGTTCTGATTTTGTTACTTGGATTGTTGAATATGCTGCCTTGGTTGATTTCCTTGCTTGTCAAGATTTTGATTTCTGATATTTTGGTTTCGTGGATTTTCTGATGAATACGGCCGAACTTGTTTCAACTATTAAATGCTTTGAAACTTCCTTTGTTTTTGTTCGAAACTGATATTAGACTTTATTGGTATCAATTGGTTGTTAACTTCGATTATGAGGTTGTTTCGGCCTTGAACATTTTTGTTGGTTGCCAGGTTGAACTGCAGGTGACTTTTACTTTGAACTGCAGTTGTGGAATTCAAACATTTTGTTTTGAAAAAGTAATATGTTTTATTTGTTACATTTGTTGTTTGAGTACATGTTGGTTCTGTTACATCGGGGCTGCTTCGTGAGATCTTCATGTTGTCGCCAGACTTGTTTTTATGCATTTCACCATTGATGCACTGATTTCGTACATTTTATCTCGAGTATTTGAAACTTCTGCTGTAAAATAATTAATTGGTATTTTGTGACAATTTGCAGTGACCTGTAGCATACTACTTCAATTATGTATTTGTCATTGCTCATCATGTTGAGCTTGTTTCTGGTATTCGACCTCGACCATACTAGTTTTATATAGTTATGGTCTAGATGTTATTTTCTTGGCCATATGTTCATTCATGTGTATAACTGATTTGAGTTGTTCGATCACTATCTGGCATTCACTTTAAATATTGTTGACTTCACTGGAGCATATGCATTAGTTCTCCATAAGCTTGAGTTGCATATTGTAGCCTTGATCATTGCATTTTTCTTGCATTTGGTTCATCAAGTCTACACTCGTATTGCCTCTGACCTTTTGGCACACAGACTTTTCATGTTGGTCTTCTTCATTTACAATGTGTTGGATGGTCTGGACATTGTCGTATTGTGACTTGATACACTCACTTGTATTTTGCTGTTTCATGATTTGAAGTCTGGGCCGGTATGTATTGAAATTGGTTAAGTTGTTGGAGTCATGGCTTTACCGCTGACTGTTGCACCGATATCACTTCTTGGTATATCTCCTTGTAGTCTTCATTTTACTGTATACTCATCGTGGCAATTGTTCATTTGTCCGCATTGACTTCATGTAGTTTGTGAGGTGGCTGTATAGTGGGTATTCAAATTGTTGGTGTCTAATTTAGTCTGCTGCACGTCATGTTGCCTTGAGTACACCACCCACATCATTTCACTGTTGCTTGACCGTATGCATTTTTGAACTGTTAACCTTTGGGGTTGAGTTTCACTTGCATTATTGTAGTGGCGAGGAAGTACACGCGTGCGTGTACTGCAGCCCTAGCAGGATTGACAGATTTAGTTGATATTTCGATTGTTAAATTGTTTCGTTGGTTCAATTCAATACTTTGAAGTTGTATTTTGAAATGATTCATTTTGATTGAGTTGGATCCATTGACTTTTGGATTCATTGATCTTCTGAGTATTTCATAGACTGTATTGGCGAGGCAGTACACGTTAGCGTGTACTGCAGCCAATCAGCATTGATGTTTTTAAATTGACATTTCAATTGTTTAAATTGATTTGGATTGCTGATTTGTTGTTTAACACTGTTAGTGTTATATCTGCCATTATCCGATTCTTTTATCGAGGAGTCGGATATACGAGATTTCTGTGATTGTCGTCCATTTGATATTTGATTATTATTGCTTCTGTGCACTAATAACTGAGTTTGAATTAGACTGACCCGTGTATTATTTTCTTTTGAACTTAATACTCGGGTCAGACCCGAGTTATTTCAGGTTGTTGATTTCCTTCTTTGAGTTGCTGTTCAGGCTTTGAAGACTTTTCACATCTTCTGAAGTTGTCTTTGTCATTTTGAAGAAGTCGTGTCATTGTATAGGATGATATGTATTCATGTATATTAGTTGATAATGTACTTGTATATATAACTTCCAGAGTCGACAGTTGTAGTTGTATCATATGTATTGTGTCAACTATATTGTAACTGACATCAGTTATATATATATGAGACTTTTGTTTTATTTGTGTTCCGCATTTATATTATCTGTGTTAGTATTATATCTAATGTTCTAAACTATTATGAACCATCGTAGTTTGTTTTATACTGATAATTGGGTATGTCGATGGGAGTAAATAAATAAGATGAAAAATTAGAAGTGTATACCACTCCTATCGAGGTAACCAGTATTAGTGTAAGGCCAACTACGGATGACCGCTCCTATCCAGCCTTATTCTTCATAATAATAGACAGTATTTCTTTTAATACCCTTTGTTATTATGAGCATAGAGGTGGGGCGTTACAGATACTTGATCAAAGAGAGGAGTCCCATATAATTAAAATTCTACTTTTATGGTTAGTAGAAATATTATGCGAATATTTCCACTTATTTTCAGTTCTATCCACAAATCTAACAATATTATCTATTGATAGTTTATTTTCAAGAATACCAAGAAATGAAAATCTTTTACTATTTATCAACTTCAAAATCTCTAACTGTTTATATAGGGCATTCAACCTGGGCAGTAGCAGTCCAGGAAGTCTTATGTTTTTTTGACTTTTTATTTTTCCCTTTTAGCTGATTAACTAACATGTTCCATGCAGAGTTGTCTAGAACATCATCTGAGGTAGTAGCTTTAAATTCAAACGGTACCTCCTCGGATCTCAATTTCCGAGTTGACCTTGGTATGTTATTATGAAGCGGATCCGAGTTCTGGTTTTCTTGTTCAATGTAAGGAACAGTTTCAGTAGGCGCGTCAGGCTCTTCTTCAACCATAATGTTTTCTTCAGTATTAATGTTATCTATTTTTTGTGAGTCTGTATCAGACATTAGGGAAGTTGTACCTTGAATTGTATTAGTGTTAATAGTCACGAAATTAGTCTCCCATTGGATTGTTTGATACTTCTGCTTTGCTTGAACTTTATTTATGTTATGATTACCTTAAGTTTGATCATTGATAACAATACGACCTTGCACAGGATTGTCTTGTTTATTTATATTATTTGTCGGGGGATCTAGAGTATCCTTGTTTTGACCGATTTCATCAATATGCATTTCAGTGCTATCATTCGATTTTTCCTGTTGATGAATTTTTGCTTCCGTACTTTACTGAATTGACAGTGTGACTCCATATGACCATAACTAGAACAATTAGTGCAAATATTGGGTTTCCATTCATAAGCCCCTTCCTGACATATCATTTCATCTTTCTTGGATAAAATTGGAATCCTATTCGGAAAATCAAAGGATTTGTTGATTTCAATTAGTACTCTAGCGTAAGCAATTTTTATTATACCTTCAGTAAATTTGTCCAGTTTGATGGGGGAACCAAGGACAGAGGCAATATGACTAATCCCCTCTTCCGTCCAATGGTCAAGTGGTAGATTAGGAAAACGAACCCATAGTGGGATAGAGTTGGGGAGTTCTTTGTTAAGTTGCATCCTAAGAGACCATCTCTTCATCATCATCAATTTTTTGTTATAGTAGTAGGGACCACCTTCCAAGACTCTATCACAATCTTTTTTGTTATTAAATTTAATAACATAAAAGCCATTTTCCTTCGAGTATATAGAGAATTCGTCTTCGGGTTTCCAAACTCTATATATATAATCCTTGAAGTATGGATAATATGGTTTGGGGCCAACAGCATAAATCACAATAGCATTATCCCACTGTTTTTTTGCATTTTGAACAACATCAATTAACATTTTAGTACATTTCATTGAATTGAAATCATGGGGTTGATAAAACTTTAACGGAACAGAAACCAGAATATTATTACCCTTGACAACTTCGTTCCACGTCCTACTAGACGTAATGGAAAATTTCCATTTGTTGTTAGCCGATCTAACCTCAGTTTGATTTGAGCGATTAAGATTATTGTGATTATGGATATAATTGTGGTGTGCATTTTGAAGTGGAGTGGTCTGAACGTTATTATTCAGAGAGTTATTGGAAACGGAAGTGGAATATTTTGGCTGATGTGAAAACTTAGTTTGACGTTTCCATTTTTCGTTCGTGTTGGAATGAAACCTTCTTCAGGATCATCATGAGAATCTGTATTCGCTAATGGGGAAAAGCTCGGAGGCAGATCTGGAGGTAAAGGAGACGGTTCAGGAGGGAGGGGATTGGTGGCAGGAAAACTCTGGAGGCGGCATAGGGAAATACACAAGTTCTGTAGAAAAAGGGAAATATCAGGAACGGAACAACAAATTTGGATCGGAAGCAGAGAGCAGGCGATGTATTAGGGAATTTGGCTAGGGTTTCCACCATGAAACGGAATTTAATATGGCTATAGTTTTTTTCAGGACAAATCTAGTAACTTACAAAGTTATTACTTTTTTGACCTTTTCATTCAATGTGAAGTACAAATTATATATCAGCACATTGTACACAAACAAATTGATACTGCATAGCAGTAGTATATGTTTAACCTCAGTTAGCACTTTGTTTACATTACAGTTGTTAATATATCAGCAAATTGTAAGTGGTTATATTGTATCAATGGATTAGTATCAGTTTTGCAGTAACATATTATCAATTTCTATGAATCACTTTTGTACTTACACAATATCAATTGCATAAAAAATATTATATTAATTATGACACCATGTAGTATCCATTGTAGTTTTAAAATGATTTTTATGTTGACTAATGCTTTGTATAATTTTAACAGCAAGGTGAAAAAGCAAATAAAAACAAAAATGAGCAGAACTAATCAGAGAGAGAAAATGATGGCTCAAATCTTGCACAACAAGAGGTAAAGACTTAATTTAGCAATTTGTTGAAATTACATACAAACATGTACCATCCATTATCATTCTCCATATTATAATTTACAAATAAAATGACATTGCATAGTAGCAATGAATTAATCGGTTCAATGTAAATGTTTTATAATGTGAGAAATGCGGATTAAGGATCTTAAGGCTAGAATTAACACTAGAGGGGGGGTGGATAGTGTTTTAAGAAATTTGTTAATCTTTCTGAGTTTATCTTAATTTGTTAACAATGTATACACTAATCAGACACAGATATGAACACAGAATCAAACATAGATGCAAATATAAAGTAAAATCAGTAAAGGAAAGAACACACCGGATTTTATACTGGTTCGGAGTTACCCTACATCCAGTCCCGCAACACAAGTACAGATTTCCTTTCAAAAACAATTCTTACAAATACAACCCTTGGTTTTAAGGCTACGAGGTACACCCTCCAGAATCACAATCCTCTGGGTAGAGATACTTGATTTCCGGGGCAACAAGTTCACCCAATTGATTTCCAGGGCTACAATCACACCGTTTTCCTTTTGATTGATTTCCAAGGCTACAATCACACCTTTTCTCGCTAGTATATTACAAAGAAGTCTATAACTCTGAATAGCACTGAGAACCTTGTAGAGATAGTGATGGAGAATCACACTAGAAGTAATCGAGTATGATTCGATGTTGATTTCGGCAGAGTAATGGTATGATTTTGTATTAAGAAATGAGGAAGAAGAAGAGAAGTGAAAAACCAGAAAATATGATTAAAAATTCGTTGAAACTAACCCCTATTTATAGAAGAACAACAGCCATGACCATTCATGAAGAGTTATGGCGAATAGACACTTCTTTTGAAATTTGAATTTTGAATTAAACTGTCACCATGTTGACATGGTGCTTATGGGCATGTCGACTTCCCTCGGCCAAATTTGATGTTTTGAATTTTTATAAAAATAATATTTATCTTATATAAAAACTATTTAAAACTTTATAAATATACTTGAATGTAGTTGAAATTCATAAGTAAATATAAAGAACAATATATATATATATATTATTTTAACTATAATTTAAATCAAAGTAAATAATTTAAAAGTTAAATATATTATTTGAAAAGACAGTTTAAAATCAGGAGTAATTTTGACTCTGAAAATAAAGATGTTTTGAGGCTAAAATTATTTAAAATCGGAATCGAGGGTTTTGAATCTTTTTAAAAGGAAAGTTTTGAAATCATTTCGAAAACAAGATAATTTTGAAAAATCATTTGAATTAAGATTAGTGGATACAAAACAATGTCCCACTAGATTTTCGTAGGTTCCATCCTGCTTAGGGTTCCATCCCTTTAACGGGCTCGAAGTGGATTCCATTCCACGAATAAATTGGATATTAAGATGCCAGTGCTTTTCTACGAGTTTTAAAAAATATTCCTAAAAAACAAACTTAACCTTGAAATCTTGAACTCTTGATAATCTTGATACTCATGAGTCTTCTATCTCTATATCTTGAATCTCTATACTGTTCAGTCTTCATTCTTGATACCTGCATGGTTAGATCCTGCATATACATATATATATCTAAACTTGTAATGTTAGTATTTATATTTTATAATCTATTCTAAGGTTGTTGTCATCAAAACCATCATCTCATGGACTAATAATATCCCCCTTTTTGATGATGACAACCTTTGTTTATAAAATATTACTTCTATCCTAATAACTCTAATAACTCCCCCTTAATCTATGCCTAAATATCCTATTTTATATTTCTCCCCTTTGTCATCAACAAAAACCATCCTAAAACCATAAAACTATAAAAATCCCCCTTAAACTAATACTATATAACATGTGATGATAATGATAGTGTTATCATAAATAATCAACACTTAACTCTAAAAACTAGAACTTAATCCTAAATTACTAACTATCCTAACTAAGAATCTATGATAATTCTTATAATAGTTAGAAATCAAATATAAGAACATAAATTATTTATTAAGTATATTTCAACACACTCATCAAAACCAATCATGTCAGACAAGTCAAACAAATCAATCAAGTCAAACAAGTCAAACAAATCAAACAAGTCAATCAAGTCAAACAAAACATCAAAAACTAATAATCCTATATTATAAGACAATACTACAAACTCCTCCTAAATAAAATACAATCGTTATGTATACATGTATGCAATATGTAGTTTGTAATGCAGTCTGAAATGTATGACATATGAAATGTAGCATGAGATGATATGCGGAATGAAGTGCAACTTGTGATGCAAATGATTATGATATTTCATGCATTGTAATTTATGATGTAATATGCAATGAAATGTGATATGGAATAGGATGCATAATGATATGTAATATGAAACAAAATGATAATGAAGTAAAAAATAATAATAATATGCATAATGATATGATGATATATATACTACGGTAAGTGACATTCAGATTATAAGATAAACATGAGTGGTAAGTAATCTGTGCAGTTAAAGCGCTTGGTGGATTCAATGCGGTAGAGGTGCAAAAAGTCATAGCGGGGATGTAGCGAAGATATAGCGGGACATATCGGATTACTCTAAAATAGCATATAAATCCCATACTTGTTGTTTTTACAAATATATAGATATTAATTATGTGAAAAATTAACATTCAATTGAATTATAATAAATACAAAAATAATTTTAAATAAAAATATGTGCAAATGTATTGTAAATGAACGTAAAACTGTTATATAACTTAATTTAATTTAGTAGAATATTAGAGTATTATCATTTCTAGACATATATCAAAAATTCAATGAAATTAATTAATTTCATAATTTTTATAGCGTATAAATATCATTTTTCAATCCAATTTTTTATAGAAGATATAGCGGAAATAGCAGAATATAGCGGAAATAACGAGATATAGCGGAAATAGCGGGGATTAAAGCGGAAAGGCTATATGTTGGGGATATATGGAAAAATCGTAGCGGTAGGAATCCGCTATAAGATATATCGGAGTTATGGCGGGGATATAGCGGGGCATTAACTGCACAGTAAGTAATATCTAATTGACATTTGAAATAATTTGAAATTATTATGATTTGCGAAAGCAAGTAGAATCCTAATGGCTTCTAATCTTGCTACAGGAGCAAAGGTTTCGTCACAATCTATACCTTCTTCTTGACAATAACCTTGGGCGACTAAACGTGCTTTATTTCTAACGACCTCATCTTGTTCATTCATTTTATTTTTATAGACTCATTTAGTTCCAATTATAGTTTTATCTTCAGGTCTAGGAACAAGTTCCCAAACTTCATTTCTAGTGAATTGATTTAATTCTTCTTGTATAGCCAAAATCCATGAATCATCAGCTGATGCTTCTTTAGGATTTTTGGGTTCAATAGATGATATAAATGCTATATTACTCATTTTACTTAGTTGATTTCTAGTTGTAACAATAGATTGCATATCTCTTATTATATTTTCAATAGGATGATCTTTTAAAAGTTTAATCCTTTTATTAGGATGATTAATTTCATTATTAATTTCGGTTGATTCCTGATTTTGAGTAATTAAATCTTCTTTATCATTTGTAATTTCAAAATCTTTTAAATTTTCATCAAACAAAACATGCATTGTTTCTTCGATGGTGTTAGATCTTAAATTAAAAACTCTATAAGCTTTACTTCTATTAGAATATCCGATAAAGATTCCTTTGTCGGATTTAGGATCAAATTTATCCAAATTATCTTTTGTATTTAAAATAAAGCATTTACTTCCAAAAATTCTGAAGTATGATACCTTAGGTTTCTTTCCATGAAGAAATTCATAAGGTGTCTTATCAGTTAAAGGTCTAATTAAAATTCTATTCAAAATATAACAGGCGGTAGCAACAGCTTCTGCCCAAAAGTGTTTTGGTAAATTACTATCTGAAAGCATAGTTCTCGCACACTCTTGTATCATTCTATTTTTACGTTCAAATACTCCGTTTTGTTGTCGAGTTCTTGGAAATGAGAAATTGTGAGTTATTCCCTTCTTATTGCAGAATTCCTCAAACTTTTCATTTTCAAATTCACCACCGTGATCACTACGAATAGTTATAATTTTTAAAGATAATTGATTTTGAATCCTTTTTGTAAAGTTCTTAAAACATTCAAAAGTATCACTTTTATGTTTAAAAAATATTAAAGATTGAAAAACTAAAATAAACATGTGTTACATTAAGGCTTCTTACATTAAAAAATTTAATTAATTAAAAATATATTTAAACATGAAATTACTTTTTAAATATTCTAATATAAGTTAGAAAATAACTCTAAAAAGAATAGAGAAAACTAAGTTTAAATATCATTTTTTTATAATTTAAAATTTCAAACAGAAAAGACAGTATTTACAGAAGGCTATAAAAAGTTTTGCAATAAAATATATTCAAAACATTATAAAATAAAAACTGTAGCTTTTACCAAATGTTGTGTAAAGTTTTTGAAACTCTACAGCGTTTCAAAGCTCAGAAATGCTATAAAAACGAATTTGCAGTACTTACAAAACATTACAGAAGAAAAGAAGCATTTTAGAAATGCTATCTAAAATTCCGGTCATATGATGTGGTGCAATCTTATTAATTGAAGAAATATATAAATAGAACCTTATTCTAACATTCTAAATTTATTCTACTAATTTCTTAAAGATATAAAATTAGTATCTTAAAAGAAATAGAGTATGAGAAGTAAAAATAAAATTAGAAAAGTTGAAATCATGAATGAATGTATGCTTTTCTACTTAGTATAGTTGTAATAAATTAGTTGTAGATTTTATTTGAAAGAAAACACATTTTAAAAGACTTTTATAAAATTTAGACTTGTATAACGATATTTATACTATGGTGTGTCGATATATGGACCAAAATATCAAAACTTATAAAAGAGATAAATTTCTATACCTAACTAAATGCATAGATATATATATTTCTAAATGCAACAATAAAGATGAAATAATAGTAAAGCGTACCAATTTTTACATTCCATCTTTCTAACTTTGTTGTTCCTCCATTGTTGTGAACCACACATTTATATCTTTCTGAATTTGATGACGAGATATGTTCTATTGCGACGTGCTCGTTTTTCTAATCAGCGTAGTATATTCATTTGCTGAATTTGAAGACCGTATGAGAAAGATACAGATGATTTAGTAAATTGATCAACTTGGCGCCAAAACTTTGAATTCGAATTTTGAATGAATGGACACTTCAACCACTATAAATAGGCCCAACGGTCACCACTTTTCATAAAAATTCATCCTCTTCATCTTCTTCCCGTTTTTCTATATACTATCAAACTTCTAAAAGGCATATCTCGTTCGTTTCTTAACGGAATTGGATGAAACCAGCGGCAAGTCGAAGAGGAAGGCAAGGGCTAAGATCTAGTAATAGTTTGGTGTCGAATTTGGATGGTATTGTGATGCAACAGGCCGAACAGTAGAAGAAATGTAGAAGATCTCGTACACAGTTTTTCAGTTTTGGATAGCTAACTTCAAACTGTCATATCTCACTCAATTTTGATCAGAATTTGATGATCCACCCATCAAAACGACCGTGAGAACAAGAACTACAATCTGAAAAGAAGTGGGAACAATATACTCAAATCTCTGGATGCATTTTGAAGAATACCTTTGACTGTTTTGCCTTCTTTTTCTCTTTGTTCACCAAAACTTCATTTGACCATAACTTGGTCATTTCTTGACGGATTCACACGAAACCAGTGACATTGCGAAGCAGATGGAGAGAAGTATAGTATCAAATCAAGTTGTAGATGAGAACCCAAAGTTTTGAATTGATCTGGTACCCATTTCTTTGTCGATTTCCATTATATATCCATTTGTTCTTCTTGATCGATGAATGATTATCTGGTATCTTTTAACCAACAGTCATTAGACATAATTCTTCTCCTGCAAAACAAGATAACTTTTTAAAGAATCAAATGACTTTTCAAAATAACTAAATATAATTTTAAACAACAATATCATGATGATTCTGTGACATATTCATATGAAAACAGTGTTAATAATTTTATAAAAAAATTGCCATTTTCAAAATTAAGATTATGAATGTTTTGAAAACCTCGCTCTGATACCAAATATGAGAAATGCGGATTAAGGATCTTAAGGCTAGAATTAACACTAGAGGGGGGGATAGTGTTTTAAGAAATTTGTTAATCTTTCTGAGTTTATCTTAATTTGTTAACAATGTATACACTAATCAGACACAGATATGAACACAGAATCAAACATAGATGCAAATATAAAGTAAAAGCAGTAAAGGAAAGAACACACCGGATTTTATACTGGTTCAGAGTTACCCTATATCCAGTCCCGCAACACAAGTACGGATTTCCTTTCAAAAACAATTCTTACAAATACAACCCTCGGTTTCAAGGCTATGAGGTACACCCTCCAGAATCACAATCCTCTGGGTAGAGATACTTGATTTTCGGGGCAACAAGTTCACCCAATTGATTTCCAGGGCTACAATCACAATGTTTTCCTTTTGATTGATTTCCAAGGCTACAATCACACCTTTTCTCGCTAATATATTACAAAGAAGTCTATAACTCTGAATAGCACTGAGAACCTTGTAGAGATAGTGATGGAGAATCACACTAGAAGTAATCGAGTATGATTCGATGTTGATTTCGGCAGAGTAATGGTATGAATTTGTATTAAGAAATGAGGAAGAAGAAGAGAAGTGAAAAACCAGAAAATATGATTAAAAATTCGTTGAAACTAACCTCTATTTATAGAAGAACAACAGCCATGACCATTCATGAAGAGTTATGGCGAATAGACACTTCTTTTGATATTTGAATTTTGAATTAAACTGTTACCATGTCGACATGGTGCATATAGGCATTTCGACATCCCTCGGCCAAATTTGATGTTTTGAATTTTTATAAAAATAATATTTATCTTATATAAAAACTATTTAAAACTTTATAAATATACTTGAATATAGTTGAAATTCATAAGTAAATATAAAGAAATATATATATATATATATATATATATTATTTTAACTATAATTTAAATCAAAGTAAATAATTTAAAAGTTAAATATATTATTTGAAAAGACAGTTTAAAATCAGGAGTAATTTTGACTCTGAAAATAAAGATGTTTTGAGGCTAAAATTATTTAAAATCGGAATCGAGGGTTTTGAATCTTTTTAAAAGGAAAGTTTTGAAATCATTTCGAAAACAAGATAATTTTGAAAAATCATTTGAATTTAGATTAGTGGATACAAAACAATGTCCTACTAGATTTTCGTAGGTTCCATCCTGCTTAGGGTTCCATCCCTTTAATGGGCTCGAAGTGGATTCCATTCCACGAATAAATTGGATATTAAGATGCCAGTGCTTTTCTACGAGTTTTAACAAATATTCCTAATAAAACAAACTTAACCTTGAAATCTTGAACTCTTGATAATCTTGATACTCATGAGTCTTCTATCTCTATATCTTGAATCTCTATATTGTTCAGTCTTCATTCTTGATACCTGCATGGTTAGATCCTGCATATACATATATATCTAAACTTGTAATGTTAGTATTTATATTTTATAATCTATTCTAAGGTTGTTGTCATCAAAACCATCATCTCATGGACTAACATATAAGACTTTTGGAATTAGATTCATGAATTGATATTACACATTCAATTATATGTGTTGTATGAAGAGGAAATTTGTTTCATTAAATTTTAAATATAAATGATATAAATGATAAATACAAATCAGCACATTACTTAATAATAACTTGACACTGTATAGTAGCTGTATAAGTTTGAATCCCAATTAATGCATCACTGAAAATATATTGAAAATGACACTGTATATTAGCAGCAAGTGTTGGAACATTGTTTAAAACTATATTGTATTAATTTCTTACTGTCAGTTTTATAATTATATATTACCAATTGCTTAGTATCAATTTTACAGTTATTTGGTATCAATTTAGCAAGTAGAGGGAGTTTGTAAAATGATACTATGCAATACAATTACATGTATTGTATGAAGAAAGAGTTTGTCATGAATCTTAAGAGAAGTTATTTTGTATTATGTTTACATAAAGGACATTTCCGATAATTTTATCAGATAATATCAGTTTTTGACATTTTATATACAAACAATTTGATACTACATTTTTAGTAGCAGGTGTTTAACTTCAGTTAGCACTTTGTTTACATCACAGATGTTAAATATATTAGCAATTTGTTTGTAATTATATTGTATCAATGCATCAGCGTTAGTTTTGCAGTAATATAGTATCAATTTCAATGAATCACTTCTGTAAATACATAGTATTAATAGTATAAAAGAAACTATGGTAATTATGACACAATGTAGTATCCATTTTAGGTTTAAAATGATTTTTATGTTGACTAATGTTTTGTATAATTTTCAACAGCATGCTGCAAAAGCAAATGAAGAGACAGATCAGCTGAACGAAGCAGAGGGGAAAACCGATGGATTAAAGTTTGTAGAAGAAGAGGTAAAGGATTTATTTAGAAATTTGTTGAAATTTCATGTAAAAAGATACGATCCAATATTATTCTCCATATTATAGTTTACAAATAAAACGACACTGCATATTACCGATGAATAAATTATTTCAATATAAATGTTCTATAAAAGTTCTGGAATTAAATTTGTAAATTGATACTATGTAGTACAATTGTCTGTGTTGTATAAAGAGGAAGTTTGTTTCACTCAATTTTAAATACAAATTATTGATACAAATCAGCACACTGCTTGATAACAATTTGACACTGTGTAGTAGCAGTATAAGTTTGAATCTCAATTAATGCATCACTGAATATACTAAAAATGGCACTGTATAGAGCAGTACTATTAAGTATACTAGTAGCAGTACTATAGAGTAGAGTAGCTAAAAAAATTATTAACAGATATTTTTTGTATGATACTTCAAACCAGGAAGAAGCAAACCAAGATAGAAATTTAGGAAGTGCAGCTTATAGATTTGGGCTTAATGCCACATACCAAATGATTAAACTTGTCTAACAAAAAAAGGGAATGAATAAAGTGAGAATGGATTCATCAAAGCTACACCATTCTACAATTTTTTCACGTTTTTTATGCTAACAAAATAAAAGCACAAGAATTCAAGAAAATGAAAAGCAACCATGATGCTGTTATGGAATCATATTCAATAGAAGAAGAGCATTTTTGCTAGGACAAGCAAAAATGAAAATAACAGCAAAAGATATAAGTTTTCTTTTTGGTTTTCCACTTGCAAGAAATAATATAGAACCAATAGCAACAATGAATATAAATACAATTCCTCCAGAGTGCAAAGATTTGTTAGAAGAAATTTTCCTAGCATTCAATACATCAAAGGATTATTGAAAGAAAGGATTAAAGAGGAAATGACAAGAAAGTCTAAAGAAAACAGTAAAGATTTACCGATTTTTCTGATTATGGAAATGATATTAACTTTCTTCTTTCCAAACAATCAGAAAAAGCTAAGATGAGGGATATTACCAGTTCTTTTGGACCTAGAAAAAATGAACTTAGCCTCATGGCTGTTGATAATAGAATGGTCTATTAACAAGCTCATAAAAAAGTTCATACACAAGCCTAGAAATACGTCAGGCTGTTCGATGCATCCACTAATATGTTTTCTATCATAATGCAATGTTAATACAATATATTTCTGTTAGGTGTGTCTCGCATTGTATTAGAGTGGGTGCATAGATTGGATTATGATTAGTCCCACATCGCAAGATATTCTAAAAGAGATCAGCATATATATGGGATTGGCAACACGTAACAACAAGGGATTCCTTTTGTTATAAATAAATGTTGTCATGAAAATATATGTGCTCTAAGAGGATGTAGGGATATCCAATCATGACGTTGGCACCAAAAGAGCTTCGTTCGATGGTCTTGCTTCTTCTACACTAAATGAAGTGCGCGCATAGCGGAAGATGCAAGGGGGTGCCGAAAATTTCAACATGGTATCAGAGCCAATGGTTCGAGGGGGAATATGATGCAACATTAACCTAAGTATGCTCCAATATGTGATTTAAGCTCGGGATTCTCATTAAGGTGAAGTTATAAGTTAGAATGCGGCCTGCTATAACCATCGAAAAGAGAACTCTTTGTAAAAAACATCTTGGCCCAACTACTGAGAGGTGGTAACGACCTAATCTAAACCGCTGGAGGTGTTAGCGATCTTATCCAAGTGTTTGAGGACTCTGGATTACTTCAAATTGAACTAAGAAAATGCTCACCATGGTGAGAATCTGTTAGGAGTGTCTTGCATTGTATTAGAGTGGGTGCGTTGATTGGATTATGATTAGTCCCATATTGTAAGATATTCTAAAAGAGATCAGCATATATATGAGATTTGTAGCATGTAACAACAAGGGGTTCCTTTTGTTACAAATAAATGTTGCCATGAAAATATATGTGCTCTAAGGGAGATTTAGGGATATCCAATCAAGACGCTGGCACCAAAAGAGCTTCGTTCAGTGGTCTTGCCTCTTCTACACTAAATGAAGTGCGTGCATAGCTGAAGATGCGAGGGGGTGTCGAAAATTTCAACAATTTCTACTTTAATTGATACTATGTATTACAATTCAGTTTACGGTATTACAGTATTGCATTTGTGACTTGTTTTAACTATATATTTCTAATTAAATTAAACTCTTTTTACAATATTGCATATGTGAGAAGATAAAGTATTTAATCCCACTAAAAAATGGATAAGATATCACATTGCCCAGGTTTGGAAAGTGGGACCTACGCAAATCAAAGGACAATATTGTAAAGGATTTCATTGATAAAATTCTGGAAGATGAAGTACAGTAGCAGTAATATTATCAAATTATACATTGCCCAGTTTTACATTATTCGGTATACTAGTATAAAACAGTAGCAGTAATATTGAATATACTAGTATAGAATAGTAGCAGTAATATTGAGTATATTTGCCCTCTTTTACATTATGCATATTCTCAAATTATACCACACAGTAGTAGTACTATTAAGTATACTAGTATAAAATAGTTATAAAATGCAACCACATAGTATCATAAAAAATATTTATGACGCCACCCAGTATTATATTTTTTTTATGATACTACATGGTATAATAAAAAAAATACGATACTACACATTATCAGTTTTATAGTAAAAAAATGATACTATATTGTATAATTTATATGAAGTATAATATTTCCTTCAACCAATTGACAATAGGCAGGAGCATTCAACCACACGTAAAAAAGCTGGTGTCAATAAAAAGTTCAAAAAATACCACTTCAAAACAATCCAAGTTGAAAAATCAAGAAAAGGAAACTTGAGGAGGAGGACTCGATTAATACTTACGAAAATCGAAATCCGAATATTAAAACAACATCTTGCTGATGTAGAGAAGAAATTGAGTAAGGTAGTTACTAATCTACAAAAGGAGAAGAAAATTCGTACTCAAACTTAAAAGGAGTTAATAGCTTTAAAGAAGAAAATGAGAGATGCTTGAGTTGACACGAAAAAGACTGCTGAAAATAAAGATTTTGGGGAGGGAGAAAAAATTCAAAATGAAAATTTTAGGGTTGCCTTGGAAAGGACTGAAAGTGATCAAGAAAACGTAGATAACGAAATTAGAGAGACCGATTCAGAAAACCAAGATGAGGAGCACGCTGTTGTAGAAAATATTAATAATGTAGTAGAAAGATGGTGAAACAATTGACATTCAAAACAAAGATGAGGAGCAGAATGCTTTAGAAAAAATGACAATGAAGTAGAAAATGATCGTGAAGAAATAAACAGTGAAATAAAAGAAAAAAAGAAGACTGATACTAAATCTGAGCAGAAGACTGATACTATGGACAAGACTGATACTAAAGAGAAGACTGAATCTGATCACATGACTAATACTAAGAAGAAGCAGAATAAGTCAAGTGAAAAAGATGTTGAAAAGGAGAAAAGATTGCCTACTATAGAACACAAAGAGCAAACTTTGGAAATAATACCACAATCCTTCAAGTTGTATGATTCTGATAAATTTCAAGGAAAAAGGAAGGCAATGAAGGGACAAAAAAGGAGGACGAGCAAGATAAAGAAAAGAAAAAAACCGAAAATGACAAATAATCCAAAAACCCTCCTTCCTACGTTAAAAGATTGAAAGGAAAACAAAGAAAGCGTAAAATTGACAATGAATTCAACTATGACAAAAAAACTAGAAAAAAGAGCAGAGGCTAGTAGCAGAAACAAAAGAGAAGAAGAAACCAATACTAGAAAATGATGAAAATAAAAGGAATGCAGAAATTGAAAATGGGTAGAAAGCAGAAGAAGAAAATTTGTAATTTGTTGTAATAAAAGTAGCAGAAAATAAAAAATTCAAAGATAAAACAGATTCAACTTCACCAATAGCCATGCTTCTTCCAACAACGAAGTTCATGATGGCAAAGTTCAAAGATACAATGAAAAGAAGAGCAGCATACGGTAAAAACTTTCTTTGGTTTGAGCGATGACAACATGTAAGTAAATTTAATGTATAAATTTTTTTATTACATTTTACACAATAAAATTACTAATATTATATCAAATATATTAAATATAAGGAACGGAGTAGCTTGTGATGAAAAAGGTACAATGGATTTGGTAGGAGGTTGCATGATAACAATGTAGGGGTGAATTTACACAAATGATTGCAAATCAACCCTAATACATGCGGAAACAATAAGATCGTGTTGTAGTGCGACAAATTAAACAAAACTTGAGAATAAAATAGCAAATCAGCAAATCACACAAGAAAGTAAATAGAGAGATCACACACGGATTTATAGTGGTTCCACTATCGCAAGATAGTGTACATCTACTTGGAAAGAGGAGATTTTATTACTTTCAGAGAGAAGAATTACAAGATTGATAATGGAGACCAAGAAGAACATGAGGAAATACAAAAGATAAGATAATTTGTTTCTGATGCTTCTATTCATCCCAATCCCTACCTTTATATAGGGATTATTACTTGAGGTTGAAGTAATTGATTTATGGTCATAAATCAATACCTAATCAGTTCTCCAAATCATACGGGAAACATTTACCATTTTATTTTTCAGTTTCCCAAAATTTGTATGCGTCTGATAAGGTTCCTGCTTTAATCATCTAATTAAAGAATTAATTAATTACTTCACTCTTTTTCAAATATTTCTTCTTTTTATGTAGCTAATCCATTTCCCTCTTTAATGCATATAAAAGAGGCAATATATTTGAGCAATTATCTTAAATATCTTCCAAATCTTCTTAAGTATGGAAATATTGTATAAAATCTAACAATCTCCACCTTGATACTATATTTCCCCGCAAGCCTACCAACTCCACCTACATTCATTTACTCCAAGCAGCTCTCGGACAAGACATCACAGATACTTTCCGAATGAGCTTCGACATGGCCATCACACATTTCACTTTGTTAACGAACTCCGGCAAGGCCACCGTCCGCCAACAAAGTGTTGAAAGTACCCCCTCCATGTAGGACCCATCAATCTCCAAAACAAACATCTCTGTATACTAAATCACTCTCCCCATGTGCCGCCAAGTGGCACCTAACACTTTAGCAAGCGAATTAAGTTCGTGCAATGCTCGAACTTTGCAACAAGTCTAGCCTTGTATCTTCCATCTTCCTTCACCTTATATACCCACTTGCATCCTATGGCTCGGCTTTCTTGAGGGGTGATACCAATTTCCAAGTCTGATTCTACTTCAATGAATCCATCTGCTCTTCCATAGCATGCATCCATTTCGAGCTGGCACTCGAATTCATAGTTTCTTCAAGGTCGAAAGGCTCATCTTGCACTATATGCAGTGCATAATCAAAATGATCCTCAAGGCTAAGGTTTGCATAACTCCAGTCTCCATACCTATTTGGTGGCCTTCTAATTCTAGAGCTAGCCCGAATAGGTGTAACTTCGCCTAAACTCCTGTCAACTCCACCTTGAGCTGAATCATCTCTAGCTTCACGACCATCATTATCATTGCTAGAGGAATTCTGTGGACCTTCATTTGATGTATCAACAACCGCAATTACTCTATCTTCTTTTACATCTCTGACTCTACTACTAGGCTGATATGTGGGAATAGTTTCCATCTCCTTAGGCTTTTCAGCTTCTGAATCTACTGAACAAGGTGGATTCTCCTTGGGCTTGAATCTAGCGGACTCATCAAACGTGACATGTCTCGAGTGCCTACCTTCCTATCAACATGGTTCCAAATGCGATACCCTTTGATACCTCTGTATAGCCAAAAAATATGCCTTGATAGGCTCTAGCCTCCAACTTGTCATTTCTTGTATGGTAAATATACACGGGGCTACCAAATATTCTAAAATAACTGATATTTATAGATGTACCTTTCCACCTTTCCTCAGGAATCCTCCCATCAATGGCTCAGGATGGAATATGATTGATAATATATGCTGCAGTTGATAAAGCTTCAGCCCAAAAGCCTCTGGACAAGCCCGCTGTCAATCTCAAGCAACGGGCCTTCTTCAGTAGAGTTATGTTCATCCTTTCAGCAACTTCGTTTGATTGTGGATCACTGGGTGTAGTAAAATGTCTCCTAATTCCATGCTGACTGCAAAAATTTGTGAACTCCATAGAAACAAACTCATCGCCATTGTCGGATCTTAGCACCTTCAACTTCCTTCCTACTTCATTCTCTACCAGTGCTTTCCAAGTTTTAAAATTTTCAAATGACTCCGACTTAGCTTTCATCATATAATACCAAACTTTCTGAGAGTAGTCATCAATAAAAGAGATAAAATACTTAGCTCCTCCAATAGAAGCTGTAGCTACTGGTCCCCAAACATCCGTATGGACATACTTTAGTACTCCTTTGGACTCATGTCTACCAACATCGAAAGAAACTTTTGTCTGCTTCCCTAACATACACTCTTGGTAGAATTCCAAACGGTTGGAGCTTTCACCCTTGATCATCTTCCTTCTTCGAAGCAGCTCCAAACTCTTCTCTGAAACATGACCTAATATGAGATGCCAGAGTCTGGTGGCATCCAAAGCTCGTGAACTATTAACTCCAACACACGTATCTCTAAGAACTGTAGATCCTTTCAGCAGATTAAGATTCCGGACCATCATTCCTTTCATCAATACAAGAGCACCATGTGTCACCTTCAAGCCATCCGACTCTATCGAAATCTTGCACCCTAAATACGCACCAATCCTTCTCCCAATGACTTACAAGTAGCATCATTCCCCATTAATATGGAACTTCCCTCCTTATCTTCATAAGAACAGAAATCCTCCTTCCTAGGCATCATATGGAAAGATGCCCCTGAATCTAGCACCCGATGGTCTGATACATCGAGAACAGATGTAGTCAACACATCATCAGAAACAACCTTCTCCGCCGCAATAGATGAAGAACCATCCGCTTCATTTCTCTTCCTCAAATCTGGACAATCTTTCTTCCAGTGGCCTTGTTTCTTACAATGATGACACCTGCTGTCTCTAGACTTACCTCTCTAACAACTTCCAGGCTTCCTTGACTTGGAATGCCCTCTAAAATAATTCTCCTTATTCTCCTTTCTTCCTCTCTCCACAAACAGCCCCTGACTACTACTAGCTTCTCCACTTTTGCTCATATTCTTTATCTGATCCATCATTTCTTCACTTAGAATTCCCGTCTTTGCATCTTCTAATGACAGTGTGCTTCTGCCATAAATCAAGCTGTTAGCGAAAACCGTGTATCGCTCAGGAAGAGAACACAATACCACCATAGCCTTTTGTTCCTCGTCCACATTCAAATCAACAACTTTCATCTTCATCATCAAATCATCGAAGAAGTTCAGATGTGCTTTCAATGACGTACCTTCCCGCATCTTATATGTGAAAAAAGTCTTCATAAGAATTAGCCTATTTGTGAGCGACTTCTTCATGTAGAGATCCTCCAATTTCTTCCATAAGCCTCTAGCAGTAGTTTCACCACTAATCTTTGGAATGACATTCTCACCCATGGCCAATTGAAGGGTAGTAAAGGCCCACTCTTCCATCTCCTTTCTTTCCAATTATGAGATATCTGCTGGCAAAGATTCTATGTCAAATACAACCTAATGAACAAGATTTCTTCTCAACAGCGCCTTTATCTTCCACCGCTACTTCTCAAAATCATTATTTCTGTTCCACTTTTCTAACTGCGAACCTAATGTTGCATATGAACCTCTAATATAGGGTGCATATTCCTGGGTAGGTCTAACCTCCTCATTTCCAGATCCTGCCATTTTATCAAACACCTTCTAGCCCTAGGCTTCAACAACAACCTTCAAAGCTCCGGTACCAAACTGTGGGGGTGAATTTACACAAATGATTGCAAAGCAACCCTAATACATGCGGAAACAATAAGATCGTGTTGTAGTGCGAATAAACAAACAGAATTTGAGAATGAAACAGCAAATCACACAAGAAAGTAAATAGAGAGTTCACACATGGATTTATAGTGGTTCCACTATTGCAAGATAGCATCCACTTGGGAGAGGAGATTTTATTACTTTCAGAGAGAAGAATTACAATATTGATATGGAGACTAAGAAGAATATGAAGAAATACAAAAGAGAAGATAATTCATTTCTGATGCTTCTATTCATCCTAATCCCTACCTTTATATAGGAATTATTACTTGAGGTTGAAGTAATTGATTTATGGTCATAAATCAATACCCAATCAATTCTCCAAATCATACGGGAAACATTTACCATTTTATTTTTCCAGTTTCTCAAAAATTATATGCGTTTGATAAGATTCTTGCTTTAATCATCTAATTAAAGAATTAATTAATTACTTCACTCTTTTTCAAATATTTCTTCCTCTTATGTAGCTAATCCATTGCCTTCTTTAATGCATATAAAAGAGGCAATATATTTTAGCAATTATCTCAAATATCTTTCAAATTTTCTTAAGTATGGAAATATTGTATCAAATCTAACAAACAAAATGCATGCTCAAAATTTGCTAGAAAGCAGTCTTACGGATAGCCAGGTTTTAAAAAAAATTGTTGCTGATAAATAAAAATTAGAAAGGCCAGCTCATTTAAAACTACAATAAAAATGCTACCATGCAGTAGCATTGTAACAATACTTCACCAATATTTGTGTTAGTAAAACATACACTAATTATGATATTTGTTTATTTAGTTCATTCAATAGCATTATAATAATGCATTTGCATTTTAAATATTTCATTTAATTAAACTTACACAAAATATGACATTGTATAGTATCATTGTTGTTTATTAAGTTGTTCTAAAATTTAACTTCAGCAAGATTTTTGTTATTAAGAACAATGCCTAATACTGAAGTTTTTTTTCAAGATCATTGACTAGTGTATGAACAAGGCTATATTTCATGAACACAACTATGCAATGAGCACATTAATGATGGTAAATAAAATATCTAAGTAGTTTGATAACTATATTTACAAAATTATTTGAAACTAAGCACTATATTAATTAATTTTGGATAGAAATCTATTTCCACAAATAGGAAGAATGTTGTCGATCACTTAGTAGATCCATTTCTTAAAAAAAATTCAATTGATCAATATGCAGAGACAATATTTTTTCCCCTTCAATGCAACAACCACTGGACTTTAGTGATACTATCCTATCCATATATGGAATGATATGATTATGACTCGAATAGACTAAGAAGGTCTAATGGGACAAATAACTCAAGCTTTAAAGCTGCCATTTATCTGGTAATTTTTAGTAAACATAAAATATTTTACTAACAACTACATTTACAATGTACACTACTACAATTCTCACAAAGACAAAGGGTTGAATAAATGTTGCAAAAGATGTGGGAAAAGCATGACATCAAGGATAAATAAGTGAAAACAAACAGTATTAATAAACCAGATTGTGCTCAACAACCTCCAGACTCGTCGAATATTTTATTATACATGTAATTTATAAGTATTTTTTGCTAAAACTAACACTGCAAACTACACTTAGTAACTGCTACTGGTATATTTGCTAAAACTGATACTACATACTATATTTAGTAACCGATACTTGTATGTTTGCTAAAACTGCTACTAGTATGTTTGTTAACACTGATATTGCACGCAATATTTAGTAACTGTTACTAATATTTTGCTAAAACTGCTACTAACAAAAATGTTAAATTTCAAACAAAGTTGATATTGCTATATATACGTTATTCGGTTTATAACATCAATATGATAAAATTGCTACAATCATATTAATAAAACTGCTACTATCACAGTATCATAAACAAAGTCTTACATTCAATATGATAATACTACTACTAACAAAATGTTAAATTTCAACCAGTGTTGATAGTGGTATATATATTATTGGGTTTATATCATCCATATGATAAAAGGCTACTGTCGTGTTGATAAAACTGCTAGTACCAAAGTATCGTAAGCAGTCTTACATACAATATCATAAAATTGTTACTAATAAAAATGTTAAATTTCAAACTAGCTTGATTGTGGAATATATGTTATAGAGTATATAGTAAAATTCAATAGAAGCAACAGGATTCCATTGAAATTCGAAAAAGAAAAGATGAAAGCAACAAGAGCCAGAATAGCTCATAGTGTACTCACCAATAAAGGCAAGAGTTCGAGCTTGAAAAATTACTTCTCAATTCAAGAACATGAAAAAGAAGACATATAACGAGTGTCGATAATTTGTGATTGAAGAATTTCCATATGTTTGATACTTAATATGCTACTATAATTTTGTTGAAATTACTTGTAAACTGATACCATGCAGTACAATTCTCGATATTATAGTATACAAACAAATTGATACTGCATAGTAGCAGTATGATTTTACCTTGATTTAGCACTTTGTTGACATTACAGTTGTTAAATATATTAACAAATTGTTTGTAGTTATGTTTTATCAATGGATCAGTGTCAGTTTTGTAGTAATATAATATTAATTTCTATGAATCACTTTTGTAATTACACGATATCAATTGCATAAAAGAAACATGGTAATTATGTCTTAATCTTTGCTTTGAGCAGCAACACAAGCAGAGATCCAACATCATTTGTGAAAGGGTATCTCTTTAATTTCTACAACATGATGCTTTCTTCGGGAGATGCCGATTGAAAAACAAAATTTTGTGATTACTATATAATAATCACAAAAACATAAAATACGTCATCTACTTATGATGTGGGATAAGGTCGAAAAATTTATCACTAGACAAAAACATAAACTTCTATTCAACAAAAGGGTCACTTAAAATGATACAAAACGGTATTAGTAGTCTTTAAAATGAAAATAATACTACACGGTAAATAATAGATAATGTGCAGTATCAGTTTTTCTATTTTTTTTAAAAAAAAATTAATGATGCATCTTTTCTTTATGTATAGTAGGATATGCATTGATGGTAATTATGAAAGAGTAAATTTAAATTGGAAAAGTAGAAGTATATGTATATTTTTGCTTATAATGACATTAATGATACTTCTTAGTATTATTTTATTTAATAAATGGAAACTGATACTACATAGTAGCAGCGTCGAACCTGCTAGTAAAATTTCAGATTTTGGCGTTTGTAGTGGTGTTGGGAGCGGCGGCGAGGCTAGTGGTGCAGATGATGGCAGCGGGTAGTGGTGCAAGGAGTGGTGGTTGGTAATTTTGATGGTTTGTCCACATATTAAATAAAAAAATTCCATAAAATGATAATGCAAAGTATCAAAAAAAATAAAATGCACCCTATAAATGATACCAAGTAATATCATAACATCAAAAATCCGGTGCAAACTATTTTGCTAAACAACCTACTTGCTGATATAAATATGAAACATCACAACATACAAATAATATCATAAACGCAGGCTTAGATTCATAGTATCATAAATACACAAAAAATAACTAGCCAGATAACACACAGTACAAAAATAAACATGCATTAGATAACAAATTCAATCACAAAAACATGAAATGATATTAGACAACATCACAAACACATACACCTAATCAAATAGAACATTGATAAACCCATTCAAAAAAGTATTGTATCACAGTTTAATATTTGAAATACAAAAAAATGTCAACAGAAAAAAGAATTCCTATAACCAAATAATAATTCCAACAAACATAAAAAACCAACTCATGTCTTCTTAGAAGCTTGACATTGCGTTTACTATGACCATATTGCTTGCAAACACCGCTCCAATTTTGCTTGTTTTGAAAATATGAGAATCCACCTTTCCGTTTGATAGAAGGTCTTCTGACACCACATTTTGCTTTAGAAGGCTTGATAACACCTTCATCGTTAGAATCAACAACTATCTTATCAAAATTAGGAATGAGATTTATTGCATTAGCATATGAAGAACGGTAAACATCAACGGTGAAATAATACTCAACAAAATCATAAACAGACAATTTACTCCTATTCGTACACTTTATAGCATGAGCACAGGGAAATCCCGTTATCTTCCATTGATTGCAGCTATAATTCTGTTGTTTCAGATTAACTGGATGAGATTTAGATGACTGAACTTCAAAAACTAAATCCGAAGACTTAAAAACATCTCATCCAAAACCTTCTTCGATCAATTCACCTAAACGACCCTCAATAGAAGGACAAAAGGCCGAATTTCACAAATGACTCTCCTCTCTCCTTCTAGCCATTTGTTTCATAACATTAACATGGATACCATCTAAACAAGCAATAATAGACAAGACTTGTTCATCCAAAATCCAACTATAAAAACTTTCAGCTACATTAGAACTATACTTGCCATGACGCTTTCCTAGGAAAAACAAGTCAGTCCATCTATCATAAGGCTTATCCTTCAAAAAATTTAAAGCAGCACAACCACCAATTTCACAAAACATAGAAATAGCTTGTTCAAAATCATACACGGTAGAAGCTCTAGAACACTTTTTAAACAAATCATCAATAGACACATTAGCATTTTTTGCTTTCACCATTGAAAGAATATTTTGTTCCATATATTGGTAATAATAACTATGAAATGCCGAAGGAAAAACATTACTAACCCCTAAAATCAACCCTTGACGATGATCCGACATAAAAACCAATTCATGATCTTCTTAAATCATTTTCTTTAAATTCTTCAAAAACCATTTCCAATTGTCTTCATTTTCATGAGAGACAATACGTATAGCTAATGGAAAAAACCTATAAAAAAATATATTTATATATTGCAAAACAATTTAATCTACTACTTCACAGTAATAGTAAAAGCTCATAATGGATTATAGAAAACTGATACTGCATATCATGACAACCGATACTGCAGAGTAGTGGTAAATAATGACACTACACATCATAAAATTTGAATCATAGCAGCATATCAAAAAATGATGATGCATAGTAGAAAATTGATACTGCATAGAAGTACTAAAAGATAATAATGCATTGTAGAAAACTGATACTACAAAGTACTAGTAAAAGATGATACCGCACATTAGGAAAACTGATGCTACACAGTATCTTATAAATCTGCAGTGTTACAACATATCTTACAAATTTGAACTGACACATTCATCTTTCCTTCACCAATCAATTTTTATACTTATAGTAACCACAATAGAAACTATCAATTGCCCAAAGTCCTTATTCAAAAACTACCAACACCAAATTTGAACTGACACATTAGAAAACTTATACTACACATTAGATAAACTAACACTACACAGTAGAAGTAAAAACCAATAAAGCATTGTACATAATAAAAATTGCATAAGAATATCATAAAGAAAACTAATAATGCACATTAGAACTTTTAAGAAAAAAGTAAACATACCTTGATTACCATTTTTTGCCGTGACACCCATCAACACACTTGGATGTCCTATTAAATGAGCAGCATCTAAAAATATCAAAGCTCTACAATGTTTAAAACCAAGTATGCAAGCACCAAATCCAATAAAAACCCTCTCAAACTGATTACTAGAAGTATAAACATCCATATCAACATAACTAACTGGATTACTATTCTTCAATGCCTCCAAATACCAATTTAGATCATTATAAGACATAGCATCATCACCATGCAACTCCATCAAAGCAAGTTGTTTTCCATAATAAGCATAATAATAAGTCAAATTAAATTGTACTCACTTCTAAAATCATCAATTATGTCTTTTGGCTTTTTACTAGGACAATCACGAATCTCATTTATGATCAATGATTTCACAAATCTACTAGAAATATGTGGATTATTCACATCTCTAAGACCGGCTCCACAAGAATGTTCAATAACCAGAGATCTAATAAAAAACGACTTAACTGACCAATATCACAAGAAACATGCACTTTAAATGGACAACCATCCTTGGCTGAAGAACAAATAACAGTGATCCTATTAAAAGAATTTTTCTAAAACACCAACTCATATCCTTTTTGAATTTGATATGACATCAAAAGGTCTCTAAAATCTTCAGTACCCCAAAACAAAATCCAACGAACTCTGAAATACATAACATTGATCCTCTTTTCAACATTTCTTTTAAATAACTTTTACTTCTAATAACATCTAAAGATAAAGAAGCACTACATTTCATTTAAATAACTTTTACTTCTAATAACATCTGAATATAAAGAAGCACTACATGAAGAATTACTATGAAGATTAGAAGTAACCGAAATAGGGTGATCAACATCAATCTCAATCAAAGAATTCTTAACTTTAACAGTGAATGCAAAAAATAAACTCTTCTTATATAATTGATGGCAAAGTATGATCTGAATATCTAAATCAGTATCGACCATAATAATTTTATTCTCAATAATATATGAAACCTCAATGGACATAGGAGTTGGTTGAAACCAATGGCAACAAATTTCATTCTTCACATCATAAAAAGAATAATCAATCGATAGCCGAGTACTGAAAGTATTATCATCAAATATAAAAACAACAACAATGTTATTATCACCACTGCAAAGAAGAAAATAAGAAAAGTATGATACTACATAACAACAGAAAATGGTAGGAAAAAAACAAAAACTGATACTGCAAAATAACAAGAAAACCAAACCTGCTGCTACTACCAACATTATCCATAGATCAAATATAGAGACAACCTTAAATCAGGTAAATATAAACAAACAGATTAATAATGATTTGTTGATAAATAGAAGAACACCAATTAAAAAGCAAAATCGGAAATCGAACCAATTTCAAAATCAAGTTGAAGATGCCTGGAATTGAATTGTGAAGAGACGAGTAAAAATCGATTTGAATTTTGAAGATGCCTCCTAGTTGAATTTCGTTTAACTCGAGATGAATATCAAAATCGAGTTAAGGATCGTGTTCGAATTGCAAAGTCGAATTGAATATGGAGCTAAGAGTGAAAATCTAAAGAGAGAAATTAAAATTTATATTAACAAAAGCACGTGAAGATTCAAATTGAGCGCGATGTCCTGGGGACATAATATTTGGTTTAAAAACAAAACGTATAAAAAAATTTGTCCTTCCGTAGAAAAAACAAAAGCGGTGTCCTGGTAGCTAAAAAATGTGGAAACGGTGTTCGTCGCACTATTTTCCTATTGTAAATATATGAAAAACTGAAAAATCTTTAAAAGATACGTATGACTATTTAGTTACAATACATAACCTCAAAACCTTGAAAAAATATTTAGTCGAATTTGTATCTTTCAATCTCTATAAACCATGCGGTTCTTCAAATTTAAGATGGAAAGAATACGTATCTTTCTATCGCTCCACATTTTACTCATAGAACTCACTTAATTAATAAATCCATATCCTTAACGGTTGATTACCTTATTAACTTTGATCGATATGAGACACTAATAGCATACATTTTATGAACCATTAATTGAACCGAACTTCTTTTGCTTTAAAATAATTAAGAAATTTAGACTTTTGTATTAAGGAAAATGTTATAAAGATAAAATCATTTAGCTTTTTTTCCAAAGATCATTTTCTATACATTTTTTCAAAATAAAATCTTGTTATAATTTATCATAAAAAAATCTTTTAATTTTTCATATATAATTCTTTTAAATAAGATATGTATTTTTCTAAAAATTTTCATAAAGATAAGTTATTTTATAATCTTTCATAAAGATAAAATCACTTATCTTTTTTTTTGCAATGTTACAAGTACATAAATGATCTTTTTTTAACTATAAAAGACAAATTGTTAAACTAAAAGATATAAGATCAAAGATAAAAATAGAAACTAAAATATAAAAGATAAATCATTTTGTCACATTGAAATCATTTTAAATGATAAAAGTAAATGTAAAAAGAAATGGACATCTGCAGAAAACTAAATTTCTTTTCTACAAACTAAGTTATAATAATGATACATGTATTTATCACTATTTCTAGTTATTTGATATAACAGCTTCTAAAGGCCATCCAACTTCGTAAACTATAGTCGAAAACACAACAACAATTTTGATGATGTAAATAGTCTTCCACAAACACTTTTACATGAGATCATGCCTATCATTCACCAATCAAAAATGAACAAACTATTGTTATTATAAGTAGGCAAGCATGCATGCATTAGGTATGTGAAGGATGAATTCTTTCGTCTTCTTTCAAAGAGATATTTTTATCTAATTTCATAACAGTAAATTCTTTTACCTATTCACATTCACAGTGAAAAGTTAAATCATACTCAATTTAATTACATCACAACTACAAAATAATCACATCATAGAGAAAATGTTTCACCTTTTTTCTCAAAGATAAATAGTGTTATCATTATAGCGAAAATACACTTATGTTCATTTATCATCATATAATGAAAGCTGTTATTTTCATTTATCATTTATCAACATTAGCTGGATATATTATCCACTTTAAACTCCACAGGTTTAGGATTTTATATCCATTTATCATTTTACAGTGAAAACCTCCTAAATTCATTAATCATTCTCCAAAGTCGACTATATTCATTTTCAAATTAAACAAGGCAAGTCTAGACTACTATATTCATTCATCAATTTAAAACAGATAAATTTTAATACCCTTTAGCTAATGAAACAACTAAGAATAGTGATGATCAGGTAATAATAGATGTAAATCAATGTATTCATACATCTATACAACCACAAATTCTACATTAATTTATCATTTAAGCTATATAACAACTAAATATCAACAAAATCAATGTCAATTATTTATCATCTTTTGTAAAATGATAAAAAAATATCACTTCTTTAAAAAGGGTAAACTCCTTTATCGTATTGTTAGTTCACAAGCAAAGACAATAAATCCAATAGATTAAGCCTTCAAGAACCCTACTAAAACTATTCGAGAAAAAATATGTTAGATATTTACCTAGTTTGAAACTACGATCCGATTTGAACAATTTTAATGATTTGTAATACAGATCGACCTTGGAGCAAAAGATAAAGCAACAGAATCAATGAACTTGATTGGGGCTTAGGTTTTGAAGGGACGGAAGAAAATTTAGGAGTAGTTTTCAGAGCAATGAAAAAACAAGTGAGCGATGGTAACGTTGGATCTAGTACCGATTAAGGGTGGTTGTGTAATTTTTCTGTGTTGTACACATGGTCTGGAATTTTTTTGATTTAATTAATATATATATAGAAGGGCAAGCCGGCTTTATAGTGGGTCGTGCCACTATTTATAAAAGAATAATAACAGGTGTTTAACACATGCGCCAAAACAACTATTACAAAAATTAAGGAATAGGAAGTTGCCATAATGCCAACCTACTAGAGACAAGACCTAATCCCTCCGAAGAGGGAGAACCACTCCTCTCACTACCATCCTCCAAAGAATCAAGTCCAATAACATGAAAGTACCCAGAGAAAAGTGACTCTAAAGAAGGAATATAGTCCATAGAATCAGTGTAATGAAGGTATTTCCTATCCTACATTTCATCCTATAATAGAATGCGATTTTTGTCACCAATACTCCCTACAATTGTAAGAGCTAAACCATCTTCCTCCGCATGATAAAATTACCCCTCTTTTCCTCATGTCCACCCACATATTTGTAAAACCATCCATCCTATGTCTCATATCTCATCTCAGTAGGAACATGAATCCAAGCCTGCTCACAAGAAGCCCAAATAAAACCATATGATGAAGGCATAACCGCAATAGGAATATCAAGCGAAGAATCAGCAACAATAGTAGCATGTATGTCAGAAGTCGAAGCTATCTCAGGAGGAGCAACACCAGCACTAAGCGTTGGAGTCATAAGCTCAGAAGGAGGAACTATGTAATCGGGCAAACTTTCGAATCCCACTTCATGATAGGATGAGGGAGTAGGATCCTATGAGAAGGCATAATAGGAGCAACATCAGCCTTCATAGAGCAGGCTTCCTTAAGTTGACCAAAAGTGTGACACGGCGAGAAATTTTTGATTTCCAACTATAATTGACATCAACTACAGAGACATGCCCTTCAGCAATACGAACAGATATTTTGGAAGGAAAAGGCTTTTAAGGACTTACTTCAATAAGTGCCTTAGCATACACTAGCTTATTGCGAGCTACAATGTTTGAATCAAAACATTTGAGCTTTCCAACAACACTCGCTAAGCAATTAAGACCAATCATAGGTTGTAGCACAGACAGAATGTGAGACAAATGAGCCCATATCCATATTGGTATAGTGAGAATTTGCGCCTTCGCTTTGTCCATCGTTGGAGACTAAGCGGTTATAATGAAGGTTGACCGACTATAATGGAGGGATCTGCTCCAGAACATGAAGCCTTTCTTTTTTTCTTGAGAACTTGAAACAGAAAAATGAACTATTAAAAAGAACTTGAAGCCCTCCCCTTAAATTCCAAAGTTGATGACAACATTTCTTTACAACTTGATAAGGAGGATTAGAATCAAGAAAAAACGACAAGATACCACGACCAATAGTTTGCTCTCACTTCCAACACCTCAGACAGTGGAACCATCGCGCCATCAACCTCCACGATATCAAAGGAGCATGGAATATATTCTCCAATGTTTCTTAGCATGGCAGAGAATAGGAACGTCCATTTATATAGTTATTATTATAAATATATTTACGTATACATATATATACATATTAAAATAAATATAAAATATTATTTTATTATTATGTATATACTAGTACATGTTTTATTCACGATTTTATAAAAAAAATGATTATTATTTATTTAATATTTAAATAACTTATTTACATTTAAATAGATATATTATAATAATATTATTTTTTTATAAAATTTTATACATACATACATATATATATATATATTTAAATATTATATACATTTACATAAATTTATTTAAACAAATTTAATATGTACATTTATACACACACACATACATACATGCACACACAACATTTATATATAAGTAATAGTTTATACACATACATATATTTGGACAATATATATTTGCATATCGGATGAGCTAACGTGTTTATTGCGATGTAAATCCCAACACCGATACACAGGCATATTATACCTTGCATGGGTTGACATATTGCACATGCACACACACACACACACACACACACACACACACACACATATATATATATATATGTGTGTGTGTGTGTGTGATACATATATATTAATATATAAATTAAATAAAATTATATATAATTTACAAATCTAAATAAAATAAAATAATTTATTTAAATAATATTTAGAAATGTTCTAAATCAATTGGACTTCATAGGTCCAATATAGATCCAATAAGAGAATTTTTTTTGAAATTCATCCATTACTTTCGATGTGGGATGGTCCAGTTCCAACAATGGTATCAAAGTCCAATAGCCTATACGGTCTAAATTAGTCATGTTAGAGTTAACTAATTAAAGTCTACCTATACAGTGGGATGTTTAGAAAAGCAGTGTCTAAGGTTGGGTTTGGGTAAGCAAGTAGTCTGCTTTACCTAGTTGCTAGCGTGGCATAAAATGATAAGGTAAGCCCAAAAAGTTATCCTTAAAAGAAAAGGCCTAATTTGAATTAGGGCTTGGGCTTATTTCAAAATTGTTTTGATACCAAAATTAGTTTTAAATTTGAAAGTTAAATTTAAAATAAAAGATGTTATAAATGTTATAACATAAATTTTCAAATTGTTTTAAAAATTGAAAATATAAGTTTTTAAATTTAAAAGTTAAATTTAAAACATAATATATACATATTATAAATGTTATAATATAATGAAAATTTTCAAAATGTTCGAAAATTAATATAAATTAATTTCAAAATTTATAAAATTTATGAATAAGATTAATAAAATATATTATTTAAATAAGTTAATTAAATAATTAATATATAGATGTATTGTATGTTATGGTATATGTTATATTGTTTTAAAATAATAAATTAACATAAGTATACGTGTATGTATATAAATAAATTTCAAAGTTAATGTAAATTTAATCAAAAATGTTTAATTAAAAGGTTAATTAATTAAATAATACACACACACACTTATATACGATATATGTGATACTATAAAAGTTACAATATACAATAATTATTCAATATAAATGTTTTATTAAATTAATATAAAATTAATTAAAAGACTGGTGGGAGCCTTATAAGAAAAAATAAGTGATAACATTTTATCTTTCTAATATTGTAAGAATATATGTTATACAATGTTATAATAACCTACATTAATAAATTTGTATATTTAAAACAATTGATAAAATGTTATCAATTAAAATATACAAATGAACTGAATTGAAAATTGACATATAGAAATATAATATATACTTACTATTAGATACTTTTTGCATATTAATATTATATTCTTGTAACGACGCAGAATTTTTGTCAGTTGACTTTGAAATATTTAAATTAACTATAAATATTGAAATATTAATTTTATAAGTAAAATAGCATAAATTTCAAATAAAAGGGGTTTATTTGAATATATAAATGGTGATTGATTAAAGATATTAAATAGTGGATTTATATAATTGGAATTACTTAATAATTGAACCTTGGATTTAATTTGAATAAGAATAATACTAGTAAACTTTTAAAATTTTGATTTAGTGATTTATTGGGTTTTAATAAAAAAATCGTTTTAATTAACGTGTGAAAATAGCCTTCTGGGGCACTGTCTCGGATTTCAATGAAACTAGTTTCATTAGATCTAAAATAGTAAAATTATTGTATATTAATGAATTTCTTGGCGATCAGATGTATCGTTTGGTCGTGCGAGCTCGAAACGCTTAGAAACTAATTACAACAATTAATATAATATTATTTGGTTTGAAAAGTTAGGTAGTGTTTGGTTTGTAATTTTTAGTTTTGGGTTTTCGTATATACAGAAATGCACATGACATATTTATATTGCCAAAAACGATCGATTTAGAAAACAAAGTCAACATACAAAATAAAAAACATTTTTTTTTTATTTTCCGCATTTTGGGAAATAACACAAGCGCGTGAAACAATCTATTCTTCTGTCGTCCCTCTATCAACGCATGGCTAGAGTCTGCAAGAACGAGGATAAACTTGTTAAAACATTGAGTTATAAAAATATTTTGATAAAGTATATTATAAATATATTTTAAAGTTAATGATTATTGACTTATTAAAGATGTTTGAAAAGTATTTTGAGATTTAAAACTAATAAATTTATAAATAATGGATTTAAGGTTTTCAAAGATTTTTAAATGGTATTTATAAAGGAAGCAAGAAATTTCATGGATGAATCTTTATAAAGTGTTAAAGCATTAAAGATGATTGATTTGCAAATGAAGATTCAAATAAATATTTCGAGTAAAGTTATATCTGTTTCTTTAATGTATAATTTTAAAGATATTATATGATTTAGGAAATTTATTTTAGTAATATGCTTGAAAAATAAATTGGAATTGCTATTTGGAAGTATGTTTTGGAATATTTACTTGATTTCGAAGTACTAATAGTTGTATGTGATATATTTGTTTCATAGGAAGTGAAATTTTATAAATATTGATTGCAAAATAGGATTTACAAATAAAATGAATTTTATTGGAAATTTGAGAACTCAAGTTCCGGGATTTTGAAAAAAAAATTCAAGTGATTTTGAAATATAATACTAGTATTGTTTGGAAGTATTTTGGATAAATATTCTCAAATGTGATTTGAAAGGAATGTTTTAAAAGAATTTTTAAAAGGAAATAAGTTATGTACTCTTCTCTTTTGTCGTTGGAAAATAATTTCGGTGATGAGTACACGCATCATCGACATTCATTTTCGAGTTTCAAAGTGGGAAGACCACTGTTGTAGTTTTACTGCACATTAGTTTTGATAAAAAATCCTAATTTTGTATTTCCAAATATGGTTTGATATATAAAAGCTACTATGAGTGTGTATGTGTGTGTGTGTGGATATATATTATTTCATATGATTTGAAATGAACCCGGCATTTAGTTCCTTAAGTTTCTATAAATTAGAGATTTCAATTATTGTAATGAAGGAAACCTTGACTATATTAATAATTGGGAACTTCTAAATCGAAATTAAGGAATTGGATGCTAAGTGATTAATGAAATATATAAGAAATTGAAAATAACTTGTAAATATGAAAATTTTAGAAGATATAATTTTAAACATTTTGTTAACTGAAGTGAATAAGATAAACTTATGTAACATTCAAATTCATTCTATAAAACATATATATAACTTACCAAAATGTTAAAAGTTGAAAATGTTACATAGGAATATGTAGTGGAATATTATACAAGTAAAATTTAAGTAATGGAAGTGTTCAATGGAATTATTTCTAAATAAGAATTTTGATGTACAAGAAATGTTATAAACGTAAGTTAATATTGTGAAATAATTTATGTAAGTACATGAAAGAAAGAAAAAGACATTGTATGAATGAATGAAAATAAATAAAAAGGTAAATAATGATGTGAAAAGAAATCAATTGAATAAACGTAAATAATATGTTGACATTATTGGTTGTTTTGGCTTATGGGATGTTTGGAAAGGATACTTCTAATTGTTTAAGGTTGTATGGATAATCTATTGAGTAATCACCCAAGGCTATTGAGCGTAGGGTACACTTGATGGTTATTTATCACCTTGCACGATTAAAAGTTTCTAAACTAAACAAACCATTGGTTTCGGTTACTATGGATGTATGATGGATTCTTTGGTTGCATAAATGGTTGTATTGTTAGTTTGTATATGTTTTATATTGATTTGCTTTTGTTGCAAATTGAAAACAATGAAATATTTCTCTTGAATAAAATTCTCACTATTTGGATTACATAAGTGAAATACAGGTTTATGGAAGCAATAATTACTACTTTTGATTTCATAAATAAAGCGGGTTAGCCCGACAAATAGGTACGGTTTTATAGCGATATTATATTGTTTTTCCCGTGGATTGGGATGTTTTATTTTTGAAATATGATACATATATTGTAATTATTGATATTATTGTTTTTCCGAACCTCTCTGTACAAAGGAGATTCAGCCGAAATTTTTCAAAAATTTAAGACTTGGAATTTTTTGTAGAATTTGAGTTATTTTTTCTTTATTAAACTTAAATATGTAGGTTTAATTGTTTATAAATTGACAGTTTAAATAAAATATAACATATTTTTGGATTCCTTCTTGTTTCTTTTCGGGGACGAAAAGTTTGGAGTGGGGGAGATTGTAACGACTCGTATTTTTAAACATTTAAAAGTATTAAATTAAATAAGATTTTTGAATAAAATTGTTAAGAATAAAACAAAATTAAGATTTTATTGATACAAATTATGAGCTTAATTAAAATTTCTATTAATGACATATGTTTGCAATAATATAAGGATGATACCAAATGTTAGTGTGTATTTTAATAATATTGGTTTGAATGATATTTACAATTGTCTAATGTAAATTTCCAATTGATTGGAATAATAAATGTTAATAAGGAATAATAAATGTTTCTTTATTAAAAAAGAATCATATGTTTATTTATTTGAAATGTTTGGTAGCTGAAAGATTGATTGCAGAGATGAGAAACTATTATTTGGTAAGAAATGTATAATTCCTGTTTGTATCCAATAGTGTATAAATATGTTTAAATCACTGTTTGATAGGAAATAATTGTTCTATTTCTCATTACATTTATTTTGTCCATTTTGAAATTCACCTTTGTAAACAATTGAAAATAATGTAATTGAATAATTTCAATTAATGATAGAGAGGACACCAAATTGTAAATTAACAGGTGTAATTAAATGTAGCTTATGTTTTGTTAAAATATAAGGAAAGTTGGTTTAATGAAAAGAACATTTATATCAAATAAAATGGAAGTTTCATTTGTGAATGTAGGTTTAATTTCATTAAAATAAAGAATAGAATGATTGATTTAAAGGATGAAATATATGTATATTTGAACCGTGTTTTAGCATATAGATGGATTACAGGAGCAGAAAAATAATTTATTTAAGTAAGTTATTTATTGCTCTGCTGTATAAACAACAAATTTATAAATGTGTTTAAATGACTAAAGGAAACAATCATTCTATTTTCATCCATTTTAGTTGTCTGTTTTGAAATTTAACTTTATAAGTAATTGTAATTAATGTAATTGAAATATTTCAGAAGGGTAAAACATTGATTGCAGTTAATAGTTTTAATAAAAGAAATGCACATTTTGTGTTAAACAAAAAGGATGTTTTAATGGAAATAAAAGATCATTTGGGGAAAACCAAATTGAACGTTTTCATTTTTATGGTAAGTAATTTTATTTATTATGCATAGATAAAAAAACTAAATGCGTACAAATTTCAATATTATTTGAGTTAATGAAGTTAATTTGGTTACGTTTCACAAATTGAATTTCAAAAAGGTTGTGCGATGTACATGGTCCCTTCATTTCTTTTATTATTAATTGCTGCATGTTTTGAGACGTATAAAAATAAAACTTCCATTTTGAACAAGAATGATTTTGGATAAAAAAAATTGAATTTTAGAATAATATACACACACACACACATTAATTTTCAAACTTTTATCAGAGGGTTCATGGTTGTGTAAATATTGTGGAATCAATTAGAAATTACCTTTTATTAACAGTTGTACATTAATTACATAAGTTTATATATATTTATTTTTCCATTTTATATATGGTTAAAACTTGTAAATTGGTTGCATTAATGGGACCGTTATAGTAATTAAAAAGTAAAGTAAATCATTTTTATGGTGCACTGATAGATATATATTCATTAATTAATGAAATTGGTTTGAGCAACGTAAATAAATATGTAGATTGATTGGTTGATTAATTGATTGATTGATTATTGATTGTGTTAATGTAGTATGCATGTATATTAACATAAAACGAATGTTTTAATGTGGAATTAAATAATGTAAATATGTGTATATTTGGGTTTATTGATATGAATTATTAGAGTAAGTTTTGGAATTTGGACCCCAAAGGTTTGTTTATAGGTTATAGGTGGTCCCTTCATTTGCTTTACATTATTATCACCTCGCATTCTTTCTCTTTCCGTTTTCAAGTACTCAACATAGCCTCCACTTGTGCATCCATTTAATTATTAGACTACTCATTCGTTTCTTATTAATTAGTAATAGCCTCATTTGATTTATTTTAATTAATAATTGCCTCATTCTTTTCATTTGTTTCTTCTTTGTTCATTTTCTCCTTTCAAATGCTTTATCTGAAGTTTTTTTCCTTTTCTGTTTTTCCATTTTTAATGTGGACATCCAAATTAATATTCATGCCATCTAATTAGCATTTACTATTCTCCGTTTCTGAAGTTTCTTTTGCTTATGCATCATTAGTTCTTGTAGCTTCTTTTCATTGGCAATTCTTTCTCTTGAAGCTTCATATTTAAAACGGAAGATTTATTTTTATCTTTATTAATATATTTATTCCTTTAGTTCACACCTTTCAATACTACGTTTTAGGGCTGTTCATATTTTTACTTTATTTCAATTCGTAGTTTTTTTATATATACCTTATTAACTTTTCATTTGTTTCCATCTTCATTCCTATATCCTCATTTCATTTTCTAATCTCATCTTCTGTATCTTCATTTTTAACTTCATCTCATTTCTTTTCTCTCTTCACCTTCCTCCTTCCTTTTTCATTTTTTCTTCTTCTTCAAATCTCCTTCTTCTCTTTTTTTTAGCTTCATTTCTTATTTTATTTTTTTCTTATTCTTCAAATCTTCTTCTTCTTTTTCAAAGCTTCCTTTTATTTTTCAATTCTTCATTTCTTTAAATTTTCTTCTTCTTTTTCAAACATTCTTTTTTTTCCAAATCCTGATCTATACAAACTTCTCTTTTGTAACGACCCAGAATTTTGAACGAATTCAATTGGAAATATTTAATTAATTTTAAATATTTGAATGATGATTTAATTTGAATCCCCGATATAACTTTGAAAATTTGCGATTAAACTATAAAATTTATCGATTAAAGTTAAATAAAAATTTGAATCTACAATTTTAAGCTGAAGAAAAATATTTCGAAAGCTTTTAAAATTCGTATTGATGATGCTGAAGATAACAGAAGCTTCAGAAACGAAATTAAAAGTGATTTGTTCAGTTTTGAAAATAATCACTCGAACCGATATTTATAAAATAGTCAATTTTCAAACAGTCTCGGAATTCGACGAAACCAGTTCCATTGGGTCCGGAATGTTGTATTATTGCCGGATTTCAATTTTCGTAATTTTCTGAGTTGATGTGTGAGCACACGGAAATGTAACGCGTGGAAATTTTAAAAACGAATTTAAATTTAAATTTAAAAATTTTAAACAAAGGACAGCATCCCTAAAGGCACGCCTAAATTCACGCCTGGTATCACGAGAAAATCGTGTAAGCACGTTCCTCTGTCTTCCCCCCTCTCTTTTTTTTTTTTAAAACACGCAACTTTCTTCCCCCATTCCTCAGTTAAAACGAAATAAGTAAAAATCAATGGCATCCACCTTTTATTTCATTCAAACGAAACCATCCTTCTCTCGTTCCCAAATTCAAATGTCGACAGTTCCTTCCCCCTCTCCATTCTCAAAGCAAATCGCGCACACGAAAGCTCGAAGGAGAAGGCGACCTCCGATACTAAGCACGGCGGCAGCGCTGTAAGGTGGGGAAGCATGTCGCGATGGTCGCGAGGCTTCTCGCGTGCGCGACAGCATGGGGCAGGAGGCGCGTCGCGATTCATCGCGTGAGGTGGAGGCGTGCGCAAGTCAGGCGATGGCAGGGGGTTTCGCTGGGGGGCAGCGACGATTCGCGAGTGGGCGCGCGCGCGTCCAAGGGAGGAGGCGTACGATTCGACGGCAGCAGGCATTCGAGGAGTTTGAGGTTCGAGTGGATCTGAGTGTCGTGGTTGTGGGATTTCTAGGGTTTGGTTTCGGAGGCGTCGCGATGGTGCGACGACGAAGGCAGCGACGAGGGGTCACGGCGGCAGCTGGCGATCGAAGGAGAGGCAGTGGTCGAGTGCGTCGGCACTGGTGGAGGTCGCGAGTTTGATGGTGGCACGTTGTACGACTATTTGGGTCTCGCGAGCAATGGCCTGGGTTTGCATTTTACAGTAAGGTATTTAGCTTTTCGGAATTTTCAAGTTGATTTAAATCTGAAAAAGAAAAATATATAGGCAGTTTTCTTAATATAGATATATACAGTAGACAGAATAATAGCTGTTGTTTCTAAAATACTTATAAAGATTGAAAATTTAGAATGTATTTGCAGAAAAGAAATCAGGCTTTTATGTGAATATATGTTAGGAAAATGAAACAGTAAGATTTAAAAAGAAAATTCTGTTTTTATTTATACCTGTAGATAAGTAAGATCTGAACAGGAAATATGTGTATAAGATTCGAAATTAAATTTTGAATGTTGAGGAATTTATTAAAATAGATATTTGAAAATCTATAAATTTTTCTTATTAATGTATATGTAGTTTCAAAGGAAAAATTTTTGTTAAAAAGAAATTAGTTAAAATCAAAATTTTAATTTTGAAATTAAAATCATTGGTTAATTAAATTTATCCAATAGGAATTTATTTTTCGATTTATTCGAACATTAATAAAATTGTATAATTGTTTATACCAGGTTAAAATCGAGAAAACAAAACTGGGATTGAAATTGGATTGCAAATATAAAAAGGTGAGATTTTCTCACTCGAAGGAAAATTTTAATTTGCAGTTATTGTTTGATTTGTTTGAATGTGCTATTAGATATAATAGGATATATCTATATATATAGCAGTATATACATATTGGCATATGTATATATTGGATTGATGATTTCCCGCCTCGTATAGCGGATGAGACCCTATTGCGCCGTTAGTAAGCGGATTTATAAAAACCTATATACCGCGATAATTCCGTACTGGAGCGGAATTGGTATTGTGCTAACGTCTTTGGATGCAGGGAAACAGGTTGGAGGGATCCAACTGGATTCCTCACCAGTAGTTATTTATTTACAGATATTGTGATGTATTATGTTATCATATGTTGAGATATGATATTGACTGTTGTGATTGACTAATTGATGCGTGGCATCATCGGGTTCAATTTTAAAGTTTAAAAATAAACGATTTTTACTTTAAAAAGGATTTTGAAGTGATTTTTGGAAAGTATACGATTTATTAAATTTTTGGATCTATTTATCTTAAATAAATAAATGCTATAAATTTAAAGTTATGAAAAATTTAAATTGTGAAATATAACTGAAAGGTGATTTTGAAATAAATAGTCAAGTAATTTATAAAATAGTTTAAGTTTGGATTTCTTTTGAATTATTAAAAATGGTGTATATAAAGGAGGTACAGAATTGATATCTATCAATTAAAAGTATTGGAATTTTAAACGAGTTTTTATAAGTGTTAGAAATTTATTGAATTATAAATGGTGAAGACATGAATTTATAGAATTATAAATTGTGAAAATATGAAGTTTATAGATTTATAAAGTATGAAGTTATAAAATGAATGAAATCGTATTATAAAGATTTATAAGAGATTCACTTATAAATCTGATTTTTTTGCCTTTAAGTGGAATATCGATCGAATTGTTAATAAAGAAGATTTATAAGTCGAAGTTGTTATTAAAAAGAGAAATAGAATTTATAAACGTGCTTATAAATTCGAAATAGATTGAATGTGATAAATCTAATATAGAAGATTCTTTAAGAAGATATATTCACGACTTTGAATAGCGAATTTTTATTGAATAAAAATGTGTAGAAATGATTGAAATGGGGTTAAGTAAATTTTATTCACGATTTTGGACAGTGAATATATTGTTAAGTAAAATGGATTCATTTTTGAAGAAGTAATATTTTAAAAATGAAGTTAAACATTTTAAAGGTGTTTTAAAATGTATTATAAATCGAAAGCAGAGATTTCCGCAGTTCTTGTTGAAATAGACGTTTCGAGAAATTTAAGGAAATGGTGGACTATAACACTGTTGTTATAGTAAATGATTTCCGAAAGGAAATGGGTTTTATCTAGTATTGGGATTTACATATCTATTTTAATTTCGAATCCCTATACTAGTGATTTGTGAGTCGTCGTAACGATGTTTTACGCAACATTCGTTTTGACTCAAATAGGTGTTAAAAGAATGATTTCCTTAAAGAATGAATATATACTTAATTTGATTTAAGTATATCGAATATTTTCAAGTGTTGAAAATGAATAGATTTGTGAAACACTTATTTTTAAATAAGTATGGAAATGCTTTTCCAAATGAAATGAACGTTTTGAGAATTTATCTTTGTAAAAGATAAATTGAAATTGAATATTGAAAATCGATTTGAAAATCGTATGTCAGAAGATATTTTGAAATATAAATTCAATATGGAATTTATAAAGAAAGGGAAGATGTTTAAAAATAAATATTGATTTATTTTTAAAGTGTGGAAATTTTATATCTAGTAAAGATATTTTTGAAGATGAAATAATTTGGAAAATTATTTGGAATCTGATGATGTTGCGCATCTTTATTGATAGTTAAATAACCGACTATCAATAATTACCTTGAATTGGTATTTGTTGTGAATTGGATGAATTTGGATGCCACACTTATTTTTGAATAATCGCTCACTATTCGGGTTAACCGGGAAAGGACCATGGGGTCGTATAACCCATTCCGAATATGTGATACGTCGTTATGAATTGCATTCGAAGACCGGTGTTGAAGACCGGATATTTTTAAAAACGGAAGGATTACCGTCGAGTTACTCTACATCGGCTGATCTCCGGTTTAGAGGTTTTATCACCCTTAGTGACGGGAAGTCCTGACGTGATTAGAAAATTATCCGGAAATGCAAGGGCTTCGTGAGAAGTGCCTTCGGTTCTGTTCGATCCCGGAACAGACTTGTATGGATTGTGTGTCTGACGTTACAATTTGAGATATAAAGCTGATTTCTTTCAAATACATTTCTGTTGGTGGCGGAGAATTTATTCTCTTAGCTTAACACCCTTCTCTGAGACGTACGAGCTCAGAGGTTATGTAGTTGAAATTTATCAGCGATATATCCCAATTTGGTAACGTGGCATACTGAGTGTTGCTGTGAAATGATCAGTGTTTGATCATTTGCGATATGATCATTTATTTGATCTTATATCTTTGTGATCATAGGTTGATCATTTTGTTTGACCCGAAGCAGGGCTTTTTGAGAAAGCGTAGCTTTGTGGACGAGACTTCGTCGAGCCTCACACCCCGGAAATGGTCGAAACAGGAAGGATGCAGCAAGGTTCTAGGGAGTAGCGCCCCTTAGTGTATGTCATTCCTTCTGGATAAAGGTGGTATCATGGTATGGAGCCCAGATACTTAACCTCTGTGGTTACTGCATTATTTTTTCTATGTGGTTTGTTGCGAATCGGGGATCCTCGGGAAGATCGGTGACGATCGGGGGATGGCATACGCGTGTCAGTAGTTACCTACTTTTGCAGAGGTAACCCGGCCTTGTGTTGGCAGAGATCCGGTTAGGTTCTCGGGTCGTCTATTCCAGGGACGTACCCATCGTGGATAGGAAGTTCCTTAGCCTGACCATTTGTTGGAAATCCAAAGAAACAATACGCGACTTGTACGGTTTTAGTTGTATTACCTGCTATGGAATGTGGCGGTAACCTGCTATTGAACATAGTAGCTATAGTAGGCATAAGTGCGGAATGCCTATGCTGGCTAAGATTAATATTATACTTTCGAAATGTTTTCTACACTATGCACTAATAATAATATCAAAAATGATTTGATTTTGCGTAGTAAGCATCTTTGACTATCATAAGAAGAAATCTCCTCCAATTCTGCGTTTGCATTGTGTGTGTGGTGGGAGGTCTTATGGTAGTTTCATTTTCCAAAAGCATTTCGAATTGACTTTAAAATATCCTGTTGTTTATTTTAAAGAATAACTGTTTTACGATCTCACACCAGTCACCATGACTGACTCGGAGTTTATTGTTCCCTTCTAAACTCTGGGTGCCCACCAATTTCCACACGGGCAGTCTAGAGTTAGATTATCAGGATACTCTGGATATTCTGGAGCTTTGGAGATGAGCTGGATGACGAGACGTAGTATTTGTATCTGATAGTATTTATTCCGCTGTGTATTCTGTATGAGGACAAGTTATATAACTGTCCATTGTTGTATATTGACTCTGATGATTGATGTATATATAAACTGATATAGTTCTTTGTTTTAAAAGACTAGTAATTATCTATTGTATATTATTCCGCTGCGATATGTGAGATTCTGATATTGTTTTCTGTTTCTGTATCTGATGTTATTTTGTTGTTGTTCTTTCTTCTCTCTTTCTTCTTCTTCTTCTTCTGCCTTTTTCTTCTTTCTAAAACCCTCACTATTGGAGTTTCCGGCACTCGATTGCTCGACAGTCGATAAAGTGAGTATCGATGTCGAATTTTCGAAAGTCGAAAATTCTAGGATGTGACAAAGTGGTATCAGAGCATATGGTTAAGCGACAACCCTGCTCTGTTGGGTGTTACTCATTAGAGATAGAGTCAGCAGTACTCTAGAATGAATTTGAGTGTAATAATAGATATGAGCGCGTATTTGTTATTGAATATGAAATTGTTTTGTATTGTGTTGACTTATCGGTTGATTGTTTATAGATTCTGGTCGGTACAGTCTAGCTAACTGTAATCGATAGGGGTTTCTAAACTCTAAACAAGGTAAACTGACACAGTATTGTTTTAAATGGGTAAATGAAATAATTTTGCCCAAAACTATTTTTGTATAGAAAAGAAATGATTTTCTGTAAATTATTACAGTATATGGTTGCATGGATGTTAGGAAAGTGATAATGTTGAAAAGTTATCATTATTATATGAAATTGAATACGAAATGGAAATTGTAACTCCAAAGTTAAGAAATGAAATCCGCAATTAAATGAAATTTGAGAATATAAATTATAAATGTGAATTGTAATTTAAAACGGAATTTCAGAGAAGTTTTTGGAAATGTTTTGAAAAGAATTTGAAAATTTTGGAGATTTGGAAGTTTAAATCATTTTTGATTTGAAAATGGATTTCAAAGGTTTGAAAAATGTTCTGAAAGGATGAAAGCTCTAAACTCTTTTCGGTCGCTGGAAAATAACTTCAGTAATGACTGCAGCATTATCGATGTTCATTTTCGGGTTTCCAAAAGAGAAATTGCTGCCAAATTGTTTTAAATAGGAGTTGTTTGAAAATTTGGGTTTGGTTTTGGAAATTCAAAGAATGATTTGAATTGTTTTCAAAATGGCTTTGAAAGGTTGAAAAGACTCTGGAATACCATATTTATGAAATGTAAATAAGTTGATAACTTATAAAACATTAGAAATCTAATTGGAATAAGATTCAAATTGGAAAGGAATAAATTTGAGAATGAATGAATAAATTTGCAAGTGAATCAATTAAATAAAATGAGATTGAAAAGTGATTCATTTCAAAATTGTAAGAAATAGATTGAATTGAATTTGATTTGTGAAAAATGAAGTGAAGTATTGAACTAAAATTAGTAAGTGAAGCTAATTGAATATAGACCGAATAAATAAGGTTTAACGAATTAAATTCAATAATTACAAAAGAAAAGTAAATTGAATTCGAATTGGAAATCCAGTTTAAATGAAAGTAGGTTTAACCGTAGGGTAAATTGAAAACGAATTTGGAAATGAGCAAAAGAATAAAACTGGAATTAAAACTAAATCCAAATTAAATTGAAATTGAATTCAAATAAATTGAAAGGTAAAGTTGAATGAAAATAGATATATAACTTCAATAGTGAACTAAAGATGATATAAGTAGTTTATATTGAAAATTTGTAATTGAATTTGCAAAATGATTTGAATGCTGCAACTAGATATAATGGCTAGTAGGATATACAGGTATAAAGGGATTGGAAAATTTATTTCACAGACAATTTGAATTGCTCGACAAAAGGTATGTATTTGAATTATAATATGAGTTTTTGATGATTTCTCTCTAGCCGCTTGGCTTTTTCTTTTTCTTTTTTGAAATCTGAGAGTCCGTAGGGACGTTTTGTAGTCGTACCGTATTAGCCGCGCAAAGGAGACGCTGGCGAAATTTTTCGAAAATTTCGAGTGTTAGAAAATTTTTGAGAAATTTTGAAAGTTTAAAATTTGAATTTAAACTCGAATTTGAATTTTGAAGTAAACAATGTGTTTGAAAATTATGAAAGGGTTTAGAAAGCTAGTTGGATTGATAACGAATCTTTAGTAGAAAGATTTGTTTTGATAAATGGATAAAACTATTGGATTGTGAAAAATAGTAGACGAGTTAAGGACCATTTTTCCTAACTTGTAATTTCGAGGACGAAATTCTTTTAAGGGGGGAAGTTTGTAACGACCCAGAATTTTGAACGAATTAAATTGGAAATATTTAATTAATTTTAAATATTTGAATGATGATTTAATTTGAATCCCCGATATAACTTTGAAAATTTGCGATTAAACTATAAAATTTATCGATTAAAGTTAAATAAAAATTTGAATCTACAATTTTAAGCTGAAGAAAAATATTTCGAAAGCTTTTAAAATTCGTATTGATGATGCTGAAGATAACAGAAGCTTCAGAAACGAAATTAAAAGTGATTTGTTCAGTTTTGAAAATAATCACTCGAACCGATATTTATAAAATAGTCAATTTTCAAACAGTCTCGGAATTCGACGAAACCAGTTCCATTGGGTCCGGAATGTTGTATTATTGCCGGATTTCAATTTTCGTAATTTTCTGAGTTGATGTGTGAGCACACGGAAATGTAACGCGTGGAAATTTTAAAAACGAATTTAAATTTAAATTTAAAAATTTTAAACAAAGGACAGCATCCCTAAAGGCACGCCTAGATTCACGCCTGGTATCACGAGAAAATCGTGTAAGCACGTTCCTCTGTCTTCCCCCCTCTCTTTTTTTTTTTAAAACACGCAACTTTCTTCCCCCATTCCTCAGTTAAAACGAAATAAGTAAAAATCAATGGCATCCACCTTTTATTTCATTCAAACGAAACCATCCTTCTCTCGTTCCCAAATTCAAATGTCGACAGTTCCTTCCCCCTCTCCATTCTCAAAGCAAATCGCGCACACGAAAGCTCGAAGGAGAAGGCGACCTCCGATACTAAGCACGGCGGCAGCGCTGTAAGGTGGGGAAGCATGTCGCGATGGTCGCGAGGCTTCTCGCGTGCGCGACAGCATGGGGCAGGAGGCGCGTCGCGATTCATCGCGTGAGGTGGAGGCGTGCGCAAGTCAGGCGATGGCAGGGGGTTTCGCTGGGGGGCGGCGACGATTCGCGAGTGGGCGCGCGCGCGTCCAAGGGAGGAGGCGTACGATTCGACGGCAGCAGGCATTCGAGGAGTTTGAGGTTCGAGTGGATCTGAGTGTCGTGGTTGTGGGATTTCTAGGGTTTGGTTTCGGAGGCGTCGCGATGGTGCGACGACGAAGGCAGCGACGAGGGGTCACGGCGGCAGCTGGCGATCGAAGGAGAGGCAGTGGTCGAGTGCGTCGGCACTGGTGGAGGTCGCGAGTTTGATGGTGGCACGTTGTACGACTATTTGGGTCTCGCGAGCAATGGCCTGGGTTTGCATTTTACAGTAAGGTATTTAGCTTTTCGGAATTTTCAAGTTGATTTAAATCTGAAAAAGAAAAATATATAGGCAGTTTTCTTAATATAGATATATACAGTAGACAGAATAATAGCTGTTGTTTCTAAAATACTTATAAAGATTGAAAATTTAGAATGTATTTGCAGAAAAGAAATCAGGCTTTTATGTGAATATATGTTAGGAAAATGAAACAGTAAGATTTAAAAAGAAAATTCTGTTTTTATTTATACCTGTAGATAAGTAAGATCTGAACAGGAAATATGTGTATAAGATTCGAAATTAAATTTTGAATGTTGAGGAATTTATTAAAATAGATATTTGAAAATCTATAAATTTTTCTTATTAATGTATATGTAGTTTCAAAGGAAAAATTTTTGTTAAAAAGAAATTAGTTAAAATCAAAATTTTAATTTTGAAATTAAAATCATTGGTTAATTAAATTTATCCAATAGGAATTTATTTTTCGATTTATTCGAACATTAATAAAATTGTATAATTGTTTATACCAGGTTAAAATCGAGAAAACAAAACTGGGATTGAAATTGGATTGCAAATATAAAAAGGTGAGATTTTCTCACTCGAAGGAAAATTTTAATTTGCAGTTATTGTTTGATTTGTTTGAATGTGCTATTAGATATAATAGGATATATCTATATATATAGCAGTATATACATATTGGCATATGTATATATTGGATTGATGATTTCCCGCCTCGTATAGCGGATGAGACCCTATTGCGTCGTTAGTAAGCGGATTTATAAAAACCTATATACCGCGATAATTCCGTACTGGAGCGGAATTGGTATTGTGCTAACGTCTTTGGATGCAGGGAAACAGGTTGGAGGGATCCAACTGGATTCCTCACCAGTAGTTATTTATTTACAGATATTGTGATGTATTATGTTATCATATGTTGAGATATGATATTGACTGTTGTGATTGACTAATTGATGCGTGGCATCATCGGGTTCAATTTTAAAGTTTAAAAATAAACGATTTTTACTTTAAAAAGGATTTTGAAGTGATTTTTGGAAAGTATACGATTTATTAAATTTTTGGATCTATTTATCTTAAATAAATAAATGCTATAAATTTAAAGTTATGAAAAATTTAAATTGTGAAATATAACTGAAAGGTGATTTTGAAATAAATAGTCAAGTAATTTATAAAATAGTTTAAGTTTGGATTTCTTTTGAATTATTAAAAATGGTGTATATAAAGGAGGTACAGAATTGATATCTATCAATTAAAAGTATTGGAATTTTAAACGAGTTTTTATAAGTGTTAGAAATTTATTGAATTATAAATGGTGAAGACATGAATTTATAGAATTATAAATTGTGAAAATATGAAGTTTATAGATTTATAAAGTATGAAGTTATAAAATGAATGAAATCGTATTATAAAGATTTATAAGAGATTCACTTATAAATCTGATTTTTTTGCCTTTAAGTGGAATATTGATCGAATTGTTAATAAAGAAGATTTATAAGTCGAAGTTGTTATTAAAAAGAGAAATAGAATTTATAAACGTGCTTATAAATTCGAAATAGATTGAATGTGATAAATCTAATATAGAAGATTCTTTAAGAAGATATATTCACGACTTTGAATAGCGAATTTTTATTGAATAAAAATGTGTAGAAATGATTGAAATGGGGTTAAGTAAATTTTATTCACGATTTTGGACAGTGAATATATTGTTAAGTAAAATGGATTCATTTTTGAAGAAGTAATATTTTAAAAATGAAGTTAAACATTTTAAAGGTGTTTTAAAATGTATTATAAATCGAAAGCAGAGATTTCCGCAGTTCTTGTTGAAATAGACGTTTCGAGAAATTTAAGGAAATGGTGGACTATAACACTGTTGTTATAGTAAATGATTTCCGAAAGGAAATGGGTTTTATCTAGTATTGGGATTTACATATCTATTTTAATTTCGAATCCCTATACTAGTGATTTGTGAGTCGTCGTAACGATGTTTTACGCAACATTCGTTTTGACTCAAATAGGTGTTAAAAGAATGATTTCCTTAAAGAATGAATATATACTTAATTTGATTTAAGTATATCGAATATTTTCAAGTGTTGAAAATGAATAGATTTGTGAAACACTTATTTTTAAATAAGTATGGAAATGCTTTTCCAAATGAAATGAACGTTTTGAGAATTTATCTTTGTAAAAGATAAATTGAAATTGAATATTGAAAATCGATTTGAAAATCGTATGTCAGAAGATATTTTGAAATATAAATTCAATATGGAATTTATAAAGAAAGGGAAGATGTTTAAAAATAAATATTGATTTATTTTTAAAGTGTGGAAATTTTATATCTAGTAAAGATATTTTTGAAGATGAAATAATTTGGAAAATTATTTGGAATCTGATGATGTTGCGCATCTTTATTGATAGTTAAATAACCGACTATCAATAATTACCTTGAATTGGTATTTGTTGTGAATTGGATGAATTTGGATGCCACACTTATTTTTGAATAATCGCTCACTATTCGGGTTAACCGGGAAAGGACCATGGGGTCGTATAACCCATTCCGAATATGTGATACGTCGTTATGAATTGCATTCGAAGACCGGTGTTGAAGACCGGATATTTTTAAAAACGGAAGGATTACCGTCGAGTTACTCTACATCGGCTGATCTCTGGTTTAGAGGTTTTATCACCCTTAGTGACGGGAAGTCCTGACGTGATTAGAAAATTATCCGGAAATGCAAGGGCTTCGTGAGAAGTGCCTTCGGTTCTGTTCGATCCCGGAACAGACTTGTATGGATTGTGTGTCTGACGTTACAATTTGAGATATAAAGCTGATTTCTTTCAAATACATTTCTGTTGGTGGCGGAGAATTTATTCTCTTAGCTTAACACCCTTCTTTGAGACGTACGAGCTCAGAGGTTATGTAGTTGAAATTTATCAGCGATATATCCCAATTTGGTAACGTGGCATACTGAGTGTTGCTGTGAAATGATCAGTGTTTGATCATTTGCGATATGATCATTTATTTGATCTTATATCTTTGTGATCATAGGTTGATCATTTTGTTTGACCCGAAGCAGGGCTTTTTGAGAAAGCGTAGCTTTGTGGACGAGACTTCGTCGAGCCTCACACCCCGGAAATGGTCGAAACAGGAAGGATGCAGCAAGGTTCTAGGGAGTAGCGCCCCTTAGTGTATGTCATTCCTTCTGGATAAAGGTGGTATCATGGTATGGAGCCCAGATACTTAACCTCTGTGGTTACTGCATTATTTTTTCTATGTGGTTTGTTGCGAATCGGGGATCCTCGGGAAGATCGGTGACGATCGGGGGATGGAATACGCGTGTCAGTAGTTACCTACTTTTGCAGAGGTAACCCGGCCTTGTGTTGGCAGAGATCCGGTTAGGTTCTCGGGTCGTCTATTCCAGGGACGTACCCATCGTGGATAGGAAGTTCCTTAGCCTGACCATTTGTTGGAAATCCAAAGAAACAATACGCGACTTGTACGGTTTTAGTTGTATTACCTGCTATGGAATGTGGCGGTAACCTGCTATTGAACATAGTAGCTATAGTAGGCATAAGTGCGGAATGCCTATGCTGGCTAAGATTAATATTATACTTTCGAAATGTTTTCTACACTATGCACTAATAATAATATCAAAAATGATTTGATTTTGCGTAGTAAGCATCTTTGACTATCATAAGAAGAAATCTCCTCCAATTCTGCGTTTGCATTGTGTGTGTGGTGGGAGGTCTTATGGTAGTTTCATTTTCCAAAAGCATTTCGAATTGACTTTAAAATATCCTGTTGTTTATTTTAAAGAATAACTGTTTTACGATCTCACACCAGTCACCATGACTGACTCGGAGTTTATTGTTCCCTTCTAAACTCTGGGTGCCCACCAATTTCCACACGGGCAGTCTAGAGTTAGATTATCAGGATACTCTGGATATTCTGGAGCTTTGGAGATGAGCTGGATGACGAGACGTAGTATTTGTATCTGATAGTATTTATTCCGCTGTGTATTCTATATGAGGACAAGTTATATAACTGTCCATTGTTGTATATTGACTCTGATGATTGATGTATATATAAACTGATATAGTTCTTTGTTTTAAAAGACTAGTAATTATCTATTGTATATTATTCCGCTGCGATATGTGAGATTCTGATATTGTTTTCTGTTTCTGTATCTGATGTTATTTTGTTGTTGTTCTTTCTTCTCTCTTTCTTCTTCTTCTTCTTCTGCCTTTTTCTTCTTTTTAAAACCCTCACTATTGGAGTTTCCGGCACTCGATTGCTCGACAGTCGATAAAGTGAGTATCGATGTCGAATTTTCGAAAGTCGAAAATTCTAGGGTGTGACATCTGTCTCTTCCAGAACATTCTAAAAAAAATTAAGATTGCAAGGAAACAAATCAAAAGGAGGTAGTAGTAGCAGATCCAAATCCGACTAGAAAAGGGAAATCCATAAGGTGAGTGTTTAAACTCACTCACGAAATACTAAAATTTAATTGCAAGTTAAACCGGGTCATATAGTGATAAAATTTTGATTGTTGGTTTGGAATTTTTATTGATATTTAATTTGAATAGTTAAATTCTAATATGTGATGACTAATAATTACTGTGACATATTATTGAATTGGTTGATTTGTTGAATTAATTGATTTGAATGTTGATTGTATGTTGTGATGGATGCTATTGTGATTGAATGTGTATTTGTTCATTTATTTTGATATATCCTTGTTATCATCCTATAGTTTATTGTAATCGTATAAATTTTCATATTGATTATTTGAACACTGAATAAAGATATAAAACTCATGAATTTTATGTATTTACATGAGAGGAAAAAAAACTAGTATGTTTAGATTTACTATTTGAACCATAAAAAATTGATTTTGAGAAATAAACCGTCATTACCTTATTTGAAAGTTTTCAAAATTAAATTTTGAAACATTGGGAAGTTTCCATAAAATTGAATGTTGAAACTTTGAAACATTTTTATAAATCAAATCTCTTGAACTATGAAATTTAATTGGGAATTGTTCTGTAAATTTGTAAGTTACTAGAATGGATCTATTATGAAATCTATTGTATTTTGAATATGGAAACAATAAAATTTCCAGAAATTTGAACCTTCAAAAATGTAGTTATTTGCATTCCTTATTACATCTAATTTTAATTTAATTTGCATAAGAATTTTAGTTCTGACTCGAGTGTATTATTTTCCTTTACGCTCGGGTCAACCTGAGTATTTTCGGTGTATTGAAGACCATTTTATTTTGGAGGATGAAGACGGAGATGATTCTACTATTTATTATAATTATTCCACTACATCATGTGTTCCGCTACATTATTTGTTTATTTCTGATGTATGTATAACTCTGATTTGAATTGTAAAAGTGTAATCAAATGATATTTATAAAACAGCTTCATAAACTGTTTATTTGATTATTATATTTTATCGTTCCGCTGCGAGATTATGTATTTTTTTCTTTCTTTTCTCTTATTTTCTTATTTACCCCATTAACAATCCTCCCTTTTGAATGGTTTGAATTAGTCATGTGTGGTTTATTGTCGATTTAAACCGTTCAAAAAGGTGGGTCATTACAGAGATGTAGAGAACATATCAGTAAAATAACTAATAGCTTCATTTGCAAGTTTATCTGATGATGGTGTCATGTACCATTCGAATTTAGTAAATAATTGCTACCTCGATTTGGTTTAACAACATTAACTCTACTGGACAAGCACCATTGTCCCAGTGGTTAAGTGATTTGGCTTTGGTGCGAGAGGTCACAAGTTCGAAACTTGCGTAGCGTGATTCGAACGTTTATTGACATGTGATATGTTGTCACAGTGATTTGTTGTATATATAGTACCATTTCAAAAAAAAATTAACTCTGCCGTAGAAAATTTTTGTTGGCCTATCACCTCTAACCAACCAGTTTAGTTTCATTCTTTGCTCGTTATCTATAGCTATTTTTCGCATAATAGAATGAATCTGTGTTGTTTTCAAATTATGTTGATATATCAGGTTATCATTCGAAGGATTTTGAACTAGTTGATTGTATATTTCATTAGCCTCATCTTTCATAAGAGCAACCACACTATAAATATTTTCCTTAATTTTAACCCATGTCTTCAATGCAGATTTGGCCGCCTTCAGCCTACATATAAGAATGTGTAGCGGATTGCCATGAAATTCCAAAGTCAGATCAGTATGAAGAGCTAAATGGTAACCTTCTTGGAGATGCCAAGAATTTCTATATCTAAAAGGTAACCTTTTCTTCTTTTCATTATGAATCATGAATTTGATATTTATAGGAGAGTGGTCACTTAATGAATGATTTCCAAAATTAATACCAAAATGTTTAAACATATTCATCCATAAGGAATTGACAAATACATGATCTATCTTACTGTGAATTGTGAAGTTTTGTCCTCCCCTCCACGTAAAAAAATTACCAGTGAAATTTGGTTCCATAAGATTAGATGAAGATATGCAATCCATAAAATCTTGATCACCTACCGAATTATAAAGACCATGATTAATTCTTTCGTTGGAAGATAAAATAGAATTGAAGTCACCAGCTAAGATCCATGTCAATTAAATCTTGTAGATTGTTCGATAAGATAATTCCATAACTCCTTTCTCCTCGCCTCCTCATTGAAAGCATAGATCGTTATACACAATATACTAGTGCCATTTACATTGTGTAGGGTACAAGTAATGAATTGGTCACTAGAGTGAATAATGATACTGTAACAACCTGGGATTTTGTATTGTCTTATAATCGCCATTAATCGATTAATGTGCTAGCATTGCGATTTTATTTGAAGATTGAATTGGCTGTAAATTGCTGTTGGGACTTTATCGGGTTTATTTTGTGTTAAATATTGTTTGGGCTTTAAAGAAAATGTTGGCCCCTGTTGCTTTGTTCTGCCGAGATAACTCGGAGGCAAACCCGTTCCTCTTTCTCATTTTTTTCATTGGATTCGTAAAACCCTAGCATACGAGAAGAAAAAGATAATGGCGGCCTCGATTTCGTTCGTTCCCTTTTCAAATTAGGGCTCGTGAGAAAAGGTGTTCTTCGCTCCTCAATGCTCGTTCTTCTTCGTTCATAGAAGATTAGGGTCCGCTCGATCTCGTGCGTGCTCGTCTTTACTCCGACTAAGGTGAGTGATTTTTTAAATTACTCACATCTAGTTTGAATCTCGTTGATTTCCGTCATGTTCTGATTTTGTTACTTGGATTGTTGAATATGCTGCCTTGGTTGATTTCCTTGCTTGTCAAGATTTTGATTTCTGACATTTTGGTTTCGTGGATTTTCTTATGAATACGGCCGAACTTGTTTCAACTATTAAATGCTTTGAAACTTCCTTTGTTTTTGTTCGAAACTGATATTAGACTTTATTGGTATCAATTGGTTGTTAACTTCGATTATGAGGTTGTTTCGGCCTTGAACATTTTTGTTGGTTGCCAGGTTGAACTGCAGGTGACTTTTACTTTGAACTGCAGTTGTGGAATTCAAACATTTTGTTTTGAAAAAGTAATATGTTTTATTTGTTACATTTGTTGTTTGAGTACATGTTGGTTCTGTTACATCGGGGCTGCTTCGTGAGATCTTCATGTTGTCGCCAGACTTGTTTTTATGCATTTCACCATTGATGCACTGATTTCGTACATTTTATCTCGAGTATTTGAAACTGCTGCTGTAAAATAATTAATTGGTATTTTGTGACACTTTGCAGTGACTTGTAGCATACTGCTTCAATTATGTATTTGTCATTGCTCATCATGTTGAGCTTGTTTCTGGTATTCGACCTCGACCATACTAGTTTTATATAGTTATGGTCTAGATGTTATTTTCTTGGCCATATGTTCATTCATGTGTATAACTGATTTGAGTTGTTCGATCACTATCTGGCATTCACTTTAAATATTGTTGACTTCACTGGAGCATATGCATTAGTTCTCCATAAGCTTGAGTTGCATATTGTAGCCTTGATCGTTGCATTTTTCTTGCATTTGGTTCATCAAGTCTACACTCGTATTGCCTCTGACCTTTTGGCACACAGACTTTTCATGTTGGTCTTCTTCATTTACAATGTGTTGGATGGTCTGGACATTGTCGTATTGTGACTTGATACACTCACTTGTATTTTGTTGTTTCATGATTTGAAGTCTGGGCCGGTATGTATTGAAATTGGTTAAGTTGTTGGAGTCATGGCTTTACCGCTGACTGTTGCACCGATATCACTTCTTGGTATATCTCCTTGTAGTCTTCATTTTACTGTATACTCATCGTGGCAATTGTTCATTTGTCTGCATTGACTTCATGTAGTTTGTGAGGTGGCTGTACAGTGGGTATTCAAATTGTTGGTGTCTAATTTAGTCTGCTACACGTCATGTTGCCTTGAGTACACCACCCACATCATTTCACTGTTGCTTGACCGTATGCATTTTTGAACTATTAACCTTTGGGGTTGAGTTTCACTTGCATTATTGTAGTGGCGAGGCAGTACACGCGTGTGTGTACTGCAGCCCTAGCAGGATTGACGGATTTAGTTGATATTTCGATTGTTAAATTGTTTCGTTGGTTCAATTCAATACTTTGAAGTTGTATTTTGAAATGATTCATTTTGGTTGAGTTGGATCCGTTGACTTTTGGATTCATTGATCTTCTAAGTATTTCATAGACTGTATTGGCGAGGCAGTACACGTTAGCGTGTACTGTAGCCAATCAGCATTGATGTTTTTAAATTGACATTTCAATTGTTTAAATTGATTTGGATTGCTGATTTGTTGTTTAACACTGTTAGAGTTATATCTGCCGTTATCCGATTCTTTTATCGAGGAGTCGGATATACGAGATTTCTGTGACTGTCGTCCATTTGATATTTGATTATTATTGCTTCTGTGCACTAATAACTGAGTTTGAATTAGACTGACCCGTGTATTATTTTCTTTTGAACTTAATACTCGGGTCAGACCCGAGTTATTTCAGGTTGTTGATTTCCTTCTTTGAGTTGCTGTTCAGGCTTTGAAGACTTTTCACATCTTCTGAAGTTGTCTTTGTCATTTTGTAGAAGTCGTGTCATTGTATAGGATGATATGTATTCATGTATATTAGTTGATAATGTACTTGTATATATAACTTCCAGAGTCGACAGTTGTAGTTGTATCATATGTATTGTGTCAACTATATTGTAACTGACATCAGTTATATATATATGAGACTTTTGTTTTATTTGTGTTCCGCATTTATATTATCTGTGTTAGTATTATATCTAATGTCCTAAACTATTATGAACCATCGTAGTTTGTTTTATACTGATAATTGGGTATGTCGATGGGAGTAAATAAATAAGATGAAAAATTAAAAGTGTATACCACTCCTATCGAGGTAACCAATATTAGTGTAAGGCCAACTACGGATGGCCGCTCCTATCCAGCCTTATTCTTCATAATAATAGACAGTATTTCTTTTAATACCCTTTGTTATTATGAGCATAGAGGTGGGGCGTTACAGATACTTGATCAAAGAGAGGAGTCCCATATAATTAAAATTCTACTTTTATGGTTAGTAGAAATATTATGCGAATATTTCCACTTATTTTCAGTTCTATCCACAAATCTAACAATATTATCTATTGATAGTTTATTTTCAAGAATACCAAGAAATGAAAATCTTTTACTATTTATCAACTGCAAAATCTCTAACTGTTTATATAGGGCATTCAACCTGGGCAGTAGCAGTCCAGGAAGTCTTATGTTTTTTTGACTTTTTATTTTTCCCCTTTAACTGATTAACTAACATGTTCCATGCAGAGTTGTCTAGAACATCATCTGAGGTAGTAGCTTTAAATTCAAACGGTACCTCCTCGGATCTCAATTTCCGAGTTGACCTTGGTATGTTATTATGAAGCGGATCCGAGTTCTGGTTTTCTTGTTCAATGTAAGGAACAGTTTCAGTAGGCGCGTCAGGCTCTTCTTCATCCATAATGTTTTCTTCAGTATTAATGTTGTCTATTTTTTGTGAGTCTGTATCAGACATTAGGGAAGTTGTACCTTGAATTGTATTAGTGTTAATAGTCATGAAATTAGTCTCCCACTGGACTGTTTGATACTTCTGCTTTGCTTGAACTTTATTTATGTTATGATTACCTTAAGTTTGATCATTGATAACAATACGACCTTGCACAGGATTGTCTTGTTTATTTATATTATTTGTCGGGGGATCTAGGGTATCCTTGTTTTGACCGATTTCATCAATATGCATTTCAGTGCTATCATTCGATTTTTCCTGTTGATGAATTTTTGCTTCCGTACTTTACTGAATTGACAGTGTGACTCCATATGACCATAACTAGAACAATTAGTGCAAATATTGGGTTTCCATTCATAAGCCCCTTCCTGACATATCATTTCATCTTTCTCGGATAAAATTGGAATCCTATTCAGAAAATCAAAGGATTTGTTAATTTCAATTAGTACTCTAGCGTAAGCAATTTTTATTATACCTTCAGTAAATTTGTCCAGTTTGATGGGGGAACCAAGGACAGAGGCAATATGACTAATCCCCTCTTTCGTCCAATGGTCAAGTGGTAGATTAGGAAAACGAACCCATAGTGGGATAGAGTTGGGGAGTTCTTTGTTAAGTTGCATCCTAAGAGACCATCTCTTCATCATCATCAATTTTTTGTTATAGTAGTAGGGACCACCTTCCAAGACTCTATCACAATCTTTTTTGTTATTAAATTTAATAACATAAAAGCCATTTTCCTTCGAGTATATAGAGAATTCGTCTTCGGGTTTCCAAACTCTATATATATAATCCTTGAAGTATGGATAATATGGTTTGGGGCCAACAGCATAAATCACAATAGCATTATCCCACTGTTTTTTTGCATTTTGAACAACATCAATTGACATTTTAGTACATTTCATTGAATTGAAATCATGGGGTTGATAAAACTTTAACGGAACAGAAACCAGAATATTATTACCCTTGACAACTTCGTTCCACGTCCTACTAGACGTAATGGAAAATTTCCATTTGTTGTTAGCCGATCTAACCTCAGTTTGATTTGAGCGATTAAGATTATTGTGATTATGGATATAATTGTGGTGTGCATTTTGAAGTGGAGTGGTCTGAACGTTATTATTCAGAGAGTTATTGGAAATGGAAGTGGAATATTTTGGCTGATGTGAAAACTTAGGTTGACGTTTCCATTTTTCGTTCGTGCTGGAATGAAACCTTCTTCAGGATCATCATGAGAATCTGGATTCGCTAATGGGGAAAAGCTCGGAGGCAGATCTGGAGGTAAAGGAGACAGTTCAGGAGGGAGGGGACTGGTGGCAGGAAAACTCTGGAGGCGGCATAGGGAAATACACAAGTTCTGTAGAAAAAGGGAAATATCAGGAACGGAACAACAAATTTGGATCGGAAGCAGAGAGCAGGCGACGAATCAGGGAATTTGGCTAGGGTTTCCACCATGAAACGAAATTTAATATGGCTATAGTTTTTTTCAGGACAAATCTAGTAACTTACAAAGTTATTACTTTTTTGACCTTTTCATTCAATGTGAAGTACAAATTATATATCAGCACATTGTACACAAACAAATTGATACTGCATAGCAGTAGTATATGTTTAACCTCAGTTAGCACTTTGTTTACATTACAGTTGTTAATATATCAGCAAATTGTTAGGGGTTTATTGTATCAATGGATTAGTATCAGTTTTGCAGTAACATATTATCAATTTCTACGAATCACTTTTGTACTTACACAATATCAATTGCATAAAAAATATTATATTAATTATGACACCATGTAGTATCCATTGTAGTTTTAAAATGATTTTTATGTTGACTAATGCTTTGTATAATTTTAACAGCAAGGTGAAAAAGCAAATAAAAACAAAAATGAGCAGAACTAATCAGAGAGAGAAAACGATGGCTCAAATCTTGCACAAGAGGTAAAGACTTAATTTAGCAATTTGTTGAAATTACATACAAACATGTACCATCCATTATCATTCTCCATATTATAATTTACAAATAAAATGACATTGCATAGTAGCAATGAATTAATCGGTTCAATGTAAATGTTTTATAATGTGAGAAATGCGGATTAAGGATCTTAAGGCTAGAATTAACACTAGATGGGGGGATGAATAGTGTTTTAAGAAATTTGTTAATCTTTCTGAGTTTATCTTAATTTGTTAACAATGTATACACTAATCAGACACAGATATGAACACAGAATCAAACATAGATGCAAATATAAAGTAAAAGCAGTAAAGGAAAGAACACACCGGATTTTATACTGGTTCGGAGTTACCCTACATCCAGTCCCGCAACACAAGTACGGATTTCCTTTCAAAAACAATTCTTACAAATACAACCCTCGGTTTCAAGGCTACGAGGTACACCCTCCAGAATCACAATCCTCTGGGTAGAGATACTTGATTTCCGGGGCAACAAGTTCACCCAATTGATTTCCAGGGCTACAATCACACCGTTTTCCTTTTGATTGATTTCCAAGGCTACAATCACACCTTTTCTCGCTAATATATTACAAAGAAGTCTATAACTCTGAATAGCACTGAGAACCTTGTAGAGATAGTGATGGAGAATCACACTAGAAGTAATCGAGTATGATTCGATGCTGATTTCGGCAGAGTAATGGTATGATTTTGTATTAAGAAATGAGGAAGAAGAAGAGAAGTGAAAAACCAGAAAATATGATTAAAAATTCGTTGAAACTAACCCCTATTTATAGAAGAACAACAGCCATGACCATTCATGAAGAGTTAGGGCGAATAGACACTTCTTTTGAAATTTGAATTTTGAATTAAACTGTCACCATGTCGACATGGTGCTTATGGGCATGTCGACATCCCTCGGCCAAATTTGATGTTTTGAATTTTTATAAAAATAATATTTATCTTATATAAAAACTATTTAAAACTTTATAAATATACTTGAATATAGTTGAAATTCATAAGTAAATATAAAGAACAATATATATATATTATTTTAACTATAATTTAAATCAAAGTAAATAATTTAAAAGTTAAATATATTATTTGAAAAGACAGTTTAAAATCAGGAGTAATTTTGACTCTGAAAATAAAGATGTTTTGAGGCTAAAATTATTTAAAATCGGAATCGAGTGTTTTGAATCTTTTTAAAAGGAAAGTTTTGAAATCATTTCGAAAACAAGATAATTATGAAAAATCATTTGAATTAAGATTAGTGGATACAAAACAATGTCCCACTAGATTTTCGTAGGTTCCATCCTGCTTAGGGTTCCATCCCTTTAACGGGCTCGAAGTGGATTCCATTCCACAAATAAATTGGATATTAAGATGCCAGTGCTTTTCTACGAGTTTTAAAAAATATTCCTAAAAACAAACTTAACCTTGAAATCTTGAACTCTTGATAATCTTGATACTCATGAGTCTTCTATCTCTATATCTTGAATCTCTATACTGTTCAGTCTTCATTCTTGATACCTGCATGGTTAGATCCTGCATATACATATATATCTAAACTTGTAATGTTAGTATTTATATTTTATAATCTATTCTAAGGTTGTTGTCATCAAAACCATCATCTCATGGACTAACAATCTCCCCCTTTTTGATGATGACAACCTTTGTTTATAAAATATTACTTCTATCCTAATAACTCTAATAACTCCCCCATAATCTATGCCTAACTATCCTATTTTATATTTCTCCCCTTTGTCATCAACAAAAACCATCCTAAAACCATAAAACTATAAAACTCCCCCTTAAACTAATACTATATAACATGTGATGATAATGATAGTGTTATCATAAATAATCAACACTTAACTCTAAAAACTAGAACTTAATCCTAAATTACTAACTATCCTAACTAAGAATCTATGATAATGCTTATAATAGTTAGAAATCAAATATAAGAACAAAATTATTTATTAAGTATATTTCAACACACTCATCAAAACCAATCATGTCAGACAAGTCAAACAAATCAATCAAGTCAAACAAGTCAAACAAATCAAACAAGTCAATCAAGTCAAACAAAACATCAAAAACTAATAATCCTATATTATAAGACAATACTACAAACTCCTCCTAAATAAAATACACACGTTATGCATACATGTATGCAATATGTAGTTTGTAATGCAGTATGAAATGTATGACATATGCAATGTAGCATGAGATGATATGCGGAATGAAGTGCAACTTGTGATGCAAATGATTATGATATTTCATGCATTGTAATTTATGATGTAATATGCAATGAAATGTGATATGAAATAGGATGCATAATGATATGTAATATGAAACAAAATGATAATGAAGTAAAATAATAATAATAATAATATGCAGAATGATATGATGATATATATACTACGGTAAGTGACATTCAGATTATAAGATAAACATGAGTGGTAAGTAATATCTAATTGACATTTGAAATAATTTGAAATTATTATGATTTGCGAAAGCAAGTAGAATCCTAATGGCTTCTAATCTTGCTACAGGAGCAAAGGTTTCGTCACAATCTATACCATCTTCTTGACAATAACCTTGGGCGACTAAACATGCTTTATTTCTAACGACCTCATCTTGTTCGTTCATTTTATTTTTATAGACTCATTTAGTTCCAATTATAGTTTTATCTTCAGGTCTAGGAACAAGTTCCCAAACTTCATTTCTAGTGAATTGATTTAATTCTTCTTGTATAGCCAAAATCCATGAATCATCAGTTGATGCTTCTTTAGGATTTTTGGGTTCAATAGATGATATAAATGCTATATTACTCATTTTACTTAGTTGATTTCTAGTTGTAACAATAGATTGCATATCTCTTATTATATTTTCAATAGAATGATCTTTTAAAAGTTTAATCCTTTTATTAGGATGATTAATTTCATTATTAATTTCGGTTGATTCCTGATTTTGAGTAATTAAATCTTCTTCATCATTTGTAATTTCAAAATCTTTTAAATTTTCATCAAACAAAACATGCATTGTTTCTTCGATGGTGTTAGATCTTAAATTAAAAACTCTATAAGCTTTACTTCTATTAGAATATCCGATAAAGATTCCTTTGTCGGATTTAGGATCAAATTTATCCAAATTATCTTTTGTATTTAAAATAAAGCATTTACTTCCAAAAATTCTGAAGTATGATACCTTAGGTTTCTTTCCATGAAGAAATTCATAAGGTGTCTTATCAGTTAAAGGTCTAATTAAAATTCTATTCAAAATATAACAGGCGGTAGCAACAGCTTCTGCCCAAAAGTGTTTTGGTAAATTACTATCTGAAAGCATAGTTCTCGCACACTCTTGTATCGTTCTATTTTTACGTTCAAATACTCTGTTTTGTTGTCGAGTTCTTGGAAATGAGAAATTGTGAGTTATTCCCTTCTTATTGCAGAATTCCTCAAACTTTTCATTTTCAAATTCACCACCGTGATCACTACGAATAGTTATAATTTTTAAAGATAATTGATTTTGAATCCTTTTTGTAAAGTTCTTAAAACATTCAAAAGTATCACTTTTATGTTTCAAAAATATTAAAGATTGAAAAACTAAAATAAACATGTGTTACATTAAGGCTTCTTACATTAAAAAATTTAATTAATTAAAAATATATTTAAACATGAAATTACTTTTTAAATATTCTAATATAAGTTAGAAAATAACTCTAAAAAGAATAGAGAAAACTACTTAGTTTAAATATCATTTTTTTATAATTTAAAATTTCAAACAGAAAAGACAGTATTTACAGAAGGCTATAAAAAGTTTTTGCAATAAAATATATTCAAAACATTATAAAATAAAAACTGTAGCTTTTACCAAATGCTGTGTAAAGTTTTTGAAACTCTACAGCGTTTCAAAGCCCAGAAATGCTATAAAAACGAATTTGCAGTACTTACAAAACATTACAGAAGAAAAGAAGCATTTTAGAAATGCTATCTAAAATTCCGGTCATGTGATGTGGTGCAATCTTATTAATTGAAGAAATATATAAATAGAACCTTATTCTAACATTCTAAATTCATTCTACTAATTTCTTAAAGATATAAAATTAGTATCTTAAAAGAAATAGAGTATGAGAAGTAAAAAATAAAATTAGAAAAGTTGAAATCATGAATGAATGTATGCTTTTCTACTTAGTATAGTTGTAATAAATTAGTTGTAGATTTTATTTGAAAGAAAACACATTTTAAAAGACTTTTATAAAATTTAGACTTGTATAACGATATTTATACTATGGTGTGTCGATATATGGACCAAAATATCAAAACTTATAAAAGAGATAAATTTCTATACCTAACTAAATGCATAGATATATATTTCTAAATGCAACAATAAAGATGAAATAATAGTAAAGCGTACCAATTTTTACATTCCATCTTTCTAACTTTGTTGTTCCTCCATTGTTGTGAACCAAACATTTATATCTTTCTGAATTTAACGACGAGATATGTTCTATTGCGACGTGCTCGTTTTTCTGATCAGCGTAGTATATTCATTTGCTGAATTTGAAGACCGTATGAGAAAGATACAGATGATTTAGTAAATTGATCAACTTGGCGCCAAAACTTTGAATTCGAATTTTGAATGAATGGACACTTCAACCACTATAAATAGGCCCAACGGTCACCACTTTTCATAAAAATTCCTCCTCTTCATCTTCTTCCCGTTTTTCTATATACTATCAAACTTCTAAAAGGCATATCACCTTCGTTTCTTAACGGAATTGGATGAAACTAGCGGCAAGTCGAAGAGGAAGGCAAGGGCTACGATCTAGTAATAGTTTGGTGTCGAATTTGGATGGTATTGTGATGCAACAGGCCGAACAGTAGAAGAAATGTAGAAGATCCCGTACACAGTTTTTCAGTTTTGGATAGCTAACTTCAAACTGTCATATCTCACTCAATTTTGATCGGAATTTGATGATCCACCCATCAAAACGACCGCGAGAACAAGAACTACGATCTAAAAAGAAATGGGAACAAAATACTCAAATCTCTGGATGCATTTTGAAGAATACCTTTGACCGTTTTGCCTTCTTTTTCTCTTTGTTCACCAAAACTTCATTTGACCATAACTTGGTCATTTCTTGACGGATTCACACGAAACCAGTGACATTGCGAAGCAGATGGAGAGAAGTATAGTATCAAATCAAGTTGTAGACGAGAAACCAAAGTTTTGAATTGATCTGGTACCCATTTCTTTGTCGATTTCCATTATATATCCATTTGTTCTTCTTGATCGATGAATGATTATCTGGTATCTTTTAACCAACAGTCATTAGACATAATTCTTCTCCTACAAAATAAGATAACTTTTTAAAGAATCAAGTGGCTTTTCAAAATAACTAAATATAATTTTAAACAACAATATCATGATGATTCTGTGACATATTCATATGAAAACAGTGTTAATTATTTTATAAAAAAAATTGCCATTTTCAAAATTTTCAAAATTAAGATTATGAATGTTTTGAAAACCTCGCTCTGATACCAAATGTGAGAAATGCGGATTAAGGATCTTAAGGCTAGAATTAACACTAGAGGGGGGGTGGATAGTGTTTTAAGAAATTTGTTAATCTTTCTGAGTTTATCTTAATTTGTTAACAATGTATACACTAATCAGACACAGATATGAACACAGAATCAAACATAGATGCAAATATAAAGTAAAAGCAGTAAAGGAAAGAACACACCGGATTTTATACTGGTTCAGAGTTACCCTACATCCAGTCCCGCAACACAAGTACGGATTTCCTTTCAAAAACAATTCTTACGAATACAACCCTCGGTTTCAAGGCTATGAGGTACACCCTCCAGAATCACAATCCTCTGGGTAGAGATACTTGATTTTCGGGGCAACAAGTTCACCCAATTGATTTCCAGGGCTACAATCACACCGTTTTCCTTTTGATTGATTTCCAAGGCTACAATCACACCTTTTCTCGCTAATATATTACAAAGAAGTCTATAACTCTGAATAGCACTGAGAACCTTGTAGAGATAGTGATGGAGAATCACACTAGAAGTAATCGAGTATGATTCGATATTGATTTCGGCAGAGTAATGGTATGATTTTGTATTAAGAAATGAGGAAGAAGAAGAGAAGTGAAAAACCAGAAAATATGATTAAAAATTCATTGAAACTAACCCCTATTTATAGAAGAACAACAGCCATGACCATTCATGAAGAGTTATGGCGAATAGACACTTCTTTTGAAATTTGAATTTTGAATTAAACTGTTACCATGTCGACATGGTGCATATAGGCATTTCGACATCCCTCGGCCAAATTTGGTGTTTTGAATTTTTATAAAAATAATATATATCTTATATAAAAACTATTTAAAACTTTATAAATATACTTGAATATAGTTGAAATTCATAAGTAAATATAAAGAACAATATATATATATATATATTATTTTAACTATAATTTAAATCAAAGTAAATAATTTAAAAGTTAAATATATTATTTGAAAAGACAGTTTAAAATCGGGAGTAATTTTGACTCTGAAAATAAAGATGTTTTGAGGCTAAAATTATTTAAAATCGGAATCGAGGGTTTTGAATTTTTTTAAAAGGAAAGTTTTGAAATCATTTCGAAAACAAGATAATTTTGAAAAATCATTTGAATTAAGATTAGTGGATACAAAACAATGTCCTACTAGATTTTCGTAGGTTCCATCCTCCTTAGGGTTCCATCCCTTTAACGGGCTCGAAGTGGATTCCATTCCACGAATAAATTGGATATTAAGATGTCAGTGCTTTTCTACGAGTTTTAACAAATATTCATAATAAAACAAACTTAACCTTGAAATCTTGAACTCTTGATAATCTTGATACTCATGAGTCTTCTATCTCTATATCTTGAATCTTTATATTGTTCAGTCTTCATTCTTGATACCTGCATGGTTATATCCTGCATATACATATATATCTAAACTTGTAATGTTAGTATTTATATTTTATAATCTATTCTAAGGTTGTTGTCATCAAAACCATCATCTCATGGACTAACATATAAGACTTTTGGAATTAGATTCATGAATTGATATTACATATTCAATTATATGTGTTGTATGAAGAGGAAATTTGTTTCATTAAATTTTAAATATAAATGATATAAATGATAAATACAAATCAGCACATTACTTAATAATAACTTGACACTGTATAGTAGCTGTATAAGTTTGAATCCCAATTAATGCATCACTGAAAATATATTGAAAATGACACTGTATAGTAGCAGCAAGTGTTGGAACATTGTTTAAAACTATATTGTATTAATTTCTTACTGTCATGAATCATTAGAAAAGTTATTTTGTATTATGTTTACATAAAGGACATTTCCGACAATTATATCAGATAATATCAGTTTTTGACATTTTGTATCTACATTTTTAGTAGTAGGTGTTTAACTTCAGTTAGCACTTTGTTTACATTACAGATGTTAAATATATTAGCAATTTGTTTGTAATTATATTGTATTAATGCATCAGCGTTAGTTTTGCAGTAATATAGTATCAATTTCAATGAATCACTTCTGTAAATACATAGTATTAATAGTATAAAAGAAACTATGGTAATTATGACACCATGTAGTATCCATTTTAGGTTTAAAATGATTTTTATGTTGACTAATGTTTTGTATAATTTTCAACAGCATGCTGCAAAAGCAAATGAAGAGACAGATCAGCTGAACGAAGCAGAGGGGAAAACCGATGGATTAAAGTTTGTAGAAGAAGAGGTAAAGGATTTATTTAGAAATTTGTTGAAATTTCATGTAAAAAGATACGATCCAATATTATTCTCCATATTATAGTTTACAAATAAAATGACACTGCATATTACCGATGAATAAATTATTTCAATATAAATGTTCTATAAAAGTTCTGGAATTAAATTTGTAAATTGATACTATGTAGTACAATTGTCTGTGTTGTATAAAGAGGAAGTTTGTTTCACTCAATTTTAAATACAAATGATTGATACAAATCAGCACACTGCTTGATAACAATTTGACACTATGTAGTAGCAGTATAAGTTTGAATCTCAATTAATGCATCAGTGAATATACTAAAAATGGCACTGTATAGAGCAGTACTATTAAGTATTAAGTATACTAGTAGCAGTACTATAGAGTAGAGTAGCTAAAAAAATTATTAACAGATATTTTTTGTATGATACTTCAAACCAGGAAGAAGCAAACCAAGATAGAAATTTAGGAAGTGCAGCTTATAGATGTGGGCTTAATTCCACATACCAAATGATTAAACTTGTCTAACAAAAAAAGGGAATGAATAAAGTGAGAATGGATTCATCAAAGCTACACCATTCTACAATTTTTTCACGTTTTTTATGCTAACAAAATAAAAGCACAAGAATTCAAGAAAACGAAAAGCAACCATGATGCTGTTATGGAATCATATTCAATAGAAGAAGAGCATTTTTGCTAGGACAAGCAAAAATGAAAATAACAGCAAAAGATATAAGTTTGCTTTTTGGTTTTCCACTTGCAAGAAATAATATAGAACCAATAGCAACAATGAATAGAAATACAATTCCTCCAAATTGCAAAGATTTGTTAGAAGAAATTTTCCTAGCATTCAATACATCAAAGGATTATTGAAAGACAGGATTAAAGAGGAAATGACAAGAAAGTCTAAAGAAAACAGTAAAGATTTACCGATTTTTCTGATTATGGAAATGATATTAACTTTCTTCTTTCCAAACAATCAGAAAAAGCTAAGATGAGGGATATTACCAGTTCTTTTGGACCTAGAAAAAATGAACTTAGCCTCATGGCTGTTGATAATAGAATGGTCTATTAACAAGCTCATAAAAAAGTTCATACACAAGCCTAGAAATACGTCAGGCTGTTCGATGCATCCACTAATATGTTTTCTATCATAATGCAATGTTAATACAATATATTTCTGTTAGGTGTGTCTCGCATTGTATTAGAGTGGGTGCATAGATTGGATTATGATTAGTCCCACATCGCAAGATATTCTAAAAGAGATCAGCATATATATGGGATTGGCAACATGTAACAACAAGGGATTCCTTTTGTTATAAATAAATGTTGTCATGAAAATATATGTGCTCTAAGGAGATGTAGGGATATCCAATCATGATGTTGGCACCAAAAGAGCTTCGTTCGATGGTCTTGCCTCTTCTACACTAAATGAAGTGCGCGCATAGCGGAAGATGCAAGGGGGTGCCGAAAATTTCAACATGGTATCAGAGCCAATGGTTCGAGGGGGAATATGATGCAACATTAACCTAAGTATGCTCCAATATGTGATTTAAGCTCGGGATTCTCATTAAGGTGAAGTTATAAGTTAGAATGCGGCCTGCTCCAACCATCGAAAAGAGAACTCTTTGTAAAAAAACATCTTGGCCCAACTACTGAGAGGCGGTAACGACCTAATCTAAACCGCTGGAGGCGTTAACTATCTTATCCAAGTGTTTGAGGACTCTGGATTACTTCAAATTGAACTAAGAAAATGCTCGCCAAGGTGAGGATCTGTTAGGTGTGTCTTGCATTGGATTAGAGTGGGTGCGTTGATTGGATTATGTTTAGCCCCATATTGTAAGATATTCTAAAAGAGATCAGCATATATATGAGATTTGTAGCATGTAACAACAAGGGGTTCCTTTTGTTACAAATAAATGTTGCCATGAAAATATATGCGCTCTAAGGGAGATTTAGGGATATCCAATCAAGACGCTGGCACCAAAAGAGCTTCGTTCAGTTGTCTTGCCTCTTCTACACTAAATGAAGTGCGCGCATAGCTGAAGATGCGAGGGGGTGTCGAAAATTTCAACAATTTCTACTTTAATTGATACTATGTATTACAATTCAGTTTACGGTATTACAGTATTGCATTTGTGACTTGTTTTAACTATATATTTCTAATTAAATTAAACTCTTTTTACAGTATTGCATATGTGAGAAGATAAAGTATTTAATCCCACTAAAAAACGGATAAGATATCACATTGCCCAGGTTTGGAAAGTGGGACCTACGCAAATCGAAGGACAATATTGTAAAGGATTTCATTGATAAAATTCTGGAAGATGAAGTACAGTAGCAGTAATATTATCAAATTATACATTGCCCAGTTTTACATTATTCGGTATACTAGTATAAAACAGTAGCAGTAATATTGAATATACTAGTATAGAATAGTAGCAGTAATATTGAGTATATTTTCCCTCTTTTACATTATGCATATTCTCAAATTATACCACACAGTAGTAGTACTATTAAGTATACTAGTATAAAATAGTTATAAAATGCAACCACATAGTATCATAAAAAATATTTATGATGCCACTCAGTATTATATATTTTTTTATGATACTACATGGTATAATAAAAAAATTACGATACTACACATTATCAGTTTTATAGTAAAAAATGATACTATATTGTATAATTTATATGAAGTATAATATTTCCTTCAACCAATTGACAATAGGTAGGAGCATTCAACCACACGAAAAAAAGCTGGTGTCAATAAAAAGTTCAAAAAATACCACTTCAAAAAAATCCAAGTTGAAAAATCAAGAAAAGGAAACTTGAGGAGGAGGACTCGGTTAATACTTACGAAAATCGAAATTCGAATATTAAAACAACATCTCGCTGATGTAGAGAAGAAATTGAGTAAGGTAGTTACTAATCTACAAAAGGAGAAGAAAATTCGTATTCAAACTTAAAAGGAGTTAATAGCTTTAAAGAAGAAAATGAGAGATGCTTGAGTTGACACGAAAAAGACTGAAAATAAAGATTTTGGGGAGGGAGAAAAAATTCAAAATGAAAATTTTAGGGTTGCCTTGGAAAGGACTGAAAGTGAACAAGAAAACGTAGATAACGAAATTGTAAAGACCCGCAAATCCGTCTTTCGAAAACCCGACACTGCTACGTCCACTGTAGCAATTGCCGAACAATCGGATGGCGAAAACGCGAAACTTTAATATTTAAAAGAAGAGGAGGAAGAGAAGATAGAAGAAAAAGAGAAGAAAGAAAGAAGAACAACAGAACAGCAACAGAAACAGACCAATATCAGAATCTCACATATCGCAGCGGAACAATATATAATAGATAAATGAATATCATTTAAAAACAAAAGAATTATATCTGTTATTACATTACATCACATCATATCATCAGAGTTAATAAACAACAATGGACAGTTATATAAACTCGTCCTCATACAGAATACACAGCGGAATAAAATAATATCAGATACAAATACTACGTCTCGTCATCCAGCTTATCTCCAAAGCTCCAGAATATCCAGAATATCCTGATAATCTAACTCTAGACTGCCCGTGTGGAAATTGGTGGGCACCCAGAGTTTAGAAGGGAACAATAAACTCCGAGTCAGTCATGGTGACTGGTGTGAGATCGTAAAACAGTTATTCTTTAAAATAAACAACGGGAAGATTTTAAAGTCAATTCGCAATGCTTTTGGAAAATGAAACTACCATAAGACCTCCCGCCACACACACAATGCAAACGCAGACTTGGAGGAGATTTCTTCTTATGATAATCAAAGATGCTTACTACGCAGAAATCAAATTCTTTTTGATATTATTATTAGTGCATAGTGTAGAAAACATTTCGAAAGTAGAATATAAATCTTAGCCAGCATAGGTACCATTATAGTATGCTTGCTATAGCTGCCATATTAGATGGCAGGTTCTACAACTAAAACCGTACAAGTCACGTATTGTTTCTTTGGATTTCCAACAAATGGTCAGGCTAAGGAACTTCCTATCCACGATGGGTACGTCCCTGGAATAGACGACCCGAGAATCTAACGTTACGGTTAGATCTCTGCCAACACAAGGCCGGGTTACCTCTGCAAAAATAGGTAACTACTGACACGCGTATGCCATCCCCCGATCGTCACCGATCTTCCCGAGGATCCCCGATTCGCAACAAACCACATAGAAATAATAATGCAGTAACCACAGAGGTTAAGTATCTGGGCTCCATACCATGATACCACCTTTATCCAGAAGGAATGACATACACTAAGGGGCGCTACTCCCTAGAACCTTGCTGCATTCGTCCTGTTTCGACCATTTCCGGGGTGTGAGGCTCGACGAAGTCTCGTCCACAAAGCTACGCTTTCTCAAAAAGCCCTGCTTCGGGTCAAACAAAATGATCAACCTATGATCACAAAGATATAAGATCAAACAAATGATCATATCACAAATGATCAAACACTGATCATTTCACAGCAACACTCAGTATGCCACGTTACCAAATTGGGATATATCGCTGATAAATTTCAACTACATAACCTCTGAGCTCGTACGTCTCAAAGAAGGGTGTTAAGCTAAGAGAATAAATTCTCCGCCACCAACAGATATGTATTTGAAAGAAATCAGCTTTATATCTCAAATTGTAACGTCAGACACACAATCCATATAAGTCTGTTCCGGGATCGAACAGAACCGAAGGCACTTCTCACGAAGCCCTTGCATATCCGGATAATTTTCAATCACGTCAGGACTTCCCGTCACTAAGGGTGATAAAACCTCTAAATCGAAGATCAGTCGATGTAGAGTAACTCGACGGTAATCCTTCCGTTTTCAAAAATATCCGGTCTTCAACACCGGTCTTCAAATGCAATTCATAACGACGTATCACATATTCGGAATGGGTTATACGACCCCATGGTCCTTTCCCGGCTAACCCGAATAGTGAGCGATTATTCAAAAATAAGTGTGGCATTCAAATTCATCCAATTCACAACGAATACCTATCTAAAGGTAATTATTGATAGTCGGTTATTTAACTATCAATAAAGATGCGCAACATCATCAGATTCCAAATAATTTTCCAAATTATTTATCTTCAAAAATATCTTTACTAGATATAATAATTTCCACACTTCCAAAAATAAACAACGTTTATTTTCTTTAAAACGAATTTCCATTTCTTTTATAAATTCCATAGTGAATTTATATTTCAAAAATATCTACTGATATACGATTTTCAAATCGATTTCAATATTCAACTTCAATTTATCTTTTCAAAGATAATTTCTCAAAACAGTTCATTTCATATTGGAAAAGTATTTCCATACTTATTAAATAATAAGTAATTCACAAATCTATTCATTTTCAACACTTGAAATTATTCGATATACTTAAATCAAATTAAGTATATATTCATTCTTTAAGGAAATCATTCTTTTAACACCTATTTGAGTCAAAACGAATGTTGCGTAAAACATCGTTACGACGACTCACAAATCACTAGTATAGGGATTCGAAATTAAAATAGATATGTAAATCCCAATACTAGATAAAAACCATTTCCTTTCGGAAATCATTTACTATAACAACAGTGTTATAGTCCACCATTTCCTTAAATTTCTCGAAACGTCTATTTCAACAAGTATGTTGAAATCTATGTTTTCGATTCATAATACATTTTAAAACATCGTAAAAAAAAACAATTTAATTTCATTTTAAAATATCACTTCTTCAAAAATGAATCCCTTTTATTCAATAATATATTCACGGTCCAGAGTTGTGAATATATCTTTTCTTTAAAAATCTTCTATAAAGAAATTTATCCAATTCAATCTATTTCGAATTTATAAACACGTCTATAAATTCCATTTTCTATTTTTAATAACAACCTCGACTTATAAATCTTCTTTTATTAACTTCTATATTTTACTTATCAAAATAAGTGATTTCGTATTTATAAACAACATTTGTAAATTCCAATTTTATTTATAAGAACTTCAATATCAAATCAATTTCAATTATTGATTTCTAAATTTATTTATCACTACTAAATAAATTCCTTATTTTCTCAAATCATTCAATATTCCATTTTTAAATGGATTCTTCAAATTGAAATCATTTTACATTGATTTCACAACTTATTTCAATTTACCAATTAAATTTCAAACTGAATTTCCAACTTATCTTCTTTTAAATAAATTCCTTTTTAAGAAAATAAATTTCAATCGTTTCTTTTAATCTGTTTAAAAATCCAAATTTAAATTAATTTCTTCAATTTAAAATCACTGTTTTACGAAATCCATTTATTTAACACTTTCACTTGATTCTGGAATTAATTCGATAAGATTATAAAAAATTTACTTTTTATACTTTTAAATTCTTTTCTTCAAATTTATTTAAATTTCTAAAATCAATTCACTTAGAAATTCCTACTTGAATTACCAAAAATTCAATTTCGTTTATCTTTGGAATCCAATGATATCAAACATCCGTTCAGCTAAATTCTTAGCTTTCAATCAATTTCCAGACATCGATTTGATCAATAACATCAATATAATCATTCACAGATTTATACCACAGTATAAATAAAATCAATCAATGTGAGGGGTCCAGTTGGATCCCTCCAACCTGTTTCCCTGCATCCAAAGATGTTAGCACAATACCAATTCCGCTCCAGTACGGAATTATCGCGGTATATAGGTTTTTATAAATCCGCTTACTAACGGCGCAATAGGGTCTCATCCGCTATACGAGGCGGGAAATCAATCAATCCAATATATACATATGCCAATATGTATATACTGCTATATATATAGATATATCCTAAAATATCTAATAGCACAATCCACATAGCAATCATATCAAACAATCAATAACTGCAATCAATTATAAATCTGAGTGAGAAGAATCTCACCTTTGATTTTAAATTTGCAATCCCATTTTCGTTCCAGATTGTTTTCTTCACAGTTTCTAACCTTGTATAACAATTTATACAATATATTAATATTCGAATCAATTAATTAATCAAATTTCGTTTTTAAATTGTTTAATCCTGATAGTTTCGTTTTAAACAAATTTCCTTTTTTATAAATTGATTCAACTAAAATTAAATTTATCCAACTAATTATAAATTAATAATTTTTTTTTTTTTTCCAAAAGTATGTCTATTTTATTCGATAACTTGTTTAAACTCTTTAAAATTTATTTATTTAACTACGATAAAATCTAAAACTAAATTTACTTTAGTAACAAAAATGAGTTAATTTCCCTAATATATACATATCTATTTTTAGTAAATGAAGACATATATGTACATTTATTCCTTTTGAACATACTATTTATAAAATAGATCACAGTTTCAAAAATAAATTCGATTTTAAATAAATTCTTTGAACATTTTAAAACTTCTGTATTTTCTAAATTTATTTTTTTTTTATATAAATCTGTATATATATACATATGTTGTAATATATTTATAAAAATTTTAAAAGAAAAATACCTTACTGTCGAAACGAGCTATCCCAGGCTCGAGCCTCGGCCTACCGACGCTGCTTCGATCGCGACCGCAACCCCACGCCGTCGCCTCAATTATTCACGCGCGCCTCCAATTCGCCCTGACACCCTCCGCGTTGCCTCCCAGGTCACGACGAACCCATCGATGAACGTGCGCGCGAGCCGTACCCTAGTCGCTCCTTCACACTTCCACGCGACCAGATTCAGTTTTGATTTCGAACGAAACTCCTCTCTAGAGCATCGCGATTCCCCCCCTGTCGATCGAAAACGAACTCGAATAGGGTTTCAATTGAAAAGAAATTGCTCTGCCATTGATTGTTTATTTGTGTCGAGCTGAAGATAATGGGAAAACAGGAATGCGCGTTTAAAAATATGATGATTTTCCGATTTGAAACTGAAGCAAAAAGAAAGGGGCACGGTTTCGTTTTATGATTTACGAACGAAGACCAATTCGTTTCAGCCATCGATTTTATTTCTTTTCTCTGATATTTTAACAGAGAAGGAAGGGTACGAAGGAGACGAGAACGTGTTGTTTTCAGGGAATAGGTCTGCTAAGAAAAATCTAGGGTGGCTGATGTTGACCAAATTCAGATTTTAAATTTAAGTTGAATTCGTTTAAAATTTCAACGCGTTTGCTTATAGTATGATCACATAACAACTCCGAAAAATACGAAATTTGAAATCTTACAATAATATCACATTACGGATCCGATGAAACTGGTCTCGTTCAATTCTGAGACTGTCTGAAAAATGACTATTTTTAAATATCGATTTGAAAAATTAAATTAAAAACTGGATAAATCGACTTCAGATTCGATTCTGAAGTTTTAATTATCTTCAGTATAATCAATATAAATTTCACAAGCATTTGAAATATTTTTCATCGGCCTATAGTCGAAGATCTAAACATTTTATTCGACTATCAATCGATTAAACTTTATAATTAAATTGTCAATTTCACAGTTACATTCGGGATTCAAATTAAATCATCGTTCAAATATTTAAAATAAATTAAATATTCTCAATTTAATTTGGTCAAAATTCCGGGTCGTTACAGACTTCCCCCCTTAAAAGAATTTCGTCCTCGAAATTACAAGTTAGAGAAAAAGGTCCTTAACTCATCTACTATTTTTCAAAATCCAAATAGTTTTATCAATCTATCAAAACAAATCTTCCTACTAAAGATTCGTTATCATTCAACCAAAATTTTTCCAACTTCAATTCTAAGTTTCAAAACAACATTGTTTACTTCTCAATTCAAATTCGAGTTTAAATTCAAATTTCAAATTTAAACTTTCAAAATTTCTCAAAAATTTTCTAACGCCCTAAATTTCTGAAAAATTTCGCCAGCGTCTCCTTTGCGCGGCTAATACGGTACGACTACAAAACGTCCCTACGGACTCTCAGATTTCAAAAAGAAAAAGAAAAAGCCAAGCGGCTAGACCAGAAATCATCAAAAACTCATATTAAAATTCAAATACGTACCTTTTTCGAGCAATTCGAATTATCTGTGAAATAAATTTTCCAAATTCCTTTACAATACCTGTATATCTACTAGCCATAATATCTAGTTACATACATACAAATCATTTTGTTACAAAATTTTCAATATAAACTGCTTATACATCTTTAGTTCACTATTGAAGTTATATCCATTATCTTCAATTTTACATTTCAAATTTTATTTGAATTCAATTTCACATTTCAACTTCCCATTTGAATTTACTTTACCATTTTAATTCAATTTGGATTCAATTTATCTTCAATTCCGAAATATGGAATTTCATCGATTAACTTTTATTTACAACTGCTTATTTTAGATTAGTTTCAATTACTAATTCATTACGAATTCTAATTCACATTTTCAATTCTATTTGAATTCAATTCAGTCTCATTTACTTACAAATTCAAAATGAACTTTAACATTCAATTTCATTTTCTGGCACTTGCAATCGCAATTTATTCATTCATTCACTAATTCATTCGTTTTCAATTTGAATTTCATTCTAATCAAAATTCAAATATTCTATAAGTTATCAACTTATTAATATTTCGCAGGTATTTTTAAATAGGATTCCAGAGTCGTTTCCACTTTTTCAAAACCATTTGAAAACAATTCAAATTCCATTTGAATTTCCAAACAAAAACCCAAATTTTCAAACAACTCCTATTTAAAACAATTTGACAGCAATTTCTCTTTTGGAAACCCGAAAATGAATTCTAATGATGTGGCCATCATCATCAGGATTATTTTCCAGCGACCTAAAAGAGTTTAGAGCTTCTCATCTCTCTAAAATACTTTTCAAAACCTTTGAAATACATTTCCAACTCCAAAAAGATTTTAAACTTTTCGAATCTCCAAAATTTACGAATTCCTTTCAAAACATTTCCAAAAACTTCTCTGTAATCTCATTTTAAATTACAAATTACATTTATAATTTACATTCTCAAATTTCATTTGCATGTGAATTTATTTCTTTAACTTTGGAGTTACGATTTCAATTTCTTATTCGATTTCATATAAAAATGATAACTCTCAATATTATCACTTTCCTAACATCCATGCAACCATACACTGTAATAGTTTACAGAAAATCAATTCTTTTATATACAAAAATAGTTCTGGGCAAAATTATCTCATTTACCCCATTTTAAAATCAATACTGTGCCGAATTGTTCTATTCGAGTGTTTAGAAACCCCTTCGATACAGTTTTGCAAGACTGTGCCGACGAAGGTTCATATACCACTCAATAAACCAATCATCACAATATAAAACAATTTTATATCCACTAACAAATACGCGCTCGTATATATTATTACACTCAACTCATCCTAGAGTACTGCTGACTCTATCTCTAATGAGTAACACCCAACAGAGCAGGGTTGTCGCTTAACCATATGCTCTGATACCAACTGTAAAGACCCGCAAATCCGTCTTTCGAAAACCCGACACTGCTACGTCCACTGTAGCAATTGCCGAACAATCGGATGGCGAAAACGCGAAACTTTAATATTTAAAAGAAGAGGAGGAAGAGAAGATAGAAGAAAAAGAGAAGAAAGAAAGAAGAACAACAGAACAGCAACAGAAACAGACCAATATCAGAATCTCACATATCGCAGCGGAACAATATATAATAGATAAATGAATATCATTTAAAAACAAAAGAATTATATCTGTTATTACATTACATCACATCATATCATCAGAGTTAATAAACAACAATGGACAGTTATATAAACTCGTCCTCATACAGAATACACAGCGGAATAAAATAATATCAGATACAAATACTACGTCTCGTCATCCAGCTTATCTCCAAAGCTCCAGAATATCCAGAATATCCTGATAATCTAACTCTAGACTGCCCGTGTGGAAATTGGTGGGCACCCAGAGTTTAGAAGGGAACAATAAACTCCGAGTCAGTCATGGTGACTGGTGTGAGATCGTAAAACAGTTATTCTTTAAAATAAACAACGGGAAGATTTTAAAGTCAATTCGCAATGCTTTTGGAAAATGAAACTACCATAAGACCTCCCGCCACACACACAATGCAAACGCAGACTTGGAGGAGATTTCTTCTTATGATAATCAAAGATGCTTACTACGCAGAAATCAAATTCTTTTTGATATTATTATTAGTGCATAGTGTAGAAAACATTTCGAAAGTAGAATATAAATCTTAGCCAGCATAGGTACCATTATAGTATGCTTGCTATAGCTGCCATATTAGATGGCAGGTTCTACAACTAAAACCGTACAAGTCACGTATTGTTTCTTTGGATTTCCAACAAATGGTCAGGCTAAGGAACTTCCTATCCACGATGGGTACGTCCCTGGAATAGACGACCCGAGAATCTAACGTTACGGTTAGATCTCTGCCAACACAAGGCCGGGTTACCTCTGCAAAAATAGGTAACTACTGACACGCGTATGCCATCCCCCGATCGTCACCGATCTTCCCGAGGATCCCCGATTCGCAACAAACCACATAGAAATAATAATGCAGTAACCACAGAGGTTAAGTATCTGGGCTCCATACCATGATACCACCTTTATCCAGAAGGAATGACATACACTAAGGGGCGCTACTCCCTAGAACCTTGCTGCATTCGTCCTGTTTCGACCATTTCCGGGGTGTGAGGCTCGACGAAGTCTCGTCCACAAAGCTACGCTTTCTCAAAAAGCCCTGCTTCGGGTCAAACAAAATGATCAACCTATGATCACAAAGATATAAGATCAAACAAATGATCATATCACAAATGATCAAACACTGATCATTTCACAGCAACACTCAGTATGCCACGTTACCAAATTGGGATATATCGCTGATAAATTTCAACTACATAACCTCTGAGCTCGTACGTCTCAAAGAAGGGTGTTAAGCTAAGAGAATAAATTCTCCGCCACCAACAGATATGTATTTGAAAGAAATCAGCTTTATATCTCAAATTGTAACGTCAGACACATAATCCATATAAGTCTGTTCCGGGATCGAACAGAACCGAAGGCACTTCTCACGAAGCCCTTGCATATCCGGATAATTTTCAATCACGTCAGGACTTCCCGTCACTAAGGGTGATAAAACCTCTAAATCGAAGATCAGTCGATGTAGAGTAACTCGACGGTAATCCTTCCGTTTTCAAAAATATCCGGTCTTCAACACCGGTCTTCAAATGCAATTCATAACGACGTATCACATATTCGGAATGGGTTATACGACCCCATGGTCCTTTCCCGGCTAACCCGAATAGTGAGCGATTATTCAAAAATAAGTGTGGCATTCAAATTCATCCAATTCACAACGAATACCTATCTAAAGGTAATTATTGATAGTCGGTTATTTAACTATCAATAAAGATGCGCAACATCATCAGATTCCAAATAATTTTCCAAATTATTTATCTTCAAAAATATCTTTACTAGATATAATAATTTCCACACTTCCAAAAATAAACAACGTTTATTTTCTTTAAAACGAATTTCCATTTCTTTTATAAATTCCATAGTGAATTTATATTTCAAAAATATCTACTGATATACGATTTTCAAATCGATTTCAATATTCAACTTCAATTTATCTTTTCAAAGATAATTTCTCAAAACAGTTCATTTCATATTGGAAAAGTATTTCCATACTTATTAAATAATAAGTAATTCACAAATCTATTCATTTTCAACACTTGAAATTATTCGATATACTTAAATCAAATTAAGTATATATTCATTCTTTAAGGAAATCATTCTTTTAACACCTATTTGAGTCAAAACGAATGTTGCGTAAAACATCGTTACGACGACTCACAAATCACTAGTATAGGGATTCGAAATTAAAATAGATATGTAAATCCCAATACTAGATAAAAACCATTTCCTTTCGGAAATCATTTACTATAACAACAGTGTTATAGTCCACCATTTCCTTAAATTTCTCGAAACGTCTATTTCAACAAGTATGTTGAAATCTATGTTTTCGATTCATAATACATTTTAAAACATCGTAAAAAAAAACAATTTAATTTCATTTTAAAATATCACTTCTTCAAAAATGAATCCCTTTTATTCAATAATATATTCACGGTCCAGAGTTGTGAATATATCTTTTCTTTAAAAATCTTCTATAAAGAAATTTATCCAATTCAATCTATTTCGAATTTATAAACACGTCTATAAATTCCATTTTCTATTTTTAATAACAACCTCGACTTATAAATCTTCTTTTATTAACTTCTATATTTTACTTATCAAAATAAGTGATTTCGTATTTATAAACAACATTTGTAAATTCCAATTTTATTTATAAGAACTTCAATATCAAATCAATTTCAATTATTGATTTCTAAATTTATTTATCACTACTAAATAAATTCCTTATTTTCTCAAATCATTCAATATTCCATTTTTAAATGGATTCTTCAAATTGAAATCATTTTACATTGATTTCACAACTTATTTCAATTTACCAATTAAATTTCAAACTGAATTTCCAACTTATCTTCTTTTAAATAAATTCCTTTTTAAGAAAATAAATTTCAATCGTTTCTTTTAATCTGTTTAAAAATCCAAATTTAAATTAATTTCTTCAATTTAAAATCACTGTTTTACGAAATCCATTTATTTAACACTTTCACTTGATTCTGGAATTAATTCGATAAGATTATAAAAAATTTACTTTTTATACTTTTAAATTCTTTTCTTCAAATTTATTTAAATTTCTAAAATCAATTCACTTAGAAATTCCTACTTGAATTACCAAAAATTCAATTTCGTTTATCTTTGGAATCCAATGATATCAAACATCCGTTCAGCTAAATTCTTAGCTTTCAATCAATTTCCAGACATCGATTTGATCAATAACATCAATATAATCATTCACAGATTTATACCACAGTATAAATAAAATCAATCAATGTGAGGGGTCCAGTTGGATCCCTCCAACCTGTTTCCCTGCATCCAAAGATGTTAGCACAATACCAATTCCGCTCCAGTACGGAATTATCGCGGTATATAGGTTTTTATAAATCCGCTTACTAACGGCGCAATAGGGTCTCATCCGCTATACGAGGCGGGAAATCAATCAATCCAATATATACATATGCCAATATGTATATACTGCTATATATATAGATATATCCTAAAATATCTAATAGCACAATCCACATAGCAATCATATCAAACAATCAATAACTGCAATCAATTATAAATCTGAGTGAGAAGAATCTCACCTTTGATTTTAAATTTGCAATCCCATTTTCGTTCCAGATTGTTTTCTTCACAGTTTCTAACCTTGTATAACAATTTATACAATATATTAATATTCGAATCAATTAATTAATCAAATTTCGTTTTTAAATTGTTTAATCCTGATAGTTTCGTTTTAAACAAATTTCCTTTTTTATAAATTGATTCAACTAAAATTAAATTTATCCAACTAATTATAAATTAATAATTTTTTTTTTTCCAAAAGTATGTCTATTTTATTCGATAACTTGTTTAAACTCTTTAAAATTTATTTATTTAACTACGATAAAATCTAAAACTAAATTTACTTTAGTAACAAAAATGAGTTAATTTCCCTAATATATACATATCTATTTTTAGTAAATGAAGACATATATGTACATTTATTCCTTTTGAACATACTATTTATAAAATAGATCACAGTTTCAAAAATAAATTCGATTTTAAATAAATTCTTTGAACATTTTAAAACTTCTGTATTTTCTAAATTTATTTTTTTTTTATATAAATCTGTATATATATACATATGTTGTAATATATTTATAAAAATTTTAAAAGAAAAATACCTTACTGTCGAAACGAGCTATCCCAGGCTCGAGCCTCGGCCTACCGACGCTGCTTCGATCGCGACCGCAACCCCACGCCGTCGCCTCAATTATTCACGCGCGCCTCCAATTCGCCCTGACACCCTCCGCGTTGCCTCCCAGGTCACGACGAACCCATCGATGAACGTGCGCGCGAGCCGTACCCTAGTCGCTCCTTCACACTTCCACGCGACCAGATTCAGTTTTGATTTCGAACGAAACTCCTCTCTAGAGCATCGCGATTCCCCCCCTGTCGATCGAAAACGAACTCGAATAGGGTTTCAATTGAAAAGAAATTGCTCTGCCATTGATTGTTTATTTGTGTCGAGCTGAAGATAATGGGAAAACAGGAATGCGCGTTTAAAAATATGATGATTTTCCGATTTGAAACTGAAGCAAAAAGAAAGGGGCACGGTTTCGTTTTATGATTTACGAACGAAGACCAATTCGTTTCAGCCATCGATTTTATTTCTTTTCTCTGATATTTTAACAGAGAAGGAAGGGTACGAAGGAGACGAGAACGTGTTGTTTTCAGGGAATAGGTCTGCTAAGAAAAATCTAGGGTGGCTGATGTTGACCAAATTCAGATTTTAAATTTAAGTTGAATTCGTTTAAAATTTCAACGCGTTTGCTTATAGTATGCTCACATAACAACTCCGAAAAATACGAAATTTGAAATCTTACAATAATATCACATTACGGATCCGATGAAACTGGTCTCGTTCAATTCTGAGACTGTCTGAAAAATGACTATTTTTAAATATCGATTTGAAAAATTAAATTAAAAACTGGATAAATCGACTTCAGATTCGATTCTGAAGTTTTAATTATCTTCAGTATAATCAATATAAATTTCACAAGCATTTGAAATATTTTTCATCGGCCTATAGTCGAAGATCTAAACATTTTATTCGACTATCAATCGATTAAACTTTATAATTAAATTGTCAATTTCACAGTTACATTCGGGATTCAAATTAAATCATCGTTCAAATATTTAAAATAAATTAAATATTCTCAATTTAATTTGGTCAAAATTCCGGGTCGTTACAGAAATTAGAGAGACCGATTCAGAAAACCAAGATGAGGAGCACGCTGTTGTAGAAAATATTAATAATGTAGTAGAAAGATGGTGAAACAATTGACATTCAAAACAAAGATGAGGAGCAGACTGCTTTAGAAAAAATGACAATGAAGTAGAAAATGATCATGAAGAAATAAACAGTGAAAGAAAAGAAAAAAGAAGACTGATACTAAATCTGAGCAGAAGACTGATACTATGGACAAGACTGATACTAAAGAGAAGACTGAATCTGATCACATGACTAATACTGAGAAGAAGCAGAATAAGTCAAGTGAAAAAGAAGTTGAAAAGGAGAAAAGATTGCCTACTGTAGAACACAAAGAGCAAACTTTGGAAATAATACCACAATCCTTCAAGCTGTATGATTCTGATAAATTTCAAGGAAAAAGGAAGGCAATGAAGGGACAAAAAAGGAGGACGAGCAAGATAAAGAAAAGAAAAAAACCGAAAATGACAAATAATCTAAAAACCCTCCTTCCTACGTTAAAAGATTGAAAGGAAAACAAAGAAAGCGTAAAATTGACAATGAATTCAACTATGACAAAAAAACTAGAAAAAAGAGCAGAGGCTAGTAGCAGAAACAAAAGAGAAGAAGAAACCAGTACTAGAAAATGATGAAAATAAAAGGAATGCAGAAATTGAAAAAGGGTAGAAAGCAGAAGAAGAAAATTTGTAATTTGTTGTAATAAAAGTAGCAGAAAATAAAAAATTCAAAGATAAAACAGATTCAACTTCACCAATAGCCATGCTTCTTCCAACAACGAAGTTCATGATGACAAAGTTTAAAGATACAATGAAAAGAAGAGCAGCATACGGTAAAAACTTTCTTTGGTTTGAGCGATGACAACATGTAAGTAAATTTAATGTATAAATTTTTTTATTACATTTTACACAATAAAATTACTAATATTATATCAAATATATTAAATATAAGGAACGGAGTAGCTTGTGATGACAAAGGTACAATGGATTTGGTAGGAGGTTGCATGATAACAATGTAGGGGTGAATTTACACAAATGAGCAAATCAACCCTAATACATGCGGAAACAATAAGATCGTGTTGTAGTGCGACAAAACAAACAAAACTTGAGAATAAAACAGCAAATCACACAAGAAAGTAAATAGAGAGATCACACACGGATTTATAGTGGTTCCACTATCGCAAGATAGTGTACATCTACTTGGAAAGAGGAGATTTTATTACTTTCAGAGAGAAGAATTACAAGATTGATAATGGAGACTAAGAAGAACATGAGGAAATACAAAAGATAAGATAATTTGTTTCTGATGCTTCTATTCATCCCAATCCCTACCTTTATATAGGGATTATTACTTGAGGTTGAAGTAATTGATTTATGGTCATAAATCAATACCTAATCAGTTCTCCAAATCATATGGGAAACATTTACCATTTTATTTTTCAGTTTCCCAAAATTTGTATGTGTCTGATAAGGTTCCTGTTTTAATCATCTAATTAAAGAATTAATTAATTACTTCACACTTTTTCAAATATTTCTTCTTTTTATGTAGCTAATCCATTGCCCTCTTTAATGCATATAAAAGAGGCAATATATTTGAGCAATTATCTTAAATATCTTCCAAATCTTCTTAAGTATGGAAATATTGTATAAAATCTAACAATCTCCACCTTGATACTATATTTCCCCACAAGCCTACCAACTCCACCTACATTCATTTACTCCAAGCAGCTCTCGGACAAGACATCACAGATACTTTCCGAATGAGCTTCGACATGGCCATCACACATTTCACTTTGTTAACGAACTCCGGCAAGGCCACCGTCCGCCAACAAAGTGTTGAAAGTACCCCCTCCATGTAGGACCCATCAATCTCCAAAACAAACATCTCTGTATACTAAATCACTCTCCCCATGTGCCACCAAGTGGCACCTAACACTTTAGCAAGCGAATTAAGTTCGAGCAATGCTCGAACTTTGCAACAAGTCTAGCCTTGTATCTTCCATCTTCCTTCACCTTATATACCCACTTGCATCCTATGGCTCGGCTTTCTTGAGGGGTGATACCAATTTCCAAGTCTGATTCTACTTCAATGAATCCATCTGCTCTTCCATAGCATGCATCCATTTCGAGCTGGCACTCGAATTCATAGTTTCTTCAAGGTCGAAAGGCTCATCTTGCACTATATGCAGTGCATAATCAAAATGATCCTCAAGGCTAAGGTTTGCATAACTCCAGTCTCCATACCTATTTGGTGGCCTTCTAATTCTAGAGCTAGCCCGAATAGGTGTAACTTCGCCTAAACTCCTGTCAACTCCACCTTGAGCTGAATCATCTCTAGCTTCACGACCATCATTATCATTGCTAGAGGAATTCTGTGGACCTTCATTTGATGTATCAACAACTGCAATTACTCTATCTTCTTTTACATCTCTGACTCTACTACTAGGCTGATATGTGGGAATAGTTTCCATCTCCTTAGGCTTTTCAGCTTATGAATCTACTGAACAAGGTGGATTCTCCTTGGGCTTGAATCTAGCGGACTCATCAAACGTGACATGTCTCGAGTGCCTACCTTCCTATCAACATGGTTCCAAATGCGATACCCTTTGATACCTTCTGTATAGCCAAAATATATGCCTTGATAGGCTCTAGCCTCCAACTTGTCATTTCTTGTATGGTAAATATACACGGGGCTACCAAATATTCTAAAATAACTGATATTTATAGATGTACCTTTCCACCTTTCCTCAGGAATCCTCCCATCAATGGCTCAGGATGGAATATGATTGATAATATATGCTGCAGTTGATAAAGCTTCAGCCCAAAAGCCTCTGGACAAGCCCGCTGTCAATCTCAAGCAACGGGCCTTCTTCAGTAGAGTTATGTTCATCCTTTCAGCAACTTCGTTTGATTGTGGATCACTAGGTGTAGTAAAATGTCTCCTAATTTCATGCTGACTGCAAAAATTTGTGAACTCCTTAGAAACAAACTCATCGCCATTGTCGGATCTTAGCACCTTCAACTTCCTTCCTACTTCATTCTCTACCAGTGCTTTCCAAGTTTTAAAATTTTCAAATGACTCCGACTTAGCTTTCATCATATACAACCAAACTTTCTGAGAGTAGTCATCAATAAAAGAGATAAAATACTTAGCTCCTCCAGTAGAAGCTGTAGCTACTGGTCCCCAAACATCCGTATGGACATACTTTAGTACTCCTTTGGACTCATGTCTACCAACATCGAAAGAAACTTTTGTCTGCTTCCCTAACATACACTCTTGGTAGAATTCCAAACGGTTGGAGCTTTCACCCTTGATCATCTTCCTTCTTCGAAGCAGCTCCAAACTCTTCTCTGAAACATGACCTAATATGAGATGCCAGAGTCTGGTGGCATCCAAAGCTCGTGAACTATTAACTCCAACACACGTCTCTCTAAGAACTGTAGATCCTTTCAGCAGATTAAGATTCTGGACCATCATTCCTTTCATCAATACAAGAGCACCATGTGTCACCTTCAAGCCATCCGACTCTATCGAAACCTTGCACCCTAAATACACACCAATCCTTCTCCCAATGACTTACAAGTAGCATCATTCCCCATTAATATGGAACTTCCCTCCTTATCTTCATAAGAACAGAAATCCTCCTTCCTAGGCATCATATGGAAAGATGCCCCTGAATCTAGCACCCGATGGTTTGATTCATCGGGAACAGATGTAGTCAACACATCATCAGAAACAACCTTCTCCGCCGCAATAGATGAAGAACCAGCCGCTTCATTTATCTTCCTCAAATCTGGACAATCTTTCTTCCAATGGTCTTGTTTCTTACAATGATGACACCTGCTGTCTCTAGACTTACCTCTCTAACAACTTCCAGGCTTCCTTGACTTGGAATGCCCTCTAAAATTATTCTCCTTCTTCTCCTTTCTTCCTCTCTCCACAAACAGCCCCTGACTACTACTAGCTTCTCCACTTTTGCTCATATTCTTTATCTGATCCATCATTTCTTCACTTAGAATTCCCGTCTTCGCATCTTCTAATGACAGTGTGCTTCTGCCATAAATCAAGCTGTTAGCGAAAACCGTGTATCGCTCAGGAAGAGAACACAATACCACCATAGACTTTTGTTCCTCGTCCACATTCAAATCAACAACTTTCATCTTCATCATCAAATCATCGAAGAAGTTCAGATGTGCTTTCAATGACGTACCTTCCCGCATCTTATATGTGAAAAAAGTCTTCATAAGAATTAGCCTATTTGTGAGCGACTTCTTCATGTAGAGATCCTCCAATTTCTTCCATAAGCCTCTAGCAGTAGTTTCACCACTAATCTTTGGAATGACATTCTCACCCATGGCCAATTGAAGGGTAGTAAAGGCCCACTCTTCCATCTCCTTTCTTTCCAATTATGAGATATCTGCTGGCAAAGATTCTATGTCAAATACAACCTAATGAACACGATTTCTTCTCAACACCGCCTTTATCTTCCACCGCTACTTCTCAAAATCATTATTTCTGTTCCACTTTTCTAACTGCGAACCTAATGTTGCATATGAACCTCTAATATAGGGTGCATATTCCTGGGTAGGTCTAACCTCCTCATTTCCAGATCCTGCCATTTTATCAAACACCTTCTAGCCCTAGGTTTCAACAACAACCTTCAAAGCTCCGGTACCAAACTGTGGGGGGTGAATTTACACAAATGATTGCAAAGCAACCCTAATACATGCTGAAACAATAAGATCGTGTTGTAGTGCGAATAAACAAACAGAATTTGAGAATGAAACAGCAAATCACACAAGAAAGTAAATAGAGAGTTCACACATGGATTTATAGTGGTTCCACTATCGCAAGATAGCATCCACTTGGGAGAGGAGATTTTATTACTTTCAGAGAGAAGAATTACAATATTGATATGGAGACTAAGAAGAATATGAAGAAATACAAAAGAGAAGATAATTCATTTCTGATGCTTCTATTCATCCTAATCCCTACCTTTATATAGGAATTATTACTTGAGGTTGAAGTAATTGATTTATGGTCATAAATCAATACCCAATCAATTCTCCAAATCATACGGGAAACATTTACCATTTTATTTTTCCAGTTTCTCAAAAATTATATGCGTTTGATAAGATTCTTGCTTTAATCATCTAATTAAAGAATTAATTAATTACTTCACTCTTTTTCAAATATTTCTTCCTCTTATGTAGCTAATCCATTGCCCTCTTTAATGCATATAAAAGAGGCAATATATTTTAGCAATTATCTCAAATATCTTTCAAATTTTCTTAAGTATGGAAATATTGTATCAAATCTAACAAACAAAATGCATGCTCAAAATTTGCTAGAAAGCAGTCTTACGGATAGCCAGGTTTTAAAAAAAATTGTTGCTGATAAATAAAAATTAGAAAGGCCAGCTCATTTAAAACTACAATAAAAATGCTACCATGCAGTAGCATTGTAACAATACTTCACCAATATTTGTGTTAGTAAAACATACACTAATTATGATATTTGTTTATTTAGTTCATTCAATAGCATTATAATAATGCATTTGCATTTTAAATATTTCATTTAATTAAACTTACACAAAATATGACATTATATAGTATCATTGTTGTTTATTAAGTTGGTTCTAAAATTTAACTTCAGCAAGATTTTTGTTATTAAGAACAATGCCTAATACTAAAGTTTTTTTTCAAGATCATTGACTAGTGTATGCACAAGGCTATATTTTATGAACACAACTATGCAATGAGCACATTAATGATGGTAAATAAAATATCTAAGTAGTTTGATAACTATATTTACAAAATTATTTAAAACTAAGCACTATATTAATTTATTTTGGATAGAAATCTATTTCCACAAATAGGAAGAATGTTGTCGATCACTTAGTAGATCCATTTCTTAAAAAAAATTCAATTGATCAATATGCAGAGACAATATTTTTTTTCCCTTCATTGCAACAACCACTGGACTTTAGTGATACTATCCTATCCATATATGGAATTATATCATTATGACTCGAATAGACCAAGAAGGTCTAATGGGACAAATAACTCAAGCTTTAAAGCTGCCATTTATCTGGTAATTTTTAGTAAACATAAAATATTTTACTAACAACTACATTTACAATGTACACTACTACAATTCTCACAAAGACAAAGGGTTGAATAAATGTTGCAAAAGATGTGGGAAAAGCATGACATCAAGGATAAATAAGTGAAAACAAACAGTATTAATAAACCAGATTGTGCTCAACAACCTCCAGACTCGTCGGATATTTTATTATACATGTAATTTATAAGTATTTTTTGCTAAAACTAACACTGCAAACTACACTTAGTAACTGCTACTGGTATATTTGCTAAAACTGATACTATATACTATATTTAGTAACCGATACTTGTATGTTTGCTAAAACTGCTACTAGTATGTTTGTTAACACTGATATTGCACGCAATATTTAGTAACTGTTACTAATATTTTGCTAAAACTGCTACTAACAAAAATGTTAAATTTCAAACAAAGTTGATATTGCTATATATACGTTATTCGATTTATAACATCAATATGATAAAACTGCTACAATCATATTAATAAAATTGCTACTATCACAGTATCATAAACAAAGTCTTACATTCAATATGATAATACTACTACTAACAAAATGTTAAATTTCAACCAGTGTTGCTAGTGGTATATATATTATTGGGTTTACATCATCCATATGATAAAAGGCTACTGTCGTGTTGATAAAACTGCTAGTACCAAAGTATCGTAAGCAGTCTTACATACAATATCATAAAATTGTTACTAATAAAAATGTTAAATTTCAAACTAGCTTGATTGTGGAATATATGTTATAGAGTATATAGTAAAATTCAATAGAAGCAACAGGATTCCATTGAAATTCGAAAAAGAAAAGATGAAAGCAACAAGAGCCAAAATAGCTCATAGTGTACTCACCAATAAAGGCAAGAGTTGGAGCTTGAAAAATTACTTCTCAAGTCAAGAACATGAAAAAGAAGACATATAACGAGTGTCGATAATTTGTGGTTGAAGAATTTCCATATGTTTGATACTTAATATGCTACTATAATTTTGTTGAAATTACTTGTAAACTGATACCATGCAGTACAATTCTCGATATTATTGTATACAAACAAATTGATACTGCATAGTAGCAGTATGATTTTACCTTGATTTAGCACTTTGTTGACATTACAGTTGTTAAATATATTAACAAATGGTTTGTAGTTATGTTTTATCAATGGATCAGTGTCAGTTTTGTAGTAATATAATATTAATTTCTATGAATCACTTTTGTAATTACACGATATCAATTGCATAAAAGAAACATGGTAATTATGTCTTAATCTTTGCTTTGAGCAGCAACACAAGCAGAGATCCAACATCATTTGTGAAAGGGTATCTCATTAATTTCTACAACATGATGCTTTCTTCGGGAGATGCCGATTGAAAAACAAAATTTTGTGATTACTATATAATAATCACAAAAACATAAAATACGTCATCTACTTATGATGTGGGATAAGGTCGAAAAATTTGTCACTAGACAAAAACATAAACTTCTATTCAACAAAAGGGTCACTTAAAATGATACAAAACGGTATTAGTAGTCTTTAAAATGAAAATAATACTACACAGTAAATAATAGATAATGTGCAGTATCAGTTTTTCTATTTTTTTTTAAAAAAAATTAATGATGCATCTTTTCTTTATGTATAGTAGGATATGCATTGATGGTAATTATGAAAGAGTAAATTTAAATTGGAAAAGTAGAAGTATATGTATATTTTTGCTTATAATGACATTAATGATACTTCTTAGTATTATTTTATTTAATAAATGGAAACTGATACTACATAGTAGCAGCGTCGAACCTGCTAATAAAATTTCAGATTTTGGCGTTTGTAGTGGTGTTGGGAGCGGCGGCGAGGCTAGTGGTGCAGATGATGGCAGCGGGTAGTGGTGCAAGGAGTGGTGGTTGGTAATTTTGATGGTTTGTCCACATATTAAATAAACAAATTCCATAAAATGATAATGCAAAGTATCAAAAAAATAAACTGCACCCTATAAATGATACCAAGTAATATCATAACATCAAAAATCCGGTGCAAACTATTTTGCTAAACAACCTACTTGCTGATATAAATATGAAACATCACAACATACAAATAATATCATAAACGCAGGCTTAGATTCATAGTATCATAAATACACAAAAAATAACTAGCCAGATAACACACAGTACAAAAATAAACATGCATTAGATAACAAATTCAATCACAAAAACATGAAATGATACTAGACAACATCACAAACACATACACCTAATCAAATAGAACATTGATAAACCCATTCAAAAAAGTATTGTATCACAGTTTAATATTTGAAATACAAAAAAATGTCAACAGAAAAAAGAATTCCTATAACCAAATAATAATTCCAACAAACATAAAAAACCAACTCATGTCTTCTTAGAAGCTTGACATTGCGTTTACTATGACCATATTGCTTGCAAACACCGCTCCAATTTTGCTTGTTTTGAAAATATGAGAATCCACCTTTCCGTTTGATAGAAGGTCTTCTGACACCACATTTTGCTTTAGAAGGCTTGATAACACCTTCATCGTTAGAATCAACAACTAGCTTATCAAAATTAGGAATGAGATTTATTGCATTAGCATATGAAGAACGGTAAACATCAACGGTGAAATAATACTCAACAAAATCATAAACAGACAATTTACTCCTATTCGTACACTTTATAGCATGAGCACAGGGAAATCCCATTATCTTCCATTGATTGCAGCTACAATTCTGTTGTTTCAGATTAACTGGATGAGATTTAGATGACTGAACTTCAAAAACTAAATCCGAAGACTTAAAAACATCTCATCCAAAACCTTCTTCGATCAATTCACCTAAACGACCCTCGATAGAAGGACAAAAGGCCGAATTTCACAAATGACTCTCCTCTCTCCTTCTAGCCATTTGTTTCATAACATTAACATGGATACCATCTAAACAAGCACTAATAGACAAGACTTGTTCATCCAAAATCCAACTATAAAAACTTTCGGCTACATTAGAACTATACTTGCCATGACGCTTTCCTAGGAAAAACAAGTCAGTCCATCTATCATAAGGTTTATCCGTCAAAAAATTTAAAGCAGCACAACCACCAATTTCACAAAACATAGAAATAGCTTGTTCAAAATCATACACGGTAGAAGCTCTAGAACACTTTTTAAACAAATCATCAATAGACACATTAGCATTTTTTGCTTTCACCATTGAAAGAATATTTTGTTCCATATATTGGTAATAATAACTATGAAATGCCGAAGGAAAAACATTACTAACCCCTAAAATCAACCCTTGACGATGATCCGACATAAAAACCAATTCATGATCTTCTTAAATCATTTTCTTTAAATTCTTCAAAAACCATTTCCAATTGTCTTCATTTTCATGAGAGACAATACGTATAGCTAATGGAAAAAACCTATAAAAAATATATTTATATATTGCAAAACAATTTAATCTACTACTTCACAGTAATAGTAAAAGCTCATAATGGATTATAGAAAACTGATACTGCATATCATGACAACCGATACTGCAGAGTAGTGGTAAATAATGACACTGCACATCATAAAATTTGAATCATAGCAGCATATCAAAAAATGATGATGCATAGTAGAAAATTGATACTGCATAGAAGTACTAAAAGATAATAATGCATTGTAGAAAACTGATACTACAAAGTACTAGTAAAAGATGATACCGCACATTAGGAAAACTGATGCTACACGGTATCTTATAAATCTACAGTGTTATAACATATCTTACAAATTTGAACTGACACATTCATCTTTCCTTCACCAATCAATTTTTATACTTATAGTAACCACAATAGAAACTATCAATTGCCCAAAGTCCTTATTCAAAAACTACCAACACCAAATTTGAACTGACACATTAGAAAACTTATACTACACATTAGATAAACTAATACTACACAGTAGAAGTAAAAACCAATAAAGCATTGTACATAATAAAAATTGCATAAGAATATCATAAAGAAAATTAATAATGCACATTAGAACTTTTAAGAAAAAAGTAAACATACCTTGATTAACATTTTTTGCCGTGACACCCATCAACACACTTGGATGTCCTATTAAATGAGCAGCATCTAAAAATATCAAAGCTCTACAATGTTTAAAACCAAGTATGCAAGCACCAAATCCAATAAAAACCCTCTCAAACTGATTACTAGAAGTATGAACATCCATATCAACATAACTAACTGGATTACTATTCTTCAATGCCTCCAAATACCAATTTAGATCATTATAAGACATAGCATCATCACCATGCAACTCCATCAAAGCAAGTTGTTTTCCATAATAAGCATAATAATAAGTCAAATTAAATTGTACTCACTTCTAAAATCATCAATTATGTCTTTTGGCTTTTTACTAGGACAATCACGAATCTCATTTATGATCAATGATTTCACAAATCTACTAGAAATATGTGGATTATTCACATCTCTAAGACCGGCTCCACAAGAATGTTCAATAACCAGAGATCTAATAAAAAACGACTTAACTGACCAATATCACAAGAAACATGCACTTTAAATGGACAACCATCCTTGGCTGAAGAACAAATAACAGTGATCCTATTAGGAGAATTTTTCAAAAACACCAACTCATATCCTTTTTGAATTTGATATGACATCAAAAGGTCTCTAAAATCTTCAGTACCCCAAAACAAAATCCAACGAACTCTGAAATACATAACATTGATCCTCTTTTCAACATTTCTTTTAAATAACTTTTACTTCTAATAACATCTAAAGATAAAGAAGCACTACATTTCATTTAAATAACTTTTACTTCTAATAACATCTGAATATAAAGAAGCACTACATGAAGAATTACTATGAAGATTAGAAGTAACCGAAATAGGGTGATCAACATCAATCTCAATCAAAGAATTCTTAACTTTAACAGTGAATGCAAAAAATAAACTCTTCTTATATAATTGATGGCAAAGTATGATCTGAATATCTAAATCAGTAACGACCATAATAATTTTATTCTCAATAATATATGAAACCTTAATGGACATAGGAGTTGGTTGAAACCAATGGCAACAAATTTCATTCTTCACATCATAAAAAGAATAATCAATCGATAGCCGAGTACTGAAAGTATTATCATCAAATATAAAAACAACAACAATGTTATTATCACCACTGCAAAGAAGAAAATAAGAAAAGTATGATACTACATAACAACAGAAAATGGTAGGAAAAAAACAAAAACTGATACTGCAAAATAACAAGAAAACCAAACCTGCTGCTACTACCAACATTATCCATAGATCAAATATAGAGACAACCTTAAATCAGGTAAATATAAACAAACAGATTAATAATGATTTGTTGATAAATAGAAGAACACCAATTAAAAAGAAAAATCGGAAATCGAACCAATTTTAAAATCAAGTTGAAGATGCCTGGAATTGAATTGTGAAGAGACGAGTTAAAATCGAGTTGAATTGGTTGAACTTGAGGTGAATATCAAAATCGATTTGAATTTTGAAGATGCCTCCTAGTTGAATTTCGTTTAACTCGAGATGAATATCAAAATCGAGTTAAGGATCGTGTTCGAATTGAAAAGTCGAATTGAATATGGAGCTAAGAGTGAAAATCTGAAGAGAGAAATTAAAATTTATATTAACAAAAGCACGTGAAGATTCAAATTGAGCGCGATGTCCTGGGGACATAATATTTGGTTTAAAAACAAAACGTATAAAAAAATTGTCCTTCCGTAGAAAAAACAAAGGCGGTGTCCTGGTAGCTAAAAAATGTGGAAACAGTGTTCGTCGCACTATTTTCCTATTGTAAATATATGAAAAACTGAAAAATCTTTAAAAGATACGTATGACTATTTAGTTACAATACATAACCTCAAAACCTTGAAAAAATATTTAGCCGAATTTGTATCTTTCAATCTCTATAAACCATGCGGTTCTTCAAATTTAAGATGGAAAGAATACGTATCTTTCTATCGCTCCACATTTTACTCATAGAACTCACTTAATTAATAAATCCATATCCTTAACGGTTGATTACCTTATTAACTTTGATCGATATGAGACATTAATAGCATACATTTTATGAACCATTAATTGAACCGAACTTCTTTTACTTTAAAATAATTAAGAAATTTAGACTTTTGTATTAAGGAAAATGTTATAAAGATAAAATCATTTAGCATTTTTTCCAAAGATCATTTTCTATACATTTTTTCAAAATAAAATCTTGTTATAATTTATCATAAAAAAATCTTTTAATTTTTCATATATAATTCTTTTAAATAAGATATGTATTTTTCTAAAAATTTTCATAAAGATAAGTTATTTTACAATCTTTCATAAAGATAAAATCACTTATCTTTTTTTTTGCAATGTTACAAGTACAGAAATGATCTTTTTTTAACTATAAAAGACAAATTGTTAAACTAAAAGATATAAGATCAAAGATAAAAATAGAAACTAAAATATAAAAGATAAATCATTTTGTCACATTGAAATCATTTTAAATGATAAAAGTAAATGTAAAAAGAAATGGACATTTGCAGAAAACTAAATTTCTTTTCTACGAACTAAGTAATAATAATGATACATGTATTTATCACTATTTCTAGTTATTTGATATAACAGCTTCTAAAGGCCATCTGTTAACAGTAATTATAATGTTGTAGTCATCGTTTAATTTACATTTTTCTAATTAGGGTTTTAGTAAAGAACAATTAGAATATGAATCAATAATAGTACTTTTAAATTGCAACCCCATCCTGGAAACTAATTGAGCATCGACAAGAGGTCCTTTTTCAAATTTCCCCGTAGAATAATTTATTTTAATACGAAAAGGGATAAACTATAAAATACAAATTATAAAAGCTAAAGGACAAAAGATAAAGAATAAAAGTTAAAAAAACTTAATAATTAAACGTATCTGGATTTAAAAAGGTAAAACTTGAAAAAAAATATTATTTGACAAACTGTTGTATCTTTGTGTTTAAAATAATGCTTCTTATCTTTTTACATGAATATCATCTTTTTTAATAGAAAAATTGTAGATCAGATTATCTTCACAAAAGTTTAACTGTTATGATTATTATATGAATTGAAAACCTTTTGTTATAAAAATCTTTTAGATTTATTTTCTTAAGAAAAATACTAAACAAAACAACATATTAAAATAAATTGATACTTTATTTAAATAAGTTAACACATCCAACTTCGTAAACTATAGTCGAAAACACAACAACAATTTTGATGATGTAAATAGTCTTCCACAAACACTTTTACATGAGATCATGCCTATCATTCACCAATCAAAAATGAATAAACTATTGTTATTATAAGTAGGCAAGCATGCATGCATTACGTATGTGAAGGATGAATTCTTTCGTCTTCTTTCAAAGAGATATTTTTATCTAATTTCATAACAGTAAATTCTTTTACCTATTCACATTCACAGTGAAAAGTTAAATCATACTCAATTTAATTACATCACAACTACAAAATAATCACATCATAGAGAAAATGTTTCACCTTTTTTCTCAAAGATAAATAGTGTTATCATTATAGCGAAAATACACTTATGTTCATTTATCATCATATAATGAAAGCTGTTATTTTCATTTATCAACATTAGCTGGATATATTATCCACTTTAAACTCCACAGGTTTAGGATTTTATATCCATTTATCATTTTACAGTGAAAACCTCCTAAATTCATTAATCATTCTCCAAAGTCGACTATATTCATTTTCAAATTAAACAAGTCAAGTCTAGACTACTATATTCATTCATCAATTTAAAACAGATAAATTTTAATACCCTTTAGCTAATGAAACAACTAAGAATAGTGATGATCGGGTAATAATAGATGTAAATCAATGTATTCATACATCTATACAACCACAAATTCTATATTAATTTATCATTTAAGCTATATAACAACTAAATATCAACAAAATCAATGTCAATTATTTATCATCTTTTGTAAAATGATAAAAAAAAAAATCACTTCTTTAAAAAGGGTAAACTCCTTTATCGTATTGTTAGTTCACAAGCAAAGACAATAAATCCAATAGATTAAGCCTTCAAGAACCCTACTAAAACTATTCGAGAAAAAATATGTTAGATATTTACCTAGTTTGAAACTACGATCCGATTTGAACAATTTTAATGATTTGTAATACAGATCGACCTTGGAGCAAAAGATAAAGCAACAGAATCAATGAACTTGATTGGGGCTTAGGTTTTGAAGGGACGGAAGAAAATTTAGGAGTAGTTTTCAGAGCAATGAAAAAACAAGTGAGCGATGGTAACGTTGGATCTAGTACTGATTAAGGGTGGTTGTGTAATTTTTCTGTGTTGTACACATGGTTTGGAATTTTTTTGATTTAATTAATATATATATAGAAGGGAAAGCCGGCTTTATAGTGGGCCATGCCACTATTTATAAAAGAATAATAACAGGTGTTTAACACATGCGCCAAAACAACTATAACAAAAATTAAGGAATAGGAAGTTGCCATAATGCCAACCTACTAGAGACAAGACCTAATCCCTCCGAAGAGGGAGAACCACTCCCCTCACTACCATCCTCCAAAGAATCAAGTCCAATAACATGAAAGTACCTAGAGAAAAGTGACGCTAAGGAAGGAATATAGTCCGTAGAATCAGTGTAATGAAGGTATTTCCTATCCTACATTTCATCCTATAATAGAATGCGATTTTTGTCACCAATACTCCCTACAATTGTAAGAGATAAACCATCTTCCTCCGCATGATAAAATAACCCCTCTTTTCCTCATGTCCACCCACATATTTGTAAAACCATCCATCCTATGTCTCATATCTCATCTCAGTAGGAACATGAATCCAAGCCTGCTCACAAGAAGCCCAAATAAAACCATATGATGAAGGCATAACCGCAATAGGAATATCAAGCGAAGAATCAGCAATAATAGTAGCATGTATGTTAGAAGTCGAAGCTATCTCAGGAGGAGCAACACTAGCACTAAGCGTTGGAGTCATAAGCTCAGAAGGAGGAACTATGTAATCAGGCAAACTTTCGAATCCCACTTCATGATAGGATGAGGGAGTAGGATCCTATGAGAAGGCATAATAGGAGAAACATCAGCCTTCATAGAGCAGGCTTCCTTAAGTTGACCAAAAGTGTGACACAGTGAGAAATTTTTGATTTCCAACTATAATTGACATCAACTACAGAGACATGCCCTTCAGCAATACGAACAGATATTTTGGAAGGAAAAGGCTTTTAAGGAGTTACTTCAATAAGTGCCTTAGCATACACTAGCTTATTGCGAGCTACAATGTTTGAATCAAAACATTTGAGCTTGCCAACAACACTCGCTAAGCAATTAAGACCAATCATAGGTTGTAGCACAGACAGAATGTGAGACAAATGAGCCCATATCCATATTGGTATAGTGAGAATTTGCGCCTTCGCTTTGTCCACCGTTGGAGACTAAGCGGTTATAATGAAGGTTGACCGACTATAATGGAGGGATCTGCTCCAGAACATGAAGCCTTTCTTCTTTCCTTGAGAACTTGAAACAGAAAAATGAACTATTAAAAAGAACTTGAAGCCCTCCCCTTAAATTCCAAAGTTGATGACAACGTTTCTTTACAACTTGATAAGGAGGATTAGAATCAAGAAAAAACGACAAGATACCCCGACCAATAGTTTGCTCTCGCTTCCAACACCTCAGACAGTGGAACCATCGCGCCATCAACCTCCACGATATCAAAGGAGCGTGGAATATAATCTCCAATGTTTCTTAGCATGGCAGAGAATAGGAACGTCCATTTATATAGTTATTATTATAAATATATTTACGTATACATATATATACATATTAAAATAAATATAAAATATTATTTTATTATTATGTATATACTAGTACATGTTTTATTCACGATTTTATAAAAAAAATTATTATTATTATTTATTTAATATTTAAATAACTTATTTACATTTAAATAGATATATTATAATAATATTATTTTTTTATAAAATTTTATACATATATATATATATATATTTAAATATTATATACATTTACATAAATTTATTTAAACAAATTTAATATGTACATTTATACACACACACATACATACATGCACACACAACATTTATATATAAGTAATAGTTTATACACATACATATATTTGGACAATATATATTTGCATATCGGATGAGCTAACGTGTTTGTTGCGATGTAAATCCCAACACCGATACACAGGCATATTATACCTTGCATGGGTTGACATATTGCACATGCACACACACACACACAGATATATATATATATATATATATATATATATCTGTGTGTGTGTATGATACATATATATTAATATATAAATTAAATAAAATTATATATAATTTACAAATCTAAATAAAATAAAATAATTTATTTAAATAATATTTAGAAATGTTCTAAATCAATTGGACTTCATAGGTCCAATATAGATCCAATAAGAGAATTTTTTTTAAATTCATCCATTACTTTCGATGTGGGCTGGTCCAGTTCCAACAATGGTATCAAAGCCCAATAGCCTATACGGTCTAAATTAGTCATGTTAGAGTTAACTAATTAAAGTCTACCTATACAGTGGGATGTTTAGAAAAGCAGTGTCTAAGGTTGGGTTTGGGTAAGCAAGTAGTCTGCTTTACCTAGTTGCTAGCGTTGCATAAAATGATAAGGTAAGCCCAAAAAGTTATCCTTAAAAGAAAAGGCCCAATTTGAATTAGGGCTTGGGCTTATTTCAAAATTGTTTTGATACTAAAATTAGTTTTAAATTTGAAAGTTAAATTTAAAATAAAAAATGTTATAAATGTTATAACATAAATTTTCAAATTGTTTTAAAAATTGAAAATATAAGTTTTTAAATTTAAAAGTTAAATTTAAAACATAATATATACATATTATAAATGTTATAATATAATGAAAATTTTCAAAATGTTCGAAAATTAATATAAATTAATTTCAAAATTTATGAAATTTATGAATAAGATTAATAAAATATATTATTTAAATAAGTTAATTAAATAATGAATATATAGATGTATTGTATGTTATGGTATATGTTATATTGTTTTAAAATAATAAATTAACATAAGTATACGTGTATGTATATAAATAAATTTCAAAGTTAATGTAAATTTAATCAAAAATGTTTAATTAAAAGGTTAATTAATTAAATAATACACACACACACACTTATATACGATATATGTGATACTATAAAAGTTACAATATACAATAATTATTCAATATAAATGTTTTATTAAATTAATATAAAATTAATTAAAAGACTGGTGGGAGCCTTATAAGAAAAAATAAGTGATAACATTTTATCTTTCTAATATTGTAAGAATATATGTTATACAATGTTATAATAACCTACATTAATAAATTTGTATATTTAAAACAATTGATAAAATGTTATCAATTAAAATATACAAATGAACTGAATTGAAAATTGACATATAGAAATATAATATATACTTACTATTAGATACTTTTCGCATATTAATATTTTATTCTTGTAACGACGCAGAATTTTTGTTAGTTGACTTTGAAATATTTAAATTAACTTTAAATATTGAAATATTAATTTTATAAGTAAAATAGCATAAATTTCAAATAAAAGGGGTTTATTTGATTATATAAATGGTGATTGATTAAAGATATTAAATAGTGGATTTATATAATTGGAATTACTTAATAATTGAACCTTGGATTTAATTTGAATAAGAATAATACTAGTAAACTTTTAAAATTTTGATTTAGTGATTTATTGGGTTTTAATAAAAAAAATCGTTTTAATTAACGTGTGAAAATAGCCTTCTGGGGCACTGTCTCGGATTTCAATGAAACTAGTTTCATTAGATCTGAAATAGTAAAATTATTGTATATTAATGAATTTCTTGGCGATCAGATGTATCGTTTGGTCGTGCGAGCTCGAAACGCTTAGAAACTAATTACAACAATTAATATAATATTATTTGGTTTGAAAAGTTAGGTAGTGTTTGGTTTGTAATTTTTAGTTTTGGGTTTTCGTCTATACAGAAATGCACATGACATATTTATATTGCCGAAAATGACCGATTTAGAAAACAAAGTCAACATACAAAATAAAAAACATTTTTTTTATTTTCCGCATTTTGGGAAATAACACAAGCGCGTGAAACAATCTATTCTTCTATCGTCCCTCTATCCCCTTCGTTCTTCCATCCGTCTTTCTTTTATCCACTCCATCGTCCCTCCATTCTTCTCATATTTGATATATATATTGAAAACCAAAAACACAAAATTCGTTTTTAAACCAAACACTACTTTAACTTCTGCATATGATCGAATTAGGTCTTGATAATAGTTCCATTGTGTTTGGAATATGGTATTATATGTAGAATGCCAAGCTGCACGCCTTGATAGGAGTTTGAGATTTTTCGAACGTATGGAGACGGATATTTTAAATAATACACACACACACACAGAGATATATATTCACCATACTAAAGCCCATACCCCGATCATACACTATACTATTCAGTACTTTCCACACGTCCTTAACCCATACCCACTGCCCTATATAAAATCGCGCCCAACCACATAAACAAGTTCGCTTTTTTTTCAAATTCAACTCAACCGAATCCAACGGCAATGCTCGATCGAAGCCACTCAAGGCCAAATCAGGAGAAGTTGTCAGCTAGAGTTTTGTTCGCATCAAGGTTGCGACGACCCGGAATTTTTGGATATTTGAAAGTTAATTTTTAACTTGAATTTCAAATATCACTATTTATTTAGTAATTTAATCATTAAATTAAATGATTTGAAGTTGGGTAAAATATTGAATCTGGGGTTTAAAGCCAGTTAAAAATAATTTGAAGGCTTATAAAATTCATATTGATAATACTGAAGGTAATAGAACTTTTACAATTGAATTTAAAAGTGTTTTGTTCAGTTTTGAAAATATATCGTTTAAATCGATATTTAAAAATAGCCTTCCGGGGCACAGTCTCGGAATTCGATGAAACCAATTCTGTTGGATCCGTAATAATGTATTATTATCGGATTTCAATTTTCGGAGTGTTTGGAGTTATCGTGTAGTCGTACGAAGTGTAAATGCGCTGAAATCTATATCGATTATTCAATATAATAACTGGGTTCAAAAAGCTATCTTCTCCATACGATTGAATTAGGACTCGAAACCTTTTCCATTAGGTTCGGAATAGGGGTATAATATCACAAACGCCTAGCGGCATGCCTCGATAAGAGTTTGAAATTTTATGTTGCATTTGAATTTGAATTTGGATTTAATTGTATATATTTATACTTGTCAATTGCAGTTGAAATTATATCTACATCAGCACCCTTGCTTTCCCATCACAACTTTTCCTATCACTGTAGCTGACCCTGTAACATCCCATCGTGTCCCCTATTCTCAGTTCAAAACTCATGCACTCGGTCAAGATCAAACAGAAGACTTCCCTTTTAAAATAACATAGAGACCGAACTTTTCCTTTGCCATTTTCCTTCTTTAATTTTGTTGAAACCGCCTTCAATGTAAAAATAAAATAAAAGGGCGAACGAACAGAATCGATTCGACCGGGATAAGAATAAATCGAATCAAGGATTAGTGGCAGCAAGGGAAGTTTCTCGCGAGCACGTAGAGTAGCCGGCGGCTTCGATTTCGTCTCGAGGATGAGGGGTATTGCTGCGCGGCGTTGATTGATGGGTCGCAAACGGCGGCGACGGCAATCAGAGCTCGCATTCGAAGGGGGAAAGTGGACTCGATAGCGATGTCAGATCGCGCGCGTGCTCTGGATGATTATTCCAGGTCGAGATTGATTTGGGCATTTTGCGATCGCAGCTGGTTAATTTTTTTTCCAATTCGAATTTGAGGTAATTTTCTTTTATTTAATATATATGATATAATTACAGTAAAGAGTTTATATCGATTTATTCATACAGAAATTCCTGTTTTGAAGATATATACATATTAAGAAAGTTTACTGTAAACAAAACTACAGTTTTGTTATTTACTGAAGAAAATAATATAATGATAGATTTTAGAAAGTGGAAATTAGCCACAAGGGCTTCTTTAGCAAGTGCAATTAGTTTCTAGGACACACAACTGAAATAATTACTTTTAAGGACAAAATGCAAAATATTTAGTTTCTAAGGCCTAAAAACCTATGAAATTATGTCCTTGAAAGTAATTGGATTGCTGACTTTGTCCTTAAAAATAATTATTCTGCTGACTTTGGCCTTGAAATTAATTTCTGTGGATGTGTGTCCTAGAAACTAATTGGACTGCAATGTTTGTCCTTCTAGTGAAATGCCCCTTTTAGAAAACAGTGATAATTAGGGTATATATACATACATTATTTACTGTAATTAGGATATATGTACATATATATAGGTTTGAGAATATAAAATCAACTTACTGTTAAAATTTAAAATACGTAAACAGAGATATATATATATGTATAGGTAAGGTTTTTGGAAAAATAATAAAATAGGTGAAAGGCCATATAGATTCAAAGTGAATAAGGAAATAAATATACTTATGTACATTTTTAATTTACTAGTTTATATTAACAATGGATTTGGTGGTTAAATTGTTAAATTAACCTATTTGATTCATTATAGTTACCAAAAGATTTTTAAAGGGGAAATTATTAGTTTAAATTAAATTATAAGTAAATTAAAGGGGCATTTCACTAGAAGGACAAACTTTGCAGTCCAATTAGTTTCTAGGACACACATTCAAAGAAATTACTTTCAAAACCAAAGTCAGCAGAATAATTACTTTCAAGGACAAAGTCAGCAGTCCAATTATTTTCAAGGACATAATTTCATAAGTTTTTAGGCCCTAGAAACTAATTATTTTATGTTTTGTCCTTGAAAGTAATTATTTAAGTCGTGTGTCCTAGAAACTAATTCCACTCGCTAAAGAGGCCCTTGTGGCTAATTTCCACTAAATTAAATTGGTTAAATGGTAATAATTGTAGTTAATTCAAATGTTAATAAATTGTGAATCGTTTATACAAGGTCTTGAATCGTGAGGAGACCGAGTCAATATTGAAGTGGATTGCAAAACAAAAATCAAAGGTGAGTTAATCTCACTCATCTGGATTATTATTTAAATTTAAATGGTTAAATTTAAATATTTGGTTGAATGATTGAATTGATTGGATGTGATAATATATATAGTAGAGTGTGTATATATATATATATATTGGAGTGATGGATATTCCCGCATTATATAGCGGATGAGACCATATGCGCCGCATAATAGCGGATGATATTATATAAACCCATATACCACGATATTCCACCTCGAAGGGGAATTGGTATTGTGCTAACATCGGTGGATGCAGGGAAACAGGTTGGAGGGATCCAACTGGGTTTCTCAAAATTATTTAGATTGTTCTAATAATTCTGTGATATGATTATTTGATATTCTGTGATGAATTATATTGATAATTGGAGATGAAGGATGCTATGGTTTGATTGAATATATTTGGGTATACTGTGTTACCAAAATATATAGATTGGATTTTTGGAAAGAAACAAAAGAGTAAATTTTTAAGTAAATAATTATAGAGTATTTAAATAAATTAAAGAATGAATTGGGAAAGGATAAAAGTGATTTTTTAAATTCTGTTAAATAAATTCCGAGTATGGGAAAAGAGATTTTGAATGAAAGGGGAAATATTAAATTTTTATACCTAAGTGATATTATTTAAGGGAATAAAAGAATTTATTTTAAAAATTCAAGGTTTGAATTTATTTAAAGGGATAAAGAAGGATTTTGGAAAACCCAAAATTGATATTTTCAGTTTAAAAGATTTTAATCATAATAGAGAAAGAAAAGCTGAAGTTAATGGATTTTGAGATAAATGGAGTAAGTAAGAAATTTATTTCAAAGTGAAGTAAATTGGAAATCAATTTGAAAATTTATTTAAGAGTTTGGAAATTGGAATTTTAAAGGAAGATGAAACTATGGAATTTATAAACTGGGTTTATAAAGGTGAAGTAATATATTAGTGGATATTTGGAAAAATAAATTCACAATGGGAATTTATTAAGGGAATGGGTAAATTTGGTTAAAAATTAATAGTGATTTATTTTTAAAAGATGTGAAAGAGGGGTGTATTCCCTGGATAGCCAAGTACGTTTTCAAAGAAATTTTTTAAGTACAAGTGAAAGGTGTTAAAAGTTGTTGTAAAAATATGTTTTAGAAAATTTATTATTTTTAAATGTTTAAGTTAAAGTAAGTATTATTTTCAAATTTATTTTAGTAGTAATTATTTAAAGGTGACTTGGTATTATGTTTTGAAAAGATGAAAATTTAGTTTTATAAAGTAGCTTTATTTAAAATATTCTTAAAGTATAAATTTTTGAATAAAGTATTAAAGTAGTTTTTAATTTAAAGTATATTTTATAATAAAGTGTTTCTAAATTATTTTTAAAATCTAAAGTGTTTGTACTTGATGATTTCAGTGGAAGTAGAAATTATTTGGGGAATTTATTCCATGAGAGAAAGATGGTTTGAAACTGTTTTCAAGGGTTGAAAAGTGGAAATATATCTTGCGAAGATATTTGTGAGGTAAATAAATAATTTGGAAAATTATTTATTGTTTGATGGATGTTTGTGAATGTTAATTGATAGTTAAATCACCGACTATCAATATTGGCTAATGCGCTGATCGTTTCGAAGAGACCGGGATCGGGACTTATTTTCCAAAAACCACTTCGATCTGGTTTGTACGTTTTCGTGAGGAAGACGTGTTTGGAATCGAAGATGGAGCAGTGAAGTGCAAGGGCTAGTTGCTACTAATCCTGAGGGTGATTCCAAAATGGATGTAGTAGGAGTAGTGCCTTCGGTTCCGTTCGGACCCGGGACGGACTTGTATGGATGAATGCTTTCAGAACATCGTCAGGTGGACGATGAGCATTCTAAGTGAAACGATTATAAAAGGTAACGCTTAGCCTCGATCCTCATCAACCGGGAATGACTGAAAATCAGGGGTTATGCAGCAAGGCTAAGTGGGTAGCACCCATTAGGGTGAGGTCATCCCTGTCTAGATGTTCCTTTTATTTCGGCTGTGTGGTGTGGTTGCTGATCCCAACTACGGGGTGATCTTACTCGGAATTATCCAGTAAGGGGTAGTTCCGGTCTTGTGTTGCAGGGGATCGGGCATGGTCCTCGGTACGCTGATCTAGACCAGGTACTGTGACAGGTGGTACCCTAGTGCCTAGTCATTAGTTGGAAATCCATTCTCCCTACGTGCCTTTACGGTTTTGTTTGTATACCTATTAGCTGGAATTTAATAGATGTAACAATTTCGGCTATTTGAATAAGTATTTGTATATAAACACTATTATAATATCAGAGGATTTGGATAAAAAGTGGTCTGGCTATCGTAAGGTAAAAACCCAACATGTTTATTTGTGGCATGGTCTTACGAGATGCTTTTGATTTCAAAGGATTTTGAAACTTTAATAATCAATTAGAGTGTGGTTTTCTCATGCTGGTATTCCAGATTGACTCGGGTGTTATTTAACTATAATGCTCGGGTCAGACCGAGTATTATAGATTACAGGAAAGGATGCTGTGGAGCTCAGGAGATGAGCGGGATGGCGAGACGTACTTCCGTATTTGTTTTAAATATTCCGCTGTGTTGATTTGCAGTATATTCAGTTGTTGTGAGGACAGGTTATGATTACTGTCCAGTGATGTGTTATGTGTACTCTGATGATGTAATGTATAAACAAATTTACTTTTGTGTAAAGAACAGTTGTTATCTATTATATTTTATTCCGCTGCGATGGTTAGATTCTATTGATGCTTGTTTTCTCTTCTTCTACCTCCTTCTCTTTAACCCTCATGGTTCGTATTTCCGTTCTTTTTGAGTTGATCTAATGGAGATTAGTGTCAACTTAAGGGGTACGGGTTTGCGGGCTATTAAAGTGGTATCAGAGCGAAGGCTGGCGATAACCTTGGCTTTGGTGGGGATTACTCATTTGAAAGTAGAGTTCATAGTACTCTAGAATGAGTTTGAGTGTATTAATAGATATGAGCGCGTATTTGTTAGTGAATATAAAATTTGTTTTTATACTGTGTTGATTTATCGGTTGAGTGTTTATGGATTCTGGTCGATATGTGGGACGCCATGTCATCGATAGGGGTTTCTAAACTCTTAAACAAGATAAACCGACACAGTATTATTTTAAATAGGGTAAATGAAATAATTTTACCCAAATTATTTTCGTATATAAAAGAAATAATTTTCCGTAAATTATTATAGTTATATATGGTTGCTTGGTTATTAGGAAAAGATAATATTTAGTTATTATCATTATTGTTGTAAGAATTAAATAAGAAGTTGTAATTTTAACCGAAGTTAAGGAAATAAATTCATATAATAAAATGGAATTTGTAAATGTGAATTATAAATGTGATTTATAATAGAATAAAATTCCAGAGTGATATTTGAATATGAATTGAAAGAATTAGGGATTCGAAATTTTGGAAATTAAATTCCTTTGAGTTTGAAAATGATTTTCAAAGGTTTTAGGGAAATAATGGTGATATTATTCGGGAAGCATTTTTGAATTGGATTGGAAATCTGCTGAGGTTTGGGATTTAAACATATTTGAAATGCTTTTGGTTGGGATAAAAGCACTAAACTCTTTTCGGTCGCTGGAAAATAATTCCGATGATGATCGCGACATCATCGGTGTTCATTTTCGAGTTTCCAAGGGAGAAATTGCTACCTGGATGTTTTGGATTGGTGTTCGTTTGCAAAACTGGGTTTTGGTTCTGAAATTCAAAGAAATAGTTGGTTATACCGAAGGATTTTGGATATAATTGATTTCAAAGGTGATTTTGAAGCGTTGAGAAATTGCTTAAAACTCTGGAAGTTAATTAAAAATGTTTATGGAATAATAAATGGGTTTGAAAAACTTATAAAAACTTGAAATTTGTTTAGAATAAAATTTAACTTGGAGAATAGTTAAATGAAAGTGAATTTGGAAATTGTTAGTAAATTGGGTAAAATGGTGACTTAAATAAAATTTAATTGGTCTTGTTATTAATAAAATAAGTTTAGAAATAAATTGAGAATATGAATTAAAATTTAAAATGGATAATGAGAATGAACTTAAGTTATGAAATTGGAATGATTTGGAGTAAATTAACATAAGTTTAAATGTAGGGAAACTTGGCTTCGGTGAAAATGAAAATCCATTAAATAAAGTCTGAGTTGAATTAATTAGGAAATGGTTATTAATATACAAGCAAGGAATGTTGTCGAGCCTAAATAAAATGGTTTTGGATGAAAATTATGCAGATATGCAATTGAAATAGGTGTCGAAATCCTATATGTGCTTATGAAAAACTATATAACATGCATTGTTTATGGAATTCATGTATTAGCTTTGTAAACGCAAGTAGAATATTGTAAATTGAATATATTTGTCACTTACATATTTAAATTGAGTAAGTACAGGTACAGGAAAGCCGTTTGGTTGGATTTGATCGCGCAAAATGCTAAAATAATAAGCCGCTTGCTTAAAAATGCTAAACAAAGGTACGCCTACGCAAAATAAAATAAGAAGTATGAATTGTTGTTTTTTTTTTGTTTTTTCGACCGTGTGGGTCGATATATATATATATTTATATCTCTTGTCAAATTGCAAAAGCTCCTTCGTACAAAGGAGACTGCCAAAAAATTTCGAAAATTTTGGGAGTTGGAAAATTTTTAATTTTTTTTTTCACCAACGACAAATGATTTAAAATTGGTAAGCAAATAGAAGTGTAACTGAATATTGAAATCTAATTTAAAATTGTGTATGTAAAGTAAGGTGAAATCGAAGAAATTGTTCGAAGAAACTAAAGGAAGAAAAAGTTTGCAAATAAACTTTTATTTGAGATTTTAAATAAATTAGTAAGTGAAACTAATAAAAGGAAATGGTTAATTAAATATGGGTTGAGATAAGGTGAACAAAATTCAATATTCAAAGTGAAGATAAATTGAATTCAAGCAAAATTGAAAATGAAAATCTGAATGAAAATCGGGAGAAAGTATTTAGATTTGAAAATAACTAATAAATTGAAGCAAATTGATTTTATATGGAATTGGAACTCAATTGGAGTATACACTTCAGTAGTGAAGTAGTAAAAAAAAATATAAGAAATATTTATATTGAACTTAAGAAATGAAGAATGAAGTTCTTAAGTAAATTGGTATTGGGAATATACTAAGTAATTTTGGAATGGAGAAATATACTAAGTGAATAATTGAATGAAGATTAAAACTGAAAGTTGTGAAAAGGGAAATTGTAAATAAGTAAATGGAAATCAAAATAAATGTGAATAAAAGAGAAAATTGATATAGCTAATAATCAATTGAAATTAATACGTAGGATGTACGTATATTATTTTATTCGCATAATGGTTTGATCCAGATTCGAGCACAGAATTTCGAGATAGTTATATCGGTCCGAGTTGGGATTTTTCACTCGATTTTCGACGGCGAACCCTGGATATGGATTTTGATTGATTCTGGATATTCTCTATCATAGTTTGTGGCTATGCAAGGAGAATGACGGTTTTTGAATAAGAAACCAGATCTGAGTCTGCACTAGGAAGTCGGGTGGACGATACTAGTTTGGAAGTGAGATTGTATGATCAAGTGAGCGATCGAATTTGGTATTGCGTACAAATGATATATGTGCATTGTACGAATGTGAATGAAATAGATATGAAAACTTTTGTAAAGAAATGTGTAAAGCGATTTTGAATGTTGTAATTAGATATTATTGCTGAGTAGGACACAGGTGTTTAAAAAGCAAAAGGAATTGGTATTTTTGATTTCAGAAAATAAATTTAAATGGCCCAACAAAAGGTATGTGTTTAAATTTCTGTATGAAATTTGATGATTTTCCGATCTAGCCACTTGGCTTTTGTTTTCTTTTGGAAATCTGGGGGCCTGTTGAGACATTTTGTAGTTGTTCCGAGCTAGCCGCACAAAAGAGACGCTGGCGAAGTTAATAAGAGGGATATTGTGTCTTTAATTTTTTTGAAAATTTAAGGAGTTAGAAAAATTTTGAGAAAATTTTGATAATTCAAAATTTGGTTTTAAATTTAAATTTGAATTGTTAAGTAAGTAATATTGTTTGGGGCTTATGAGTAAGATTGGAAAGTTAATAAGAGGGATATTGTGTCTTTAATAAAAAGATTGTTTTGAGAAGTTGTGTGAAACTGTTTGGTTTTGGGAAATAATAAACGGCTATTTGACCATTCTTCTTATCTAGTAATTTCGAGGACGAAATTCTTTTAAGAGGGGAGGAATGTGACGACCCGGAATTTTTGAATATTTGAAATTGAATTATTTAATTGATTTTGAATATTTGAAAGTTAATTTTTAACTTGAATTTCAAATATCACTATTTATTTAGTAATTTAATCATTAAATTAAATGATTTGAAGTTGGGTAAAATATTGAATCTGGGGTTTAAAGCCAGTTAAAAATAATTTTAAGGCTTATAAAATTCATATTGATAATACTGAAGGTGATAGAACTTTTACAATTGAATTTAAAAGTGTTTTGTTCAGTTTTGAAAATATATCGTTTAAAACGATATTTAAAAATAGCCTTCCGGGGCACAGTCTTGGAATTCGACGAAACTAGTTCCGTTGGATCCATAATAATGTATTATTATCAGATTTCAATTTTCGGAGTGTTTGGAGTTATCGTGTGGTCGTACGAAGTGTAAACGCGCTGAAATCTATATAGATTATTCAATATAATAACTGGGTTCAAAAAGCTATCTTCTCCATATGATCGAATTAGGACTCGAAACCTTTTCCATTAGGTTCGGAATAGGGGTATAACATTACAAACGCCTAGCGGCATGCCTTGATAAGAGTTTGAAATTTTATGTTGCATTTGAATTTGAATTTGGATTTAATTGTATATATTTATACTTGTCAATTGTAGTTGAAATTATATCTACATCAGCACCCTTGCTTTCCCCATCACAACTTTTCCTATCACTGTAGCTATCCCTGTAACATCCCATCGTGTCCCCTATTCTCAGTTCAAAATTCATGAACTCGGTCAAGATCAAACAGAAGACTTCCCTTTTAAAATAACAGAGAGACCGAACTTTTCCTTTGTCATTTTCCTTCTTTAATTTTGTTGAAACCGCCTTCAATGTAAAAATAAAATAAAAGGGCGAACGAACAGAATCGATTCGACCGGGATAAGAATAAATCGAATCAAGGATTAGTGGCAGGGAGGGAAGTTTCTCGTGAGCACGTAGAGTAGCCGACGGCTTCGATTTCGTCTCGAGGGTGAGGGGTATTGCGACGCGGCGTTGATTGATGGGTCGCAAATGGCGGCGACGGCAATCGGAGCTTGCATTCGAAGGGGGAAAGTGGACTCGATAGCGATGTCAGATCGCGCGCGTGCTCTGGATGATTATTCCAGGTCGAGATTGATTTGGGCATTTCGCGATCGCAGCTGGTCAATTTTGTTTCCAATTCGAATTTGAGGTAATTTTCTTTTATTTAATATATATGATATAATTACAGTAAAGAGTTTATATCGATTTATTCATACAGAAATTCCTGTTTTGCAGATATATACATATTAAGAAAGTTTACTGTAAACAAAACTACAGTTTTGTTATTTACTGAAGAAAATAATATAATGATAGATTTTAGAAAACAGTGATAATTAGGGTATATATACATACATTATTTACTATAATTAGGATATATGTACATATATATAGGTTTGAGAATATAAAATCAACTTACTGTTAAAATTTAAAATACGTAAACAGAGATATATATATATGTAAGGTGTTTGGAAAAATAATAAAATAGGTGAAAGGCCATATAGCTTCAAAGTGAATAAGGAAATAAATATACTTATATACATTTTTAATTTACTAGTTTATATTAACAATGGATTTGGTGGTTAAATTGTTAAATTAACCTATTTGATTTATTATAGTTACCAAAATATTTTTAAAGGGGAAATTATTAGTTTAAATTAAATTATAAGTAAATTAAATTGGTTAAATGGTAATAATTGTAGTTAATTCAAATGTTAATAAATTGTGAATCTTTTATACAAGGTCTTGAATCGTGAGGAGACCGAGTCAATATTGAAGTGGATTGCAAAACAAAAATCAAAGGTGAGTTAATCTCACTCATCTGGATTATTATTTAAATTCAAATGGTTAAATTTAAATATCTGGTTGAATGATTGAATTGATTGGATGTGATAATATATATAGTAGAGTATATATATATATATATTGGAGTGATGGATATTCCCGCATTATATAGCGGATGAGACCCTATGTGCCGCATAATAGCGGATGATATTATATAAACCCATATACCGCGATATTCCACCTCGAAGTGGAATTGGTATTGTACTAACATCGGTAGATGCGGTGAAACAGGTTGGAGGGATCCAACTGGATTCCTCAAAATTATTTAGATTGTTCTAATAATTCTGTGATATGATTATTTGATATTCTGTGATGAATTATATTGATAATTGGAGATGATGGATGCTATGGTTTGATTGAATATATTTGGGTATACTGTGTTACCAAAATATATAGATTGGATTTTTGGAAAGAAATAAAAGAGTAAATTTTTAAGTAAATAATTATAGAGTATTTAAATAAATTAAAGAATGATTTGGGAAAGGATAAAAGTGATTTTTTAGATTCTGTTAAATAAATTTCGAGTATGGGAAAGGAGATTTGAATGAAAGGGGAAATATTAAATTTTTATACCTAAGTGATATTATTTAAGGGAATAAAAGAATTTATTTTAAAAATTCAAGGTTTGAATTTATTTAAAGGGATAAAGAAGGATTTTGGAAAACCTAAAATTGATCAGTGTAAAAGATTTTAATCATAATAAAGAAAGAAAAGCTGAAGTTAATGGATTTTGAGATAAATGGAGTAAGTAAAGAAATTTATTTCAAAGTGAAGTAAATTGGAAATCAATTTGAAAATTTATTTAAGAGTTTGGAAATTGGAATTTTAAAGGAAGATGAGACTATGGAATTTATAAACTGGGTTTATAAAGGTGAAGTAATATATCAGTGGATATTTGGAAAAATAAATTCACAATGGGAATTTATTAAGGGAATGGGTAAATTTAGTTAAAAATAAATAGTGATTTATTTTTAAAAGGTGCGAAAGAGGGGTGTATTCCTTGGATAGCCAAGTACGTTTTCAAAGCAAATTTTTAAGTACAAGTGAAATGTGTTAAAAGTTGTTGTAAAAATATGTTTTAGAAAATTTATTATTTTTAAATGTTTAAGTTAAAGTAAGTATTATTTTCAAATTTATTTTAGTAGTAATTATTTAAAGGTGACTTGGTATTATGTTTTGAAAGGATGAAAATTTAGTTTTATAAAGTAGCTTTATTTAAAATATTCTTAAAGTATAAATTTTTGAATAAAGTATTAAAGTAGTTTTTAATTTAAAGTATATTTTATAATAAAGTGTTTCTAAATTATTTTTAAAATCTAAAGTGTTTGTACTTGGTGATTTCAGTGGAAATAGAAATTATTTAGGGAATTTATTCCATGAGAGAAAGACGGTTTGAAACTGTTTTCAAGGGTTGAAAAGTGGAAATATATCTTGCGAAGATATTTGTGAGGTAAATAAATAATTTGGCAAATTATTTATTTTTTGGTGGATGTTTGTGAATGTTAATTGATAGTTAAATCACCGACTATCAATATTGGCCAATGCGCTGATCGTTTCGAAGAGACCGGGATCGGGACTTATTTTCCGAAAACCACTTCGATCCGGTTTGTACGTTTTCGTGAGGAAGACGTGTTTGGAATCGAAAATGGAGCAGTGAAGTGCAAGGGCTAGTTGCTACTAATCCTGAGGGTGATTCCAAAATGGATGTAGTAGGAGTAGTGCCTTCGGTTCCGTTCGGACCCGGGATGGACTTGTATGGATGAATGCTTTCAGAACATCGTAAGGTGGACGATGAGCATTCTAAGTGAAACGGTTCTAAAAAGGTAACGCTTAGCTTCAAACCTCATCAACCGGGAATGACTAAAAATCAGGGGTTATGCAGCAAGGCTAAGTGGGTAGCACCCATTAGGGTGAGGTCATCCCTGTCTAGATGTTCCTTTTATTTCGGCTGTGTGGTGCGGTTGCTGATCCCAATCGCGGGGTGATCTTACTCGGAATTATCCAGTAAGGGTTAGTTCCGGTCTTGTGTTGCAGGGGATCGGGCGTGGTCCTCGGTACGCTGATCTAGACCAGGTACTGTGACAGGTGGTACCCCAGTGCCTAGTCATTAGTTGGAAATCCATTCTCCCTATGTGCCTTTACGGTTTTGTTTGTATACCTATTAGCTGGAATTTAATAGATGTAACAATTTCGGCTATTTGAATAAGTATTTGTATATAGACACTATTATAATATCAGAGGATTTTGATAAAAAGTGTTTTGGCTATCGTAAGGTAAAAACCCGACATGTTTATTTGTGGAGTGGTCTTACGAGATGCTTTTGATTTCAAAGGATTTTGAAACTTTAATAATCAATTTGAGTGTGGTATTCTCACGCTGGTATTCCAGACTGACTCGGGTGTTATTTAACTATAATGCTCGGGTCAGATCGAGTATTATTGATTACAGGAAAGGATGCTATGGAGCTCAGGAGATGAGCTGGATGGCGAGACGTACTTTCGTATTTGTTTTAAATATTCCGCTATGTTGATTTGCAGTATATTCAATTGTTGTGAGGATAGGTTATGATTACTGTCCAGTGATGTGATATGTGTACTCTGATGATGTAATGTATAAACAAATTTACTTTTGTGTAAAGAACAGTTGTTATCTATTATATTTTATTCCGCTGCGATGGTTAGATTCTATTGATGTTTGTTTTCTCTTCTTCTACCTCCTTCTCTTTAACCCTCATGGTTCGTATTTCCGTTCTTTTTGAGTTGATCTAATGGAGATTAGTGTCAACTTAAGGGGTACGGGTTTGCGGGCTATTACAAAGGTGGTGAGTGCATTCAACGGTTGGATCATTGGTAATCGTTCTGAGGTGGCCGCAGTTTGATGATGAACGTCGGCAATGGTTATGGCAAATTCCGGCGATTTCGTTGATGGGTGGGTGATGGAGTCTAAAGGATATCTGTAGAGGGAAGCGTGGGCAACACTTTGGTGAAGTTTGGCGATCAATGGTGAGGCACGGCGGTGGCAATTTGGAGATGAACGGCGTGACGTTCTTGGTCGATTTCTAGCAAATGGTGGCATTAAACGTGACAACACTAGTGCTGAGAGGCGCGGCTGGGCTAGGCGAGGCGATAGAGTGAATGTGGCGGTGTCCGATCGAGCGACGTGGCGGTGGAGAACTATAGCCGCGGTCGATTTTGGGTGACCTAAGAACGAACGTGAAGAAGGGAAGGTTATTAAGTTAAAAACTTAAATTAATTTAAGTTAATTAATATTTAATTATCATCAAACGTTCATTTATTCGTACCTTGTCCAGATGAGGTCGAAATTGAACGCGACGAGTTGCGTTGTGATCGTATTAGCGAATACAACGATATAGAGATGGATTGGATGGATTTGGAGCTAGTGGAAATTTGGGTTAAAATTGAACACCTGTTCAATTTTAATTCAAACCGAAATGCCTCGGCGACAACAAGAATTTCGGTGAGTTAAACTCACCTTTTTAGTCAACCAGTCTATTATATAGTTGATAGAAAAATTTGTTGATTGGATTATTTACTATTTTATCAGTTGGTTTGGATTTATTCCCGCCCCTAGAGCGGATGACCTTTTATATGTACCTGCATGGTAGCGGATGACCCGAACTATATCTTTATTAATAGTTGGCTTGAAAGCGCAAACTTTTAGTCCGACCACAAACTTCCGAAAATACCCTTTATTCATATATAATTTAACGCTCATCTATATACATCTTTATTAATAGTTGGCTTGAAAGCGCAAAATTTTGGTCCGACCGCAAACTTCCGAAAATACTCTTTACTCATATATAATTTAACGCTCATCTATATATGTTACTAAATCCCTTAAAAATTGGATCTAACATATAAACTCACTTTACAAATTCAACACGTGCATTTACAAATATTAATAAACATTAATATCACTTGAAAATAAGACCTGATAAATAGTTTTTTTTAATTCAGAACGCTCAAATATTATCAAATCTTAATGTCCCTTTAAAATAGGATATAACAAATGAAATTACTTTACAAATTCTTTCTTTATTAATTAACTAATAATAGAAATATAAATTCAAACCACCAAAAAAAATTAGATACTGAAACTTAAAAATAAAAATTCAAACAAACTATGCATGAGTTCAACGCAAAACACGACTAACTATTTCTAGAAATTATTTTTTTGTGTGTTTTGAAACATATACAATTTGTAGAACAACTCACGCGCGAAGCGCGTGCCGTAACACTCGTGATTATATATTGTATGTGATGCAGGAGGACAGGTCGGAGGGATCCAACAGAATTCCTCACCACTGTTGATTTAAATATATATATATGTGCTGATATATCTGAGTTATGCAGGGGGACAGGTTGGAGGGATCCAATAGGATTCCTCACCATTATTGATTTATTTTCAATAATATTCCTGTTATGTGATTATTGAATATCAAACCTGATTGTTTGACACTATTGGATATGATATTGTCATATGTTCAAAAGTTGAAAATCCTATAGTGATAGAAAATCAATGTTAATATTGGTTAAGTGATCTGGTGATTGTTGGCCAAAATTTAGTATTTTGAAAAATACTATTAATTGTCATTTGGTTTTTGAAATGGCTGTGTTTTGGAGAATGACTTCAAATCCAACCTTTTAAATTGTCATTTCTAAATCATTTAGAAGTGTGTTGAATTGATTAACTATTATTTAATAATGATTTAAGTGATTTAACTATTGATTAATAATGTTTTAAAGTTGTATATTTATATTTAATAATGTTTTAAACTTGTATATTTATATTTAATCTTGTTTTAAATTTATTTATCAATATTTTAATATTTTGAAAATTCAATTATTTAAATAATTAATATGGTTTGAAATTATAATAATGATTATTAATAATATGTGGAAATTAATTATTATTATTTATAATAATAGTGAAGATTAGTTATTATTGTTTTATCAATAATATCTTGAAATTAATTTTTTTATTTTTTTATAATGTTTAATGTTAATAATTATTATATATAATGGTGTTTTGAAGTAAATGATTTTTTTTATTTTATAAATGTTTTCGAGATTTATAAATAGAGTTTTATAAAAGACTTGGGTTTTATAAGAGGAGTTTTATAAATGTTTTGAAATTTGTTAAAGAGATTATAAATGATTTTCAAAGAGTTATAAAATAGTTTATAAATGGTTTTTGAGATTTATAAAGGAGTTTATAAATATATAAAAAGGAAATCTTTCTCGGTGTTTTGTGGATATACTTATACCGTTGAGATAAGTATATGAGTACATTTTTTAAGTTCTGAAGTGTAATGTTTGTGAATATACTTATAACGTTGAGATAAGTATATGGATATTTTTCCAAGTATTGAAAATATAGGGATTTGTGGGTATATTTTTGTAAAGGTATTTTTATATAAGTAATTTACAAAGTGATTTTAATTCATGAAAAGATTAATTAAAGAGGTTAGTGGTTGTTATGTGCTTAAGCAATGTTGATTTTCCCTATGAAATTAAATCCCTGATTTGGATGTGTGTTTGTGGATAGTTAAATAACCGACTATCCAATATGGATCCAAAACATAACTTTGGAAATTTCTAGGAGAAACACGTGAGTTATATGGCACAATCATCTCTGATGATGTTGTATTGTGCGTACAAATATCGTTTCGTTCTCTTAGGACAAATGATAAGGAAATTCGTTCAAGGTTAGGAGGTGATCTCCGCTCTTATCTTTGACCGTTTATTTCCTAAAGAATCGGAGTTGAGTTTACCAAAAACTATTGAATGTTGATTCGAAGAGACCAGGAATGAATTTGTTTGCATTGGTTGGACTAACATGATAGGAGGTTTTCACTTTCTGTTTGGTGGCGAGCAAGAGACTCTTACCCCTACATGTCCCGAAGAGGTAGTATAAGGGCTTGATGGGTTGGTTTGCTAGGTGCTTACAGTCACGAGGCTGGGTGTAAAAGCAGATTTGAGGTGCCAGCATATGCTACGGTGGGTTTTACCCACTGTTGATGGTTGAAAAGCCTAGACCGTTACAACATGGTATCGGAATGCAAGGTTAAGCGAGAACCTTGACTTTGGTGGGAATAGCTCATTACAGATAGGGTTAGTAATACCCTAGAATGAGTTTGAGTGTATTATAGATACAAGCACGTATTTTTTAGTAATTATAAAAATGTTTTATATTGTGTTAATCGGTCTGTTGAGTGGTTTGTGGATTCTGGTCAATACGAGTAGCTCACATTATTGATAGGGATCCCCAAACACTTGAACAAGGCCAATTGACACAATATTGTTTTAAATTTGGTGGATGAAATAATTTTACCTAAATTATATTTTATATATAAAAGAGTAATTTTTCAGAAATTATTATGGTTATATATGTTATGATTGGTTGTTAGGAAAATGATAATATTAAATTATCATTTATTGTTGATTAGTCACGCTCACCTAGTTAGGAGCATTGACTATTGTTGTTGATTTGTTAGCCATACCTGACCAGTTTATGGGCATTGACTATTGTGCTTGGTTAGGAGTAGATTTATCCTTTTCTCTGCATGGGTGGGTAGATTAATGGTTACAGGAACAGTTAAAACGAACACCTTGTAAATTCAGTTTCACAATTTGACTATAAGGCGTTCGAAGATAATATTGGATTAAAATTTGATTTCAAATAAAAATTGTTTACTATAACTTAATGAAGTAATGTTTGAGAAATGATTTTATATAAGAAATGGAAATTATATAAATATGGTTTATAAATGTGATTTATAAATTAAAAGGATTTAATTGAGAATTTGAGAATTTAAATCCCGGTGTTTTGGAAATTGTTTTTCAAAGGTTTTGAAAAATAATAATAGTATTGTCTTGAAGTATTTTGAATATAAATATTCTAAAAGTTTTTGAGGAAATAGATGGAGTTAAAATGGATTTTTAATGAGGTAAAAAGCGTTGAACTCACTTCGATCGTTGGAAAATAATTTCGGTGATGGCTGCAACATCATCGACATTCATTTTTGAGATTCTAAGTGACGGATTGCTACCATAGTGATTTGCTATAAAAGGTTTGTTTTGGTAAAACAAGTTTTGATTTAAATCCCAAATATGATTTGTTATTCAAAAGAGATATACTATATATTATTTCAAAATAGTGTTGAAATAAAATTGGGTGTTTAATTCTGATATTTTCAACTAAGTATTATATGGCCGCATGTAGGTTATGCATTAGAGTAGATTGGTTTTGTATTGCATTTTGATATATTTGTCATTTATTAAAATGAAATGGAATTTTCGACGATTTTTGGACAGTCGAAAATTCTATATCGGATATAGAAATTGAGTAAGTGTTTTGAGGAAACATAAGAAAAGGAATTTTGCTAACTTATAAATTTGAGGAAAATAGTGAGAAAAGGGCAAATTTTGAATTTGTTAGACATTTGGGTTAAGTAAAAAAAATTGGATAGTGCGTATATACTCTTAGGATATAAAAGAGTGTTATACGAATGTAAACTTAAGTTTTAATTATAAAATGTGAATGAACTTAGGTAAGGATCTATGAAATGGATCATAAGAAATTTTAGTATTAAAGGAAATATACTAAGTAATAATTTAATGTGAATAAAGGGAATTCGTATAGTTAAAGAAATCAATTAAAATAGATTCGTAGAATGTACGTAGACCATTTTTTGTACAGAAATTTCCTAATCAAAATTCGAGCACATGATTTCGAGATAATTTACATCGATCCGAATAAGGATATTTTCTCGATTCTTAACGGTGAATATTTGGTATGGATTTTTGATTGATTTTGGAGTTCTCTATCATAGTATATGGTTATGCAAGGAGAATGGCGGTTTCTAATCAAGGAAGCAGATCTGAGTTTGCACTAGAATGGTCGTGTGAACGATACTAGTTCGGAAGTGAAATTTTGTGATTGAGCGAGCGATCAGATTTGATAATGTGTATGGATGACATATGTACATCTTACGGGCTGTCATAATAAAACATTGACATTGTAAAATGTAGGTTATATAGTTGGATATGCAAGTAAGATGTAGGTATATAGAAGCAAAAGCTAGTATGATGCCTTTGGTTTCACGAGTAGAATTTGTTTGCCCGACAAATAGGTATATGTTTATATTATTGTTTGATTTGACGGTTCTATGATTGAGCCACTTGGCTTTTGTTTTCTTTTTATGGTTTGGACCCGTTGTGATGATTTGTAGTTATTCTGATCTAGCTGCGCAAAGGAGACGCTGTCGAAATTTTCTGGCAATTTAAAAGACATGGAAATTTGTTGATCTATTTCAACTAAGTGTTTTTGAAAGTTAATGGGTTAGGAAGCATTTTTCTTACCTTGGAAATTTTAGGGACGAAATTCTTTTAAGGGGGAAAGAATGTAACGACTCAGAATTTTAGTCGATTGATTTTGAAATATTTAAATCAATTTTAAATATTGAAATATTAATTTTATAAGTAAAATAGCTTAAATTTCAAATAAAAGGGGTTTATTTGAATATATAAATGGCGATTGATTAAAGATATTAAATAGTGGATTTAAATAATTGGAATTATTTAATAATTGAATCTAGGATTTAATTTGAATAAGAATGATACTAGTAAACTTTTAAAATTCAAATTTAGTGATTTATTGGGTTTTAATATAAAAAAATCGTTTTAATTAACATGTGAAAATAGCCTTCTGGGGTACTGTCTCGGATTTCGACGAAACTACTTTCATTAGATCCATAATAGTAAAATTATTGTACGTTAACGAATTTCATGACGATTGGACGCATCGTTTGGTTGTGCAAGCTCAAAACGTTTAGAAAGTAATTACAAAAATTAATATAATATGATTGGATTTGAAAAGTCAACTTTTGCATTAGGCCGTCTCGATAATAGTTCCATTGTGTTTGGAATATGGATATTACATATAGAACGCCAAGCGGCATGCCTCGATAGGAGTTTGAGATTTTTTGAATATGTGGAGCTGGATATTTTAAATAAAATATATATATTCACCATACTTAAGCCCATACCCTAACCATACTCTCCACTATTCAGCACTTTCCACACGTCCTTAACCCATAGCCACTGCCCTATATAAAATCGCGTCCAACCAAAGAAACAAGTTCGCTTTTTTTTTCAAATTCAACTCAACCGAATCCAACAGCCATACTCGATCGGAGACACTCAAGGCCAAATCAGGCGAAGTTGTCAACTAGAGTTTTGTTCACGTCAAGGTGATGAGTGCATTCAATGGTTGGATCGTCGTCAATTGTCGTAGGGTGGCCGCAATTCGATGATAAACGTCGGCAGCAATTATGGCGAATACCGGCGATTTCGTCGATGGTTGGGTGATGGAGTCTAAAGGATATTTGTAAAGGGAATGTGGGCAACGTTCTCGTGAAGTTTGGCGATCTACGGTGAGGCACGACGATGGAAATTTGGAGATGAATAGCGCGACGTACTTGGCTGATTTCTAGCGAACGATGACATTTGACGAGACAACACTGGTGCTGGGAGGCGCCATTGGGCTAGGCGAGGCGACGGCGTGAATGCGGCGGCGTCCGGTCGAGCGACATGGCGGCGGCGAACGATAGTCGCGGTCGATTTTGGGTGGCTTGGGAACGAACGTGAAGGAGGGAAGGTGATTTAGTTAAAAACTTAAATTAATTTAAGTTAATTAATATTTAATTATTCTTAAACGTTCATTTATTCGTATCTTGTCCATACGAGATCGAAATTAAACACGACGAGTTGTGTTGCACTCGTATCAACGAATACTACGGTGTAGAGTCGGATTGGATGGATTTGGAGCTAATGGAAATTTGGGTTAAAATTGAACGCCTGTTCATTTTTAATTCAAACCGGAATGCCTCGGCGACAACATGATTTTGGGGAGTTAAACTCACCCTTTGTTTTAAGAAATATGTTATATAGTTGATAAAAAAATTACTGATTGTATATTTGGATGATTTACTGTTTTATCAGTAGGTTTGGATTTATTTCCGCCCTTGGAGCGGATGATCTTTTATATTACCCCTATAGTAGCGGATGACCCGAATTATATGATTATATATTGTATGTGATGTAGGGGGATAGGTTTGAGGGATCCAACATGATTCCTCACCACTATTGATTTTTATATATATGTGCTGATATACATGAGTTATGATGCAGGGAGATAGGTTGGAGGTATCCAACAGGATTCCTCGCCATTATTGTTTTATTTTCAATAATATTCCTGTTATGTGATTATTGAATATCAAAACTGATTGTTTGACACTATTAGATATGACATTGTTATATGTTCAAAAGCTGAAAACCCTATAGTGATAGAAAATCAATATCTATATTGGATTAAGTGCTCTGGTGATTGTTGGCCTAAATTTAGTATTTTGAAAAATACTATTAATTGTCGTTTGGTTTTTGAAATGGTTGTGTTTTGGAGAATGATTTCAAATCTAATATTTTACATTACCATTTCTAAATCATTTAGAAGTGTGTTGAATTGATTAATTATTACTTGATAATGATTTAAGTGATTTAACTATTGTTTAAAAATGTTTCAAAGTTGTATATTTATATTTAATAATGTTTTAAAGTTGTATATTTATATTTAATATTGTTTTAAAAGTTATACATTTATATTTCATATTGTTTTAAGGTTATCTATTTATATTTTATATTGTTTTAAAGTTATTTATCAATATTTTAATATTTTGAAAATTCAATTATTTAAATAATTAATATGGTTTGCATTTAATAATAATGATTATTAATAATGTGTGGAAATTAATTATTATTATTTATAATAATGGTGAAGATTAATTATTATTGTTTTATCAATAATGTGTTGAAATTATTAATTATTATTTTTAAGATGTTTTGAAGTTAATAATTATTATTTATTTATAATGTTTGTTGTTAATAATTATTATTATGTTATAGTGTTTTGAAGTAAATGATTTTTTTTAATATTTTATAAATGTATTCGAGATTTATAAATAGAGTTTTATAAACAAACTTGGGTTTTATAAGAGGAGTTTTATAAATGTTTTGAAATTTATTGAAGAGACTATAAATGATTTTCAAAGAGTTATAGAATAGTTTATAAATGGCATTTAGAGATTTATAAAGGAGTTTATAAATGTATAAAAAGGAAATCTTTCTCAGTGTTTTGTGGATAGACTTATACCAATGAGATAAGTATTTGAGTACATTTTATAAGCTGTGAAGTGTAACGTTTGTGAATATACTTTTACCGTTGAGATAAGTATATGAATATTCTTCCAAGTATTGAAAATATAAGGATTTGTGGGTATATCTTTATAAAGGTATTTTTATACAAGTAATTTACAAAGTGAATTTAATTAATGAAATGATTAATTAAAGAGGTTAGTGGTTGCTTATGTGCTTAACCAATGTTGGTTGTCCCTATGGAATTAAATCCCTGGTTTGGATGTGTGTTTTTTGATAGTTAAATAACCGACTATCAAATATGGACCAAAAGCGTAACTTTGGAAATATCTAGGAGAAATACGTGTATTATATGACACAGTCGTCTCTGATGATGTTGTACTATGCGGATAAATCTCGTTTCGTTCTCCTAGGACAAATAAGGAAATCCGTCCATTAACGGTTAGGAGGTCATCTCCACTCTTATTTTGACTGTTTATTTCCTAAAGAACCGGGGTTGAGTTTACCGAAAACTATCAAATGTTGTTTCGAAGAGACCGGGATCAGATATGTTATCCGAAAACCACTTCGATCCAACTCAAGCGTTTCGAAGTGAAGACATCTTGAAGATGATGGAATTGAAGACGGAGCTCTTTGAAGTGCAAGGGTTGCTTCTAATCCTGAGGGTGATTCCAAAATGGATATAGTAGAAGTAGTGCCTTCGGTTTGTCCATCTCCTGAACAACTTGTATGGATGAATGATGACATTGCATTTTTGCCTGAAGGGCAGTGTTAGCATTCCAAGTGGAAAGTGCTATATGAAAGGTAAAACATAGCCTCAAGCCTCATCAACCGAGAATTACTAAAATAGGGGAGATACAGAAGGGCTGGGTGGGTCGCTCTCATTAGGGCATGATCATTTTATCTAAAGTCGATATTATCACTCATTTGTATGCTTCGGGGCCCATTAACCAAGGGGTGATAATAATCGGTACTATTCGGTAAGGGGTAGGCGGTTCTGTATTGGTAGGGGACCCCGGTGAGGTCCTCGGTGTTATTTTATCTAGAGATGCACCGTGACAGGCGGTACCCTAGTAGCCCAGTCATTGTATGAAATCTATTATCCAATAAGCGTCGTACGGACTTAGTTGTGCCCAATTATGCTGAAATGTTATAAAGCAAGCATTTCAGCTATATCCATATTTTACTTTGATCCTTAGACATTATTATAATATCACTGGATTTTTTATAGAAAAATGTTTTGGTTACCATAAGGTAAAAACATGTCCGTGTTTATATGCGGCGTGGTCTTACGAGATACCTTTATTAAAGGTTTTTGATAAACATTAAATTCCATTAGGGTGTGTATTTCTCACGCTGGTTTACCAGACTGATCTGTGCATTCTTCCCTTTCAATGCTCGAGTCAGACCGAGCATAATCATAGATTGCTTTGGATGCATTGGAGCTCAGGAGACGAGCTGGAGGTCCAAGATGTGTCTACGTATTCCTTTGTGTTCCGCTGTGTTGTCTATTAGTTGTATTTATCAGCAATTGTAAGGACAGACTGTTATAACTGTCCGGGCTAAAATATGTTAGTGCACTCTGATTGATATATATTACATTTTTTTCTTTGTGTAAAGATTTTTTGTATATTATAGATTATTCATTCCGCTGTGAGATTATGTTTTGTCCATCTTTCTTCTTTCTTCCTTCCTTCTTTTCCCTAACCATCCGCCTTTCCATTCAATTTAAGTGTGTCATGTATGGTTGATTTTCCACTTAAACTGTACGTAAAAGTTGGTCGTTACAATACTCATGCAAGTGCCTAATTTCACAACTTATAACACATTCGTAAATTTGGTCGCTTATGCGTTTACTTGGTCAAAACCATGTATTGAATTCTATGAGTTTCGAACTCAAAAGGCAATACAAGATTATGGATATTTGATCCATAGACTATCACATATAAGTGTTATATATGAAATAGTCACAGTTTGTAATGTACGATATTTCTATGAAGTTAGTTCATTCGAAATAAGCCAATAAACAGTACCATGAGATTGAATATTCAATTTGATTAATTACAAAAGATCGTATTGTGTTAAATGTAACGGTAGACCAAAACTACAAGAAATATGCAAGAATTCGATCACTAAAATATCAGTTTGATCAGTTTACATAAGGTGCATCATATTGATGTCCTTAAATATTAAGGATGATCAAATGCATCTTTGTAAAGAGTTCGTTATGACGTTGTAGTAAGGATTTTATTTTGATTGGTTCAACAATTTAGAAAGATAAACGAATGTACAAGGCTAGATGTAATTTAAGGTTCAATTGGAATGAAAAAGTGAATAGTCGCTTCTACTTCATAAAGAAACATAAAAAACGAGAATTCTAATAGTATTAATAATTGATACTTAACACTGGAATAAGAAATATGAGTTCTATTTCAAATTTATTTTCATATAGAAAATTATTTCTATGAGATTTATTTCTCCGAGTTCAAGATAATTGATCAAAGAACTCTCCGTTATAAACTAGTTGCAGTATATGAAATAAATAATATATATTAAGTGAATAATGGACCTTCGAATTTAGTACACTATTATAGCAATGGCGGAAATGATGCGAGCATGCCATGTAGCACTTATTGATTGCATCAAACTATGAAACTTGTTTTTGCGAACATTATTTATGAAATAATGACTAATATTCGGTGTCGACTGAAAAATAGACATAGTTATATTTTAATGTGACATTAAGAATATTCATTATGAAATAAAACTGTACTATTATATTTGTTTTCACAATAAACTAGTGTGTGGACCAAACTACACACACGGGCAGGCATGAAGGGCGAAGTGTGGGTTCGGTGGTTTGTTGAAATTTGTTATTCTCTCTTACTTCTCTGCTTAGCACGCTTTATCGTTGTAGTTCAACTTTGGTTATCACCTTTTAATTACTATTAGTTGAACTATGCCAAGGAGGTCAACCGATGTGGATTGGAGAACAAATTTTTATCCAATTTATTTGTTTGATGTAAACAAATATCGATGACAAGCACCATTGTCCAAGTGGTTAAATGATTCGGCTTTGTTGCGAGAGGTCACAAATTCGAAACTTGTGTAGCGTGATTTGAACGTTTATTTACATGTGATATGTTGTCCCAGTGACATGTTGTATATAAAACACCATTTCAGAAGAAAAAAAACAATTATCGATGTATATTGATGTATAATTTTTTTTGTAAGGGTGCTTTTATGAGATAAGTTGGTTGAGGAGAATAATGTGGAGAATAATAATTAACTTCCATTGTTTTATCGGTAAGGAAATACAAAAACAGAACATAAATAGCGTAAAATTCCATAATTACATACAATATTCAAGTTTGTAAGTTTAATTACTTATCTTTAATGAAAACCAGGGCACCAACTTTTTTATAATAATACCAAATGTGAGAATGGATGATAACTGTAGCAAGAACATAAATTACAATATTATAAAAAACAACATTGGATTATTTATTTAAAACAAACAATGGTTTCCTAAAATTAATATTAAGTCACAGACTTTTAAGCCTAATGGCAAGATAGAATCATAATTCAGATTATATATAATTTGCGCTCAACGTTTACTGTGGTTGAAAATCGATATTTTTGAAGTAAAGATCTCCACTTATATAAATGAAAGCAGGTAACATGAATATTTTGGCTTGAGTGAAATAACCGAAGAATGAGTTTGACACCAACGTCATGAAATTTTATTCCTTATGTAAAGATAGCAATACCTCCAGAAAGCACTATTTAAGACACAAGAATCTCACATGAAATTCCACAGAAATTCAGAAAACCTAGCATAGGCATACAATTGTATGTTGAACATTAGCTCAGAAGACTATACTATTTTAACTCGGTACTCAAAACTGAGAATCAAAGGGTTTGAAATTCCTAACTATTTCTGTTTGTGTTTGTGGACAATCTGTAAACTATGACCTTTTAGCCATGGAGTATCACGTGCAACTCTGCATTGCAAATCAAAGAACTTAAAATTGATTTAATTAATATGACAAATTCAAAAGATTGTCTAAAATTCAACTATGCATATGAAAATCTTTTTTATTTGATATAAATCCATGATTTCAAATTGAAATCAAGCTAGCATACAATTTTCTATTTCCTCTTTGCATTATTTGACTACCTCAAGTTTTCTAAAAGGTACATAAATACACAATTGGATAGGAATAATAGAGAATAAGTTCGGGAATTTGTCCGCGGGTGCGGCGTAGTGGAAAGGAGGCTTGAGTTCTAATAAAAAGACCCAGGTTCGATTCCTACCATGCGCTTCTCTATCCTATATAAATTTACCCGGGGGTATGGGGGAGTTCGGGAACTTAAATTCAATGCTAAAATAAATTTACATGACTTAAAAATGGATATTTAGTGGGAAAGGTTTATGATATTTCACATAGAATAACTTGTGATATTTAATTGGAATACATATCTTTAATAATAGCTGTAATAGCTTTGGTGTCGCACTTTTTTGGTATCAACGTGAACTACCAAAAACGCCCCTCTATATATTATCAAATAATCACTTAAAAATAGGATCTAATGTTAAATTTCTTTTATAAATTCAAACGCCCATAAAAGTAGGATCTAACAATTAAACATCCTTTACAAATTCAAAACGCTTCTAAAAATAGGATCTCTTTAATAATAGTTGTAATAACTTTGGTGTCGCACTTTTTTGGTATCAACGTGAACTACCAAAAACGCCCCTCTATATATTATCAAATAATCACTTAAAAATAGGATCTAATGTTCAATTTCTTTTATAAATTCAAACGCCCCTAAAAGTAGGATCTAACAATTAAACATGCTTTACAAATTCAAAACGCTTCTAAATATAAGATCTAAAATTAAACTTACTTTATAAATTCAAAATGCCCCTTTACAAATATACAAATCTTAATATCACTTGAAAATAAAAAATCGTTTTTTTGACTGATTTAAACATATGCAATTTATAAGAAAAATGATTCACGCGCGAAGCGCGTGCCATTACACTCGTAAGAAAATATATGATATTTAAACTTTTGGAAAAATCAGCAAAATATAAGAAAACACATAAAATAAATCTAATTGGCTTAAAACTTGCTATATGATACTTTCAGATGCTTAAAAAATGTAGAAGTCCGACAAATTTCAAAAGTGCGGTTCAAATTGTTCCTAGTTTCGGTTAAACATTCTATCCTATGTGGTCAAATAAGTAACCTTTAATAATAGTTGTAATACTTTCGGTGTCACGTTTTTTTTATCAACGTGAACTATAAAAAAGATTTTTCTATATATTTTCAAATCTTAATATTACCTAAAAATAGCATCTAATAAATAAACTTCATTTAACAATTCAAAATGTTTTTTTACAAATATTACAAATTCTATCATCACTTAGAAATAGGATCTAATAAATAAATTTAGGCTACAAATTCAAAACAATCATCTCAAAGGATTACCAAATGCAAATTAGTGACACGAATAAGGAATATTCCTCTAGATCCGTTTATCTCGTCATCGCTATAAATCGGTCAATCCTTCACTTAGAGCAACTCCAACAGGTTCAATATTCTCGAATCCGCACCCAAAATCAACCCCAACAGAGTGCGGGAATTTGTAATAGTGCAGAAAGGGGGGCCTTCGGGTCGAGAAATGGGGATTGAGTGAGGCGCCTGTTCAACAGGCGCCTGGCAACAGTAACCCTGTTGCAACGAAGCGCTTGTTAAACAGGCGCCTACTCAGCTCCAACGTCATTTTTTTTCCGCTCCAACGGTCATTTTTTTTCCGCTCCAACGGTCATTTTTTCATCTTCAAATATTACTCTCCCCTCTTCTTCCATTTCCAACCAATTTCCTTCCTCCATTGAAATTTTTTGCTACCACTAATCTCAACTGAAAATGTACTCCGATTTCGACGTCGTTGCTGCAAGGTCCAGTTTTGAAGAATACGACTTACAAGACGTTACGATTCCGATTGGGGGAGAAGTAACTAATGCAAGTTGGAGTGCTGCGGAAGACTACGATCTTTGCTACATTTACTATGCACTCTCAGTCGATCCTATTCGTGGGACCGATCAAAGTGGTGAGTCTTTTTGAGGCAACATTACTAATTGCTACAATCGGAAGAACATCGATCGGAAAAGAACGCTATCTTCAGTCAAAGGTCATTATGGAAAAATAAATCGTCAAACGCAAACGTTCGATTCTCAAATGTTCAAGTTGAAGCAAACGAATCCTAGTGGATTTGGGAATGAAACGCATTTAGTAAGCTTTAACATAATTTCATTGTATTTTTTTTATCATAGTTCTCTAAGTGTACTAGTTATTTTTTTAACAGAGAATGACCGCAAACAAGTTGTTCAAACAAATCTATAAACCTGATAGTAAACAAGCACCACATTTTTATCAGTTCATGCATGTTTATGACATGTTGGTCGAGCACGTTAAATGGAAATCATCGCTTCAGAAAACCGTTCAACAAGTTCAATCAAACAGTGGTCGGGGTAAAACGCCTAGAGTTGGAGAAAGCTCCAGTCCTAGGGAATCCCAAGGAAGCTTTGGTTTAGGATCAGAAGAAGGCCCATCCCCAACCGAAGATCATTTTGTTAGGCCACAGGGAGCAAAAGCAGCCAAAAAGAAGCAGACTGCTGCAACGGATCAAGAGGAAATTAAAAAACTCATGCTTGAATCTGAAGAAAGATTTAACCGGGCAATGGACACTCGAGCAATGCAACACCTAGAAAAGTTATCAAGAATGGATCAACTTATTGCTGGAAACCGGCAAAGAGATGAAGATGCAATAATGTTCATGGATACGCCACACATGTCTGCAGAACAACTGGAGTATACGAAGCAAAGAAGGAGAGAAGTTATGAGGCATAGACTTGAAGAGGGTCATTAAATGAATTACCGTTTTTACAACCTTTGTATCTTTAATTACCGTTATTTGTATTGTGTTCTTAATGCAAGCAATTATTAATATAAGTATTTTCATTGAAATTGCATTACATTGAAAAAAGATTTTAACAACATTAGGATAATTATACATAAACAGATTACAATAACCGTAATAAGTAATAACAACATAAACAACAGTAGAAAAAGTAAGAACAGAAATATAGTTTCACTGATTTCCAGAAAACCCCCAAAGATGATCTATGAGATCATTTTGTAGTCTTCGATGAAGTTGAACACTACGGTATGACATTTGGCTTTCTACATGAAACTCGAGTTCTAGTGCGCTTCCAATCATATCGTTGCGCCAAACATGCGGTTGTGTAGGAGCACCCTCGTAAACGTAATCTTCTTCCATGTCTCTTTCATCCTCTATAATCATATTATGTAAAATAATACAAGTGTATATTATTTTGGTCATTTTAACTGGTGACCAAAGTCTGCATGGATTACTGACTATGGCAAATCTAGACTGAAGAACCCCAAATGCTCTTTCAACATCCTTCCTCTGGCCTTCTTGCATCGCTGCAAACGCTTGTTTATTGTTTTATGGGTTAGGAATTGTCTTGACAATGGTACTCCATTTAGGATATATACCATCACCTAGATAATATCCATGATCGTACGTGTTACCTCCTAAAGTAAAGGTACAAGTAGTTGATCTACCGTTTGCTAAATCATTGAACAACGTAGATCGTTCGACTACATTAAGATCATTGTTCGAACCAGGCATTCCAAAAAATGCATGCCATATCCATAAGTCATACGACGCTACGGCTTCAAGAATAATAGAGGATCTACGAGACTTACCCTGATATGCTCCAGCATACGCCTTTGGACAATTCTTCCACTCCCAATGCATGCAGTCTATACTACCTAACATTCCAGGCCAACCTCTACTACCATGCATATTTAATAACTTAACTATATCCGCCTCGTTTGGTCGGCGTAAGTATTGATCACCGTAAATGTCCACGATAGCTTGACAGAAATGTTCCAAACACTCTAATACCGTGCTTTCTGCCACTTTCAAATTTTTGTCAAGCGCGTCCGCCGGTCCTGCATATGCAAGCATTCTGAGTGCAGCTGTCATTTTTTGAATTCCAGTCAAACCCATTGTATGAGATGCATTCGGTTTGAAGATAAAGTATTTGTCATGCTGCTTGATACAGTGGAGGATTCTAAGAAATAGAGGACGCCGCATGCGGAATCTTCTTCTAAAATCAGCATCTGTGTAAGTAGGATTTGGAACAAAGTAGTTTTCCATCAGTCTGTCGTTATGCCATGAATGTCTACGATTTTTATACCGACGACCAACAACTGATCCACCGTGTTGCCTGCTCGATTGACCAACCTGTAGCGCAGCCATACTTAGTAGTTCCTTTTTGCGGCGAAAATGATCTTCCATCATTTCATCAAATTCGTCGTCGCTATCATCAAAAAATATATAATCTTCTGCCGCCATTTGTTATACTTGAAATTGTATGAAATAAGAATGAGCAATAATACTTCTCAGCATCTAGCAAGCCTTTTATAACTTAAATCACATGCTGGCTTTCATAACAAAACAAACAAACAACTGTAGCCATGTTGAAGCAGTGTTCTTATCATACAACTGTAGCCATGTTCTTAACATTTACTGTTGATGCAGTGTATCATCCCATCATACAACTGTAGCCATGTTCTTAACATTTACTGTTGATGCAGTGTATCATCCCATCGTACAACTGTTGATGCAGTGTATCATCCCATCATACAATTGTAGCCAGTTTGGCTGTAGTGTCACGTCTGCACTATCTTGTCCCCTCTATACACTATTGAATGTTGATGTAGTGTATCATCCCATCATACAACTGTAGCCATGTTCTTAACACAATAATACAGAAAGAAACAGGTCAATGTTACTGAAACACCCAAACATTAATACAGTCAACGGCAATACATACACTCCACAGTAATACACTCCACAATAATACAACCAACAAAAAATACCACAATTAGAAATTAAAACTGACACTAAGAAACTCAACGAGAATACACTCAACTTATGGATAACCAAATCGTTCTAGCCAATTTTGACGTATGATATAAGCCTCATGTCCAGTGAATGTGCTGTGATATTTGAGAAAGTAACGACCTTCGAATGTGGAACGGGTTGGTTCGAACAAATTTTCAAATATAACCTCATTGATAACTGTACTGTACCGCGTACAGGCGTTGCAGAAGTTCCCATAAGCAGTCCTCAACTCTACCTTCGTACGTCTACTTCTACACTCAACATTGTTATTGTAAAGTTCAGCAATAGTGTCCCAAAACTGAGTTGCCATTATCTCTTCATCGTCGCACATCTGATCAGTTTGTATAAAAAAATTTACTAACTGTTTCAATTCCGTAGCCGAAAATATTATGTTACACATTTATTGAATTTACCAAACTTTTAAATGTTGTGACATTAGAGTATAAAACTTTCTCTTAAATAAAGAGGTCGTGATCCGCATCAATAAAATGAAGCATGAGATTAACGTCCATGTGTCAAACATCCATAAACTGTTTGACAAACAAACACAAATGTGTTTGTTACTTCAAAATCGTCACACTTTCAGTACATATACGCTCAATAATAAACAAGCGTAAATTAAAATCAACACAATGCAATACTCAACATAAAATATAATCGCCACAATGCCATAACATATAGACAATCACATATAACAGTAGCATCATCACCAACATATAGACAATCACATCATAACACGGTCTAAAACATCTAAATGCATCACATCAGTCTATGTGATCAGAACCGCTATCAATCTCCTCATCGTCTCCACTATCGTCGTCACTGTCGTCGTTGATATCATCAAAGTCGTGAGGCTGAGGTCCGGCATGGAGCTACTCCTGAAGCTGCTGAATCTGGGTCTGTAATCCCTGTATTTGCGCATCATACTGAGTTTGCTGCTGTTGGACCGCAGTCTGGTAACTCTGATACATCATCCCTGTATAATCGAGCGTGATACGCTCAAATGCAGCAATCATCCGTCTATCATAATCCATGTACTGAGAAAACTGATATGCGCACAAGAAAAATTATACATAGGTGGATAATACAATGACAAGTAAATTAAAGAAAATTTAAAACTCATACAAACCTGATGAGGCTGATACAATCCGGCGGATGGTATACCCGTAATAGCGTCGTCTGTAGGATACTGCAAGGGATACTCCACCACCTGACCGTGTACATCATACGCTCTAAACGAATGAGGGGGGGTCGAAAGTAGGAGGCTGCGTGTACTGAGATGATGTAGGCTCAAAGGTGGCAGGCGGTAGTGGAACTCTACCAGAAGAGGTACGCGGACCAATATGATCGGAGTTCAAACCCCGAATATAATCAGGCAAAGCGTAAGCACGTGGGGCTACTCGAGCCCAATATGAATCAAAGTCTCCCAGAACTGTAAATGGCTCACCATCCACCCATCCCGCACCCCTCATCGCATGAATATAAGCTAGTCCGACCCGAATATCACCATACATATCATCCCATGGTAGCGGATCTGATGGAATGCGAACAATACCATACAACTGTAGCCAACACCGATCCCCTAAATACCATATGAATGGACATGTATGAACCTGAAAGCAAATCCTGCGTCGCGACATGGATAACTGAAAAGTGAGTGGATGATCAGGACCGGGCTCTAGGAACTGTAAGTACTGATCCCATGGACGAATGATAATGTTACCACGCCGCCTCATATCCATCTACTGTCTAGCCTCCATCAACTCATTGTGCACCCCTTGTGCAACACGGGACAAATGCATAGGAGGACCCCAACGACGCAATCTAGGAAAGTAAATATAAGGTGTGGCATTCGCCTCTACAATAAGTCGGGGGTGCATATTGGCAGTATACTCGTAGTACCAAAATGGAAGAATGTACCAAAAGCCATACATCTGTCTAGACTGCTGAAGCGCATATGTATCTAATGCTACGTACAAATAACCAATAATAGCGGTACCGTAATCATATATATGTAGTCCATCCACATCTACTAACCCAACCAAAAAACCAAGTCTAATAGTACCCTTATTGTTACTAAAAAATATTGACCCAAAAAGGTATAATATGAATGCACGGATAACCGGAGTGTGCATATCCTCAACGGCCTGTACTCTACTATATAACGCTGCAAACTAGGGAGAGTAACAGCTCCTCCTCTAACCTCCTCATCGGCCAAAGTCGGTAAATAAGCTGAATATGACTCGAACTCCTCAAAAGAACTATCAAATGGAACAGGGAGACGGTCTGGTCGACCAACCTCTATGCCGGTGAGCATATAAAAATCCAGAGGAGTCAATCCTAGCTCAAAATCAAGGAAATGAAATGTGTGAGTGGTAGGCCACCATCTCTCGGTGAGGGCCTCTACCAGGCAACGATCAACATGTGCAAATCTAGGTAAATCTAGAAATTCACCAAAAGGTGACGCATGTAGCCTATCCAAAATCGGTTGCGGTAACTGATCAAAATACTCAGACATACACCTATACCAACTACCTCACATCGCTACGTGACGAACCTAAAAATTTGATTCTTTAGTGTTAAAATAAACAAACAATTATCATACATATACAGTTACACGGTTGTTCATCAAGCAATAAAGAAATAAACGTATACCTGTGGCGTCGCTATAGCTGCAGTAAGTCGATGCGAAATGGTAGAAGGCAAGTCGTGTAAGGATCGAAGATCATCTGGAGTCACGGTAGCATCAGGAGGGACATGAGCTGGTCCAATATTAGCATCGGTCGCATATCGAACGGTGCGTCTACTAGTTTTGACCGGACGTGGCGGTATTTGGACGCAAAGCAGAGTAAAAAAGCTAAAAGAGAAGAGGTTAAAAGAAGGAAAAATGGGGAGAAATGGCTGAAAAGCGCCTGGTATAGGCACTTTTCACCAGGCGCCTGTTGAACAGGCGCCTGGGCATCAGGCGCCTGTTCAACAGGCGCCCGACGTTAAAGAAACACGGGCGCCTGTTGAACAGGCGCCTGGTCAACAGGCGCCTGGCCCCATTTCCGTTGTGGAAATGAGGCCTCCAACATTTTAGAGTGCGGAAAATCCGATTTCCGCACTCCGAACTGTTGGAGTTGCTCTTACTTCACATCGAACGGGAGAAAGCGAGACTTGAAAAAGCAAACTTATATTCCTCGCGAAAAAGGTAACATATTCAAACAATTTTTATTTGCATCTGAGTCTACGCATTCACTTCTTCTTCTCAAAATTTCAGTGTACTTGTTACCTACTTAAAATGGTCATTTTCTAGAAATTTGTCATTACGCCCTATCACATACTATATACACACGTAAATCCCTTCTCCCTGATAAAAAAAAATAAGCCTTCTTCTTCTCCCTATATATAATCGCAGGCAATCGAAAGTTTTGGAAGGAAAGGAGATCATCAATGTCGACCGACACCAGAAACCTAAAAGTGTTGACAGCCCTGGACTCAGCGAAAACGCAATGGTACCACTTTACAGCCATTCTAATTGCAGGAATGGGTTTCTTCACCGACGCATACGACCTCTTCTGCATCTCACTGGTAACCAAACTGCTAGGCCGAATCTACTACCACGTGGACGGATCCCCGACCCCAGGCACACTGCCACCCAACGTGTCGGCCGCGGTCAATGGCGTAGCCTTCTGCGGCACCCTCTCCGGCCAGCTGTTCTTCGGGTGGCTGGGTGACAAAATGGGCCGGAAAAAGGTGTACGGGATGACCCTCATGCTCATGGTCCTCTGCTCGGTGGCCTCCGGCCTCTCCTTCGGGCACATTCCTAAGTCCGTCATGGCCACCCTCTGCTTCTTCCGATTCTGGCTCGGCTTCGGCATCGGCGGCGACTACCCTCTCTCCGCCACCATCATGTCAGAGTACGCCAACAAGAAAACCCGAGGCGCTTTCATCGCCGCCGTCTTCACCATGCAGGGCTTCGGCATCCTCGCCTGTGGCATGGTCGCTATCGTCATCTCTGATGCCTTCAGGTCTGCGTTCCCTGCTCCTGCCTATGTCGTCGACCCAGCCCGGTCCACCGTTCCTCAGGCCGACTACGTCTGGCGCCTCATTCTCATGTTTGGCGCGCTGCCCGCCGCGCTTACTTACTACTGGAGGTTGAAAATGCCCGAAACTGCTAGGTACACCGCTCTGGTCGCTAAAGATGCGAAACGGGCTGCCGCTGACATGTCCAAGGTGTTACAGGTCGAAATAGAAACTGAACAGCACAAGGTCGAAGGGGAGAGGAAAGCAAACTCCTTTGGTTTGTTTTCGGGTGAATTCTTGCACAGACATGGCCTGCACCTTCTGGGCACGGCGAGTACCTGGTTTTTACTGGACATAGCGTTCTACAGCCAGAACCTGTTCCAGAAAGATATATTTTCAGCTATAGGGTGGATACCCAAAGCCGCTTCCATGAATGCACTTGAGGAATTGTTTAAGATTGCAAGAGCACAATCTCTGATTGCTTTGTGTGGAACAGTGCCGGGATACTGGTTCACCATGGGGTTGATCGATGTGATAGGACGGTTCAAGATACAGTTGGTGGGGTTTTTCATGATGACCGTGTTTATGTTAGGGTTGGCCGTGCCCTATAATCACTGGACTGCACCTGGAAATCACATTGGGTTCATAGTGCTGTATGGGCTCACCTTTTTCTTCGCCAACTTTGGACCAAACAGTACCACGTTCATCGTGCCGGCTGAAATCTTTCCCGCCAGGCTTAGGTCGACGTGTCACGGAATATTATTGGAAGAACTGAACGCGAGAAGTAAGGAGCAAGGAAGAGGTTTTGTGGAACGAGTCTTTTTGGTATTACTTATTCAAATAATGACATGTTATTTCGGTCAAAGTAGTAGCTGTAGTTCTTTTTTTTCTACAGTTTTTTAGGATCTTCAGTTTGATGTAAAGGCTATATAAAGCCTTCGTTTGTTATTGAATAAATAAGTTTCTAGTATCTAAACAAAGAGCCTTTTATCCTTTCAAATTGGTATCAGAGCTCTGTTAGATCTTAAAACACCTGAAAACTTGAGAGAGAAGCCGCAGCTTCAAAACACAAGAGAGAAGAGAGATGGGAGATGATAAGATGAAGCTACCCCGTTTCGATGGGCATTGGGACCACTGGAGTGAGGTCATGGAAAATTTCTTCAGAGCAAAAGGTCTGTGGAATATTGTTGAGACCGGGTATGAGGAACCAACAGCTGCAACTGTACTGTCGGTAGAGCAACAACAACAACTCGATAATGCCAGGACGAATGACCACAAAGTCAAGCATTAGCTCTATCAATCCATTGATAGAGTAACGTTTGAGCAAATCTTGGACAGGAAAACATCCAAGATCATCTGGGACTCAATGAAGAGGAAATTCGGTGGAAATGATCGAGTGAAGAGATCTCTCCTGCAGAAGCTGAGAAGAGATTTCGAGGTTTTGGAGATGAAGGAAGCAGAAACTGTGGAGGAATACTTCACTCGGGTCTTAGCTGTCACAAACCAAATGAGGAGTAATGGGGAAATCATGAGTGATTCAAAGGTGGTGCAGAAAATTCTCAGGACTCTCAGCGAGAAATTTCTGTACGTGGTGGTGTCCATAGAAGAATCGAAGGACATTGAGAATCTGCCACTTGATGAACTGCAGAGCTCGTTGACAGTTCATGAACGAAAGTTCAAGACACCCGAGAAAGGCGATGATCATGTGTTGAAGATCACAAATGAAAGGGGGTCCAGAATGAGAGGAAGAGGCTCCGGTGGAAGAGGCTTCGGTGGAAGAAGCAGGGGATGAGGCCGGGGCAGAACATTCAGGGACAAAAGCACCGTGGAATGATACAACTACCATCGTCTAGGACATTTCAAAAACGAATGTCTAGACTGGGATGAAGAAGCTAACTATGCCGATGAGGAAGAAGAAATGTTGTAGATGGCATACGATGAAGAGAGTGAAGAAGAAGCAAGCATGGAAATGCTAATGATGACACAGACTGGAGAACGAGAAAACACAAAAAGGAAGACTTGGTTTCTTGACTCAGGCTGCTCAAACCACATGAGTGGAAATCATGAGCTGTTCACGAACCTGAACACAAACTTCAGACACTCAGTCAGGCTGGGAAATGACAAGAGATTAGAGGTTGTGGGCAAAGGCAATGTGAAGCTGGTTCTAAATGGTGTTGTATACACAATCAGCAATGTATACTACATCCCTGAGCTCAAAAACAATCTATTGAGCCTTGGACTACTTCAAGAGAAGGACGTGGCCATCATTATACAAAAAGGAGTCTGTAAGATTTATCATGACGAGAAGGGGCTGATTGTAGAGAGCAAAATAAGGAGGAACATAATGTTCATGCTGTATGATCAGGCTGGTGATGGAGGACCAAAGCAACAGAGATGCTTACAGACAGTCGCAGAAGACATGCCAAAGTTATGGCATGAACGCTATGGGCATCTCAGTTACGGTGGAATGAAGATATTGCAAAGTAAGAAAATGGTACATGGACTTCCAAGTTTTGATGTGCAGAACCTTACCTGTTCAGACTGTCTAGTGGGAAAACAATCAAGGAATCCTATTCCCAAGAAGAGTACGTGGAGAGTGAAGGAAGTTCTTGAACTCATACACTCAGACATCTGCGGCCCCATCAGTCCCATGACCACGAGTGGAAAGAGATATGTTCTGTGCTTCATAGACGACTACAGCAGAAAGGCGTGGGCTTATTTCTTAAAGGAGAAATCAGAGGCATTAAATCAGTTCAAGACATTTAAGAAGATGGTCGAAACAGAGACAGAAAGGAAGATCAAATGTTTGAGAACTGATCGCGGTGGAGAGTACACTTCAACTGAGTTTTCTAAGTTCTGTAAGAAGGAGGGGATTCGTAGACAGCTGACCACAGCATACACACCCCAACAGAATGGCGTTGCAGAGAGGAAGAATAGCACAGTTATGAACATGGTCAGGTCCATGCTCTCAATGAGAAAGGTACCAAAAATATTTTGGGCTGAAGCTATGAATTGGACTTTCTATATCTTAAATAGATGTCCCACTCACTCGGTAAAGGATGTAACTCCACAAGAAGCATGGAGTGGAGTCAAGTCGAGTGTGAAACATTTCAGAGTATGGGGAAGCTTGGCGCATGTTCACATTCCAGATGAGAAACGAGGAAAGCTTGACAATAAAAGCACCATATGCATACTGTTTGGTTTCTTAGAAGAATCAAAAGGGTACAGATTGTACAATCCAAAGACCAAGAAGATCACAGTAAGAAAAGATGTGTTATTTGAAGAGATGAAAGGGTGGAACTGGGAAGGAGATCAAGACAATCATGAGTCCAAGTTGACATGGGACGGTGATGACCACAATTGGGAAGAAAGTGATGATGAATATGCAGGAGAAAGAGAACGAGGTAATGAAGAAGAACAACCTGCAAAAGGTACAGAAGAAACAGAACAACCAGCAAGAATCGGGGAGGGTCGAGTGACAAGACCTCCACGCTATCTCAATGACTACATCATGGGAAATGAAGTCGATGAGAACGAAGATGAAGTTAACATGGCAGAGGTTAACTTATCTGATCCAATTATTTTTGAAGAAGCAGAGAAAAGTCTCAAATGGAGAGAAGCTATGGACGAGGAGATAAAAGCAATCGAGAAGAATCAAACTTGGAGACTCTCAAAGCTGCCAAAAGGAGCAAAGTGTATTGACGTTAAGTGGATTTACAAGACAAAACTCAACGAACATGGAGAAGTAAGCAAGTACAAAGCTCGGCTGGTGGCTAAGGGATATTCTCAGGAGCATGGGATCGATTATACAGAGGTATATGCGCCTGTAGCTCGAATTGACACTATTAGAACCATTCTTTCTACAGCGGCAAGGAAAGCTTGGGATATTTATCAACTGGATGTTAAATCGGCTTTTCTCCATGGAATCCTCGAGGAAGACGTATACATACAACAGCCGAAGGGATATGTGATCAAAGGTGAGGAAGATAAAGTCTACAAACTTTACAAGGCGTTGTATGGTTTAAAATAAGCGCCGAGAGCTTGGTTTAGTCGGATTGAGGAGTATTTTGCCAAAGAAGGGTTTGAGAAGTCAAAGAACGAAGATACATTGTTTCTCAAGTCAAACAACCACGGTAACTCTCTCTATGTCAGTGTATATGTAGATGATTTGATATACACAAGATGATGCTTCGATGATTGAAGAATTCAAGGAGTCAATGAAAAAGGAGTTTGACATGACGGATCTTGGGAAAATGAGATATTTTCTCGGAATCGAAGTGTTGCAGACACCACATGGGATTCATATCTCTCAAGCAAAGTATGTTCTTGAGGTTTTGAGGCGTTTTGATATGGAGAATTGCAACTCTGTATACAGTCCAATAGTACCCGGAAGCAAACTCGATTTAGACGTTGAAGGGGAGCAAGTAGATGAGACTTTCTACAAGCAGATAATAGGAAGTCTCATGTACATCACCATCACAAGACCAGACCTGCAATTCTCTGTAAGTCTACTAAGTCGCTACATGTCTAAGCCTACAACACTACATTTACAAGCTGCAAAAAGGGTTCTGAGATATTTGAGAGGTACTGTTGATTTTGGCATTTGGTATAAGAGGGGAGAAACAGGAGAAGTATCGGTTTATACCGATAGTGATTTCGCAGGAGACGTAGATAGCAAAAAGAGTACATCCGGTTATGTATTTCTCATGGATGGAGCTGCAGTCGCATGGCTTTCAAAGAAACAACCGATAGTTACTCTCTCTACTACGGAAGCGATGTATGTGGCTGCATCTGTCTGTGCTTGTCAGGTGATTTGGTTCAAGAGGATCTTAGAAGAGTTGGGATACAATGTGGAAGGAAGTACAGTCATTCTCTGCGACAACACTTCAACCATTCAGCTTTCTAAAAATCCGGTTTTTCATGGGAGGTGTAAGCACATTGGAGTTCGTTTCCATTTCCTACGTGATCTAGTCAAAGAAGGAGTTATAAGTCTTCAGCATTGTAGATCGAATGAACAAGTGGCTGGTATATTCACGAAGGCATTGAAGCGAGAAACTTTTGAAGGTTTAAGGAGCAAGCTTGGAGTTTGTTCAATTTCAGATAAGCTCAAACTTGTGAACCAAGTTTAGCTTAGGGAGGGTTTATTGGAAGAACTGAACGCGAGAAGTAAGGAGCAAGGAAGAGGTTTTGTGGAACGAGTCTTTTTGGTATTACTTATTCAAATAATGACATGTTATTTCGGTCAAAGTAGTAGCTGTAGTTCTTTTTTTTTTCTGCAGTTTTTTAGGATCTTCAGTTTGATGTAAAGGCTATATAAAGCCTTCGTTTGTTATTGAATAAAATAAGTTTCCAATATCTAAACAAAGAGCCTTTTATCCTTTCAAATATCTGCGGCAGCGGGGAAGCTTGGTGCCATTATTGGATCGTTTGGATTTCTGTATCTAGCTCAAAATAAAGATCCTGCAAAAGTCGACCATGGGTATAGGCCTGGAATCGGTGTTAGGAACTCGTTGTTTTTGCTTGATGGCTGTAACTTGCTGGGCTTGCTGTTCACTTTCTTCGTTCCTGAATCAAATGGGAGATCATTGGAGGAGATAACGGGTGAGAATGACAATGGGGATGGGGAAAACCGTGGTGTTGTTTAAATTCCTTTCTTAGAATCTGCATTTGCTTGATTAAAAATACAGTTGTAAGGGTGAGTTTTATCTCTTTAAGAGTGTTTTTTTTGTGCATGTTTAATTACTGTGTGGAATGACGGTAAAATAGAGTATATAGTTTTTGGTTAATGAATTTGGCAATTGGCATGTCATAATGACTGTGGTGGGAATATAAGTGGAATGTTCAGATTATTGCTAATTGTACGCTTTAAATTATTTCAGGGGATGAATATGAAAACAGCAAAACCTTTTATTCTGTTGTAAAACAGCCAAACTTCTTATTTCCGTATAATAGGATCATACACTTAGTGTGATAAATTGTGATAAAAAATTGGGATATTGAACCCCTAATTCCCTTGCTACATTCCATGCCATGCTTTATAAATTTCAGTGCTGTACTCTAAGCATTATACGTTTCATCGAGGTTCCATATAATTTAACTGCATATTTAGCTTCTTTTGGTCTATTCTAAGCATAAAATCAAATTTTAGTAAAACTGATTTTCATTTCGTTAGAAGCTGCAGAAGCTACTTCAGCTATGTGGTTACATTCTTTGAGCAAATTGATATACATGTACATTCCTAGAGCAAAAATTTCTTGTGCCTAGGGCATTTTCAACAATTTTGAATGTAGAAATTACATTTTCTACACTTCAAAATTATAATCGGTCAAATTTGTTCAACAGACTCATGAAGCCTGTTGAAAAGACGTGTGATAAACAATGAACAATGAACCCATTTAAATATGACTTGGCCTAAATGTAACCCGAAACGTCCAAAATGTAACCTATTCAGATTTGTAACCTTGGAGGGCCATAATAGTCTATATATTGAATTATGTAATATGTAATGGCGGTTGGAAATGCTCTTGGTACAGCAATTTTACTAGCATGGATTGTAGGAAGCTCAGTAAGTACATGTTTGCAGTACTGGTGTCATGCAAATGAAATGAGTGTTTACATTCGAATTTTAGAATAATGTACATGTAGGGGAAAAACAAAGCAGGCACAACATGTAATTGATTCCAAAATAAATGCTAACAATTTAAACATTGAATTATTGACATTTATATCATTGAATAAACTTACATTAAGAAACAGACATCAAAACGCAACCTATGCATGGTTTTATTACAACAGAAATAGCCGAACATAAATTAAATTAAGTACACTTAAACATAAACATCAAAGAGAAAACATAGTAGAACTTGGTATGCACAAGTGGTAAGACATAGTGGGCAATCTTTTGCTCGTCACAATCCTTTTCTGAATCGACCTGAAAACAATCTTAATATCATAGTTTGTTAGCATCCACTTAAGCATGTGTTGTCAATAAACATTTCATTTCCTTTTCTTTAGCATTGCTTGCAATTTCTTCAGCGTTCTGCATTGAGTTAGTTTGATAAAGTCTAGCAATTTCAAATTGTGAAGTTGTACTGTTCTGACAGGGGTTTGACATCAAAACCTGCTCCACGCCTCCACCTTCTGCTTGCCCTTAAGCTTTGAAGTTGTGAAAAGTTTGCACAATATCGATTAGTATATGATTTTGTACTACAAGCAACAAAGTGATGCATTTACTGTGTCAAAGCTAGCACGTATTTTCTCAACAGTGGTTGACTTAGCGGTCAGTTGTGTACCCGCAATTCCTTTTGGCTCATTCTCCGTTTCTCAATGGTAGTTTTTTGTTTTCTTTTTATTTCTACTCTAGCATTCTTACAACGTTCGCAGCATTCCGTCTTTTATACCAACAAAAAAAATCCTTAAAAAACGATTCAACTATTTAAACCAATGTAGTACTTATCTAAAAAAACGTTTGCCGCATTCTTACAACTTTTTTTTCGAATACAATATACTTCTACTTATGCTAGCATTGCTGCCTACACAAGATTGTTCATTTTAAAATACACGTAAATGTCTCTGTTGAGGGCCGTATAAAGCAATAAAATTATAATGTGTACTTACAAAAGAAAATCGCTAATGCTAAAACGGCCCGCATTAATACACAAAATAATATGCGGAAGAAATCTAAACCCTCCAGCTGAATTAAAAAATTAAATCAACGTTGTTTCTCCTTCCCATGTGAATTTCTGTAGCTTTCAGCCGGACGAAGTAGCAAAGCTCAAATTGATACATATTTTAAAACAGATAGTGATAAGTTTTACAAATATATTACCGAAGAGTTCTACTATTAGCACCACAAAACCCCCCAGAAATTACACAAGCCAAAACTATACCCAAAACACTTAATATTACCAATACTCACCACCCTTATTTAAAAAAAAAAAAAGACATTCGAATTCATACGGCACAACTCCAAACATTCGAATCAAACAAACCCTAATCTCCTTTCTATTGTAGCAAATTATGACGAAATCGAAATCCAATAAGAACGCCTCGCAAGTACAACGACAGTATTTTCAAAAAGAATGATCGATTACAAATGTTTCATAAGCAAATTACTGCATAATTAGCAAAATATATTCACTATATATAACAGAAAAAAAAAATTGTTCATCGATCACAATTCATTAATTCAACCAATGAACAAAATTCGAAAATACCTCAGACTTTTTTACTTTGATTCTCAATGATTACAAATCATTAATTCAATCAATGAAAAAAATTCGAAATTACTTCAGATTAATTCAGTCAATGAAAAAAAAATCAAAAATACCGATTTTTTATTTTTTTTGCTTTTGCAAATTGATTTGTGACTAAAAGATGATTAGTGCAAGAGATTAGAGTTTAGGGATTGAGAGAAAGATACACAAGTAATAGATTAGAAAGGTAATTAGAACGACAATTAGATTAGTGGGTAATATCAACATTTTCAAATTGTTGTTTTTTATTTTTATTTTTTGAATTGGGTAATTTCTAGAGGATTTTATGGTGCTAATAGTAGCACTCTTACCAAAAATAAGGCAATAAGTAACAACCATATATCATATTACTCAGTTTGCACATTCTCAATTTCAAGAGCCAAAATTTGTTCACCCATGGATGTCATATTACTTAAAATTAACATGTGCATGTATATTGCTTAAGGGAAGAAAAATATATGTTTTTTTTTTAAATTCACCTCACCCAACTAGGAATGTTTATTTTACTATTATTGAAGTAACAACAAAACAACAGTTACACCAACCACCTACGACACTTTTCACGCTTTACTATCATCTCATTAAATAATCGTTAACATAATTTTTATAAATTCCCCACATGTAATGATGTCATAACTATATAAGCAATAGTTATGTAACACTGTTCGGACTGTCAAAAATATTTCTGTACTGACCATAGCAATGAACTTAGTATAACTATCGTTAGATTTGAATGCATAACTATGCAGTGACGTACGGCAAATTAGTTCAGAAAGAACAGATTGTGCATATATATCTTTCTACCTACCTCCCACTCTACCCTCCCCTATCCACACCCAAATATTTCCCTTTCCTGTCTGTATATTCAAATTTTTCGGGGCTTCATAAAAGAAAAAAAAATAAAGCAGAAAATACTGTGCTTCACAACGTTCTTTTGCTAACCGTTAAGTAAAATGCATAAAAATATATTATGAACTGTTCAGTTACCTAAAAAAAGGTCGTAATTTAATACCTAGCAAGAATTTCTGTTAGAAAGGCTGAGAACTTCGTGGTACACCACCTGCAAAAAACCAGTTGTTGCTCAGTTGAAATAAACTGAGTCAAACCCAGTACCTGGTTAACAAAAATATAAGTTTTACCTGTTTAGTTTCAAAGTGTATTCCAACATCTACTAACTGTAATGTAAGTTTAATTATAGGTAATAAGAGTGTAGTACCTAATGAAAAAACAACCATGCATACACAAAACAGATAATAAACATTACAGGCATTTCAAATGAAATCAAGTACTTTTAAAAAAGGAAATGAATCATCATGTAATCAAGTATAAACTAAGCCAAAATAAAATAAACAGAAAAATGACCACTGAAAACTACAGAGCATCCAACATCATAAGCAACACCTCCTTGTTTATGAAAAATATGGATATATCTTTTCTACTCAGTACAACTTTGCCACTCCAAAATTACATAACTGTATAAGCCAGACTAAAAATATTATTGCAACTTCAATTATCAGTTGGTATAGCTAGCATCATTATAACACTGACTAAACTAATCTTTTCCCAAAATGACTCACAAATTGAGTAATGGTGAAAAAAGTAAAATATTCAAATGTCGATATTAGGAGAGATTTTCGGTTCATGTTTTCTGAACAAAGAGTAAAAAAAAATTAACAGGAGGATGAAGCATACTAAACAAATTAATCCTTCTCTACATAAAGGCAACATTTGAAGTCACAGCGGTGATCGTTGTCGAAATGCTTTGAAACGTTAAATGTGTGAACAAATGGTTGAACATATACACACAAATACTAACAGCATGGACAAATGTTTGAACATGAATACTCCCAACAAATAATCTCGACGATTTAAACAGAGTCTAGATTCAAGTCTAGCCAGAATAATGGCTTTGCCAAAAAAAAGTCTAGCCAGAATAAAGATAGCCTCAAAAAATAATTGCCTTTTAGAAGTTTACAGTGTGCTTCTTCTCAACATTTAAAAGTTGTAGCCGTTACATGTTCTAACCACTTTTGATTGGTTGGCATTTTCCTAATAAAACCTTAGTATCATTGTACATTAGTGTGCTAACAAAATTCCAGCAACAGTAGACCTTCTTGTCCGCATAAATTTCAATGAATTATATATACACACACATTCCATGGTATTATTGATGTAAACGTAAAACTATTTGTCCATTTCAGTGAATTCTCGGTATTAAAAAAACTTTGCAGCCATAAATAGCCAGTTGAACAATATTTCTTAAATATTATCAAATTACCTCATCCTTGAACCAACAGTCGAGTACTTTTGGTTAAAAAATAATTGAAATTTAAATTGATTTCAAGGATAATAATGATTGTGTTTAGTGTCTTCAAGCTATGCAAGTAGACAATGTCACCGTAACTGTGAAGGTACTAATTGCATCTTCTATATCATTGTTACCTTGTATTTACTTTTCTATAAACTGAATAATGTGGGTATTAGTCCAAATTTGTTTTTCAAAAAATATTATTATAAATAATAAAATACATTTCTTTCCCAATAACGTATACCTCATTTTTTTGAACATACATGGTCTGTGACATTTTACTAAATTCATGTACTACATATATGATTGATAACACCTAAGTTAGTTTAAGTTGACGTTTAATAATATTTAATGATTTTTTTAAAAAAAATTAAGAGACAAAATATCTAAAACTAATATTTTATTGCCTTACATAGATATCACATTATTACTTATAACAATATTATATTTTTAAACAGTTTTACAAAATAAGTTAAGCACCAGTCAAAACATACATGTTAGATTAAACATCTTTAAGCCCCATTGGTGCACACTAAAGTAACATAATCTTTGTCATGAATAGGAAAAAGATATAGTTGTTTTACGTGAAATGATATCATGATGCAACAAAGCAGTATGTATCTGTATGACTAATACAGTACTCAAAAATGTAAGATAGAATGAATCTGTGTGAATGATATACCACTTCCAGGTAACTTCAGTAGAAAACGGTTTCTTTCAATGCAGTGCTTTACTAACTACTAACGAAAATGCATAAAAACATTATAAAATGTTCAGTAAGGTAACAAAATCATGATTGAATACCTAGCAATAATTTCTGCCAGAACGGCTCACAGCTGCTTGTTTCAACACTTGCAGAAAAACAGTTATTGATCTCCTAAAATAAACTGAAAAATTAAATTACAATTCGGTCAACATTCAGTGCTCCACATACAATGACAATATTACCAATTAGAAAAACGATAATTTCAAAGATCCAGTGCTGACAAACAAAACCTGCTGCTTATAAATTTTTAAACCTAGTTAAATATATTTTTTCTCAAAAATGGGTACGGACTGAGGCCATGGACTATGGATCAACGAAAACAACTTAACCATGTGCTGTTACAATACACTGTAACTCATAAATTAAATTTGAAAAATAACCCTAAGAGCATCTCCAACGGGAGATTACATCTCACAAAATCTAAAATGTACACTGAAATTGAGTTGCAACAGAGTGTAAATTATTGTATCGGTTACAAATTCAATCATTTTGGTCTGGAATACGTAATATGCTTGAGCGCTTGTGTAAGATATATCAACGACGATCATCTTCAGAAAAACAATAAGCATCTTAACAAAAGTAGTAAGCATCATCTAATATCATAAACCTTAAAAAAAAGAAAAAAGGTATGGAATCATTTAGTAGACTTTATAACACCTGCTTGGATTCATTTGTGTGAGTTGTATTATGCATTAATTGTTGTTAAGTTTCTTTCCTGATATTCTTCCATCAATTAAGTGCCATGAAGTACTCAGAACACTACCTAAGCGCATGTAAGCTCTTTTCATTTAATGATATCAAAGTTTGAAAAGTTCATGCATTGGTAAAACAGTATGTACTTAAGCCCTAGATAAAAGCAAATAACCAAATAGAAAAACAACAAAGAGCTGAAATATCTGGTTAGTTGAAGCTATTATTTTTTCTCTTGTGAAATAAATTTGTCAAGAAGCAACACAATAATATGATATATGCTAAAATGAGACATATGGCATAATTTTTAGAAAAGTATATTCATGTATCATAGGGATAATGCACAACACATATATGACCATTACTTAAAATTCATGTATCCATAATGTGTACAGACAACAAAAACTTGATTAGGAGTACATGAAATCTTAGCTAAAGAATTAATTACCTGATAGGAATATAAGTACGCATTGTCTTTTACTTCTACCTCCAAAAACAGAACGCCTCATGTCAACATTCGTATTGAACTTAGATTGAACCACAATCTGAGATCGTTCCCTCGCCTACGTGAGTGGAAGCTTCCACACGATTTGATTTGCAACGCCTAGATGTAGGTTTGCTGATACCGCTACCTTCCTGTGATCGAAGATCTGGTGCCAGAGATGTCCGAGAGTTGCTGGCTTTTCTGCCTCATTCAGTTGTAGAAGAATTTTGCACCGACTGTTGCTTGAAGTGATTTGTTTCCAGTTACGACTGCGCAGTTGAGTGTTTCTGTCTCAGATGCTTCGCCTGCTACATTGCTAAACCTCGTGGTTGATGCCTGACACCGAGGTGATGGCTGAAGACATCTAAAGCCAATAGATCTGGATGGTATAAAGGTTGCGACCTGACTGCAAAAGTAGACTGTGCAATGATGAATTTGCAGTGCTTGTCAGTTGGAGTTTGGTGGTTCCGTGATTTGAGTTGTGACCCGATTGCTCATTGTTAGGATGTTCTGGAATCTTATGTCGTGTCTTACTTGCAAACAAGCTTCGTTTGAAATTATATTGAGCTCAGGAGTTGTGGACTGTTGTAGAGTGGGATGGTTGGAGATTAGAAAACTCTTTGATGTACTTGGTTGTTTGAGTTGTTGAGTGTCTCAACTATTTGTTCAATGATTTCCTTGATTGTTGAGCTTCATTGTTGTCCATTATTGTTGTGAATAGATTTGATATACAATTGTGGTGATGAACTGAGACGGTGAAACATTGATTGTGGTGAAGAACTATTGAATTGTGAAACACTGAATATCGAATCGATGAGGTTTGATTGTTGATCGGACAAAATGGTTGTGTGATGTCTCACTGAGAGATGTTTAGTTAAATTTTTGTATAAGATGTAAATATTTTTTGCCGAAACATTTGTTTATATAAACTCACCTCAAAATATAGCTTCTTCTTCTTTGGTTTAAAAAAAGAAATACAAATATGCATTGTTTAACCATAATCTAAGCAATTAACATAACTCTCTTTCAATGTTATAGCTTAGGAGTAAGGAAAATGCTGATATTATGTAAATATATTACATTCCCGATATCCTAATGTTATTGTTGTATGATTAATACTTGAAAAACTTTCAAAAATGCCATTTATTAACAAATTAGTACATGGTCAGTTGGTTTTATTAGTACAATGCCGGTTTTGTATAATCTGCATCACTAAGTATGTTTATTTCTTTCTTTTCTAGGAACAATTGAAGAAAACCAATAGTTTCGAGTTCAAAAATGATTTCAAATTATTATTTTATTTTCATAATCTACTTATCCTTTTAGAAACATATAGCCTAACTTTAGGTCTTGCGTTGCCAGATACAAGAGGCTATGAAGGTGGTTTCAGAAAGCAGTAAAGCAAGATGTAAAGCAAATTCTTTATGTGTGCCCGCGCAGATGCACGCATGCGTGTGTGTATAGGGAAGGGGTCGACTACACCTCTTCTGCTGCACCCATACACTACACCTTAATGTTTTAACTTCTAGAGATTTAGAGAAGTTTAATCTACATTACAAACAACATCTATACAAATTTTAAGATTATTTTGAAATTTCTAACATGTTCAAAATATTAATTGAATACCAGTAGTTGCATTTACCTTTCAATTTTGAATATCATTTTTAAAATTTTAAATATTACCCAAACAATACAAATTTTTGTCAAGATGATCTTTAACTATTTATAAATATACTCCCAAATTTTAGATTCATTTAGAATTGTCTAATTCAAGAAATCACTGAGGTGTAGCATAAGGGATGTACCATAAGAGATGTAACAAATCTCTCCCCATGTGCGCGTGTGTGTGAGAGAGAGTTGCTTTTGGGTTCTTCTAGCTATAGTTAGACCTTTTTTTAGCCAAATTTCAAAGAACGATATCAAATTTTGCATTATAAGATCAACGGGATTGATAGTTGTTTGGTGATACTTCTTTTTCATATATAATTGGGAAGAAAACAACGAAGATAGAGAAAGAGACAGTTGACACAACTAGTGCAACCATGTTGAAACTTCTATTTGTAAGTGATTGAAGCACTCTTCAGTTTACTTGTCATTGAACATGAATCTTCACTATAGCATGTTATAGTTATGTAACACATCACCAAGTTCACTAGATAAGAAATAGATACCTACACAACAATCACAGTACCAGTTTGATATTATTATTTTAGAACTCGACTAAGAAATCAAGGATTGAAACTAAATAAATAATGCAAAACTATATAGTTTAATGTAATACACAATTTAATTTAACCATTTATTCCATGTTCATCTATTTCATGCCCTTTATTGCCATTGTAAATTTCTTGACCATAATACAACATAATAATTATCATGTTAACCAAGTCTTGTGTAAAATACCAAATTAGTAATTGCATTACATTGAACGCAAATGCATGGATAATACACAATTATGTTCTTCGTATTTGACCAAATATAACCAAAATTAACTTAACATATATAGTGTTCTCATCTGAATTAATAAAGATAACAAAATGTAACATAATATAATTACCTAAATGTCCCAATCGAACTTCGATGTTCCAATTAAAATCTGGAAACAATGACTACAGATTGTAAGTAGAAATACAGTATTACATTCCTTCATCCACAATTTCACAACTGGCAAGATCTCAATATATTCTTCAAAATTAAATGCTAACAAAATTTAACAATGTCAAATGTAGCATTTAGTAAATAAGATAGTATATATGATTTCCAAAATTTTGTTAACTGGCAGTGAGTTATAATATGATCAACACATTCAAATATTGCTTTTATAAATAGTAGCATCACAAAGCTGCTTTGTTCCCACATCCAAAGTTAAATATACTCATCCTACACATGTATAAAACATTCACATAAGCATAAACATAAAACGCACTTGTAAAAACAGTACTTACAAAATATTACTAAAAAATTTCACCAAAATATGCTCCACCAGTTTGTAATGGCTTAAATGACAATACCAATGGTAATAATATACTGGATTCTACTATATTTGATATTTCTAAGGCTTAGAAAACTAAATGTTATTGTTGCACTCTGATCCAATTCAATAAACAAAGTATACAGTATGAACCCCTATTATACATCAAAAACAGGGAATAAATGTTCATTTATTTTCCTCCAATACAGATTTCAGACATTAAAAGAGTTTGAATTTTAAAAGTTTAATTTACTTATGGGTTTTAGACATTAAAGTGCTTGAATTATAAGAGTTCAATTTTACAAACTATTTGAATGTGATTTATGAATCAACTACTAATGCAATGCATAATCTTAATAAATTGTTAACAACCATTTCGTCGATGGAGAAGATATTTTAGCAAACGTGAGAGAGTTATTATTAGAAGTATATATTCACATAAAACTAAAAACACTACACATCCTCATGAAATAAACTGAATTATATGCCTTACATGTTATTATGGACATCAAGGTAAACCATTTGTTCATTTATGTGAATCACCAAAATAAAAAAGTCTGCAAGCACAAATACCAAGCGAAATTACAAAAGTATTGCCTGAACTCATTACATGAATCAAAAATACTTTGTCAGGAAGTCTTAGAGGTAAATTAAAAGACAGAAGTTATAAAGATGGATTATTATGTATTTTTTCAGGGACTATAATTACATCGTTTATACACGAATGTAACTAATTTAGTAATGTTCTAATTGTTCAAAATAAAATAGTAATGTCCTTTGGATCAACCTAAACCTTGCCTACCATTCAATGTAAGTAAGCATGTAACAAATTAATTGATTTATCAGGGCATGTTGGCCAAAAACACACATCATTGTACATAATCAGTGGATGTTGGCCAAAAACACACATCATTGTACATAATCAGTGGATGGATGGAGATGTATTCAGGTTCTTTCCTATTACTTAAGGGTCAAGTTTTTAAAACTTAAGGGTTAAAAAATACATCACCTATACTGCTATGGATTGAAATTTTGAAAAGATATGCTCAAGCTTAAGTAGTTGTCCAGTAAAAATGATGTGAGAAACAGCAATCGACAGTTTAACAGTTCATATGTTGATAAAAAATTACTAACCGACAGTTAGGTTGATAATTAATTATATTCAATGTCTTAATATCCTAAACCATAACGTGAGCAGGAGTCAACAGTCACATATACGTTGTCATTTTGTTAACACAACAAATAGACAAATTTCTATTTCAACCCACTAAACTACTTACACAATGGAACAAACACAATGAAAGAACCATTGTTTGATAAACCAACATAACCAGTGAGCAAGTAATAAACGAAGTATTCAATATGAACCCCTATTATACATCAAAAACAGGGAATAAATGTTCATTTGTTTTCCTCCAATACAGATTTCAGACATTCAAGTGCTAATTCTTAGAGAATAACACCATCTACAATAAATCATCCATATGTGAAACTATTACCGCAAACAACAGAAGAGTAGATAATTCTTAGAGACTGAAATTGAACTTACATGGGCAACCTTGATAATTACTAAATATTTTAGTCCCAGGAAGAATTCCGCTGAATCCTATTTGTTTCCGTACATTTACAATGACCTAGGCGCTATAATGGGAGAACGTATAGAAAGAAGAAAATAAATCTCTTCTTCAAATGTCGGTCTTCATGAGAATCTGTCGCGTACCATTTGAAGGAAATCGTAGAACGCAGACTCCATAATCAATTGGAAATGTTAAGAACCTAAAGTTGAAGAGAGCGAAGAGGAGAATTAAATCCATTTAGTTTAGAACAAATTTTCGAAAGAGGCTGGATATTCGAACTATTGGCGCTAGTTCAGAGACTATTTGCAGTTTTGACAATAGTTCTGACTCCTTGAAAATTACACTGGCGCATCCAAATGCGTCAGTGTAATTCTTTTATCCAAACCTGAACACCAAACAGCAGTTTTGTTCATTTGTCTTAAAACAAATTCGAGCTAGAAAATCCAATTTTCTAACATTTTTTCATTCACCTCAAAATTCATCAAAATCTTCTTAAAATCTCAAAGTATACAAGGATTACTAGTAGGGCCTCAAAATCTCAAAGTATATAAGGATTACTAGTAGGGGTGGATACAGAAGATTCCGTACCAACCGGAGCTTTTTCCGATTCTTCCGACCATTAGTGGAAAGACAATATTTGTTCCGTGTTTCATTCCACCAACTCCGGAATTCCACTAGTTGAAAACCGCGAAAATTGAAAAATGTGGAACGGAATATGGAAATTTCACTTTTCCTATAGCATGAAAAAATCCGTTTTCTGTAGCATGGAAAAACCTACTCTGACTATTTTTGCAAGCATGGACTGGAGATTAGCAAAGACTATTCACTTGCGCACCATAAATGCAGTCGGCTTTCTATGAAACTTATCTACCTGAAACAAGACCAGTATGTACATTTTTATTATATCATGTCTATGCAATTTTAATACATTTATTAGCTTGTGTATATTTGTGAGGCTGAGTGTTTTGTTGGTTGTGTGCGTGAGTATTTTTGAGTGATGTGTGTGTATTATAGGATGCGTGAGTGAGTAGTGCATGAGTTGTGTGCTGCATGTGTTTTTTTATAAGTGTGTGTGACTGTGTTTATATATGTACTTGACCGTATAAATATTTGTGTGTGTTTTGTGAATATACATATAAGATATTTATGTGTGTTGCTGTGTTTGGTGCGGGAGGCATGAGTGCATATGCTTGTATGACCGTATATATATATTTAATTATACATACCTGTTTAAAAATACTATGCCCTTTTACAACCACTTATCATATATGAAATGGGCATATAATGATAATCGATCAGAAGGAAAAGCAACAAAAAAGAAACAATATACTTTATCAAATAGATCATTGGTAATAAATCACGAAATGGTATTTACCGATTTCCCGTATCAGGTAGAATAGTAGAACGACATGCAATGAAATTAGGGCATGCTATAGATAATCGATCAGCAGATGGAGATGGTGATGATAAAAATTAACAACCTAAAAACATCGATTTGAAGATGGAAACGGAATGGACGAATGTGAAATTAGGGTTAGATTTTGTGCGTGAGGTGAAATGAAACGAAGCGAGTGTTATTTTTCAGAAATAAACATTAACATTTTTGGCCTGGCCCAAGTAAACAGTAGGTTGGTAAAATTAGGAAGGAATGGAATTACCGTGGAAAACACGGAAATTTCCGCTTTTTTACTGCTATGTATCGGAAGGAATTCCTTCCGAATTTTTTATTTCGAAAAAACATGGAAATCGAAAATTTTGGAAATATTCGGAAGGAAAATACCGAAAAAGCGGAAAAATGGAAAAAAACTCTGCCCTAATTACTAGTCGGATTACTTCTATCAACTATTTGACATCAATTTGTAGGTATAAATCAAGTTTAAGCTCAAACCCTAGCTTAATTTTTAGGTATTTTCATATTCTACTTTTCGTAAATCTAGTCTCTCATTTATATGCTTTATTATGTCATTAGTATTTATTTAGCAATTGATTGTTCTAAAATTAATTATGTTTTTCTTTTTAGAAGTATATCGGATTTCATCCCAATTATTTGCTACTTTGATGGAAAATTGACTACGAAAGAAAATAATACATCGATGTATGTTGGCGGTAAACAAAAGAGTTCAAAGGTTAAATTTTTTTACTCATATCATGAACTAAAAGAAAAAGTGTATAGGGTTACAAAAATTGATCCATAAGAGTATGATGTAAAACTAGTAAGCAAGTGGGTAACGGATTCTGGATCTTCTATTATCGACGTAAATGATGATGAAGACGTCGATGCTATGTTTTCGGTTAATATGAAAGTGATTGAATTATTTGCAATAAAAGATGAGTTGAGACATTTTGAAGAGGCAATTGCTACTAATTTGAACCAACATTCTAGTCAAATTCTTGGTACTATTCCGAGTTATCCTTATCAGAGCAATCCAAGTCAATTATTTCCTACTTGTGTGAATACAAAGTAAGCAATTCTGGTTTTCAAGCGGGAATGCAATTTCAAACAAAAGAAATACTTATTCAGCTGTTAAGTGAGTGGTCCATCAAGAATTCTGTTTCTTTTAAACCCATAAAATCCCGCAACAGAATACACCGCGATTTGTAATGTTGATAAAAATTGTCATTGGAGAATACATGCAATTGTCCCCAAAAAATCATTGATGGGGTGGTGGGAAATTAGAAAATATGATGGCAATCATACTTGTGTTAATGCGATTATTAATTCAAATCATAAACAAGCTATAAGTAGATTTATTGCTAATAAAATACTTCCTTTTTTGAAATCGGATTTACTACTCTTTCTGCGATTAAGTTTTAATGTCGGAAACTTTTTTATCAAAACCAGCTACTTCAATGTGTATAGAGCATTGCGTAAAGCACTTGAGAGAGTTATTGAAGATTGGGAAACATCATTCTTGGATGAGTGTGCATAATATTCTTGGGGCAGTGCTATATTGGCAACATTATATAATGAGTTAACAAATGTTGCACTCATGAAATCCAAATCTATAGCTGGTTGTCTCTCGCTTTTACAGGTATAATATGAATATGTATATTTGTTATATACTCATATGTAATATTTAATTCTAGTGTATTCAAATTTTTGATTGATTTTACAGCTTTGGTCATGGACACATCTTACCATTGGTCGTCCAAATGTGTCTTCATCCATACAGATCGACAGGACATTGCCTTATAGTGGAAGGTAGTTAATTTCCAACAAAATTTACATGTGTGTATTTTTGTACTAATAAAAACCTAATTGTTTAATTATATAACTATTTATATAGGTGGTTTGGTTCAAGGAGTTGGGTTGAGTCTCCAAAGCACGTGGCCACTTACTATCGCGACCAGCTCCACATGTTAACAGATGAAGCTGTTATATGGAATCCATACACACAGGATGTGCTAGTCGATCTTCCACAGATACGTCTATGTGGGATGCATAGTTGGCTTGGTAAGACACCTATCATATGCATGCGAGATGTAGAGATGTATAATCCTGATCGAGTGATGCGACAGTTTGGTCTTCATCAACGCATACCTGATCCATGCGAACCAAAGCCAAATTTGGAGTTTGCTATCATTCAGTAGAATGATAGACATAACCGTATCGTACGCCAACAGTTTCCTACCATTCCTATTTCGAATAAATGACTTGGTATTGGTCCATTACTCGAAGATTCATTATTGCAGATCGGACTTCTCACAAACGTACATACACCGCTCGTGCACCGCTTGAGCGAGATGTGGTAAATCTTCATATTATCATGATATTTTTAGTTTGTTGGCTTGAATTTGTTCGTTCACTTGAATTATGTTTCTAATTTTGAATAAATAATTACAACTTGTAGGTCGATGTACTAGAGACGGTAGGAAGACGGTTGGACGATATCAGACATGGTAGAGTATCCAAACGAGAAGTCCAACCACGGTGTTTTGATTTCAAGAAACTTATTGATACACTCCTTTTTAGAAATCGATTAGCACGACCAAGCCCTTCCGAACAAGCTATGTGGACAAGAGAGCGAAGAACTAAAAGAAGGAAGGATACACACTAATCACAAGCCGTTGGATCTTCTCAACCACCACCTACTCAATACGATCCAACTCAACTATGAATATTACTGTTTTTAGTTTAATATTAGTTTTCTTTTGTAATCGAACTAGAACTTATACTTTAATGCGAATGTAATCGAATTCTAACTATATTATGGTTGAAATTGTTTAATGGTAATTTTATTTGTCGGCTTTTATGTGGGTAAATGTTTGTTATTATTTAAGATTGGAACATTGTGTGGTATAAATTGAATTGTTTGATGGTGAAGGAACTGATGAAGGATGATGTTACTTGCTGTCCAAGTTTGGACAAAAAATTGCACTGGAGCATTTGGCAGATGCGCTAAGGTAATTTTGAAGAGGTGCATTTCACAGACGCGCTCCGTATTATTTTTTAAATGTTGGCCAGCTCATCGCTGAGCTGGCCAAAAGTAGCCTAAACTTGCAAATAGTTTATAAACTAGCATATTTATGCCAATAGTTTGAAAAACCAGCCTCTTTTGAAAAAAATTCCTTTAGTTTATCAAATAAAAACTGTGTGACACGGATGGAACACTGTTAATGCGATGTTTATTCAAAACCGTGGAACGCTTCAATGCATTGTTTACGAGTGTTGACATACGAGAGAGTCGGTTTTTTAATAATATTTTTCATTGTAAGGCGTACTAGTCAAACTAGATCACTTATAAAATTACAATCAGATTGATTTAATTGCCCTTTCTTTGTTTGCCCTTATTTTCTCTTAATCGTCATCGACCTTTGATTCAAAATCATTAATCTAATGAAAAATTCAAACTCACCTCCAGATGAAATTGTATGAGAAAGAGACAATGTTATTCTTACTCAAGATAACATTCAATACTGTAAATTTAAACCATAACTTTTACCACAATTAAAAAACGTGTGATAAATTGTATTAAGAAATTACCTTTCCATCGGCCTTTCAACAAAGTTTGAATCTGATTGTGAAGATCGAAAATAATTTTTTGTTCTCACCATTATTTTATTTTTAAAAAATGGAGGAGGAGAGAGTAAATGAAAGTGTTTAGCGTTTTGATGTTTTAACTAAGGGCAAAAGAGGTAAAAATATATATTTAATTAATATGATGTATACCCCTCATAGTAATTTAATTTTGTACGAAGCGCTCATAAAATTTGGCACCCTCGTATTCAAAACCGGAGTCTCGATAACAATACCCATGTTTATTCTAAACCGTGGTTTCTATTTTCCTATTTAAGTAATAGAAGTGATGCACTGAAAATACTGAAGCATCTAAAATTATTTACAATTATTTTGAAATTATAGACCAAGCCACAGTTTTGAGTAATAATTTTTTTTATAATTATGAATTACATGGTACTAGTTAATTATATCTTAAACATTCAAAGACAAAGCACTCAATTAGTGGGAGCGTTATAGGAGTTGATGAACTCTTTGGATTGATACATATAGATGTATGCAATTGTAAGTCTATTAATACCAAAACGCTTTCATGTACTTCGTCATATTCATTAATGAGTCATTAAAGGCATAAACATATGTATTTGATACACATGTATAAGTGTAACATAAGCACATAAAATATCAAACGAAAGTAAATAATGTAACATGCGAAAAAAATGATTCGATATGATCGAATGAGTGAGTATATTGGAAGGAGTTCCATATGTACCTAACATGAATAAAGATTCTGTCTTAAAAGGTCACTCCTCTCTATAGTACATAATGATGTATTGATAAGGAGTAATCGAAGTTTGTTGGACAAAGCACGATTAATGATGAGTGATGTTAAATTCTTTTTATAAGGTGTGTAGTTAAGCGCAGTACATAAGGTTAAAATATCATCCAAAGATTAGTTTACAAAACCATACGAGATAACGGTTTATAAGAAACCCCTACATATCCTAACCCAAAGAGTTGGAAGATTGTGTGAGTCGAAAGACTCCACGTAATAATTGTATGTATGTGTCATATATGAATCGTCCTGAGAGAAATTTAGAAACGATAGTCATTAGATGACTAATTTATGTTGTGAAAATAAATATATAATAAACTAATGCAAAATCAGTTTTATATAAGGTAATTCATAAAATGTTTACGAATGTATGTTCCTTTGCATTAAGAAACAACTGTTGTTTCGAGAAATATTTACTTCGTAGCGAAGAAATTTCTTTACGAAATTATTGGTATAAAATGAATTTGGATATGATTCAATTATAACAGCCCAAAAATTTAGTGAAAAAATTAATAAGAAAATTTATTTTAATAAAATATGGGTTAAAATGAAGTTTTCACAAACTTCTGAATTTGTCTACGAAACTTGCACTATTGCGTTCGTAGCAATTTTTGTACAATTTTCATATATAACACTTCAAAATCGGAGTTAGAATGGAGAAGTTACATACGTTTGAAAGCTTAAAAACATAATAAATTTAAAATAAAAACTTACCAAAATTAACACTATAGCGATCGACCCCTACCGGTAGGCGTCGACCAGTCCCCATTAGTGGTCGACCGTTGACGTGAGTTGTCATGGAATTGGAGCGTGAATTTGGACGGGGACAATTGAACCGACTATTTTTCTTCATTGCCAAGTAATTGATGTGCATCCAGGATGAAACTAAAGATCTCCTAGGCTAAACCCATCACTCCAAATCAATCTCTAACCTCTATAAATTAATACCTAAGCTAATTTTAATTTCATTAGAAAATTTACAGTACTGGAACTCTACCAAAATTTCTTCTCTCCACTTATAAACCTTCTTTCAAAAATAAATTAAAATCAAAGTAAGAGAGCAGCAATGGGTCGGATCAAGGAGAGAACAAGCTAACAGGCGACGATTCTCCAACGGAGTATAGAGTTAGAGCTTGGATCCGAGGTGAGCGGGAACAAGTTTGATAAGTTGATTATTTACAGTTAATTTTGATATATTCTAGTTGATCTAGGATATTAGTATTAAGTTGCAAACCCCTAATTGTTTAAATCTGATGTTGAATTAGAACTTGGAAATGGTATAAATTTGTAATTTGATTTTAACCCATGTTAAACCCCTCTGGTTATTGGATTGAAACTCATAAAATTGATTTACCCTAAATTAAACTATTACATGTAAACTGTACAAACCTATGAATAGGAAATAAATAAAAAGTAGGGTAAATTGCAAAGACTGGTCACAGTAATTGCTTAGAGTTCACTGTGTAGTCGAATTGAATTGATGGAATTAACATATAATAAAAAAATAAGTCGAATCGTTGAAGTAGAAAACCCTAAATTTTACACTGCGACCAATCAACCGTTCACCCTGAGCGGTCGACCGCTTAAGCGGTAGAAGGCTGAAACGCATAACCTTAACCTTGGACTAAGACATAGGTTAGAAATAAAATTAATATAGATTGTCAATCGTGTGTATACGTAAATTGTATATGTGTGTGTGTGTATTTATGAATAGTATGGAAGCTAGTTCTCTATGAGATGACGTTAGGATATTGTAGAGTTAGGTATATGCACTTTACCCAATGGGGGCATTTCTATCACAACTGACACTTATAGGAGATTCTACGGGGGACGCGCAGCACTGACTAATGACCAATGAAGTATGTGGGACGGGCACAAAGGAACCACTTGGTATTCACGATTTTGAAGCTCGCATCATATTGTATGGTTGGTGATAACTAACACGTACAATAAGTGGCGTATACTATGGTCAATGCATAGTTGGGTTGCGTGCAGTCATAGGTTATGGGAAATGTATTCCCATGTAGCCAAGTGGCGGTGTTCTATATCATGTAGCCTAGTGGCGACGTTTCTATATCATGTAGCCTAGTGGCGGTGTAAAGACCCAAAAGTTGGCCTTCGAAAATCGGCACCCGTACTTCACTTGTACTCCAAATGCCGTAGATTCAAATGCCAAATCTGGTTCTCCGGAGCTTATAACACAGTTAAGTAAATAACACAGCGGAATAAAAAGAATAATACATTGATATACAATATCTGATACAATATCTGATACAACAGAGTGATACAATGAATATCGATATACATCAGAGATGATACAACAAATAGCAGCGGAAAAGAAAAATGATAATATCAACAGCGGATAATCTCCATCTTCAAAGCACTAATCCATAAATAGCTCGAACTCCCAATAACGAGGCACAAAGATAAGCAAGTGCAGTCCGATCCAAAGACTGAACTAGCTCCAGATAAATCTACTAATTTGACTACCTGAAAAACCCAACTCTAGACTGCTCGTGTAGAAAATTATGAGCACCCAGAGTTTAGGAAATGAACAATAAACTCCGAGTCAGTCATGAGACTGGTGTGAGCAACTAAAACAGTTTATCTTTAAAACAAATAGCAGAGAATTTTAAAGTCAATTCGCAATGCTTTTGGAAAATGAAACTACCATAAGACCTCCCACCACACACACAATGCAAACGCAGAATTGGAGGAGATTTCTTCTTATGATAGTCAAAGATGCTTACTATGCAAAATCAAATCATTCTTGATATTATTATTAGTGCATAGTGTAGAAAACATTTCGAAAGTAGAATATAAATCTTAGCCAGCATAGACATTTCGAACTATGCCTACTATAGCTACCATCCAAACAGTGGGGCGCCACCATAAGTGAATGATAGGTTCTACAACTAAAACCGTACAAGTCTCGTATTGTTTCTTTGGATTTCCAACAAATGGTCAGGCCAAGGAACTTCCCATTGCCACATGGAAACGCCTCTGGAATGACGTCCCGAGAACCTAACCGGATCTCTGCCAACACAAGGCTGGGTTACCTCTGCAAAAATAGGTAACTACTGACACGCGTATGCCATCCCCCGATCGTAACCGATCTTCCCGAGGATCCTCGATTCGCAACAACCACATAAAAATAATCATGCAGTAACCACATAGGTTAAGTATCTGGGCTCCATACCATGATACCACCTCTATCCAGAAAGAAATGACATACACTAAGGGGCGCTACTCCCTAGAACCTTGCTGCATCCTTCCTGTTTTGACCATTTCCGGGGTGTGAGGCTCGACGAAGTCTCGTCCACAAAGCTACGCTTTGTTCACAAAGCTACGCTTTGTTCACAAAGCCATGCTTCGGGTCAAACAAATGATCAACCTATGATCACAAAGATATAAGATCAAACAAATGATCATATCACAAATGATCAAACACTGATCATCACACAGCAACACTCAGCATGCCACATTACCAAATTGGGATATATCGCTGATAAATTTCAACTACATAACCTCTGAGCTCGTACGTCTCAGAGAAGGGAATTAAGCTAAGAGAATGAATTCTCCGCCACCAAACAGAAATGTATTTGAAAGAAATCGGCTTTATATCTCAAAGTGTAATGTCAGACATGTATCCATACAAGTCTGTTCCGGGTTCGAACAGAACCGAAGGCACTTCTTACGAAGCCCTTGCAATTCCGGGTATTCACAATCCCGTCCGGACTTCCCATCACAAAGGGTGATAAAATCTCTATATCGGGGCCAGTCGATGCAGAAACATTCGACGAGTTGTCCTTTCGTTTTCGCAAATATCTGGTCTTCATCACCGGTCTTCAAATGCGATCCATATACGACGTATCACTATTCGGAATGGGTTATATGACACAAATGTCTTTTCCCGGCTAACCCGAATAATGAGAGCAATATTTAAAAACATATGGATATTGGGATTTCAATTAAATCACAGCTTAAAGCCCAAAACTTTTCATTCGAATGGTTAAAAAAATTACCATTTTCAAATCTTTAAACAAAAAGATTTATTTCCCAAAGTTAACCCCATTCACAAAGATACATTCATGGATTTCAAAACAATTTCCAATTTAATTGGATTAACTCGTTAAATCTTTAAAACAAAGATTCAACTTATAGCTTTCAAAACAATTCCATTTCGAAGGGTTTAAACAAATCACCATTTTTAAATCTGTTATAAATAAACAGATTCAATTCATAGCTTTCAAAACATTTCATTCATAGCTTTTCAAAACATTTCAATTTCATTTTAAATTTGAAACCTTTCAACACAAATTGGAAGTTCATTTCTTTTATGAAAGCTGTTATTATTTGAAAACAAATAGTTTTCGTTTCAGAAAAATCCAATTATATTTGTACGAGTTAAAGCCCTTGAATTATATTCACATTCCATAATCAATACTTTCAAAATAGTTTAACCCATATATAACGGGTATAACACCTTTAATCCCTAGTTTCAAATCATAGAATTCAATTTCAAATCTTGAAGTCAAATTTAAATCAAATTATTTAAATTTTCAAAACTAGATTAAGTTATTTAAAATAACTTTTATCTTTGAAATTCTATTTCAAAAGCTTTTTACTTTAAACCCAAATTCCCAATTTCAAAATCAATTGAAATTAAAATTTTCAATTTCAAAATCATCAAATTTAAATTCATCTGTGATCTAACTGATTTCCACGTGAAATCCATATTTGTGTGTGTATGAGTGTGGTCTAAGGGTTTTACACACAATAGTGCAACATCAATCATCACAGATATATCGATAAGCGGTATAATCGATAACGCTTATCTTCATTCACAGATTCATAGATAAAATAAATTTATCAGTCACAAAGATTCACTATTACAATTCGATGTGGGTTTCGGATAACCAACTGGAATCCGACTCCCTGTCGCATCGAAATTCAAATGTCGTTTTACGGGTCAAGGGGTTTTCATATTCACATAGTAATATATCACAGAAAACAGAAATCACAGCTAAGCACAAAACATAACATAGCATCGCATCACATAACTGATATATCAATCCATCACATAGCATGTAATAAAATATCAACATTTATACGTAAGATCAGTTAATTGGTTGAGTAATCCAAATCAGTTTCGATTACTTATGAAAATTACTAATCCCGGTTAATTAATTACGACCTATTTTAATTAATTATTCTTTATCATCTATTAATTAACCTTTAATCCTTAATAAATAAATCAATCTTAATTAATCAATCAATCTTCTAATCATTTATAGTAATTAATATTTAATTACTTCATTTATTAATTAAATATAATTAACTTCATTTATTCTTAATTAATCATCTATTATTAATTATTGCTTAATTAAACAATTTAAAATCATATCATTAATTTGTAAATTAAACTACTTCATTACTTTAAGTAATTTAATCTTTAAATTAAACAATTATTAATCGTCCTGGATTAATAACATCAGTAATTAACTCTCCTAAATAAATTAATTATCCCATAATTATTCATTTATTAATCCTTTGATTAATTTCAAAAGTAATTTTCCCAAATCAACTTGTATTAATCACATCAACTTGTTAAATTTTTGAACTAGAATTTAACCTGGAAAATCAAATTTATTTAAAAACTGGAACCATTCTTCTGCCTCTAGACTTAACCCAGCCTGCTTCGATTTTTAACCTTCCTGCTTCGAGTCTTTTCACGTTTCACCCGAGTATCTCACGAGAAAACAATCCCACGCAAACCATTTACAGTCGACCTGTAGCATACGAGCACTCCCCACTACACTACCCCGAGATTCCTCGTCTCTGTTTCGAGTCACACACTCGAACGACTCGAGTTTTTCCCAGTTCAAAACTCTGCACCCAACAAAACAAACCCAACATTTCAACGGCACGGTGCACGTGCACATCGCCTCCGATCAACTTCAGGCGGCTCCCTATCGTCGAACAAGTCGATAACCACCTCCTGACCCTTTCCCAACCACCAGCACGTCGTCACTCACTCGAGATCAAAATCGAGCTCGCCAAACCCACCTGGAACACTCGAACCCATCGCGACCCCATCCTGTCAACGCTTCGTTCTCTGACCTTCGACCACTGGCCAGCCTACAACTCCGGCCATCGATGCGTCAACTCGACCCCTTCCATCACCCAGAACCCCGAGACACTCGGTGCTTTCACGAGACAGTGGCGCACAAATTTCTTATGTGGTAAAAACTAGGTTTACAAAGTAAAATCCCATGCCTCCGTTGTCACCGTGATTTCCGCCACCTCCGACCATTTTTCCCAGCATCCCCGTAGCCTCCTCCATCTCCACAACCCATCTCGATATCCACGAACCCATCGCTTGCCAGAAATCGATCAAAACTCGATTTTTAAACAAAAATTAACTGCTCTTAAATCACGCGACTAAAAATCATCGTTTTAGTTTTAAAAATCATAAATTGCAGTAATACTTCATGGTATAAAGTTGAATTAAAATTTTACAACAATCGAACTTTATCAGTTTAGCATTTGTTGCCTGTAACAAAAATTACAGTGCATATTTCCTAACAAATATGATTCGATCAGTCTTAAGAATCTTGATTTAGGTTTACCATCTTGTTTTAGTTGAAAAACTTAAGCTTTACAATAATCTGATGAGTATAAATTTGAGTTTGAAGAAAACTTCAACCCTGTAACAAATAACAGAGAAGGCCAAAACACACAGAGTTGTAATCAAACTATCACATATGCAAACCATAATATCAATAAATCCTGAACTGTCTTTGATAAATCTTAAAGCTTTAGATTCTTGTTTACTCACCAGAGATTTGAAGCAGAGAAGAAGAACAGAAGATAGGAATAAAATCTGGAACTTGTACTTTCATTTCAAATCTGCATCTTTGATTATGTTGAATTTGTTACTTTGCAGGTTCGAATCAAGTTGATTCTTCTCTCAAGCTTTGAAGTTATTGAATTCATCTTCCAGTTGTTTGTTAAATTTGAAATTTTGTTTATAAGTGATACTATCTCAGTTTTACTTAGCTAAGAATGAAACGAACTGGAATGAAATAAGGGAGGTTGACATATAAGAAAAAGTGTACAGGGGTTGTTATCTTTGCATTAATTGCTTACAACCTTATGCAGGCTGATAGATCTATTAGAGGTATGTTGCTTTAATTACTTTGTACCATTTACATTTGTTTATTTCTTCTTGACTTCGGCTGTAAATGTTTGAGATAAAATGATGGCTATCTTTACAAGCTATTCACCTATACTTTGTTTTATTATTTTATTTTATCTTTTGTTTACACTATGTCTTGCTTTCCCAGGTTGATACATTCTTTTGTATGCTAGAGGTATGGCAGATGTTTTGTTTATAGGCTGAGATGATAATGTTATGGTGGCTGAGTTTGAAAGCATTTAATGCTTCATGCTTCAATGTACTTATTGCTTTGCTTTGGCCATACTTATCTTGTTTTTCTTCTTTTTGTTTTTCGGCTGAGGTGATTTATACTTTGTTGTCTTGTTTTCTAAAGCTTATGCATTTTCTTTATCTTGTGTATAAATATCTTAAATATACATACATTTGGGTTTTGTTTATTTACTTACTTGTATATAGATTGTTATGTTTTGTTATATATTGTTATGTATTTGCTTATATTTTTACAAAGTTCATTAATATATTGTTATAATTATATTTCTAACTTAAATTATTTATTTTTTTAATTTAATACAAATTATATTGTATTTCTCTATATATTTATTTTAAAATCCATTTACTTGAAATTCAAATGACATTCTAAAATAATACGTTGTTATAATTTATTTTATACTTATGCTTTAATATTTATAAGGTTTATTCTATTTCAAACATTTACTTCTATTTTAACTTAAATTATTTATTAAACCATTTATCAAAGATTCAAATCACCTATATATACAATATTTAAAATTAAATGTTTTAACAAATTTTAATTTGGATCCGGGGAAACTCGCTCCAATTTTCTAATTAAATTAACAAATTTTTATCTAAAAATTTATTTAATTACTCAATTAAATTAAAAAATTCAATAAATTATTAATTTAAATAAATTTATATTTTCGAGGTCGTTACAGGCGGCGTTCTATATCATGTAGCCTAGTGGCAGTGTTTCCATATTGAGTAGCTCTAGTAGCGATGTTTCCATATCGAGTAGCTCTAGTAGCGGTGTTTCCATATTGGGAAGCTCCAAGAGCGGTGGCCGATGTTAATTATTGAGGTTCGATCTTTAGTTTGATCCTCATAGGAGCATGCACAAGTTGTAGTGTAGGTATGTGTTGAATACAAACCCCTAGGTAAAGGACTCTAGGACATGGACACTTATAGAACACCCTAGGTCACATAGGGTAGAATTGAAGTCAACTACACATGATCACCATATCTTAAACATGTACTCATTCACCAGAATTTTGTCTGACCTACTCCTTTCTTTTCATTTTCCCCCATCACAGGATGACAGATTAGCAGATGATTTGGCATAATACGTGGAGAAAGAGGCTAAAATTTAGAATTTCCCTATTCTTCAATGTTTCTCGTGTAATTATTTATTATATTAATTGCCTATTTAACTTATATTGTACTTGGAAACAATGACTGTTTTTTTTAATGTCCATTTTTAGTACTTTTATTTTTAATTCCTTCTGACGTGTGATTTGAAAGTGTAGACTGTTCTAGAAACGCTCTGTAATGTTTTAAAAACCCAACAGCTCATATTTCTCGACATGACACGAATCTGAAAGTCACCCAAAACCTTGTATCGGTGTGTTAAGAAATGCAGGTTGTTACATTTAGTATTAGAGCTTAGGTTTAAGATTCCCTAAGATTTAGGCATGTATTTAGTGACCTACTTGAAAAAGTATTTCCAATAAGCCTTTTCAAAGTGTTTTCAAAGTGTTTTCAAAGAGAATATATATGTGTGTGTGTGTGTGTGTTTGTGTGTGTAGTTTTTCAAAGATTTATTACAATCAATTATCCATGTTAATACTATCTGTAGGAAAGTTGAAAATGATTCCCAAACATAGATAGTGATAATGATTAATTTTTAAGGGGATATGGCTCTGGTAAGGCATCTAAGATTCCGAGCGTGAATATTCCTAAATGGTTCCACCGATATCTACAAGTGAGGAGACAAGATAAACCTAACTCGACTAAAGGAGCATAACTATAATTTTTTGATATGTGTATTAACACACAACAACCTTTACATTTTGACTCATAAGGTAGTTGTTGGCTTATCCTTTATATATCTCAAACAATTGTGGGCTATAATAAATGCTAAGGTTATAACAGTTGAGATAAAAAATAAACTTTTCACCTTTCTTGTGGTTTACCCCATAAGAAAACGCTAGTAGAGGTTTCCTATACCAACTAGTAGTAGCGAGTAAATTATGGATTTAAGGGTGAGTAAAGAAGATTAATATCATGGGACCCATATAATAAGAATATAATGTCAATAGCATAAGAGGGAACATGAAAGAGGACTTTACAAACTTAAGGAAAATTTCCCTAGTTAAAGTGATTCACATATTGATAGTAGTTGCTAGGACTCCCATTAATTTTAAGATATGACTAAAGTATTTTCATATTGAAGTTGGGCACTGTATTAAAAAATAAATTTGAGTTAACCGTCTTTGGAAAGAAGTACGGAAACCTTATGCACTTAAAGCACAGTTAGGTATAAGTGGGGTAATTAGGTTGCTATTGTCTACTCTGATTAAGTGATAAACCAATGAAAATGTTTTCTAAAAGTTAGAAATAGTAGAGGTCTGATATTTTAAATAGAAAAAAAATGTGGGTTTATGATTTTATATAAAATAATCAGACAAACTTTATGGAATTTGTTTAAAAAATAATTAGAGAATTTGATTAAAAACAATTTTTCAATAACTGTTTTAAAGCTTTTGTTTTGTCTTTCGAACACATTGTTATATTTACCCTCAATGTGCACTTTTCTTTTAATAATAGAACTTTTGAAAAAAAAAATAAGAAGTATGTACGACCCAAATTTTGAACTTTTTTTATAAATTAGAAATGCTTAGTACTTAAAAGTGTCTTTTGTTAATGTTTTTGTCAAACTCTAAATAATAACAACAACAATAAGTTGAAAACACCACCTTATCTTTAAAAATACGCTTTTGTGAAAATTCCTTATTTATAAAAGAAATTTTTTAAGAGGAGTGTTTTATGTACATTTTGCTAAGTTAAGCTTGATAATTTAATTAAAGAAAAATATCATGATCTTAGTAAGAATGAAACGTTTGTTAAAAATGAGTTGAGGGTTTTACAGTTTTAAAAACTTACTAGTTTTGTGGAAATGATGTTAAAATTAATGGTTTTGGTTTAAAAAGGTAAAATGAAAATATCACGACCATCACCTGAACTTAAAAGAAAAAAATAAATTGGAGTTAGATAAATAGAATTAAACAATACAATAGGACAAAATCGACTATGGAATTTGAAAGCATTGAAATGGTTGGGGCTGAGATAAGAAGTAACATGAGAATTGAGTGACCTTTTCAATCAACGGTTGAGTTGGAAATGTATAATATTATGTCGAACTTCCTATAATAGTAAAGAGCGAATGACACCCTGTGTCTTCCTACCCAAGTAAAATTTGGGTAAATGTATTTTTGAATAAGAAAAGAGTAAGCCAAGATGCCTTATTATATCAAAGAATGTTGCGGATGCAAGAATTTTTTTCAGTTTGAAGTATAAAAAGGCCATGTAGGATCTACTTTAATCCTTATATTGTGTGTTAAGTGACAAATTGGCAATTGCTTGATTATATTAAGCAATCTAAATGGAACAGTAGGTGTAGGCTTAGCGCCATGTCAGCAAGATTGGTACCATATATGAGTAGGATACCTATAGGCTATGGACAGTCTAGGTATTGTGATGTTCCCCGGAAGGCTACGGGCGGACCAAGTGGACGTGAATGAGAAAGTATATCTTTAAATATATGTTATTGTAGCTATATTATTATAGATGTGTTCCATGTATGCCTAAAGTAGATCTTGAAATTGTAGGGTTAAATATTACATGTATGTGAATTTGGAAAATGTTGGGTAGTAATACCTGAATTTAGTATTGGATATTAGTATTCCTTGAAATTTATAAAATTATGTTAGTTCCAGATCTGTAGAATTAAATGATTTTGCATGGGAAAATGTAGGTTAATCATCAAAATAAATTATGGGGATTTAAGTGCTATTTAAGTTCATTGGAATGTAAGGTATTGCAATGTGAATTTCTATAGATTATCAAGTTCAGATTTATAAATAAAAGCGTATCGTTTGAAATAACGAGGAATATACCCAAAAGAAAGAGATGTACAAAATAAGGATGATTATCATATTTTGTACCATTTATTTCAATAATAACATAAAAGATAATTTCTTGTAATTCCAAACATAACACAAATCCACTTTTATGTAATTTATAGACAGTTACAGTGTCTACGATTCCTTTTGAGAAAAGATGTAATTTCAATGCACTAAAATATAGAAATCTCTAAGTATAAACCAAAGCATTGGTCATTATGTTTATTAGATTAGAATTATAAGGAACGATTCCATATTGAGTTGCATTGACTATAAAATAATTGGAATAAAGTGTTAAAATGTTACATTTGGTAAAAATGTCTCATTTATGGGAGGACATTAAGAAATGGTAAAGTTTTGGAAGTTCAAACCATAAAAGGTATTCTAGATAAAATTATAGTCAAGATTGTATAAGGGGTGGTTAATTCAAGGATTTTGGTCTCCATCAAAAAGAAGAATTGTTATTTGCACGCATTGAGAATGCGAAGGCGATTTTCATCGAATATAAGATCGGGAAATTTTTGGTTAGATTTGGAGGAAGGGATAAGAGGATTCTTTTCATTCATCCCTTAAATTGAAAGAAGATTATTGACTTAAAGGAATTCATGGATGACTAACTTAGAATATGTCGTTAATGTTGCATAACAACTGCACGTAGACGAAGTACCACTTAGGTGATTATCCTCAATGCTATTTCCAATTTAAGAAATCACTAGATTTGGATACCCTTGGGTGAAATGGAGAAATAGAAAAAGGGCTAAGTAGAAAATACTAGAGAGGGGCCACCATCCGCTGTTGGAGTGTCTTACCTTAGTATATAGAAGATGAAATGATTAGGTATACCATTGGATGATTTAAGATAGTACGTATGTGCATTGAGGATTGCATAGGGCTACAGTTTCGTAGGATCATACTTATGTTCAAGTTATTTAGCGTGGTGCAAGTTGACATCATTTGAGTTGATAGCAAGAATTGCATAGGGTTACCGATGCACATACATTTATATTGAAAATTTATACCAGTGGTAAAGGTTGATAAGGGCAGTCAGAATAATGGTCCAATTAGAAGTATTTAAAAAGAGGATTCAATACATAGAACAACAAAGACTGCACATATAGGCAGAAAGCATACACTGACAGGAGAGACATGGGGTTGAGGTTCGTGGTGGTGAAATGGTCCATGTGGACATCTTACCTCGTCAATACGTATTGGGTTGGTAATTCGGAAAAGCTAGCACCAAGAGTTATAGGGATTTTTCCAATTTTCGCAATTACATAATTAAATCTAACTATTACGCTTTTGTAATTATCAATACAAACTTATAGGCAAGTTTACAATCTTCAACATTTCATATGTATGAATTCATTTCACAATTATTCAATTAAATCCAATCATTACGCTTCTGTAATTATCGATACAAACTTATAGGCAAGTTTACAGTCTTTAACATTTCATGTATATGAATTCATTTAAAATTAAATTATCAGACTCAAGCATATAGGAATAAATTTGCAACGATGTAATCTAATATTATATAAAAATATATAATATTTCCACTCACCTTTAATTAGCGCTTCCAAATCTCTAGATCTAATCCAGATCTAACCTTGCTATCTGTATTCTCCACTTTTTGACTCTATATTCGGATTCACTGACTATATTTATATAGATATCATTAGAAATTGGATTAGGGAAAAGAGATTTAGATTTAGATTTATTAATTAGAACCAGCTCTAAAAGTTTATCTTTGATGTAGCAACTTGATTTGAACCTATTTCATATCCTCTGTTCTTTCATATTCTTCTCCAAAGTGTATCCGTGCAATTTAGATCTATTTTTATGTATTTAGAAATTTTGGAGAAGAAAGGGAAATGACAGAGCTTCCACACTCATTAGAAAAATAATGAGTTGGAAGCGAAGCCCTGGGTCCTAATTTATTGAGGTTGAAACCGGTGCTAACCATCGAATCGAGCTAGTTCAAATCCGAGCCGCACAGCCAAGAGTTACTACCACCTTCACAAGTATGCGGGTCCACTGCCTTGCCTTTGGGTCGACCGCTCATGGTTGGCCTGGGTACGGTCGTGGACAACCTGGATAGGCTTCATTTGCGAAAATTTCAGCGTTTCTTAAATTTTGTTGATTTGTCTCCTTATTACCTCGCTAACGTTAATCAGAGTTATCTCCTGCCTCAATTAATTTTCTTAATCGTTAAGCTACCATCAATTTTAACGGTGTTAATTAATCATTAATTAATTTCAAATTATTTCCTTAATTGTATATATAATTATTTTCAACTACGAAAATTCAAACGCCGATAATTTTTTTGTTTGAACTCTGATTGGAAAAGTTTATATATGAAAATTGATCAGAAAATTGCCATGAATTTAATGGTATAAGTTTCGTGGCCAAATTCCAAAATTTGAAAAAATTTCATTCTTCACTATTTATTATTTATCAATTAATTTCTATTTTAATTAATTAACGTAAATACGCTGGGTGTTACATTTTCTCTCCTAAAAGAATTTCATCTCCGAAATTCCGCAATGGTTCGATCATGTAAACCATCGCACATCCATTCTACACTAACAAACAATTAGTATACAACCAATTTTGCAACAATCCGTGTAGATGTGCACAATGTATCACAATACATATGATATGCATGAACAATAATTTCTAATTGGCGTCTCCTATATGAATGATTTCCTTTTTAAATCAATTTTGAAAATATGATGCTATCATCTTAAATATACTGACCGTTCTACACGAATGCAACTTTTTGAAAAACCAAAAACAATTTTTCACCTAAAATTTCCCACACCTCTAAAAATAGAAGCGTAGTTCAACCAATCCTTCATCCAATCCTTGCCATCCAAATTCCTAGCACACCATTACTAACATCCATATTTAGAAAATTTCGATTTTCTAAACCTATTCTTTTATGCTTGGAAAGGGTCTACATGGAAAATTCCATATTTCCATTATTCTCTTATGTAACCTTTTTCTACTGTACCATGGGATCTACTCCTTTGCCCCCAATCCTTTTCTTACGGTCCCAAGTACAACTTTAATAAGTAACTTTTTTTAAAGGTCAAAAACATTGTTGTTTCAAAATTCATCTTTTTAAATTTCCCTCATCGACAAGGTTCCTCGGAAAACTTCCATAAATAAAACAGCTTCCTTGTCGCTCACCATATCCATTTTACCGCAGCTGCCACTACGTAGTAAAATCTACACTAATCAACTTACCGACTGTTCCCCAATGTCAGCATGCGGTACTTTAAAATTTCTTAAAATTTTTTTCTTCAAAATATATGTATAATTACATTTTATAAATAACTTTCTCCGCATTTCTGATATTAGAGTTTAGTTAACCATCCACTGTCTATAATAGACCTCACTTAATTGCTTGGTAAAATTTTAAGTTCTCAAATTTTTTTCTTTCTTATTAGTATCAACCAGCACACATGTTGAATTTTAAATTACAATCTTCGAGGAATAAGAACATTGACCTATGGCTTACCTCTCCATACTCCTGTCCTCCGTCTACTAAAATTTCATTCTCTAAAAATTTCTATTCTTTTCAGAACATACATTTTCATTTTACTTTTATTTAGTAGTTAGTTAAATAAATTTTTCATAATTTATGGTTTAACTTCCAGTTTCAACTATTTTCTTTTTCCTCGCATTAGTTAAGTGGCTTTCTCTGAAATTTCCTTTTTCTTGCTTTCTCAAATCATTGCGATCCACCTAGAAAACACATAAAAAGGAACATTTCCCTAAACGTACGCAGTTCATAGCAACAACTGATGCTTACAACCCACGAAAAGGAAAACCAACATCGGAAGGGAACACAACATCACTAACTACTACTACTACATGAACGGATCTTTCTAACCGATCATCCCTCTATAACACCTTCATACCTTATCCTTCATTTATTATTGCCGATGAATAAGGTCTATTTATTTTTTCAATTCCACACCAATTATGAATTAACTAATGCCTCTTCTTGTCATAACGGATAAGAAATACAATCTATGAAATCTTCATACTAAATTGCAACTGAGATTGGGGAAATAACCTTTCCAATTCCTCTCTTGGTTCCCCAACTTAAGTCTACCAATATCCTCCATGTATGTTTACCATCTCATTACCCTTTGTTACTATCTTTGATTAATCCCATTCATTTGATAGTATTCTCAATTCTTGATATTTCCTTTATCCATAAGCCGCCTACAAGCATATCCAAAACTTATAGAGGTAGTACTTTAATATCCTCTTTATGGTTTACACACATATCAAAATAACATTCCTAGGCTCTTTCTAGTGTCCTTCACACTCTACTAGGATTTCTTGTTACTATTTCAAAAGTAGTCATGGTTATCTTCTTCATAGCCTTATTCTTTTCCCTGTCTCACCTAAGCACTAACTCCTATCTAGTCCTAATTTAAAATTATGCCTTGGTCTTTATTAAAACTTCAAAAAATTTGCAATATTTAATCCCAAAACTCCTCTCTTTAAAAATGCTACTTAGAAACTTTTATTAAATTCAAAAATATTTGGTGCCTTAACCCTTTCTAAAATTTACATTTTAAGATTTTTGAATTTAGCTTATTCACTAAACTTTAAAAGGGAACATTAACAATTCTAGGTTTAAAATCAAATCTGCCTTTTCTTTTAAAGATCATTCTAACTCTTATTAAAAATTTGGGATTTTTAGTTCAACCATTTATTAAGTTTTCCTTTCAAAAACTTATTTATTTCACCAAACCATTTCTTTCAAAAATATACTTTACATGTTTCCAAAACATCTTTCATAACTTTTAAATTATAAAAACTGAAGTAGATAAGGACAAATATCATACTATCATTTTTCTTACATCTCATACACTCCATACATCCAATATTTGGAAGAGTTCCTAACATCATGAAAGGGGGACTTCTAACAGACACTAGAAATAAATACGCATAGCAACGAAAAATGTTCATTTTGCTTTGTTCTGCTTCTCTAATTAGGTTACTAGCATTGTTTTAATATAATTTATTAACACTTTTTATTATACTTAAGGATCCAATATTTTAATGCATTGGAACTACTTTTCCCTCTAAAAGGAATCGTTAACGCTATAATTCATTAATTCTCTATGAATCGCTTAAAAGAGGATTTATGTTTTGTTTGAAATTATATTTCATTTTCTTTATTGAAATAGGCAATGCAAAATACAGAATTTCCAATATTTTGTACATCTCTTCCTTTGCATTTACATTCCTCATTATTTCAAACAAAACACATTTATTCGTAACTTGACTGATTCATAGAAACTTATTTATTATCCATTTTCATTCCAATGAATTAAATATGTCAAATCCCAACCTGATTACAATAAGTCAAACCTCATTTTCATTTATACTTCCTAACTTCCTACTGCTCAATTCTTCAGTCTAAACTGCACTAATTCCAACTGTTTTTCTCTTAAACTATTGTAGTGCAGCCATTTATAGCTTAATTTTTAGGACCCTAAGTCTTCTTTTATATACCATTACCCTATTCAAGACCTGTACCACTCATATTGTCCACCTGTACAAATATTTAATATCTTAAAAACTTTCATTACGTAGGAAGATTCATGAGCTCTATCGCTCTTTCACTTCTTTCCAAAAGACTTACAAAACCTTTATGATATTTTTTTTCTTCCAAAATTCAACATTTACTTACTTTTTCATTAAAAGTCATTTTTAAAGTATACCATTTACTTTTTTTCCACAAAAATTTCTTATTATTAGGTTGGACTCAAAGTGGACTTCTAACTATTCTCTCAACACATCCTTCTTTCCAATCCAATTATTACTTAGGAGTGATCATTTCACACCCTTCTTCAGAAACTTCTCCACCTTCCACTATCCTTAACATATGGACTCTTGTTTTCCCTTTATCCGGGCTTATTGTAACTTATCAATCGGCAACCAAAACGGTGATCGCCAATCATTGGGCTATCAAGGCATGATTAAGGAGTCATGTACCATTCAGTTTTAGAGACTTTTCCATATGCAACTACTCTATAGATGGACTTCTTAGGATTTTAGCATATAATATACTTATGTTTACGTTCACTCAACATTTCCTAGTTTTTTCGGAATCGACTAACCTAAGCTCTAATACCAAATGTAACAACTCGCACTCTAGTGGGCCTAGGTTTTCGCTAAATCGAAAACCTAAGTCCACTAAAATACGGATTGTTAGTTTGCTATCCTACAAATGAGATGCTATATCGGAGCACTAATGGTAATAACTCGTAGTGGAAATAAGTAAATATAATAGATCATAATAATTACTAATTCGGAATTGACACCTCAAATGTCAAGTGCCTCAACTAGACCACTGCTCCAAAACAATACCAGTACCTGCCCTTCTAAGTCTTGTGGTTTGTAATGAGGAGAGGGTCAAAACAATATACTGTTGACTAGTAAATTATATATCTTATACATAACACTAGCTTATGCCGATTGTTTACCGTTTCTTGTTATGTTAGATTTATCATTATTTGCTACGACTCCATCGCTGCATACAAAGCCGTTCCCATCTACACCATGTAGATCTATATATATAAGTATATATATCCTATCGTCTATTAATGGACCTGGATACTATCCTCGCTAGTATCTATCGCTCGGCACCTTGTAAGGATTCACCACCTTACTACATCATGATCGTCGTATAACTCGAGGAAATCCTATATTGCGCACAAACGACCTCCAGTCCATAAGGTCCTGTATTCTTTAGGTATTTTCACCTTTGCCTGCTTCATATATCATGGATTTCTGGTCCCTAGAACCTCCACCCCATTCATGTTTTGAAATAATCTCTGTATGGGTTAACTAGCCTTGCCCTATCAAATAGACTAACAAACAACTGTGGCGGTGCATAATCCAACTGAATCAATCCTGATAGGCAGAAGAGATCAGTTAGGTGTAACCATGTCCTTCCCATTGATTATAAGGGACCGATGTCGAGATCACTAAATATGCGACTCCTACCCCTTGTTTTGGTACTTATGCATGCCAGCCTTTGCTTGGCCTGTTGCATAAGTCTGATCCTATCCATCGTCCATTTAGATTTCCTAGTGCAATCAAGGAAATACCCTCCTCTAACAAATTTGAAGCAGACTACTAGTGCTGGTACAGTCTCACATAAAAGGTCCACTCATTGCCTCAAATTATGGAGGTTCCTTTCCAACACCCACAGACTTGAGGGTATCCCTTCATTTGTATGTAAGTGTATACTCTCCGCGGTCCTATTAGTTGAATATGTTTTTAGCATCCCAACCCAATCTAATGACCTTAAGTCATCTATTCTCTATAATTATAATGGATAATTTGTAATTATTCACACCCATCATAAACGCATATCTAAGGCTACATATATACATATTTCATATTCATGTATATTTATTCTTCTTACATTTTCTTTACTGCCTCTACATCTTTATATTTAACCCTAGGTCTTCATTTACCGCTTCTTATTTTCTATCATCAATATCGTTGCTACTACATTCATTTGTTCAACTTTGATTTCTATTCCATTTTATTTAATTACCAGACTTAATCCATTTCATTCAGTTATCAGATTTAATTCATTTCATTTAATTATTAAACTTAATCCACTATATTAAATTATCAGACTTAATTCATTCCATTCAATTATCAAACTTAATCCATTTCATTTCCTACTTCTTCTTCTTGCCTATTAATTGACTTCCCTTTTCATTGGTTTTCACTTTACTAACTTCTTAGTTTCATTCTTATTTAAATATTACACCTTTGGGATTTATTACATTTTAATTTATTGGAATCCAAACTTTAACAATTAACTGTTATACAGTAAATTTTCATATTTTGTCATAAAGAGGTGGTTTGCGCGATGTTTGTAATTATGAGAAGTTTTCTTTTTATTTATTGAAATAGACAGTACAAAATACAGTAACTATCTTTATTTTGTACATTGCTTTCTTTTATAGACATATATTTATTCCTTGTCTTTTCAAACATCACACTTTTGCTAAATTTAAACTTGACAATATATGGAAATCCACTTACACATTCCAATGAATTAAAATATCACTAAAATCCAAAGGTCCAATTTGCTTTATTTTCAGTCTCAATTACCAATATCAAATAAAATGAAATTCCAATTCATTAAGCTTTCAGCTATCTAATCCGATGTAAAATTGATAACTACAATCATTTCACAATTACAAAATTAGATCTAATCATTATGTTTCTTTAATTATCAATACAAACTTATAGGCAAGTTTACAATCTTCAACATTTCATATATATGAATTCATTTAAAATTAAATTATCAAACACATGCGTATAGGAATAAATTTACAATGATGTAATCTAATATTATATAAAAATATATAATATTTCCACTCATCTTTAATTAGTGCTTCCAAATCTCTAGATCTAACCTTGCTATCTATATTCTCCACTTTTGGACTCACTATTCGGATTCATGGACTATATTTATATAGATATCATTAGAAATTGGATTGGGGAAAAGAGATATATATTTATTAATTAGAACCAGCTCTAAAAGTTTACCTTTGATGTAGAACCTTGATTTGAACCTATTTCATATCCACTGTTCTTTCCTATTCTTCTCCAAAGTGTATGCGTGCAATTTAGATCTATTTCTGTGTATTTGGAAATTTTGGAGAAGAAAAGGAAATGACAGAGCTTCCATGCTCATTATAAAAATAATGAGTTGGAAGTGAATCTCTGGGTCCTAATTTATTGAGGTTGAAACCGGTGCTAACCGTCGAATTGAGCTAGTTCAAATCCGGGCTGCGGCCAAGAGTTACTATTGCCTTCACAGGTATGCAAGTCGACTGCCTTGCCTTTGGGTCGACTGCTCATGGTCGGCCTGGGTAGGGTCGTGGTCGACCTGGATAGGCTCGATTTGTGAAAATTTCAGCGTTTCTTAAATTTTGTTGATTAATTTCCTTATTACCTCGTTAACGTTGATCAGAGTTATCTCCTACCTCAATTAATTTTCTTAACCGTTAAGCTATCATTGATTTTAACCGCGCTAATTAATCATTAATTATTTTCTTAATTGCACATATAATTATTACTAACTACGAAAATTCAAACGGTGATAGCTTTTTTATATGAAAATTGATCAAAAAATCGTCACGAATCCAATTGTATAAGTTTCGTTGCAAAATTCTGACATTTGTAAAAATTCCATTTTTTACTGTTTATTATTTATCAATTAATTTCTATTTTAATCGATTAACGTAAAAGCGTGGGGTATTACACTGGCCAGAGCATTTTGGTTAGTAATAATTGTTATTATTGAATCAAGGACTTTTTGTTTGGACTATAAAGTTGAATATGAACGATAATGGAATTTTGACCATTACCAAATTTCATAAATTCAAAGTGATATAGTTTTGATGAAGAAAATTGGTGTAAATAAAAGTCACAACCGGGTAACGCTTAACAAAGTGAAATTAGATTTTACCAAAACCAAGTAAGCGATAAATTTGACCAAAATATCACAGCTTTTGCTAAGCGGCATGTGAACGTTAATATTCGAATTGTTCGATATTAATCGCTGACCAAATTCACATATGACGAGTCACACAACCGAAATGATGAATTCTCCTTTGACCAAACTATTTAATCAGTTTATAATTGTTATAAATTAATTAATATTTATGAAATATTAATTATAAAATTTTGATTATGATTTAAGGAATAAACATTATTAAATATATTTATGATAGTTATAAACATATTAATTGATATACGATATCGATAAGCGATTAAATTGGATTTAATTATATAATATTTTTTTGGAATTAAATGGGTTTTTAGCCCATCATGATGGGTGAAATTTTTGGTAGCAACATGACACGGGGGCGGCTCAAAAAATGATTTAGATGCAAGATTTTGGATGGCTCAGATCAAGGGAGAATTAATATGGGATGAGATCTACTATTTCCATCCACTATATAAGCAAACCCAAACTAATTTGATTAGAACTTTTTGGATGCCATCTCCATCATATCTTGCTGGCCGATATTACTCCATTAGTGCTCCATCATATCAAGTTCAAATCAACTCAAAATCGATCACCATCCGGTAGTCAAAGATCAACGGTTCAAGGACTAGAAATCTGCCAAATCGGAAAAATTTTCAAAGGGGAGAGTTCATTCTTTCAAGGTGTACTTCGAGGCTTTGGTTCTTAAGTATGTTTTATCAAATTATAATTTATAATTATTTGAATAATATTTTATTATGTGTGTATGTGTGTGTATTGCTATATTGTTAGTTAGGTGACAATTCTGATATGAATTAATGATGTCATAAACTGGTTTGTTTATATGAATGTATATACTTATAAAATAAAACAAATTGTTTGTACCAAAATTGGGCACAACACTCTTCGGGCGTGTTTGAAGAGATTAAAGTGAAGAATATAAATGGAAAATGAGGTAGATCTAACAAACACACCAAAAACAAACAAACAGGAGTATGAAAACATAGAGATTTAGAGTGGTTCGGTGTTGTAGCCTACGTCCACTATAGAAAGTTTGATGTTTATTGATATTACTCACTAGTTACAGATGTTTACAACAGTACAATCGAGGCAGAATAATGAGTTTGGTAGAGTATCGACGTTCCAACGTCCAAAAGTCCATTTTATGAAGGCTTTGGACTGCTATTTATAGGTGTAGGCTGCAAATATTTTGCCCCGATCTCGTAAGACTCCTTCTCTCACGCAGGTGGGCCCACGTGATCGATCCTCGGACATTTCGACTCGATCTATGATCGATACGTATCAAATTCGTATCAATCCAAATTGTGTCTTTTTGGGCCGAGATTGATCAGGTAAATTCTTGAGGTAGTACGCAAGCTCCTGTGAAAATTTGGTGGCATTTGGACTTGTAGATTTTGAGATATGATCGATGCAAGTTTAGATTTTCAATGTATTGCTGCCTTCATATCGATACGTATCGTATCGTTCCTCTTCGTATCGATAATATGCACGTGTTTGCTAAATGACGTCGCGCTATCTTCTAGGATTGATCCACTTTTCATGCCGAGTGACTAAGTCTTTCTCTTGAACGTGCCTTGTTCGTATCCACCAGTTTAACCTCGTTCGTATCCACCCCATTTCGTATCGATCCATGAACTCATATAGCATCGATCCAAATGTTTACCTCGTATCGATATGATCCCAGGTCTTTCGTATCGATGAATGAGATCCTATTTCATATCGATTGATGGCTAATCGATACGAAATATGCAAATGGTGATCGACACGTGCTCCTCATACGTTGGAGCGATACAAAATGGCTTTAACTGATGGATACAAATTGTGGCTGATCATGATGGATACGAAGCGATGTATATGTGATGGATACGAAAAGGAGAAGCGAGGTGGATACGAATGGGGTCTTCTTCCATGGATACGAGCATGGTGTTTCACTTGGACTTTGATGGATCAATATCTTGAGCATACGAACTCCGATTGACTTGAAATTTGGAATGTTGGCTCCTATAGCTTTGCTTGTCGTATCATATCGATTGTAGCTCGATCCGGACTCCGACAAAATTTACCAGTATCCATAATAGACCTGTGTATAGCCAATCTTCGAGACAGGCTGTCTTTGGCTTTCAATCAAGTTCTTGGTGTCACGGCCTTGCCAAAAAGTAGGATAACATTTGCCCCCCCAAAGTCCGTCCTGTGTGAACATGACGTGCTTTGAAAAGCTGCAACCTTTCGTCTGAAGAGTTCTATCTAATTTAATGTGCAGTCATTGTCTTTTCGCTAAAAGGTGTAACCTTTGATTGTTTTTCGGTAATATAAATACTGAATTGTTGACTGCCAATGATTGTACTGTGCATTGTTGTAACTGAGTGTTGAGTGCCAGAAATCGGACTCTCGTTAACGTTTGTTTGTTCACGAGTCGTTGTCAGTTGTCGGTTTTCTTTGTATTGAATTATGTATCGATCCTCTCCTGAATCGACACGAAATGCGAGTTGTAACAATGCTTGGTGGTTGTTTTAGTGTATCTCTTCGTATCGATCCTCCCCTCGATCGATGTGAAAAGTTGAAAGATTGTTTTCGTATCGATGGCGATCGACACGAATTGGTTGGTTCCTCAAAATAGTTCGTATCGATGGATACGAATCCTTGTGGTCTTCAAAATAGTGGATACGAAATAGCCCAACTAGTTCCTAGAGTATCATTCGTATCGATTAGCAGATGGACACGAACAACAGCCGCTCTGAGTTGATGTGGAATTGATATGAAAGGACCCTTCTTCATATCGATTGGGGAGATAACTTGTTGTGACCGGTCAAATAACAGGGAGGCGAATCATCACTCTCTTGGTATATAAGGCTTTTGTACTTAACATATCTTCTATTTGATCATTATTTTCTTCTACCTTCATATCACTCCGACCAAAGAGAAAACAAGCTTGCCTTCGCTTTCAAACTAACTTAAGCCTTCAATTCCTCGAAGTAATTGGGGAAACTAGGTAAATGGGCCATGAACTTGTGTTAAAAACGATGAGACTTGGAATCTCTGGCCATTCCCGCTGATTCCATGACCAATTCTGGTGAAGTGGTGGCCGTGGATGGCTGGAATGATATCGAGGATGGTGGAGGCGATGCTTGAGTGGGTTTGGAGAAGGAGTGTGGGGATATGAAGTGTTGATGGAAGAATTGTTCGGCTTTAAATTCTTATCGATGGGAGAAGGGGGAAAGTAGCACATTCATGTCGATCTGGGGAGAGGGATTCGTGTCGATCGGCAACCGATGGTTACAAGGAGGGAATTCGTATCACTTCTAGAGTTATGGCATTGCATATCGACCCATAGCTATCGTTACGAAGCGATGCAGAAACGATTGATACGAAAATGACTTAGATGATTGATACGAAGCCATGGAAGGCGATCGATACGACCTTGAGTTCTACGAAGTGATGCATAGGTGATCGATATGAATTGCTCCCTCTTCTCATCGATACGAATTGTCTATGTGGAGATCGATCTAAGTTTGAACTTGATGGAGATGAAATCCTTTGCACACTCGAAAAGTTGACTCCGACAAGCTTCTGCCTTGCATAATTAGACTTAATCATTTCACCGCATATTTGACTGCCCTTCGAAGCTCGTCGATGGGACTGTAACTTCACGAAATATGGCAAACTTTAACTTGGATCGGTCTCCAAAGCCTGGGTGGCACGGTTGTGACGGTCAGCGATGACGGTCACTCCGGTTGAATTCTGAAGTCTCGTCATTCAAACATTATTTTAATCTTGTAGAATCTCATAGATAATATACAGCACTGCATTGCACAACACATTCATGCACTTCACACTGGGGGAAACACGGGTTTATTGTCATCTAACGATGATTTTTGCTGAGTTGATTAGCTATAGAACCCAAAAGTTCGCAACAACAGGAGGCTCAGAGGCCACCTCTTCCCATAATAGAGATGCCGGCTATCGCAGCCGAAGTTATAAATCCAGCTCCGGATGAGCTACCAGGAGCAGCCTTCATCGGGAATCCATAAGACTCTGTTCCATCCAATATCTCTGAGGAAATGCTAGGTAGGATTTGCACAAGTCATGGATTGTCGAGGGATGACGTCCTACTACTAGGGGTAGAAGACAGACCCTACTCTCCTCCTGAAGAGTATACCGCTTTTAATAGAATCTCGTGCACATCCGGGACACTCCCTCCATTCAATCAATACATCTGGGAAGTTTTATCCTACTTAAGGATTGCTCCGTCACAGATGCACCCGAACGGATATGCTTCACTGAACAACTTATTTATCATCTTCATGGAGCATCTTTTTCGACCCCCAACTCTAGAGGAAGTCCAGTACCTATTCAATATAAAAAGCCGAGGGGATAATATATCTTTCACCTTCTTAGAGGGAGTTAGGAACTATCAGGTCATGATCGGAGCATGGACCAAGCTAAGTTATTTCAAGACTGAATGGTTCTACGTCTGATGCCCACCGGGTATTGCCAGACGGTGGCTAGTCAGGCATAAGTACTTCAACTTTTATGCCGATTGACTAGAGAATCTTATTTGGTGTCGAATCCAATACTTTCTTTCTTTCACAGCTTTGATTCTACGACCCGAAGGCGACCGGTTTAAAGAAATTTTAAGGGTTCTTTAAAGAGTGCCCATTGTGGATAGAGACATTGATGAAGTTCTTACGGATGAGAATTTGAGGGCTGTCGGGTTGATTGGTGGAAATCAAAGCATCGGGCTCGAAGGGTCTCCTAGGGCGGTTCCGGTGAGGCAAGTTAGGAGGAGAGTTCCTGGGATAGTGATCACCGAGCAAGGTGAGGATGAGGACATGCCCGCTGGAGATGAACCCACACTCGGGCCTTCACAAGGTCCCCGACACTCGGAGAGGATAAGAAAGGGCAAAGCCACTGCCCACAAGGCCCCAAGACGCAAGTCTGTTGTCATGTCTTTACCAGCTGCGGTGTGGTAATGTCAGAGGTTCCCTCCTCGCACATAGAGAGCCCTTTCGAGGGACTTGAAGATATTCCTATTCCGGACGATGTGTCTCTTCACCAAGATATCGGACTGGAGGGGTTTCAAAGTGCCTTAGATTTAGGAGAGCCAACTCCTCCGAGCATGGCTACAACAACCAGTTGGTTGGGGGGTTAACACATGCATGCATACACTTCACGGCACCACACAATTGAAATCTATGAGCTGTTCAATTTTCGACAATAACTAACTTTGTTTTTCTTTTCACTGTACAGATTCAATGTCAAAGCAACCATCTATGCTTGGTAGCCTCCGCGCTGCACGCCAATTGTCTAGTTCATACAGGGAGTCCCGCAGCATGATTCTGACCATGACCGCCGTCATTCCAGCAAGGACGGGGATTACTATGATAGAGAAAGAGCTAAGGAAAGGGAGAGAGAAAGAGAAAGAGAGAGGGAAATAGAGAGGCGAGATAGGCACCGCTCCTGATCACGCTCTCCTCCACCCAGGGTTTCATTGCCACCCCCCAGCTTTGGAACACAAACTGTTGGGTCCTCGCTCCAACCAGTGCCTCCACAAGTTCTAAGGCCTGGCGAACATCGCCACACAACTGGGGCACACACTTCTATCACTGCCACTTCAACGGTTGCAGAGATCACAGGGGAAGGAGCCGCTCGAATTGCCCAATTGAAAAGAGAGTTTCCTAACATCTGTTTCGACGGCTTCCACTTCCCTCCAAATTTAAGGGTGCTTCCAGATACGGTAGAGAAAATTATACACGACCATGTTTATCATGCCTTTGGCCAATATCACGAGTGGAAGAAAACCGTAGAGAAGGCCTCGGTCGTGGCATTCGAGCAGGCAAAGACAATTGAAGAACTACAAGGAACTATCACCAAGAAAGATCGAATAGTCACAGTGCTTACTAGTGAAAATGACACTTTGAGGAATTCTGAAACAGAGGCTCCGAAGAAAGTTGACGAGGCCAACAAGGAAATGGAGCGGATGAGGCAAGAGCATTTAAAGCCGGTAGACGATATGGGCTACAGGAACGCCACCGTTACAGCTGAGAGGGATACTGTGCTCAAAGAGCTTAAGGAACTCAAGGCAAAATACGACGAAGTCGTTAAAGAAAAGGATGAGGCAAACAAGGCCGCTCAGGAGGCATGTGACCAAACTGTTGAGCATAAAGGTGAACAGGATGCGACGATGCTAAAGGTTCAGGAGGCCGAGGCTAGGATTGAAGCCGAAGTCGAGGCAGCGGAGGCCAGGTTTGAAGGCGATATGGTAGATCTTTTAATCACTTATAATGTCAACGTCCTGAAATATCATGACTTGAGCTGGCTCAACGATTACCTGACTACCTACATAATGCCCGGCGCCGTTTTATGGATGATAAAAAGGCAGAGCATCATACTGAATCCATTGATGAGTTCGAATTGGAGAATCGGATGCTAACTGAGGACGAGAGAAGAGTTCTCCATGATGCCGCTATCATATTTGAAAAAGAGAGACTCGCCATTCAGCGTCCGGAGGTTGGAGAGGGTTCTGGTGTTGAGCATCATGATACGAGTTTTGAAATTCCTATGCCAACCCAGCCCAAATCTACCTCTGCAGTTGATCCTCTACCTGTGCCTGCTTACAATCCCGATCAACTGCAATTGTCTTCGGCTCGTGAGCACATCTCTGAAGGAGCCCCAGCTCCACCAGCGAGCCAACCCGATGAAGGTATTTTGAACACTTCTCGAATTCATTCTAAGTCTAGAGTATTATCAGAAGAAGTCACTAATATTTTTTCTTATCTTCATTCAGTGATAGGAGTTGCACCAGCCGTGCCCCCGTAACCCAAATGCAGCATCAAAAGGAGGCTGTCATGACAGAGGTAATGACTACCATAGCTACTGCATCGACCGAGGAAGTTCATGTGAGCGCTTTTGTCTTCAACGAACATATGATGGAAGAACTCCTCGGTCATTAGAGCGATCCACTTATAGATTTTCCTTTTGTCACGGGCGAAGGCGTGTTCACAGCCAGCTCTTCGGCTCCAACTGCCAGCATCCCGTCGGACACTCAAGCAGCTCATGATGAGGTGATAATGGTGGAGATCAGTGCCGAGATGGCAAGTGCTGCGCTGGGTGGTAGTATGGGAGGTGGTATGGTAGGTCCTGGCCCGGCTCCTTTACGCATGGTCTCTCCGGGTGGTACAATCGTCGTCACTGGGGTACCCCCGTGTCTCCTCGTGTAGAAAGCGCCCCCTTCCCTCCGACCATGCATTCCGAAAGTGTTCCAATTTCCGTGAGTTCAGAGGAGGAGATTACAATTCTTCCCCCGACCGGGGATAAGCCGGGTAAAGGCAAGAGCTCAAAACGGCACCACAGTGGCAGCTCAAGTGGGTCGACGCCGAAGGGGAAGAAGAAGAAGAAGCCTAAGGAGTAGGCATGTATCTTGGTGTCCCCTTTTTTGGTAGATCGGTAGGAGTTACTTTTTTGGTTTCTGTATGCCGTGTATAGATGCAGGTTCAGACCCTACTTATAGGGATTTTTGAAATAAAGTTCTTTTTGTACTCACTTTTGCTTCCATAGAATAGATGGAATAAAATATCCTTTTGTTTTTTAGCATAACTCCGAGTTGATTTATCTAAGTTTCAGTATTCGAATTTCCATTTAATATATTTGCGAAGCTTTATTTTCTGGGTTGGACTTGTGTTTGGTTGTTATGTCCCGGAGTCATGGCTTTGGGCCGTAACCAAACGTTAAGTCGATTCTCGATGTTGTACTATTCCGATCAGTAGCTGGTGCCGGAGTTATGCCCCCAGTCCGGGGATAAAGTGAAGTGGTCGGATGATGATTGCTTTTCACCCTCGACACTTTTACTTAGTCGGAACTAAGTTGTTGTGAGATGAGTTCGAATGGTCGGATCACACTCGCTCATGTATTGACAATCGCATCCAAACTCTAGGGATTTAACTCGCGTGCGGGCGGTCGATCACGCCTGCTTAATGTTTAAAGTTACGTCTATGCTCCGGGGACTTAAGTTGTTTTTCGGGCGGCCAGTCACACCCATTTTAATAATCAGAATTGCGTCCACACTCTGGGGACTTAGATTGAATTATGGGCTGTCGGTTCACGCCCAATCCATGTTTATACTCCAGTCTGCGCTCTTGGGACTTAGAGTTAGTTGGTGAGCGGTCAGTTCACGCCCAATCGATGTTTATACTCCAGTTTGTGCTCTGGGAATCCGAAGTTAGCTAACAGACGGTCGATCACATCTGTTTTAAGTTTCTGAGATCTCGTTCGCACTCTGGGAATGATAAATTGATCAGGACCGTGGATGGGCGGGTCACATCCACCCTGAGTAAACAAGCGAAGTCGTAGGTGGACGGATCCACCCTCCTCGAGCTTGTGAATGTGGAAAGCGAGGTCGTTAGATGGACAGGTCCACCCTCCTCGAGCTTTGGTGGTACATGGGCGAAGTCGTGGGTGGACGATTTCACCCTCCTCGAGCCCATGTTTGTAAGTTTATACTCGAGCTCGCATTTTGGGAGCCGGAGTTAGTTAGAGGATTGTCGTGTATCAATCCTTTTTGGCTTCAGCGTGGTAGTTTGCCCTCGAGCTCGGGTTTCACTTAGTGAGTGGCCGGTCGTATCACAACCACTCCCTATTTGAATAAGTCCCACCGTAGGATGGAACTTAGCTCTCCGTGCATCGTGATGGTCACATGATGCATTTCAAGAAACACTACTTTGGCTCGAAGAGATTGCATTTTATTGCTAAAATAAAAAAGTATGGCAAAGTCAGTTGCCTTATTACAAGTTCAAATTTCGAAATGCATAACAAATTGCAAATAAAAAGCAGACTAAATAAATAAACAAAGCCTGTTATGTGTAGTAGCAATGAAGACTTTCGCTGTTCCAAGCTCTCGGCAAAGTGAGACCATCGACGGTTGATAATTTGAATGTCCCGTCTCTAAGTCTTCGTTCAATAACATACGGTCCTTCCTACGTTAGCTTCATATGCGAAGAGACCGGATAAATTCTCTTGAGCACAAGATCGCCAAGTTCAAAGGTTCGGGGTTGGACCTTAGCATTGTACAATCGGGCGACTCGACTTTGGTGCACGGCTGCTCTCAAATCAGCCTCTTCACACTTCTCATCTAATAAGTCCAGAGATCCGGCAAGCAATGTAGCATTCGTCTTCGGATCATAGTAAGTCACATGATGAGAAGGTACTTCCAGTTCGACCGGAATGGCAGCTTCCGAGCCGTAAGAAAGTGAAAATGGAGTGTGGTCGGTCGCGGACTTGTGGGTAGTTCGATATGCCCATAGGGACATGGGAAGCTCATCGACCCATTTGCCTCTGGCCTTTTCTAGTCGCTTTTTTAGAATGGATTTGATAACTTTGTTAATAGCTTCGACCTATCCATTCACCTGAGGGTGAGAGCAACTGCCAAGAATTTTTGCTAAATATGGAAACATTGACAGTAGTTCTTGAACTCGACATTGTCGAATTGGGCTCCATTGTCAGTGATAATGGTATGTGGGAGGCCAAAATGGCAGATGATGTCGTGGACAATAAAGTTGATTACTTTTTTCGTCGTGATAGTAGCAAGGGGCTCAACTTCCATCCATTTGGTAAAGTAGTCAACTGCAATGATGCGTACTTCACACCACCTTTAGCCAGAGGTAAAGATCCAATTATATCGATGCCCCATATAGCGAACGGCCATGGACTGACCGAGTGATTTCAGTACGCGGGGCTCTTGGTATCCGAGCATGTTTCTGACATCTGTCACACCTCTTGGCATAGTCTAATGCATCTTGATTCATAGTCAGCCAATAATACCCATATCGGAGTACCTTCTTAGCAAGGGCTTGCCCCCTAGTGTGATCGCCGCATTCCCCCTCGTGCATATCATGTAACACTCGTTTGATTTCATCGTGGGCGATACACCGGAGTAAAGGAATAGAGTATCCTCTTCTATACATGACCCCGTTCTGGATAATGAATCGTGAAGCTTTCCGAAGAACTTGTCTTTTCTCACTTTTGTGCTTGGGCAAAGCTCCGTGCTTGAGATAATTTCTGAAAGGGGTCATCCATGACTCTTTCTCGGGTGTGGCTTCATGAACCCAGTCTGTCTCCATTTGATTGATACTCGGAGAAGTAAGTGTCTCAACAGGACAAGTCCCATTTGCTGTGCTTCACCGGTGCTGGCCATTTTTGCCAGAGATTCGGCCTTCTGGTTATGATCTCGGGGTATGCAATAGATGACATAATAATCGAACCGATTCAATACTTCCTGGACCCGAGCAAGATAAGCAGCCAACCTTCGGTCTCTTGCTTGGTATTCTCCTCGAAGTTGACATACGACCAATTGCGAATCGCAGTAAATTTCCATAGCAATAATTTTCAAGTCTCTGGCGAGTCTGAGTCCGGCAAGTAAAGCTTTGTATTCGGCCTCATTGTTGGTTGCATGGAAATCAAACTTCAAAGCATAACATACAGATCGACCTTCTGGGGTTTCAAGTACAACTTCAGCGCCTGAGCAATGGTCGTTCGTGTTGAATATGCGAGTATATGATTTTTGTTTGATGATAATAAACATATATATATATATTCATTTAAATGTATTTGTTAATGTACTATTTTATTTTTCACAGATTAAATAAATATTTTCTGAATAAAATAAACAACACAGAGTTTAAATTCAAATAGATGTTTTATTCAAACAAATATTTATTACAATTTTGAATAGAAACTCTCACTATATAAATACACAATTTTGGTTACAATACAAATTTGACTACACATCACAGTTCACATTTACATTTGACCTCACTACATATCACTCGTTCACTCAACTCATATTTTATCTTCAACTTCAGTCCAGATTGAATCCAACATCTGAGCAATCTGCAAAAATACACACTGACGCAGTAAAATTGAAAAAGAAATATTTTTGCAGTATAAAATTAAATGTGATTTTGAAAATTTTATTTGCCTCAGTTATTTGGGTTGTTCGTCATCATTTAATTTTGAATTCATCATACACGAACAGCTTGTGACATACACAGTGTATCACTGTATATGCCACAAGGCCGTGCACACCAATATACACTTGATAAAATTACAGGGACAGGTAAGCACAGGTCAAACTCAAACGAAAAGCCGGATTCAACTCAGGTGCAGTACAAAACATCACAAAACTGTCGAGCACAAGAATTCAAATAAGAACTCAAATACAATCAAACAAGAACACAGTCTCGACCAAAACAACACCAGACTCGATCAAGTCATACGCATGAAAACAACGACTATGATCAATATACATGCATAATACCACTGCTTCATATACATGACTACCAGAGTGCATGGATGAGTTCAACTGCATGAACACAGTGAAGTATATATGCAACCAGACTACACATATACATGGATGAGTTCAACTACACAGTGAAGACATGTACATGAAGACAACAACTACACATAAGGTTCAAGGTGAAGTCAAAATGAATACATGAAGGCGGTCCACAAGTCAAAGGCACAGAGCAAACTCAAGTGAAGCAAAAGTCAGGGGAACCATGAAGTACACAACACACATGTACAAGCTTCAGCTGGAACATCAGATAAGGCTACGACTTCAAGCATATCAGACTGCAACAAGATATCAATGGAGCATATACTTGAACCAGAACAAAACATATGCACCAATGAAATGTCGAAGACCAGACAACACAACATACAGTGACAATGCAAGTGCATATGAACTCAGACTCGACCAAGACTACATGAACCAGACAGATGCAGAACTAAACATTGAAAACCAACATCAATGCATATGAACTCAGGTGGACAGTACGACCAAGAAACATATATATGAAATGCAATAGTGACAAATAGCATATGTGCACAAGCACATATCAGTTCATATGCAAACAGTTCAAGTCGAACATTTTTACGTAGCAGTTTCAAAGACAGAGCTTTTACAAAGATCAGACAAGCTACATGAAGTCCAACAGCAAGTGCACATCAATAATATGCAAACAAAACAATATCTCAGAGCAATTTCCAAATGACAGTGAATTTCAAAAATGGCCGAAGTCAAAATGGAATCAAATCCAATGCTAGAGAATTCAAAGCAGCAATTTCACAGAGGCCAAAATCAAAACTGAGAAGAAGCCATGGGTCAAAAATCCAAGCAGTAATTTATCAAAACAAGGTCAAGTTTGAATGCCACAAAATCAAAGCCGTAATGACCAAGGAAAGCCAAATTCAACACCGTGTCAACCAAGCAAAATATATACGAATTGGAACAAGTCAGTAATCATCACGTTCATCCAAACGAAGATCAATGGCCAACGCAAAGTAATTGACGAATTCAAATAAATTTATACGAACGAAAATCAAGGGGTTCGAACCCTATATAAGCAATTAACATCATCGGCAAATAGTCATTCGAGTGCGAGCTAAACTGACAAACAATAAATCATTAACACTCGAATCAAATCAAGTTCAAGTGAGCCAAAAACTAGAAAAGCAAAAGGAGTAAATTACATACCATAGTTTCGATTCGAACTCGGCTAACTGGAAGCGACCACGAGGCAATTTGTAGAAGCAATCGAAGAATTGAGAATGACTAGCAATTGATCGGCACTCCAATTATCAAAGCCCTTATTACAGAGCGAAGAGGAAAAATGAGGCCGCTATTTAACAGAGGCAAAGAGGAAAGATCGGGCCGAAGACATAAGAGAAAAGAAAAGGGATTTCTTTTTAATATTAATTGGGCCGGCCTTCCTTATTTGCTTTTGAATTTTAATTATTAATACCTTTTATTTTTAAATTAGGGTTTTGATTTTTAAATTGTTTTTAAATTGTATTTTTCTTTTAATCTTCTGTGTAATTTCTAGTCGTGTGACTAGGGGACAAACTACGTGGCGTAGTTTGAGAATTCGCAACTCAGTGGCTGAGTTGTGGCAGGGTTTTGAGCGTAGTGTTAGGTTAGTCGATAGCGGGTGTCGCGGGTTTACGTGTGTAAGCGTCTGACTATCTAATTTCTAGTAGAAACCTTGGGGGCAGCACGTAGGCATGGTTTTGCCGAAGCTGGGTAAATCTGTGTGTTCTATTTTCTGTTTTTAATATTCTGCTATTATCTGTGCTGCTATTATTCTACTGTGATCAGTGCTGAAATTATTTTATAAACTTCCGCAATAATTTTTATAATTGATAGTATCACCATATTCACCCCCCTCTAGGGTGAAATCGATCCTACAGTTCGATGCACCATATGTGTATAACTTCCATATGTATTTGGGAGATTCATTGGTTTCTGGCAAGTCCTCCGGTATAGTGAACTCAGCAATGAAATCAGCCAGAACTTGTCCTTGAATAGCCCACCTTGGTGTGTAAGTAATATCAAACTGACTCAACTCGATGTTCCACTTTAACAACCTACCAGATGTCTCAGGCCGCGTAAGGACCTGTCGTAACAGCTAGTCGGTGTAGATTGTGATATGATGAGCCTGAAAGTAAGGACAGAGCTTTCTTAAGGCAATGACGAGATAGTAGGCTAGCTTTTCCAGCTTCGGATAGTTTCTCTCTACTCTGGTCAATCGTTTGCTAATGTAATAGACTGGTCGTTGTATCCGATCCTCCTTCCGAATTAATGCAGCACTGATTGCATTATCTGACACTACCAGATAGATATATAGTTTCTCATGATCAACCGGCTTTGACAGAATAGGTGGCGTAGATAGGTGTTGAACCAGTGCTCAGAATGTGCCCTTACATTCCTCAGTCCATTCAAAGTTCTGCTTTCCTTTCCCGATCAGGTCGAAGAAGGGAATACATTTGTCGGTGGATTTGGAGATGAACCTGCTTAATGCTGCTACCTTCCCATTGAGGCTTTGCACTTGCTTTATAGTTCTGGGAGTTTCGAGATTCTGAATCGCCTAGATCTTCTCGGGATTGGCTTTAATTCCTCGAGCATTGACAATGAATCCAAGGAACTTTCCGGAGGCGACTCCGAAGTGACACTTCAACAGGTTGAGCTTCATTCGATATTCTCAGAGGATGTTGAACATTATTTCAAGGTCTTTGACGTGATTGATAGAGAGTCGTGATTTTACAAGCATATCGTCCACGTACACCTCCATTGTTTTCCTGATCTGGCTGGTAAACATTCGATTGACAAGTCTTTGATAGGTCGCCCCAACGTTCTTAAGCCCGAAAAACATCACTTTGTAACAATAGAGTCCGAGATCGGTGACAAAGCTGGTATGCTCTTGATCGGGTAGGTGCATCGGTATCTGATTATAGCTGGAATACGCATCCATAAAAGACAAGAGCTTGTGTCCGACCGTTGAATCTACAAACTGATCAATTCTGGGAAGCGGAAAGCTATCTTTAGGGAATGTTTCATTTAGGTCTGAGTAGTCCACATAAGTTCTCCATTTCCCGTTTGGTTTCCTGACAAGCACTGGGTTGGATACCCATTCTGGATATAATGCATCTCGGATAAACCCGTTCAACTTGAGTTTATCCACCTCTTCCTTAAGGGCAGCAGATCTCTATGGATCCGTACCGTGCCTCTTCTGCTTGACCGGGACATGTCGCGGGTCAATGATCAATGCATGGCTCGTGATGTCCGGCGAGATCCCACACATGTCTGAGTGCGTCCAAGCAAACACGTCGAGGTTTGCCTGGAGAAATTCAACCAATTCCTCTTTCATCTATTGGCTTAGCTGAGACCCGATCTTTATCGTTTTGGAGTCATCATCATCGTCAATCGGAACATCAATCGTTAACTCTACCGGGGAAGCCTGACTATCTTTGACTTTCTCTTCATTATCATCATCTCTTGGATCAAGATCTTTTAGGAATTGGTTGTGGTGCCCGGGCCTAGGCGTTAGCTGTCAATTGTCGGTAAAACGGACGTAGAGAGATTCCTCTACGTCCTTGCCCTTCTCTTTCCGCTACGCCTCCCGCAGCTCAGCAACATAACAGGCGCGTCCAGCCGCCAAATCTTACTGAACAACTCCAACCCCGTTGTCAGTGGGGAATTTCAAAGTTAAACAACAAGGGCAATAGCTGCCCTGAATTCAGCAAGGGCCGGTCAGCCCAAGAAAGCATTATATGGCGAATTAATATCCAACACAATGAACTGCAACATCCGGACTCTCCGGCGTTCTCCAACTCCCAACTCCATTGGTAATTCTACCATTCCAGAGGGTATAGTCGCGCTTCCATTGAAACCATGTATACGGAATTGATACGGCTTCAACATCGCTTCCATTTTCATTTGATCATACGCTCGCTTGAAAAGAATGTTCACGGAGCTTCCACTGTCCACTAAGATCCTCTTTATCCAAGAAGGACCTATTTGAGCTAAAATGATTAGTGGATCGATGGTAGGAGCTTTGACTCTATCGGCATCTCTATCTCGGAAAACGATGTCGTCTGTCATCGTCTTCTATTGTTTAGCCAGAGCCCCATCGTCAAGATTACTACAACACTTGAAGTCCGCATGCCTAATTGAACTGACATACGACTCAATTTCCATCCAGCTCCAATCTGCTAGGTGAGGACCACCACTAACTGTGTTAATCACTAACCTCCTGCCAGTACACGCAGGTTCCTCCAGCCTAGCCTGATTCGGTACTTGATTCTGATTTGATGGGCCCGCGACTCCAGCCTACGGCGCCCGAACAAATTGTTCCAACTTCCTATCTCGGATTAACTTCTCAATGATATCCTGTAAATGGCGACATTCATTAGTATTATGACCATAGCAATCATGAAATCTACAGAATTTTCCAGATTGAATCTGCTTTTTGGACGACTGCTTCGGAGCAGGCTTCTTATATTGGCCAGTATTATAGGTTTGCAAGTACACATTCTCTAGGGATGTATTCAAAGGAGTATATGTGTCAAACATGGGAGCTCTACGTCGCGGTCCCCGATTTTGATCCCACTTCTTACCCTGACTTATATCGCCTTTCTGCTGATTCTGCTTATTCTGTATATTCAACTGCACCTTTCCGGAACTCTTACAGGTTTGTTTCACAACGACATTGCTCTGGATTCCTTCCACACTGGGCTCTGCATCATCCTTCTTCCTAGACTATTTCGCATCTTCCCTCCTCAAGAACTGGGCTGCCTTGGAATAGAAACAGTCCAATGACGCAAGGGGTTTCCCAGCCAACCAGTTGCCAAATTCGGAATATGGATCGATTCCTTTAGTCAGTGCCAACAATATGGAATTATCATTAGGGTTACTAATATCCCCGCAAGCGGCATGGAACCTTTCCAGATAATGTCTGAGTGTCTCTCCAGAAGATTGAGTGACGCTAGATAAGGTGTTCACATCCTTAGGTCTTGTAACGTGCATATGAAACTGTTCGATGAATTTCGTAGCTAACTGATCAAAGCATGAAACAGATCGAGGTGGAAAGCGAGTAAACCACATAGTCGCGATGCCCCTAGAGAGATTGGAAAACTTCTGCATTTGATCGCATCGTCAGCTCGTGCGGCATTCATCAACCATTTGTACTTCAAAATATGTTGGTTAGGGTCAGAGCTCCCTTCATAAATAGGTAGAGTTGGCATTATGAACCGACGAGGCAGTTCAGCATACAAGATGTCGTTATCAAAGGTTGTACGACTCCGGGAGATTCCCTTGTCGTCATTGGAGAGGCCCTGACTTTCAAGAATCATTTGACGAATCATGGTTGGGATGTCTGACATCTGGACATTCTGAGCATGCTGGGCCAAGGTGTGGTCAGGTTCCACAATGCGAGGATTGCCCGGGCACGGTCGACGGTCCATACCTCGCCTCCTTGGCTCCAGGTCTTCGGGAACATAGGGTTCAGGAGTACGATCGCGTTGACGAAGGTTCAAATCTATTCGGTTTGAAATGTCAGCTTCCAAGTCGATAGCGGTGGTAGCACGGTCATCAGTGATGTGATAAGGAATTATCCCTCCTTGGGAGGAGGGCCTAGCCTAGTGACTGGCAGATGGTCCGGGTCCTGCATGTCCAAGATTGAGAGTGCGCTGATGCCCGGGAGCTTGCACGTAGCTTCCATCCAGTCGTGGACGAGTAGATCTGTAATGGTAATCGGAAGAAGCAGAACTCTCTGTAAATGAGTAGGAAGCTCGATTCTTTCTGGATCTCCTTCGCCTTTCCTGATTCAGCTGGTTGGTTAACTCTGTGTTGGGTCAGGTAAGCTGTTGGCGGCTTTGGGTCAACTCTTGCATTATCATCTGGAACTCCTCCCTGGTGACAGGGCCTTGTGGATCTGAAGGTCCAACTGAGTACTGGCCTGTGGTGGGTAGCTGCGTAGGGTTCTGTCTATCTCTTCCTTCTTGATCCGCAGCGGTTGAGGTAGTCCTAGTAGTATCCATGGTTAAGGGTGAAGCTCTCTCCTAGACTTGATGCAAATCTGAATAGGATGGAAGAACTTCTAGGTATGAGATCTGGATCTTCTCCTTAGATTCTTGCAATCCGATATCGATAGTAGATCCAAAGAGCAGGAGAAAAGCTGGGTCTTCTCGGTGAAAGCGCCAAAGTGTTTGTACCAAAATTGGGCACAACACTTTTCGGGCGTGTTTGAATAGATTAAAGTAAAGAATATAAATGGAAAATGAGGTAGATCTAACAAACACACCAAAAACAGACAAACAGAAGTATGAAAACACAGGGATTTAGAGTGGTTCAGAGTTGTAGCCTACGTCCACTATAGAAAGTTTGCTGTTTATTGATATTACTCACTGGTTACAGATGTTTACAACAGTACAATCGAGGTACAACAATGATTTTGGTAGAGTATCGGCGTACCACCGTCCAAAAGTCCATTTTATGAAGGCCTTGGACTACTATTTATAGGTGTAGGCTGCAAATATCTTGCCCCAATCTCAGAAGACTCCTTCTCTCATGTTGGTGGGCCTACGTGATCGATCGCCGGATATTTCGACTCGATCCATGATCGATACGTATCAAATTCATATCGATATAAATTGTGTCTTTTGGGCCGAGATCGATCAAGTACATTCTTGAGGTAGTACGCAAGCTCCTGTGAAAATTTGGTGGCATTTGGACTTGTAGATTTTGAGATATGATCAATGCAAGTTTAGATTTTCAACCTATCGCCGCCTTCATATCGATACGTTTCGTATCGTTCCTCTTCGTATCGATAATATGGACGTGTTTGCTAAATGACGTGGCGCTATCTTCTAGGATCGATCCACTTTTCATGCCGAGTGACCGAGTCTTTCTCTTGAACGGGCCTTGTTCGTACCCACCAGTTTAACCTCGTTCGTATCCACCCATTACACCCCATTTTGTATCGATCAATGAACTCATATAACATCGATCCAAATGCTTACCTCGTATCGATATGATCCCAGGTCTTTCGTATCGATGAATGAGATCCTATTTTGTATCGATTAATGGCCAATCGAAATGAAATATGCTAACGATGATCGACACGTGCTCCTCATACGTTGGAGCGATACAAAATGACTTTAACTGATGGATACGAATTGTGGCTGATCATGATGGATACAAAGCGATGTATATGCGATGGATACGAAATGGAGAAGCGATGTGGATACGAATGGGGTCTTCTTCCATGGATACGAGCATGGTGTTTCACTTGGACTTTGATGGATTAATATCTTGAGCATACGAACTCCGATTGACTTGAAATTTGGAACGTTGTCTCCCATAGCTTTGCTTGTCGTATCATATCGATTGTAGCTCGATCCGGACTCGAGAAAAATTTACCAGTATCCATAATAGACCTGTGTATAGCCAATCTTCGAGACATACTGTCTTTGGCTTTCAATCAAGTTCTTGGTGTCACGGCCTTGCCAAAAGGCGGGATAACACAAATTTTTTTTTTACGTATCAGATCAGTACAACAACATAATATACATATTAATTAATAGTATATTAAATTATATATATTATTTAATTACATATATATATGATTAATATCTATTTACAACATTATACAATGGTTAAAATTGATCATATAATTTTATATATGTAAATTCATGGTAATAATAATTTTCAACAAAAAAAGTTAATTTTATACTTATTTGTTATTATTTGATATTATTTAATTCAATATACTACATAAATAAATCATATAAAATCAAATATGTTATAAAAATTATTTTTATAATTTTTTAAAATTATTTTTATAATTTTTTAAAATTATTTTAACATTAGATAAACTTTGGCCAAAAAATAAAAAACTAAAAACATGTTTTGTTATTTTTATAAATTATTATTCAAATCGGTCGAAAATTAATAAATTAATTAATGAAAAATTGTGAAAAACTTCTCCAAACTTCAAAATATCATTTGTGATTTACTGAAAATTTAAAATTTGAAAAAAGGTTTTGAAAATAATTCTTTATTAATTTTTTGTGTAATTTTGAATGAATATTCAATTAAAACATATTTTAAAATAAAAAAGGAGAATTTTGGTATACATCCTTGTAATTATAAACGATTAGTCTTAGGTCCCTCTCAATTTTCTTTATGAAATTCACAGGGGTATTTGTGTAAAAACATGCGCTTTTAGGGTATACATCTAGAACTTATAACCGTCGTAATACACGCCGAAGCAGCATCTTTTAAATTTGAAAACGAGAGAAGTAAAAAAAGAAATGCAAAAAAGTGGGATGTAGAAAATAGTTTCTCAAACGGAATGATGTAAAACAAATAAGTTTAAGAAAGAGGGACGTGTCTCTACTTTCCACTATAAAATAATAATAAAAATTTTCTACGCTGTACACATAATTTGGAATTAAATTTTATTAGTATATATATTTATATTATAAATATATTTATATTAAAATAAATATAAAATATTATTTTATTATTATGCGTATACTAGTACATGTTTTATTCACAGTTTTATAAAAAAATATTATTGTTTATTTAATATTTAAATAACTTAATTACATTTAAATAGATATATTATAATAATATACGTCTATATATATTATTATTATTTTATTTATAAAATTATATATATATATATTATACATTTATATAAATCTATTTAAACTAACTTAATATGTGTGTATATATATAACAGACAACATTTATACATAAGTAATAGTTTATATATATACGTATATTTGGACAACATATATTTGCATATCGGATGAGCTAACATGTCCGTTATGATGTAAATCCCAACATCTATACATGCATATTATACCTTATGTGGGTTGGCAGATTACACACACACATATATATAAATATGATACATACATACAAACATATATATATATATATATATACACACACACACACATATATATTAATATATAAATTAAATAAAATTATATATAATTTATAAATTTAAATAAAATTATATATAATTTATAAATTTAAATAAAACACAAGATTTTATTTAAATAATAATTAGAAATGTTCTAAATGAAATTCAGCCATTACTTCTGCTGCGTGCTGACCTTGTTGTAATAAGATACGGCTTTATAATTTGATTGTCATATTATTAACGCATCTCAAAGACTTATCTAAGGATTAACTAGCCCACCTCCGACAAACAAACAACTAATTAAATAATAAGGGCTTTGCGTATCCTTTACGGATTCGACAATAATATTAAGCGAAATCCGTTAAGGCATAACCCAAGTGTTTGCTAACGACCGCTCGAGATTGTAGGTGGTCCAAGCTTATATGCCAGCCCTACTATTAAATACCGGTACAACAACAATATTGACATAGCCCACCGATCTCCTACGGTCGAAATCCTGTTTAGACTAACCTAATATAAGTCAAGGAAATTGCACATTCTAGCTACTTATTACCTCTTGTTAAAATTGAAGCAGACCTCATTTCCTTATTAGGTTTCGTCGTAGTTTATTTAAGACTTCTTAAATAGGGAGAAGGCAGACCCAACGACCATTTAATACCTTCCACCCTGAAGCAATCCCCTTGACATCCCTAAAGGTACCGAGTCATTTAATACTTCAAATCTGAGGCGAACCATTTGTGCATTTTTCCTTACCTATATGCAAACGTATATCCCTTTCCCGCTGACCCTATGGTTAAAGATGTCCCACATTAGTAGTATGTGTATATAACTATTGGTAGCCTCTGAGTGAAGGGCACACTTCTGTTGTATAACTCTCTGACCTCGCATCCCTACCCTTACTAAACCAAACCAATCACCCTAGGACTAAAAATTGGGCTATGTCCACTAATTCACGCTTGTCCTAAACATATTATTGAGGCTATATAATTTCCTACTATGAAAATTATACTACCTCCTAGTATTTAATTCATATCTTATACGTTTATTACGTATATTCTCTATTTCCCTCTTATGTCCTATAAATGTCAATTGCCCATAATAAAAGGTCATTATTATTCAAATTGGACAATCACGAGTGACATTTAATTATTCGTTCTAATTAAACCTATTATGCTTATATTATTTCCTCACAAATGCCATATTAAACCCTTTAATTAGTCCTGGTAAGCGTATTTATGTCCCATTTAAATTTTGTAACTCCCTATTAACTGCACATCTATTGCCCTACTATTTTGGAGTTGCTATCTCTTTTCTGTCTACACCTTCTAATCCTATAATTTACCATGCTATTAATAACTAGTCATCCTAATTATAACTAATATGAATATCGTTGTATATTACGCTATATATATATATTTAATCGGTAGGCGCGAATATATATATATTCCTATTTCTAATATATAATATATATATATATATATATATATTAATTTATACGCTTAGGAATTTCAGAACATACTTATATGTATATTCTGTAAGAAATATTTATTTCCACATTTTAATATATTAGAGCTATTCTTCCCAAAAAGGATTACTGTTACAAATTTTTATAAATAGCCAAAAATGATACTTTGCTCCGTTTGAAATTATAAGTAATTATCTCTTTTCTTTTATTGAAATAGATAGTGCAAACCACGAAGGAGAGCCTTTGTATTTTACACATCTCTTTCTTTTTTGGTATTCCTTATTATTTCAACAACGCACTTTTATACATAGTTGTGGAATTGGATAATTCATGGAAATTACATGGAAATACATACAACTAAATTGTACCTACAAAACCCCCAATAAATTAAAATATAAAAATTCACATTCCAAGTCAATTTAGGGAAATCTAAATTAATACCGACAATTTATAACTCAATTATCTTAAATCTAGAATAAAGCCTACAATCTTATCAATATTATACTTAACAAATTTAGGGACTGATTTTCAAATTTTCAGAATATGGTGTAAATACTATTCCATTTTAAGTTTCCTAACTTAGAGAATATGTAGGCGAGATTTCAGTTGAATACTTTCTTTCTAATCCTACAACTCAACAGATCTTGCATAGGCATAATAATTAAATAAAACCCAACGGTATCGATTCTCTCTTTCTCTTCTTCTCTTTTATTTTTTCCCTTCTCCGATTATATACATATACATATAATATAATATTTTATAATTAATAGAAATAGGGAAAGAGGTAAAATAGTAGAGCTCCGCTTCTTTGATCAGAAAATATGATAATAAAAGTGAGGGCTGAGCTTATATTTATAGACGCTCGAATCAATCGTATCCGTTAGATTCAAAATAATTAAATCCGGATCGTTCAGCCAAGGTTCAACCCTAACCGCCATGCTTCGACCATTCGACAACTCCCCTATTGGTGGTCAACCTAGCGGTCGACCAGTGGGGTCCACATGGTTAATATAATTTATTTCTTTTTATTCCTTTTTAATTATTTTCGTTTCGAAAACTTCAAACGCTAATAACTTTTTCATTTGAACTCCGATCGCAAAACTCCAAATATGAAAGTTTCTCATAAAATCGTTTTGAACACAATGGTGCAAATTTCATGGTCAAATTCTAATGGTTACTCAAATTCCATTTTTGGGCCTTAATAATTATTTATTAATTACCGTTTATTTTATGGGGTGCTACATTTTGCCTGTAAAAGAACCAGATGAACACACACACACACACACATATATATATATATATATATATATTATATGCTAAACCAACTCGAGTATATTTTATAGCCAGTAGAATAAATAATAATTTGGTTACGTCAACACATATATTGAACGTACTCTTATTTGGAATTTTCCATACAAACTAACAGTTGGTGTCAATTATACGCAAGTAATTCATAAATAGCATCATCTAATATATTTGATCAGAATTGCCAAAGGATAAGATGAATTATAAGTTTATAGACATTGTTTACGCCAAAAGTTTGCACAAACACCCACAGATAAAAGTAGAGAATAAAATGAAGAAAGTAACTTTAAAATGAGGAAAATAAAAACACACAACAATTATAGTGGTTCGGCTAATCAAAGGCCTACGTCTACTTAAACTTTGTTGAGAATTTCTTGTGATTTTTTACAATACTGTTCTTATGGATCGGTGATGATCCTGAAATTACAAGGATAATATAAGAATTTGTTAAATAACTCAATAAGATCCCCTAAACAATGCCCCTCCTCCTCTATTTATCCCTGTGGATCAATGAAATTATCTCCTCCACGTTCTAGCCCATGTTCCCCATGTACAAGAGAAGTTGCTTGGAGAAGAATGTGGCCATCTAATCAATATTCAGGATCGGTACCGATCCATGCCCTAGGGATCAGTACCGATTCATACGACAGGCCATAAGGCCTTCTATGATTCTTGGGAATTGCTCAGTTGACTTGTATTCTTGACTTCGACATTTGATTGCATTGATATGAGTTCAAACTTGAGTGAATTCTTTGGTTCAAAGGTTGAGCAAAGGCATCCAACTTATCAACCGATTGCTTGGGTCAAGAACACAGAGTGAACCATCTCTCTTGGCTTGTATTGACTAGTAATTACCCCAGCTTGGTGTGGCATGAGCCAGGTAACAAATATGGGCAAGCGTTAGGGATCGATACCAATCCTTGGCCATGGATCAGTATCGATATGTGACTTAGCAAGAAAATTGGGTCTCGGCGCTTGAGAGACATGTTAAAATTTCGAGGAGCCTTTGACATGTTTATCATCTATCATTTCTATTTAATGTTTGAGTTTGGCAATTATCACTTTAGATTCCCGTTTTGTAATTTTTCTATTTGATCGATATGATTTGTCCGAATATGGCTTGGTCACAAGGTTGGGTAATAATTTCTCCCAAAGCATGCCTTATGAGTGGAAGGTGTGTTTTGCTTAAGAACAAAAATTGAAGTTGATCATTCACTAGCAGTTGAATTTTTAGGCTATCGATCAATCAAATCGTGGCGAATCGTTTGGTTTCTTCGGACTCACCTGCAAATCAAAAGTATTTCCTGGCCATTACAGCTAGGGACTTGAATCCTTGCTTAAGTGTTAGTCATAGATAATCATCATTCCATGCTCTTTTGGAATTATTATATCGTATGTTATATCGTAAATTAGAATCATCCCTTATTCACCCGGGAGTTGACAATCAAGAATCGACATCAATTTTATCCCGTGTTCATATGGAATCTAAGTTATGATATAAAAATCATTTGTTGGGTAATCGAAGGACAATAATCACAGAAGCTCATTGCCACCGTTTGGAATGATATTTATAAATCGTTTAACGTTGCCTAGAATCCCTTTATGAGAACGTCCAACCAAATCGAAGCAGTGACTTAATCTGATAATCACTTATCAAGTTATTTCAAGCCAAGCGACGTACAAATCCAAAGTACAGTCTTTGATCTCTCCGGATCGCATTATCAATATCCAAGTTAGTCTTCGATCTCTTTGGGTCGTGTAATCAATGACCGATTTAATTCACGATCTCTTCCTCTCGTTGGTCTGATTCTAGATCTCTCTAGATTGTTGGTTGAATCTTCAACCTCTTCAAATCGTTAGCTTAATATTCGACCTCCCCGGACCGTTAACTGATTCCTTGATCTCTACGGAATGTTAGTTCGTGTTTAGTCCAATCCGCTCGCTCTCCGACGAAGGGACCCAACGACCGAATGAGTCCAACCGCTCAACCTCCATGAGGGGACTCACTATTCAGTACTAATCCAATCCACTCACTCTCCGACAAGAGAACTTCTACCTTGCGGTTCTTCGCTTCGTCTCTCCGGTCGGGAAAACCACATTCAATTAGCTTATAAATCAATATCAGAGGTAACCAATTTCCGTTGGTGTTTCGAAATCAATATTGGTTATCACGTTCAAGTGATTTTCAAAGTCAAGCATTCATTCACATAAATTAAATTCCAACACCCCAAAAACATCACGACATCCATCCCATAAAGTATTACAGCCTAGCATCCAACTTAGAGTGTGCATAGGGATCGGTCGAGATCCCGTACATGAGTAAGTGGCTTGACTGCAATATTGTGTCATTTATTGAAAACAAAGGCAAAGTGCAGAAATCGAACCCGACTCCCTGCTATCTCGATTATGAGATAACTATCCTCGACCTAGATCAAAGGCCACTTACATTTAGTACAGATGATGACTGCTCATGTTGCATCACTACAGCTTGGTTTCTCACGTACTGCTGCAGCTGGTTGTTCCTAACCTGATCCTCAATCAAGTAGTGAAGGTGCCTACAATCATTTGTTTATGCCCGTCCAGCTCATGGAATAGGCAATACTTACCTGATCTTCTTTCTTGATCGGTAGGTTCTCTCTTCATCGGTTTCCGATAGGTACCTGTCCCGTGGTACCGAGGTAAATCCTCTTTGGGTTCTCATTCAAATTAGTGTAAGAAGAGAATTTCGGTTCCCTTCTCTACCGCTTCGGTCCTCCGAAGCCATCATTCGCCTTTCGCTTTCCTTTGTCTTTGCCAAATCCTGTTTCAGATAGTCCTCCGTCATCCACGGCATTAACCTCTGCCTTTTCAGCTTCAAACGTCCTCCTGATGCAAATATCTCTCAGCCTTGTGGTTAAACTCCGCGAGATCCGCCGGTGGATCCCTTTCCAAAGCAATCTTAAAAGCCGTTTTACAAGCAACTCCTGAAACTGCCGCCATCAGAACCACCGATGGATCCAGCTTATGAACTACAGTGGCTACCACGTTCAACCTAGTTAAATAACTCCTTAAAGTCTCTCTGGCCCTTTGCTTCATGCTTGATAGTGTCATCATGTTCTTTGGTCTGAAGTGTGAACTCTGAACTGCCTCATGAATCTATTACTAACCCGGTCCATGTGCTTATGGACCTGTTTTCCAACTATCTAAACCACATCGTCGCAAAGTGTGTTGGATATAAGGGGAAACATTATCCCATCACCTCTTCAGACACACCCAACACCTCCATATGCCGGATATATGTCATCAATTGAACCATCAGATCAATCATACATTTCCAACGTTGGCAGTTTGAAATCGGACGAATTCCTTGCATACCGGATGTTAGGAGTGAATGGATTTTATTCGCATCCTCTAGACTTTGGTCTAGCGGTCCACCTCTCATCGCTTGTCTTACTATCTCAACAATTCTATCAATATCATCTAACATAAGTCTTTATTCCACGTTTTCATTCTACGCCCCATCTCCCCCCGGTTCCCACGGAGAAATTATGGTACGTACTCCTCTGGTTGCACATTTGCATTTTGATTTGCGTTCTGATGTTCAACATCATTTCCCAGGTGTGTCAAATCTTCGCCCAAGTTCAAGTTCATCATGCCCCCAAGTTCTTGGGGATCGGTACCGGGTTGTGGCACCTCTTCGGGGTTCACTTTGCTCCATTTTGTACCCAGGTGCTTTTGTTCTAACCTTCAATCTCTGGTTCTGCTTCGCAGCAACTCCGGTTGTGCCTAGTTGTCATATTCTTCTAAAGAATCCTTCCCTTATTTCTTCCTGATAGGTTATCATTTTGTCATGCATTTCTGTCATCATCGTTTCTATCTCATCTCTGGTTATGTTGATGGATGGAGGGTTCGATCCTAAGAACATCTCATGGCTGCCCCCATGTCCTTGTTGGCTTTCTCCAACAACAGTTATCCTGGTTGATAGTCTCGTCGGCTTCTCCAATTTCACGCTTCAAATCGATAAATCTAAGTCCTCTCAGTAAAAGCACTAAAATATTTTTTTCAAAAGTTGGCACACACACTCAGAGATTAAAAGTAGAGAATAAAATGAATAAAGTAACTTGAAAATGAGAAAAATAAGAGAACACACAACAATTATAGTGGTTCGACTAATCAAAGGCTTACGTCCACTCAAACTCTGTTGAGAATTTCTTATGAGTTTTTACAAAACTGTACTTATGGATCGGTGATGATCCTGAATTTACAAGGATAACGCAAGAATTTGTTAAACAGCTAAGGATCCCATAAACAATGTCCATCCTTCTCTATTTATAGCTGTAGATCAACGGAATTATCTCCACGTTCTAGGCCATGTTCCCCACGTCCAAATGAAGTTATTGAAGAAGAACGTGGCCACCTAAGCAATATACAGGGATCGATACCGATCCATGACCTTGGGATCGGTATTGATCCATAAGATAGGCCATAAGGCCTTTTTTAATTTTTGAGAATTGCTTAGTTGACTTGTATTCTTGACTTCGGCATTTGATTACATTGATATGAGCTCGAACTTGAGTGAATTCTTTGGTTTGAAGGTCAAGCAAAGGCATTCGACCTATCAACTGATTGCTTGGGTCAAGAACAAAGAGCGAATCATCTCTCTTGGTTTGTATTAACTGAAAATCACTCTAGCTTGGTGTGGCATGAGCCAGGTAACAAATGTAGGCAAGCGTTGGGGATTGATACCAATTCCTGCCCATGAATCGGTACCTATCCGTGACTTAAAATGAAACCTGGGTCTTTAAGTGACATGTTAGCTATTTCAGAAAGCCTTTGAGTTTGACAGTATTGCTTTGGATTCTTGCTTGGTAATTTTTCTATTTGATCGTTATGATTCGTTCAAATACAACTTGGCCATAAGGCTGGATAACAGACATGATTTAAAAATGAGTTAAAAATTCAAGTAGCCATATTTTTCTCACTAAATTAAGGATTATATAAACGACTAAGCTTAATATTGTTCTGATAACAACCAATTGCTACCAAGACCATGTGGCACAGTGGCTAGAAGCATCCAACTTTTCTTTGAAAATAATTTTCATGCATGCAGAATTGAAGATAAGGTCGACTTTTAAGAGAGCACGTTTTCAAAACATGATCTTCAAGTTATATATGAAACAATAAACAATTTGAAAGGCACACCCAACATCAACAGCCAGTCACCAAGTCTGTTGATGTCAGCAAGACATGTATACATTTAAAATTTTTATGTTGTTTAAACTTGTAACTATTTAATTACAGCATCTACTTGAAAGTTAAATTCATATTTTTTCTAATAACAATTATTCAGACATACTTAAAATGTAGTGCATTGAAATATGCATATTAATTCAGATACCAACCAAGCAACAGGAGGGTCATGCGACATAGCCCAAGATTGCAACACATAATCCCTAATTTATTAAAGTTGAGTAACCAATCCAATTCAAAGAAATCCCTAGAAAAACAACTGTATACTCGAATCAGAATAAAAACGTCTAAAAATCAAAACCAGCAGCTGTCGTTCACTCAAAAGCCCATTGATTTTGTTTGCGAATTTCCTCTTCCTCTTCTGGTGTGAAATCGTTAGCGATGTTGAAATGCTCGCGGATTTGCTCAGGAGTCTTCCCCTTTATCATGTCTGCCACGGCCTGGCACAGGAGATCCAACAAGCTTTTGATGTTCAAATAGTTTGCAGCCTGTTTATTAAATTACAATCTCTATAACTCAATAATTCATCAGTTATGTAACATATAAATGCATATGGAGTTCGAGAAGCATGTAAACTGCACTGGGTATCATAACTCATGTAAAACGCTTGTTTTTAACAATTAAGCTTCACACAAAATGCAACAAATTTATGAATCGTCATATTATAAACATGATGTTTGAATCGATGCAACATATCTAAAATCCGCATACATACTGACACAAATTGTCCTTCTCAATCTACAATAATGAGGATCAACTCGGTAAGAAATATGATTCAGGTTATACATTTAAAATATGAGTTCTTCATCTTTCATTAGTTAATTACTGCTGCTTCATATAGCATGTGCTTTGACCCTAACTAACAGCGATTTGTCAAAAGACCAAACCAATTAGGTATCTAATTTAGCATACTAATCGAAACTGCTTCATGAAAATCGAGACATTTATTCTATAAAAAATTAAATACCAAGATCATGTCGTAAAGCGTGCCTTGATCAACATTAGCAAACTCAACATCCCAATTCTTCACATCAGCATCATCAGATTTACCCTCTTTGTCGGATTCAGCATGTTTCTTCGCGTACTCGATGATCTTTGCCATGATTTTACCGGTGACGTTTGGCAACGGAATCCCGCCGTCGGTAACGTCGTCCTCGATCATGTTCGCGATCGTCTGTGACGCCTTCGCTACATCTTCCTCTACCTCGAATTCGATGCCATCGGTGCATCTTAAAACGATTAACTTTTTGGCTTCGGCCATTGAAATAAAGATCTCGAAATTAATTCGGTGTAAACCCTAGAATTCTTTGTTTTAAGTTGGAAGAAAGGGGATTTACGTATTTATAGGATGGACTTTTTATAAATATGTTAAAATATCTTTTACCATCGTCCTCTAACACGTTAAACCCCGAAAACCATAGGTTGTCTGAAACTAAGCAAGCCGTCGAGCGTTCCTACCTAGACCAAAATATCCTTTTCAAATAGCGTGTAAGTTGTCCGCACTGCAGACGCTAATGTGGTAAAATATTGTTGTATTTATTAGATCAATTTTTGATCTTCAATAATATGCTTTATATTTGTAAGTTAATGATGTTGGACAAAGGGATTGAACCCTTCTAAAAATGTGCTAGCCATCATGCTCATGATGGTGAAATATGCAAATAAGCACGGTTACAAAATCACAATTTGAATTTGATCTGATCGGTCATCGGGGTCCAAAAATAAAGCTTTTATTATGCTTAAGAAAAAAATTAAAAAAAAAAAACACAACTCAGAATTTGCCCCCTTTAGTAGATGTACATGTCTGTTTATAGAAAAATTGGGCTTTTAAATTTTTGACATGTACATTTGCAAGAGATGAATGGTTATGATTTGCTAACGTAACATATTGCCAATTTCACATGTGGCACAACTCACTTTCAATTTCTTCATGGTGACTTGGTGTTAACAAATTTTTTTGTTAACTCCAAAGAGTGCAAAGTAGGTGAAACTTGGTTAGGATTAGACTTAAATAGCCTTATATCAACTTGCTATAAATTTGCATGTTCCATGCAGAAGTCACATACATATCGAAGTCATAAGGGTATGAGAGTCCAATACAAGTCATAAGTCAAGAATCTTTATTTTATATGCTATGCAATATTAATTGTACAATCTCTATTTGCAAAAAGTCACAATTTACAATAGACACGATGAATCCCCAAATTGATTTAGGGTTAGAAGTTTAAAATTGTAAGAAAGTGGTGAAAATGAATCGCCCTTTCTTCATTGTCATGGGGTCCGTATTTATAGGGGTGGAAGTAGGCAGCATGGCTGCCACGTGACTCTCAGCATGCTTGACATTCGATATCATTACTTTCTCTGATGACTTTCATCATTCCCTTGGAAATCAGTGATTTTTGACTTCCATGTAACGTTGGTAATCTACGGTTCCTTGATATTCGATATCTTTACTGAACTGATGACAAGTGATAAGCTTTGTTTATTATTTACATACGGCAACTTCCCGCATATTTCTTCTTGAAGCTCAAAACCCCTCAACTGGTTAGCATTCACCATCTGCCCTTATATTGATAAAACACGACATTGGTGATATGCAATATCTCTTAGTATATTAAGGATATACGATACCCTTGCCATATTGCTAATATACGATATCTTATATACATTATCAGGGCTTGATGTTATTTGTTGAGGTGATGGAATATATCATTATTAATATTTAACATCCTCTTCTATTGTCGATAGTCAATATCCTTCCTTATATTGATGAACTTTGATATCATTCTTGATATTCTTAACATGCGACATCCATCTATATATTGTTGATTTATGACATGACGATTTACGGTATTGATTGTTATATTGGTGAAACACGGTATCCTCACTTGCATTGTCGGCTTTCGATATCTTTAACAGCTGTGGATATCCAATATCTCTCGACCCTTTGAAGCCCGACATCATTTGCCGCTTGTTCATGCTTTCAATGCTGCGGTATCCTTCAACGATGCAGTATCTCATTTTATCTGCCTTCAAGTTCGATAATCTCTTCGCTATAGTTTCTCGGCATCTATATATTGTCATTCGATATCACTTCATGCTTGTCATATGCACGATGTCCTTAGGAACTGTTTTGAGATACGACATTTCTTCCTTTTCATATGCCCGACAACCTCCAAGGTTATTGAGATTCGACATTTTCTTGAAGCGTTTGAAGTGCGATATCTTTTGCTAAAAGTTCCACTGCTTTCGATATCTTGAACTACGACATGTTTCCTACATATTCGACATCTTTGTTTGCAGTAACATTTACACCTTGTTGTAGAAGGAATGTTGACTTTTCAAGTCAACTCTTCGATATTAGCACTTGCCACCTTGATAAATGCATTGCCGCCTATTGGCATTCCATCCAAACCTGAGCTGTTCATTTAAATTGAGATCAAAGGCTCTTATTCCTCTTTCCTCTGTAAATACCCGCTCTTCTCTTTCTTCTACCTTTTACCTGCGAATCAAATCTTAAAGAAATTTTTTCGTATTTCAAGGTTTGACTTCCTTTTCCATTTGAATTAATCAAAAGAATTAAGTTGGAGGTTTTCGATTTTGAACTGAAATTAGGGTTCACCAATTGGGTACTGGTTGTAAATTAAATCATATATTTATTATGCTTTTGGGAGAACTTAGTATTCAAATTAGCATGTTGTTTAGGGTTTTTCTCTATGTTGATTGATTAAAGCCAGATGGTTGTAATTTGAAAATCAAGAGCTTTCCCATTTAATTAAGAACTTGGTTGGCTATTAGAAACCCGAAAACCCACTTCAAAACTCGACAATTGCTTAGTTTTCAAAGTTATTAACCCTTCGAACTTCGAAGCTTGACATTTAACTTGAAGTTCGATACCCTAAAGGTTTCACCCCTTAATCATTATTTCGACCACTAGTTAGAAGTTTTGAATCTATTTAGAATTTCAACAGTCGATCTAAAATTCAAAACCATTATTGTGTCGGAAACTAGTTAAAAATTCAGTATCTATTTAGAAGTACGACATGTGTTTTGATGGGTTGTTGCTTAGGTTGTAGATTGGATGTTCTCATATTTTGTCGTTGCTCTTTCATAGATTCGACAACTACTTATAGAGTTGATATATAGGTTAGAAATTCGATGTCCTATTTTAATCGCGATACGATATCATCAGTTCAAAATGTGGTTATTGTGTCGTTAACCTATAAATTGTTTAAGTTTTCGACATCCTAAAGTTCGACAACAAGTTAATATATTTTTAAAAAAGTTTAACCCTACTTATTATCTTTGAATTTGATAATCTTTATGAATCTGACATTAGGTTATTAACCCGACATCCCATTATGACTTTTACTAAATGTTATACATACGACATTTTGATTGTACCTTATTCGTTAGTCATAAACTCAACATCTATTCATGAACACGATGGTTGATAATGCATTTTCGGTTCGTTATAAATTCTCCTAGTATTTTATAAGTTCGACGTCTTATTACAAATTTGATATCTAGAGATGGACTATTCAATAAATTATTAGCTTCTTATAAGTTTTGCAGTTAATTCTGGTTTTGTCACTCTATCAATTAACCAAGTACCGATTGATTAGGCGTTCAGTTGTTTAGTTGCTTCTATATTTACGATCATTTCAATTTTTTTGTAAAATATGAGATACTTCCCTGACATCGTGTAATATCACATGGCAGACAAATGGAAAGCAAGAAGTCCACCAAGAGCTCTATACCTTCTCCTTCTACAAAGAAAGGAGACTACATGCTTAACTAGTCCTTCATCACCACTCAGGAGGAGGTAGATACGATCCTTCAGCAATTCAGAATCACAGATATAGAGGCCATGGCTGCTGGTCCCTTTGGTAGGATAGACAATCTCCAAAGGGATTTTTCGCTTTTACTCCCCTCCACATCTGGCATTCTGGGTACTTACCTTTTCTAGAATTTCTCCTACGATTCTTGGAGCATCTAAACATTGTTCCGATCCAGCTAACTCCTAACTCATATACATACTTGAGCTGTCTGGAGGCCCTTGCTAGGGAGGTTAAACTTCCTTCTCTTAGCACTAAGACTCTCCATTCCCTAGTAAACCTTGTAGGGATAAATAAACAAATGGATAGTCCTGTGTACCGTCTTCTCCTTTTCCTAAAAAGCATAGTTTCTCATTCGATCAATAAGACGAAGGACTGGGAGAACCAAATTTTCTATATTAGATGCTACACCCCTAAGATCAAGGGTTCTTTCTATTTATTCATTAAGTTTCCATTTACCATAATCTATGTTATATCCATCATTCTCTTTTTGATGAGTGTTTACTTTTAGGTTCTACTTTCACACAACCTAGCCCTTCTGTCACTGCCACTATTGAGTCCCTAACTCAAGCTTCTAGGAGTATGGATGATAGGTTTAAACTATTGACGGAAGTAAATCTTCGCAAACATTCTCTGATCTTAGGCAATCACAAGATACTTGGAGAACCCCCGATGGTGAAGGGGAATGCTTGGGGGAAATAATCGTTCGTTATTGGTAATCGGAACACTTTCTCTGCTTACTCTCCTATTCAGCTTGAATCCTCAAGTAAATTTTCATTACAACTTAAATGGAATTTCTTGTGTCGGTATTTTATAAACTTCCCCATTTGATTTAGATTCGTCCACACTCATTGCTATTTCCAAGCATAACAAAATTAAATATCACACTTCTGCTTTGGTTGGAGCAACTAAACCTGCTTCTGTCAGAGATTCAATTGCTAAGGCCATTGATGACTTAAAAAGGAAGGCGAGCTCTAGTGCCCCAGCTGACACTTCAACTCTTCTCCCGAGCAAAAAGCTTAAGCTCAGGGATGACCGGACTTCTATTTCTATTATCAAAGATTGGAATGTAGATATTAGTTTGACGGCTCAAGACCTTGATGTGATTAATTTAGACTTTTCAGGTCGTGAAATTCAAACGAATAGAAGCGGTTTAGACTCCAGATCCGTTGTTTAACATCTCACTTCCTACCTCTCCGTATGGTTTCGGTCGTTTGTACGAGGAGCTTGGTTTGACTTCTCTCCCTAATGAATCCATCCCTTCGGAGGCTCATGCTCAGACTCCCACAAGGAGCTTTGATGATCTCCTTCGTTTGGCTTCCCAATCTCCGACCTTGGCTTCTCTTATGCCGTATTAGCCTTTGACCTTCTCAAAAGATCATCTTTACATAATCTATCAACAGCTCTTACCAGTATGATTTCTCTTTTTCTTGGTTAATATAGACTTTTAACTTTGTATATCCTGATTTAGCTTATGTCTACCATATGTTTTAGGTGGTCAAACACATGTTCTTCCTTCAATATGCCTCTCAAGGGCCTTCTAATCAAATTGTTGAACTCAAGGAGCAAGTTTCTTCGCTTACAACTCAAATGATTGATATTACCGTGGAGAAAGATATTGCTATTCTTAAGAAGGGAAAACTTACCTCCTCCCTTGATGAGGAGAAGAAAGCCAAAATGCTATTGGCAAAGGAGGTGAAAGCTCTAAGAGCAGATCTTGAACATGCCAACAAAGAGAAAGCCAAAATGGCCGGTAGGGTGAAGTCATTGAAAAATAAGGTGCAAACTAAGGACTCCACCTTGGTTTATGCCAACAATGTTATAAAAGACGCTAAGGAGAAAGTTTCCTGCTTTCTCGACCAGGCACTCACTACAATTACAAAAAATTGCTATGAAAATGCTCTCTTCGTAGCATATGGTGATAATATTGACAAATGCCCGGATTTAGATTTTTCTTCCCTTCCAAAGCTAAATGACAAATTTAAGAGGAAGTTCGACCTTATATTAGGGAGAGCCGAGAAATCGCTTCAAGATGAATTCCCTGAAGAAGACACCGTTGATTCGAAGAAGTTGTTATCTTTTGATGACCCCCTATTTAAAGAAGGTAAAGACTCAGATGAAGGGTAGGATGAAGATGATGATGGTAATGATAATAATGATGACAATCAAGATGGTGGTGGTAGTGGCAAGGGTCAAAAATGGCCAAGAGATAGGGCCAATGGATCAAGTGGTTATGATTCGTTTGCCCATGATGTAGATTTTCCAGACTTACCTGATATTCAGGGTGGTTCGCAGGAAAATATCACTCTAAACGATGCTGCTTCCCTCATTCAACAACAAAAAGAAAAAACTCAACTTCTAGCTTCTCAGGTTCCAATAGCGCAAGTATGGGATTCATTATTTAAATGTTTAAAGTTATCTGTTGAACCATAGTTAATAAGTTTATTACTTTAGTTAAGGAAAAGACCTAAATATTACTATGAGACTCTATATGAAAAGCGCAATATGGAGGTGCATTGATTGAATAGAGAACTTGAAAGGGTAATTGAGAAGCATAACAAATTATCCGATAAGTATAAGCACCTTTCTGTTTATGCCACACCGTTAAGGAACTTTAAAGAGAAACAAGTAGCCCCATTATTGAAGAAGTCTCTCCTTCATCGAGAGAGAGTCATAAGAGAAAATGCAGGGCTAACTACTCTTTTCTGGATGCTCATTGATGATAGGGATACTAAAGTGGAGTTCCTCTACAAAGTTTACTCTAGAAATGTTCTTACTGATTTTTCTTTCTTAGGTGGAAAGAGTGGAGGTTTGCACATGCGCTTGCATAGCAGATATTTGGATGAGTATGGAACTGATCCCATCTTGGAGAATGCTAGAATCTTCCCAGGGTTGCGATTGTTCCTCTATCTCAAAACATTCTTCCTCCCAAGAAAGTTAAATTCAACAAGGAGAGATTTATTTCTGACTTTTACAAATGGTCAATATTGTATGAACTCAAGTGATTTTGTTTTTAATGTATAACTCGGATAGTTTTATAAATTGTATTTCTTCATAGCTTAGCTTATTTTTCATAAATCCTACAGATCAGGGAATCGTGGGGTAGTCCTATTTTTGTGGAACTCTTAAATGAATTTATCAAATTAAAGAGGGATTTTAAAGAGAAATCGTTAATTCTCAAAGCTTCTCAACTAGTGAAATATTGTTTCCATAGAGGTCTCCAGGAGGTTTACATATGGTTTCTACACTTTTGCTTTGATTTCATAGGCGACGAGAAGGATAGATTGCTTAGTGAAATACGAACTAATCATTCTAAATTGTTATGTGGTGACATCAGCCCTCCAATCGAAAATGAGACTACCATCAATTCCCTCCTATTAGTACCCCTCTAGGATTTAATGTTCCTTTTGACTCTTCCCTTTCTTTATCCGTAGTATCACTTAAAAAGGCTCATATTGTTGTCTTTAAACTTTAAGAATATAGAACTTGTATCTGCTTATGCTTGTAAACTTTCTTGTTGTTAATAAAGAATACATTTTCATGTGTGTTAATTTATTTTTCTATATACTTATTTTATTAGGAAAAACAACTAGCGCTTACACTTAGCAGTCTGAATCTTATTTTTCGATTGGATAATATCACATGCAAGATAAAATCAGTCATTGAGGAAAAACATTCTTCTCAAGACGCTTCAACTTTATTGTTTTCGGATAATCCAAATGGGCAAAAATGACATAAAAGGTTTTATCAATTGAAATCTACATTAAGTAGTATGAAGGAGATAGTTTCTAACTTGGAAGAGAAAATCAGAGAGAAAGATAGAGAAATTTTAGAGTTAAAAGGAAGCATCAATGCAGTCGGTCGATCTGAACTTTCAGTCCTAAAAATTGACGCTGATGTAGAAATTGCATGTCTTTATCAAAGGATTATGGATCTTGAAGTAGACTTACTAAAAAGCTAAGTATCTTATCAATCCTTAGAACTTATTGCGAGTGGAGGTGAATCCAGCCTTCCTACTTTTGCCCCGTTGATTGGCAAACAAAAAATTTGTGCTTTGTTGAACCCATCTTCGAGTTTAAAAGATGGCGAGATTGCTCGATGGAGTCAAAGGGTCAGATATGAATGCGTTCAATTTTTGAAGAAGCCATGGGATGACAAAGTTCTTTTATATCTTAACAATTATCAAGGTCAGGTGGAGAAACTTGAGCGTGAAAAATATGCTCTTGGACTGGTTGTTAAGAAATTAAAAGGCGAGATTCATACTTTAAAGGGAGCCAATAAGATGCTCAATCGTGCATTGGAATTTCAAGTTGATTCGATTGACGCTACAAATATTATTCAAAGAAAAGAGAAGAAGCTTAAACAACTTTTGACTGAGGCGATTCATCACATTACCTATTCTCCTTCGGTCGTTAAAATTTGAAAAAAGAGATGCATAAACTTGATAACTAACGAAGAATCATTTGTGAGTCCTTTTTTTTTGTAGATGTCCCTTTTGGCTACCCCTTCTTGGTACCTATAATTCTTGTACATAACATGTAAAATAAAATAATTTGTATCTAAATGATTGTTACTTTGAATGAATCATTGTATTCTTCTTTTTGAATTTTGTTGAATCGTTGGAGGCGCATAACTTGCTTTCTAGAACTTTTTATTGCAATGTGATGCATAGCCTTTGATTGAGCATTGGTTTGCCTTCTTAATATGAACCCTATCATTAACACCTAAAATTTATTTTAATAAGAAGATTAGTATCTTACTTAATCAAAAGCAAGGAAGAACCCTTCCTTTACTTAACACGAAATTAGAATCCCGAAAATTCTCGTTTTTGGAAAATTTATACTCCATTCTGGGAGAACTTAATTTAGTAGTTTGAAGAGTGAAGCTTTTAGCCCTTTTGGCTTTATCACTTTGAACTTTGGAGTTTAACACTTGAAGTTTTAGTCTCGAAGGAGTATACATACGAACATCCATCTGGCATTTTTATCTACATCGAGGACCAAAAATCTTCTAGCAATAATATTGCTTGGATAGAAAATCAGAAATCCATTCGACAATAATTTGAACAAGAGACCAGAAAATCGTCTGGTAGAAGACCAGGGAACCATCTGGCAATTATTTGAAATAGAAGACTAGAAAATCATCTGGCAAGAGGACTAAACATCCGACCATTAAAGTAGATTCCCGTTATTTGGTTGTAACACCCCGTAAAATGAACCATAAATAAATAAATTAAATTAAATTAAATATGATAAGGGTTGGATATGGAAATTTTATAAAAGTTGGAATTTGACCACGAAAGTTGTTCTGTTACATTCATGGTGAAACTCTGATCTGTTTCCATATATAATATCCTTAAAACAAAGCTCAAGCAAAGACATTATAGTATTTGAAGTTCTAAGATGTAAATTAATTTAGTTTGAATTCAAATTAAAATGAGAAATCAAATACAAATGAGAAATCAAATTTAGGGTTTAAATTTCAAAATTAACTTAGGGCTAAGTAAACGTTTAATTAACGTTTAAGGTCAAAAAGTTAATTAGGGAACAAAATAACCTTGCGACAGAAATAAATAAACATTCCCCTAAATAGGAGGTGCGGTCGACCTGAATAGGTTAACCGGTCGACCGGTCACCCAAGGGCGGTCGACCGGTCTCCCAAGGGCGATCGACCGCTTGGCAACGGAAGTTGCCAGTGATGGTTAAGGTTTCAAGTTATGTTTTATTCGGTCGTACGCTCTAGATTTACCCATTTCCTGCCTACTTCCATCCTAAGATTCTAGTGTGTTTCAACTCCTATAAATGTAAGCCTATCCTCTCCACTTCTATTTATATTATTTTGGGCAATACGATGAATCTCTGCTATTTCTATCTCTCTCTAATAAGATTCAAAAACTCAGTAGAGAATTCAGGTAAGAATTCAACTTATTTCCTATTTGTTTCTACTTTCTCCAATCTATTCTTATCCTATTCCTCTTCAATTATTCTGAATCTGATGAATATATTAAACTCTTCCCTATTGTGTGTATATATATCAAAAGAGAGAGATTTTGAAAGAGATCGGAGGTTAAAAATCCATTTGAGTGAAGCTAAGGCTAATCTGTGAGTGGAAACCTTAGTATTTCTTTTTAGCAATTGTTTAGTGTACTTTTTTTGGATTTGAATATGCCTTAGGGATTTTGGGATTTCGAAAATAGGATAGATAAAATCCCCCAAAATTCCTTTTTATTTCGATATGTCAATTTTATACTGAGATTCTTAATTATTTACATTAATTTGATGGAATTTGTTTTGTTTATGCAATTTTTGATAATTTCATAGTCTATTCCACTTCTCCTTCTTCTTTGGATTGAATTGTGATCCTTTAATAAAATAAGGGGTTTAGATTACAAATTCTATTCATAGTTTACACCACTTATTTTTATCTATTTCATTGTAAAAAGAGGAGTTGAATAGAATATGAGATTTAGATTGCAATTCTTATTGTTTAAGATATTCCAATGAATTGGTGTAATAAATCGAGTTTCTATTTTATTTACAAGTATGTTATTGCAGTTTTAGTTATGAATATTTATTCTCTGTTTTGGACAGTGGAATCCTATGAAATCTTGGGAATTTGAAGAAAAAGGACTTGTAATAATAATTGGTTAGGGAATTGACATTTAACGCTAGTTTAAAGCGTAAAATCCGTGCGTTTAGATCTTATTAGTTGCGAATATTTATTTATCTCTATTTATGTAATTAATGTATAATTATTGCATATATGACATAGTTAATTAGGAATTTATCTACATTTAGTTCCCTCATTATGAAGGTAATTGATTTTGAGGCGAAAATAAGAGGAAACTCTTATATAGCCTAATTATTATTTTAAGACGTAATAAGGAAGATTCCTTATAAGGCCTTATTTATGAAACCGTGAGATGACTATGTGTGTGTGTGTATATATATATATATAGAGAATAATTATTTGTGGCTAAGTCATAGGGATGCGAGGTCAATAGAGTTACGTGACGGAAGTCTGCCCTTCACTTTAAGGCTACCAATAGTTGTGTACACTTTTATTGATGTGAGATATCCTTATGATAAATATTTGTAATGACACGAGGTTAATTCCAAATTCTATAGGAGAAATCTGCCAGCTAATCTGGCTACCAGTTCTTACGAATAGTGGACTAATGTGAGACGTCATTATGAGTATAGGCCATATGACGAAGGGTCTATTTTGGGGTTTTGAGGTATTAAGTGGTTGGACCCACCTCTTTTCCCTAGATGAAGTATTAAATGGCCAAGAGGTTATTTAGGTGGTATCTCTACAGGGGTCCGCTTCTAGAAATAAGTCTTAAATGATGGGGTCTACCTTATTTAAGGTCTTAAATGACCAGAGTCTACCTATTTTCCACTTGGAAGTATTAAGTGGCCTATGAGATTCAATGTGATGTCAGCTAGATAGTACCATTGAGGAGCATGCTTCTGGAGAAAGGTCTTAAATGATGGGGTTGCCTTAATCAAGGTCTTAAATGAATAGAGTCTGCCTGTTTTCCACTGAGAAGTATTAAGTGGTTTGGGTACCGTCTCTCACATTATCAGTGATTTATGACGTATGATTGGGATATGGGATTCTAGAAACCTACTTCTGGAATGGAAGGTATTAAGTGGTTGGACCCGTCTCCTTTCCATATAAAGAAGTATTAAATGACTTTAATGGTTTTATGTTCGTAGACATATTCTTGTTTTGAAATATACTACCCAAGCACTAAAAAGGTAAGACTTGAGGTTTTTATTCACCAAACACTTGTTGTTCTAACTCCATCCTATTACAACATAGGTTAAGGACGGAGTGATGGCGATAACGATGCTTAGAGATGGAGAAGCTTGGCTAGTGGCAGTATTTATTATTATTTGCTTTTATGTGTACCTATGGATTTAGATAATTGTTGTAATGGATAATATGTTACAGTTTTTATGGGATTTTGTGTTATGACATTTTTATGGTTTTAAAATAAATGGATACACTTTACTATTATATTTTGTTCCATCCATTGTGGTTTTAAAAGTTTAGTTATGGCTCTGCAATGTTATTTCTTTTTACCACCAACAGCTTGCCTTAGAATGGATTTAAGTTTTGATAGGCCTTTTCTTGGTCGAAATTTAGACCTGTTCCGAGGTAGGTTATTACGTTTGGTATTAGAGCCTAGGTTACTCAATCAACGGGGAAAAACTATACGAATAAGAGACGTATTTGTTATTTTGAAAAAGGTTTTCTAAAAGAATTTTCCAAAGAATTCTTATTATATATGTACACCCTCTCTTCTTGAACATACGCACATACACTAGGCAAACTTTTCTTTTCTTTCAGCATGTAAATACTCTCTTTGGAAATCATTACTAAAGATTTAACCTACAGATAGTTGATATGGCTGATAATCAATCTTCTTCCAAACAAGGGAACCCTATCCGTGGAAGACCACCTATTGGAGGAATGCCCGAATGGTTTAAACAATATCTTAGGACTGTCGAGCAGATTCCTATTCCTCCAACCGCACCGGTAGCACCCACTACCTCGGCCGTCGATGTAGCACCCCGTCCTATCAACTTTCTTAAGTTGTGTAAGGAATTTCTTAATATGGGAAGGAATACATACTTTGGAACTGAAGGATATTCGGAAGCTAAAGCTTGAATTAGTAATAGCGTATTTAGAGAGCTTGGTTGGGATGATCGGCTAAGAAGAAGAATGGCAGCTTGGCACCTAAGGGAAGAAGCCTTAAATTAGTTGAAATTTGTTACCGATGAGCACCTAGAAGGATATTCTCTTGGGATGAATTCAAAGACCGATTTGAGATGAGATTCATGTCTAGAGCAGAGGTTAGCTTACAATCGGAAAAGTTCATTCAGCTAAGACAAGGAGATTTTACCCTTAAGGAGTACATGGCTAAGTTTATTGAATTAGCTAAATTTGGGATGAGCCTGATAGACACACTTATGAAAAAACCATAAAGTTCATGAAGGGCTTAAATTCCCCGTTAAGAGAAATGTTGTTAACCCAAGTACCTATGGGGGCCACGTATGAGATGCTGGTAGAAACGACGATGTAGCACATGGCCAATGAAGAAGATAAGGAAAGAGAGAAAGAGAAGTCTGAATTGACCCAAAAGCAAAGAGGGTCCAAGAAGGGGAGCTTTTGGGCCAATAAGAGGTTGAAGGGGAAGTTTAAGAAGGATGTAAAGTGTGTAAAAAATGCCAAAGGAAGGGTCATGAAGCTAAATATTGTAGGGTGATTCTGATAAAGGAAGCCTTTAATGGAAGGTTCTTTAACTGCCTTGAGGAAGGGCGTCACAAGAATCAATGTCTCAGGATAGCTGAGGAAGGACCGAGCAGTCAAGCCTAGGCTATTGAAGCTGTCCCTATTGCCAGTAAGCCACCAAGAGATAAAGAAAAAGCAGCTCTAGCAGGTATAACTCTTATTTTTAGGCTTACTATTCGTACCCTATTTGATTCGGGGGCATCGCATTCTTTTATAACTATGGATGTAGTAAATTCCTTAAACCTTAAAAACTAGATGGTCAACAGCCTAATAGAGGTTTCCAATCCCATTGGGGGTTCGACCCGTCTTTCTCTTATTTGCAAAGACCCAGTGTTAGACATATGCGACGTTGATTTCATATGTACTGCATACGTTCTAAATTTCGAGGGGTATGGGCTTATCTTGGGTATTGATTGGTTTTCATATCATGGAGCCATTATTGACTGTGATAAAAGGGTAGTACGATTAAGGAGTCGTGGAGGTCGTGATCTAGAAGTTCTTTGTACACCCAAAGCTTCAGTTACCCATAGTTTGTGAATTTCTTGATGTCTTCGAGGAAGTCTCGGGTCTCCCACCCCAACAGGAGATTGAATTATGAATCGATTTAGAGAAGGATGCAAGACCCATCGCTCTGCCTTTGAGACATATGGCCCCTAAAGAAAGAAGGGAATTGGATAAGCAAATCGCAGAGTTGTTGAAGAAAGGATTCATCGGTAGGAGTACTCATGAGTGGGGAGCCCTGTTGTTTTTGCTACTAAGGAAGATGGGTCTTTGAGATTTTGCATCGATTATAGGAAGTTGAACAAGTTTACAAGGAAGAATAGGTACCCTCTACCTAGAATAGATGACTTTTTCGACCAACTTGTAGGAGCTAAAGTCTTTTCCTAATTAGACTTAGTAATGGGATTTCATCAATTGATGATTGCGAAGGAAAGCAAGCCGAAGACTGCATTTCATACTCCGAATGGGCTCTATGAGTGGGAAGTAATGTATTTTGGACTAACGAATGCCATAGCATACTTTGTGGATTTGCTGAGTAGAATATTTAGGGCGCAACTTAATAAATTTATCGTGGTGTTTGTTGATGATATCTTGTTTTTCTCCACAGGCAAGAAGGAGGAGCATGAGCACCACCTTAGAGAGGTATTGGAGACCTTGAGGAGAAACCAATTCAAAGCTTAGTTTTCTAAATGCCACTTTTGGAAAAATGGCCATATTGTTTCGGAACAAGGATTGGCAGTGGACCCTGCTAAAGTGGAAGCTATCCAATGATGAAAGACTCATAGTAATGCATTGAGGTTAGAAGTTTCCTAGGGTTGACAGGCTACTATAGGAAGTTCATCAAGATCTTTGCATAAATAGAAGCCCCTTTAACCCAACTGACTAAGAAGAATTCAGTTTTTGTTTGGGATGATAGATGCACCAAGGCATTTGAGAAGTTTAAGGGGTCATTGGTTAGTGCACCTATGGTCACTATTCCAGATAGAACCAAGTCGTTCACGGTTTTCACAGGTGCATGTGGTACAGGATTAGGAACAGTTCTTATGCAAGAAGGGAAGGTAATTGCTTATGCTAGCAGACAACTAAAAGACAACGAGAAGAGGTATCCGGTGCATGATTTAGAATTGGCAGCTATTATGTTGCCTTAAAGATGTGGAGACATTATCTCTTGTAGGAAAGGTTTGAGTTATTCACTGATTATAAATCACTCAAAGACCTATTTTCCCAAAAAGATTTGAATCTGAGGCAGCAGAGATGGATGGGATATGTTGCATTCTTTGACTTTGGTATTCAATATGTCCCTGGAAAAAGGAACATAGTCGCCAATGCCCTTAGTAGGAGACACTCTACCCTAGGTGCTATATATGAATGAAGACAGTTGGAGTTTCTCTCGAACTTTAACCTCCAACTGTCAATAGAACCCATCCAAGGTTTTTCTATCAGTTATGGAGATTAGACCAGCCTTGATGGATCGTATAGGGCACGGGCAAGTAAAAGATGAGGAGTTAGTAGAGATTTTGGAAAAATTAAGAAAAGGAGAAAATTTTGCCCATGCTAGGAGGTACTCAGTTGATGAGAAGGGATATTTGAGAAGAGATGGACGTCTTCGCGTCCTAATGATTAATGATTTGGTGAGAGATGTGCTTATGGAGTATCACCATTTAAGGATAACCATTCACCTCAGAGGACATAAGATGTACAAGGACATGAAGAGAATTTTCTTTTAGAATGGAATAAAGAGGAGCATAGCTGAGTTTGTTGCTTGGTGTTTGACATGTCAAAAGATAAAAGCTGAGCAAGGGAAGCCTTGTGGATTATTATTACCTTTGGAAATTCCAATTTGGAAGCGGGAACATATTTCGATGGATTTTGTGGAAGGATTGCCTAAAAGTCAGAAGGGCATTGAGGCTATTTGGGTTGTTGTAGATAGACTCACCAAGAGTGCTCATTTTGTTCCGATTAGAAGAAACAGGACTAGCGCCTCTCTCGTCCAGATTTATGTTAAGGAGGTAGTTCGTCTATATGGAATTCCTGTATGCATAGTTAGTGATAATGACACCTTGTTCACTAGCGAGTTTTAGAGGAGCCTACAAACAGCCTTGGGAACTTCTTCAAACCTTAGCACGGTGTATAACACACAAACTGATGGACAAACAAAGAGGGTGAACAGAGTTTTGGAAGACTTATTGAGAGCTTGTGTCTTAGATTTTAGAGTACATTGGGAGCAGCATTTACCTTTGGTTGCGTTTGTGTATAATAATAGCTATCAAACTACGATTGGTATGGCCCCTTTCGAAGCGCTTTATGGGCATTGTTGGTGGGAAACCACCAAAAAAGTATTGCTCGGACCCGATCTAATCCGTAATACCATGAAAAAAGTAGAGTTGATCAGGCAAAGGATGAAGGTAGCGCAAGACTGTCAAAAATTTTATGTGAATAAAAGAAGGAAAGAGCTTGAATTTGAGGTTGGAGATATGATATTTGTTAAAATCTTCCCTCTTTGAAAAGTTTTTAGGTTTGGTAAGTCTGGAAAACTGGCGCCTAGATTTATTGGGCCATTTAGAATTCTAGAAAGAATAGCAAAATTGGCATATCGTGTGGAGCTTCCCAACAAGTTGGCAGGAGTCCACAATGTTTTCCATATTTCTCACCTTAGGAAATACCTTCATGACACCGCTAGCAGAATAGAACCAATTAATTGGGGGATTTTAAGATGGAGCCGATAGTGCCTTGTGCCACCGCACGCATTGTGGAGCATGGTAGTAGGAGACTCCGCAATAAAATAATTAAGTTGATCCGAGTACAATGGAGGGATAATCCGGCGGAAAGCACATGGGAGACCGATGAAAAACACTCACCTAGAGCTCTTCACTGGTAATTTTTCTCTCCAAAATTAGGATTTTGGTTGCATCGCGGTTGCTAGATTAGATGGTAGGAGATGGTTGTTACACTTTTTTACAATCACATTATATTCATATAGAAATTTTTTATGCATGTTTAGGATATTTGCATACATACACTACTAGAATTTTGTTCATAGACATTGCATCTTTTACATCATGTAGAAAAACGCATGATGTTAAAAATCTTTATAACATCGTTATTTTTATTATCGATGCTATATAAAACGCACATATTACATTGATTTTCAGGGCGATGTTAAAAATCTTTTTATTATCTTTATAACATCGTTCTTTTACATTGATTTTCAGGGCGATGTTAAAATGTAAATTCCAAATTTGTAAAAAAGCACGGAAAAACTAAGTGTAAATATTTTGATAGAAAACACGGAATACACCCAATTTCCACCGTCTGTGAGCACAACCGTCGCAAATAGTACTATATGTGTACAATTGTTATTTTTTTAAAATTTTAATTAAAAAACATGGGAATTTGAGCCACATGCCCCTATCAATAATTAAAATAAACAAAATGCCATTTATCAATAATTATACGTAAATCAAGTCTCACATCTCGTACGCAAGGTGCAATGCACTGTGGAAGATAGACAAAATGTCATTGATCAATAATTATATGTAAATCAAGTCATACATCTCGTATGTGGAAGGAAATGCGCTGCGGCACGGGTTCAAAATTTTTGGGGCAACATTTCTTTACAAACACGTATCAAAAAAGTTTGGGGCAACATTTTTTAAACATTTGTATCTCACGATCCGCTTCCATCCAGTCCACAAGCTTCCGTGCATCTCCATCTAGTCATCCACTTCTCATGATCTACATGCATAGCAACCCACCAACCATCTTCTGCCACATCACCTAAATCCCCTCCTTATTATCCACGGGAAACCAATTTTCATTTCCCTCATTCCCTTCCAAAATTCATTCACGTTCGCGCTCTAAAATTCATTCACATTCGCTCTAAAATTCAATAGGCTGTCCTCATTCACGCCAATTTTAATTCCTCTAGAAACCTCACTTTATTTCTCTTCTAGAACATGAAATTGCCACTTCAAAGAAAATAAAATCTCATCTTCTTATCAATTCATTTTATAGTCTGGAAACTCGTCGCCGCCTATTATGGATGCTCGAAATTATCAATTGATGTTGCACCTCCGTGCTCTTTTATAAGAGATCTGAAACTCGTCTTTGATGTATGCCGAGAGTTGCTAATCGAATTCGCCGCCTGCTCCAAAAAATCACTGCTCAAATTTGTGATGGATCTACAGGATTTTGATGACTATTCAAGTTTGATAGGTGATTATGGGTTCGATTTTTGGATCTGCTTGCTGAGAGTTTGGTGTTCATGAGTTCATCTAGAGATGGTCTTGGTTCTTGTTGATGATACAAGTTATTGACGAAGTTTTCCTTTGGTTGGCGATGGACTATTAGAGATGATGTTTGTGGAAATGCCTTAGACGCTATGCTCTTGGAGTTTTGTGTCATCCATTGTGAGTTTTTCTTATAGATTGTTTGGAAATGCTTAGTTAAGTTATGCTTATTCAAAATTAAGCTCTTTCATAAATACTTGAATGACTGAGCTCAATCTATCCAATGTTCCTAAAATTTGGTTTGTGTCTTTAACCCATGTGCCTTTGACTCATACTTTGTTTATATTTTTGGAATGGAAAAGTGTGTAAATAAAGATACGAATACCATTAGGTAGACATATTGTATTGTGCATGGTTGGTGACATTGATGATAACTCGATCTCCTTCTTGGGCATAAACAGTTGGCCCAAGAAATTGCCCATTCACAGTCACAATTGGTTTGGCATAGCACAGTCTACCACATTCTTTACAACAACATCAAGCTGATGCTTCTTGATGGCAGCTTCTGCCTGAAACAAATAAAACGTTGCTATGACACAAGTAACAAACACGAAACAAGAGTGCATGAGCTTCTATAGGGACATGAACTACCTTTAGTGGAAACTTCACATTAATGTAAAGAGCTAACCTTCATTTGATGTTCAAAAAGTGGAAGAAGTGTGTGTGTTTGATGTTTATGAATATGAGGTGTAGTCTATGAGTATGCATGTTTAACATTATGTATACTATGAAATATTATGTGTTTATACTATTTTTTGTTGTATATATAATCATCTTTAACATTTTTGAGTAATATATAATGTTCTTAAAACAAACTAACATCATAAATTACAATTATAAAATTGATTACAATTTTATCAAACTGATGTATATGATATTCAATAATATTGTGTCTGATAGAATAAACAATATGTAGCTAAACCGATTTACATCGCTAATAAGTTTAAAACTGATTTCGGATGTATATACAGACATCAGCTATAAACCGATGTCTAAACTTTGGCTATTTTAACATCACCCACTAACACATCGGTACATATTTTCATAGACGTCGGTCCTGACCCGATGTCCATGAACAAAATTCTAGTACTAATACTTACATGACACGATTACACACTCACACTAGGACTGAGCTCATTTTAGCATGTTTGCAGTGCATAATCACATTTCACTATTGGTTGAGTAGATGGTTGTGTAGAGAACTTGGTTGTATAACATGGATGTATGTTGTTCGCCCCTTGGAAGATTTCGGGACAAATCCTTTTTAAGAAGGGAAGAATGTAACACCCCGTAAAATGAACCATAAATAAATAAATTAAATTAAATTAAATACGATAAGCATTGGATATGTAAATTTTATAAAAGCTGGAATTTGACAATGAAAGTTGTTCCAATGCATTCGTGGTGAAATTATGATCTGTTTCCATATATAATATGCTGAAAAAAGAGCTCAAGCAAAGAAGTTATGAGCATTTGAATTTCTCAGATTTAAATTAATTTAGTATGAATTCAAATTCAAATAAGAAATCAAATATTGGGTTTAAAATTCAAAAATTAGCTTGAGGGCTAAGTAAATGTTTAATTAACGTTTGATGTTAAAAAGTTAATTAGGGAATAAAATAATCTTGCAACGGAAATAAATAAACATTCCCCTAAATAGGAGGAGCGGTAGACCTGAATAGGTCAACAGACCGACTATAGCGGTCGACCAATCGCCCAAGGGCGGTCGACCGCTTGGTAACAGAAGTTGTCAGTGGCGGGTAGGGTTTTAAGTTATGTTTTATTCAGTTGTACGCTCCAGATTTACCCATTTCCTTCCTACTTCCATCTTATGGTTCTGGTGCGTTTCAACTCCTATAAATATAAATCTATCCCCTCTACTTTAATTCATATTATTTTGGGGAATACAATGAAACTATGTCATTGCTATCTCTCTCTAATAAGATTCAAAAGCTCCATAGAGAATTCAAGTAATAATTCAACTTATTTCCTATTTGTTTCTTCTTCTTCCTCTAATCTATTCTTATCCTATTCTTCTCCAATTATTCTGAATCTAATGAATATATATACCTCTTCCCTATTGTGTGTGTGTATATCAAAAGAGAGAGATTCTGGAAGAGATCGGAAGGCTACAAATCCATTTGAGTGAAGCTACGGCTAATCTGTGAGTGGAAACCTTAGTAATTCTTTTCAGCAATTGTTTAGTGTATTTCTTTTTGGATTTGTATATGCCTTAGGGATTTTGGGATTTCGAAAATATAATAAATAAAATCCCCTAAAATTCCATTTTATTTTGATATGTCAATTTTATGATGAGATTCTCAATTATTTACATTAATTTGATGGAATTTGTGTCATTTATGCAATTTTTGATAATTTCATAGTCCATTCTACTTCTCCTTCTTCTTTGGGTTAATTTGTGATCCTTTAATAAAACAAGGGGTTTAGATTATGACTTTTATTCGTAGTTTACACCACTTATTCTTATCTATTTCATTGTAAAAAGAGGAGTTGAATAGAATATAAGGTTTATATTGCAATTCTTATTGTTTAAGATATTCAATTGAATTGGTGTAATAAATTGAATTTCTATTTTATTTACAAGTCTATTATTGCAGTTTTGGTTATGAATATTTATTTCCTTTTTGGACATTAGAATCCTATGAAATCTTGGGAATTTGAAGAAAAAGGACTTGTAATAATAATTGGTTAGGGAATTGACATTTAACGCTAGTTTAGAGCGTAAAATCCATGCGTTTAATACTTATTAAGCACGAATATTTATTTATCTCTATTTACGTAATTAATGTATGATTATTGCGTATATAGCGTAGTTAATTAGGCATTTATCTGCATTTATTGGCCCCATTAAGAAGGTAATTGATTTTGAGGCGAAAATAAGAGGAAACCCTTATATAACCTAATTATTATTTTAAGGCGTAATAAGGAAGATTCCGTATAAGGCCTTATTTACGAAACAGTGAGATGAGTGCGCATATATATGGAGAGTAATTGATTTGTGACTAAGTCATAGGGATGCAAGGTCAATGGAGTTACATGATGGAAGTCTTCCCTTCACTTTGAGGTTACCAGCAGTTGTGTACACTTTTATTGATGTGAGATATCCTTATAATAAATATTTGTAATGATGCGAGATTAGTTTCAAATCATATAGGGGAAATCTACCTAGCTAATCTAGCTACTAGTTCCTACGAATAGCGGACTAATGCGAGACGTCATTACGAGTATGGGCCATAAGACGAAGGGCCTGCTTCGAGGTTTTGAGGTATTAAGTGGTTGGACCCACCTCTTTTCCCATGATGAAGTATCTAATGGCAAAGAGGTTATGTCACGTACCTCTACAGGGTCCACTTCTGGAAACATTCTTAAATGATGTAGTATGCTTTATTTAAGGTCTTAAATGACCAGAGTCTGTCTATTTTTCACTTGAAAGAATTAAGTGTCATATGAGATTCCATGTGATGTCAGCTAGATAGTACCATTGAGGAGCACGCCTCTAGAGATAGGTCTTAAATGATGGGGTTTGCCTTAATTAAGGACTTAAATGACCAGAGTTTGCCTATTATTGGGAAGTATTAAGTGGCTTGGGTACCATCTCTCACATTATTAGCTATTTATAACGTATGATTGGGATATGAGATTCTAGAAACCTACTTCTGGAATGGAAGGTATTAAGTGGTTGGACTCGCCTCCTTTCCTTATAAAGAAGTATTAAATGACTTTAATGGTTTTACGTTCGTAGATATATTTTTATTTTGAAATATACTGCCCAAGTACTGAAAAGGTAAGATTCAAGGTTTTTATTCAGTAGACACTTGTTGTTCTAACTCCCTCCTCATTACAACATAGGTTAAGCATGGAGTGATGGCTGTGATGATGCTTAGAGATGGAGAAGCTTGGCTAGTGGCAGTATTTATTATTATTTGCTTTTATGTGTACCCATGGATTTAGACAATTATTGTAATGGATATTATGTTATAATTTTTAATGGATTTTGTGTTATGAAATTTTTATGGTTTTGAAATAAATGGGTACACTTTACTACTATATTTTGTTCTATTCGTTGTGAGTTCTGAAAGTTTAGTTATGGCTTTACAATGTTATTTCTTTTTGTTACCAACAACTTGCCTTAGAATGGATCTAAGTTTCGATTGGCCTTTTCTCGGTCGAAATTTAGGCCTATTCCGGGTTGGATTATTACATTTTGGTAATTTGAATAGAAATCATAGATTGAAAATTAATCTGATTTTTCGAAGAATGAAACCCCGGGCTCGGTTAATAAGTCATAGTTCCTTGGATGCCACTATTTTATATTAAAATTTTCACTTCTGCATGAAAGATAACTTTTGATCCTTCCTTTGAAGGTTGCCTTGTTGCAAAACTCAATGTGTTTGACTGTTCTTTCTCTAGATGATTGCCTTTACATTTGAATGATCTTCCATCAGAAGACTACCACCTTCTTTAGGATAGAGTTTGATTTGCTTTTGCATTCGATTAATCTTCCTATAGAAAAATACCTCTTACTACTCTTCAGATAGTGATTTAGGCTTTGATTGATTTCTTTTGTTACCACTTTTCAGTTATGATCTAAACTTTAATCGAACCCCTTATCACCATCTTAGGTGATGATTTAGGTTTTGGTTGGTGCTTTTGGTTAGCCATCTTGGTTTGAACAAAAGTCTTACCCATCCTCTCTCTAGGGGGCGCTATGGTCAGGCCTTATAGGTGGAACCAAAGGCTGGTTTGGTGCTTTGGCCAGGCCATCTCAGCCAGGACCAAAGGCTTACTCCATCTTCCCTCTAGGAGGCGCTTCAGACAGGCCTTATAGGTGAAACTGAAGGCTAGTCGGTGTTGTGGCAGGCCATCTTAAGCGGAGCCAAAGGCTTATTCCATCCTCCCTTTAGGAGGCGCTTCAGCCAGGCCATATAGGCGAGACCGAAGGCTTGCAGTGCTTTGGCCAGGTCTTATAAGTGGGACCAAAGGCTTACTCTGACCTCCTTCTAGGAGGTGATTTGACCAAGCCATCTTGGCAGGATCAAAGGATTTTCCCTTTATTTTGTGAATCCTTCTTACAAAACATTCCTCCTTATTGAGTATTTGAACCTTGAAGATACATCGGTTAAATCTATTTAACAAACTCTTGAAGCTCTCCTTTCCTTTTAGAGCTCGGCATTGGTTGGTTTCATGTCCATTTGTTCTATGATATTGACAATAAGCACCTCCAAGATTCCATTCATTTTTAGGTTGCCTCTTCTTAGAAGGCCAATAATTCAGTTTTTTCTTGGTTAGAAGGTAAATGTTCTCATTGGAGGTGGTAAGGGAAGAAGTTCTAGTGAATTGAGAGTTTTTAGGGAATCGTGTCCTTGATTCCCACTTGGCTTTCTTATAACATTAGATTGGTGCATTAGTATCATCCATGAACTTTCTTTTTGAAGAATCTTGAGTTTTAATTGGGGCAAAAGAATGGTCAATTAATTTATCCATTTTTGGGCAAATTTGTCGAAATATCTCATTATTTCCTCTTCAATGATAGTTCCTTTGGATTGAAATTGAGTGGCCCTCCTCGTTTATAAGAACAAACTATCTTTCTTTGGGCTCACTTTTCCCAAGGTAAAGATTGAGGTAGGTCCTGTGTGGAATGGATTTATACTCCATTTGTCCAGATTATAAAGAGCTATTTGCTTCTTTTCTTCCATAATTTGTAAGGCTAATAATCTTAACTCTTGTTCTTCATGAAACCGAGGGTTATGAGCGACTTAATAAACTGGTTTGGCTAAATGAAGATCATAAGATCCTTGTCTATAAATAGTCATTATGTCACCTAAAAAGGTTATGTAGAATATGGAAAGTTCCTTTATGGAATATGCAAGTTAGGGTAAATCTTTCAAACCCCTTATATGCAGGCTAAGGGAATTTCGGTATGGGATAACCACAAGGTCAGAGGTTCAGGCTCTCCTTCTAGCGCCAAAATGTTAACAAATTTATTTGTAAATTCCAAAGAGTGAAAAATAGGTGAAACTTGGTTAGGATTAGACTTAGTAGCCTTATGTCAACTTGCTATAAATTTGCAAGTTCCATGTAGAAGCCACATACACATCAAAGTCATAAGTGTATGAGATTCCAATACAAGTCATAAGTAACGAATCTTTATTTTGCAGGAAAATAGACACAGGGAAGAAGTTGAAAAAAAAATTAGTCATAGGGACAACAAGTTTGCTTTTTAGTCTAAATGACATTTTTTTGTAAACAGAAAACGATAGTTACAACTATCATTCTGTGATTTACAGTAAAAAGTGTCCTTCCACCTAAAAAGCAAACTTCTTATCCCTAAAACTAAATTTTTCTTCAAATTTTTCCTTGAGCCTGAAAACCCCTTTATTTTATATGCTATGCAGTATTAATTGTACAAGTCCCTATTTGCAAAAAGTCACAAACTTACAATAAGCGCGATGAATCCCCAAATTGATTTAGAGTTACAAGTTTAAAAATGTAAGAAAGTGGTAAGAATGAGTCACCATTCTTCATTGTCATGGGGTCCATATTTATAGGGGTGGAAATAGGCGGCATGGCTACCATGTGGCTCTCAACATGCTTAACATTCCACATCATTGCTTTCTCTAATGACTTTCGGCATCCCCTTGGAAATCGGTGATTTACGACATCCATGTAATGTTGGTAATCTATAGTATTCTTGATATTCAATATCTTTACTGAACCATGACATGTAACAAGCTTTGTTTATTGTTTACATATGGGAACTTCCAGCATATTACTTCTTGAAGCTTAAAACCCCTCAACTGGTTAACATTCGCCATCTGCCTTTATATTGATAAAATACGACATTGATGACATATAACATCTCTTATTATATTGATGATATACGATACCCTTGCCATGTTGCTAATTTATGATATCTTATATACATTGTCAAGGCTTGATGTTATTTGTTGAGTTGATGGCATATATCATTGTTAATATCCGACATCCTCTTTTATTGTTGATAGCTAATATCCTTCCTTGTATTGATGAACTTTGATATCCTTTTTGATACTGTTGACGTGCGGCATCCTTCTATATATTATTGATTTACAGCATGATAATTTACGAGATTGATTGTTATATTAGTGAAAAATGGTATCCTCACTTGCATTGTCGGCTTTCAACATCTTTGATGGCACTGATGATATGCGGCATGTTTGACAGTTGTGGGTATCCGATATCTCTCATACTCATTGAAGCCCGACATCCTTTGTCGCTTATTTATGCTTTTAATGTTGCGGTATCCTTTAATGATGCGGTATCTCCTTTTATTTGCCTTTAAGTTCGATAATCTATTTGCTATAGTTTCTCGGCATCTGTTATCATTCAATATCACTTCGGGCTTGTCATATGCACGATGTCCTTAGGAACTGTTTTGAGATACGACTTTTCTTCCTTTTCATATGCCTGACAACCTCCAAGGCTGTTAAGGTTTGACATTTTCTTGAAGCATTTAAAGTGCGATATCTCCTGCTAAAGGTTCCACTACTTTTGACATCTTGAAGTCTGACATGTCTCCTATATATTTTGCATCTTTATTTGTAGTAACACATGGCATGGTTGAACCAACCAGAGAATGCTACGTGGCAAACTAGAGCATTGCTTTTGGGTAGCTTCTTCAATATGCGATAGCATCCTCAATGTGTGATAGCTTCAATTTATGATAATATGCCTTCAATACGCGATAGCTAGCTATATAAATCTCAAATAGCTTTAATCATCAACTAACGAAAGCCTCAATCATCAATGTCCAATAGCCTTATCAACATGCAATAGTCTTAACAACATAAACTTGTGATAGCCTTAGCAACATCAACTTATGATAGCTTTAGCAACATCAACTTATTATAGCCTCAACAATATCAACATGTGATACCCTTAATAGTATCTACTTGATATGGCCTTAACATCGTCAACTTGCGATATTTTCACCAACATCAATTTGCGATAGCCTCAACAACATCAACTTGAGATAGCCATAACAACATTAATTTGTGATATCCTCAACAACATCAACTTGAGTTAGCCTTAGCAATATCAACCTACGATAGCCTTAACAGTATCAACTTGAGATGGCTTTAACATGATCAACTTGGTATAGCCTCAACAACATCAAATTGCGATAAGCTTAACAATATCAACTTTTTATAGGCTCAACAACATCAACTTGCGTTAACCTTAAAAACATCTACTTTAGATAGCCTTAACAACATCAACTTTAGATAGCCTTAACAACATCAACTTGTGATAGTCTTAACAGCATCAACTTGCGATAGCTTTTTTTAATCAACTTGCAATAGCCTCAACAACATCAACATGTGATGACCTCAACAACATCAACTTGTGATAGCCTTAACAATATCAATTAGAGATGGCCTTAACATCATCTGCTTGCATTAGCCTTAACTACATCAACTAGCGATTGCTTCCTTAATGTGATGGCTCAACAATTTTCACCTTGTGATGGATCTCATTATTTTTTGGCGTTGATAGCTTTAATAACATCATGCAATTGTCTTTCATAACTTTGAAAATATTTAGGTGTAGCACTTTCCCACTCCCTTTAAATAAGTTTACTTTGTGCTTTAACCTTAAGTGAATTTATGTTCTGAGTCTGGTTTTCTTTCCTTAAATGCTAACTTCTTTCCTTATTTTGCTTCTTATTATTTTAGACGAACTTATCTTATTAGCAAATATCATCAGGACAATCATTTGATCAATTGCTTGATTAGATAGTTTCTTTAGTCAGGTGTGATGGTAGGGCTAAAGTCCTTAGTTAACCATTAGTCTTTGGCTAAGTGCTTTGACCAGATGTAGAAGCGGGATCAAAGGATTTATTAACCATCTCCCTTGGATGGATGTTTGGCTAGGCCCAACAGTGGGACCAAAGGCTTAATTGACCATCACTCTTTGGATGGATGTTTTGATTGAACGTAGAAGCATGATCAAAAGCTTTATTGACCATCTCCCTTGGATGGATGCTTTGGCCGGGCTCAATAGTCGGACCAAAGGATTAATTGACCATCACTCATTTGATAGGTGCTTGGACAACGGTAGAAGCAGGATCAAAGGCCTTATTGACCATCTCCCTTAGATGGGTGCTTTGGCCAGGCCTAATTGTGGGACACAAAGCTTAATCTACCATCACTCTTAGGATGGATACTTTGACTGGGCGAAAAAGCTAGATCAAAGGCTTTATTGACCATTTCCCTTGGAAGGGTGCTTTGTCGGGCTTGGCAGTGAAATCAAAGGCTTAATTGACTATCACTCATAGGATGGGTGCTCTAACCGGATATTAAAATGGAATCAAAGGCTTTATCGACCCTCCCTCTTTGATGGATGCTATAGCTAGGTCCGATACTGAAACTAAACGCTTAATTGGCCATCACTCTTTGGATGGATACTTTGACCGGGCATATAAGTGGGATCAATGGCTTTATCGACAATCATCCTTGGATGTATGCTTTGATTAGGCTCGGGGGCAAGACCAAAGGCTCAATTGTCCTCTTCTAGATATTAGGTACGCTTCTACTCAACGAATCTTACTAACCTCATCGGGTTATGAGTTACGTTGATCATATCACATCTCAACCCGAGGGCTAATATTTAAAAGAGAAAGAATATTTAGAAATCCATTTTATTCTTCCAATGTAGTGAAATACAGTCTCAAATGTTTAGCATTCCACATTCTTGATGTCACATTTCCATCCGATTTACTAGTCGGTAAGATCTAGGAGGGATTACCTCATAAATGACCAAAGGTCCTTCCCAATTTGGTCCTAGGGGACCGTCTGGTTGGTTCTTTAGGTTTTCCATTACCCTTCTAAGTACTAGATCTCCTTTTTAAATTCCCATTTTTCTTACTTTTGATTTGTAATATTTGAAGATTCTTCGTTGATTACCAGCCATTCGTAAGGCAGCTTGCTGTCTAGGTCATTGATCAAGTCAAGAGATTCTATCTTCATTTCATGGTTCGAATCATAGACGTATGCAATTCTTCGGTGCGATGGGACTTCAATTTCGAATGGAAGCATTGCTTCAAATCATATGTTAAAGAATATGGGTATGTCCAGTTGCTGTCTTTACGGGTGTTCTATATGACCATAAGGCGAGAGTAAGTTCTTCTACCTAGTTTCATTTTGCCTTCCTCTTCATTTCTTTAAAATGTTCTTTATGGTTTTATTCGCTACTTTGACTTCCATAATAGCCTTTAGGTGGTGCTACCGACGAGAAACATTTTATTATCCCATTTTTCTCAAAAAAGAGAGTGAAATCTTCACTTTCAAATAGAGTTACATTATCAAAAATGATCTTATTTATGAGAGCAAATTGTGTAATTATATTATTAATGATGAACTTTAAGATTTTTATCACGTAATATTTGGTAGTGGATCAGCTCTACCCACTTAGTAAAGTAATCAGTTGATATAACAGTAAATTTTGCACCTCTCTTCGAGATATGGAAGGTCAAATTAAGTTATTTTTCTATACGTCAAAGGGATATGGGCTTACAATGAGAGTTAATTCACTTGGAGACAACCGTAGGATTCTTGAGAACCTTTGACATTTGTCGCATCTTTTTACATAGGTTAATGCATCTTCAATCGTACAGGGCCAGTAATAGCCTTGTCTCATTATTTTCTTTATCAATCTTAATCCATTAGAGTAATCTCCACAGAATCCTTCGTGAGTCTCTCTTAATAGTTTTGCTCCTCTTTTCGGAGTAATGCTTCTCAAATAAGGAAAAGAACATCCTTTCTTGCATAATATCCCATCAATCATAGTGTATGTAGGAGCTAGATATCTCAATTTCCTTGATTCATTTTTACTTCTAGGCAATGCCCCTTTTCTAAGTATTCAACTATAGGTTTCACCCAATTATTAACATATTGATCTTTGCAATTTTCCATCCTCATTCCTTGAAGTTCTCTATGATTATTATCTTTCTAAGAATTTTTCTTACTATCTAGTAATCGTTGGGCTTGTAAATGAGTTAAAACTAATGCATCATTACTCGATCCTTCTTTTTCAAATTCAACACTCAAGTTTTGTTGGAATCCAACGGGAATGATTTTTACTTTTGGTGCTCCACGCAAATACAGTAATTTTGCTAAAGAGTCCGCTTGTGCATTCTTTTCTCTCGATATCCGATGAATAGAGAAATCCTCGAACTAAACTAACATTTGTGGATCTTCTTTAAATATTGGGTTAGTAAGGCATCTTTCGTTTGATACACCTTGTTTAGGTGATTTACCATCAACTGCAAATTGCTAAATACCTCGATCCTTGGGACTTTTAGTTGTTGAGCCAAAGTTAATCCAACTATCATGGATTCATATTCAACTACGTTATTAGTTGTAGAAAATCCTAACTTCATTACATAATGCAACATATGTCCATTGAGTGTAATAAGCACATAACTAGCCCTAACTCCTTGTACATTCGAAGCACCATCAACGTACAATTAGCACTTTGGTTTAAGTTTGTTTTATTTTTCCAACCCCTCTTTAATGAATCTTGTGCATTCAGTTACAAAGTTGGCTAAGGCTTTCCCCTTGAATTACACCCAGGGTAGATATTCAATGTCATATTGAAATTGGTAGCAATAAGGAAGCTTTTCTATAACCGGATACATAATTTTAGCATCTTTTAATCTCTTGCTCATATAATATACTAGTAATTGAATCGCATTTTCTTCTCTTATTAGACTTGAAATGATTGCATGTTCTGATATCGCCATATATGAAAATAAGTTTTATTCTTCCACGAGGCTAGAAAGTATTGGCGGATATCCAAATGATATTTTAGCTCTTGAAAAGCTATCTGGCATTTTTTTGTCCATTTAAAGGTTTTGTAACACCCCATATCTTTTAATAAAAATAAAAAATTAAATAAAAAACATTTTGGTAATTTTTTAAAAGGTTGAAAGATTAAATTCTTACAAATAAAGAAATTTGGAAAATCTGATTTTCCCATTGTATCATGTAGATTTTTCTAGCCTAAATTCATATATAAATTGTTAGAAATGAAATGTGTAAAAAGATATGGAATGTTTACCATATATCAGGGTTTGCTCCTATTTTGAAATTAGTTTAAGAATTGATTAGAAGAATAAATCAGACCTTATTTATTAAGTAATTAACTAAATATGTTTAAATTACTTTAAAAAGAGTATAATTTTGTAATATGCATTAAAAGAAAAGGAGGAAAGATGTTTACATGCACAGAGGAAAATCATTAATTACCATGTTAATAGAATTATTGCTATAATTAATGAAAGTATGTGTTACATGTAATAGAAGGAATGCAACAATATATTTATGAAGAAAAAGAAGAAGAAGAAGAATGCATTTAATGTTACATATTTGAAAGGTGAAGATAACAGTATATGCATGGAAGGAAAGCATTATCTAAAGGGAATGTAAGGTACGCCATCTCTTTATTATTAAAGAATAAGGGATGAACCTGATTTTTTTTGAACTTGGAAAGATTAATACGAACCAATTACAAATTGATTGCGCAATTACTAATAAAGAGTAAAGTCCTAAGTAATGTAATTAAATATACACGTATATATACATGTATGTTTGAATATTGATAAATGATTTCCTACAATTGTCAATAATAATGCATAGAATATTAGTGAATGATTTTAACTGATTTGAATTCGAATAAATGATATCTATTTGAATCACAAATAATGCCATTAATATGGAGAATATAAATGTTATCTTTTTTAAGGAAATAAAAGTAAATGAAATTTACGTATATGAAAGGATACATAATATATGAATAAACATATAATTTTTCCTAGACCTAGATTTCAACTATTAATTTGACCCTAATCCTCACTTCTCTTCATTATAAACCTTAGCCCCCGCCTCCCTAAATCTGTACGTTTTTTTTCTTATTCTTCTTTCTTTAACATTTCTTAACCTAAACTCTAATTTCTTAAATCTATACTCCAAACAAAATAAAATAAAATCAAATAATAGAAAGAGATAGAAGTGAAGAATCAAAGAATGGAAGATTCAAATTGAAGAAGGAAGAAATAACTAGGCAAAGAAGGGGAGCAACGGATTAAAATCAAATTAGAAGTGGAAATTCTACAAACGAATCCTTGAGGTGAGTGAGTTGACTACGATGTTATTGTTGATGCCAAAAATGGATCAATACCCAAGAATGAGTTGTAGAGAACTATGAGACCTATATCTAGTAGATGACAGTGGAAATCAAAGAAAAATAATAGAGCGGTGCAAGATTTTAATAGTGGTTCGGCTCTCTGGCCTATGTCCACTTTATAGTTTTTTTGATTATGGGTTTAAGATAGTTTGTATGAGATTATAAAAAATTAGAGTCACAAGTACAAGAAGTTGACAGGTTCTAGGGCCTAGAACTGCCAAGAGTAGCTGCCTTGGTGACTATTGTAAGAAAGGGAGATTGTGAAGAGCAATAGAGTCCCAGATCCAGGGTGAAGAAGAAAGAGTAGAAGAAGGTCTTGTTTTGGTTGCTCTATGATTTGCATTTATAAGGAAACAGGTGTGATGGGTTAGAAGTCCACTTGTATTAGAGTCTGAACATCGACCCTGATAGAGTTAGGGGTATGCCCTAAGGGCAATTAAGTAATTTATTACATATATCTAACTCGTTGAACAATCTTGTTCGAAATAAAAGGTATTTTCTTCCTATTATATACTGATATAATGTGATTATATTAATTAATTAACTTAATTAAAAGTATATTTAATAGAAAAATCCATAAATGGTATATTTTGTGATAGTAGTTACAAAGTGTTGTAACCGTGGGTAATTTATCACAACGAAACAAATATACCATTTTAAATGTTCCTAGTCAAGATGCATCGAGACTGGATATCGATATATCCGTTGAGACTGTAGTACGTAACGCTCTCCAAATGTTGGGAAATGTATTACTCATGACTACTGGGGGCACCTAGGGGTTACATACTAATAGTTATTGGATAACTATGGAATGACTCACTCGATAGCTTTCTATTGGTTAATATAACTAAGGTCAAACAGAAAATATCGATGTGACTGATTTACACAGTTCTGTCGACTTGAGAATACTGTGGATCATCAATATGAAAGCTCCGCTTTGATTATAGCTAAATCATGGCGTGGCGTCCATCGAGTGACTATAGTTGGGTCAGTGGAAGAATTGGAAGTGAAGCACTATTCAGGAGAGGATTCGTCTACTCAGTTATATGCAGTTAGTATCACAGTCAACTTAAAGTCAAAGTCTCTGGCCAGGGCATTTCGGTTAATAATAATTGTTATTATTGAACCAAGGACTTTGTATTTGGACTATAAAGTTGAATGTGGATGAGGTTGGAATTTTGACCATTACCAAATTCCATAAGTCCAAAGTGATATAGTTTTGACGAAGAGAATTGGTGTAAACAAATGTCACAACCGGGTAACGCTTATTAAACTAAAATTAGATTTTACTGAAAATGAGTAAGCGATAAATTTGGCCATAATATAACACCACCTGTTAAGTGACGTGTGAACGTTAACATTAGAATAGTTTGATGTTAATCGCTGACCAAATTTACACCCAAGAGTTACACAGCCGAAATGATGAATTCCCTTAAGACCGAACGATTTAATTAGTTTATAATTATTATAAATTAATTAAATTAATTATTGTTTATGAAATATTAATTATAAAATTTGAATATGATTTCAAAAATAAATAATATTATATATATTTATAACAGTTATAAATATATCAATCGATATACAATATCGACAAGCGATTAAATTAGATTTAATTCATAGTATATTGGCTTGGGCTTAGATGGGTTTAAGGCCCATCATTAGGGCTGCAAAATTTCGGTTTTGGGAAGGTCTAGGGGTGGCTAAAACATAGGGAATTGGCTTGGAGATAATGGGTTGAGATCAAGTAAGAATGGGTAAAAAGGTTTTCCTCGTTTCTCTCTAATACAACTATATATATATATATATATGTATGTATATATATATATATATATATGTATGTATGTATCTCTAAAATAATGACTAACCTTTTTTGGCCGCCATTACCTTCTACATTGCTGGTTAAAACATAGCTCTCAATCCACTCCAAAATTCTTAAATATATTTTAAATTAAAATAATACTATTCGATAGTTAGAGGTCGGCGATTCCGAACTAGCAATCTGACGAATCAAGAATAGTAAAAGGAAGGGAAGTCATTGCTTCAACGTGGATTCAAAGGCATCATTAAATTGGTAATTTTAATTCATATTACAGTAATAAAATTATTTTCTATGATCCTATAATGAGCAATTTCATATCTGTTTAAATATACTGCTACTATATGTTTAGTTATGTGAGATTTTGTAAGTAGATGTAGTTGTCACAAATCAGTTTGATTATGTGCATAATTTGTTTATTATACTATTTGATTTATGTATAGACAAATGTTGTTTACTGTACAAAATCAATTTTTGTCATCAATAATTGTTTTATATATATATATATATATTTATTAATAAATCCATATATATATTAGTGTATATTTCTCTCTCATAATAGTATATATGCATATATAAGATATATATCTGATTTAAAAATTTTAGTACACTTATTTATATATAATATGAATTTAAAAATTCAAAAATTAATTATCATACATATATTCATATTTTTAAATTAACATTTATTGAATTTTGAATTGTTTATTATATATAAAATAATTATTACATTAAAAATTCAATTTTATATTTTATAAAAATAATATATCATTCCTGAAACATACAGAAAATATTTATTTATTTTTCAATAAATTTTATTATTTTTAATAATTAATATTATTTCGAAAAAACTGTTTATGATTTATTAAAAATGATAATGTAATTGAAAAATTCTTAAAAAAATTTCGTATCCTTTCGTTTATGATCCTAGAGTTTTTGAAAATTTGAAATTTGAAATTTTTAATAATATATTATTTTATATTAAATAATTATTACCGAAATCAATGTATTTGTTTTTAAAAATAATATTTCAACTTTGAAAAATCTCCAGATTTTTTCTAAGCTCTATTTTATGATCATAGATTTTCGAAAATTGTAAATTTTGAATTTTCATAAATATATTATTTTATGTTAATTATTTATGGCTGAAAACATTATTAATAATTGTTCTCTCTCTTTCTATATATATATTTATCTATATATAAATGTTTTATGTTCATATATTATATATAATATATCTATACATACATGTGTGCATGCGTGTGTATTTTGTAACACATATACATGTACATATTTGGACAACATACATGACATACAAAATAAGCTAATATGTCTATTGCGATGTAAATCTCAACATCTACATATGGGCATATTATACCTTTCATGGATTATTATGTTACACATGCACTCACACACATATGTATATGATACATTTATGTATAAACTAAATCAAATATAATTAATTTCGTGTCTTAATATATTTGAATTTAAATAAAATAAATGATTTTATTTAAATGAAATTTAGAAATGTTTTAATTCAGTTAGACTTCATAGGCCCAATAAAGATCCAATAGGGTAATTTTTTTTTTAAATTCACCCATAACTTCCGCTGCGGGCTGGTCGAGATCCAACAATGGTATCAGAGCCCAATAGCCCATGCACTCTAAATTAGTCATATCAGGGCTAACTAATTAAGCGTTCCCACTTTGAGTTCAAGATGTGGATATGTTATATTAAATATGCCCAAAATATATTATACGTAAGACTATCATATAAGTAATATGAAATATAAAAGTTATATAATAATAAAACTTATATGATATGTGTATAAACTAAATGTGGAACATTAAAGAAACCCAAATAGACTTGAGAAATAAATACATATGTAAATGTACATATACCGTGATTTCTGATGTGTCTGACACTTGAATCGCTTGGGTATTTCATAAGAAATATATTATTCTATAAGTCGATATCACTCAATATATATATTGAAGATTATGAATCTTCAATATAATGTTGTCCTCTACCATATATATATTAATAAATTACTTACGTACTCCTTAGTTATTGAGCAAACTCAAGCTAGGGATGTTATGCATAGTATCATTAATATATTGAACAGATGAGGTAAGATAACTATATGTATTTGTTGAGCAAACTCAAGGTACATATACTATAATTAGGCTATCACGATAAGGTAGGCATGAGTGAATAATCTCTTTCGATTTGTTGAGCAAACTCAAGGTCGAAATGAGATTAGAACAAGGAAAAATGGGTTAGGAGTTGTATGTGATACAACCGATAAGGAGTTATCCATCGTTTGTGGGGATATGATTTATTGAGCAAACTCAAGGTCAAAATACCAAAACAAACGAGTCCTAACACCCACTAGTGAATTTGTAAGACTTCAATGTTTCATCTTAAGGTTTGGAGAAACATAAAAGACTAGTGGGAGCCTTATTAGAAAAATGGAATGGTAACATTTAACCTTTCTAATATTGTAAGAACATATGCTATATAATGTTATAATTATCTACAATTGATAAATTTGTGCATTTAATATAATATGTACTTACTAATAATTCTAATCGCATGTTATATAATGTTTCTATACCCATGCAAGTGCCTAATTTCAACTACTTAATACATTCATAAGTTGGTCACTTATATGTTTATTTGGTTTAGACCGTATATTGCATTTCATGAGTTTTTGAACTCTAAATGCAATTCAAGACTATGGATATTTCATCCATGTACTTTCACATATAAATGCTATATGGTGAACAGTCATAGTTTATGGGGTACAATATTTTTGATGAAGTTAGTTCATTCGAAGTAAGCCAATAAACAGTATTTTAAGATCATGTATTCAACTTGAATGATTTCAAAAGGATCATATTGTGTTAATGTAACATAAGACCATAAACTACGAGATACATCTAAGAACTCGATCGTTGAAATGTCATCTTGATCGGTTTATATAAAGTGCAACATATTTGATGTCTTAAATGTTAATAATAATCGAATGCGCTTTTGTAAAAGGTTTGTTATGATACTGTAGTAAGGTTTTCTTTTGAATAATTTGACCATTTGAAAGAAAAATGAATGTATAAGAATAGATGTAATTTAAGGTAAAGTTGGAATGAAGAGAATGAATAGTCATTTCTGCTTCATAGAGAAACATTGGAAACAAGAATTGTAATACTAATTGATACTTAATATTGGAATATGAAATATGATTTTTATTCCGAAACGTATTTTCATATAGAAGATTGTTTTCTATAACATTTATTTATTTGAGTTCAAGATATTTGAGCAAAGAACTCTCCACTGTAAACTAGTTGCAACATATGAAATAAGTAAACAATATTAACAATATTAAGTGAATGGTGAACCTCTAAATTTAGTATTATAGTAATGGCGGAAATAGTGGGAGCATGCCATATAGCACCTAATGATTGCATCAAATTACGAAAATTGTTTTCGTAGAATGTAATGAACATTATTTGTGAAATAAAGTTTATTTTTGGTATTGACTGAAAAATAGATATAACTATATTTCAATATGAGTATTATGAATATTCATTATGAAATAGAACTATATTATAGAATTTGTTTTCATAGTAAAAGTGATGCAACAAAAAATACATATGTGTCAAATATTTTTTACAGTTGTTTTGGAATTATAGACTAAGCCGTAGTTTTGAGAAATAATTTTACTATATGATTATGAATCACATGATACAGGTTAATTATATCTCAAACAATTAATGGCTATGCACCCATTCAGTGGGAGCATCATAAGAGCTGATGAACTCTTTGAATTAATACATATTGATGTATGCAATCACAAGTCTATTAATACTAAAAGGGTTCCATATACTTTGTTATATTCATTGATGATTTATTACCAACATGTACAAATGTATTGGATACACATGTAGTAAGTTTATGATAAAATCATAGAATATAAAAGAAAAGTAAATAAAATAACATGCAATAGAATAAAATGATTTGATTTGGTCGAATAAGTGAGTATATTGGAAAGAGTTCCAAATGTACCTAAAAATGAATATAGATTCAACCTCAAAAGTCACTCCTCCATGTGATACATAATGATGCATCGATAAGGAGTAATCAGACATTGTTGTACAATTTACGATTAATTGTGAGTGAAGTTGAGTTAGTTTCTTTCTATAATGTCATGTACTTAAGAGTAGTACACCAGGTTGATATTATTTCATCTAAACAATAGTTTACAAAATCATACAAGATAAGGGTTTGTCAGAAATCCCAACATATCCTAGGCCAAGGAGTTGGCAGGTTGTGCGAGTCGAAAGATTGCACGTAGTAATTGTTCATGAGGGATCCTGTATGAATCTCTAAAAAGTTTTTTGAAAAGGTCTGTCATCAAATGACTTATTTATGTTTTGAACATAATTTTTGTAAACTAAAATCAGTTTTATAAATAAAAAGGTTCATAAAGCGTTTATGAATCCCTATTCTATTTGCACTAAGAAACAATTTTTGTTTCAAGATATATCAACTTCATTGTGAAGGAATTTCTTTGAGAAATTTTTGGTAGTTAAATGGAATTGGATCTGATCCATAGGCATAACTGATTATATGAGATGAAGTGAAATTAACTAACCTAAATGAACATATAGCATTAGAATGTCTAACAAGTATTCTCGTACATCGAAGAGAAACTATGAGTTTCTTATTAATGTCGAAAATATACACTACCCTCGGTTGTTCAATTAATCCATTAAGATTGTTGACACTATATGGTATGATGCGCAAATTTGAAAGAATTCCAAGTACGCCATCAAAATATGATTTTGGTGGTTGTAACCAAAGAGATGTGATCCATCGGCCGAGATTGTGTTCTTATTGGAAAGACTAATGTGGTTGGAATTAAATGAGCAATGTTGATAAGAATAATATCGCAATTTTCAATTATTGAAATTAGCATAACAGATTCGGTATTCAACATGCTCAAGTTAATTCAGATTTACTCATAAAATTATCGCTCGATAAGAGTATTTGGTACTTATGTATTGAAACAGAAAAGTCTAAATAATGATTTAGAGTAAGCTGTTTACACATATTAACCAAAAATGCCTCAAAGTCAGTGGGAGCGATATTGGGTTTGTGAGTCTTTGGATATGATCCAAGAAATGATACGAATGTATCATTTTATAAGCATCAAGATTGAATAAGTAGTTTGATAGAAATATCAAATAGTTTGATTTTCAATCAAAGTGTAGAGGAAGCGTGTGTTCATAAGAAAGAATGTTAAAAGGTACATTGATATTTCTAAACTATAAGTAAACAACACGTTGCTTATTTTAAAAATATGCTTGTATTAAAATCAACTTTTGTTGTTTTAATAGTCAATTTTGGATTGTAAATGATGTCTTTTATGGTGGGTATAAAAGATATAGGGATTGTCCCAAAACGATATACAAGAGCACCCTATTATAAAGAGAACATGTAAATTGGATTCCTTATGCATTAGCAATAGGAATTATCATACAGGTTATGTTGTGTATGATATTATGTTTTGTTTATGTATTTGATACATGGAGCAAATATAAAATCCAAATTGATATCACTAAATGGTTGTTTGAGGTGTTCTCGCGTATTTATGAAATACTAGAGAATTGTTTATAGAAACAACGAACTCGTTATGATGGAACGTTTGGACACAAACTTTTATAAGTGATATTAAGTATAACATGTCAATGATAAAATTCAAGTTAAAATCTTTAATTTGAAAATGTTTCAAAATAAAAGTGATTATGGTCGATTCAACAAAATGTTGAGAACATTAACTTGAATAGTGCTACAACAAACCAATGTATATAGATATAAATGCACAAATTTATAATTGAGCCAAAGGTGATTCCAAATGTTGAGAATCCCATAATATTGTTATAAGATAACAATGTCATGAAATTGGTCATGATAGAACTTAAAGCTCACTAGAAGTCGAAAGACATACTTCGAATTGTTCCACATGATAAAGGCAGTTTATCAGTGTCAGAGAGAGTTAATCGACAAAGTAGATAATTAAAACATAATAGCATACTCATTCACTAAGGACTGATCTAATTGGTTTCGAGAAAAATGATTGGAGAAGTTGGAATTAGATTCCATAATTGACCCCAAGTGCAAGTGGGAGATTGATAGAGTTAGGGGTATGCCCTAGGGGCAATTATGTAATTTGTTACATATATCTAACTCGTTGACCAATCTTCTTCGAAATAAAAGGTATTTTCTTTCTATTATATACTTGATATAATGTGATTATATTAATTAATTAACTTAATTAAAAGTATATTTAACAGAAAAATCCATAAATGGTATATTTTGTGATAGTAGTTACAAAGTGTTGTAACCGTGGGTAATTTATCACAACGAAACAAATATACCATTTTAAATGTTCCTAGTCAAGATGCATCGAAACTGGATATCGATGTATCCGTTGAGACTGGAGTATGTAACGCTCTCCAAATGTTGGGCAGTGTATTACTCATGACTGTTGGGAGAACCTAGGGGTTATGTACTAATAGTTATTGGATAACTATGGAACGACTCACCCGATAGTTTTCTGTTGGTTAATATAACTATGTGACTGATTTACACAGTTCTCTCGACTTGAGAATACCGTGGATCTTCAATATTAAAGCTCCACTTTGATTATAGCCAAATCATGGCATGATGTCCATCGAGTGACTATAGTTGGGTCAAGTGAAAGTATTGGAAGTGAAGCACTAATCAAGAGAGGATTCGTCTCCTCAGTTATATGCGGTTAGTATCACAGTCAACTCAAGTCAACTCAAGGTCAAAGTCTCTGCCCAGAGCATTTCGGTTAATAATGATTGTTATTATTGAACCAAGGACTTTTTATTTGGACTATAAAGTTGAATGTAGATGAGGTTGGAATTTTGACCATTACCAAATTCCATAAGTCCAAAGTGATATTGTTTTGACGAAGAGAATTGGTGTAAACAAATGTCACAACCGGGTAACGCTTATTAAACTAAAATTGGATCTTATCGAAAATGAGTAAGCGATAAATTTGGCCATAATTTCACACCACCTGCTAAGTGACATATGAATGTTAACATTAGAATAGTTCGATGTTAATCGCTGACCAAATTTACACTTAAGAGTTACACACCCGAAATGATGAATTCCCTTAAGACCGAACGATTTAGTTTACAATTGTTATAAATTAATTAAATTAATTAATATTTATGAAATATTAATTATAAAATTTGAATATGATTTGAGAGATAAATAATGTTATATATATAGTTATAACAGTTATAAATATATCGATCGATATACAATATCGACAAGCGATTAAATTAGATTCAATTGCATAGTATTTTGGCTTGGGCTTAGATGGGTTTAATGCCCATCATTAGGGCTGCAAAATTTCAGTTTTGGGAAAGTTTAGGGGTGGCTAAAACATAGGGAATTGGCTTGGAGATAATGGGTTAAGATCAAGTGAGAATGGGTAAAAAGATTTTCCTCGTTTCTCTCTAATACAACCCCATATATATATATGTATGTGTGTGTGTGTGTGTATATATATATATATGTATGTATGTATGTATCTCTAAAATAACGACTAACCTTTTTTGGCCGCTATTACCTTCTACATTGCTGGTTAAAACATAGCTTTCAATCCACTCCAAAATTCTAATATATATTTCAAATTAAAATAATACTATTCGATAGTTAGAGGTCGGTGATTCCGGACTTGCAATCTGACGAATCAAGAATAGTAAAGGGAAGGGAAGTCATCGCTTCAACGTGAATTCAAAGGCATCATTAAATTGGTAATTTTAATTCATATTATAGTAATTAAATTATATTCAATGATCCTATAATGAGCAATTTCATATCTGTTTAAATATATTCCTACTATATGTTTAGTTAGGTGAGATTTTGTAAGTAGATGTAGTTGTCACAAATCAGTTTGGTTATGTGCATAATTTGTTTATTATACTATTTTATTTATGTATAGACAAATGTTGTTTACTGTACAAAACCAATTTTTTTCATTAAAAATTGTTTTATATATATTTATTAATAAATTCATATATATATATATATATATTAGTGTATATTTCTCTCTCATAATAGCATATATGAATATATAAGATATATATATATGATTTAAAAATTTTAGTACACTTATTTATATATAATATGTATTTAAAAATTCGACAATTAATTATCCTACATATATTCATATTTTTAAATTAACATTTATTGAATTTTGAATTTTTTATTATATATAAAATAATTAATTACATTATAAATTTAATTTTATATTTTTGAAAAATATTATATCATTCTAGAAACGTATAGAAAAAATTTAGGATTTTTTCAATAAAGTTTATTATTTTTAATAATTAATATTATTTTGGAAAAACTATTTATGATTTTTTAGAAATAATAATTTAATTGAAAAATTCTTCAAAATTACCTTTCATTCATACTCCTCGAATTTCTAAAATTTTAGAATTTGAATTTTGAATAATATATTATTTTATATTAAATAATTATTGTCGAAATTAATGTATTTGTTTTTAAAAATAATATTTCAACTTTGAAAAATCTCCAGATTTTTTCTAAGCTCTATTTTATGATCCTAGATTTTTGAAAATTGTAAAATTTGAATTTTCATCAATAGATTATTTTATGTTAATTATTTATGGATGAAAACATTATTTTATTCATAATATTTACAAATTAAATACTAAAATTATTATGTTTGCAAAACTAAGTTAATTTTGAATTATAAGTAATTATTAATAATTGAACTCTCTCTTTCTATATATATATATTATGTTCATATATTATATATAATATATTTATACATACATGTGTGTGTGTTGTAACACATATACATGCACATATTTGAACAACATACATGACATACAAATAAGCTAATATGTCTGTTGCAATGTAAATCCCAACATCTACATATGGGCATATTATACCTTTCACGGATTATTATGTTACACATGCACTCATCATATATGTATATGATACATTTATGTATAAACTAAATCAAATAAAATTAACTTCATATCTTAATATATTTGAATTTAATAAAATAAATGATTTTATTTAAATGAAATTTCGAAATGTTCTAATTCAGTTAGACTTCATAGGCCTAATAAAGATCCAATAAGGTAAATTTTTTAAAATTCACCCATAACTTCCGCTGCGGGCTGGTCTAGATCCAACAGGCCCAAAGTCACACGTGAAATTACAAAGCCCCTGAGTTATCAAAATAACTCGGTACTGAGTTAAATAACTCGATAGCGAGTTATTTCCATAGTTGGAAATAACTCCAACCCCTTTGCATCATTCTTCTAATTCCATGTCGATGTGTTTCATGCCGTTTCATCGATTGTTAGTTGACATTGGTGATCGTTCCTTATCACTTGGTTTATTCTACCGTTTTAGTTGTCATCTCCTCAACTCTTGGAATTGGTCATCTAAACTCTTGAAAATCACTTGGTCGCATGTGAAGGAGGTAGATAATAACTCATATGAAGTTGGAGTGAAGAATTGAGTGGTAGAAATAACTCGTCCCCGAGCTAAATAGGTCAGTGCCGACTTAGTTCCTTAGCTTATTTTTGCTAGAAAATTTTCCGAGTCATTTCCATGCCTCTTTTAAGTGTGCTTTCAAGATTTCAAGTCATTTCATCTTCATCTTCGTCTCGACTTCAGAGAAAATCATGACCTTCGAGTCAGGGTTGACCTAACTTGGAGTCTGACCTGAGAGTTTTGTGTGTCCGACTCGAGTTCTCCGCGATAACGATTGCTTAGAGTCTAACTTGAGATTTTTATGAGTCAGACCCGAGTTCCAGTCAGTAATGATTGCTTGCTATCCGATATGAGAGTTTTATGAGTCGGATTCAAGAAAAACAACTCGGTATCAAGATAAATCCATCGACGTCGAGTTATATACGTAGTGACGATTGCTTGAGGTCTGAGCTGAGAATTTTATGTGTCAGACCCGAGTTATACTCAGTGACAATTGCTTGGAGTCCGACCTAAGAGTTTTGCGAGTCGGACCTGAGAAAATAACTTGGTACTGAGTTGTTTTCCTACTCAGGTTTCCTTCATTTTTTCTAGGTTCAGCTCAGGTACGACTCAGGCTCGATCCCATGCGCCAAGTTGAAAAACTTAAGTCAATTTTTTCGCTCATTTTTTGATACTTCCTTTTTCTTGTATTTTGATGATATTTCCAAAGTCCTTGAATCATTTTGTCTTCGTTTTGACATTCTAACTTCCGATTGAAATCAGCTTGGTCAAAAACTCGATTAACACTTTCCCCCCGAAGTATGCTTTCATTCCAAACAAAGCGTGCTCTGGATCAAGACAAGTTCAAATTTGCTATCCCTTGATTCTAGATAGTTGTTCAGAAACTGCTTCATAGCTTTGCTTTTATCCGATAGACATTCGTTCAACCTTTTTGAATAGTTAGAGTTCCATTCTACATTCTTCATGCTAAGGATAAGGTCTACACTTTGGAGATTGTTCTATGCCTTAGATGAGCATGCTCTCTCCTTGTTGTGTATTGTTTTTATTTTTTCTTTGCCTTCGAGAATTTCCAGTGCCGAATCCTTTAGCCTTCGATTTCCCACAATCAAACTTGCTTCCATCAACCAGCTGAATGCTGCCGTTCTTCAAACCATTGCAATGAGCATTCGTCCTTCGATTTCTAATGGTCACGGAGTGAAATCCATTTAGGGGTGAAGGAATGGATATTGCTGTGGCGATGGTAATGGTGCAACCAACTATGTCTTGGTGGTATATAGTAGACGTTTGGGTTACACTTAACCTATGGTGGATCTCAAGCCTGTCCTAGTTCATGTTCACGCCGCTTTGGGGACACGTCCGACTCTCTATCTTTGGTTAACTCCTATCAACACACAGTTTTTTTTGCATCGCCTTTTGAATTCCAATTCAATGGTTCACTCTAGGAACGATTGTGTTGGATGATTCCATCTCTACACTTTTCCTATTATTGCAGTCCTCATGTTCCTAGAAAGGAAAAGCTTTTTGTAATGCTCCAGACAGCGGCTCTGTTATCGATTATTCATTGATAACAGGTAATTTCCAACATATAATACCATTGTACGACATCACTCTTTTCTAGCACGAGCGAGCTATCTACACAGGATGGTCCATTCATCGCATACGGGGCACATGACTCATACTACATAATTAACAATTCTCATTTGCCCTGGTAAATGCTTAGACTCTGATTGGTCGACATACGTCGACATCCTTTGGACTCCGAGCGTTGGTCACATTAATTTTAATTTTCAAAATAAAACATATCCAATCATGTTGAACGTCAAGTTTCTTTTTCTAGAATGACTCGTCGACCGACGTGCTTCAGGTCTAGTGATGGTATATCTACTCCTCTTGTAGCTAGATCCTTCACCACTTAGGATTTGACTTTTATTCCTATTATGTTGGGACAATTGATCACAACTGAATTACAAGGCATAGTTGCTCTTACAGAGCTGTTGCTAAATCCTCCTCCTCCTCTAAATGAGTATCCAACTTAAAGGGTCTTAGATGAAGAGGGAAGAGCAAGTAAGGATTCTCTAAGGCTCGTTGACCTGTCAGTCTTCTCTTTGGTTGTATAGTCCATTCTATTTGTTTTTGCCTTAAATAGGCCATACTTATGCTGGGGTTCCCCCCGCTATCCTGCAACTTTGTGCATATAAATGTGGTTATGTTCTATTTATTTGGCCCTATATATAATTGTGGGTAATCCCAGTTCCGCGCTGCTCTTGACTATTACGGAGCAGTAGTTAGGATGTTCATTTCCTCATTGTGTGATCTTTGTCATGAATTAAATCCTATTCGTAGAACATATTTTCTTTTTAGAATGCCTGGCTTCAAGCACTAGTAGTAGTTAGACATTATGGGGAAAATTATTCAATTGCCTTCGTCTATGTGATCTTCCACAACCTCGATCTTGGATCGAGAAAAGTTCAATAGTACTTATTTTTAAGTTCTTTGCGACTATCCTCGACCAAGGGTATCTTGCTTGGTCGTCAGCGCTATCGTTGAAGTCCGGTCAGGCATTAGTTTCAATTTTTGAAAACTAGTGCATGAACTATTCGATTCTGATTATCCTTCCTTGAAGTTATCTATTTCCATGGATCAATAGATTTCCTGAATGCTGATGATTATGCCTTCAAGACGTTATCAATCTCTGGGCAACGGTAGATTCCTGAACGTTGTGGCTAAAAGTCCAGTTATGCATCGATTTCTTTCTCCGAAATCGGCACATCGATGACTCAATTCGAGCCTTTCGGCACCAAGAGTTTCCTTTCCGTGCCGAGAATTTTTGGTTCACTGCTTCCACTTATCCATTTGCCTTTTTCGTTGTGATCGTGGCAACCAGTTTCGCTTCACCACCGGTAGTCAACTGCAAGGGTAGCATATTTTTCTCTTTTGCTTACCACCGGGTCAACACCAATAATGTTGATTCCCTATGTTGTAAATGGCCATGGGCTGACCATTTGCTTAAGTTTTGTCATGGGGCTCTCAAGATTTTTGCAATTCTTTGGCATCAGTCGCACTGTTTCGTGTAGCTAGTTGCATTTTGATTTATCATCCGCCAGAAATATACATAGCGAAGCACCTTCTTTACTAATGTGTGCCCCTCCGGTGTGATCGCCACAGCTTCCCTAATGGTCTTCCATGAGGGTCTTCCTAGTTTCATCCTTGGTTACACATTGAAGCAAGATGTGGAGAATTCTCTCCTATATAGCACTCCGTTGTGTACCATGACCCATGGCGCATTCTAAGGAAGTTTCTTCTGCTCTTTCTATTTTTTCGGGAGAATTTCTTTAAGCAAATAATCCTTTATGGGAGTCGTTCATGGTTCTCCTTCCTTTGTAGTTTCCAAAATCTAGTCTGCACACCGGTCTCTATCTCTGAGGACTAGTGGTTTAATTGCCCGATTTCGAGCATAGCCATTTCTTACTGCTGCACTTCCTATGTTCCCGTGCAGCATATTTATTTACCGCAACTCTGTGCATGTAAATAATACTCCTCTAGTCATTTTGGCATATTCTATTATATAGATATGTTCAGAACTGTGATGCAGCTTGGTTTAGCCACTTCCGTGGTTGTTCTTGTTTGGGCTCGATGGAGCCGAAAATTGGTTTAACACCCAAAGTATGATACAAGGAGGAATATTCGAAGAAATTCCAATAATACCCCTTGGTTTCAAGATTATTCTCGAATTTATTTAAAATCCAAATCACGTGTTCTACAATAAAATAGGCAAGTTAAAATATGTAATAATTCTTTATTCATTGCCAATGGGCAAATAGGCAATATGCACAAGTCATATTCTTTGTTCAATCATAAAGAATGTTACAAAGCAAGTCAAATACAAAAATTTCAAATTGCATAAGTCCTTGTATGCAAAATTTCGTATACCATCTTCTTCATCGTTGGCCATTTTCCATTAAAGTGGTTCTCGAGCTCTTGAGAGAGAGAGAGAGAGCTTGGAGAAATTCTAAACCAAAACATAATTTATACTAAGATAGAGAGAGAAAGAAGTTAGGGGCCCCCATGAGGGGGTGCATCTCTATTTATAGTGGTTGGAAGAAGATAAGGCTTGCTTCCATTGGCGATATGACACTTGATGGTGCCACTTGTTGTGTTCTCTTAAAGCATGTGATGGAATGCGAATGCGTTAGAAGCTTTATGAAGGAAAATACACTAAATCCTCTTGACTTTGCTCTTTTGGTCTTAATGATTTTTAATCCTCTTTCTTTGCATGGCTTAGTGATTTATGATATTCTTTGTTCTTTAAAAGCTCTACAACTTCTATAGTTGTAGAGGATAGGTATTTCATCCATTTCGACATCTTCCCTTTCTTTGTATTGATGAGTTTTGACATCCTTTTGAATGTTAATGACTACGATATCAATGAGCGCTGATGATTTACGATATCGATGTCATACTGCAGCTATTCGATATTCCCATGTCTTGGCGGTATGCAGCATCCATCTTCTACGATATTTCTTCATATTGCTGATATTCGATGTTCTTCATATTTGTTAACATTCTGCATGAAATGTGGCATCGATGAGTTGCAACATTCATACAACCATTTAATATCCTTATTGTCCTAATCATATGCGACATCGACGAGATGAGATGCGGCATCGATGAGATGCGGCATCGATGGGATGCATCATTGCTTGTAAAGAGATTCTACATCAACTATCCTGCGTTGTATCCAACATGCGAAATCTCCTTTTATTTCTAAAGCTTGATATTACGTGATGTCGCTCTTCTAAGGATTCGACATTCTTTTTATTATGTAGGAGCCTACCACTTTCATCCTCATGGGGCTGAAATGCTTTATCATGGTGTGAGATGTGGGATGATTTATGCTTAATAAATTTGACATCATAAACTTGAAGCGCTTTATGTTTATAACTGCAGCAACTTCATTTCGACATAGTCTGTTGGCAATTTCTTTATGATTATAGGTGCAATAACCTATATCTTCTTTGAGTCCGACATGCCTATGCTTGTCGTATTATTATTTCGGAAACCCAATTGTAGATTTCATCAATTCGGCATCATTTTCCCTTTAGAAATTTTGGATAACATTTGCCTTCTCCTTGTATAAAAGAAGCTTTTTATACTTTAGTGTGAAACTAAGAATTCTCTTGCCTTTTCGATTATGTGCAAGATTTTCTTTTTAACCATGTTTTACTGCAAAATACAAAGTAACCAATAATTTTCATTATTAACTTCAAATTTAAAATATTTGGGCAATCCTTCTTGGAGTTGGTAAAGTCATGAATTAGCCTATCCTCTTCCTCCTATAAAAGAGGCTTTCATACTTCAAGGTAAAGTCAAATTTGATTAAGAAGAGTAGAAATCTATTCAATAAGAAGAACATAAATTCAATCTGGCAATAGTATCATAGCTCTATTTGAATAGGAGACAAGAAATCCTATGGTAATAATAATCTGAATAGAAAACTAGAAAACTATATGGCGATAATCTTAATAGAAGACCAGACAACCATCTTGGCAATAATAATAAGCTGAATAGAAGACTAAAAATCATTCTAGCAATAATAATAATCTGAATAGAAGACCAAAAAACCATTCTAGCATAATAATAATATGGATAGAAGACCAGAAAACCATTCTGGCAATAATAATAATCAGACTAGAAAACCAATTTGGTATTAATAAAAGACAGGAAAACCAATCTGATGTTAATAGAAGACTCAAAAACCAATTTGGTAATAAGAAATTCAAGTATAAGAAGACCAGAAATCCATTTGCTTATTAATGGAGATTCCTATTATTTGACAATTCGAATTCCAATCTAGGAATCAAGGATTGAGAAATAGCTCAATATTTCGAAGAACGGAGCTTTTGAAGTTAGATAATAAACCGGAATTTTTCAGACTTTCTTATCTAGTATTAAATTTTTTGACTCTAGGCAAGAGATAACTCTTGACCCTTCCTCTGAGGGTTTCTATTATTTTCATCTTGATGCATAACTGAATGTGTTAGATTGTTCTTCCTCTATAAGATGACTTTTGATCCATTGTTTAGGATAAAGTTAAATTTGCTTTTGCATTCGATTGATCTTCCTCTAGAAGATTGCCTCGATCTCTCTTTTAGATCAAGTTTGATTTGCTTTGGCATTTGATCTTCCTCTAGAAGACTGCCTCGGTCTCTCTTTTGGATCGAGTTTGATTTGCTTTTGTATTTGATCTTCCTCTAGAAGGCTGCCCCTTACTACTCTTCAGGTAGTGATTTAGGCTTTGATTGATGTCCTTGTTATCATATTTAGGTAATGAACTCAACTTGGATCAAACCCCTTATCACTCTCTTAGGTGACGATTTAGGTCTTTTTTCCGACGCGTTTGGTTAGCAATCTTAAGCAGAACCAAAGTCTTACCCAACCTCCCTCCAGAAGGCACTTTAGCCAGGCCTTATAGATGGGACCGAAGGCTTGTTCATTGCTCTTGCTAGGCTATCTTAGGTGGGACCAAAAGCTTACTCTATCTTCCCTCTGAGAGGCGCTCCAAACAGTCCTTATGGGCGGGACTGAAGGCTGGTCGGTGCTCTAGCCAGGAATTCTTAGGCAAGGAACCAAAGGCTTACTCCGCCCTCCCTCTAGGAGGCGCTCCAAACAGGCCTTATAGACAGGACTAAAGGTTGGTCGGTGCTCTAGCTAGGCCATCTTAGAAGAGACCAAAGGCTTACTTTACCCTCCCTCTAGGAGGCGCTCTGGCCAGGCCACGTAGGTTGGACCGAAGGCTTACAGTGCTCTTGCTAGCCTTATAGGCGAGACCAAAGGCTTACTCTAATCTTCCTCTAGGACATGCTTTGACCAGGTCCTTGTAGCGGGATCAAAGGCTTTATTCGCCCCTTATTACCTTATAGGTAATGATTTAGGATTTTCCTTAAAGTTTTTTTCTTTCATTTGGTTATCGAATCCGTAGATGTACTTTTCTTATTTCCTTTATTCATCCATTGTAGGAAAGTAAGGCCTTAGGTGTTCAAAATTCCAAATTCATCTGACCTGAGTGGTCCATCCGTTGGATTTTTGGTGTTCGCCGTTATTTTTCAGAGTACTAAATCTCCTTTTAGAAATGATCTTTCGTTAAATCTAGAATTATAGTACTTAGTTAGCCTTTGCTGATAATTGGCTGCTTGTTTGGCTGCTTCATTTCATGGTTCTTTGATCGAATATCGAAATTTTTCCTATCACCTAATCCTTCGATGTGAAGTTATCCTGACTTTGATTGAAATTATTGTTTCTTGTAGTTTGTTATGCCCAAAGTGCGAGTGGTGGCTCTTCCACCTAATTTTTCTTTCACACAGTATGCAATAAGGGTCGTAACCTATTTTCTTATCCTACTTTAGCCTCTTTTCTTGTTCTTTGCTTGTATTTTTTCAGCTAGAATTCTTGAAGCACCCAACGGGAAAATTAACACAAAGCATATTTCTAAAGATTTCTTCAGTTAAAGAGATTTTTAATTTAAATAGACGCTTGCATTTATTAAATTACTTTCAATAAATCTTTATCCCTTTATACAAATAATAACTCACTACTAACAATTCAATAATACATCCATTCATCATGCATACATTATGCAATCATCAAATTTTAATTTCATCTTAGTATTTAATAAATCATGCATATGGATTAATATTGCATTTTATACAAGAGTCAAACTTCCAATATCCCTTGAAGTGGCTACAACACCGAAGACACACAAGGTCTTATTATTAATAATATCGAGTAGGTCTCAACTCTCATGCGATAACTCCTACTCAATATAAATTTTTTTATGGTTAATTAAAATTTAAAACAGCCAAGCATTCATCAATCAATCAAACATATGTAAGGTAAACTAATTAATGTGCTCAACGAAAGGCAATCAATCAGCTTCCGCTACAAAACTCTAATCACTAAAGGATCAGGACACAATAATTTAATTCTAAGGCATCTAAAGTCTAATTCATAATATCCAATAAATCTCACTCTTAACAAAGTGAGTTCTAACTTCTATCAACACCTCCATAATAATAATTTGTAAAGTACTTTAAATATTTTACAAATATGTCCCGATGATTATTTCCAATAATCATTTATATTTTTATTCTAGATAGGAATAACTTCTAAGTTCTACCCTACACACCCAAAGGACGACACTCTAAGTATGTCTAGGCCAAAATTTATGTCTCTTATACTCTATATTGTTCTGAAATCTCGCTTTGATACCTAACTGTAACGCCCCACCTTTATGCCCGTATTACCTAAGAATATTACAAGTAATATTGTCGAGTAATACGGAGAATAAGACTGCATAGGAGCGACCATCCGTGTCTATTCCCATGGTCTAACACTATCACGTCATCTTTTATCTCATGATATAATATAAACACATGAAAGGTCTCGGCCAAAGTAATAAATACGTTGGCTAATATAAATCAGAATAACATATCACATAATATACAGCACAAATCATAGATCACAACGAAAATATAATACAGACCAAATATCACTCTATAGTGTGAGTCTACAAAAGGAAATATTAGACCCACAAATACATACATATACAAATAGACTACAATAGGTTTCAAAATATACATAACACCAAAGTTTACATCATATACACATATACAACAAGTATATAGGCTAGTATTAAATGTTGCACCCAACATATAAGTAACATAGCATATAAGTTCTTAAGCTAACCCACATCCAAGGTCACTGAGTCCCTGTGCCTGTCAAGTCTCGGTCTGACCCGAGTATTATGAAAATAATAAATGGGTCAGACTCTCTTTATATGCCACATGCAATAAAAAGACTTCAATACCAAATAACCATGTCACCAAGTCTTCTCATGCCCATCAACATCAATCATCTCAATTATGGTGATAAGGTAACAAACTCAGAAATTACAAGAATAGAAATTGAATAAAAGTGAGTCAAACTCCAGAAAATATAAGACTGCTTGAAAGCGGTCAAAACCAATAGACTAGCACAAATGCGAGTCAAAAATCTTAAAACCATAAAGGCGAGCACATCGCAAGTCAAGACTAAAGCAAGCACTTCGCAAGTCATCACAAAATCAAGCACTTCGCAAGCTACAATAACAGACACACATTTCGCGATTCAACACAATAGATGAGCACTTCACAAGTTATAACAAAAGCAAGCACTTTGCAAGCTATAATAATAGACACACACTTCGCGAGTCAACACAATAGACAAGCACTACATAAGTCATAACAAAAGAAAGCACTTCGCAAGCTATAAAAATAGACATGCACTTCGCGAGTCGACATAATAGACGAGTCTAAAGCACACCGAAGTGATCATTTCTGATCGATAAGTGTAATATACTCTCAATTAGTAATTAGATGAGCATCGCCTATTATCCTATAACCACTTTGTGATACTTAAACTACTAAAAGATTGTAAATCCCACTTGATACTTAACCACCGAATAAAATATTCAATCGAATGAGTTCAAGAATTAATCTATAAAATAATACAAATGTTCCATACCACTTGTATTGCTAAACCATTAAATTAGATTTCTCATTAAGGAGAAAGTAGAAATTGCAAGAACCAATAGTTCAAAAGTCACAAAGGAAATTCCAAAATGGCATATATAGCCAAAGAAAAAGCACAATAAAATGTCAAGAGGAGTTTATGGTTTTGAAAGCTATTATTCTGATTTTACCATATATGAAATGTTTTCTAAAGTATTTTATGAACACTTTCAAACTTCTCCTTTTAAAATCCATAGACTCCTTTGTTGCTCAACCATATACATAAATTTAAACCCTTATTATCGAAAGTAATTCGAAACTAAACCAATTTTATAAGTATGTTTTGGATATAATAGATATTTCTACTACTTTCTTTGAGTAATACTTCTCTGTAACCATTTGTAGATTTGGTATATATAACTGATTGTATAAATATTTCCATAGAGTATAATTCTATGGCATATGAAATCATCAAATAGAAAATCAAATTCAGGAAAAAGATGCAAGGAGAAAGTAATCTTCAAGAATAAAGAAGTAGCAATCAAAACACAAGGATCAAAGAGCACAACAGGGGAAGAAGCACCTACAGCATGTACTCCAGGTACCGACCAGTCGACTAGTAGGATGCCTGGAGCGAGCACGCTCTAGGGTTTTCTCCCTACCGTGGACTTCTAGCATTTTACGGCATGATTTCCTATATTTTGGCATTTAAAACATGCAATTACAACCACAATTTACAGACGCATGCACTTGGAAACACCCCATATTATCAAGACTTTGAAAAGGGAGAGAAAACAGAGTCACGGTAAGAAATTTTGATAGAGAATAAACTGTAGGTTTGCAACCACAGAAACACAAATCACCATTCCAATTTCTCAACCATTTAGCATAAAATTCATAAGAATGCAATTATATATATTCAGAAATAGAGTGTGATGATTAACTTACATTTTCTCCTTGCACTTAAGTAGCTTTAACTTCCACAATAGCTTAAAATTAGCAAACAACAAACCCTAACAGCAATCAACCAAATTACAACCAAGAACCCAAATTCAGCATATAGTAAACTGAAACAAGAAGTTATACTAAGATGTATTCTAGTTCAAGATGATTACCTGAACAATTTAGCTTCAAATGTTGGTTTAATTTGCAAGAGATTTGATGAAATCATGTTTTGGTTCCTAGGTTACAAAAGGGAAAATATTATCTTCCTTTTGTTTGTTTACAGTCTACTATGAAATGAAGAGAACATACAATCACTTTTTATTTAATAAATTTTTCTTTCTCAAACTCTTTATAATTTATTTTGAGCTTTAGAATTCAATCACCAAACCCAACAAGAATTAAATACCTTCTTTTATTTAATCACAAACTAATGGCATCATGAAAATAAAATGTCTAGGTGTTTGAAACAATACCAAAGCCCAACATAAATAAGATGACTTATTAAATTATTTTAACAATGAACATTATTTTTATAAAGAAATCTACTAATCCCAAATTTTCTTCTATTTAAAAAATAGAAGATTCAAACCAATTAAATATTTTTGTCCAAACGCTGATTTCAAATATCTTCAAATAAAAGATTGAAATATTTATTCTCTTTTCTATAATAATAGAAATACCCTACTTCTTGTAAATTTTGAGAAAGAACAAAAACTAAAATCTGGTTATCATTTAAAAATCAACTTTAAATTTATTTTACTTTTAATTTCAAGTATGTCCCAAACCAGGATTGTTACAAGAGTCTTTAGATAAAGTGTTCCATTCTGCATCACTATAACCTTCAAGAACGGCTGAATATTTTCCATAATCTAATCCAAGATTCATGGTTTGTTTAAGGTATCTCATAACCCTTTCAATAGCATGAAAATGCTCTATACTAGGTCTACTAGTAAACCTGCAAAATAAATCCTATGACATAGGCAATGTCGGGCTAGTAAAATCAGTGGCATACCTATGGCTGCAATGCTGCTTGCATATACAGTTTGTCATACATCTTCACCAGTGTTGTTAAATAGTTTTAACTAGGATGTGTGCATACATGTTTACAGTCAAAGTAATTATATTTCTTTAAGATCTTCTTAGTATAGTGAGATTGATCTAAAGAAATTCCCTTTTTGGACCTAGTAATCTTAATATCAAGGATTACATTTGATTCTCCAAGATCGTTCATATTGAAGTTAGCACTTAGTAAATTATTGACATTATTAATAGCATGAATACTAGATGGGAATATAAGCAAATGTTATTTTCAAATTTGTAATAAATACATTTATCACTTTCATTAACTTTAAATCCATTCAAAAATGATTAAAGTATTAAATTTTTCATGTCATTGTTTAGGTGCTTGTTTATGACTATAAAGATTTATCTAACTTACAAACTTTATGTTCCTATCCAGGACTTACGAAACCTTCAGGTTGATCCATATAAATTTCTTCTAATTTACCATTTAAAAAAGTGGTTTTAACATACATTTGCTGTTTTAATAAATCATAAATTACTGCTAGAGAAATTAACACTCGTATAGATGTTATTCTCGTTATGGGTGAAAATGAATCAAAGAAATCAATGTTTTCTCTTTGCCTAAAACCCTTAACTTCTAGACGGGCCTTATATTTTCTGTTGTACCATTAGGTTTTAATTTCTTTTTGAGTACCCATTTACAGCCAATTGATTTGCAACCAAGAGGTAAATCAACTAAGTGCCAAGCTTTATTTGATTCAAGCGAATCCACTTCATCATTAATTGCTTCTTGCTAAAAGTCGGCATCAATAGAGGATAATGCTTCTTGGAGATTAGTAGGATCCTCTTTTATGGTATAAGCGAAAAAATCAAGACTATAATCTTTATTTAATCTAGCTCTCTTACTTCTTCTAAGTTTAGTTTCTATATCCAGATTAGATTCATTACTCCTAATTAGAGAAATATTACTAGCAGATGTTCCCCCACTATTCCTTAATTTAAATTTAAATTTATGTTCATAAAAATCGGTATCATTTGATTCTATTATAACATGTTCTTTCATGTTATAAAATCCATATGCTTTATAGTTAATAGCATATCCAACAAAAAGACATTCATAGGCTCTAATTGCTAGTTTAATTCTATTAGGATCAGGTATTCGAATATATGCCAAACATCCCTAAGTTCTAAAGTAAGAAAATTTAGGTTTATAGTTTTTCAAAATCTCAAAAGGTGAAATTTGGCTCTTATACTTAGGGATTCTATTTAATACATAACAAACAGTTAATAAAATTGTACCCCACCAATGTTTTTCTGCACCCGAATTTAATAAAATAGCTATGACTAATTCGGTAAAGGTCATGTTCTTTCTTTCAGCTTTATCATTCATTTTAGGTGAATAAGGTATAGTTCTCTTGTGAATTATACCATGCAAGTTATAAAAATCAAGAATAAGCAAGATTCATATTATGTCCCTCTATCACTACGAAGTCTCTTAATTTTCTTGTTAAACTAGTTTTCGATTTCAGAGACAAATAACTTAAACATATCTAGTGCATCACTCTTATTTTTCATGAGATATACATGAGTGAAATCAGAATAGTCATCAATAAATGTGATAAAATATCTTTCACCATCTCTAATTAATACCCCCTCAAGTTCACATATATTAAAATGAATCAAATCTAAGGGTTCAAATTTTTTATCAACTGACTTATGAGGTTTCTTCGTAATTTTTGCTTGACTATGAGATTCAAATTTATCAAAATCAGTTTGTGACATTTTAGGAATTAGACCTAAGTTGCTCATATTTTTAATTATACGTCTATTAACATGACAGAGTCTATTATGCCAAATATTAAAATCACACAACATATAAGCAAAACTAGTTACTTTATTCGATTCAACATTTAACTTATTCTCTCACTAACATAACCCTTTCCTACAAACATGCCCTTATAAGTCAAAGTGTACAAATCAACCCCAATAACTTGAGTAAAACCAGCTTTATTAAGGAGAAAAACCGAAGCCAGATTTTTTTCTCATCTACGGAGTATGCATCACATCTTTCAGAACAACAATCTTTCCAGAAGTAAACTTGATTTCGACATTTTTAATACCAGCAACTGTAGTGATGTAAGGATCTCCCAACAACACTTTCTGATCCTTGGCACCAGTGTATGTACTGAACATAACATGATCATAGCAGACATGACGTGAAACACTAATATCTGCCCACCAACCCTCTGATCCTCCAACAAGGTGAATCTCAAAAATCATAGTCGTAAGAGGTTCCTCGATCAGGTTAGCCTACGGTGAAGGGCCTAGCCTTTTCCGAAACTTTCTTGCCATACGACCTAGTTTTCCACAATTGTAACACAGAAAAACTGTCCAGAGTCACTCTTTTGAGTTGGTTTTTGTTGTCCCTTCTGGTTCCCTTGCGAGCACCAATTCTGTTTGCTACGATTACGGTTCTGATTCATAAATTTTTCGAATTCGGTTTCAAAACTGTGGGCTTGATCTTTTTAGTGTTGTAGTTCGTGACAACAAGCACTTCTTCTTTCTGGTCCTGTTTATAAGCCTCCTCCTCAACATGGAGACGAGTGATCAAGCTCTCTATGGAAAAATCCTTAGTCATATACCCAAGGACATTCTTAAAATCTTTCCAACCTGGAGGCTATTTGTCAATAATTACAGCAATCTGAAATTGTTCATGTAAAGTCATACCTTCAGAGATGATTTCATCTATGATTTTATGGACATGCGATTGTGCCTCCATTGTCTTATCATCTATCATCTGCAACTTCACGTAGCACCTGGCTGTGTACTTTTTAGCCCAGCCTCCACCGTTAGTATATCTTCTGCAATGCCTCCCATATATCTTGTGCAAACTTATTTGAATTGTAATAGTCATAGGGACCATCGCTGAGCCCATCGAGGATGTAGTTTTTGCATAGATACTCATTCTCCATCTAGATCTAAACGTGCTTAGTTTGCTCGTCCCTTGGATTTTCTAGCAGTGCTGGTTTGTCGGTTGTGGGCATGTACACCACCTTTCAAATAGTCAGATAGAATTCCATCTTCTATCTCCATCGTTTGAAGTAGAGGCCACCGAAACGAAACAGCTTGTTTGCGTCGGTAATAGCAGTTGTAGAGAAGTCGTTGATTACAGACATTTTTGAACATCTTAAAATTTTTGGTAACAATAATCTGGTCTATTGGCTAAGTCATGTACATCGTTGCTCTCTTTAAGATGTTTCGCCGCTTTAACCAAAAGCGTGCAAGGAAGGCTATAAGCAGCACCTCCTCTAGGATAAAACAGCCAAATAGTATTCAACAAACCTCTGCACAAAGATCGTTGATCAGAATTTTGCACCCTCTAGTTTGCGAAATATTGCTCAGTGTTTTTAAGAGTAATGGCATACAAGAAGATGGCTGAGAAGAGCAATCAGATGTAGTTCTTTTTATCTCATCCATTTACCAGTTAAGTAGATGGAAAAATTGAAAAGAATAGCACTGATTTAGTAGGGAGATTAAAAAGCATGCGGGTCTTAAAAAATAGATAAAAAACTAAACGGTCCTCAAACGAACGTTATAAAACGTTCTTAAAAATAAACGGACCTTGACCATTTCATTACCTCGTCAAAAAAACATTAAAAAAATTTATATCAAAAATATAAGTGCTACACCATAACAGCCCAGCCCGGTTCGGGTCGGGTCAGATTAAAACGTCTGCACGCGCGCTTGGTGATCATGCATGCGCTCCATCCTCAATACAAAAGCAACATTGAGCGCCCAAAAGGCCTAATATCGGAGCTAAGAAACTCATATATACATATGAGTTTCTCTTAATATCCCGTACAATGTAGGACTCAAACAATAAATTCACTTATTCAAACTATTTTCATTTTTTAAATAATTCAAAACAAATTTTTCCAAAATCCCCCATTTGAATTTTTAAAAATATTTTTTGAGCAATTTCCAAAACTAATACATAAGATTCCACATAAACAAATGTATCTTTCAATTTGAACCTTTGCATAGTGAGTAGGATTCATAGTATGCTAGAGTGACTCATACTTTTGAACTCTATCTCAAACATCAAACCCATACAATCTTTCTAGGGTACAATCTAAAAGCCCGTGCGTTTATCGCCATGCATGTCTATCCCAATATAGTGAATGCTCTATGAACTTCTGTCCAAAAACTCCATAGGAAACGGCCTCATTTCCATATTCACGTAGGTTAGTTTATCAAGAGTACTCCTGTAGCTAGGTACTCCACTCCACATGGAGTATATAACTCATTAAGAGTTGCTACCAACTCATCCTTCTTTCGCTTCAGGAATACATGCTTTTATAACATGTTCAACTCATATATCTTCAAACTTGTTATTACCCTTTGAACCTAATTCTTGGTCTCCAGTCTTAAGGTTGGGTTACCATTATGAGTGACTCCTCATTCTAAGGGCAATGTCCAATTGCTTATGAAGCTTTATGGACTTTCTCTCTGGCCAATCCTTTCGTCAAAGGATCATCCAAATTATCTTTAGTTAGTATATGATCCACTCTAACAGCTCTTAAAGAGAGAAATTCTCTAACAGTTTTGTGCTTATGATGTATTTTTCATCTATTCCTGTTGAAAACATGGTTCTAAAATTTTGCAATAGCCGCGATACTATCGCAATGGATCAATACGGGTGGTATCCGTTTTTCCCATAAAGGAATCTCAACTAGCAGATTTCTTAAGTAATTTGCTTCTTCACTAGCTATAGCTAGTGCTATCATCTCAGACTCCATGGTGGAATGAGCTAGAATAGTTTGTTTCATAGATTTCCAAGAAACAGCTCCACCAGCTATGCTTTTAATATAGCCTTGTTGCTTTGGAGTCTTCAGATAAAGTATTCTAGTCTGCATCACTATACCTTCAAGAATGGCTGTAAACTTTTCATAATGTAATCCAGGATTCATGATTCGTTTAAGGTATCTCATAACCCTTTCAATAGTGTACCAATGCTTTATACTAGGTCTACTAGTAAACCTGCACAATAATCGCACGATATATGCAATGTCGGGTATAGTACAATCAGTGGCATACTGAAGGTTGCCAATAATGCTTGCATATTCAGTCTGTCTTACACCTTCATCAGTGTTCTTAAATAGTTCTACACTAGGATCATACGGTGTACATGTAGGTTTACATTCACAGTAATTATATTTCTTTAAGATCTTCTCAATACAGTGAGACTGATCCAAAGAAATTCCATTTTTGGACCTAGTAATCTTAATACCAAGGATTACATTTTCTTCTTCAAGAACTTTCATATCAAAGTTAGCACTTAGTAAATTTTTGACATCATTAATAGCATGAATATTATGTGCGAATATATGAAAATCATCAACATATAAACATATAATAGTGCAAATGTCATTTTCAGGTTTGTAATAAATACATTTATCACTTTCATTAACTTTAAAATCCATTCAAAATGATTAAAGTATTAAATTTTTCATGCCATTATTTAGGAGCTTGTTCAAGACCATATAAAGACTTATCTAACTTACAAACTTTATGTTTCTATCCAGGGATTATGACACTTTCAGGTTGATGCATATAAATTTCTTCTTCTAATTTACCATTTAAAAGGAGATTTTAACATGCATTTGGTGTATTAATAAATCAAAAATTACTGCTACAGAATTTAACACTAGTACAGATGTCATTCTAGTTATAGGTGAAAATGTATCAAAGAAATCAATGTTTTTTCTTTACCTAAAACTCTTAGATACTAGACAGGTCTTATATTTTTCTATTGTACCATCAGGTTTTATTTTCTTTTTTAGTACCTATTTACAGCCAATTGATTTGCAACCAGGAGGTAAATCAACAGAGTTTCAAGTTTTATTTGACTCAAGCGAATCCATTTCATCATTAATTGTTTCTTACCAAAAGTTGGCATCAATGGAGGATAATGCTTCTTAGAGATTAGCAGGATCCTCTTCTATGGTATAAGCAAAAAAATCAGGACCATAATCTTTATCTAATCTAGCTCTCCTACTTTTTCTAGGTTCAGTTTCTATATCATGATTAATCCATTAGTCCTAATTACAGGAATATTACAAGCAGATGTGCCCTCACTATTCCTCCATTTAAATGGAAATTTATGTTCATAAAAATCAGCATCATTTGATTCTATTATAACATATTCTTTCAGGTCATAAAATCTATATGCTTTACTATTAATAGCATACCCAATAAAAACACATTCATAGGCTCTACTGCTCTACTTGATAGTTTAATTCTGTTAGGATCATGTATTAAAACATATGCCGAAAATCCCAAAGTTCTAAATTAAGACAATTTAGGTTCATAGTTTTTCAAAATCTCAAAAGGTGAAATTTGGCTCTTAGACATAGGAATTCTATTTAGTACATAACAAATAGTCAATTTTTTTTTACTCCACCAATTTTTTGCTGCACTCGAATTTAATAAAATAGCTACGACAAATTCGCTAAAGGTCATATTCTTTCTTTCAACATTACGGTTCATTTTAGGTGAATAAGGTGCAGTTCTCTCATGAACTATACCATGCAAGTTATAAAAATCAAGAAATAAGCTAGACTCATAATTTGTTCCTCTATCACTATAGAGTCTCTTAATTTTCTTATTAATTGGTTTTCGATTTCAGTGACAAATAACTTAAACATATCTAGTGCATCCCTTTTATTTTTCATGAGATATACACGAGTGAAATCAGAACAGTCGTCAATGAATGTGATAAAATATCTTTTACCGTCTCTAGTTAATACTCCTTCAAGTTCACATATATCAGAATGAATCAAATTTAAGGGTTCAGAAATTCTATCAACTGACTTTTAAGTTTTTTTTATTAATTTTTGCTTGACTACCGGATTCACATTTACCAAAATTATTTTGTGACATTTTAGGAATTAGATCAAAGTGTTAGTTCCTAAGATGAAGGTTTTGATGACAACAACCTTAGGACTTGTTATAAAATATAAATACTAATATTCTTGTCTAGATATATATGTATATGCAGGATATATATATATATACACACATGCAGGTACTGAGAATGAAGACTACACGGTATAAAGATTCAAGACTGAGTATAGAGATTCAAGACTAAAGAAATCAAGACTGAAGACTCATGAGTATCAAAAGTTTAAGATATCAAGATTATCAGGAGTTCAAGAGTTCAAGGTATCAAGATAAGTAATAGAGTCTATATTTATGTTAAAACTTCATAATAGAACTAAACTCTTTATTCAGATTTTAATTGTGGAATGGAATCCACCTTCTCGCTTTAATAGTGGGATAGAACCCACAACCTCTTTAATGGGATGGAACCCACGACCTTCTCTAGTGGAATGGAATCCACGAAATTTTCAAAATGATTTATTTTTTCAAAACTATCTTCTTAAAGTCATTTTTATCAATTTAAATATTTTAGCCTTAATTGAAAAACTATTTTTAATCGTATTAATTTCAAAATCATTTCTTGTTTTTAAACAATCTCCTGGTTTTAATGTTTTAGCTTTAATCTCAAAATATTTATATATTTAGTTTTTATTACTTTTATATTTTGTAAGATTACTTTCCAAAGGCTTTTATAATCATAAAGTATACTCAAAATAGTTCACAAAGTTCTAAGATTGTTTTGAAAAACTTTAAAAAGAAAATCTCATTTAAAACAAAAATCAATTTTCAAAATATACTAGGGGATGTCGACATGCCCATACCCCCCATGTCGATATGGTGACCGTAGAATTTAAATTTCAAATTTTCAAATGAAGTGTCTATTCGTCATAACCTTTCACGAATGGACATGACCGTTGTTCTTCTATAAATACCAGTTGTTTTTAACAAATTTTTAGTTAGTTTTTCTTCATTTCTTCACTCCTTCTTCTCCACTCAAATATTCTCTTATATTTCAAATGCTTTAACAAAACTCTACCGAAATTCTAAGTGAATCAAACTCGATCATCTCTAGTTTGATACTCTGCCTCTCTCTCTCAAAGATCTCAGTGCTATTTAGAGTTATAGGATCATTTGTAATCAAAGATCAAAAGATCGAAGTGTATCGAGTCTCTCTCTATCAAAGTGTGATTAGAAATGGTGTGATTGTGGCCTGTAAATCAATTGGGTGTGATTGTAAACCGTAAATCAATTAGGTGATCTTGTAGCCTGGTTAAATCAAGAGAGTTTACCTTGGACTCGGAGACATGAAGGTGTATCTCGTGGCCTTGAAATCGAGGTTGTAATATCGATATTATATTTGAAAAGAAATCTGCACAAGAAATTGTATGGTACTGGATGTAGGGTAACTACGGACCAGTATAAAATTCAGGTGTGTTCTTTCCTTTACTGCTTTTATTTACTATTTGCATCTATGTCTGATTCTTTGATTGTCTCTGTGTTTGTGAAATTTCATATGTATGTGTTTAATTTGAAAAGATTTCAAAAATCCCATAAAATCCATTAAACGCTATTCACCTCCCCTCTAGTGTTAATTCTGCCTTAAGATCCGTAATCCGCATTAACTACATTTGATATCAGAGCATTGGTTTTCAAAGTTATCATAATCTAAATTTTGAAAAAGTTTAAAATGGCAATTTTTGGAGATTCTGTTAACACTAGTTCAAAACTGTCCAAATCATCATTGTCTCATAAGTTTGCATATTGTATTATAGAAAATTAAGTTATCTACCGAATTGGTGTGTTGTGCAGGAAGAGATGTGTTATATGGCTTTTGAAGAATCAACACTCAATGGACAAATGGTGCAAATCAAGAAGAACAAATGGATACTTGATAGTGGATGTTCAAGACACATGACTGGCAATCCAGAGATACTGAATGACATAATTTATAAAGATGGAGGACTGGTCAACTTTGGAGGCAACTCAAAAGGATATGTGATTGGCATTGGCAATGTCGGTAACTCTGAAACTCCTACTATTTTTGTTGTTCTGTTAGTTAGGAATCTAATACACAACTTACTTAGCATAAGTCAACTATATGATAAGGGCTACAAAATTAATGTTGAAAAGAATAAGTGTCACATCGAAGATAATAAATTAAATATTATCTTTGAAGGAGTTAGGAAGAAAAATATTTATATTCTCAGTATGAAAATCTCAAATGATAACCTATGTCTTTTGGCTAATACAAGTGACCCTTAGATTTGGCATAAAAGATTTGGGAATTTGAATTTCAAGCTCTTAACTAGACTTTCAAAGCTTGATTTAGTAAGAGGTCTCCCTAAAATGGATTTTAAAGTAGATAGTATATGTGATGCTGGTCAATTATGAAAACTTAGGAAGAGTTCATTCAAATTAAAAGATATGATTTCAACTTAAAAACCCCTTGAGTTACTAATACTTAGGACTTAGGACTTGTTATAAAGATATCAGAGCATTGGTTTTCAAAGTTTGGCCCATCTCAAAGTCAGTAAATAAATCACAGTAAATATGTTTTTCTAATTGTAGATGATTATTCTAGATTTACATGGACAATTTTTCTAAAACTTAAAAGTGATGCTTTTGATTTATTTAAAACTTTTGCAAAAAGAATTCAAAAACTACTTTCTTTAAAAATCAAAACTATTCGTAGTGATCACGGTGGAGAATTTGAAAATGAAAATTTTGAAAATTTCCGTAATAAAAAAGGAATAACTCATAATTTTTCCTTTCCAAGAACTCTACAACAAAATGGAGTGGTATAGCGTAAAAATAGGACGATTCAAGAGTGTGCAAGAACTATGCTTTCAGATAGTAAATTACCAAGAAATTTTTGGGCTGAAGCAGTCGCTACAACTTGTTACATTTTGAATAGGATTTTAATTATACCTTTAACCAATAAAACACCATATGAACTTCTTTTCAATAAGAAACCAAAGGTATCTTATTTTAAAGTTTTTGGAAGTAAATGCTTTATTTTAAATACAAAGGACAATTTGGATAAATTTGATCCTAAATCCGACTAAGGAATTTTTATCGGATATTCTAATAGAAATAAAGCATACAGAGTTTTCAATTTAAAAACTAACACCATTGAAGAAACAATGCATGTATCTTTTGATGAAAATTTCAAAGATTTTGTTCAAATAAATGATGAAGATGATTTTGTTACTCTAAATAATGAATCAAATGAAACAAATTGGGAAACTATTCATCCTAGTAAAAAGACCAGGCTTTTAAAAGATCATTCTGTAGAAAATATACTTGAAAATATAAAATCTGTTGTTAGAACTAGAAATCAACTAAACAAGATGAGTAATGTAGCTTTTATATCAACTATTGAACCCAAAAATCCAAAGGAAGCATCATCTGATGATTCATGGATTCTTGCTATGTAAGAAGAACTGAATCAATTCACCAGAAATGATGTATGGGAACTTGTTCCTAGATATGAGGACAAAACTATAATAGGAACTAAATGAGTTTATAAAAATAAAATGAATGAACAAGGTGAGGTCGTTAGAAATAAAGCTCGGTTAGTCGCGCAAGGTTATTGTTAAGAAGAAGGAATAGACTATGATGAAACCTTTGCACTCATAGCAAGATTAGAAGCCATTAGAATTCTACTTGCTTTCGCAAACCATAACAATTTCAAATTATTTCAAATGGATATCAAAAGTGCATTTTTAAATGGTTTTGTTAAAAAAGAGTTTACGTTGAACAACCCCCACTTTTTGAAGATGAAAAGTTTCCAAATCATGTTTCCAAATTAAAGAAAGCTTTATATGGTTTGAAACATGCTCCTAGAGCCCGGTATGATAGACTAAGATATTACCTATTACAATCAAGTTTTGAAATTGGTAAAGTAGATAATACTCTTTTTATTAAAAGAAACAAAAATGATATCCAATTAGTACAGATTTATGTAGATGATATAATTTTTGGATCAACAGACAATGAAATGAACAAAGAGTTTTCTGAAATAATGACAAAAGAGTTTTAGATGAGTCATATGGGTGAACTTACTTTCTTTTTAGGATTGCAAATAAAACAATTAGATAGTGGTATTTTCATTAGTCAAGAAAAGTATGCTAGGGATCTAGTTAGTAAGTTTGGTATGACCACTACGAGTGGAAAAACCACTCCTATGGCAACAAATGAAGCCTTAAATAAATAAGATATGTTAAAAGATGTTGATCAAAAACTATACAGGGGAATGATTGGATCGCTACAACTGCGAGTAGGCCTGATGTCATGCATAGTGTCTGTCTCTGTGCAAGGTACCAATCTCAACCCAAAGAAACCCATTTTAAAGCTATTAAACGTATCCTAAGATATGTTAACCACACTTTAGACTATGGCCTATTTTACCCTAAAAATGATTCATTTGATTTAGTATAATATTGTGATGCTGACTATGCTGGTTGTAAATCAAACCGAAATAGTACAAGTGGAACTTTTCACTGTTTAAGACATTCTCTGGTTTTCTGGTTTAGTGAAAAGCAAAATACTGTCTCACCATCAATATTTGTGTTGGATAAGTTTGTTTTGACAAAGATGGTAATTTGGTCGAACAACATGGAAACTTTTGTCTCCATTACCCTAATTGTTCGATTCACAAGTCACCAATTGTCAAGGACTCCCATTAGATTGTTTTTATGATAATGTTTTTATATATTGTTATTTGTATATATTCGTTTATATGTTTGTGTAATATAACAACATATATAATAAAATTAGATTTATGTTTCGCTTATTATACTTCGTTATTAGCATTTAGTTTCATAGTATTAGTTTAAGGAGGAGTTATGTAGTTTAGGCTTAGTTTTTGATTGATGACAAACATGGAGAATTATAAAATAGGTTAGATATGCTTAGATTAAGGGGGAGTTAGTAGACTAAGGGGGAGTTGTTGGAACAAGGAGGAGTCGGAGTAGAATCGAAATTTGTTGGAGTAGATTTTATAAACAAAGGTTGTCATCATAAAAAAGGGGGAGATTGTTAGTTCCTAAGATGATGGTATTAATGACAACAATTAGGACTTGTTATAAAATATAAATACTAATATTCTTGTCTAGATATATATGTATATGTAGGATATATATATGCAGAATATATATATATATATATATATGCAAGTATTGAGAATGAAGACTATACAGTATAAAGATTCAAGACTGAGTATAAAGATTCAAGACTAAGTATAGAGATTCAAGACTGATGAATTCAAGACTGAAGAAATCAAGACTGAAGACTCATGAGTATCAAGAGTTCAAGATATCAAGATTATCAAGAGTTCAAGATATCAAAATAAGTAATAGAGTCTATATTTATGTTAAAACTTCATAATACCACTAAAATCTTTATTCGGATTTTAATTGTGGAATGGAATCCACCTTCTCGCTTTAATAGTGGGATGGAAACCCCTACTTCTTTATTGGGATGGAACCCACGACCTTCTCTAGTGGAATGGAATCCATGAAATTTTCAAAATGATTTATTTTTTCAAAACTATCTTTTTAAAGTCATCTTTATCAATTTAAATATTTTAGCCTTAATTCAAAAACTAATTTTAATCATATTAATTTCAAAACCATTTCTTGTTTTTAAACTATCTCCTAGTTTTAATGTATTGGCTTTAATCTCAAAATATTTATGTATTTAATTTTTATTACTTTTATATTTCGTAAGATTACTTTCCAAAGGCTTTTATAATCATAAAGCATACTCAAAATTGTTTACAAAGTTCTAAGATTGTTTTGACAAACTTTAGAAAGAAAATTTGTTTGAAAACAAAAATCAATTTTCAAAATATACTAGGGGATGTTGACATACCCCTACCCCCCATGTCGACATAGTGATCGTAGAATTTAAATTTCAAATTTTCAAATGAAGTGTCTATTCGTCATAACCTTTCACGAATGGACATGACTGTTGTTCTTCTATAAACACCAGTTGTTTTCAATGAATTTTAAGTTGGTTTTTCTTCATTTCTTCACTCCTTCTCCACTCAAATATTTTCTTATATTTCAAATGCTTTAACAAAACTCTGCCGAAATTTAAGTGAATCAAACTCGATAATCTATAGTTTTGATTCTCTGCCACTCTCTCTCAAAGATCTCAGTGCTATTTAGGTTATAGAATCATTTGTAATCAAAGATCGAAGTGTATCGAGTCTCTCTCTATCAAAGTGTGATTGGAGATGGGGTGATTGTGGCCTGTAAATCAATTGGTTGTGATTATAGCCCGTAAATCAATTAGGTGATCTTGTAGCCTGATTAAATCAAGAGATTTTACCCTGGACTTGGAGACAGGATGGTGTATCTCATGGCCTTGAAATCGAGGTTGTAATATCGACATTATATTTGAAAATAAATTTGCACAAGAAATTGTGTGCGATTGGATGTAGGGTAACTCCGAACCAGTATAAAATTCTGGTGTGTTCTTTCCTTTACTGCTTTTATTTACTATTTGCATATGTGTCTGATTCTATGATTGTCTCTGTGTTTGTGAAATTGCATCTGTATGTGTTTAATTTGAAAAGATTTCAAAAATTCTATAAAATCCATTAAACACTATTCACCCCCTCTAGTGTTAATTCTGCCTTAAGATCTGTAATCCGCATTTCCTACACAAAGTTGCTCATGTTTTTAATTACACGTTTATTAACATGACAGAGTCTATTATGCCAAACATTAAAATCACACAACATATAAGAAGAACTGGTTAATTTATTTGTTTCAACATTTAACTTAAACATTCCCTTACTAGAATAACCCTTTCCTACAAACATGCCCTTATAAGTCAAAGTGTACTAATCAGACCCAATCACTTGAGTAAAACCAGCCTTATTAAGGAGAAAACCTAAAACCGAATTCTTCTTATCTCTGGAGTATGCATCACATCTTTCAGAACAACAGTCTTTCCAGAGGTAAACTCAATTTCAACATTTTCAATACCAACAACTGTAGTGCTGTGAGAATCTCCCAGCAAAACTTTTTGATCCTCGGCAGTAGTGTACGTACTGAACATAGTACGATCATATCAGACATGACGTGAAGCACCAGTATCTACTCACCAACCCTCTGATCCTCCAATAAGGTGAATCTTAGAAATTATAGTCGCAAGAGGCTACTTAGTCAAGTTAGCCTACGGTGAAGGGTTTGGCCTATTTTAGGCACTTGTGTGCCTTATGACTTGGTTTTTCATAGTTGTAACACAAAAGAACTGTCCAGAGTCACTCTTTTGAGTTCGTTTCTGCTATTCCTTTTGGTTCCCTTGCGAGTTCTAATTCTATTTGCTACGGTTACGGTTCTGATTCTTAAAGTTTTTCGGATTTAATTTCGAAACAGCAGGCTTGGCCTTTTTAGTGTTGTTGTTCATGAAAACAAGCATTTCTTCTTTCTGGTCATGTTTACGAGCCTCCTCCTCAATATGGAGGCAAGTAATCACTCTAAGGAAAACTACATGGTCTTGTGCTTAAGCGCATTCTTAAAATCTTTCCAACTTGGGGGCAATTTGTCAATAATTACAACAATCTGAAATTGTTTATCTAAAGTTATATCTTCAGAGATGATTTCATTTGCGATTTTCTGGATTTCATGTGTCTTTTGTCTCCACTGACTTATCATATATCATATAGTACTTTTGGGAGCGAGTGACTACGTACTTTTTAGCTCCATCATCCTCTGTTTCGTCTTTCTTCTACAACACCTCCCATATATCTCGTGCAGACTTAGTTGAATTGTAATAGTCATAGAGATCATCGCTGAGCCCATTAAGGATGTAGTTTTTGCATAGGTAGTCATTCTCCATCAAGATCAGAACGTGCTTAGTTTGCTCAACCATTGGATTTTTTGGTAGTGCTTGTTTGACAATTGTGAGCTCGTACACCACCTTTCAAATAGTTAGATAGTATTCCATCTTATGTCTCCATCGTTTGAAGTGGAGGCCTTCGAAACAAAACGATTTGTATGCGTCGACAACAGTAGTTGTAAAGGAGTCATCGGTTACAGACATTATTGAACTTCTTAAAATTTTTGCGGATAATAGCCCGGTCTATTGGCTGAGTCGCATACGTTGTAACATCCCCCTACTTGGAGGCCTAAAACTAACGGCTACGGATGTTGCAGTCATTCATAGTTATTAATCCTCGGCGACCAAATACGATGAAGTTAGATTCATTGATACACAGAAACACATGAATATGGAAAATAATTTAAACTTCAAAACAAACTCACATTTCATTTCAAAATATTTCCATTTCATTACATAATCTTGTATTTGCAAATCATGTTCGGAGAAAACATATTCATTACAACATACGCCAAGAGCGACATATGAAGTTGCCCTCTTGGTTGATCAGAGTATATACAGGCAATATAACAACTTTGCCATTACAAACAACACAGCAGAATCAAAAGAAAAGAGAAATCTAAATAGCTATCATGCCTCCTGCACATCTTCGAAAGCTTATTCGTCTTAAGAGGTACTTGAAAACCTCAACTCTCAAACTACTCAAAATCAATTGAGTACCCGAGAGTTTAAGGGGAAAACATAACTTCGAGTCAGACATAAAGGCTGGTATGAATAATAATCTACCATCTCAAATCATTTAGATATCTCGTGAGACCACTCCGCTTAGCGGAACGGGTTTTCCTCTCACTAGTTTCTCAAAACCTTTATAAAACCATATACTGTGCTCCTGCATCCACAATGGTTAAAACGATTCAAAACAATATAATATAATGATATGCAAAACAAATAAATCAATGCTGGATTACTCATCCCCATTCATTTTTGACTATCTATCTCAATTATAGTTTCTAGGATTACTATTAACCTATTAGTTTTCATGGGCTGACTAATAACCGGTTAAACATTTAAGGACTCCCTGTCCAATTACATAGTTTTCATGGGATCACTAAGAACCTATTGGTAACTATAATATCTTACTCTTATCCTAGTTTTCATGGGTTGACTAGGAACCTATTGGTGACCCCAATATCCTTTCTTCTTACCCTAGTTTTCACGGGCTAACTACGAACCTATTGACATCTGTCAATATCTTAATTCAGATATAGTTCTCATGGGCTAACTACTAACCTACTGACCCCTGCCAGTATCAAATTATAGTTTTCATGGGCTTACTATGAACTTGTCATCCTGACATCTTCCTTTATATATAGTTTTCATGGGCTAACTATGAACCTATTGGCCCCTGCCAATATCTTTTTCTATACACAGTTTTCATGGGCTTACAGAGAACCTATTGGCCCCTGCCAATATGTTTCTTTTATATTTTAGCATCTATATTCTGGTCTTCCTGACCTCCTGGATGCAATTATACTCATTCAGGAGTTTAATCAATTTATATTCACTACTGCGTTAACCTAGCTGGTTCTTCTACCCTTTATCCCCAAAAATACAGTTATGGGTCCATTATAAAATGAATATACTTATATTTGAAGAAGCAATCATAATAATACAACAATACCACTCCTGTGTGTTTAATATAAAACATGGTTAATACCCTTAACCTATTATTTTATCAAAGAAAGCTTTTTCTCAAAACCATTACAAAACTCCTTTAATTTTAGCCATGGGTTTTTCCTTTTAAAAATAGAGTTTGGGTTATAAAGCCTTTCGACGCCTTCGAAACCTAGCTTTCGACTTCATAGGATGACCTCCTTCGAAAGCATAAAATTCTGTCTTCACAACATTAGGCTCCTGCCTTTTAATACTTTAAAATCTTCTTTTCGAAACCTTTCGATTATGTGAAATTATTAGCATTTTACTTTAGAAGCATAGCTTCGAAACTAGTTGAAAGTACCCTTTTCAACACCATTGGAAGTAACCCTTTCGAAATCATTGAAAGTCCCCCTTTCAAAAGCATTGGGATTTTACTTAAAATATTATTTGGGTCAAAGTCAAAATAGGCAAAAGCATCTCTTTCGAAACCATCTTTTGTCACATAAAAATATTGGGGAAACATGATGACGTCGGCACCATCCTTTCGAAAGCTAAAACATCTGGGTAAAATAGTGGAAGGTTGGCTTCAAAACCCCTTTCGAAACCATTGCCTTTAAAACCCCTAACCCCTTTCAAAAGCTATAGGAAGTGGCTTAAACTTATAAAACAAAGTACCTTTCGACAGCGTTGATATCTTCAATACCATCGAAAGGCTAAAGAACGGCAGCAGGGTTTCGACTAGGTCGGAACCCCTTCAATTCATTCTTTCATAAGTAAAGGAACCCAGTCAAAAGCAAACTTAAGTTAATGGCAACCCTTTCGAAACCTTTTAAAAACTCTTTCAAAACCATATGCTTCGACTTCTTCGAAGGCTAAAACAAAACAATGGCAGGCACTCTTCTTCTTTTAAAAACAAACCAAGGTTTCGATTTCTTCGGAAGTAATGCTTTCGACACCTTACCTTTCGCCTTCCTCCAATCCACTACGTACCATCTTTGGGAGACCTTATGTATTGGTTCCGGCTTAGTAGGTTTTGACTAGGATGAAGGCGGAAGCTTCTGCGTCGAAAGGTACTTTCCAAAGTAGGCAGAACCAATCTTCTGAGTAAACCCGGTTTAGTTCTTCTTAAAGTAAACTTTTCACTAACTAACCTGCCACATGTCAACACCAGATTGGTTTCCTTAACATTTTCAAATTCTTTTTCAAAATAACTGCCGCTAATTTCAGATGTAAACCATGGATAAGGTAATCAATTAATCCCTTCCATTAAGCAAAACCAATTTTACAAAGAAGTCCCTCTTCTAAAATAATTTACTTTGCATAGAAAATCACTTTGGAAAAATCGCCAAAAATTCCAGAAATTCACTTTAATCATGTTAACTAACATATCGAAATTCCAGACCCAAAATCTTAATTTATTTTCCAAAACAAATTTATAAACACAAGTAACCATATTTTCCTTTGAAAATTCATAATAATCTTTCCATAGCTTGGAAAATTATCAAAATTGAAACCCAACTCCAAAATCATGTTACACATAACATAAAATTTTCCAATGGCATTTAAACATCATTAAATCTCGGTTTTACCCTAAAACCGTGCTTATCCTCTTTTAAACAATTTTGTTTAAACCATATAGGTTATAAATCAAGCATATCATCACCTAATATATCATAAAAACGAATTTACCCTTAAATCTGAAAATATATGATTCAAAAAAATAGAGATGGAATTATTATTCACCTTGATCTAGATAAGGAGATTGGATTGAGATTGATTTCCCCTAAGCTAGATTCTCTAGCTTTTAATTTGAATTCTTCTTGTTAATAGCCAGCCTCTCTCTTGCGTTTACTTTTCAAAATGACATGAATGAGATGTAAAATGGTAGGAACGAAAATATATAAGGGTGGGAGTTATGGACGGCAATTCCTAATATACCCTTATGTAATTTGATTAACCCAAAACCATTCTTAAGCCCATTAATTATTATATTAGGCTCGGCCTTAATTGAATTAATTCAAGTCTCAATCCTCTTATCACTTAACATTTACATTATTTTATTTAATTTATCAAATTAAATCTCCTGAATAATATTATAAAAAATTAGGGGTGTTACATACGTCGTCGCTCTCTTTAAGACGATTAGCCGCTCTGCCCAAAGTTTGCAAGGAGGCTATAAGCGACGCCACCTCTAGGATAAAATAGCCAAATTGTATTCCAAAAACCTCAACACAAATTCCATTATTAAGAATTTTGCACCCTCTAGTTTGTAAAATATTTCTCGGTTTTGTTTTTTAAGAGTATTGGTAGACAAGAAGATGATTGAGAGAGCGATCAGATTTAGTTCTTCTTATCTTGTCCACTTATCATTTAAGTAGGTGGAAAAACTGAAAAGAATGTTACTGATTTAGTGGGAAGATTAAGGAGCACGTGGAGCTTAAAAAACTGATAAAAAACTGAATGGTTCTCAAATGAACGTTATAGAACGTTCTCTAAAATAAACAGGTCTTGACCGTTTCATTATCGCTTCAAAAAAGGTTAAAAAATTTTGTATCAAAAATATAAATGCTACACCACACCAGCCTTGTCAGGGTCGAGTCGGGTTAAGACGATCTATGCACACACATGGTGGTCATGCATGCGCTCCCTCCTCAATACAAAAGCAACATTGAGTGCCCAAAATGCTAAATATGAAAGCTTAGAATTTCTCTCAATATTCCCTACAATGTGGGACTCAAACAATAAATGCACTTATTCAAACTATTTTCATTTTTAAATAATTCAAAATAAAATTTTCCAACAACCCACCACTTGAATTTTTTTAAAATATTTCCCAAGCAATTTCCAAAATATATATAAGATTGTACATAAATAAAGGTAACCTTCGATTTAAATCTTTACATAGTGAGCAGGATTCAGAATATGCTATAGTGACTTGTACTCTTAAACTCTATCTTTGACATCAAATCACATACAATCTTTCTAGGGTACAATTTAAACGCCCATGCGTTTATGGCCATGCACATCTATCCTGTCCGCTCTAGGAATTTCTGCCAAAAAACTCCTTAGGAAACGACCTCATTTCCACATTCACATAGATGAGTCTATCAAGAGGACTCATGTAGCTAGGTACTTCACTACACATGGAGTATATAACTCATTAAGAGTTGCTACCAACTCATCTTTCTATCGCTTTAGGAATACATGCTTTTATAACATGTTCAACTCATATTACTTCATAACTAGTTATTACCCATTGAACCTAGTTCTTGGGATCTCCAGTCTTAAGGTTGGGTTACCATTATGAGTGACACCTCATTCTAAGAGCAATAGCCCTATTGCTTTTGAAGTTTTATAGACTTTCTCTCTGGTCAATCCTTTCATCAAAGGATTGGCCAACTATCTTCAGCACGTATATAATCTACTCTAATAGCTCCCGAAGAGAGAAATTCTCTAATGGTACTCTGCTTATGACGTATTTGTCTTCTCTTACCATTGAAAAAAATGGTTCTAAACTTTTGCAATAACCGCGGTACTATCGCAATGGATCAATACAGCTAGTATCAATTTTTCCCATAAAGGAATCTCAGCTAACAGATTTCTTAAGTAACTTGCTTCTTCACTAGCTGTAGCTAGTGATATCATCTCAGACTTTATGGTGGAATGAGCTAGAATAGTTTATTTCTTAGATTTCAAGAAATAGCTCCACCAGCTATGCTAAACATTTAGCCACTTGTTGCTTTGTAATCATCAGATAAAGTGTTCCAGTCTTCATCATTATAACCTTTAGGAACGGCAGGAAACTTTTCATAATGTAATCCAAGATTCATGGTTCGTTTAAGGTATGTAACGACCTGCACTTCTGTCCAGATTAGGTTGACAATAAACCACATATGTCCAACCTAAATTGAACGAAAAGGCAGACCGTTAAGGGTAAAATGAAAATAAGGAGACATAGCATAATCTCACAAGAATGGAATAATATATATTATTTCAATAATCTTACAACGGAAAAACTCTTAAATACATATATCAGAGTCTATCCTAAGCTCAGCCGGGACAGTTATAAATACATGTCCTCACAAATGCTGAAAAACAACAAACACCGTGGAAAAGTAATCTATGTCCATACGTTGATGAAGTTCTCCAGCTCTCCTCTGGAAACTCAAAGCGTCTTCAGCTAATTCAAAAAATATTCGGATCTGACTCGAGTATTAAAAAACCCTGGATCAGTCTGGGAAACCAGCGTGAGAAACGCAAATCATAAATATATATGAGTGTCATAGATCGACTTTAATGCCAAACAAAACCTTTGAAAAGAAGAGTTTCTCATAAGACCACGCCGCGCATAGAAACAGACGGGTTTTTACCTTATGATAACTAAAACATTTTATCAAATCATTTGATATTATAATAGTGTCTAGGGTACAAAGACATATTAATCATAGCCGAAATTGTTACATTAATTAAATTCTAGCATACTGGGTTCTACAATCAAAACCGCAAAGGCATGTATTGGAGAATGGATTTCCAATAATGACAAGGTAAGGGACTACCTTTCAATAGTACATCTCTAGAGAAATGTACCGAGGCACAGCTCCGCTGCCCTCTACCAACACAAAACCGGTCTACCTCTATCATAGATAGTATCGAATATGTCATCACCCTGGTCGTTCCCGACCTATCTGTGGCCACAGCATACACAACAAACCCGAAATATATAGGGTAATCTAGAAAGGTGATGAACATTTCCTAATGTGAGCGACCCACTTAGCCATGCCACATATACCATGTTTTTTCCATTATTGATGTGTGAGGCTTGAGGTAACGTTTTACCTTTCTCAAAACAGCAAATCCCACTTTGAATACCATATTGTCATTTCCGACGACACACTAATTGGTTTCCACAAAAGTACAACCTTCGAGTTCATACACCTCAAGGAAGGGTGTTAAGTATAAGAAAGGTTACCTCCAATACCATCAAACAAATGTACGTTTAAAAAACCAATGTACATGGTCTTAGAAATGCAATGTCAAACATTCATCCATATAAGTTTTCCAGAAACAGGACAAGGCGAAGGTACTCCTACTACATCATGTTTTGGAAATCATCCCTAGGATTAGTAGCGAGCAGTCCTTGCATTTAAGATTTCAAAATGAAGGTATACTTCCACCATATGTATATAATATGGGAACCACGAGGTTAGTGGCAAGCATCCCTACAGTATCAAGATCTCCATCTTCAAATCATTGTCTTTAACATGTCTTCACTTTCGAATGCGTATATTGGTTCGAAGTGGTTTTCAGATAGGAATCACCCAAATCCGATCTCGGTCTCTCCAAACCAATTGTCGATAAAGAGATGTGTATACAGAAATGTTAAGCCTCTTTCGTTAAATTCTCTTTTCTTCTTTTACTAAAAATATTATTTAACTTTGAAGATATCTTTTTATCTAATAAAATATCTTTTAGAGATATATATCTTTAAACCATTTCTGTTTCGAGATATACAGAATTATTAAACCTCTTTTTAACTTTGGAAATACTAAAGCATTTCCTTTTAATTACTTAGAAAAATATTTCCATATTCCATTATTAGGAGAATTAATAAAGATGTCATTTTTTCAAAACATGTTTTAAATGGGTCAAAAACAATGTTATTTAAGACATCGTTTACTGTAAACCCAAATCACTTAGTATTGAGTAAAATGGATTTGTAGATTAATTATACTCGATACTAATTTCCAAATTAAACCTGTACTATTCGTCGAATAAAGGTGAAATCACCTTTTAAATTTACACGGACAGTACAAGTTCCCTCCTCAAAATTTAATACAGAGTTTAACTATAATGTTCTCTATACCACCAAAATCCTATTTTAAATCTTTTAACTTTTGGAAATCTCTAAATCTCTTTCTTTTTACCTTATGAAAATGCGATCCGAGTAAATCAAATTAACTATCCTCTCCGTCGGGCCAGTCCAAATAGCTAGAGGGAGCAGACAACTAATTTCCCAAACTGCAACCTAGAGACTACCTCTCTATCACCCATAAGGCGGTCAAGTTATTTGATCGACTCTAAACCTTTAAACTATTTGATTTATCATTTGAAACATATTTCAGAAAGATTCGAGAAGACAAACTAAAGTTCAATCATTTATTCAACGGTTACAAAATTACATTATTAAATTGTCGATGAATAGTGTCTTTAAAGCTTATAGATTAAAACACCAATTATATTGCATATATGCCCATTTTTATAATTCAAATTCCCTTTAAAACATTTTAACATATTTTTGGAATTTATTTCATATTTTTAAAATTTTAAAAACATCCATTTTGAAAAGTTGAAAACAATATTTTATGAACTATCAAAACACGGCGATTTTAAAAACTTGATTTGGACATATTTTAAACTTCACTAAATGAAATCTTGATTTTTCTTTTTCATTTGAAAAATATGATCATAAGGGTTCGAAAAATTCTTATTTCAAAGAATTCCGACTCATGTTTCATCCTACACATCCGTTTAACTTTTCAGGTTGCGAAATCGCGAACTACCGAAATGCGATGGCTTATTTTTCAACTTTTAGTCAAATTTTATAAAACTTGTCTGAAACACTTTTAAATCATTTTAATACCATATTAAACCAAATTTTCACTATTTTTCCATATCTTTAATATTATATTATTATAATATATTAAATTTCCATCTTATTAATTCCAAATTCTTTTATATTAAATTATATGATATTTTTCCATGTATTTTCCACCGTTAAAACTATTATTTTTCTTAAATCAAACCATAGATTTTATTTTTCCCAAATAATTTCAAAACTCCATTTTTTTCCAATTTCTTCTTTTTAAAAACAAATTCCAAATTTTTCCAAAACATTTCTTTTTGGTTTAAGATTTAAAGAGAGGCTTAACCTATCTTATACACATATTATTTTGGGTATAATATGAATACTTTTTCATGGAATATTCATGATAAATCAAATAGCCATCACTATCTTGATAAATAAGATTATTGCAACATAAATTATAACAAGCTTACTTTTCTCAACCAAATCAATATGTGATTAACATAGGCAACCAATATTCAACCAATCATCATCTAAACATATTAAACAACCATATAAGAAATCATATCATCAATCATATATATATATATATATATATATTAAAAATAAAATAAACCAAGTTAAAAGTGTGTTCTCACTTTCATACTATCCCGATCTAACTTTTAGTATTACGAAATTGACTATAGCTCTGCTATTTCTCTACTAAAGCTTATGAATCTTGCCCTAGGAACCTTGGGTGTGCTCGGCCTTGTACTTGAGAGGGTGGAGAGGTGGCTCTTGATGAGCTCGGCCATGCAAGGAGAAAGAAGAGGTGATCAATAACTTGATATTGAATTTGAAGTGGTATATCTCTCTATATCTTATGATTATTTCGGCAGAACTTCGACTCGATTTTGGAATATTTTTAAGAGGAGAGTGAGGCCATTAAAGAAGAGTTATTAGAGAGCTCAAGAAGAAGAAGAGAATTTAAGTGAATTTGCGAAGGAAGGAAGAGGATATGCATGTGTATTTATAGGGTAGAAATCCTTGTATATGAAATTACCAAAATACCCCCCGCTAACTTTTGGTCGAACCCATCCTCCTCCATGTGCCTTCCATCACTTCATGTTATAGGTGTGTAACGTGATGCGTAGTTGATTGTAAGTTTGCTTTTTGTCCCTTAAGGACGAAGCTTTTATTTGTATACATATAAGGAAGCTTATGTATATACATATTTAGATATTTACAAACCCTTGATGTGACTAATTGTGTATACATATGTGTGTGTGTGTGTATTTACATGCTTGTTTGTATGTGTATCAAATAACGTTGCAACGATTTGAAACAACTTCCATTCGACGAAAGGTCGAAAATTCGAAAGCTGAATCCTGGTCATATTTTCAGTTTTCAATCAAACTATTTATTTATGTAAACAAAACTTAAAAATAAATTTCTTATCATCTTTAAATAACTAAAATAAGATTATTTAAGTTATAAAACTATTTTAAATAATATTAAAATCCATTTATAAAAATACGACGTCGAACTACCAGAATGCGACGAAGTTTATATATTTATAAAACCATTATAAATCACTTATTATCATTATATAATAATTAAAGTGAATTATCCCTTATTTAAAACAATTATCTGAATATTTAAAATTAATTAAATATTCTGATTCAAATTGATAAAATTACGGGTCGTTACAAGGTATCTCATAACCCTTTCAATAGCGTGTCAATGCTCTATACTAAGTCTGGTAGTAAACCTACATAGCAAATCTCACGACATAGGCAATGTCGGGTCTAGTACAATCAATGGCATGTCGAAGGCTTCCAATGATGCTCGCATATTCAGTCTATAATAACCCGTATTTTTAACGCTTTAAAAATACTAAATTAAATAAAATTTTAATTAAAAATCCGATAGAAATAAAATTTTACGATTTATTAAATGGAAATCTCTTTGTATATAAGTTACAAATCCAAAACCAATTTCGATAAGACCGATAATGTAATACATATTAAAATCGTAATGTAATAATATGAAATAGTTGTAACCAATAACAAAAACCAAAATAATAATTTTAACATAAGAAACGTGCGTTTGCGTTAAATGAAATTTTCGTTAAATAAAAATAAACAATAAAATTTCGCAACGAAAATTCGATATTTAAAATGCGTCTATTTAAACATAGGAAATTGTAAAGTTTCGTCAGAAAATATGAAAGTAAATTTCAGTCATGTCATTTCGGTTTAAATCAGTTAAAATGTAGTGAAAATAAAATGTTTTCGAAACCTGAATATTTTTACATAGAAAAATTCAAAAACTTCTTCTGAGCAAGACGTCATTTTTTGTTTTTCCAAATTCGGACTTCTTTAGCTCCGTCGATCTTATTTTTCTTCAATTTTGCTGCATTTTCTGTTAGTATAAAATTCGAATTTTTATAATTCAATCGTACCACTAATATCTGTATACTGTTTTGATCGTCTCGTCATGCTGATCTTTACGATATGTTCAGTTCTGTATTTTCAAGTCCGGGAAACGGCGAAGTCTACGGAACGTTTACTGTATCGGTATCAGTTCGGTTGCATTTGTTTTCTGATGCTCACGTAAGAAATTAAATAACCACTCACCTTCATTATTTGCCGAGTCAAACCATTAACGTTTTTTGTTCCACCTATTGTGTTTTGAAAATGAATACTGTATAACATTTATTTATATCGGTTAAGCTGCTTCCTCTCCCCTTTCCAATGTATCACCTCTTTCCAATGTATCAGCTGTTACCCACTTTCGCTCAGACCTTTCATTGATGATAAGAAGAAAATAATATATGTTTAATTTGTTGGAACCATCATCACCTTTATCACACCTAAAGCTTCTGTCATTTTTCTTCTTCATATTCTTCCTCCATTTTGCGTGCTTTTTTTTCCCCGCTAACACCTCTTCACAATTAGCTCCTTATCTTCCTCTTTTCATTTTTCATTTTTCCTCCACCTTTCTCTTTACACTTGACCACACAACCATGCTTCCTCCCTCCTATCCATGCATACACGCCTCCACCGAGAAGCCCACCCCAACGCACCTCCTCCTTATCTCACACTCATGCAACACCCACATTCCTTTCCAACCACTGACCCATAGCCGACTACCATGCTCCGTGCTACACTTCTGCATGCAACCGACACCAAACCATAGCCGTATACCTTTCCCTCTAATCACCGAACACCATGCAACAACCAGCAACCGCCATCCTCCGCCCAGAGCGCAGCCTTCGGCTGTAGCCCACCGTGCCTCACTCCCCTCTTCCACTCTGTTTCCACACTCGCCACCACAACCCTTCCTCTAGCCACCGACCGGGCAGCCAATAACCGCTAGTCGAACTCCTTACCCCGGCCTCCGCCTCACTCCACGTTGTCATTGCTGCCCTTCCATCTCAACCGTCCTTTGCTTGTCTAAACCCGACCCGCAAGCACTAGCCCGCGACCTTCCATGCCACCCAAACTCCTCCGCTTTTCCCTTTTATCCACTGACCACCCATGACAGCAGACGCGCAACACCCCTCTCCTCTCCAAAACCATGTTCAAGTAGCCGAACCACCCAGATCCCCACGTCTCTGAGGCCTCGCAGCAACTTCCACCTCCCTCGGCCAGTACCCAGCCTCGCCGGCACCCAGCGCAACCCCGTAGATCTTCCTTTCCCTTGCTTGCCTCATATATATAGGTATATATAAATGCTTTTATTATTATTATTATTTTTGTTTGTAAAATATGCTGCAGTCTTCTTTATATATGAATAAGTTAGAAGTATAAGTTTATGTCTATAATTTAGTTAGTTGCAGGTCTAAACATATATATTGTACAAACAGTTTTTATATATATATATATGTGATTTTAGAGTACTTATATATATGGTGTTCTGATTTTATGAAGTACAGTATAAAAGGTGTATATGTTTAAAGTATTATTATATATATTTATTATAAGTTTTGCGTTGTACATATATAAGATTATTAGTTATATAATAGTTTATACTCTTTATACTTTGTACGTTTATATATACAAGTCATATATTGGTTTTAAAATTACTTTCTTTATATATATATCAATTGTTTTATTGGCATGACTTGTCCCTGTTTGTTGGATTTGAAAAGTGATTTTGTATACAAACCATAGATATGCCTGTACACTACTAAAGTAGGCATGCTACTATATATATTATATTGTGTTAGTTTAGACAATGGGCACAGGTTGAATTTTATAAGCACTATATATATTATTATCAAAGCTAATTGAGTTTGGTATTCTGTCTAGTTCACATATAAAATACATAGTGTTATAGGGTATAAGTTAACTTAGTATAAATGGTATAAAGCTATATATCAGTTGCAGTATATATTGCTGTTTTATATGGTCTGAATAGCTATACACGTGTATAATATATGTATCTTTGACTCTTAATACGTGAGCTTTAAAGGAAGTGATTTTGGAATTTTATACTATTTTAATATTTTCCTTAATCTAGGATATTGGAAAAATATATAATATAATAATAATGTGTATATATATTTTCGGTTTATATCAAAACTGATTTTGATCGTTTCATTGATTCCTCATTATCAGCTCGTCTGTTGAATTCGTGCCAATCTACTTTGCCGTGCAATTTGCGTTTGGATTCGTAGCTCATTCCATTTGTCGAATCATCTCTAACCTCGAAAGGTGAGTAATCACTCACGATTAATGTTCTTTTATTTATTAAATTTGATTTCAATTGAAACAACAATTGAGATATGCTGCTGTTAGTTATTTACATTGTTATATATGTTATTACCTGTATCAGTTCACCTGTGACATCTGACACCATTATCTGTTATTTATACAATGATAATCCAGTTTGGTTGATAAATGATTGATTGTTTGATGTTGACATTGGATGTTAAATTATTAATGTTGTAAGTGATAAATAATTTGAAATTGAAATCGACGTAGGATAGTTAGATTTGATATATGTGTTAAATTTAATTTGATGACATTTGCATAATATGACCCCTTAAAATGTTTAAATTACTGGACACGTAGTAATATGGTTAATTGTATTTAAACCATTTAAAGGTATGTTGTTTAAATCGACGTAGTAGGAAATTGAATAATTGACATAAATTGAAGAATCGTATTAATACTAGTGTAATAATATTTAATCTACATGAAATGATAGTGTAGATTCTAGAAATAATTATATTAATTTGCACAAACAATAATGTGAATTAATACGATTATTTCGGGATTATTCGAATTAACTATTGGATTGTTATTGATGTTTGTTATTGCTTGTTTATTTACTTTGACACCATCCCAGTTATCACACTGCAAGTTCCCTTTGCTATGCTCTGATTTATTAATTGAAATGGAATCGGGTTGAAATGATAAATACTCAAATTAAACTTTGACCTAGGATAGAGAATTAAATAAAAATCGATTGGTCAATAATTTGATTTAAAAATAAAATGAAGATTTTATTTGAATAAATAGTATGGTTTTGAAACGAAGTTGGAATTTGAATTTTAATGAAAGGAATTGTTAATATTTAATAATCTGAATCAAAATATTAACATAGTGGTTGATGAAAGAACGTTGTTTTAAAATTTGGAATTATTAATAATTAAGTTTGAAATTATTTAATAATTAAGTTTTGAAATTATTTAATAATTAAATAAGATTGAATTATTTAATAATTAAATAAATTGAATTCTTTAATAAGTGGAATTGAACTTCTTGAATAAGTGAAATTTAGTTTCTTTATTAATTGAGCTTTGAAATTGTAACTAAGTAAATAAATAAGTGAAATTGAATTTTCTTTAACAAGAAATAAAAATGCGATTTATTGAAATTAATGTAAGACTTGTAATTTAAAGAGTTGATTTGACGGATCTAATTTAATTCAATTTGAAGTTTTGATATAATGAAGTTGAACTTAAGTAATTGGTTTAATGATTTGGAAATTAAATAGAAATTGTTTTGAATGACAAATTTACTTAACGAATATTGAATGAAATCGATAAATGAACTTAAATTGATTGAATGAAGATTAAATCAATTTAAATGATTTCGGAATGAAACTTATATACGAATTTAAATGAATATTGGAATGGTTTTAAATAAAAATTGGAATTGTATTATAAGATTTTGAAATGGTAATTTGGATGTTTTGAAACGTAAATTATGGAAATCGATTTAGAAAGACAAATGAAATGTTGATTTATAAATTCTAATTGAAATTGAAATTGATTCTGTTTTGAAATAAATAAACGACCAATCGGTGTAATAATCACAAAAGTTATTAAAGAGACCGGAATCGGTTATGGACATACTCTCTGTCTAAACCGAAAACCACTTTAATAACTATACGCATAGTGTGGTCCAGAATGAAGTGGTTGGAATGATGTACGTGATGACTGAAGAGAGAGAACGATAATGGATAGCCTTGACACTTGTGTCAAATTGGAAATGACTAAAACAGGAGCCGTGCCGGGCCAAATGGGGTCAGCTACCTCGAGCGAACACACTTCTTCGAAAACTACTCATTACTTGTTATCGATTGGTGCACCCTTGATTTTGGGAGTGTTGTTTCACGGTGTTGCGATCGCTGCGGCGATGCGTTCTCACCAGTCCGGATCAGGCAAACGGTAGTTTCACTACCTTGGGTATTGCCTCATGTGCCTTGTCATACTTGTATCCCTATCTACGCGACCACTACGAATTTGTTTTGTGTTATACCTATGGAGTACTCCTTGATATCCCACTAGTTTACGGTGGAGTTTACAGTGCTGTATAGACTATAACGCTTATATAAAATGTGTTAAGGGGGTAATGGTAACGCCTTAACACTATTTTGATACTTTATATTACTGATGGGCATTATCTACTTATCGTACACTACTACATAGTAGATAGTTTAACGGATCCTTAAAGGATGGTTATTACAACATCCTTTGAGTTACTTGTATTTCAGTTGCTATTTCACTTGAGTTGGATTTATTGATATAAAAATGTTAATCCCAACTCGAGTGTTTTGTGTTTTGCTTTACGCTCGGGTCAGACTAAGTGTACCAGTATTCGAGACTCACCTTTGGAGTTGGAGCTTCGCTTGGAGATCCAGCTATCTATCCAGCTTTCAGATATCCAGTTGATTCCAGTGATGTATTCTGATATTGTATTTGATTATTGTATTCGAGACATCTGTTGTACCTTATTTAACTCTGATATGTATATAGTAGCTTCATGAACTACTATCTTTTGTTTCCGCTGCATTTATTACTCTGTGTCTGTGATCTGTGATTATTTATTTACTGTATATGCTCAGTTTTGCCAAATTTAAATTAACAGTTCGGTATTTTGAATTATTCAAGTCCGACATGTGCGGATGCGAATGGTCCAAAATAGCGGGTTGTTACACAGTCTATCTTTCACCTTCACCAGTGTTCCTTTTACACTAGGATCGTATGCTGTACATGTTGATTTATAGTCAAAGTAATTATATTTCTTTAAGATCTTCTCAGTACAGTGATATTGATCCAAAAAATTCCCTTTTTGGACCTGGTAATCTTAATACCAAGGACGTTATATAACGACCTTTGAATAAACGATTCTTTATCATTTCATTACCGCTTCAAATTTTTATCAAAAATATAAGTGCTACACCAGCCCAGTCCGGGTCAGTCGGTCGACGTGCACGTAGTGGTCATTTATGCGCTTCCTCCTTAAAACAAAAACAATGTTGAGTGTCCAAAGAACCTAATATGATGGGTAGGAAACTCATATAAATATGATTTTCTCTGAATATTCTCTACAATGTGGGATTCAAACAATAAATGTACTTATTCAAACTTTTTTTTAAATAATTCAAAACATTTTTTTCCAATAATAAATAATTGCGGTTAAAGGAGATAAAATTAAGCATGGAATTTGCTTCTTTTTTATAACTTTTTAAAGTTAATTTTTGGTATGAAAAAGCCAAATCAAAGAATCAATTTCAACGTGAAAAAAATAATGACTTTTAGTGTTAACATTCATTATTTGGAAGAAAATAATTTAACTAAACTAACAAATAGTTTGATAAATTGATCTTTTTTACTTTATAAAGTAAATGGTAAACTTTTTTAATAATGGTATTGGTGTTGGATGCCATATTATATTGACAAAACATATGCATTGGAAAGTCATAATGCATAAGGATCCTTGAGGACGATTAGCAATAAAAATACGAAAAAAATATACAATTCAACTGGATGTTCCCTATGAGGCACCGGTATGTCTCCAGTTTGTCTATTTATAGGTGTTGGGATTGTATCTCATCGGCATCAACTAACCAATATTCAAATAAATAAATAAAGGAGGAGGATGGTGAGGAAGGGGAAATCTAGTTCAACATAGTTGAAGCTTATAAAAGCCGAGCTATAGCCAGACAAAATGTGAACATTGGTCTAAAAAGGAAAAACTATTGAAATGAAGTTGACTACCTTTCACCTGGTGCCTTTGGAAATTGCAAAGATTGTACAAAGGCAGAAGGACCAACTCCAGTTGATCATACAAGAAGACCATCTGGAACTTCAGTGCCATCATTATGAATTATCTTTTTTTGCTTCCACATCTTTTACAATTACACGAACAAGACGAACTCCTGACTGGGGAACACATCAACGGAAGTGGATACGTTACATACTGTAAATGTTCTTCCACAAAATATTAATAAATAAATAAGTAAATAATCACTGGACAATATTGATATGGATAACTTCATTAATATACAGTTGCCTTTGCGGGGATGATATATGCACAGAACACAATGAAATGATTTAAATAATCGGTTCTGTTTTTAATGTCGGATAAAGTACTAATGCTGATGATCAGGAACAACCACAGCAGATGCAAATGAATTCTTCTTACCAGAAGAGATTGTGTGTGTGTGTGTAATAGTTTCACATATAGTTTATCATTTTTGTATCATAGGTGGAAAGTATCCTAACCGTTGAAGCTAGTTTAAAAATTAGTTAAATTCTGGGTGTATTTTTAGGAGCATGTACCGTTAACTGGATGCATGATCAGTAGTGTATAAGCACTATCTTGCCTCAAACTAAAGCAATTTTTTATGCAAACTAAAATGCTTGTTTTTCTTTTTGGAATGAATCACCTAGTTTAGAACCAAATCAGATGTACAAGGATTAATTTAGGTTGTTAGATCAAAGATTTAGTATGGCCAAGTTAAGTGGTTAACTTTGCAGTCTTATTTTCGAAGCTAAAATGCACCAATGATTTGGGCTCTTCAGACCACTAGTTCTTTGATCAAGAGGACCATAACGGGAATCCTTGCTTTGCTTTTTAACCAGAGCCGGCAATTCATAACTGTTTAGTGATATAGTTGCAATGCCTAATACTTGAAGTGTCGGTACTCGGTAAAAAAGTTATTTGATGTTTAAAAACACACTCTCAAAATACATACATACATACATACATATATGTATGTGTATATATATATGTATTGTTGGAAATGAATGAATAGTTTAAAGAGATTTGCATTAAGAAGTGTGAGGCATTAAATGCCTTAGAAGATGAATAGTCCCACATAGTAGAATATAATAAACATCATGTGTTTATATAGTACTATGTGGTCCCTAGTATAGTTGCTATGAAATGAAGAGAGACAATAGAGCAGGCCATCCTAGAAGGTGGCACCACTCGCATGCCCACATCCGCATCTGCACCCGCGGCGTGGGAGAATGGACGTTTGAGGCGTATTAGAGGCAACTTAGCAATTTGAAGTTGGCTTGGCTTGGTCTGGTCGATCAAACAAGATGATTTTTTCCTCTTGACTATTCGGACCCGCTTTCTGACAACAGAACAAACGGTCGTTTCATTTAGTAATGGGTCGCAACCGTTCCAAGTGTCGCAACCGTAAGAACATAACCTTTTACTGTCTTCTCCTCTCTCTAAAACTCTGTTCTTAAACACTCTCTTGAGCTCATCGTTGCTCTGCAATCGCCAGTGCAGCCTTGCGGAGATCGGTCCGTTTCATCTTGGAAAACAGTTGCTCGTCATCCCTATCGCGCCATTGAGGGATCGATTCTATTTCTAGAAAACAGTTTTACTACTGCACTCGGACACCCTATTCAGCTGTACAGACTATCACTACGGTATGTTCTATTTTTTTACATTCATTCATCGAAGCATTACAGGTAACAATCTAGAAACAAAATTTTTTATTTACAAATTCATTGCAGTTTGTTTGTCTTCAATTATCTACTTGCAATTTTTTTGCAATTTACTTGCAATTTGTTTGTCTGTCACTAATACGAGTCACTGTATCACAGACAATGGCTCAAGACAGTAACATCTCGGCAACAAAACCGACTGTGGCCACCATAGAAAATAGAACGATGGTTCCAATAACCACTGTAGCTTTGTCACATGGTGAGAGGCCAAAGAAATTTACTGGAGTGGATTTCAAACGCTGGCAACAGAAAATGTTGTTTTATCTGACTACACTCAACCTTGCAAAATATCTCACTGAGGATGCTCAGAAGTAAATGAACTGGAGCCTGATGCAATGAAAGTCGAAGCAATCAATGTTTGGAATAATTCGGATTTCATATGCAAAAATTACACATTAAATGGACTGGATAACAGTCTGTACAATGTGTACTGCACGATGAAGACTTTGAAGCAACTCTGGGTTCTCTGGACAAAAAGTATAAAACGGAGGATGCTGGAATGAAAAAAATTCATTGTCGGAAAGTTCCCCGACTTCAAAATGGTAGATGCTAAGACCGTTATTAGTCAAATCTAGGAGTTGCAGGTGATAATACATGAAATACATGATGAAGGAATGTCCTTGAGCGAATCATTTCAAATGGCTGCTGCCATCGAAAAGCTACCCCCGTCATGGAAAGATTTCAAGAATTATCTAAAACATAAGCGCAAGGAAATGACTACGGAAGATCTTGTTATTCGACTTAGAATCGAAGAGGACAACCGAAAATCGGAAAATAAAACGACCAGTGCAGTAGTGGCAAAAGCAAATGTAGTCGAGACTGAGAAAAACAACAAGCGAAAACGGGAATACAATCCAAACACAAAGAAACCAAAGAAGTTCAAAGGAAACTGCCACAACTGCAGGAAGAAAGGACATAAGGCCGACGATTGGGTCCAAAGAAAAGAAAGAACAAGCAAATATCACCAAATGCGAGAAACTCTATGATGACATTTCTAAAATGAACTTGTCTACGGTGATTTACGAATGCAACTAATTGGAAACTCCAAAGACTGGTTTGTGGACACTGGTGCCACAAGACATATCTGCGCCAATAAGTGGATATTCACCAACCATAAACCCGTGACACAAGTAGAACAACTGTTTATGGGAAATTCATCCACATCAAAGGTTGAAGGAAAAGGCAGAATTGTGCTAAAGATGACCTATGGAAAAGAACTTACACTGAATGATGTTTTGCACATCCCAAACATTCGAAAGAATTTGGTTTCTGGTTCACTACTCAGCAAAAATGGCTTCAAGTTAGTCTTTGTATCCGATAACTTTGTTTTATTAAAGAATGGAGTTTATGCTGGGAAAGGATATGTGAGTGGTGGCTAGTTTAAAATGAATGTAATGACCGTTGTACCAAAGGATTGTGATAATAATGTTGATTCTTCTGTTTATATCGTTGAATCCTCTAATATATAGCATGCCATTGGGCCATGTTAATTTTGATACATTACAAAAATGATTAACTTAGACTTTATACTTTAAGTTTTCAATAGATCCAAGTTATAAATGTGAAACTTTTGCTGAAGCAAAAATGACTAGAACCTCATTTCATCATGTTGAAAGAGAAACTGAACCTCTAGACTTAATTCACACAGATGTATGTGACTTAAAAATGTGTCAAACTAAAGGAAGAAAAAGGTACTTCATCACTTTCATTGATAATTGTACAAGGTACTACTATGGGTATCTCTATAGAAGCAAAGACGACGCATTCGATATGTTTAAGCAGTATAAAGCAGAAGTTGAAAATCAACTCAACAAGAAATAAAAGCTTTAAGAAGTGATAGAGGAGGAGAATATGAATTTCCCTTCGAGGAGTTATAGGCCGAACATGGTATTATACACCAAACAACGGCACCATATTCCCATCAATCGAACGGTATAGCAGAATGTAAAAATCATACCCTTAAAGAAATGATGAATGCTTTGCTCATAAGCTCTGGTCTACCAGATAATTTCTGGGGAGAAGCTATACTTTCTGCTAATCACATTCTAAATAAAGTGCCTTGAAAGAAGACTTCGAAATCTCCACATGAACTATGGAAAGGCAGACCACCATCCTACAAATACTTAAGAGTATGGGGGTGTCTTGCCAAAGTAGAAGTACAAAAACCAAAAAAGGTCAAAATTGGACCAAAGACTATAGATTGCATATTCATTAGGTATGCTCATAATAGTAGTGCATATCGATTTTTGGTGTATAAATCTAAAATTGATGACATTCATGAAAACACCATTACCGAGTCTCGAAATGCTAGATTCTTTGAACACATTTATCCTCTAAAAACCTCTATCGAAACTATTGTTTAAAAGAGAGCAAGAGATCCAGAAACTCTTGAGGATAATGCTGATGAAAACACGCATGAAAGTAACGTTGAACTAGAGTTAGAGGAACCAAGAAGGAGCAAACGACAAAGGACCTATGAAACCATTGGACCCGATTTCTATGCATATATGATAGAAAATGAACCTTTAACATACCAACAAGCAATGTCATCTCCCGATGCTCCTTACTGGAAGGAAGCCGTCAATGGTGAAATTGAATCCATTTTGCAAAACGATACATGGGAACTAGTAGATCTACCCAAAGGATCAGAACCACTAGGATACAAATGGATCTTTAAGAAAAAACAAAAAGCTGATGGCTCAATAGACAAGTATAAAGCAAGACTCGTAGTCAAAGGATTTAGACAGAAGGAAGATCTAGATTACTTTGATACATACTCACCAGTAACTAGAATAACATCAATTAGGATGCTTATTGCAATCGCATCCATACTAAATTTGGAAATACACCAAATGGATGTGAAAACTGCATTTTTGAACGGTGAACTAGAAGAAGAAATATATATGCATCAACCTGAATGGTTTCTAAGCCCAAGAAATGAGAATAAGATATGCAAGCTAGTAAAATCACTTTATGGCCTTAAACAAGCGCCAAAACAATGGCATGAGAAATTTGATGAAACTATGTTATCAAATGGATTCAAAATAAATGAATCAGATAAATGCGTCTATATGAAACATATAGATATTGGATATGTCATTGTTTGCCTTTATATTGATGGTTTGTTGATCCTAGGAAATAATAAGGCAGTAATAAAATCTACAAAGGATATGTTATCCTCTAGATTCGACATGAAAGACCTAGGAGTGGCTGATGTAATCTTGGGTGTAAAAATTATGAAGACATCACAAGGATATGCATTGTCTCAATCACATTACATTGCCAAAATACTTGAAAGGTTCAAGCAGCATAATATAACTATTGCAAAATCACCAGTGGATATGAACCAAAATTGGTTAAAGAACACTGGTGATGGTATATATTAGCTTGATTACTCTCGAATACTAGGAAGTATTATGTATGTCATGAACTGCACTAGGCCTGATATTGCATACGCTGTAAGCAAACTGAGTAGATATACCAGCAATCATTGGAAAGCAATAACCAGAGTTCTAGGATATCTAAAGTATACACAAAACTATGTTTTGCAATATGAAATTTATCCTTCAGTGATAGAAGGATACAGTGATGCAAATTGGATAACTTGTTAAAATGACACAAAATCCACAAGTGGATATGTGTTTACGTTAGGAAATGGAGCAATTTCATGGAAATCATCCAAAACAGACTTGCATAGCAAGGTCAACAATGGAATCAGAGTTTATTGCTCTAGATAAAGCCGCGGAAGAAGTAGACTGGCTTCAGAGCTTTTTAGAAGACATTCCAAATTGGGAAAAACTGGTACCTCTAATATGTATACAGTGTGATAGTCAATCAACTATTGGAAGAGCTAATAGTAGACTATATAACGGTAAATCTAGACATATTCGTCGTAGACATAAAACCGTAAGACAACTTCTCTCTAATGGAGTTATCACTATAGACTATGTAAAGTCAAAGGATAACATTATGGATCCACTAACTAAAGGCTTGCCTAGAAAGAAAGTTCAAACCTTATCAATGGTAATGGGCTTAAGACCTATAAACTAAAAGTTTTCCTCAATGGAAACCTAACCTAGTTGACTGGAGATCCCAAGATCTAGGTTCAAAGGGACAACCAAGTTGAGAATAGAAGTTAGTAGCACTGAAAGAAATATTTCAACCATTCCTAAGATAAGTTAGTGCACAACCTGCCGGAGAGAAGGATAAGCTTAGCTTTTAATGATGTCTATACTGTGGAATTATAAAGAACCAAGTGGAGTATTGCAGGATACTCTTTATAGAATCACCTATGTGAGTGCGAAGGCGCCGCTTCAAGAATTATGAGGTCAAATTCTTCAATCACTCATGAAACCAAGATGGTGTTCATGGCAAAAATGAACACAAATAGAGAACCAAGGAGTTAAGAAACATTTATCATGTGTTATCTTTATGAACTTACACAAAAGGCTTACAGTTCAAAGACAATCTAGTCCACTGATTCGCCAGTAGGTTATAAAGATAAAAACACTAGGAAAGTTCAAGGCCTTGTGCTACTTCAACTGATATGATAAAATGTTTCATGAAATTACTAAGAAATGAGAAACTACTCATTCATGTGGGGGATTGTTGGAAATGAATGAATAGTTTAAAGAGATTTGCATTGAGAAGTGTGAGGCATTAAATGCCTTAGAAGATGAATAGTCCCACATAGTAGAATATAATAAACAACATGTGTTTATATAGTACTATGTGGTCCACAGTATAGTTACTATGGAATTAAGAGATACAATAGAGCAGGCCATCCTAGAGGGTGAACGCATTACCCGCATGCCCGCGCCCACGTCTGTGCCCGAGCCCGCACCCACATCCGCACCCGTAGCGTTAGCGAATGGGCGTTTGAGGCGTATTAGAGGAACTAAGCACTTTGCAATTGGTAGTTGGCTTGGCTTGGTCTGGTCGATAAAACCAGATGATTTTTTCCTTTTGACTGTTCAGACCCGCTTTTTGACAACAGAATAAACGGTTGTTTCATTTAGTAATGGGTTGCAACCGTTCCAAGTGTCACAACCGTACGAACAAACACCTCTTACCGAATAGGCACCTCCCTACATTAATATATAGATAGAATGTCAGAACCGAAAATCATCGAATTTTCTACACTATATTCTCCTCTCTTTAAAATTCTATTCTTAAACACTCACTTGAGTTCATCGTTGCTCTACAATCGCCAGTGCAGCCTTGTAGAGAATGGTCTATTTCATCTTGGGAAACAGTTGCTCATCATCCCTATCACGCAATTAAGGGAGCAATTCTGTTTCTAGGAAATAGTTTTACTACTGCACTCGGACACCCTATTCAACTGTACGGACTACCACTACGGTAAGTTCTATTTTTTTTACATTCATTCATCAAAGCATTGTAGGTAACATGTATATGTATATGTATATGTATGTATGTATGTATGTATGTATATGATGGAACCCAAGATCTTTAGCAACAACAGTAGAGATATGCACCTCTACCTACACTTGTTTGGCTTAATTGCTTTCCTACTCGCCAAATTCAAGCTACTGTTGCTTCCTTAGCCACATTTTCTTTAGTTTGCTCACACAATGAATTCATGCTTCAGCTCCTATCTACGTTGAATTCAATTTGCTTCATTTGCTCCAACTTCAACTACTACCTATTCATATAATTCTTTGATCTATACGACCTGCTAATGTTTCAAAATAATTTAAATTAGTTTATCTGTCTCCTTATTCAGTTCAGATCTAGTTCATTGTGTCACACTGTTGTAGACCATCTCAGTACACTTACACACAACATAATGTTCAGCCACCTCAGACCATTAGTCTATACCAAACTAATTGCTGCAGCCATGCAACTTCAATTACCACTTCACACCATCATCCTATGGAGCAGCTACTTTCAATCCCAAAATGTACCAGTTTTCAACCTATGTAGCTACTTTAGACTTTAGCCTATGTAACTCGATTCAACAGCTTCAGCCTCAATGCCCGGTTCTGTCTCAACATGTTCAGAAGTGCATTCCCTACTTCAGTCATGACCATTCTGATTCTGCCTAGCCTCAACACTTCATCCTCCAGAATTGCTCCATGACTGCAGTCAGGTTTGGGTCACAATGCTAACACTACATTTCTTCCACGCAACAGTTAAAGAATGAGAGATAACGTTAACACTATCGGTAATATCATATGTAAGTGCGGGGCGAGTTGTATTATAAGCCCAAAGCCCACCGTAGTTATTCTCAATTTTCACTACTGCTATGTATCCATATAAATACAGTATGTATGTACCGTTAGATTTGATACAATATTTCCATACTTAAGAAGATTTGAAAGATATTTGAGATAATTGCTCAAATATATTGCCTCTTTTATATGCATTAAAGAGGGCAATGGATTAGGTACATAAGAGGAAGAAATATTTGAAAAAGAGCGAAGTAATTAATTAATTCTCTAATTAGATGATTAACGAAGGAATCTTATCAGACGCATACAAATTGTGGGAATCTGGAAGAAAAAAAATGGTAAATGTTTCTTATATGATTTGAAGAATTGATTAGGTATTGATTTATGACCATAAATCAATTACTTCAACCTCAAGTAATAATCCCTATATAAAGATAGGGATTAGGATGAATAGGAGTATTAGAAACGAATTATCTTCTCTTTTGTATTTCTTCATATTCTTCTTAGTCTCCATTATCAACCTTGTAATTCTTCTCTCTGAAAGTAATAAAATCTCCTCTCCCCAACTGGATGTACACTATCTTGCGATAGTGGAACCACTATAAATCCGTGTGTGAACTCTCTATTTACTTTCTTGTGTGATTTGCTAATTTGCAGTTTTATTTTCATGTTTTGTTTGTTTTGTCGCACTACAACACGATCTTATCCCTTCCGCATGTATTAGGGTTGATTTGCAATCATTTGTGTAAATCACCCCTTCAGTTTGGTATCAGAACTTTGAAGGTTGTTATTGAAGCCTAGGGCTAGAAGGTGTTCGATAAAATGGCAGGACCTGGAAATGAGGATGTTAGACCTACCCAGGAATATGCACCCTACATTAGGGGTTCATATGCAACATCAGGTTTGAAGTTGGCTATAGAGAAGTGGACCAGAGATAATGATTTTGAGAAGTGGCAGTGGAAGATGAAGGCGGTGTTGAGAAGAAATCGTGTTCATCGGGTTGTATTTGACATAGAATCGTTGCCAGCAGATATCTCAAAATTGTAAAGAAATAAGATGAAAGAGTGGGCCTTTACTACCCTTCAATTGGCCATGGGTGAGAATGTCATTCTAGAGATTAGTGGTGAAACTACTACTAGAGACTTATGAAAGAAATTGGAGGATCTCTACATGAAGAAGTCGCTCACGAATAGACTGATTCTATTGAAGACTTTTTTCACATATAAGATGCGGGAAGGTACATCATTGAAAGCCCATCTGAACTTCTTCGATGATTTGATGATGAAGATGAAAGCTGTTGATTTGAATGTGGACGACGAACAAAAGGCTATGGTGGTATTATATTCTCTTCCTGAGCGATACACGGTTTTCGCTAATAGCTTGATTTATGGCAGAAGCACGCAGTCATTAGAAGATGTGAAGATGGGACTTCAAAGTGAAGAAATGAGGGATCAGATCAAGAATATGAGCGAAAGTGGAGAAGCTAGTAGTAGTCAGGGGTTGTTTGTGGAGAGAGGAAGAAAGAAGAAGAAGGAGAATAATTTTAGAGGGCGTTCCAAGTCAAGGAAGCCTGAAAGTTGTTGGAGAGGTAAGTTTAGAGACAGCAGGTATCATCATCGTAAGAAACATGACCGCTGGAAGAAAGATTGTCCAGATATGAGGAAGAGAAATGAAGCGGATGGTTCTTTATCTATTGCGATGGAGAAGGTTGTTTCTGATGATGTGTTGACTGCATTTGTTTTCGATGTATCAGACCATTGGGTGCTAGATTCAGGGGCATCTTTCCATATGACGCCTAAGAAGAAGGATTTCTGTTCTGATGAAGACAAGGAGGGAAGTGCCATATTAATGGGGAATGATGCTACTTGCAAGTCATTGAGATAAGGATCAGTGCATATTCGCATGCACGATGATGTGGTGCGCACTATCACTGGAGTCCGCTATGTTCTAGGTTTAAGAAAATCTCTACTATCCTTGGGTCAGGTAACATCTTTGGGGTGCAAGATTACGATAGAGTCGGATGGCTTAAAGGTGACATGTGGTGCTCTTGTATTGATGAAAGGAATGATGGTCTGGAATCTTTATCTGCCGAAAGGATCTACAGTTCTTAGAGAGACGTGTGTTGGAGTTGATAGTTCACGAGCTTTGGATGCCACCAGACTCTGGCATCTCAGATTAGGTCATGTTTCAGAGAAGAGTTTGGAGCTGCTTCGAAGAAGGAAGATGATCAAGGGTGAAAGCTTCAACCGTTTGGAATTCTGCCTGGAGTGTGTATTAGGGAAGCAGACAAAAGTTTCTTTCGGTGTTGGAAGACATGAGTCCAAAGGAGTACTAGAGTATGTACATATGGATGTTTGGGGACCCGTAGCTACAGCTTCTATTGGAGGAGCTAAGTATTTTATCTCTTTTATCGATGAATACTCTCGGAAGGTTTGGGTGTATATGATGAAAGCTAAGTCGGAGTCATTTGAAAAGTTTAAAACTTGGAAAACACTGGTAGAGATTGAAGTAGGAAGGAAGTTCAAGGTGCTAAGATCCGACAATGGCGGTGAGTTTGTTTCTAAGGAGTTCATAAATTTATGTAGACAACATGGAATTAGGAGACATTTTACTACACCCGGTGATCCGCAATCAAACAGAGTTGCTGAAAGGATGAACAGAATTCTACTAGAGAAGGCCCGTTGCTTGAGATTGACGGTGGGCTTGTCTAGAGGCTTTTGGGCTGAAGCTTTATCAACTGCAGCATACATTATCAATCAGATTCCATGCTAAGCCATTGATGGGAGGATTCCTGAGGAAAGGTGGAAAGGTACATCTATTCATATCCATTATTTTCGTATATTTGGTAGCCCCGTGTATGTTCACCATACAAGAAATGACAAGTTGGAGGCTAGAGCCTATCAAGGCATATTTTTAGGCTATACAGAAGGTATCAGAGGGTATCGCATTTGGAACCCTGTTGATAGGAAGGTAGTGCACTCGAGACATGTCACATTTGATGAGTCCGCTAGGTTCAAGCCCTAGAGAATCCACCTTGTTTAGTAGATTCAGAAGCTGAAAAGCCTAAGGAGATGGAAACTATTCCCACATATCAGCCTAGTAGTTGAGTCAGAGATGTAAAAGAAGATAGAGTAATTGCAGTTGCTGATACATCACATGAAGGTCCAGAGAATTCCTCTAGCAATGGTAGCGATGGTCGTGAAGCTAGAGATGATTCAACTCAAGGTGGAGTTGACAGGAGTTTAGACGAAGTTACACCTATTCGGGCTAGCTCTAGAATTAGAAGGCCGCTAAATAGGTATGGAGACTAGTGTTATGCATACCTTAGCCTTGATGATCATTTTGATTATGCACTGCATATAGTGCAAGATGAGCCTTTCGACCTTGAAGAAGCTATGAATTCGAGTGCCAGCTCGAAATGGATGCATGTTATGGAAGAGGAGATGGATTCGTTGAAGAAGAATCAGACTTGGGAATTGGTACCACCCCCTCAAGAAAGCCAAGCCATAGGATGCAAGTGGGTATATAAGGTGAAGGACGATGGAAGGTACAAGGCTAGAGTTGTTGCAAAAGGGTTTTCATAAAGGAAGGGGATGGAGTATGATGAGGTGTTTGCTCTGGTTGTTAGACATACTTCTATTCGAGTATTGCTAGCTGTAGTTGCAACTCATGACTTGGAGTTGGAACAATTAGACGTAAAGACCGTCTTTTTGCATGGAGACTTAGAGGAGACCATCTATATGAAGCAGCCAGAAGGATTTGTAGTGGATGGGATGGAATGGGTTTGTAAGCTGAAAAAGTCTTTATATGGTTTGAAGCAGTCGCCTAGGTAATGGTATAAGAGGTTTGATTCCTTTATGCTTACTGTTGGTTTTGATAGAAGCGTTAAAGACGCTTGCATTTATTTTAAGCATATGGATAATGGTAATTGGATATATTTACTCTTATATGTGGACGATATGCTAATTGCTTCCAAGGACAAAGCTAAAATTGATAGGTTAAAATTAAAGCTAAAAGCGGAATTCGAGATGAAAGACCTTGGAGAAGCAAAGAAGATTTTAGGAATGGAAATCTAGAGAGAAGGAAAGCCGAAGGTGTTGAGATTGACATAGAGAGAATATATCTAGAAAGTGCTAGCTCGGTTCAGCATGGAGAAGGCGAAGGCAATTAGTACTCCCATGCCTTTGCATGTTCGCCTTTCAGAAAAGAACTCTCCAATCTTAGACAAAGATAAAGCTTATATGGAGAAGGTACCTTATGCTAGTGCAGTTGGAAGCTTGATGTATGCTATGGTCTGCACGAGACTGGATATTGCACAGCCAGTTAGTTTGGTTAGTTGCTACATGGCTAATCCAAGAAAAATGTAATATGAAGCAGTAAAGTAAATTTTGAGGTATCTTAGAGGAACAACGGAATATGGGCTTGTTTTTGATGACAAGGAGAAAGATTTTAGCTTGGTCGGATACTGTGATTCTGATTATGCCGGAGACAGAGATCGAAGAAAGTCAGCCTCAGGTTACGTCTTTATACTTGGAAAGATAGCTATCAGTTGGAGAGCAAGGTTGCAGACTATAGTTGCCTGGTCTACTATAGAGGCAGAGTTCATAGCCGCTGTTGAAGCAGCTAAAGAGGCACTTTACTTAAAGCGGCTGATGTGTGATTTAGGCTTTGTTCATGGGAATATAGTAGTAAATTGAGATAGTCAAAGCACAATACATCGGGCTGAAAATCTGGCGTTTAGTTCGAGAACAAAGCATATAGAGGTAAGGGAGTCTTTCCTTGTCTTTATGAATGAAGAAAAGCAGGTTCATCTTCAGAAAATTCACACCACGGAGAATGCAGCAGACATGTTCACTAAGTCATTGCCTGTTGCAAAGTTCGAGCATTGCTTGAACTTAATTCACTTGCTAAAGTGTTAGGTGCCACTTGGTGGCACAGGAGGAGAGTGAGTTAGTATACGGAGATGCTTATTTTGGAGATTGATGGGTCCGACATGAAGGGGGTACTTTCAACACTTTGTTGGTGGGCAGTGGCCTTGCCGGAATTCGTTGACAAAGTGGAATGGGTGATGGCCATGCCGAAACTCATTGGAAAAGTATCCATGATGCCTTGTCCGAGAGCTGCCTGGAGTAAAAAATGTAGGTGGAGTTGGTAGGCTTGCAGGGAAATATGGTATCAAGATGGAGATTGTTAGATTTGATACAATTTCCATACTTAAGAAGATTTGAAAGATATTTGAGATAATTGCTCAAATATATTACCTCTTTCATATGCATTAAAGAGGGCAATGGATTAGCTACAGAAGAGGAAGAAATATTTGAAAAAGAGGGAAGTAATTAATTAATTCTCTAATTAGATGATTAAAGAAGGAATCCTATCAAACGCATACAAATAGTGGAAAACTGGAAAAATAAAATGGTAACTGTTTCCCATATGATATGGAGAATTGATTAGGTATTGATTTATGACCATAAATCAGTTACTTCAACCTCAAGTAATAATCCCTATATAAAGGTAGGGATTATGATGAATAATAGTATCAGAAACGAATTATCTTCTCTTTTGTATTTCTTCATATTCTTCTTAGCCTTCATTATCAATCTTTAAATTCTTCTCTCTGAAAGTAATAAAATCTCCTCTCCCCAAGTGGATGTACACTATCTTGCGATATTGGAACCACTATAAATCCATGTGTGAACTCTCTATTTACTTTCTTGTATGATTTGCTGATTTGCAGTTTTATTTTCAAGTTCTGTTTGTCTTGTCACACTACAACACAGTCTTATTGCTTCCGCATGTATTAGGGTTGATTTGCAATCATTTGTGTAAACTCACCCCTGCATGTACACTGTATCAATCATCAATAAAATACAGAATCACATTTTTCTTCAAACCACAATTCATCAAATTTCAATATGGTATCAGAGCCAAATTTCAAAGCTTAACAGCATTTAATTGAATTTGCTGATACAAGATCAAAGTTGATTATCATCAGATTAATCATCATCATCATCATCTGATAATCAGTTACCCATTAGAGTTTAATCTCATTATCTAGGTTGAATCAAGAATTCACCAAAATTTAGTGCCGTGCTTGGAAATACAAGAATTCCGACTGCAACTTGAATCATTGGCAAATTCAGAGACAAGAAGAGATTCAGAAGAAATAAAATAAATGCAAAAATCAAGAATTAAATCAAAAACTCATAAGAAAAGCAAGTGTCATGTCAAGAACTTATCAAAGTATTCTCATCATCTAAGTCTGGCTGCATCAAACCTGTTCCTTGATTATTGGAGAAATTCTTGCATCTGCTCATCCTCAAACTCTCAAAGTCAGTCAATTCCTTTAAAAAGATTCATCATCATGTCTGGAGATAACAGCAATACAACAACATCAGAGAACTCTGCCAACACCCAGCAACTCGACACAGCAACGGAAAGTCTCATCAAAATAGTGATCAGCCCTCAAAGTCAGTTAATAACTGTTCATCTTGAGGAGGACAACTATTTGCTATGGAAACTTCAAATAGAAACTGCACTTCAAGGTTATGGCCTTGAAGGATTCATTCTTGGTACCGTTTTTGTTCCTCCCAAATTCATAACTAATCAAGAAAACGAGATGATTAGTAATGAGGAATACATAAGATATCATACACAAGATAGACTTATATGTTCATGGTTATTATCATCTATCAGTGCCAATTTGTTATTACAAGTTCCTGGATGCAAAACATCAAATGAGATATGGGCCACTGTTGAAAGAATATTAAATACACAATCAGCAGCAAAGGTTATGCACTACAAAAGACTGCTGCAAAATATCAGAAAGGACAGTTTACCTATGAAAGATTACTTGTCAAAGATCAAAGTAACATGTGATATGTTAGAGGCAACAGGTCACAAAGTATCAAACACAGAGCAAGTTTTAACCATTTTAAATGGTCTCAATGAAGAATATGAATATGTTGTAGCAGTAATCTCACCAATGAAAACTATACCATCTATAGAATATATTCACTCAACACTTCTTGCTCATGAAGGAAGAATTGATCAGAAAAAGCCACTAGATGTAGATATGTCAATCAACTATGTAGTTGACGACAAAGGCAAAGGACAAAACAGTAATAAAACATATCAGACATATCAAAGAGGTGGTCATTCAAACAGATCAAGAGGTAGAGGTAGATGGAATAACAATAGCAGGCCAAAATGTCAGATATGTGAGAAACTTGGTCATATTGCAGTTAAGTGTTATTTTAGATTTAATGCAAATTATATAGCTGGTCAGAGTCAAAGTAATTAGAGAAGAGCAAATCCAAATATCAATATGGCATAAGTTGATTCAAATAATCAGTCAGATGCTTCAAGAAACTATCAACAAAACTCAACCATAAAGTCAGATGATGTGGCAGATGAAAGTTGGTATCCTGACTCAAGTGCTACCAATCACACTACAAACAACTTAGACAATCTGAATTTAGGACAAAAGGAGTATAGAGGTAAACAATTCATACACATGGGCAATGGTAAGAGTATTAAAATTACACATACTGGACTTACTTGCATAAAGGGTCAAAGATAGTTATATCTCAACAATTTGTTGAGAGTACCACAAATAAAGAAAAATCTCATAAGTGTGTCACAATTTGCAAGTGACAACATTGTTTATTTCGAATTTTATCCTAATTACTGCTTAGTCAAAGATATACTCACTAAAGAAATTCTTTTGCATGGTAATGTTAACAGAGGACTATTCAAGTTTAATCTTGTTAACTCAAGAAAGTCAAGGAGATGTGAAAAATACTGTAATCTGTCTGTGATTACAGAAAGGAAAAATAGTGTGTTTGATGCTTGGCATAACAAGTTAGGGCATCCAAATGTCAATGTTGTAAAGCAAGTTTTAATGAATAATAAAATTCCTTTTGAAAATATTACATTACCATATGTGTGCACATACTATCAGATAGGAAAAGGTCATAAACTATCATTTACCGACTCACGGACAAAGTATGAAAAACCACTTGAATTGGTTGCTGCTGACCTATGGGGTCCGGCACCACTCAATTCGGACTATGGTTTAATTACTACATATCTTTTGTTGATGCACACACTAGATACACATGGATATATTTTCTTAAGACCAAATCAGAGACTTACAAGGCAGTTGTACATTTTGTGACATAGGCAGAAAGACAGACAGATAACAAACTAAAAGTCTTGCAAACAGATGGTGAGTTCTTTCGAAGAAAAGGAATCATTCATAGAATCACATGTCCATGTACTTCTAAGCAAAATGGTCTAGTTGAAAGGATACACAGACACATTGTAGAGTGTGGTCTTACTTTGTTGGCTCAAGGGTCATTATCTATGAAATTTTAGCCAGATGCATTTAGCACTCCAGTTTATTTAATAAATAGGTTACCAACAAAAGTCTTGAAAAATAAGTGTATGTTAGAGGCTTTGTTCAATATAAGACCAGACTATCATAGACTAAAACATTTGGATGTCTGTGTTTCCCCTATCTAAGACCTTACAATGCACACAAATTAAATTTCAGATCAACTGCTTGTACTTTTTTAGGCTATGAAAGCAACCAGAAAGGATATAAATGCTTGAACAGTAATGGTAAAATATTTATAAGCAAACATTATTTTTAATGAAAATATTTTTCCATTTTCTAGCATAGGTGTGATGACAACACAGAAAGTATACAATCCAAAAGTTTCAATACCTGATATACCTTTATATCAAATTGAGGATAGCAAGGAATGGATCGAAGAAGGCTCAAATCACTCTGATCCACAACTCACTGTGCTCAATGAACCAGGTCATGAACAAGCAGAGCAACCTGATCAACTCAATCACACTCCTACAAATAATCAATCACACAGTACAAGTCAAGAAGGAGAATATGAGAATCAAAGTGTACATCAAGACAATACAAGTGAACATGCACATATATTACAACCAGCTCAAACTAGACATCTTATGATTACCAGGTCAAAGAGTGGGATATTTAAACCAAGGATATACACTGTAGTAATTACATCAGATGAACCAAATAACTTTGATCAAGCAGTAAGCAACAAAAATTGGAAAAAGGCTATGGATAAAGAATATGATGCACTTATGAGGAACAAAACATGGAATTTGGTTCATCCACCTGAAAACAAAAATGTAGTGGGATGCAAATGGACTTTCAGATTAAAGAAAAACCCTGATGGAACTATTGCAAGATACAAAGAAAGGCTTGTGTCTAAGGGATATACTCAACAATATGGATTTGACTTTGATCAAACATTTTCTCCAGTTGTTAAACCAACTACAATAAGGGTAGTACTTACCATAGCATTGCACAAAAACTAGAAAATTCGACAATTGGATGTATACAATACTTTTCTGAATGGAAATTTAAATGAAGAAGTCTATATGGAGCAGCCACAAGGATACAGACATGATAAGAGATTAGTTTGCAAATTAAATAAAGCTATTTATGGTCTTAAATAGGCTCCTAGGGTTTGGTTTGACAAACTAAAATCCACATTGACAAGTCTGGAATTTCATCCTGCCAAATCAGATAACTCACTTTCTACAAGAATCAGTAATGCCTCAATTATATACATACTGTTATATGTTGATGATCTGATTATTAGAGGTAGTGATGAGTCAGAGATCAACAACCTTATTCAACTTTTAGATAAACAACTTTAAATCAAAGACCTTGGAGTATTAAGCTACTTTTTGGGAATTTAAGCTACTTTTTGGGAATTGAAGTTACAAGAGTGTCAGAATCAGAATTTTTCTATGTCAAAGAAAGTATATCATGGAAATCTTAACCAAAGCAAAAATGGAAGCAACAAATTCTTTACCAACACCAATGATGACAAATCATCAATTGTCAAAACACAGGGGAGAATCCATATTTAACATTCAAAAGTACAGAAGTATTGTTGGTGCATTACAATATGCAACCATTACAAGACCAGAAATATCATACAATGTTAACAAAGGTTGTCAATTTATGCAGGATCCAAAAGATGAACACTGGAAAGCTGTGAAAAGGATACTCAGATATCTAAAAGGGACAGTCAATCACAGTCTAAAGTTTAAAGCATGCAAACATCTAAATATAATTGGGTATGCAGATGCTGATTGGGCTATAGAACCTGATGATAGAAGATCTACCACAGGAATAATCCAGTTTCATGGTGTTCTAAAAAGCAACAAACTGTATCTAGATCAAGCATCGAAGCAGAGTATAGAAGCATAGCATGTGCAACAGCAGAGATTATGTGAATTCAGTCATTGTTAAGTGAACTGAAAGTGAACATGAATACAAAACTAGTGCTATGGAATGATAATTTAAGTGCAATTTCACTGTCTGCCAATCCAGTATTGCATTCCAGAACAAAACACATTGTTACCCGGTTGTTTGACCCGGTAACGAGAGGCTCGGCATAAAGGCCTCGTTCGGCAGAGAGGCCTCGCTCGGCATACAGGCCTCGCTCGGCATAGATGTGTGGTTCGGCCTAGGCATTTCGGTTCAGCCTGAATGTCGTTCAACTTTGAAGGGAGGTTCAGCACTTAACCTTTAGTTAAGGGGTCGTCGCTCGGCATCTCTCGACCATCATTTCTCATTCGGCATGACTGGCTCGGTGATCAGAAATCATCTGCTATGGGCCGAAGTACCTTGTTCCTTGGCCCGCGTAGGAAGTCCAACCTAAATTCGTCTATAAATTGAGAGGCAGGGGCGTACTGAAAGGGGACCTTTTTTCGAGAACACTGGGGAGACTCTGCTACTTTCAAGACTTATTCTTTTCAGTTAGAACTTGTAATCAAGTCATTGGGGTACGGATTGTATCTGTATTCAATTATTTGTGAGTGCAATAAAGATTAAAACGCAAAGTGGACGTAGGCAGTTACGCCGAACCACTATAAATCCGGTGTTCTTGTTTTTGCAGTTAATTTTGCTTACATTCCTCTTTTTTAATTTACTTTCTTCATTAATCTCTCTACATAATCTTTCTCAAGGGTGTTAGTGACCAATTTTGGTGCTAACATTTTGGTGCTTTCACTGAGAGCTCATTCTCAGGTTACTAGGATCTACTTTGCAGCTACTGGATTGAAGAAATCCCCCGAAGGAGATCCAAGTCATTCACAGGAAGTCCGTTGATTCTACTCAGAGTTTCTATCAATAACTCTGCAATGGGAAGACCACGTACTAGATCAGCCTCCCACAATGCAGATGTCAACGAGACTGCTAGTGTCCAACAAGTAGGACCCAACAATCAACATGATAACCTGGGCGCAGGGACTGTCACTGCCCAAAACCAAATGGAAGCTGTCGCTAGGACAGAGTTCAACGAGCTGATGAGATAACTCATGGAGAGCAGGAGACAACTTAGCGAACAGATCCAAGCTAATGCCAACCTTATGACTCAGCTTACTCAACAACAACATCAGAATGCTGGAGGAAGCCCCGCTCCTTACTCCTTATCCGATAGCTCTTCTTCGTCTGATGAACCTCCCAGGCGTAGACGTCGTAGAACAGAAACAACGCAAGCAGGTGCTGCTGATCGATCAACCAGGGATGGTCCGGGTTCCCTACCTGGAGCAATGGCCCCTCTCCTACACCTAGAAAATCACACTCAAGCTGGAATGGGAAACTTAGGATCTGGAGTACGAGTGGAAGCTGGACAGCCGGCACACCAAGGTCCTAATGATGCTGGCCCCCAGGACACACACTTGGTAGATCGCCAACAGAGGAGACAATGACCAGAACGGTCTCGCAGGACATACACCAACCTGCCATCTTCAATACAAACCCCAGACCTATCAGCTATGGTCAGACAGCTGATGAGAGAGAACCAAGGCTTATCAAATGATGATTGGGGGATATCCAGGAGTCATACTCCGTTCACAGATGTTATCTTATAGGCCGAGTACCCTAGGAAGTTTAACATGCCGACTATTCCAGCCTACGAAGGAAAGACTGATCCCCGACAGCATGTGATGAGATATGAATGGATGATGGACTCAGCTAGAGCGAACGATGCAACCAAGTGTAGATGTTTCCCAATAACTTTGTCTGGAATTGCTACCATGTGGTTCACCCGACTTCCTCCGTTGACTATCTCCAACTTTGATGAGTTAGCGATGAAATTTGTGGAACAATTCAGGATTCATGCCACTAATCCCAAGGACGTGATGTCCTTGTCCAGTGTGATTCAGGCTCCAGGGGAGTCGTTGAAAGAGTACTTACAAAGATTCCATGTTGTCGCAACTGAAGTTCGCAACCCCAACGATCATGATATTTTAATGGCAGTGATGCGAGGGGTAAATCCGGATTCAGAGTTTGGAGATTGGCTGGCGGGAAAGCCTCCGACTACACTGGAACGTTTTTGTTCAAAGGTACACCAATTTATAAGAAGGCAGGAAGCTAGGTGGACGAGGCGAGACAATGCACCTGTACCTGGCAAGGAGACAGTGCAGAGCAACATTGCTGTAAAACAATCTAGTGACAACTCTGGAAAAGTACAAGTCAATGTCCAAAACAAGCCTGAACAATCTAAGGGATCTGGTGGGGGAAATCCCGGAAAAAAAAGGGAAGCCGGAAAGTGGAAACCAAGGATCCCAACTTACAACGAATACACTCCTCTGAACGCATCTCTGGAGAATATTTACTTGTCGACTTGTAATACCTTTCAATATCGAAAGCCACGACCAAAAGAATCCACTGAAGAGCAAAAGCGGATTGGGAAGTATTGCCGTTTCCACGAGACTTACGGGCACAATACCGAGGAGTGTAGGCACCTCCATGATGCGGTTGAAAAGCTGATTCGACAAAAGAAGTTACAGGAGTTCGTTAAGAATCCGCAGGAAGGCGGACAAGGGGCATCCGACCCCAATCGCGAGCAGGCTCCGCATCGACCTGAGGAACCAGCTCGGACCGTAGGAAGACTAATCATAAATACGATAGTCGGAGGGCCTCACCCGGTAGACAAGAGTTGGCAAGAGATGGAGCGTTATGCTAGTTCCCTGAAGCACGCAGATTTCGAGTGTTATTCAAACACGGAAGATGGTACACCGGCTAAGCAACAACGAATGATAACAGATGATATAGTGTTTAGAAGTAGAGATGCCGATCAGGTGGAAGCACCTACCATTGACCCGATGGTCATCTCAGCCACTATTGGACCAGCGTTTGTGAGAAGAATACCGATTGACAGTGGAAGTTCCGTTAATATCATCTTCAAAAAGGCATATGATCAGATGAAGATGGAGACAAAGGACTTAAAACCATCTAAAGCTCGTATTCATGGCTTTAATGGTGCGGCTACCGATGCGGTGGGTTATGTTGAATTGCCGGTTGAACTTGGGGAAGGTGAACGTAGGAGGGTGCGAATCCTACCATTCGTAGTTTTGGATGTCGATTCCCCGTATAATGTGTTTTTGGGCCGACCGGCCCTAGCAGAGTTTAGTGCAGCTTTGGCCCCATGGTGTTTAACTCTGAAATTTCCGACAGAAAGTGGAGTTGGTGTAGTGCATGGCGATCAAGCGACTGGTCGTGCATGTTATGTGGCTGAGCTGAGAGAGGCTCAGCGGAGAGAGAAAGGAAAGGTTGTGGACAGCTCCGTCCGCATCCGAGTTGCAGAAGATTGACAAGTAGTGCCCAAGCCTTGGCTCGGGAAACATGATTGGATCTATAGGGACATAGATCCGAGAGATGACGATGAGGAACCCAAGGAGGCAAAAGCAGCACCGGCTGAACCGACGATCGACATTCCAGTCAGCCGTGATGATCCATCGCGAGTACTTAAGATTGGATCACAACTTGACCCCTCGATGATCGAGGACCTTACTGATTTCCTCCGGGCAAATATAGATGTTTTCGCTTGGGCACATTCTGATATGTGCGGAATTTCTCCCACCATTGCGAGTCATATGTTGAACATAGACCCAAAATACGTGCCAATAAAGCAAAAAAGGATAGGGATGGACCTGGAGAGGTCCGCCGCTCTCAGAGAGGAGGTGGACAAGCTCAAAGCCAAGGGGTTCGTCCGCGATGCCCTCTACCCTGAATGGGTGTCTAACCCCATGCTAGTGAGAAAAGCGAATGAGAAGTGGAGGACCTGTGTTGATTACTTAGACTTGAACAAAGCTTGCCCTAAGGATAGTTTCCCTTTACCAAGAATTGACCAGCTGGTCGATTCAACCGCCGGGCATGAGTTATTGTCATTTATGGACGCGTACTCGGGATATAATCAAATCCCAATGCACATTCCGGATCAGGAGCACACTAGCTTTGTCACTGATGTCAGACTGTATTATTATGTGGTGATGCCTTTCGGGCTGAATAACGCCGGGGCGACTTATCAGCGCTTGGTGAATCGGATGTTTAAAGACCAAATTGGTAGGACGATGGAAGTCTATGTGGATGACATGCTCTTGAAATCACGACAGTCAAACAACCACATTCGAGACTTGGCGGAAATGTTCGATATACTCAGGTATTATGAATGAAAATTAACCCACTGAAGTGCTCCTTTGGTGTCGCATCGAGAAAGTATTTGGGTTTTATTGTCAATGCACGAGGAATTGAAGCTAACCCAGAAAGGATTCAGGCTATTCGAGACATTCAGGTACCCAGAACTATAAAGCAAGTACAAAGACTGAACGGAAAAGTGGACACGCTGAGTCGATTCATATCCAGAGCGACTGACAAGTGCATTCCTTTCTTCGATGTAATAAAGAAAGGGAAGAGCAATTTTGAATGGACGCCCAACTGCGAGGACGCATTCCAAGCTCTGGTAAGACATCTGGAAAGTCCCCCGATGCTGTCGAAGCCTATAGACCACGAAGTATTATATATATACTTGGTCGTATCTCAACATGTCATCAGTACGGTTTTGGTTCGCGAGGAGGACCGAGTTCAAAAGTCGGTGTACTATGTTAGTAAACGTTTAACGGGGGCAGAAAGAAATTATCCTAAAATTGAGAAGCTAGCCTACTGCATGGTGATTGCATCATGCAAGCTTCGTCCGTACTTTCAAGCACACCCAGTCAGTGTTTATACCGATCAACCTCTACGACAGGTGCTCCAGCGACCAGAAACCTTTGGAAGGTTGCTAAAGTGGAACATTCAGTTAAGTCAATTCGATATTACTTACCTGCCGCGGAGAGCTATCCAAGGATAGGCATTAGTAGACTTTATTGCAGAATTCACAATACTTGTCGAGCAAAGTAATGAAGACATTACTCCCCCCATTCGATGGAAGTTATACACCGATGGGGCGTCAAATGACCGTTGTTCCGAAGCCGGTATTATTCTAGTGACCCCTGAAAACTGATCTATCTATTATGCGTTGAAGCTTGATTTTCCAGCCACGAATAACGAAGCAGAGTACGAAGCATTGCCCGCTGGCTTAAAACTTGTCAGGGAGCTTGGAATAAAAACGATTGAGATCTTTTGTGACTCTCAATTGGTGGTGTACCAAGTGCGAGGAGATTATCAAGCAAAGGGGCAAAGGCTTGCTCCATACCTCGCTCGAGTTCAAGAAGTTTTGGCAGGCCTTGAATATTATGATATTTCGCATGTCCCGCGTGAACAAAATAGGGAAGCCGATTCATTAGAAAAATTCGCAAGTACTAGCGATGCACAACAGATGGGCTTGGTTCCTGTTGAAGTTTTGCAATTTCCAAGTATAAACGAGATGGATATAGACTTTCTGCTAGAAGCAGAAATTGAAAAGGAGTCATGGATAACCCCATTCAAGTAGTACCTGTTACACGGAGCTTTGCATGAAAAGAGGAACGAAAGACGACAAGTCATTCGCAAAACCTCAAGATATATGATGGAGGATGGAATAATGTATCGAAAAGGGTTCTTGGTTCCATTACTTCGTTGCATTGCCCATGACGAGATAAAACGGGTCTTGAAAGAGGTTCATGAGGGCGAATGTTGCGACCATACTGAGGGGCAGACACTGGCAAAAAAGATCCTCCGCTATGGATACTATTGGCCCACTGTAAATCGGGATGCTGCAGACTACGTAAGAAAATGCGACAAATGTCAAAAGATTGCGAAAATCCCGAGAGCTCGGCCAGCGGAACTCACACAAATGGTTAGTCCCTGGCCATTTGCGATTTAGGGGATCGATATAATCGGTTCCTTACCGATTTCCAGGAGTGATGCAAAGTATGCAATTGTTGCGATTGATTGCTTTACTAAGTGGGCAGAAGTAGAGCCTTTAGCTACGATCACCACTAAAAATGTAATTAATTTTGTTGTACGAAACATCATATGCCATTTTGGCCTCTCGCGAACTATCATCATGGACAATGGAACTCAATTTGAAAGTAGAGAATTCAAAGAATTTTGCCAGAAATATCATATTGAGAAAAGGTTTTCGGAGGTCGCTCACCCTAAAGCGAACGGACAAGTGGAAGCCGTAAATAAAATAATCAAGTTAATATTAAAGAAACGACTGGAAAAGGCTAGAGGCAAGTGGGTGGATGAGCTTCCGACAGCGCTCTGGGCTTACAGAACCACCCACAAGTCTGCGACTAGCCATACTCCACTCACCTTGGCATATGACACTGAAGCTGTGATACCCGTGGAACTTGAAGTTCCTTCTCATCGGGTAACCTATTATGATCCCAAGACGAATCAGAATCTCCTATTGGAATCGCTGTACTTTGTTGATGAAAAACGTGAAGAAGCTGATTTAAGAGCGGCTGCACATAGGCACCGAGTTGCCCGGTATTATAATGAAAAAGTCGGACCGAGAATTTTCAATGCGGGTGATCTCGTTTTGAAGCGAGTTTTTCCGACCCCATCACATTTGAATCCCACATGGGAAGGTCCGTATGTCATCGAATGGAGGCTTGGAGAAGGAACTTTCAAGCTAGCGACCGTAGATGGCGTGACACTTCCTCGCGCATGGAATAGTGAGCATTTGCGTCGTTATTATACCTAGTCTATTTCCTTTTGCATTTTAGTTGCAATTATTTCCAGTGTATGTTCATTGCGCTGTTTTTAGTTTTTGGCATGTAATAAGACAATTCAGTTTGTTTCTATTTGTTATGATCAATAAAGGCTTGAAGCCGTCTTTTCCATGAACTATTGATGTTTCTGTATAGTACAATTCTGTGATGAAAATTAAATTGCGTTAATCTGTCTGGCGTATGAACGCACACCCAGACTTGAAAAAATCTCTAAGTCCCCAGAGTGCGGACTAGATTATAAACGACAAAAAAATCTCTAAGTCCCCTGAGTGCGGACTAGAGTACTTTGAGTCCCTAGAGTGCGGACTAGAGTATAAACGACTAAAAAATCTCTAAGTCCCCAGAGTGCGGACTAGAGTACTCTGAGTCCCCAGAGCGCGGACTAGAGTATAAATGACTAAAAAATCTCTAAGTCCCCACAGTGCGGACTATAGTACTCTGAGTCCCCAGAGCGCGGACTAGAGTATAAACGACTAAAAAAATCCCTAAGTCCCCATAGTGCGGACTACAGTACTCTGAGTCTCCGGAGTGTGGATCAGAGTATAAACGATTTGAAAAATCTCTAGGTCCCCAAAGTGCGGACTGGAGTACTCTGAGTCCCCAGAGTGCGGACTAGAGTATAAACGACTTCGAAATCTCCAAAGTCCCCTGAGCGCAGACTGGAATACTCTGAGTCCCCAGAGTGCGAATCAGAGTATAAGCGATCCAAAAAATCTCCGAGTCGTATGGAAGTGAACTGGGGCTTATGTAACTTACAAGATTTTGGATTTCGACTACGAGTTATACAGTGAGCTGAACAAAAAAAGTCATTTGAAAGACAAAGAACAAAGTTTTATTCATTAATTCAAAATGAAGTCCTACTACAACTTCTCCCAAACTCGGGGCAAAAAGTCTATCTACAACGGCTATGAAAATAGATAAAAATAATTACATAATCCAGGCTGATTCTCGTTGAACGAGCATGATAGCTACTTCTTTGGCTTCTTCTCCTTCTTCGATTTCTCAAACGACTCCTCCCCCATGCATTTTCTCTTGGACGTTTTGCTCGCTAGAGAAAGGGTGTTAGAGGAAGGAGGAACTTCTAACGGTCTGGTCCCACCTGGAAGAATAATCTTCAAAGGCGTGTTCAGTGGGTCATCGAGTTCTACCACTTGTGGCTCGTCCTTAATTTCGGCTTTCTTTCTCCCCTCTTCAATGGCCTGTTCCTTCATGCTCAGCTTTGAAGTGTGTTTGGAGGAGCCAGTAATTTCAACTTCGTAATGTTCCTTGAAGGGCGACGAATTGTCGGATTTGTATTCGTTAAGCGCCTCAATCACTTGAGCGTCAGGTTCGGGAATCTCTTCCGCTTGAGTTGTTTCTCCCGTCTTCTCCTCCTTCTCCATGGCGGCATCGCTCCTTGGAGTAGGTACGGGATCAGGATGACCTGCACGGAATCATAAGAAACAAATGTTAGAATACATTTATTACTCGCTGAAAGCAAAAAACCCTTTGGACTTTGAAGGAAAAGTTATGTACCAGTCTCTGGTTGTCTCTCAATTGTTCGGGGAGTTTCGCCTTCTGGGATAGGAGATAGAATGTGAATATTAAGTCCAGGATCCTCTGGATCATAACCAATATGTTGCTCGAAGGGGTCTAGTGGTGAACGACTGGACGGCAGAGTAGGGGGAGGAACCGGAGACTCGGTTCCGGACGGACCGGCAATGGTGTCTTTTCCTTTTGATAAAGGGGAGTCTCTGCTGTAAAGAGCCTTCACCGCAGACAAGTCCAAAGGCTCATTCCCCCGAAGAAATTCCTTCACTAAAGCATCTTCGTCAATCTCTTCCGTTCCCAACTCAACCTTTTTGATTTCGATTAAAGTGTCCTATGCTTCAGCCAAAGATTCGAGGTAACCCTCGCCAAGAAATGTTAAGTCGCGATGCATGAGGACTCGAGCATTATATTCGGCTATGAGCGGATCAAACATGCACTTGATTTCTTCCCTACCAGCCTCGATAGCCGCCTCGAGGCAAGAATCGAATCCTGAGAGCGCTATTCTTTTACCCTCCTCACGGGCTTCATCTTTCAGCGCTTCAACCTTGGAGAGTTCTTCATCGAGCTTTGTTTTCAAGAGTCGCGTGGCAACAATCTCGTCGCAATATCGTTGCGACTCCTCTTGAGCAGCAACCCTTTCTTCCTTCTCCTTGAGAAGTAGCTCTTCCAACTTTTGACTCGTTGAGCGAACGCGTCTCTCTCCTTTTGAACGGAGTCTTTCTCTAAAGCTAAAGCGCCACAGCGTTGGACAGATTCATCGATCTCCTTTTTGTGTGTGGCCTCCAGGCGACTGACTGCCTCTGCAGTATCTTTAGCGTTCTTCTGGGCGACCTTAAGTTGAGATATATACGTGGAAATCTCTTTATCTTGGGCCCTGATGATGTCTTTGTCATGGATGGCCTCGAGCTTCAGACGATCGATTTCATGTTGGCATTCCATAGAAACTTCAGAAACTTTTTCTACTAAGTGAACAAAAGTGTCGTGTTGGACATAAACATCATTGGTGCAAGAAAGGGCACTCTGCTTAACATTCCCCGAAATAAGATGGATGACTAGAAGAAATTTTAGTCCGTCAAAACATATTTTTGGAAATGTTGCTTTAAGCTCGATAAGTTTCTCCGCTATCGACGGATCAGGTGCAGGAGTAGAGGAAGTTTGCTTTGTTGAAACTACGAACTTCTTATGAACCTCCCGGGACTGCCTAGTACTTGAGGAACCCGAGTGTTGGTCGCGAGGAGTTTCAAATTGTGGTCCCCTTTGACCTGATTTCTCCCTGCCCTGATCCGATGGAGGTGGGGGATCGTTGCAGTACGATGAGTGACTGTGAATTTTCCTTCGAGAAGATGAATCTCGAGAGCGATAATCTCTATCGTTGTCGTCACCTCTATCCCGGCGTTTTCCATATCCAGAGTCTCGACCGGAAGGATGAAAAATGGAAGAGCCGCAAAGGCGGTCGAATCTATGTGAACGTCCCATATCACCTGCACAGAAGTTAAGTGATGACAAGTTAGCAAAAATGGCATGACGGCTGAAGTTTAAGTGCAAGTTGAAGTGCGAGTGTTCGTGTGTGTCCTAGTGTTCCCCCCCAACAGACCAGTTTCTTTAGCTCTACTTATCGGAGTTTTTTCTCCTTGATGATGAGCCTAAGTGCCTTCACTGCCTCTCGCCGGCGAATGAAGTTTTATGGCTTCCGGGTCTTCGAAACCATAGTTGAGCAAATCATCAGGAATTGTAAGGTCAGATAAGCCTTTCAATGAACTCTCTAAATGTTGAGGAGAAGGGTCTCACTCTACTGGAATGATTGTGACCTTTGAGGTTCCACCCACTGTCTTTTTCCTCAATTTGTAAACCAGTTTCATCTCTCCCTTTGAAGGAGGAGGCGTTACTTCAATATCGTGTACCTCAATCACCGGTTCCAGAGTGGGACTAACATTCTCACCCGGTGCTTCGGACACCTTAGTTTCTCTAATCTCGCCCTCCTCAGGTGTGTCAGGGGCACCATGTGACGAAGGCCCAGCCTGCCTTTGCCTTTATCCAAGGCAGGTCCAGTTGAAGTGGCGCCGTGAAGAAGACTTATTTGGCGAGCTTCCGCCAGCCGCCCAAATTTCAAGAGCGATTCATTGGAAATGATGGATTTGATGTCCCTATCTCCCGTAGGGACAGCTCGAATAGCTTCGACTGCCTCAGAGTACCCGGAGCCTTCGGGACCCGGGCTGATGCCTGTAGTACATCGAGAAAAGGTTTAGAAAGAATACACTTCCTGACTCGTACGACTATTGATCTAGAAAAAGAACTTACTCCCTTCCAGCCGTCTCCTCGCGAAACCAGGGGGGCAGCGCACGTAAAACCACTCTTGCTTATATTGGGCGAATTTGCTCCACGCCCCTGTAAGGATTTGGCACTTGCTATGTGGCTCGAGGAATACGAAGGATGGGCTATCAGACCGCCTCTTGAAATGGTAAATGTAGTGGATATCGCCAGAAGTGGGGAGCCTGAATAGAATGCTCATGAAGAGAATGCACGTGTCATATAAAAATGCGTGACTATTGGGATGTAACTGCGCTAGGGCGATCTCAATATATTGCAACACATCGTGGAGGAAAGAGTTGAATGGTGGCACGCTACCAACCCAGCACATAAATTTGTTGTAGGTAGTATATCTGGCTGGGGGTAGGTAGGGACGATCTTTCCCTGATGGGACCAGTACATCGTCAAAAGGGATTCCATGTATCGAGCATAATCGGCTAAGGGCACTTTCATTGATTCTTGAAGCTTGAGAATCGACCAGATTGTCTAGAAAGATCGCTGCATCTAGGGCATCGGGAGCCAGGTCAACAGATGCGATCGTGGGACTTGGAATATCTTGTATAGGAGTTGTAGATGGATTTGAAGTTCCAACCACTTCCTGTTGAGAAGTTGGCTTGGGTTTGTCTGAGACTGTGGCAGAACTTGACTTTCTAGACATCTCTAATAAGTGTTGGATTTGATTATACACCTGTTCGAACTATACTTGAAAAACAACCAATATTAGACATAACGAAAAAAATACTCCCCCCGTGTGGTGCGTGAACTAGTGCAGTCGTTTGAGTATAAGTGTTAAAGAACTAAAAGTCATGAAGCTGATAAAATAAAGTTAAGCTTTGAACTGTCATCTTCGAAGACCGTCATCGCTGACCGTCTACGATAGCCTATCGTATGGTGGTTTCAATTTTGAACTCGGCATTGGCACTGTATGTTGAAGGCTATTATTTGTGTTAATCGAATTAAACTCAGGATTATAGTTGTTGAAACTGGGAAGTTATCAGTTCGAATTAGTTTGATATGCTTGTTTTTAAGTTCTTGTACTTGTTTGTTGTCATATGGTTAGGCATGGGGGTTTAGTCGTATCTTTTGAGTGTCGCTCGGCATTGAGCCTTGAAGTCGGCTACGACAATCAAAATTATCTCAATTTGAACACAACACATGCCGACCAACTCGCTCAACTCCGTCACACTTCTCTCCTACACTCCCTCTTCACCGTTAGGCATGCGGGAGTCACACCGAGCCGCATCTGCTCGGCACACCGAACCAGACTCACACTTCCATCCTACACTCTCCTTCATACAAGATGATACCGAGCCACAGCCAAACGTTCTCCTCCAACTCACTTCTTCGAGTAACCTAAACACCCTTCCAAGTGGCTCGCCGAACGTCACTCCCACTCGTACACCATGCTCAACCAACACCTCCTAATCTCGCTAATTCCTACCGAGCCAACCACACTTCCTCTTCCCTCACTCGGCAACCCAACAGGAACCTACATCCTAAAAGCCTCCGGTATCCTCTTCCTTCCTCCTCTCCATCTAACCCTAAGGCATGTTTAAACCTCAGATTCACCCTCCTCACCTAGACGACTTCTACCGTCCATAGTTTGAAAGAAAATCATGAATTTAAATCTTGTACAAAACCCCTAATTAGGAGAGTCGATCAAGTGAAGGGTTCATACCTAAGAGAATGGGTCGAAGCTTAGGGAAATGCTCGATTTGGAATTGAAATCCGTTTAGGTTCGTTATTGGGAGAGGTTGTGAGGAAAACGAGCTGGACTCAAGAAGAAAGAGGAAGGTCGAGGTGTTAGCGGGAGTTTGGAAGAAGGCAAGTTAGAAAGCCCTATGGAATGGAAGTAGAAGTAAAGAGAAACAAAGGAGAAGTACTGGCTTATATAGGAAAGATGGGAGGTGAACAGGCATCAATCAGTGGAACCGGTCAAGATGCCTCGATGGTCCGGTAAGCAGTCAACCCGAGCGGCACAAGACTTGCCGAACAAGTGGTTCGACATCCACATGCCGTACGGCTCATTGTTTATGTGTAGAAGAAAGGAAAGGAAGGAATAGCCTCAGAGCTGCAGTGCTCCGATCTTCATTGAGCACATTCAACTCCTAGTAGCAGGAATTGGATATTGGCTCAAAGCGTGTCGTGTTGCCTCACACGACACACTTTGGGGGGCAAGTGTTACCCGGTTGTTTGACTCGGTAACGAGAGGCTCGGCATAGAGGCCTCGCTCGGCATAGTGGCCTCGCTCGGCATAGATGCCTCGTTCGGCATAGAGCCCTCGCTCGGCCTAAAGGCCTCGTTCGGCATAGAGGCCTCGCTCGGCATAGATGCCTCGTTCGGCATAGAGGCCTCGCTCGGCATAAACGCCTCGCTAGGCATACATGCCTCGCTCGGCATAGATGTGTGGTTCGGCCTAGGCATTTCGGTTCAGCCTGAATGTCGTTCAACTTTGAAGGGAGGTTCAGCACTTAACCTTTAGTTAAGGGGTCGTCGCTCGGCATCTCTTGACCGGCATTTCTCGTTCAGCATGACTGGCTTGGTGATCAGAAGTCATCTGCTATGGGACGAAGTACCTTGTTCCTGGGCCCACGTGCACGTAGGAAGTCTAGCCTAACTTCGTCTATAAATAGAGAGGCAGGGGCGTACTGGAAGGGAACCTTTCTTCGAGAACACTGGGGAGACTCTGCTACTTTCAAGACTTATTCTTTTCAGTTAGAACTTGTATTCAAGTCATTGGGGTACGGATTATATCTGTATTCAATTATTTATAAGAGCAATAAAGATTAAAACACAAAGTGGACGTAGGCAGTTACGCCGAACCACTATAAATCCGGTGTTCTTGTTTTTGCAGTTAATTTTGCTTACATTCCTCAGTTTTAATTTACTTTCTTCATTAATCTCTCTACATAATCTTTCTCAAGGGTGTTGGTGACCAATTTTGGTGCTAACACACATGGAAATAGACTTATATTTTGTTCGTGAACAAATAATGAAAGAAAAATTGCAAGTGAATCACGTACCTTCAACTTACCAAATTGCAAATATTTTTATAAAATCATTATCGACATGAAACTTTCCCAGACTAAAGACTGAACTCAAGGTAGGTGAAAGACAAGAAGCATCGGGCCAAATCAAGCATAGATCTGACATAACAGTGACATATCTACACTGAAGAGGCACATCAGCAAATCCAGACGAAGCACAGATCTGACTCAACAGCAATAGATCAACGATGAGGCGTGTCTGCAATCCAATTCAAGCATAGACAAGATATTTCCAGGCCAAATCAAGTGTAGATCTGACTCAACAGCAACAGATCTACACAGGAAGGGGCATCTCTTCAAAGGTTAACACAGATCTACACACATATGAGAAGATCTGAGACATTTTCGTCAAAAATCAGTTGATTTCCCAAAGTCTCTAGCTATGAGATTATGGATCTGCTCAGATCTCTGAAATCTCTTTATATTGTGAAGTAATAGTGGCATACGAATGATATGGAAACACTTTTCTCTCAAATTCAGTTTATTTTTTAAAGAAAAAGGAGCGATCGCATGAGATGGAGTGAAGCCACCATTAGGGCCAAAACCCTAAGTGTTTTTGAGGGGGCGAGTTAAAGAATGAGAGATAACGTTAACAATATCAGTAATATCATATGTAAGTGCGGTGCGGGTTGTATTATAAGCACAAAGCCCACCGTAGTTATTCTCAATTTCCACTGCTGCTATGTGTCCATATAAATACAGTATGTATGTACACTATATCAATCATCAATAAAATACAGAATCACATTTTACTTCAAACCGCAATTCATCAAATGTCAATAGCAACATTTCAACGATGTTCTGGCTGAATTAAGGTTTTGGACATGATGTATAAAATACACTGCTTTAGTTCATGCAGTCACATACTGTTTCTAATCAGCCTTGATCATTTTGGTTGCACTGTCAATTCTTTATAATTTTTAGTTTAATGTAATTATTAAACTCTATATTCATCGCCTGTGCTCTTTGTTGATAATCAGTGTGATGATCCTCTTGTTTTGGATCCTCAAGATGAGCATCTTGAGTTTTTAATCATGATATTTTTTTTCTAGTATAGTATATTATTTTGTATTTGAAAAACAAATAAATTGATGAATTGAGTACATTCGGGGTAATTAAATTTATTTAAAAAACACAAAACATCAAATACCTCAATAATGATGTAAATTATTTAAAAACCAAAAAACAACTAAAATCGATATACAACAACAAAAACATCCAATTAAAAAACACAAAACAGGGTGCATAAAACGAAATCAAAATTATTTAAAAGTAGGGTAAGAAAAAATAGGAAATTCAATACCTTAATAATGAGAAGGCAGAGCGAAATTGAAATTGGTGAAAACAGGGCAAAATCCAATTTCTAGGGTTAATTTTTTTTTTGGAGTGGGATGAAAATAATTTAGGAATCGGCGAAAATGGACCGGCAAAAGTAATTTGCAGTTCTCCGATTTGGGGTGAAAGTAATCGGCAAAATAAAAGTAATTTGGAATGCACATTTGCTCCGATTAAAATAATTTGAAGTTGGTTCAGTTCCTAAAGAACCGATGCAAATAACACTATTTGCTACGGTTGTTTACAACAATCGAAGCAAACTTCATTTTTATATTTTCTATTGTTTTTCATGTACCAACTGCTTCGGTTGTTAAGGGGAAACCGAAGCAAATGATACTATTTGCTTTGGTTCAGAACACAACCGAAGCAGACGAGCCGAGGCAATACACATATTTTGTACTAGTGGTGTAAGAGCTTTTTGTGATAGTTGTTCCAACTTGGTGGAAGTTTAATTATAGCCCCCACTTGGACTAATTCTGGAATCTGCACTTTCAAGTCTTTAAGTTTGCTAACCAACACTTGTAAACCATGCATCTGATGCATGATAGAATATTGTCTTTCATCCAAAATTCAAAGTATTGTAGTTTGAGAAACTAATATGTTACGATCTTTTCAACCTTGTACTTCACTGCTAGTACATCCCATATCTCTTTAGATGACTTCATTGGAGTGTACAAGCCATATGAATAGTCAGATAAAATGTTAAGAATGTGGCCTCGGCATAGAAGTTCGTCTTCGTCGCATTTCAACCTCTTTTGTTTTAATTCTTCAATATCCTTTTTGGTTGGAGGAGAAATCACTAGAAGGTTTTCATCCAGTACATATGAGACTTTAAGGCGGTAAGGAGGAACTTCATCTTGTCTTGCCATCGCATGAAGTTGCTTCCATCCGGTCTGTCCAGCCTGATGAAGTCTTGGTTCATCAGTTTGAATGCAGATTTTGATCCCTTTTCCATGGTGAATATTGATTTAAGACCATGCGAAACAACGGAGGATCAGAATTGAGTCAGATTTTGAGACCCACTAATGCTTTCCTTGAGGCTATATTTTCCGCCACTCGTTTATAATTTTCTAACGGGTTGATGGTACAACAAAACCCGAATATAGAGAGTAGTAACGTCAAAAGACGACAATTGAAACCCAACAATCATAGCCTTTCCTAAACCCTTCCCGCACAGATGCACATGCAAGGTGCTCAGTGCTTTCCGTCGATGCATTTTATGGTAGTGTCCCCTTTCCCTTCTTTGCTATTCCAATTGATAGAACATGTGATGTTTCATATATATACACAAACATTAAAACATTTTTCTTGATGTGGGATTAATATGTTTGCTTCCATCTTCAATAAACAATCTACCTCAACAAGCTTAAATAGTGAAAGGGAGACGAGACTCGCGGAGTTGTGGATTTAAAGCATGTCGGTATGATGAACAAGTGTGTGATTCATTGGTTGACGATGTCGAGAAGTTGTTGTAGAGTTAGGGTTTCGTCCATAGCTAGTATTGAGGTCTTGTTTGAAGAAAAGAAAAGAGAGACCTAAAAGATGAAAATAAGGAAAGAATATAGATGGAGGTGAGAACAAGAGTGAAAACACAAAATTATAAAAGATAAAAGTATTAGAAGAAGATAAAAGGAGAATGAGCTTTAGATTCGAGATAGAGAGAAAAACAGGGAGAATGATCGCATTTCATTAAACTTTCTTTTCATCGACTGCTTCAATACCATATTATATATGATCATATGATTCTATCAACTTCATTTAGTTACTAATAAGACAAATTACTTTTAATATAAGAGTACATGACAAGTAATTGGAACTTCTAAAAGTGAATTAGCATTCTATGCTTATGCATTAATCTGATGCTCCATAATGTCATGCATGGGCTAACCGTATCAGTTTATGTAATCAAACTTCCTACTGTATTCATTCCTCTAGATCAATTTTTAGCAAGATTACATTGTCATGAGGCACACTTCACAGCTTGAATAACACTCTGGCTTCATTAAGGTAAAGTGGGTTGAATTTTTTTCAAACTGTGATTTTATTTTAATTTTCTTTGAACAGTTAATGAAACTACATTGAATAAAAAATATAGGGGTACATTTTGGAAGTAGACCAGCATGCAAATAACAAGAAAATAATATACTCAAACTCTGAAATTCGAGATTTATTTTCTAGATAGATAAAATTAAGATTACCATTGTAAGCATGAAGTATCTCAGGTACCAGATCTTGATAAGGCGTTATGTCCTTCTCTAAGAAATCCTTGTTGCTCATCAAATATTTCCATACATAATTCTCTTTAACCAATTGCTTCTTGATGAGTATATATAAGACAAGACACCTTGGCATGATCGATTTTCTTCTACAAACTGTAATTAATAAGCACTGGGGTTTCTACCAAAACGACGGCTCATTCTGTCTTATGTTGACAAAAAATTCATCACACGCTTAACCCTATTCTCTGATGCAGACATACAATATGGATGTCTAAGGAACGTAGGGACAATATCTTCTTCACGCCATCCTAGACTCTTATACAAGCTCACTTTTTTCTTCCGCATTAAAGGACTTAAACCCGAAAAGACACGAAGTCCTGTGCAGAATGATGTAGAGCGTGGATCAAATCCCTTAGATGCAACTAATTGGACCATCTTGTGGAACCTTTTTATTAGAATTTGTATCAAAGAATGAAATAGAAAGCTTTATTACTTGATTGTAATTGTACAGAGAGAGTTTTGTATAAACTGACGATAATGAGATTGAATTCAAATAGTTACAATAGTCTTTACATTATATAATAGTATTGATGGGCTTTGGGCTGCAGAACAAGCCCACATCTTATTTGGAGATAAAATACAATCTGAGCCTTAGATTATTAGATCAAAGGCAACTGCTCTCTTTCATATGAATAGATGCGATATCTCAAAACCATGTTCTCTTATTCCCTGTAACGACCTAGAATTTTGAACAAATTAAATTGAAAATATTTAATTAATTTTAAATATTTGAACGATGATTTAATTTGAATCCCGATTTAAATTTGAATTTGGCGATTAAATTATAAAATTTAATCGATTGGAAGTTGAAAAAAAAATTTGAATCTTCAATTTTAAGCCGAAGAAAAATATTTCAAAGGCTTAGGAAATTTATATTGATAATTCTGAAGGTAATAGAACTTTCAGAATTGAATTTGAAACTGTTCTGTTTAGTTTTGAAATTAAATTGTTCGAATCGATATTTAAAAATAGTCAATTTTCAAACAGTCTCGGAATTCGACGAAACCAGTTCCATTGGGTCCGTAATATTGAATCATTACCGGATTCCAAATTTCGTATTTTTCAGGATTGTTATATGAGCGTACGACGTTTAAACGCGTTGAAAATTAAGGTAAATTCGATTGAAATTTAAAATTTAAACTGGTCAAAATCTTTACACTGTAGCTCCTTATATCACGCCGAAGACCATGAAGTTTATCGTGCAAAACACGATCTCCTGTCTCCCTCCATCTCTTTTAAAATCATCACGCGATTTCATTTCATATTCCTCTCGTTTCAAAATGATAAATCAATGGCCGAACAAAAATCTCTCCCTCTTCAGTTCGAACATAAATGGTCGCGTACGTTCGAAACCCAAATCGAATTAAAAAAAAATCGTGAGCCTCTTTTCCCCTTTCTCTTTTCAGTAAAATGAAAGAAAACGAAATCAAGAAAATGGATTCTCGATAAATTGAAGGCGGCGACGCGATGATAAGGGGGGGTTTCAACTGTCGCGAGGTAGTCAGAGGAGGGGAGACTCGATGGCGAGTCACGTCGACGTTGATTTCGGGGTCACGAAAGGCAGCGACATCGCGAAGCTCGCGTTCGCCTGGAGGGCTAAGCTTAGGGCGCGACATTGGCGATTCAGTGCTGTCGCGCGTGTGATGGAGGCGATGCAAGGAGGCAGCGCTAGGGTTTGGGCAAAGGACCGCGACGAGCTAGCTAACGGTGGAGCTCGCGACTGTTTCGAGGGTTGCGTTCGATCAAATGATGGTCGCGTGCGCACGTCGTGGTCTCGAGGAGGTGCAAGATCGATGATGGTGGTCGAGCCTGGGTTGTTAAATTTACAGTAAGGTATTTTCTTTATTTGATTTATTCATACATATTTATATAAAAAAAAATTGTGAACCCAGTATTTAAATTTTTACAGTAGGCTAAGTTGTGGTAGGAAATTTATTTTAAAGTAAATTTAGTTTTAAAAATTTAATTTCTACTTAGATAAAATTGTTAAAAGTAATCTGTTTAAAATTTATAGAAATTTAGTTAAATTTAATTTATTGGGTTGCTAAAAATAATTTGTTAAAAGAAACTATTAGTTTAAAATTTTTAAATCAAATAATGAGTTTAATTGAATAAGTAAATGGTGAATAATAGTTTGATTGGTTCAAGTAATAATAAATTGTAAATTTATTTATACAAGGTTAAATCAAGAAAACAAATTGGATGGAAATGGATGGCAAAATAAAGCTAAGGTGAGATCTTCTCACTCAAAATAAATTTGATGTTTGCAGTTTGATTGCTATTGATGTGTGATATTAGATATAGTAGGATATATCTATTATATATAGCAATATATACATATTGGCATATGTATATATTGGATTGATGATTTCCCGCCTCGTACAGCGGATGAGACCCTATTGCGCCGTTAGTAAGCGGATTTTTATAAAACCCATATACCGCGATAATTCCGTACTGGAGCGGAATTGGTATTGTGCTAACATCTTTGGATGCAGGGAAACAGGTTGGAGGGATCCAACTGGACCCCTCACATTGATTGAATTTATTTCTATTGTGATATGAATCTGTGAATGATTATAGTGATGCTATTAATCATATTGATATCTGGAAATTGTTTGAAAGCTAAAATTTAGCTGAATGGATGTTTTGACATCATTGGATTCCAAAGATAAACGAAATTGAATTTTTGAAATTCAAGTAGAAAATTTCTAAGTGAATCAATTTTTGAAATTGAAGAAATTTTGAAGAAAGGAATTTTTAGAGTATAAAAAGTAAATTTTTATAATCGTATTGAATAAATTCCAGAATAAAGTGAAAATGCTAAATAAATGGATTTCATAAAACAGTGATTATAAATTGAAGAATTTAATTTAAATTTGGATTTTTAAATAGATTGAAAGAAACGATTGAAATTTATTTCCTTAAAAAGGAATTTATTTAAAAGGAGATAAGTTGGAAATCCAATTAGAAATTTAATTGGTAAATTGAAATGATTTGGGAAATCAATGTAAAATGAGTTCAATTTAAAGAATCCATTTAAAAACAGGATATTGAATGATTTGAAGGAAAATAAGGAATTTATTCTAGTAGAGATAAATAAAATTAGAAATCAATTTGTAATTGATTTAATATTTGGAAAAGAACTTTTGAGAAATCAGTATGGAATCTTTTATTTAAAGTCGAAAATAAATTCAGAAATCAATATTGAAATTGAATTGATATTGAAGTTTTTATAAATAGAATTGAAATTTATAAAAGTTGTTTAAAAATCCGAAATCACTTATTTTGATAAGTAAAATATAGAAGTTAATAAAAGAAGATTTATAAGTTGAAGTTGTTATTAAAACAGAAATAGAATTTATAAACGTTGTTTTATAAATTCAAAATCAATTGAATTTGATAAATTGAATATAGAAGATTATAAAAAAAAAAATATTCACGATTTTGGACAGTGAATGTATTATTGAATAAAATGGATTCATTTTTTTTGAAGAAGTGATACTTTAGAACGAAGTTAAACATTTTAAAGATGTTTTAAAATGTATTATGAATCGAAAGCATAGATTTCAACACTTGTTGTTGAAATAGACGTTTTCGAGAAATTTAAGGAAATGGTGGACTATAACACTGTTGTTATAGTAAATGATTTCCGAAAGGAAATGTTTTTATGTAGTATTGGGATTTATATATCTATCTAAATTCCGAATCCCTATACTATTGATTTCGAGTCGTCGTAACGATGTTTTACGCAACATTCGTTTTGACTCAAATAGATGTTAAAATTTATGATTTCCTTAAAGAATTAAATGTATACTTAATATTGATTTAAGTATATCGAATATTTTCAAATTCTGAAAATAAATAGATTTGTGAAATACTTATTTTTAAATGAGTATGGAAATGCTTTTCCAAAATGAAATGAACTGTTTTGAGATTTTATCTTCTTAAAGATAAATTGAAAATGAATATTGGAATCGATTTGAAAATCGTATATCAGTAGATATTTTGAATTATAAATTCACTATGGAATTTATAAAAGAAAGAGAAACTGTTTAGAAAAATAAACGTTGATTTATTTTTGAAGTGTGGAAATTTAATATCTAGTAAAGATATTTTTGAAAGATAAATAATTTGGAAAATTATTTGGAATCTGGTGATGTTGCGCATTTTTATTGATAGTTAAATAACCGACTATCAATAATTACCTTTAGATAGGTATTTGTTGTGAATTGGATGAATTTGAATGCCACACTTATTTTTGAATAAGCGCTCACTATTCGGGTTAGCCGGGAAAGGACCATGGGGTCGTATAACCCATTCCGAATATGTGATAAGTCGTTATGAATTGCATTCGAAGACCGGTGTTGAAGACCGGATATTTTTGAAAACGGAAGGATTACCGTCGAGTTACTCTACATCGGCTGATCTCCGGTTTAGAGGTTTTATCACCCTTAGTGACGGGAAGTCCTGACGTGATTGAAAATTATCCGGATTTGCAAGGGCTTCGTGAGAAGTGCCTTCGGTTCTGTTCGATCCCGGAACAGACTTATATGGATTGTATGTCTGACGTTACAATTTGAGATTTAAAGCTGATTTCTTTCAAATACATTTCTGTTGGTGGCGGAGAATTTATTCTCTTAGCTTAACACCCTTCTCTGAGACGTACGAGCTCAGAGGTTATGTAGTTGAAATTTATCAGCAATATATCCCAATTTGGTAACGTGGCATACTGAGTGTTGCTGTGAAATGATCAGTGTTTGATCATTTGCGATATGATCATTTGTTTGATCTTATATCTTTGTGATCATAGGTTGATCATTTTTGTTTGACCCGAAGCAGGGCTTTGTAGAAAGCGTAGCTTTGTGGACGAGACTTCGACGAGCCTCACACCCCGGAAATGGTCGAAACAGGAAGGATGCGGCAAGGTTCTAGGGAGTAGCGCCCCTTAGTGTATGTCATTCCTTCTGGATAGAGGTGGTATCATGGTATGGAGCCCAGATACTTAACCTATGTGGTTGCTGCATTATTATCTATGTGGTTTGTTGGAAATCGGGGATCCTCGGGAAGATCGGTTACGATCGGGGGGTGGCATACGCGTGTCAGTAGTTACCTATTTTTGCAGAGGTAACCCGGCCTTGTGTTGGCAGAGATCCGGTTAGGTTCTCGGGTCGTCTATTCCAGGGACGTACCCATCGTGGATAGGAAGTTCCTTAGCCTGACCATTTGTTGGAAATCCAAAGAAACAATACGAGCCTTGTACGGTTTTAGTTGTAGAACCTATCATTCACTTATGGTGGCGCCCCACTATTTGGATGGTAGCTATAGTAGGCATAGTTCGAAATGTCTATGCTGGCTAAGATTTATATTCTACTTTCGAAATGTTTTCTACACGATGCACTAATAATAATATCAAAAATGATTTGATTTTGCGTAGTAAGCATCTTTGACTATCATAAGAAGAAATCTCCTCCAATTCTGCGTTTGCATTGTGTGTGTGGCGGGAGGTCTTATGGTAGTTTCATTTTCCAAAAGCATTGCGAATTTGTTTTATTTTCTTTGTGAAAAATAACTGTTTTACGATCTCACACCAGTCACCATGACTGACTCGGAGTTTATTGTTCCCTTCTAAACTCTGGGTGCCCACAAATTTCCACACGGGCAGCCTAGAGTTATATTATCAGGATATTCTGGATATTCTGGAGCTTTGGAAGCAAGCTGGATGGCGAGACGTAGTATTTGTATCTGATAGTATTTATTCTGCTGTGTATTCCGTATGAGGACAAGTTTATAAAACTGTCCATTGTTGTATATGACTCTGATTGATGTATGTATAAAATGATATAGTTCTTTGTTTAAAGATTATTCATTTATCTATTATATATTGTTCCGCTGCGATATGTGAGATTCTGATATTGTTTTCTGTTCTGATGTTGTTCTGTTGTTCTTCTTTCTTCTCTTCTTTCTTCTTCTTCTGCCTTTTTCTTCTTTCTTAAACCCTCACTATTGGAGTTTCCGGCACTCGATTGCTCGACAGTCGATAAAGTGAGTATCGATGTCGAATTTTCGAAAGTCGAAAATTCCCGTACGTGACAGCGTGGTATCAGAGCATATGGTTAAGCGACAACCCTGCTCTGTTGGGTGTTACTCATTAGAGATAGAGTCAGCAGTACTCTAGAATGAGTTTGGGTGTAATAATATATACGAGCGCGTATTTGTTAGTGAATATGAAATTGTTTTGTATTGTGTTGACTTATCGGTTGATTGTTTATAGATTCTGGTCGGTGCAGTCTAGCTAACTGTAATCGATAGGGGTTTCTAAACTCTTAAACGAGATAAACTGACACAGTATTGTTTAAAATAGGGTAAATGAAATAATTTTGCCCAAAACTATTTTTGTATATAAAAGAAATGATTTTTCTGTAAATTATTATAGTATATGGATGTTTGGGTTGTTATAAAATAATAACGTTGAATTATTATCATTGTTGTATGAAATGGAATGAGAAATTAAAATAATAACCAAAGATTTGGAAATAAATCCATTTAACGAATGAAATTTATAAATGTGAATTGAAAGATAAAGAGATTAATCCATATATTAATGGAATTTAAAGAATGTAAATTATAAATGTGACTTATAATTTGAAACGGAATTCCAGAGAAGTTTTTGGAAATGTTTTGAAAAGAATTTGAAAATTTTGGTGATTTGGAAAGTTTAAATCCTTTTTTGATTTGGAAATGAATTTCAAAGGTTTTGAAAAATGTTTTGGAGAGATGAAAAGCTCTAAACTCTTTTCGGTCGCTGGAAAATAACTTCGATGATGACCGCGGCATCATTGGTGTTCATTTTCGGGTTTCCAAAAGAGGAATTGCTGCTAAATTGTTTTAAATGAAAGTTGTTTGGAAAATTTGGGTTTTTGTTTTGGAAATTCAAATGGAAATTGAATTGATTTCAAAATGGTTTTTTAAAGGGTGAAAAGACTCTGGAATACTATATTAAAAATCCTATGAAATATTATTAAGCTGATAACTTATACAAATTGAATTTTGGTAGAATAAATTTAACTTAAAGAATGAAGTTAAATCGAAGCAAGTATAAGTGAATCAATTAAATGAAAATGAAATTGAAAGTTGAAATTCATTTCGAATTCGTAAGCAAATGAATTGAATTGAATAATGTAAATTGAAAGATGGATTAAAATTCATATGTTATTGGAAATCTAGTTTAATATAAGTGGTTATAAACCAAAATAGTGAATTGAAAATAAATTTGGAACTGAATGTTGAAAACCGAATTTGAATAAAGAGAATAGAATTTGTGATGAATTAGTAATTGGAACTAATTTAAAATAAGCAGTTGTGAATGAAAGTTAATCAATGAAGTTCAATATTCAGAAGTTGAATTGAATCCAAATGAAATTGAAATGAAAAATTGAACGAAATTGAATATGTAACTTCAATAGCGAATTTAAAGAGGATATAAGAAGTATATATTGAAATTTTGTAATCGAATTTGCAAAATAGTTTGAATGCTGTAACTAGATATAATGGCTAGTAGGATATACAGGTGTATAAAGGGATTGGAAAATTTATTTCAAAGATGAATTTGAATTTTCTCGACAAAAGGTAAGTATTTGAATTTCAATATGAGATTTGCTGATTTCTTGTCTAGCCGCTTGGCTTTTTCTTTTTCTTTTTGAAATCTGAGAGTCCGTAGGGACGTTTTGTAGTAGTGCCGTATGAGCCGCGCAAAGGAGACGCTGGCGAAATTTTTCGGAAATTTAGGGCGTTAGAAATTTTTTGAGAAATTTTGAAAGTTTAAATTTGAATTTAAACTTAAATTTGAATTGTTAAGGTAAACAATGTTGTCTGGAACTTATGATTGAAGTTGGAAATTTAGTTGAATAGATAACGAATCTTTAGTAGAAAGATTTGTTTTGATAAATTGATAAAACTATTAGATTGTGAAAAATAGTAGACGAGTTAAGGACCTTTTTTCCAAACTTGTAATTTCGGGACGAAATTCTTTTAAGGGGGGAAGTCTGTAACGACCCAGAATTTTGAACAAATTAAATTGAAAATATTTAATTAATTTTAAATATTTGAACGATGATTTAATTTGAATCCCGATTTAAATTTGAATTTGGCGATTAAATTATAAAATTTAATCGATTGGAAGCTGGAAAAAAAATTTGAATCTTCAATTTTAAGCCGAAGAAAAATATTTCAAAGGCTTAGGAAATTTATATTGATAATTCTGAAGGTAATAGAACTTTCAGAATTGAATTTGAAACTGTTCTGTTTAGTTTTGAAATTAAATTGTTCGAATCGATATTTAAAAATAGTCAATTTTCAAACAGTCTCGGAATTCGACGAAACCAGTTCCATTGGGTCCGTAATATTGAATCATTACCGGATTCCAAATTTCGTATTTTTCAGGATTGTTATATGAGCGTACGACGTTTAAACGCGTTGAAAATTAAGGTAAATTCGATTGAAATTTAAAATTTAAACTGGTCAAAATCTTTACACTGTAGCTCCTTATAACACGCCGAAGACCACGAAGTTTATCGTGCAAAACACGATCTCCTGTCTCCCTCCATCTCTTTTAAAATCATCACGCGATTTCATTTCATATTCCTCTCGTTTCAAAATGATAAATCAATGGCCGAACAAAAATCTCTCCCTCTTCAGTTCGAACATAAATGGTCGCGTACGTTCGAAACCCAAATCGAATTAAAAAAAAAAAATCGTTAGCCTCTTTTCCCCTTTCTCTTTTCAGTAAAATGAAAGAAAACGAAATCAAGAAAATGGATTCTCGATAAATTGAAGGCGGCGACGCGATGATAAGGGGGGGGTTTCAACTGTCGCGAGGTAGTCAGAGGAGGGGAGACTCGATGGCGAGTCACGTCGACGTTGATTTCGGGGTCACGAAAGGCAGCGACATCGCGAAGCTCGCGTTCGCCTGGAGGGCTAAGCTTAGGGCGCGACATTGGCGATTCAGTGCTGTCGCGCGTGTGATGGAGGCGATGCAAGGAGGCAGCGCTAGGGTTTGGGCAAAGGACCGCGACGAGCTAGCTAACGGTGGAGCTCGCGACTGTTTCGAGGGTTGCGTTCGATCAAATGATGGTCGCGTGCGCACGTCGTGGTCTCGAGGAGGTGCAAGATCGATGATGGTGGTCGAGCCTGGGTTGTTAAATTTACAGTAAGGTATTTTCTTTATTTGATTTATTCATACATATTTATATAAAAAAAAAATTGTGAACCCAGTATTTAAATTTTTACAGTAGGCTAAGTTGTGGTAGGAAATTTATTTTAAAGTAAATTTAGTTTTAAAAATTTAATTTCTACTTAGATAAAATTGTTAAAAGTAATCTGTTTAAAATTTATAGAAATTTAGTTAAATTTAATTTATTGGGTTGCTAAAAATAATTTGTTAAAAGAAACTATTAGTTTAAAAATTTTAAATCAAATAATGAGTTTAATTGAATAAGTAAATGGTGAATAATAGTTTGATTGGTTCAAGTAATAATAAATTGTAAATTTATTTATACAAGGTTAAATCAAGAAAACAAATTGGATGGAAATGGATGGCAAAATAAAGCTAAGGTGAGATCTTCTCACTCAAAATAAATTTGATGTTTGCAGTTTGATTGCTATTGATGTGTGATATTAGATATAGTAGGATATATCTATTATATATAGCAATATATACATATTGGCATATGTATATATTGGATTGATGATTTCCCGCCTCGTACAGCGGATGAGACCCTATTGCGCCGTTAGTAAGCGGATTTTTATAAAACCCATATACCGCGATAATTCCGTACTGGAGCGGAATTGGTATTGTGCTAACATCTTTGGATGCAGGGAAACAGGTTGGAGGGATCCAACTGGACCCCTCACATTGATTGAATTTATTTCTATTGTGATATGAATCTGTGAATGATTATAGTGATGCTATTAATCATATTGATATCTGGAAATTGTTTGAAAGCTAAAATTTAGCTGAATGGATGTTTTGACATCATTGGATTCCAAAGATAAACGAAATTGAATTTTTGAAATTCAAGTAGAAAATTTCTAAGTGAATCAATTTTTGAAATTGAAGAAATTTTGAAGAAAGGAATTTTTAGAGTATAAAAAGTAAATTTTTATAATCGTATTGAATAAATTCCAGAATAAAGTGAAAATGCTAAATAAATGGATTTCATAAAACAGTGATTATAAATTGAAGAATTTAATTTAAATTTGGATTTTTAAATAGATTGAAAGAAACGATTGAAATTTATTTCCTTAAAAAGGAATTTATTTAAAAGGAGATAAGTTGGAAATCCAATTAGAAATTTAATTGGTAAATTGAAATGATTTGGGAAATCAATGTAAAATGAGTTCAATTTAAAGAATCCATTTAAAAACAGGATATTGAATGATTTGAAGGAAAATAAGGAATTTATTCTAGTAGAGATAAATAAAATTAGAAATCAATTTGTAATTGATTTAATATTTGGAAAAGAACTTTTGAGAAATCAGTATGGAATCTTTTATTTAAAGTCGAAAATAAATTCAGAAATCAATATTGAAATTGAATTGATATTGAAGTTTTTATAAATAGAATTGAAATTTATAAAAGTTGTTTAAAAATCCGAAATCACTTATTTTGATAAGTAAAATATAGAAGTTAATAAAAGAAGATTTATAAGTTGAAGTTGTTATTAAAACAGAAATAGAATTTATAAACGTTGTTTTATAAATTCAAAATCAATTGAATTTGATAAATTGAATATAGAAGATTATAAAAAAAAAAATATTCACGATTTTGGACAGTGAATGTATTATTGAATAAAATGGATTCATTTTTTTTGAAGAAGTGATACTTTAGAACGAAGTTAAACATTTTAAAGATGTTTTAAAATGTATTATGAATCGAAAGCATAGATTTCAACACTTGTTGTTGAAATAGACGTTTTCGAGAAATTTAAGGAAATGGTGGACTATAACACTGTTGTTATAGTAAATGATTTCCGAAAGGAAATGTTTTTATGTAGTATTGGGATTTATATATCTATCTAAATTCCGAATCCCTATACTATTGATTTCGAGTCGTCGTAACGATGTTTTACGCAACATTCGTTTTGACTCAAATAGATGTTAAAATTTATGATTTCCTTAAAGAATTAAATGTATACTTAATATTGATTTAAGTATATCGAATATTTTCAAATTCTGAAAATAAATAGATTTGTGAAATACTTATTTTTAAATGAGTATGGAAATGCTTTTCCAAAATGAAATGAACTGTTTTGAGATTTTATCTTCTTAAAGATAAATTGAAAATGAATATTGGAATCGATTTGAAAATCGTATATCAGTAGATATTTTGAATTATAAATTCACTATGGAATTTATAAAAGAAAGAGAAACTGTTTAGAAAAATAAACGTTGATTTATTTTTGAAGTGTGGAAATTTAATATCTAGTAAAGATATTTTTGAAAGATAAATAATTTGGAAAATTATTTGGAATCTGGTGATGTTGCGCATTTTTATTGATAGTTAAATAACCGACTATCAATAATTACCTTTAGATAGGTATTTGTTGTGAATTGGATGAATTTGAATGCCACACTTATTTTTGAATAAGCGCTCACTATTCGGGTTAGCCGGGAAAGGACCATGGGGTCGTATAACCCATTCCGAATATGTGATAAGTCGTTATGAATTGCATTCGAAGACCGGTGTTGAAGACCGGATATTTTTGAAAACGGAAGGATTACCGTCGAGTTACTCTACATCGGCTGATCTCCGGTTTAGAGGTTTTATCACCCTTAGTGACGGGAAGTCCTGACGTGATTGAAAATTATCCGGATTTGCAAGGGCTTCGTGAGAAGTGCCTTCGGTTCTGTTCGATCCCGGAACAGACTTATATGGATTGTATGTCTGACGTTACAATTTGAGATTTAAAGCTGATTTCTTTCAAATACATTTCTGTTGGTGGCGGAGAATTTATTCTCTTAGCTTAACACCCTTCTCTGAGACGTACGAGCTCAGAGGTTATGTAGTTGAAATTTATCAGCAATATATCCCAATTTGGTAACGTGGCATACTGAGTGTTGCTGTGAAATGATCAGTGTTTGATCATTTGCGATATGATCATTTGTTTGATCTTATATCTTTGTGATCATAGGTTGATCATTTTTGTTTGACCCGAAGCAGGGCTTTGTAGAAAGCGTAGCTTTGTGGACGAGACTTCGACGAGCCTCACACCCCGGAAATGGTCGAAACAGGAAGGATGCGGCAAGGTTCTAGGGAGTAGCGCCCCTTAGTGTATGTCATTCCTTCTGGATAGAGGTGGTATCATGGTATGGAGCCCAGATACTTAACCTATGTGGTTGCTGCATTATTATCTATGTGGTTTGTTGGAAATCGGGGATCCTCGGGAAGATCGGTTACGATCGGGGGGTGGCATACGCGTGTCAGTAGTTACCTATTTTTGCAGAGGTAACCCGGCCTTGTGTTGGCAGAGATCCGGTTAGGTTCTCGGGTCGTCTATTCCAGGGACGTACCCATCGTGGATAGGAAGTTCCTTAGCCTGACCATTTGTTGGAAATCCAAAGAAACAATACGAGCCTTGTACGGTTTTAGTTGTAGAACCTATCATTCACTTATGGTGGCGCCCCACTGTTTGGATGGTAGCTATAGTAGGCATAGTTCGAAATGTCTATGCTGGCTAAGATTTATATTCTACTTTCGAAATGTTTTCTACACGATGCACTAATAATAATATCAAAAATGATTTGATTTTGCGTAGTAAGCATCTTTGACTATCATAAGAAGAAATCTCCTCCAATTCTGCGTTTGCATTGTGTGTGTGGCGGGAGGTCTTATGGTAGTTTCATTTTCCAAAAGCATTGCGAATTTGTTTTATTTTCTTTGTGAAAAATAACTGTTTTACGATCTCACACCAGTCACCATGACTGACTCGGAGTTTATTGTTCCCTTCTAAACTCTGGGTGCCCACAAATTTCCACACGGGCAGCCTAGAGTTATATTATCAGGATATTCTGGATATTCTGGAGCTTTGGAAGCAAGCTGGATGGCGAGACATAGTATTTGTATCTGATAGTATTTATTCCGCTGTGTATTCCGTATGAGGACAAGTTTATAAAACTGTCCATTGTTGTATATGACTCTGATTGATGTATGTATAAAATGATATAGTTCTTTGTTTAAAGATTATTCATTTATCTATTATATATTGTTCCGCTGCGATATGTGAGATTCTGATATTGTTTTCTGTTCTGATGTTGTTCTGTTGTTCTTCTTTCTTCTCTTCTTTCTTCTTCTTCTGCCTTTTTCTTCTTTCTTAAACCCTCACTATTGGAGTTTTCGGCACTCGATTGCTCGACAGTCGATAAAGTGAGTATCGATGTCGAATTTTTGAAAGTCGAAAATTCCCGTACGTGACATTCCCCCTCAAACCCTACGGCGACTAGGGTTTGCAGCGATTCTTGTCTGAAACTTCTTAAGTCATAAAATCGAGAGAAAAAAGAGATAGATCTGGCATTGAGCTGGAGTACTGGTCAATTGTCGTCTGAAGATGGCAATTGATTATGGATTCAGCAGCGATTTAACATGAGTTCGAAAAATTATTGCTTTCGAAGAATAAAAGCTGATGACTTTGAGGTTCTTCAGTTCTCTCAAGAAGAGAAGAGCTAGAAGCTGCTTCAGTGTTGATTTGAAGCTTGCTTGTAGAATTCAACATGGCGGTTCATATGCTTCTGGTGTGTGAATCGTCATCAGTGTTGCTAACTTTCAGTCTTTCTCTGAATCGATTGAAGTTGTTCTTTGAGAGGGGCTTTGTCAGAATATCAGCTGTTTGGTAAGTGGAAGGTATGTGATTTACGTGTAGTTTTCCTTTTGCAACTTGTTCACGAACAAAGTAGATGTCCAGTTCTACATGTTTCGTTCTTGAGTGTAGAACTGGATTGGCTGTTAGATGCACGACACTCTGATTATCACACCAAATAGTTGTCTTGTTATCAGTTTTGACATGTAACTCCCCAAGTAGAGATTCAATCCACATGACCTCTGCTGTAGCATTTGCGACACTTCTAAATTCCGCTTCAGTACTTGATCTTGATACGGTAGATTGTTTTTTAGAGCACCATGACACAAGATTATTACCCAAGTATATACAGTACCCAGTTGTAGATTTTCTGTCATCTGGATCATTAGCCCAATCAGAGTCTGCATATCCATGGATGCTAATTGACTTACTTGCCTCTAATATTAACCCATAGTTGAGTGTTCCTTTGAGGTATCTTAGTATCCTCTTAACTGCTTTCCAGTGAATGTCTGTTGGATTTTGCATAAACTGACTTGCTTTATTCACACTATATGCAATGTTTGGCCTGGTAATAGTTGCGTATTGAAGTGCTCCAACAACACTTCTGTATTGTCTGTCATTAAGTAATGCTTCTCCTTTGTATTTAGACAAATGTAAGTTGCTGACCATGGGTGTTGAAATGGGATTGGCTTCATGCATCTTTTCTTTGTGTAGAATCTCTGTTATGTATTTCTTTTGACTGAGGTGAACTTTTGCATTTGTAGATCTCCTGACCTCTATCCCCAGAAAGTAAGTTAAATTACCGAGATCCTTGATGCTAAATTCCTGATTGAGATGTTGTATTAAATTGTTGATTTCCTGCTCATTGTTACCTGTAATAATAAAGTCATCAACGTATATTAGTACAAATATTGTTATGTCTTTGCTGATTTTTGTAAATAGTGAGCTGTCAGACTTGGTTAAATGATAACCAAGTCAGATCATTGTTTCCTTTAGTTTTTCGAACCACACTCTTGGTGCTTGCTTCAAACCATAAATTGCTTTGTGTAGTTTGCACACATGATTTTCCTTTCCACTCTGTTTGAAACCTTGGGGTTGTTCCATGTACAATTGTTCCTGTAAAATACCATTTAAAAGGCATTATTTACATCAAGTTGTCTGATGGTCCAATTTCTATGTAAGGCTATAGCAATAACAATTCTTATAGTAGTTGGCTTCACAACAGGTGAGAATGTTTCTGCGAAATCAAAACCACTCTGTTGTGAGTAGCCCTTAGCCACTAATCTTGCCTTATACTTAGAAATTGTACCATCAGCATTCTTCTTTAATTTATAGGTCCATTTACACCCAATGATATTTTTATCCTTTGGTTTGAGAACAAGATCCCATGTCTTGTTCTTCATTAATGCATGATATTCTTCATCCATAGCATTTTTCCAGTTTTCATCTTGTACGGCTTGATCATATGTAGTTGGCTCCTCTGTATTTAAGATAGTATGATAAGTTTTTGGTTTAAAGATGCCACTCTTAGATCTGGTTATCATATGATGACTTGCTCTGTCAGTGATTTGCTGTTGAATGACTCTTTCATCTTCAGACTGCATGTTTGATTCTGTATTTTGCCTGATGTTTTGAGTCTGATGTGGAGTCAGTGGTTCAATAGCTCTTTGTTGTGAGTCTTGCTCAGGTACATTTGTTGAACTTGTCTGATCATTTGCTGCATCACTTTCAATGTTGGAGTCTGTTCTTTGAGAATCTGAGCAGACTGCTTCATGATTGATTGTGTCTTGAGTTGACTTTGCTGAACCCTGAATTATCTCAATAGATGGAATAGATACAGATGGTATAGATTCTCTTGCATTATACACTTTACTATTTACTTTAATGTTTGCCTCTCTAAAGGGAAATACTGTTTCGTTGAATACTACATGTCTAGAAATGAATATTCTTCCACTATTGTCTAGACATTTATATCCCTTTTTATTGCTAGCATAACCTATGAAAGTACATGGGGATTATCTGAAATCTAGTTTATGTTTATTATAAGGTCTAATGTATGGAAAGCATAGACACCCAAAAACTTTAAGACTATGATAGTCTGGACTAGTGTTAGTTAATATTTCTATTGGACTTTTTAGCTTTAGAACTTTTGAGGGCAGTCTGTTGATTAAATAGACTGCTGTAGCAAATGCATCTGGCCAAAATTTCTTTGGCATAGATGCCTGTGCTAGGAGAGTGAGACCAGTTTCAACGATCTGCCTGTGTCTCCTCTCCACTAGTCCATTTTGCTCTGAAGTGTATGGGCAGGTTGTTCTATGATTGATTCCCTTTTTTTGAAAATACTCCTTTAATGGTAGATATTCAGTACCACCATCTGTTTGCATGATTTTGACTCTGCAGTTAGTTTGATTTTTAGCTTGAGCTATAAACTGCATAACTGCATTATGAGTTTCACTCTTAGATTTCAAAAAGTATATCCATACATATCTAGAAAAAGTATCCACAAAAGATACATAATACTTATATCCATAATCAGCATGAATTGGGGCAGGTCCCCATAAGTCAGTTGTAACTAATTCAAGAGGCTTACTATACTGAGTTTTAGAATCTGAAAAAGGTAATTTATGACTCTTACCCATTTAACAATAAGTACAAATATATGGTAATGATATATCATTGAAAGAAATATTGTTTTCATTCATTACATGCTTGACAATATTGACAATTGGATGCACAAGTTTACAGTGCCATTTGTTAAACATTTCATTCATTTCTTGCAGTTTGAATTCAGAGTTATTACACCACTTTCTCTTAATGACAGAGTTTCTTGAATTATCCACTTTGAACTTGTACATTCCTTTACACTGTTTACCTTGCAAAAGTACTTCCTTAGTTAGAATGTCCCTAACTAAGCAGTTATGTGGATAGAACTCAAAATATACTCTGTTATCTTTTGCAAATTGCGACACACTAAGTAAGTTTTTCTTAATATGTGGGACTCTTAATAAATTGTTCAAGTATAATTGTTTTCTTCCCATGATATAAGACTTACCTGTGTGTGTAATTGCAATAGACTTGCCATTACCCATGTGAATAGAATTCATACCTCTGTATTCCTTGCTTCCAAGATTTAAGTTGCTCAAGTTATTTGTGATGTGATTAGTTGCACCTGAGTCAGGATACCAATCTTCATCTTGAGTGTGATCTGATCTTGTATTTGCAGTTTGAGAACTCTTCACCTCTGATTGGTTGGTTGATTCAGGCTGTAGATGTACCATATTTGCACTGCAGTTTGTATTTCTTTGTGTATTTTGTCCCTGTCCAGGCACATAATTGAGATTTAGCCTGAAATAGCATTTTGTAGCTGTATGACCAACTTTCTCACAGATTTGGCACTTTGGCCTGTTGTTATTATTCCATCTGCCTCTTCCCCTTGATCTGTTAGAAGGGCCACCTCTTTGAATATATTGTTCTCCTCTGTTGTTGTTTTGACTTTTGCCTTTGTGACTAGATGCAAAGTTGACAGATAGGTCATTTTCTTGAGGTTTCTTGATGTCAATTCTTGCCTCATGAGATAGTAAAACAGAATGTACATCTTCAATAGATGGCAGATTTCTCTGAGAAGTTAGAACTGCTACCACTACTTCATATTCATCACTGAGTCCATTGAGTATTGTCATGATTTGTTCTGAATCAGATACCTTTAGACTAGCAGCCTCTAATGCATCGCAAATCCCCTTAATCTTGAACAAGTATTCTCTCATGCTAAGACTTTCCTTTTTCATGTTGTGAAGTTGCCTTTTATAGAACAGTACCTTTGCTGCTGACTGAGAATTAAACACTCTTTCTATTGTAGACCATATCTCATATGCTGTTTTGCAGCCTAGTACATGAGTAAGCAGATTTGTATTTATAGATGACAAAAGCCAAGAACATATTAATCTGTCTTGTCTATGATGATTAACATAATCTTCATTACTGATCATTTTGTTTTGTTGATCAGCAATAAACATTGGTGGGACAGATATGGTTTCTTGAATGTATTCTTCAAGGCCATATCCCTGAAGAGCTGTTTCAACCTGTAATCTCCACAGAAGATAGTTATCCTCACTGAGTCGAACTGTTACAAGTTGACTTTGAGGGCTGACAGTGGTTTTAACCAATTTCTCAACATTTGATGCAGTGTGTTGCAAATCACTGCCATTGGTGGGAGCTGAAGAATTTGATTCATCCCCCATGATGATTCTTGATTTTTTTTTCCAGAACAAGTATAGATCAACAAGAAACAAGAAACAGCGAATCCTTAAAGGAAGAGTGCAGAATCAAGGTTCTTACCAAAGTTTCTCTCAGGTTAGATGCAACCAGAAAGAGAGATTCAAGTGATGATGATTAGTCTGATGATCTCTCTTATCTCAGGATGGCACTTTCCTTAATTCTAATTGCTTGATGATTTGGCTTCTTGATTCTGTTTTCTTTTCTGAATTTTGATTTCTGTTTCTTTGACTCTGATAACTCCTTGTGCAGCCAGAATCTTGTAAAAGACTGGCAAGGCAGATGCGATAATCAGAGTCTCCCTCTCAAATGATGATTCTTAATCTGATGAGAGGTGAATATGAATCTTTCCTCTGTTATTGGATCTTTCAGTGCTGTTAAGCACTATGCTCTGGTACCATATTAGAATTTGTATCAAAGAATGAAATAGAAAGCTTTATTACTTGATTGTAATTGTACAGAGAGAGTTTTGTATAAACTGATGATAATGAGATTGAATTCAAATAGTTACAATAGTCTTTACATTATATAACAGTATTGATGGGCTTTGGGCTGCAGAATAAGCCCACATCTCATTTGGAGATAAAATACAATCTGAGCCTTAGATTATCAGATCAAAGGCAACTGCTCTCTTTCATATGAATAGATGCGATATCTCAAAACCATGTTCTCTTACTTTTTACTGATGTCAGTAGCTCTCCTGGATATTGGAAAGCGAACTTTATAATATCAGCGCGAGTAACTCTGTGATTTGTTAGTGTTTCAACCTTGGGGAAGAAATTGTTTTCTAGTTTGCACTGTAGTAACCTCGGTTTCTCCTTTCCCATCGCTTCATTTTGCCACTTTGCCCTTTATAATTGTTTTTATTTGTTTTCCACAAGCTATGCGGAAGTCATAATAACACTCATGTCCGAGCCTAGCATAGGTGTCAAAGAATATCATGCTGACTACGGACGTGAGTTTAACCAGTACTCTCATTTGGATCCAACACGGTTTATTAATAAAAAAACACTATCATCAACGACAAATGTGGGTATTGTTGTCATTCACGCTCCCTAGAAGTAGGGTTATTGTTATTGCCAATGCTCGCGACGGACGAGAATGATTGAAGCGGTTTATTTTTTAAAATTTCTTGTTCCGATTTTGGTTAATTTCACCGTTAAACCTAAAGGGGGGAAATGAGTATAAAAATATGTATTTTTTTATAGGTGGGTGTGAAAAGTTAATAGTGCAGTGAAAATAGAATTAGCCCATTCAGAATTTAAGGTTTGAAAATTGTCTTGGATAATTTTTTAAGGTCTTGTTTAATATTGTCTAGGTCGTAGCCTATGGATAATAAAAATATTGCTGGCCCAAAATACACTTGCGCTGAATAGTCTTATAGTATTTGTAATCACCGATCAACAAATATCGATCAAAAAGCTTACTGCTTTTGGTCTTTTTAATAATGTGATTTTCCACATTCCTTTTGTTAATCTATAAAATAATGTTATTTTTTATGGTAGATGTCTGTTTCGATTTAAAATAAATCTACTTGCATTTTCATTGGATCCTAAGTAGTTATTGAGACTTTATGCCTTACAACTATCATACTGATAAGGAATTTATTTATTATTACAACCAATAAGCATGCATGTGCGATGCACGTGTACATAGGAAAAGAACCATCTTATATTATTTTTAAGCATTTGTTAAAATATATTGAAACTAGTGGCAACATAATTTTGATGTCTTTAAGGTTTGAATCCAAGACTTCTAAAATCCAAGGATAGAGTATTTATTTAGCATGGATGTTTTTCAAATTTCAAAAGCTTCAAATGGTTGTATTTCGATTATATATATATATATATCTGTGTGTGTGTGTGTTTCAGATATTAGGTACTGTAGTAACAATAATGGAAAAAGCGACTGGTCTCTCTCATATATATTTTCTAACCAAATTTTGAACATATCTAAATTCATTCATTAAAAAAACATTGAAAGTGTTAAATCACAAAATATATATTGCATGGTGAAACAAAGCTTTTGCGACTATTAAAATCACAAAATTTAGTTATCTGAATGAACTCACGCTATTTGTCAATTCATGATTTTTTAGGAATATTAATTGTGTTTTTACATCCTTTCTCTGTTAACTTTGAAATGCTTTTACAAAACTTTTAAGTGTAAATATTAGAATGTCCTACTCAAGTTTACTCAAGGGACAAAAAATTAGGAAAATTAAAGGTCGGGAAAGAAAAGCAAAATTCGGCAATGTCGGTTAAGATGCATTAGACAACAATGTTAAAGAAGTAAATTCTAAAAAAAATTAATTTGTTATGCACTAGATTATTATACTGTTATCATTAATAATGTAGTTAACATTAAATCATATTTAATGTTTAATTAGATGAATTTGGTTTAGTTATATGATCACTATTTTAATTTTATTTACAATGTTATTATTTATTAAAAAATATTGAACGAAATAATTTATTGTCAATTTGAATACATATATTCAAATGTAAATTTAGTAATAAATAATTTTCATATATACAATTATATGCCTATATATATTGGCATTAATTGCGATGATCATGGGATTCGAGCCCCTGCCGTCTGGAAGAGCAATAACATACAGTAGTCACTATGCTAAAAAAAACTTTGTGTTACCTTTAGAAAATGATGTTACAAACTACCTTCTTAAAGAGCCCAACATCCCCGTTGGCTCATCATCACATACCACATAGGCGTTGTGTTTGTAACCCGCATCATTACAGCACCGACAGACATCTACTGCATTACAACACACAATTCTGACTGAAAACTAGCTTTGATATCAAATGAGATGACCATGAGCTTTGAACCCTTGCCTTTCCGAGAATGCAACATCATGCACTAATCAGTATGCTAAAAGATCTTTGTGCTAACCTTTTGAAAAAGATATTACATCAGTACACAATTATAGGACTGAGAACTTAATATATATTTATTTTTTTGAAATTGGGTACTTAGATAATAGTACATATTAGTACTACAAGTCTTAGATAGTATACATCATACTACATGTCAATATATGTTCGAATCATGCTACGCAAGTTTTGAACCTATGACTTATCGCACCAAAATCGATGTGCTTTACCACTGGACATTGGTGTTGGTCCTTATGTCCAATTTTGATGTTATACACAAACATACAATGTATAATTTAATAATGTCAAAATGTTTAGAACTGTAATATGTACTCAACGATGCAAGTTTTGTGCATAACAGAGTTCTCATGTGAGAGTCGTTAGTATTTGAAAATTCAAGGTGTAACGACCCAGAATTTTTGATAATTAAAATTCGAATATTTAATTGATTTTAAATATTAATAAATGAATTTAATAAGTCGAATGATTTATTTTTCGAATATTGGGTTTCATTTGATAATTAAATCGATAGATTAAATAGTGGAATTCCAGGGATAATTAAAAATCGAGTTTAAAATGATTGGAAATGATTTGGGAAATTTTATTTAATCATACTGGAGTTATAGAAAGGTTATAGAACTTTTAAAATTGGAATTGGAGTTAATTTGTGAAAATTTAATATTTTAATATTTAATTATCGACTGTAAAAATAGCCAATTTTCGAACCGTCTCAGAATTGAACGAGACCAGTTTCATTGGATCCGTAATATTGTATTATTATCGGATTTCAATTTTCGTAATGTCCGGAGTTGTTGTGTGGGCGTACGATAAGCAAACGCACTGAAATTAAATCGAAGATTTAATATTTTAACTGGTCCAAAAAGCTATCTTCTCCATACGATCGAATTTGGACTCAGAACCTTTTCCATTGCGTTCGGAATAGGCGGATAACATTATGGACGCCTGGCGGCACGCCTCGATAGGAGGTCAAGATTTTGAGTTGCATTTGTCGAACGAGTTGAATTCGAATTTAAATTGAAAATTTTTATCCTAGTTGACTTCGGTTGAAATTCCCTTACATCAACACTTTTCTCTGCACCTCTGAAGCACGACAGCCTTTCTCTACACGCAAAACGTCTTCTCTCGTCCTCTTATTTCTTTTCAGCCGAAGAGAAAAAGAAGAAACCAAATCATTTCGTTCAAAGGAAATAGAAATGGCAGACCGATATTTTATATTTTCCTCTCGTTCGAAACCTTATTCTCTTCAATCAAAAAAAAAATCACGACTTCCCTTCCTCGTTCAAATTCCAATCGGCAGCCCACGTATTCGTATGCGATTGGAATCGAGTTCTTTCGAATGGGTTTCGGCGACGTTGGTGAGGAGGGATTCGTGACGGCAACATCGAAGCGGAGGCGCTCGCGTGGAGGGGATTGGGTTGTGATTCTCGATAGCGCGGCAGAGGAAGTGGAGCACGAGGCTAGGGTTTCGATTTGGGGAATTTGTCGCGACCTGGGAGGTATCGCGAGGGGGATGCGAACGCGGCGGCGGTTTTGGGATGAAGTGGAGACGGTGAACTTCGCGATGGTGAGGCTCGAGTCCAGGGTATGTCGATGTTGCATTGGAAGGTTGTATTCGCAATCATGCCAGGAAGTGGCGATCACGGTGACGAACTGGAGTTTGCAATGTCGAGCAGTGAATTGTCGCGATGTTCGAGTTTGGTGATTTCACAGTAAGGTAATTCCAGTTTCACTTAATTTGATTTATAAATAAATATATAGATTTGAAAAAAAATGATGAATGAAATTGATAATAACAGTAAAAGGAATTTCTGTTTTACATTTACAATAGGAAAATATATATATGTCAAAAGTTGTTTACAGTAAAAGTTATTTACTATGGGAAAAATAAAACAAATGTGTGAAAATCAAATTTGTTAGTTAATTAAATTATCAAAGGAAAATGAGTTAAGAGCAAAATTATTAAGTTAAGTAAAATTATAAAATGGAAATTTACTGGTTCGATTTATTCGAATATTGATAAGTTGTATAAATTATTTATACAAGGTTTGAATCAAGAAATCAAGCCGAGAATGGAAATGAATTGCAAAATAAAAGCGAAGGTGAGATCTTCTCACTCAAATTGAAAAGTGGAAATTTTCAGTTATTGATTTGATTGACTGTTTGGATTGTGATATTAGATATGATAGGATATATCTATATATATAGCAATATATACATATTGGCATATGTATATATTGGATTGATTGATTTCCCGCCTCGTATAGCGGATGAGACCCTATTGCGCCGTTAGTAAGCGGATATTTTTATAAAACCCATATACCGCGATAATTCCGTACTGGAGCGGAATTGGTATTGTGCTAACATCTGTGGATGCAGGGAAACAGGTTGGAGGGATCCAACAGGATTCCTCAAAACATTTGAATTAATTTCATATGTTGTTTTGATTGATTATTTATAATCTGCGTATGATTATATCTGTGATTGAATGTATTGAGAGCTAAAATTTAGCCGAATGTATTTTTGGTATCGTTGGATACCAGAAATGAATGAAATTGGATTTCTGAAATTAAAATTGAATTTTAGATGGTTTGTAAGAATAAAAGAATTTATTTAAAAGGAGATAAATTTGTTTGAAATCAAATTTATAATTGATTGGGTATTTAAAATAAATCTTTGGGAAATTGATATGAAATTTATTTGGTGTTTAAATGAAAAAAAATTGATTTTTGTGTTGAAAAATAAATTTGGGAATCGATTTGTAAAATGATTTGGTAATTGGGATTAAAAGTTAGAATCAATTTGAAATGCGATTCGGTGTTGAAGTAAATTCAGAAATCAATTTGAAATTCGATTTGGGATTTGAAATAAAATGGAGAAATCAATTTTTAAAGTTGATTCGGGGTTGAAAATGAATATCAGGAAAACGATTTGAAAATCGAGTAAAAGTGGATTTTTAGGAATGTAAATTCCGAATGGAAGTTGTAAAGGAAAGGGAAATTTGTTTTAAAAATAAATATTGATTTATTTTTAAAGTGCGGATAATATGATTTGAAATTGATTTTCAAACGTGAAGTATGTAATATGATTTGAAATTGATTTTCAAACGTGAAGTATGAAATATGATTTGAAATTGATTTTCAAACGTGAAGTATGAAATATGATTTGAAATTGATTTTCAAACGTGAAGTATGAAATATGATTTGAAATTGATTTTCAAACGTGAAGTATGAAATATGATTTGAAATTGATTTTCAAACGTGAAGTATGAAATGTGATTTGAAATTGAATTTTCAAATGTGAAGTGTGAAATACGATTTGAAATGGATTTTCAAATGTGAAGTGTGGAAAAATATATAGCTTGTGAAAAGATTTGAAATTTAATAAATTGGGAAAAATTATTTGAATTGGATGTTTGTTATGAATGTTATTGATAGTTAAATAACCGACTATCAATATTTGTCTTTGAAATGACACTTGATTTGTTTTTAAAACAAACGCTCATTATTCGGTTAAGCCGGGAGAGGACCTTTGTGTCATATAACCCATTCCGAATAGTGATACGTCGCGAATGGATAGCATTTGAAGACCGGTGTAAAGACCGGATATTTGTGAAAATGAAAGGACAACCTGTCGAATGTCTCTGCACCGAGTTGCTCCGGTATAGAGATTTATATCACTCTTTTTGTGATGGGAAGTCCGGACGTGATTAGTGAATATCCGGATTGCAAGGGCTTCTTTGGAAGTGCCTTCGGTTCCGTTCGATCCCGGAACGGACTTGTATGGATGTGTGTCTGACGTTACACTTTGAGATGTAAAGCTGGTTTCTATCAAATACATTTCTGTTGGTGGCGGAGAATTTATTCTCTTAGCTTAACACCCTTCTCTGAGACGTACGAGCTCAGAGGTTATGTAGTTGATGGTTACTAGTGATACATTCCCAATTTGGTAATGTGGCACACGAAGTGCTGTTGATCAATTGTGGATCAAAGCGTTGCTTTGTGAAGAAGCGTGGCTTTGTGAAAAAGCGTGGCTTTGTGAAAAAGCGTAGCTTTGTGAACGAGACTTCGTCGAGCCTCACAACCCGGTAATGGTCGAAACAGGAATGTGCGGCAAAGGTTTGTAGGGGTAGCGCCCCTAGGGAATGCCATTTCCTTCTGGATAAAAGGTGATATCATGGTATGGAACCCAGATATTTTACCTATGTGGATTATATTTTGCGGCTGTTGCTTTTCGATTGAGGATCCTCAGATAAAGGTTGGTAACGACCGGGGGATGGCATAACTCGTGTGTTAGTTACCTAGTTACAGCTCGGTTAGAGCGTGAGGTAGCGTCGGCCTTTTTGTTTGCAGAGATCCGGTTAGGATCCGGGGCGTCTTTCCAGAGGCGTTTCTATTTCGGTGTAAGGAAGTTCCTTAGCCTGACCATTTGTTGGAAATCCAAAGAAACAATACGAACCCTGTACGGTTTTTATTTGTATTATCTGCTATGGAATGTGGCGGTAACCTGCTACTGAACGTAGTAGCTATAGTAGACATACAACAATTGTTGTATGTTGGCTAAGATTGATATTATATTTTCGAAATGTTTTCCACACTAGACATTAATAATAATATCAACTGTTTTTGCGTAGTAAGCATTTTTGACTATCATAAAGAGAAATCTCCTCCAATTCTGCGTTTGCATTGTGTGTGTGGTGGGAGGCCTTATGGTAGTTTCATTTTCCAAAAGCATTGCGAAGTTGTTTTATTTTCTTTGCGAAAATAACTGTTTTACGATCTCACACCAGTCACCATGACTGACCTGGAGTTTATTGTTCCCTTTCTAAACTCTGGGTGCCCATAATTTTCCACACGGGCAGCCTAGAGTTATTTTATCAGGATATTCCGGATATTCTGGAGCTTTGGAGATGAGCTGGATGGCGAAGCGTACTATCGTACTTGTTATTTATTTTCCGCTGTGTATTCTGTATGAGGACAAGTTATATAACTGTCCATTGTTGTAAACTCTGATGATTGATGTATGTATAAACTGATATAGTCTTTTGTTTTAAAGATTATTGATTTATCTATTATATATTGTTCCGCTGCGATATGTGAGATTCTGATATTGTTCCTGTTCTGTGTTTTCTGTGTTGTTCTTCTTTCTTTTTCTTCTATCTTTTCTTCTACCTCTTCTTTTAACCCTAAAGTTTCGCGTTTTCGCCATTCGATTTTTCGACATTGGGTAGAGTGGACGTATCAGTGTCGAGTTTTCGGAAGACGGATTTGTGGGTCTTTACAAGTGGTATCAGAGCATCCGGTTAAGCGACAACCCTGCTCTGTTGGGTGTTACTCATTAGAGATAGAGTCAGTAGTACTCTAGAATGAGTGTGAGTGTAATAATAGATATGAGTGCGTATTTGTTAGTGAATACAAAATTTGTTTTGTATTGTGTTGACTTATCGGTTGATTGTTTATAGATTCTGGTCGATGCAGGGTGGCCAACTGTAATCGATAGGGGTTTCTAAACTCTTAAACAAGATAAACCGACACAGTATTGTTTTAAATAGGGTAAATGAAATAATTTTGCCCAAAACTATTTTTGTATAGAAAAGAAATGATTTTCTATGAATTATAGTAGTATATGGATGCTTGGTTGTTAGAAAAAGATAATATTGAAGTATTATCATTGATATATGGAATTGAATAAGAAATTCAAATAATAACCAAAGATTTGAAGATAAATTCATTTAACAAATGAAATTTATAAGTATGAATTGAAAGGTAAGGAAATAAATCCATATACAAATGAGATTTGGAAATGTGAATTGTAAAGGTAATTTACAAATTGAAATACAATCTCAGAAAGAATATTTGAAATAAATTCACAAATGGAATGTAAATAAGTTTGATAACTTATAAAATATTTGAAATCTAACTGGAATGAGATTCAAATTGAAAATGAATAAATTTGTGAATGAATAAATAAATTTGCAACTGCAAGTGCAAGAAAATGAAATTGAATGTTAAAATTCATTTTGAATTTGTAAGTGAATAGAACTGGAATTGAATTTGATTTGTGGAAAACGAAGTGATGTATTAAACTAAAATTAGTAAGTGAAACTAATTGAAGATTGACCAAATGAATAAGGTTTGAAACGAATTGAATTCAATAATTATAAATGAAATATTGATTGGATTTATATGGAATTGGTGATCCAGTTTAAATATAAGTGGTAATTGAAAATTAATATCAAAAGTATGGAAAATACTTGTATTGAACTTAAGAAATAAGTGTGAAATTCTTAAGTAAATTTGATATTGAAAATATTCTAAGTTGGTGAATGTGAATATGAAATGCCAATTAAAATTGAATGGAATCAATTGGAAATGAAATACTATACATATATGACATGTTTTCCAAACTAAGGATATGAAAAGTACCTTCCATTGAAAAAATTGTGAAGGTGTTGGAACTCAGTATGAGTATCCGTTTGATCGTGATGGGATCATATTGATTGATCACGACGTATGCCACAGCGAAATTCGAGGGGCGAGATGCCTATGGTTACAAGCGATTCCACTGAGATAGTGGCGCAGCCGCCGTGTGAACTACGATCTATGGCAACAACCATGGCGAAATTTAAGAGATGAGAAATCTACAGATTACGAGCGATTCTACTGGGATAGTAGCGAAACCGCCGAGTAACTGTGATCCATGGGGGAACGTGCTTTCCATATCCATTTTTTTTTAAAAAGGACTTTTAAGTGATTTCAAATTGGAAATTGAGATAAGAGTGAATAAATCTCAATATTCGAAATAAGAAGATGAATCGAATTCAAGTAAAATTCGAAATGAAAATCTGAATGAAAATCTGAAGATAAAATGAATTCAAATTGAATTGAAATAGTAAAGTAAATTCAAATGAAATTGGAAATGCAAAATTGAATGAAAATAGATATGTAACTTCAATAGTGAAGTAAAAATGTATAAGAAGCATACATTGAAAATTGTGTAATGGAATTTGCAAAATGGTTTGAATATTGTAACTAGATATTATGGCTAGTAGGATATATACAGGTGTATACAGGAATTGGAATTTTGATTTCAAAAATAAATTTGAATTGCTCGACAAAAAGGTACGTATTTAAATTTCAGTATGAAATTTGATGAGTTTCTGATTTTGCCACTTGGCATTTTGTTTTCTTTTGAGATTTGGGAGTCCGTAGGGACGTTTTGTAGTCGTACCGTATTAGCCGCGCAAAGGAGACGCTGGCGAAATTTTTCGAAAATTTCGAGTGTTAGAAAAATTTTGAGAAATTTTGGAAGTTTAAAATCTGAATTTAAACTCGAATTTGAATTAAGAAGTTAAACAAGGTTGTTTGAAACTTATAATTGAAGTTGGAAGTTTAGTTGAATTAATAACGAATCTTTAGTAGAAAGATTTGTTTGGATAAATTGACGAAACTATTTAGATTATGGAAAATAGTAGACGAGTTAAGGACCATTTTTCCTAACTTGTAATTTCGAGGACGAAATTCTTTTAAGGGGGGAAGTCTGTAACGACCCAGAATTTTTGATAATTAAAATTCGAATATTTAATTGATTTTAAATATTAATAAATGAATTTAATAAGTCGAATGATTTATTTTTCGAATATTGGGTTTCATTTGATAATTAAATCGATAGATTAAATAGTGGAATTCCAGGGATAATTAAAAATCGAGTTTAAAATGATTGGAAATGATTTGGGAAATTTTATTTAATCATACTGGAGTTATAGAAAGGTTATAGAACTTTTAAAATTGGAATTGGAGTTAATTTGTGAAAATTTAATATTTTAATATTTAATTATCGACTGTAAAAATAGCCAATTTTCGAACCGTCTCAGAATTGAACGAGACCAGTTTCATTGGATCCGTAATATTGTATTATTATCGGATTTCAATTTTCGTAATGTCCGGAGTTGTTGTGTAGGCGTACGATAAGCAAACGCACTGAAATTAAATCGAAGATTTAATATTTTAACTGGTCCAAAAAGCTATCTTCTCCATACGATCGAATTTGGACTCAGAACCTTTTCCATTGCGTTCGGAATAGGCGGATAACATTATGGACGCCTGGCGGCACGCCTTGATAGGAGGTCAAGATTTTGAGTTGCATTTGTCGAACGAGTTGAATTCGAATTTAAATTGAAAATTTTTATCCTAGTTGACTTCGGTTGAAATTCCCTCACATCAACACTTTTCTCTGCACCTCTGAAGCACGACAGCCTTTCTCTACACGCAAAACGTCTTCTCTCGTCCTCTTATTTCTTTTCAGCCGAAGAGAAAAAGAAGAAACCAAATCATTTCGTTCAAAGGAAATAGAAATGGCAGACCGATATTTTATATTTTCCTCTCGTTCGAAACCTTATTCTCTTCAATCAAAAAAAAAAATCACGACTTCCCTTCCTCGTTCAAATTCAAATCGGCAGCCCACGTATTCGTATGCGATTGGAATCGAGTTCTTTCGAATGGGTTTCGGCGACGTTGGTGAGGAGGGATTCGTGACGGCAACATCGAAGCGGAGGCGCTCGCGTGGAGGGGATTGGGTTGCGATTCTCGATAGCGCGGCAGAGGAAGTGGAGCACGAGGCTAGGGTTTCGATTTGGGGAATTTGTCGCGACCTGGGAGGTATCGCGAGGGGGATGCGAACGCGGCGGCGGTTTTGGGATGAAGTGGAGACTGTGAACTTCGCGATGGTGAGGCTCGAGTCCAGGGTATGTCGATGTTGCATTGGAAGGTTGTGTTCGCAATCATGCCAGGAAGTGGCGATCACGGTGATGAACTGGAGTTTGCAATGTCGAGCAGTGAATTGTCGCGATGTTCGAGTTTGGTGATTTCACAGTAAGGTAATTCCAGTTTCACTTAATTTGATTTATAAATAAATATATAGATTTGAAAAAAAATGATGAATGAAATTGATAATAACAGTAAAAGGAATTTCTGTTTTACATTTACAATAGGAAAATATATATATGTCAAAAGTTGTTTACAGTAAAAGTTATTTACTATGGGAAAAATAAAACAAATGTGTGAAAATCAAATTTGTTAGTTAATTAAATTATCAAAGGAAAATGAGTTAAGAGCAAAATTATTAAGTTAAGTAAAATTATAAAATGGAAATTTACTGGTTCGATTTATTCGAATATTGATAAGTTGTATAAATTATTTATACAAGGTTTGAATCAAGAAATCAAGCCGAGAATGGAAATGAATTGCAAAATAAAAGCGAAGGTGAGATCTTCTCACTCAAATTGAAAAGTGGAAATTTTCAGTTATTGATTTGATTGACTGTTTGGATTATGATATTAGATATGATAGGATATATCTATATATATAACAATATATACATATTGGCATATGTATATATTGGATTGATTGATTTCCCGCCTCGTATAGCGGATGAGACCCTATTGCGCCGTTAGTAAGCGGATATTTTTATAAAACCCATATACCGCGATAATTCCGTACTGGAGCGGAATTGGTATTGTGCTAACATCTGTGGATGCAGGGAAACAGGTTGGAGGGATCCAACAGGATTCCTCAAAACATTTGAATTAATTTCATATGTTGTTTTGATTGATTATTTATAATCTGCGTATGATTATATCTGTGATTGAATGTATTGAGAGCTAAAATTTAGCCGAATGTATTTTTGGTATCGTTGGATACCAGAAATGAATGAAATTGGATTTCTGAAATTAAAATTGAATTTTAGATGGTTTGTAAGAATAAAAGAATTTATTTAAAAGGAGATAAATTTGTTTGAAATCAAATTTATAATTGACTGGGTATTTAAAATAAATCTTTGGGAAATTGATATGAAATTTATTTGGTGTTTAAATGAAAAAAAATTGATTTTTGTGTTGAAAAATAAATTTGGGAATCGATTTGTAAAATGATTTGGTAATTGGGATTAAAAGTTAGAATCAATTTGAAATGCGATTCGGTGTTGAAGTAAATTCAGAAATCAATTTGAAATTCGATTTGGGATTTGAAATAAAATGGAGAAATCAATTTTTAAAGTTGATTCGGGGTTGAAAATGAATATCAGGAAAACGATTTGAAAATCGAGTAAAAGTGGATTTTTAGGAATGTAAATTCCGAATGGAAGTTGTAAAGGAAAGGGAAATTTGTTTTAAAAATAAATATTGATTTATTTTTAAAGTGCGGATAATATGATTTGAAATTGATTTTCAAACGTGAAGTATGTAATATGATTTGAAATTGATTTTCAAACGTGAAGTATGAAATATGATTTGAAATTGATTTTCAAACGTGAAGTATGAAATATGATTTGAAATTGATTTTCAAACGTGAAGTATGAAATATGATTTGAAATTGATTTTCAAACGTGAAGTATGAAATATGATTTGAAATTGATTTTCAAACGTGAAGTATGAAATGTGATTTGAAATTGAATTTTCAAATGTGAAGTGTGAAATACGATTTGAAATGGATTTTCAAATGTGAAGTGTGGAAAAATATATAGCTTGTGAAAAGATTTGAAATTTAATAAATTGGGAAAAATTATTTGAATTGGATGTTTGTTATGAATGTTATTGATAGTTAAATAACCGACTATCAATATTTGTCTTTGAAATGACACTTGATTTGTTTTTAAAACAAACGCTCATTATTCGGTTAAGCCGGGAGAGGACCTTTGTGTCATATAACCCATTCCGAATAGTGATACGTCGCGAATGGATAGCATTTGAAGACCGGTGTAAAGACCGGATATTTGTGAAAATGAAAGGACAACCTGTCGAATGTCTCTGCACCGAGTTGCTCCGGTATAGAGATTTATATCACTCTTTTTGTGATGGGAAGTCCGGACGTGATTAGTGAATATCCGGATTGCAAGGGCTTCTTTGGAAGTGCCTTCGGTTCCGTTCGATCCCGGAACGGACTTGTATGGATGTGTGTCTGACGTTACACTTTGAGATGTAAAGCTGGTTTCTATCAAATACATTTCTGTTGGTGGCGGAGAATTTATTCTCTTAGCTTAACACCCTTCTCTGAGACGTACGAGATCAGAGGTTATGTAGTTGATGGTTACTAGTGATACATTCCCAATTTGGTAATGTGGCACACGAAGTGCTGTTGATCAATTGTGGATCAAAGCGTTGCTTTGTGAAGAAGCGTGGCTTTGTGAAAAAGCGTGGCTTTGTGAAAAAGCGTAGCTTTGTGAACGAGACTTCGTCGAGCCTCACAACCCGGTAATGGTCGAAACAGGAATGTGCGGCAAAGGTTTGTAGGGGTAGCGCCCCTAGGGAATGCCATTTCCTTCTGGATAAAAGGTGATATCATGGTATGGAGCCCAGATATTTTACCTATGTGGATTATATTTTGCGGCTGTTGCTTTTCGATTGAGGATCCTCAGATAAAGGTTGGTAACGACCGGGGGATGGCATAACTCGTGTGTTAGTTACCTAGTTACAGCTCGGTTAGAGCGTGAGGTAGCGTCGGCCTTTTTGTTTGCAGAGATCCGGTTAGGATCCGGGGCGTCTTTCCAGAGGCGTTTCTATTTCGGTGTAAGGAAGTTCCTTAGCCTGACCATTTGTTGGAAATCCAAAGAAACAATACGAACCCTGTACGGTTTTTATTTGTATTATCTGCTATGGAATGTGGCGGTAACCTGCTACTGAACGTAGTAGCTATAGTAGACATACAACAATTGTTGTATGTTGGCTAAGATTGATAATATATTTTCGAAATGTTTTCCACACTAGACATTAATAATAATATCAACTGTTTTTGCGTAGTAAGCATTTTTGACTATCATAAAGAGAATATTGGGTTTCATTTGATAATTAAATCGATAGATTAAATAGTGGAATTCCAGGGATAATTAAAAATCGAGTTTAAAATGATTGGAAATGATTTGGGAAATTTTATTTAATCATACTGGAGTTATAGAAAGGTTATAGAACTTTTAAAATTGGAATTGGAGTTAATTTGTGAAAATTTAATATTTTAATATTTAATTATCGACTGTAAAAATAGCCAATTTTCGAACCGTCTCAGAATTGAACGAGACCAGTTTCATTGGATCCGTAATATTGTATTATTATCGGATTTCAATTTTCGTAATGTCCGGAGTTGTTGTGTGGGCGTACGATAAGCAAACGCACTGAAATTAAATCAAAGATTTAATATTTTAACTGGTCCAAAAAGCTATCTTCTCCATACGATCGAATTTGGACTCAGAACCTTTTCCATTGCGTTCGGAATAGGCGGATAACATTATGGATGCCTGGCGGCACGCCTCGATAGGAGGTCAAGATTTTGAGTTGCATTTGTCGAACGAGTTGAATTCGAATTTAAATTGAAAATTTTTATCCTAGTTGACTTCGGTTGAAATTCCCTCACATCAACACTTTTCTCTGCACCTCTGAAGCACGACAGCCTTTCTCTACACGCAAAACGTCTTCTCTCGTCCTCTTATTTCTTTTCAGCCGAAGAGAAAAAGAAGAAACCAAATCATTTCGTTCAAAGGAAATAGAAATGGCAGACCGATATTTTATATTTTCCTCTCGTTCGAAACCTTATTCTCTTCAATCAAAAAAAAAATCACGACTTCCCTTCCTCGTTCAAATTCCAATCGGCAGCCCACGTATTCGTATGCGATTGGAATCGAGTTCTTTCGAATGGGTTTCGGCGACGTTGGTGAGGAGGGATTCGTGACGGCAACATCGAAGCGGAGGCGCTCGCGTGGAGGGGATTGGGTTGCGATTATCGATAGCGCGGCAGAGGAAGTGGAGCACGAGGCTAGGGTTTCGATTTGGGGAATTTGTCGCGACCTGGGAGGTATCGCGAGGGGGATGCGAACGCGGCGGCGGTTTTGGGATGAAGTGGAGACGGTGAACTTCGCGATGGTGAGGCTCGAGTCCAGGGTATGTCGATGTTGCATTGGAAGGTTGTGTTCGCAATCATGCCAGGAAGTGGCGATCACGGTGACGAACTGGAGTTTGCAATGTCGAGCAGTGAATTGTCGCGATGTTCAAGTTTGGTGATTTCACAGTAAGGTAATTCCAGTTTCACTTAATTTGATTTATAAATAAATATATAGATTTGAAAAAAAATGATGAATGAAATTGATAATAACAGTAAAAGGAATTTCTGTTTTACATTTACAATAGGAAAATATATATATGTCAAAAGTTGTTTACAGTAAAAGTTATTTACTATGGGAAAAATAAAACAAATGTGTGAAAATCAAATTTGTTAGTTAATTAAATTATCAAAGGAAAATGAGTTAAGAGCAAAATTATTAAGTTAAGTAAAATTATAAAATGGAAATTTACTGGTTCGATTTATTCGAATATTGATAAGTTGTATAAATTATTTATACAAGGTTTGAATCAAGAAATCAAGCCGAGAATGGAAATGAATTGCAAAATAAAAGCGAAGGTGAGATCTTCTCACTCAAATTGAAAAGTGGAAATTTTCAGTTATTGATTTGATTGACTGTTTGGATTGTGATATTAGATATGATAGGATATATCTATATATATAGCAATATATACATATTGGCATATGTATATATTGGATTGATTGATTTCCCGCCTCGTATAGCGGATGAGACCCTATTGCGCCGTTAGTAAGCGGATATTTTTATAAAACCCATATACCGCGATAATTCCGTACTGCAGCGGAATTGGTATTGTGCTAACATCTGTGGATGCAGGGAAACAGGTTGGAGGGATCCAACAGGATTCCTCAAAACATTTGAATTAATTTCATATGTTGTTTTGATTGATTATTTATAATCTGCGTATGATTATATCTGTGATTGAATGTATTGAGAGCTAAAATTTAGCCGAATGTATTTTTGGTATCGTTGGATACCAGAAATGAATGAAATTGGATTTCTGAAATTAAAATTGAATTTTAGATGGTTTGTAAGAATAAAAGAATTTATTTAAAAGGAGATAAATTTGTTTGAAATCAAATTTATAATTGATTGGGTATTTAAAATAAATCTTTGGGAAATTGATATGAAATTTATTTGGTGTTTAAATGAAAAAAAATTGATTTTTGTGTTGAAAAATAAATTTGGGAATCGATTTGTAAAATGATTTGGTAATTGGGATTAAAAGTTAGAATCAATTTGAAATGCGATTCGGTGTTGAAGTAAATTCAGAAATCAATTTGAAATTCGATTTGGGATTTGAAATAAAATGGAGAAATCAATTTTTAAAGTTGATTCGGGGTTGAAAATGAATATCAGGAAAACGATTTGAAAATCGAGTAAAAGTGGATTTTTAGGAATGTAAATTCCGAATGGAAGTTGTAAAGGAAAGGGAAATTTGTTTTAAAAATAAATATTGATTTATTTTTAAAGTGCGGATAATATGATTTGAAATTGATTTTCAAACGTGAAGTATGTAATATGATTTGAAATTGATTTTCAAACGTGAAGTATGAAATATGATTTGAAATTGATTTTCAAACGTGAAGTATGAAATATGATTTGAAATTGATTTTCAAACGTGAAGTATGAAATATGATTTGAAATTGATTTTCAAACGTGAAGTATGAAATATGATTTGAAATTGATTTTCAAACGTGAAGTATGAAATGTGATTTGAAATTGAATTTTCAAATGTGAAGTGTGAAATACGATTTGAAATGGATTTTCAAATGTGAAGTGTGGAAAAATATATAGCTTGTGAAAAGATTTGAAATTTAATAAATTGGGAAAAATTATTTGAATTGGATGTTTGTTATGAATGTTATTGATAGTTAAATAACCGACTATCAATATTTGTCTTTGAAATGACACTTGATTTGTTTTTAAAACAAACGCTCATTATTCGGTTAAGCCGGGAGAGGACCTTTGTGTCATATAACCCATTCCGAATAGTGATACGTCGCGAATGGATAGCATTTGAAGACCGGTGTAAAGACCGGATATTTGTGAAAATGAAAGGACAACCTGTCGAATGTCTCTGCACCGAGTTGCTCCGGTATAGAGATTTATATCACTCTTTTTGTGATGGGAAGTCCGGACGTGATTAGTGAATATCCGGATTGCAAGGGCTTCTTTGGAAGTGCCTTCGGTTCCGTTCGATCCCGGAACGGACTTGTATGGATGTGTGTCTGACGTTACACTTTGAGATGTAAAGCTGGTTTCTATCAAATACATTTCTGTTGGTGGCGGAGAATTTATTCTCTTAGCTTAACACCCTTCTCTGAGACGTACGAGATCAGAGGTTATGTAGTTGATGGTTACTAGTGATACATTCCCAATTTGGTAATGTGGCACACGAAGTGCTGTTGATCAATTGTGGATCAAAGCGTTGCTTTGTGAAGAAGCGTGGCTTTGTGAAAAAGCGTGGCTTTGTGAAAAAGCGTAGCTTTGTGAACGAGACTTCGTCGAGCCTCACAACCCGGTAATGGTCGAAACAGGAATGTGCGGCAAAGGTTTGTAGGGGTAGCGCCCCTAGGGAATGCCATTTCCTTCTGGATAAAAGGTGATATCATGGTATGGAGCCCAGATATTTTACCTATGTGGATTATATTTTGCGGCTGTTGCTTTTCGATTGAGGATCCTCGGATAAAGGTTGGTAACGACCGGGGGATGGCATAACTCGTGTGTTAGTTACCTAGTTACAGCTCGGTTAGAGCGTGAGGTAGCGTCGGCCTTTTTGTTTGCAGAGATCCGGTTAGGATCCGGGGCGTCTTTCCAGAGGCGTTTCTATTTCGGTGTAAGGAAGTTCCTTAGCCTGACCATTTGTTGGAAATCCAAAGAAACAATACGAACCCTGTACGGTTTTTATTTGTATTATCTGCTATGGAATGTGGCGGTAACCTGCTACTGAACGTAGTAGCTATAGTAGACATACAACAATTGTTGTATGTTGGCTAAGATTGATATTATATTTTCGAAATGTTTTCCACACTAGACATTAATAATAATATCAACTGTTTTTGCGTAGTAAGCATTTTTGACTATCATAAAGAGAAATCTCCTCCAATTCTGCGTTTGCATTGTGTGTGTGGTGGGAGGCCTTATGGTAGTTTCATTTTCCAAAAGCATTGCGAAGTTGTTTTATTTTCTTTGCGAAAATAACTGTTTTACGATCTCACACCAGTCACCATGACTGACCTGGAGTTTATTGTTCCCTTTCTAAACTCTGGGTGCCCATAATTTTCCACACGGGCAGCCTAGAGTTATTTTATCAGGATATTCCGGATATTCTGGAGCTTTGGAGATGAGCTGGATGGCGAAGCGTACTATCGTACTTGTTATTTATTTTCCGCTGTGTATTCTGTATGAGGACAAGTTATATAACTGTCCATTGTTGTAAACTCTGATGATTGATGTATGTATAAACTGATATAGTCTTTTGTTTTAAAGATTATTGATTTATCTATTATATATTGTTCCGCTGCGATATGTGAGATTCTGATATTGTTCCTGTTCTGTGTTTTCTGTGTTGTTCTTCTTTCTTTTTCTTCTATCTTTTCTTCTACCTCTTCTTTTAACCCTAAAGTTTCGCGTTTTCGCCATTCGATTTTTCGACATTGGGTACAGTGGACGTATCGGTGTCGAGTTTTCGGAAGACGGATTTGTGGGTCTTTACACAAGGTTTAAGATATAATTTTAAATTAACAGGGATATGTTAATAAATCTACCTCTCCTTCTTCGACTTCACGATAAAACCTTTGTCGCTTCTGTTCTTTGCCTTTGCACCATTATTGTCGCCGCTAAAGGGAATTTCTGCCTTCATCGGCTTCACTATTGAGCTACACGCAACATCGTGATTCTTCCTGTGCCATCCAACCTAAGCTCGATGTCAATCATTCAAACCCTAATTCCTCTTCATCGTCGCCGCTTGATCGAGTTAGTCGACGTTGTGGATGAAGCCCCATGTGAAGCAAGTCTTCGTTGTTAGTTGGTGCTCGAACGAAGGTGTGATGGCGGTGATACAAGGAGATATGCAGTGTATGTGCATAGAGAAACAAATAGTGACAAAAAGTTATCCTTCTTTTTATTAACCAATTTATAAAATGTAAAAAAACAAAATATATAAGCGTAAATGATTTCGAATTCAAAATATTTCAACAAAAAGTCTACACACATATATATATGTATGTATGTGTGTGAGTGCGTACTCGCACGCGTATATAACGATAATGGAAATAAGACACATTAAATAATCCACCCGGTTGATAACACTTTAAACCATCGGCTTTACCTAAGACATAATATTTTTCTAACTCAATAGTGGACTTGCAAAGTCCACTATTGCGATTTAATTTATTCTGGAGAGAGAGAATAATATCCTATGTCACTAAATGGAATTTTTATGTATCTATTTACAACATTAGATGCAAAAATTATCTTCTTGATATATTTTCACTAGGCCGGACTTTATTTATTAACTAGGTTCAATACCTTATTAAATAATAAACCATTTAGCTATCATCAATATGGCTACCTACCTAATTATTAATCAATATTGATAATTTCAGCTGCCATAAAATATTTATTAGTTGATAAATATTATTTTTGACCTATATAAATAACTATATAAATATATAATAATAATTTATTTTATTAAATAATTATCCAACCATCTAATAATATTAAAAATAATAAAAAATTGATTAGTATAACTACTATATTAATTTCTCCATAATAATAATATATAACTTATAATTATTTCAATAAATTATTTTTGGTCGAAAATTGAGAGTTGCGGTTGTGTGACTCTCAGGTGTGAACTGGGCCCTTAATAATATTTAAAAATTAAATATTAAAGCTTGTACAGACTTCATTGAAGCACTGTAATGGACACAAGTTCAATTGCTTACGAATTATCTAGGTGAAATCCAATTTTTTATCTTTTAAAGTGACACTTAAGCGATAATATACTATCCATGTTTTCTCTTCATCATCACTATGTCACTTAGATGTCTAGAGCTCGATCAATGATCAAAACTCTAATAATATCCATAGTAAATTACGAAGTACAATATTAAAATCCATGGTGCAATTCAATAACATTTATAGATTAATTGACTTGCTTTGACTAAAGGTTCTGACTTTATGTTGATTGGCAATTACGGTGATACTAACCTTTTATTCGAAGGAGACGAATCCTCTCTCGAACGGTGGTTCACTTTAAGTGGTTCAACTTATACCAACAATGGTCTTAACACGATCATTGTTGTCGTGTGATTGACCATAATCAAAGTATAGTTTAGACACTTAAAATTCATAGTGTTCTCAAGTCAAAAGACTATTGCATATGGTTACGCGAGATCTTCTATTTGACTATTAACCTATAGAAGACTCTCGTTGAGTCATTTAATTATTGTAAACAACTACACACACGTAACCACTTAGTGCTCAAGACGATCATGAGTAATTCACCATTCATCATATGGAGAGGGTTACCTACACTAGTCTTAACAGACATATTTACATCATGTTCTCAATACATCTTGACTAGGACATTTAAAGATGAGTATTTATGTTGTAGGATTCAGTACACATGGTTATGAACATATTCGTAACTACAATCGATTCAATACTTCTCCTAAGAGGTTTCTACTTATATATTTAATGTATTTTGAACATTAATTATGTCCTAATATCGTAATATATAAAATAGAAATAAAGCCAAAAACTTACTTTACTTCAAATAAGATTCCCCATAAGAGAATTTATATAATCAAAGTATATAATTGCCAATAGGGCACACCCTTAAATCTATCAACCTTCCACTTGCTCAACCTCTAAATGTTGTTTAAGATCATATCTTAATGAGTCCAAAGTCTTATTTTCACTCCCACTGACTTTGTGACACTTTACTAGTGTGAAATCGCTCACTTTTAAATCATTATTCATAAGTTCTGTTTCAACATCAATGTGCCAAACTCATAGTATTATTGTGCAATAATTTGCGAGTAGAATTCGAATGGACTTAAGCACAATGATTGTTGAAATTAGTCCACTAGTTTCAACGTTTGAAATTAACATGATCATTTCCCATCGAACTTTCTTCATACATTTCCAAATGCATTGATTTTTTTCTCGAAGACTACTTGCAGCCGATGGATCATAATCTTTTGGGTACAATATCTAAAATATTTTTTTTATTAACGTACTTGAAATCAAATTTGAATTCAAAGCATTACCTCACGTGGAAAAGTCTACACTCTCCACGGCTTGTCGACAACTAAGGAGATTGTCTTTACGAATAATCCATTTACTCGATAAGAAATTTGTAGTTTCTTTTCAATATGCAAGGTTTCCTATTGGACGTTCTATTGAGTCGTGTTCTTTTGGGCGTTGTTTAACTAGTATCATCTATATAATCTGCTTTCATGTTAGAATTTTCGATCGTATCTAAGTCTATCGCACATAGACTAATTTATCTAGAAAAAATACTCTAGGAAGAAAATGGTGTATCTTGAAACAACAATTTGTGTATTAGTGCAATGCAATAGGCATTCAAATCATTTTATGAACTGCCTATAACTTATATAAAATATATTTGGTGTAATGACCCAGATTTTCGATCGTTTGAAATAGGATATTTAATTGATTTTATATAGTGAAAAGTTGAATTTATAAGTTAAATGGATTTAATTTCAAATATAATGGTTATTTGAAAAACGGAATGTGTTAAATAATTGAATATGGAATCTAATATGAATAAAAAATATTTCTAATGTGGATTTAAATTCTATTTGAATTAGAATAGAATTATTAAACTTTTAAAATTGAATTAAAAGTTAATTTGCAGAAATTGCAAATTTATCGATTTAATTAACATGTAAAAATAGTGATCCGGTGCATAGTCTCAAAATTCGACGAAACCAGTTTCAATGGATCCATAATAGTGTATATTGTCGGATTTCAAATTTCCTAGATTTTGGAATTACTGTTTAATCGTACGGGATAGAAACGCGTTGAAATTAATATCAAAAATTTAATATTTATAATTAGATTCGAAAAGATATCTTCTCCATACGATGGAATTGGTCTCCGATATATATTTCATTATGTTTGGAACAGGGGTAAAACATTATAAATGCCAGGCGGCACGCTTCGTTTGGAGTTCGGATAAATTTGACATGAATAGTAATTTAAAATTTGCTTATAAATAGAAGCAACCCCCTTCATTTGAGAAAAACCCTAACCCTAAAATGACCAGTCGCCACCCTATTTTCGATGGCCGAAAATCACCATCTCTCTCCTCGTTTATTTTCCCATCCACGTAGTTTTAGGCCGAGACATCAACTAAGAAATCGTAGAGCACCTCAAGATCTTCAAGATCAACGGTCACGATCGTCGTTCGTGAAACCTATCGGCCAGAAAGGTGGAGAGATCGTGTGGCATTCGAGTGGATTTTGGTGGCACTGTGGTGGATCGGGGGTGACGAGACTAGGGGCGGTGAGGTAGTAGGTTAGGGCTTCGCATTGATGATCTTAGATCGTCGTCTCGATCGATGTGGAGGCATGGATTATCGAAGATTGGTAGCGTTTGGTGTGTTTCGTGGTTTCCTGGAACGAGCAGAGAGGGAGAAGATTAGGGAGTAGTTAGGTTAAGTTAATGAAGGTGATTAAGTTAATGGCGTTAGTTAATTTTATTTTAATTCGTGTAATGTTTAAAAATACATAACTTTTCCATACGAGGTCGAAATCAGACGAGACAAGTTGCATTGCACTCATATTGGAAAATACTACACATAAGAATTGGTTTGAAGTCGATTGGAGCTAGCAGGTATTTGGATTAAAAATTAAACGCTTGTTTAATTTTAAATTCAAAACGGAAAGTTTGCACGACAGCTAAAAATCAAGGTGAGTAAATCTCACTCATTTGGAATACTGATTTTAATATAAAATGTTAAAAATTATTTATTGGTTGATTGGATGAATTGATAAATTATTATTATTAGTTAGATATTATATTATATATAATAGTATATATATTAGTAGTTGGGTATATTTCCCACCGATTGGAGCGAATGAGACACTATGCGCCCCGCATAATAGCGGATGACCATATATTACCGCGATATCCCGCCTCGAAGCGGGATTAGTATGTTATGTTATATAACATCTGTGGATGCAGGGAAACAGGTTGGAGGGATCCAACTGGATTCCTCAAAAATATATTGTTTTTCATATATAGTGATATATGATGTGATTGAATAATCTGTTATGGATTATTGTGTGATTTGATATATTGGATGCTATAGTAGCACTGGCCCTAATTTTGGTATTTTATATACCATCAATAATATTTTTGAATTTAAAAAGGGAAATTCAAAGGCGATTTTGGAATTGATAATTTTTATATTGAGTTTTGGATTATTTAAAAAGGATTTGATTTTGATAAAGTAAATGATTTGATTTTGGGATTTGTACTTATCTATTTCGGAAGATATTTCAAAGAGAGATTTTAATATAAATTATATAAGGAAATTTGAACAATGGATTTAAAGTGGTATTTTTGAAATATGGAAAAGGAGTCGAAATCAATATTTAAAATAAGTTTGAAAATTAAAAAGGATTTATGAAGGGAAGGGTTTATATATGAAATCTTAAAAATGGGATTATTTTATAAACAAGTGAAACTGGAAATGAGTTTATAAAATTTATAAACGATGGTATAAATAAAGTGAAGTGATTATCACTTGATGAATTGAGAATATAAATTCACAATATGAATTTATATCGAGTTATGAAAATCAGTTTAGAAAGAAATAATGAATCTTGTTTTGGAAATTTGAAATAGTTGTGAAATTGGTAATGAAAATCGATTTGTGATAAATCGAGAGAGATTTATAAATGTAAAATGGTTATGATTGAATTTTAAAAATATTTTGTTGTTGTGAAGTTAAGTTTTATTTTAAAAAGAGATTTTATTTATTTATTAAACTGTGTATTTTAAAAACTGTTTTTAGCATTGAAATATTCGGAAAGTTGATTATTCAGATATTTAATCTTAATTGAAATGAATTCTAATTTTAACATAAGCTTGTAAATCAATTAGTTTTATTTATAAATTGGAAATTGTTATCGTTGTCTATTTAAAAGTGTTGGATATTTTAATAATCACTTAAATGGTTTGAAATTTTATTACTATTCTTTAAAAAAAATACTTATTTTATGATATAGAGTTTGGAAATCGATTGGAGTTATTTATAAATACTCTCGAGATTTGTAAATCGGGTTTTTTTAATGGATGTGATTTTATAAGAGAAATCTTATAACGGAATTTTGGAAACTTGAGAAAATATCCAAAATGTTTAGATATGAGAACTTCGAGAATGAATCTGAATTCATAAAGAAGTTATAAATGGGTAGACGAGATTATAAGTGAGTATAATTGATTTTGGAAATTGTAAAAGGAATTAATATAAATTTTAGAGGTTTATGAGATGAGTTATAATGAGTTATGACTTTACAAAAAGGGTTGTAAATGGTTTTATTAAGTTAGAATAAGAGGAGATTACCTCGTTTGTGAATATACCTATAAAACCGATAAGTTATAAATATTTCCCAATTGTTGAGAAGTAAGTGATTTTAGAAAATATTTTTATAAATATTTTTCTAAGTATCGGAATAAAATGATTTGGAAAGTTTTGACTATGGGAGGGTTATACGGAAATATTTCTAAGTGTTAATATGGTTTGAAAATACCCCGTTAAGGATATAAGGATTTGAAATTGTTTCAAATGTTGGAATACTGGAAGAGATTTGAATATATATCCGTGTAAAAATATTTTGAAATAAATATTTTGAAAGATTTATAAAATTGGGCCTAGTGATTGTTTATGTGTGTAATTTGATAGTTAAATAACCGACTATCAAATTTGGCCAAATTCGTTAATCGTTTCGAAGAGACCGGGATCAGATTTAATTATCCAAAAACCACTTCGATCTGATTTGAACGTTACGAATTGAAAGACCTCTAAGATAAAGAAGACGGTGATCTTGGAGGATTTGGTTTGTTCAGACCCAGAACAACTTGTATGGATGAATGCTATCATTGCATTGTTGCTTGAAAGGCAGTGTTAGCATTCCAAGAATGAATGCTATTCTTAAGGTAATACATAGCCTCAAGCCTCATCAACCGGGAATGACTAAAATAGAGGAGATGCAGCAAGGCTATGTGGGTCACTCCCATTAGGGTATGATCATCACTCATCTAGAGTGGACATTTATCATCATCACTATTTATCAGTTGTCGTGTTTCAGGGCCCATTAAAGGTGATCATATTCGGTAGTATCCAGTAAGGGGTAGGCCGGTCTTGTGTTGGCAGGGATAGATAGGTTCGATCTTAGTACATTTTTCTAGAGATGTACTATGGCGGGCGGTACCCCAGTAGCACTGTCATTGTATGGAATCCAATATCCACTACGAGCCTGTACGGTTTTAGTTGTATACCAACTATGTTGAAATGTGAGATGCAAACATTTCAACTATTTTATAGTTTATTTTTCTATATCAGATGATTTTGATATAAATTGTTTTGGTTATCGTAAGGTAAAAACCCGTCGTGTTTATGTGTGATGTGGTCTTACGAGATACCTTTGTTTTCAAAAAAATTTGATAACATTATAATTCAAATTGAGTGTGTTTCCTCACGCTGGTTTTCCAGACTGACTCGGGTGTTATTTTATTATAATGCTCGGGTCAGACCGAGTATTGTAGATCCAGGATAGGATGCTATGGAGCTCAGGAGATGAGCTGGAGGATTTCAGACATATTACACGTACTTGGTTATTTCCGTTGCGTGTGTTATGCTGTATATTCAGTACTTGTGAGGATAAGTTATTATAACTGTCCAGATTGATTGTTGACTGTTGTACTCTGATGATTATATGTATATTACAGTTATAGTTTCTTTGTATAAAGATATGTTATTATATATTATATTTTGTTCCGCTGTGATTGTGAGATTCTGTATTGTTGTTTCTGTTTCTTCTTCTATCCACTTCTTTCTCTTAATTATTCGTATTTCATATAATTTGGGTTGAACAAGTGTGATTTAATGTCAGCTCAAAGGGTAAGGAACGACGGGTTGCTACATTTGGCCTTGAGTTCACGAAACCTACATACATAAACAATAGTTAAAATTTTCAATAATTAATAAATTTGTACATTTGTTCTATTTGCGATTTATATTTATAAAACACCCTTAATGAAATTAAATAATTAAATAAAAAAGGGTAAAATTAGAATTTCATATAAAGGGAAAAATATTAAGTTTTACAAGAGTTGGAATTAGGCTTTGGGACCTATTCCATCAAGCTTGGAATGCTATTTAAAGTTCAAAAACATATACAACTTGCTGAATTTGGTTAAACAAGGTAGAAATTAGAAGAAATCAAACGCTATAGCATTTTCATGGTATATTAGTTTCGAGATTTTAGACTAAACATGTGTTATTTTAGCCAATAAATAGAAATGCAAACCATATTCTCTATTCCTACTTGAGCCTAAACATCTTTCCACTAGTCTTTATCTTCTCCTTCATCTTATCTCTAAGCAAAATCAAACCAACTTCACATCACATAAAATCCAAATAAAATAAAATATAAAAAAACTGATCGCCGCAAAGAGAGGTACACAAATATACCAAAATTATTAATAAATTTGTTGTTTTCAAGGCAAGGAATTTTTTGGAGAGCAAAGAAGGGGATGTACCACCCCGTGAATTGAACGATAATTAATTAAATATAAATTATTTAATAATTAGTAATGCCGAAAATTGAATTTTCACAAACGTCGAAATTGGGCTATGGAACTTGCGTCATTGTGTTCGTGGCAACTTTTTTTAATTAATTTTCATATATAAAGTTTTTTGATCGAAGTTCAAACGAAAAGGTTATTAATGTTTGAAGATTTTATATATATGTAGTCAAGGAAATAATGTAATTAGTTAGTTAATTAACGTTTACTTAACAACTAACCAGAATTAACGTTAAATTAGGTTAGTTAAAAACAGTATAAAATAAATAAAATAACGTATAATGGGAAACAAATGATCGTGTAATAAATATAGGCAAGCAGTCAACCCCTAATCAGGATCAGTCGACTACTGACGGGAGACCACTTGTGTGCTGATGGCTATAAATTGTGAAAGTTGTTGTGGATCAAGCAATATGAATTGTTCTACTAAATTAAAACTTGCATAACAATAGTTAAAATAAAAATGCTCTAAAGTAAAGTGCAGCAGAGATTTTTTTATATTGGTTCGGACTTCCCATCCTACGTCCAGTCCCATATTCCTTCTAGGCTTAAATAGTAACCCTCACTTAACCCGAAGGAATATGTATCTTATAGAAAACCAACTAAGCTGTCGAATAGGACTTTATGCATGAAGATCTCCAACAGGTCTTCAACTTCAAAAGTAGTAAAAAGTTAAATTCATGTGTTCTAAATAACATGGATGAGTTGGTAGAGTACATCCTGTTGGAATTGGGCCAGCCCGCTGTGGAAGTTACGGGTGAATTCAAAAAAAATTCCTTATTGCATCTATATTGGGTCTATGAAGTCTAATTTATTTAGAACATTTCTAAATTTTGTTTAAATAAAATCTCTTATTTTATTCAAATCCTTATATTATATAAAAATTTATTTGATTTATATTTTATACATATAAATGTACATATAGGTATCATATACATAAATGTATGTGTGTGCATGTGTAACATGATAATCTATGTAAGGTATAACATGCCTGTGTATAGATATTGGGATTTACATCGCAACTGACACATAGCTCATTTGATATGTATTGTATGTTGGATAAATATATGAATGTATTTAAACTTATTATTTATATAAATATTATAAATCTATATATATGTATATACATATATATGTCAATTTTATTTAAATAATTTTATGAGAATGAAAATATTTAAACATATGTATATGTATGTATATGTAAAATATTAATAATTTATATATGTTTGTATTACTGCAGAAATATGAAAATAATATATATAAAAAATTAAACTAATATATATATATATATTCATAAACATATTTATAATTAGGACTGGACCTTTTTACCATATTACCACTTACCAACCATTATCAACTGCTACCAACTAAAATGGTACCGAAAAAAAGTAACTAATTTGATTGGTACAGTTTGCCGAACCGCATAAAAATATGTGGTACGGTAACGGTAATTAAGCTCTAAATGTAGTAACTACCATACCTACCATATACCTTAACCAATATATATATATATAGCATCGCATTCTGTATATAATGATATAAGAGAAAATCTATAAAAATACTATTATGATATCAGATTGAATGCAATTCTTATTATGTATTTTTTTAATAATATGATTTAAAATACAACGTTTACTTGTATGCTTGACTGTACAAAATAAAATTGATAAATAAACATATAATAAAAAATAACAATTCTTAATGTTTACTCTTTTAACATGAAATATTATAAACAAATAGATATCAAATTTGTAAATGGTAAAAGTTTATTATCGAACTCTACCAACCACAAACTGAAGTATCAATTTTCCGATTACTTTGGTTATTAATGGTATGGTTTTTCCATTATTATATAAATCGGTATGGTAATGGTTTTGAATATGAATTTTTGGTACCGAACCGAATCTAGCCCTATTTATAATATCTAACGTATGTGTGTGAGTAATAATTAAAAAATTAATTTTTTTTTATTTTTAAATTGTTCAAGATCGTATGCACATCACAATAAAATTTTATTATATTAAAACTATATAAATTGGTTTATTAGTTGAATATTCATAAAATATTAATAAAAATAATATTGAATCATTTTATTTAAATTTTAAATTTTTAAAAAATCTAATATGATATTTTGAGGTTTTTAAAAATATTAATAATTTTTCTCGATCAAAATTTATTTTTTATTAAATAATTATTTTTCGGTCGTATATTGTAATACTTTTTAAAAATAGAAAAATTGTTTCTTCACTCTCATTTTCTGTCCGAAAGCTTATTTCATGATAAAATAATTTTATAAAATTTAAAACTTAATTTTCAAAATATATTTTATTTTATATGAATTATTTAAATAGTATATTGATTTAAATAATATTAAATAATAGTAAATAATTATCAAAAATACTTTACAGCTGCTAAAAATTATAATTCCAGTAAATATACATGTATAAAAATATTTCTTCAATTATTACAATGAAATGATGTTATAATTAAATACAAATCATATAAGTATAATTAAATAATATATTTATATGTATTTTTAATTAACAAAATAATTTCTTATTATAATTAAAATATTCGGCTATGCATACCTGATCTATATGTATGAAATAATTGCTTTTTTTAAATGATTACATACATATAACTAATCTAGTATGTGACAACATCAATACATATAAGAATCGTCACCTAACTAACAATATAATAATAATAATAACGAATAAAAAAATATTATGCAGAAATTTTAAACTATATAATATAATAAAAACATATCTAAAACAAGTGCCTTGAAGCATACCTTGTAATGATAAACTCTCTCTTCTTTGAAAGCTTTTCGATTTGGCATATTGCTACTTCTTGAACCGTGGACCTTTGGCTATCAAATAGCACTCGTCTTTTGCAATTATTTGAGTTTGATTTGGTTAAGCCCCTAGGGGATGAAGTCGGCCAGCAATGGATGGGAATAATGGGAGCCAAAAGAAAAAATCATTTTCAATTAGGGTTAGAGTTGTTTAAATAGTGAATGGAATTGAGAAAATAATGGATCGTATCTCATACCAATTCTCACTAAATCTAAGCCATCCAATTCTAACACCTCTAATCTATTTAAGCTGCCCCCTATAGCCCCCATTATAGTGGAAAATACCAACCCATCATTATGGGCCATATCCCATTTAAGCCTAAAGAAATATCATTTAATTAAATCTAAATTAATTGCTTATCCATATCGTATATCGATCAATATATTTATAACTATTATAAACATATTTAATAAATGTATTCCTCAAATCATATTCAAAATTTTATAATTGATATTTCATAAATATTAATTAATTTATAACAATTATAAACTAATTAAATCGTTTGGTCAAAGGAGAATTCATCGTTTCGGTTGTGTGACTCATCATGTGTAAATTTGGTCAGCGATTAATATCGAACTATTGAATATTAACATTCACACGTCACTTAGAAGATAGTGTAATATTTTGGTCAAATTTATCACTTACTTTATTTCGGTAAAATCCAATTTTACTTTATTAAGCATTAGCTGGTTGTGACATTTATTTACACCTATTCTCTTCGTTAAAACTATGTCACATTGAACTTAGGGAATTTAGTAATGGCTAAAATTCCAATATTGTCCATATTCAAATCTACAGTCCAAATACAAAGTCCTTGGTTCAATTATAACAATTATTATTAACCATACTACTTCGGATAAAGATTTTGACTTTGAATTGACTTGGAGTGACTGTGATGCTAACCCCATATAACAGAGGAGACAAATCCTTTCTTGAATAGTGTTTCACTTCCAACATTTTAACTCGACTCGACTATTGTCACTCGATGGACGTCGTGCCATGATTTGACTATAATCAAAGTGGAGCTTTCATACTGAAGATTGACTGTATTCTTAAGTCAAGAGAACTATGTAAATCAGTCATTTCGATTTTTTCTATTTGACCTTAGTTATATTAACCAACAGAAAACTATCGACGGGGTCGTTCCATAACTATCCAATAACTATTACCATGTAACCTCTAGGTTCCCCCAGCTGTCATGAGTAATACACCACCCAACATTTGGAGAACATTACGTGCTCCGGTCTCAACGGATACGTCGATATCCAATCTCGATGCATCTTGACTAGGAACATTTAAAATGATGTATTTTATAATATTATGATTTAAGTTATATTAAGCGCTAAGTGAGGCGAGATGATAGAATTCTCGCTTTGCTCACTGTCGCTTAAGCACTGCTTAAGCATCGGCTAAGCGCTGCTTAAGTTTCTACCATACATTTTTCATATCAATATAAATTTATGTAAAGCTATTATATTAAGTGTATCATTTGTGTATGCACAAATTAATCACAAAAATTAAAGTTTTTTTGGGTTAAATTATAAATCTATAGGTTGCAAATGTCGGATTTGACATTTGATATTCATTAAAGTAAGCATACTCGAGTTGAGTACAAAATGTGTAGATTTATCAAATAAATATAATCATATCTTCATGCAAAAATCTTCTCACCATCCATTGACCCATATGATAGAGATGAGACAATTTTGTTAGGGAATAAGATTTTTTGGTATAACCCCATTTCCGTTTTATTTCAAAAATAATATAATTTTTTGCTTAGTAGTGCTTAATCATTGCTTAAATTTAAGCGAAGTGTAGAGAAGCATCAATTAAGTGTGCTTAAGCGCTCATCATTTAATTCTATTGTTTTTTCCAAAAATTAAGCGTTGTACATGCATTTAGCGCTTAAGCGATGCTTAAGTGACACTTAAGCATGCTTTTTCATAACATAGATTGTGATACAATACTCATGATTACAGCTATTTGTAATTATTATCATAAACACATCGTTCAGGGATTTTCTGTTAAATATATTTTAATTAAAAATTTAATTATTTATAACACAGTATAACAAATATATAACAGAAAGAAAAACACCTTTGTTACAAATGAGAATTGATTACAGAGTTAATTAATTTACAATATATTACAAAATTTTCCCTAGGGCATACTCCTAACTCTATTAATCTCTCGTTAGCACTTGGGCCAATTATGGAATCTCAATCTCATTCCTTCAATCGGCTTCTCGAGTGTCGACCAAGTCAGGCCTTTAGTGAATGGATCTGATATGTTGCCCTTAGTACCTACCCTTTATATCACGACTTCTTTCTTCTCAACGAACTCTCTAATTAAGAGGAACTTCCAAAGAATATGCCATGACTTCTTGTATGCTATAGGCCCTTTTGTGATTCGTATCACTGCATTGTTATCACAGAACAATGCTATAGGATTCTCGATATTGGGAATCACTCCGAGCTCGCTCAAAAAATTGGGCATCTAGACCACCTCTTTAGCTGCTTCATTAAGGGTGATATACTCAATCTCCATCGTGGAATCAACAACCATTTCTTGTTTGGAACTTTTCCAACTAGCTGCCCCGCCTTTAAGCGTAAAGACATAACCAGATATCGATTTACTATCATTTATGTCACTTTGAAAGCTTGAGTCTGTATACCCCTTCATAAGGAGATCTTCATTCCCATATATGAGGAATAAGTCCTTATTATTTTTTAAATACATAAGTATGCATTTCACAGGCATCCAATGTTTTTTCTCCAGGATTAGACTGGTACTAGCTTACACATCCTAATGCATATGCCACATCCGGTCCAGTACATAGCATAGAGTACATATGGATCCTATGGCTGAAGCATAAGGAATCCTCTTTATATCCTTCATCTCCTCATCGTTATGAGTAGCGTCCTTCGTAGAAAAGAGGATTCCAGATTGCGTTGAAACATTTTCAAGTTTGGAATTATACTGAACCTTTTTAGTATGGTGTATATATATAGGGATCGAGACAATCCCAACATCCTCTTAGATCTATCTTTATAGATCTTTATACTAAGTATGTAAGCAGCATCTCCTAAACCCTTAATAGAGAAGTTCTTGGAAAGCCAAGTTTTCACTGATTGCAAATACGAAGTGTCATTGCCAATCAATAATAGCTCATCCACATAAAAGCACTAAGAAAACGATAGAGTTTCCATGTTCCTTTTTGTATATGCATGCTTCCTCTGTATTTTGATAAAATAAACTGTTTGAGTACTTTATCAAAACACTTATTCCAACTCCTTGAAGCTTGTTTAAGTCCATAAATGGACTTTAACAACTTGCAAGTCTTGCTCTCACTCCCACTGACCATAAAATCCTCAGGTTGCGACATATAAGTGGTTTCTTCTAAATCACCATTCAGAAAAGCCATCTTTACATCCATTTTCCATATTTCATAGTCATATAAAGCAGCGATTGCTGGCATAATCCGTATGGACTTAAGCATGGTTACGGGTGCAAAAGTCTTATCATGATCAACGTCTTGAATTTGAAGAAATATTTTCATAACTAGCCTTGCCTTATAAGTCTCCACTTCCCCTATCTGCATTTATTTTGTTCTTAAAAATCCATTTGCAGTCGATGGGCTTTATCCCTTTGGGTACGTCCAACAAAATCAAAATTTTGTTTTAGTACATGGAATCCATCTCGGAGTGCATTGCTCCAAGCCACAGTGTAGAGTCTTTACTATGCAGTTCTTGTTGGAAAGATTGAGGAGTGTCGTCATCCAAGACACAGTCCTCCTTTTTGCCATCCACGAGAAAATCGTAGTATCTCTCTGGTGCATGAGATTTCCTACTATACCTTCTAATACGTTGTATGTTTTCGTATGCATGCGAACTTGGTTCTCCCACTGGTTCGGTTTTAGTGTTAATTTCTTAGATCTCGTCCAAATCTACAACCTCACTGTTAATTTCCTTTAACAGAAATTTCTTTTCTAAAATGACAGTGTATCGAGAAACAATGACTTTTTGCTTCTCGGTATTGTAAAATTTATATTCCATCGAGTTTTTGGGATATCATATAAATTTACACAGTACCGATCTTGCTTCTAGTTTATTCGGACCAACGTTCTTAATGTATGTCGGACAACCCCACATTTTCAAATGCTTGAGTTGGGTTTCTTACCATACCACATCTTATATGTTGCTTTATGTTTTATGCACAGATTTAGTAGGTAACAAGTCCAATATATGAGCTATAGTTTCTAGCGCATATCCCTAACATGACAGAGGTAACTTAGCCTTACTCGTCATGGAACGAACCATATCTAATTGGTTTCGGTTCCTTCGCTCTGACACACCATTGTGTTGCGAAATATAGGGTGAAGTAACCTAAAAGATGATCCCATTATTTTTTGAGTATTGTTGGAAATCCTATCCACCATACTCGCCTCCTCTATCTGATCGAAGTATTTTAATCTTACGGCCCATTTGATTTTCTACTACATTTATGTTCAACAAATCCCTCATAGACGTTGGATTTGTTCTTCATAAGATACACATATCCTAGTCTCGAGAAATCATCAATGAAGGTAACAAAGTAAGAACTATTATCTTTGGTAACTACAGGCATTAGGCCACATACATCACTATATACTAACCCTAAGACTTCATGTAACATCCCCACCTCTATGCTCATACTATCCAAGAGTACTACTGAGTAATACTATTAGATAATAGGAGAATGAGGCTGTATGGGGTACACACATGAATATTCCCTTAGGCTAACGCTAGTACATATTAAAACAATGAATATAACTCACCAACAAATATATAGTGTCGACACAAAGCAATAAACACATGTGCCTCCAAGATAGAACAATCCATAATATACAGTAAATATCAGAGATCACAGAGTCAATCGCGGCGATAATATGTGATATTCAATGTACAATATATATCCAATACAAATCACAAAAATATACACACAAGAGACTATACAATACATGATGATAATCTAAAATACATAATATCTAGTCTCCTCCATGCCCATAAAATACAAGTTGGTCTTGACGTCCCTGAACCTGTAATGTCTCAGACTGGCCTGAGTATTATATAAATAATAAATGGGTCATACTATATCTACATCCAATGTCAATAACCATATGGAACTCTGTATATACTGGGTATAAATATAATATAATATAATAATGTTAAATCAAACAATCCAGATATCATATATGTAGGACACCACAATACCCAGTATAAAAAAGTCATATAAAACTCACTAAATTAGAAACCATAAAACAATACCAAATGGATGAATCATCCATGTCCAGAAGTCAACATTCAAAATCCCGAAAACATCTATAAAGAGATATCACCGTGTATAATCAGGCTAGCACATAACTTAGCCCAGGTATATCACTCAATCTCAATAAAAGCATCCACAACATCAATTTAAATAATCATCTATAAGTCAAAACATAGTAATGGAAAAACACGTCAAAGGAAAATATAATTGGCGACACACGTCTATGAAAATATAGTTGGCGCTAAATAAGTATAATTGACGATACACGTCTAAGAAGATAATTGGCAACACAAGCTAATGAATAGTAGTTGGTGCACACGCCGAAGAAGGATAATAGGCGACATACGCCAAAGAAGGATAATAGGAGACACATGTCAAAGACGAATATGGGGATTGATCATACACAAAACACAGTATCTGGTATAATCACAATTTATCACCTTCGATAGGAAAATAAGCATTTGTCTATATTAAAACACACCAGAACCAGAAAGGAGACTGATGGAACACTTGCTCCAGAAAACTACACATGTAACTGGCGAACATGACACATGTGCCCATCCAGCACGACTCCTACAGTCTTGGTTACCTCGATGGACATCGTGACTCCTTATTCATCGCATGCCATAAATACACTGCAGAACTAAGCTCTTCATTGGTCACGACCCTACTTTGCCCTTAATGATAACAGATTGCTGGCCTAAGTGACAAAAGAGGCTATACGTTGCCGACACATGGCTATACAATCGCTATCACACGGCTCTATACGTTGCTGACACACGGGTCTACACATTGTCGACACACGACTAGAACATTCCAACACACAGCACAAGGGTGTCATAGATCTGCGGCGCGACCACTGCGGTTAGGCCGCTAGGATGGATACTAGCCAATATGGTTCACTCTCGAAACATAAAGGGAGTTGGACGGTGATAGAAAAATACTATAAATATTATTATAGCCAACACACAGTTATATACACATACCGACACACGACACTAAATATTTGCTCACATATAGCTAAATACGTATACCAACACACGACACTATACATATGCTGACATACGGCACTATACATATGTCGACACATGCCTTTGTATATTGCCGACGCACGACTTGATATAATAGCCCTATGTCAACACATGACTATATTATATTCACCATAGCGAATATCACATTTCGTATCCCCGTATTGAGTGTCATCCATGAGCAAAAGGAAAACCAAATAAATAACACAACAGCATCCCATACCACCTCGAGTTGCTAGTCTATTTATTCAGTGCTCACATATCACACTCACCCTTCTTTATTCTATAAAATGAGTCCAAAGAATAACTGGATAAATATTACCGAATGCCCCATCCCAAACGGTATTATAACTCCATTTATTCAGATTTCTTGTCACATAGAATGAAGAGCATTACAAAACCACATAGAAGGATGTCATCACCGTATCATATCAAATCACCAATTAAATCTATATCAATGTTGAATCATTCACAATATCGAAATCTGTATGGGAAACAAGAAATCATAAGACATAGAAATCATACGTAAGATTCCAATTTTAATTTCAAAATGAAATAATAATAAAGTTCAATAGAATATTTCGTTAACAATTAAATCAAATATTCAGATATTTATATAAAACATTCAAAATCAATATGTAAATCAAATTTCCTTCATAAAAGTCTTTCCAAAATTTTCTACAATCAGTTAATATTTCACAATAATTATATATACATAAATTTCAAATAAATTATTTTTATTTTTAACTGAAAGTATAATTCCAAAATATCGTTTCCAAACCTTTACTTAATATAATTTAAACATTCGAAAACACTCTATAATTCAAATGTCCTTTACTGAAATCATTCCAATATAAGATTCAATTACTCAAATTTATTTCCAACTACTTTTATACATAATTTCCAAAACATCAAAACTCGCTTTACAAATCAAAACTAATTACATAAACTATTCTATAATTTTCTATAAATAAATAATAATTTAAAATAAATTTATAAACTCCAAAATAATTTTTTTCATTTCAAACTATAATTTATAACTCAAAGCCTCCACTTTATATTCTAACAATTAAAAGTAAATTAATTTCAAATCAACTTTTATAGCCAAAATAATTTCTAAGAAATTAATTTATTTATCAAGTAATTTTATTTATTTATAAATATACTTCAATTTAATTTTAAAATACCAAAATAATTTATCGAAGCATTCAAAAGTATTTAAAACTAGTAAATCAGTCAATCGTCTAAAATACAAATTATGAAGCAAAATCCTCCAAGATCAATAGCAATAACTAATATAATTTTATCGTGTGGCCGAGTCGAATTCCATTAAATTTTGGCCATCCATACAATATACACATAATATAAAAAAGTTTCAAACCTTAAAATGCAAACAAACAACATCACATTTGCATTCCGGACATCCAACAAACACAAAACTCCACTTTCAAACCAAATAACATCCAATCTCACAACAATCAATCAATATCCCGATCAAATAATTTGTCCAAGCAAACATTCAACATTCACAAGCAATTCAACTAAGCAATTTCATAAATTATCGGGATAATAATATATATAAAATATATGTGGAATTAAATATAGTTGTGAGTGAGAAATACTCACCAAAATACCGCTCGAAATACCAGATCAACCAATACATCGTTGTCCCACGCTTTCGTTGTCGTCGTGTACCTCTCAAAACATGACTATCATTGCTACAGCCAAACTAACACCCACACGCACAAGAACATGCTGCCCAGGTCGCTTGCCTCCGCCTTCCAGACCGTGTCACCTCCTTCAACCATCCCGATTCAACAACAACCCCTTGTCAGGTCACCTCCCCATCGATCGAAATCGTTCTCATGCTTACGTGAATGTATGCGCCACTAATCAGATCATGACACATCCAGGTCGCGCACAACCTCTTGAACGCGAGCATCCAAGTCGTCGTCCCATCGCATCACTCGTGAGTCGTCTATGTCCAAGCGCCATGTCACTGCTTCCACCCCCGTACATTGCGAGGAGTCTCATGCTTTAGTCGCGATTACCCTTTTTATTTTTCCTTTTAAATGTAAGCAGCCTAAATTGATGAATTAGGGCTGAGTCTAATATGAGGGAATTCGGGCTTGGCCAAGAATAGAGGCGAGATTTCCAAAAGCAAAGGAAATAGGCTTACGCTGAAATATTGGGCTCCTATTAATATTAATGAATCCATTCTTTTATTATATTTTTTCCTTTTATTTCTGTATATATATATATATATATTTCCACTCAATGTAATTTTGATTAGCATTTCATTCCATAAATTACATTTAGATGATTAGTAATTTTATTCAATTTCAATATATTATTTAGAAAGAATTTATTAATTTAATTCAATTTATTAAATCAAAATCTTTTGTTGAATAGAATTTTAGTTAAGTAACATTTTAATTTCTTAAATAATAATAATAATAATCAAATTCGAACGTTGTAGTTTAATTAAGTTGATTTATTATTTTGGCGCAGAAAACAGGGTTGTTACAGATCATCAACTCTCTTAGTGCTCCCATAGAAGGGATGCTTGGTCATTTTACCTTTGAGACACGACTCATACATGTCAAATGATTCAAAATCAATTGATGATAGAAAACCTTCGGTTTTCAATTTATGTAGTCGTTTCTCACTAATATGACCTAGCCTACAATGCTAAAGACAACTGTCATTAATATCGTTAGATGAATTATTCATAAAACACACATAATTTGTATTAATCACGTAAATGCCATTTTCAAGAATACCATCACAGAATTTATTTCCTTTTAAACTAATGTTTATAACATTATTTGCATAATGAAATATATGTCCAGTCTCAGATAACCTAAAAACAAAAATAATTCGACAAATAAAGTCTTTTACCAAATTGCAATTCACTAAGCAAAACTAAATGATGGTCCCCTACTACCATTGCGTCTACCATATATCCATTAGCAAATCGAAGCCCCGTCTCTCCTTTTGCCACGCGATGCCAGTACCTAAGACCTTGTTAGCATTACATATATAAGTACCAGATCCAGTATTTTAAACCCATGACATTTTATTGATTGCAAAACAATTTTGAATCATAAATGTACCTGATGGAGCCATAGAACCATTCTACTTCCTTTCCCTAAAAATCTTCAAGTGGTCAAGACAATTCCTTTTCTAGTGACCTTTCTTGTGGCATTGGTGTCATTCACCCATATCATCCATCTTCTTACTTTTATTTTCCTTACCATCTCCTTTTTGGTTCTTCGATCATTTTGAAGATGATGCACTACCCTTCACAACAAGTATGGCGCCCTGATCCTTAGTTGTAGAATCGGCCGACCTCAACATATTGAGAAGTTCCACAAGATTTACATTTTATTAGTTCGTGTTATAATTTAGTATGAACGGTTAATACTGAGGAGTAAGGGAACTTAGGATCATGTTTAATTGTAGTTCATTACTTATTTGTACATCGAACTGTGAAAGCCTATCAATATAGCTCTTCATCATTAGCACGTAATCGTCCACTTTCAGCCTTTTGGTCATTTTGCTATTGAATAGCTTCTTCGTAAGCTCGTACCTTACGAAACGTGACTATTCATCAAATAGTGCCTTGAGACTATCAAATATCTCGTGGACAGATTCCATGCTGGCTTTGCAATGGCTTGTCTAATGTAGATAATACGAAAACTTGGGCGATCTCTAGGTCTAACACCTCTTTTTTTATAAACAAGTCGTAGTTCAGGGTTGGCATCATTGGTGGATTGTTTTTAGGTTCGCAAGTTATTATAGTCCAAATGCACTCGTAAATCAATGCTATTTTAATTGCTCTAACCCAGTTGGTATAGTTAGGTCCGGTAAGCTTGTTAGTTTCAGAAAACAGTTTTAGAGCTATCATATTCTGCAAGTTTAAATGGTAGATTATTAGAACAATTCATAGTAGATGTTCTTATAATATTAGTGAGGTTAAACTTTATGCTTCATTTTACTAATAAGATCTCACTAGTCATTTATGTTTCGTCAAACCCTAAGTCCAAACATAAAAGTCTTTCGACTTCATTAGTAGATGTTAGGACTCATCCGTCTTGGAATTCTGAACTTGATGATGGATAACTTCTTATCGGTTGTATCATATACAACTCCTAACCCTTAAGTACCTTGTCCTAGTTCCACTTCAACGTTGAGTATTCTCAACAAATTGAAATGAAATTATTCACTTCTACCTACCGTGTCGTGGCGGCCTAAGTATAATGTATGTACCTTGAGTCTGCTCAACAACTACATATAGTTATCTTACCTCGTTTATTCAGTATATTAATAATACTACACATAACATTCGTAGCTTGATTTTGCTCAACAACAAAGGAGAATGCAAGTAATTTATTAATATATATAGTAGATGGTAACATTATATTGAAGATTCATAAGCTTTAATATTTAATATTAAGTGATATCGACTTATAGAATGATATAATTTTTATGAATTTCCTCTCGTGATTCAAGTGTCAGGCAAATTTGAAATCATGGTACATGTACATTTACGTATATATTTACTCCTTAAGTCTATTTAGGATTTTTAATATTCCACCTTTAATTTATATATTCATACTATATAAGTTTTATTATTATGTAACTTTTAAATTTCATATTACTTATATAATAGTATTATGTATAATATTATATTAATTATATCTTATTTAATTAATTTTAATTAATTAATAATTTAATTAGTAATACATTAACTTAATATAACATTTATATTTAATTTTATTATATACAACTTTAAGTATAACACATATATCGTATATATGTAGATATTACTTAACTAATTAACCCTTAATTTATTTATTTAATTAAACTATTTTAATTAAATTGTTTTAATTTCGAAAATCATTATTTATTCATACATGTATACTTCTGATATCTTAAACATTTTAAAATATCACAATATATATTGTATTATATTATACATGCATATATTTTTCATTAATTAACTTATTAAATTTAATTTGTTTAATTTATTAATCTTATTAATATATATATATATAATTTTAGAAATTATTTCCAAACATTTTGAAAACATTTTTATAATATAACTATTATAATATATGTAAATTTTATTTTGAATTTAACTTTTAAATTTAAAACCTTATATTTTTAATTTTTCAAACAATTTCGAAAATTAGCCCAAGGCCCAATTCAAATTGGGTCTCCTCTATTACTTTCAACCTTTCGGCTTTGAACTTAATTAGTTAACCCTAACATAACTAATTTAGACCGCATAAGCTATTGAGCTCTAATACCATTATTGGAATTGGGTCAGTCCGTAGCGGAAGTTATGGGTGAATTTTAAAAAAAATTCCCTTATTGGATCTATATTGGGCTTATTAAGTCTAATTTACTTGGAATATTTCTAAATTTTATTTAAATAAAATCTCTTATTTTATTTCAATCTATGAATTATATGCAATTTTAGTTGATTTATATTGTATAAATATAAATGTACACATATGTATCATACAAATCTTGATCAAAAAATTGTATCATACACATATATGTGTGTGTGTGTAACATGATAATCTGTGCAAGGTATAACATGCCCGTGTATGGATGTTGGAATTTACATCGCAACAAATACGTTAGCTCATCTGATATGTATTGTATGTTGTCCAAATAGATGAATATATTTAAACTTATTATTTATATAAATATTATAAATCTACATATGTATATAAATATATATGTATATAAATATATATGTTAATTTTATTTAAATAATTTTATGAGAATGAATTTTTTAAGCAAAGCTAGCCGACATTTATAGTGGGTCGTCCTCATGTATAAATGAATTTGAAATAGGTATTCGGTACATGTAGCAGAACAGCTATAAGAAAATAAAGAACATGAATTTGTTGAAAATGCCAAACTACTAACCAATAACAAAACCTAATTTAGTCTTCCTTCGACGAGGAAGATCTACTTCCCTTATCCGAAGATTCAGGCATAATAACATGATAACACCTAGAGAAAAGTGAAGCTAACGTAGGAACAGAATCCACCAAATCATAGAAGTAAAGGAATTTCCTATCCCAAGAGGCATCCGATAGAAAACATCGATTCTAACCATCTAGCTGCCCTAGCACCGATAGCACATGGCCTGTGCCCATGTCATGATAATATAGCCGTCTCTCTTCTTCATCTCCACCAACATACTTATAGAACCTACCACCTTTAGGGTCAAATCTCATTTCTGAAGGCTCATTAATCCAAGCCTCCTCGGATGAGCCCCAAAAGAAGTCATCCGAGGAAGGAAGAGCCGGATCCAAAATAACGCTTGAACTGTCTTCAATAATGTCATCAGAGCAAGCATCGAAGACCGAAGCCATGATTTCAGGAGGAGAAAGCACAGTAGTGGGGAAAACTTTCAAAACCCACTTCATGACAAGAGGGTAAGGGAGTGGGATCCAAAGTGAAAGTGGAACAGGAATAACGTCAGAATGTAGAGTACGGCTTCGACAAGGGGTCCAAATGTGTGATAAGATGAGCAAAAATATCTGGTTTCCAGCTGTAATGGTCGTCAACTACTGAAACATGCCCCTCGGCAATACGAACTAAAATCTTGGAGGGTGGAGGCTTTTCGGGAGTTACTTCAGTGAGACCCAGCATTCACAAGCTTATTGCGAGCAACAACATTAGCATCGGAACATTTGAGTTTTCCAACAACACTCGCTAACTAATTTAACCAAATCATGGGCTGCAGCACAAATGGTATATGAGTGAAATGTGCACATACCTGAATAGAGAGAATCTGTTCGTCAGCTTTGTCCACCGTCAGACTCCAAGGGGTAATAACGAAGGATTGACCGGCTACAATTGAGGGATCTACCTCAAGCACACAGAGTCTTTCTTCCTTTATAGAGAACTTGAAAAAGAAAATGCAATTATCAAAGTGAACTTGAAGTCTACCCCTAATATTCCAACGCTGATGGCAATGATCGCGAATTGCTTGATAAGGAGGGGTTAGAATCTTGGTAAAACCCCACTAAATACTCGACCAAAAAGCAGCTCGTGCTTCCAAAACCTCCATCGAAGGAATCATAACACCATCCACCTCCTTAGTATCAAAGGAATGTGGAACGTATTTACCCGCGATCCTCAGCATCGCACTAAAAAGTGACGACCACTTGCTACCAGTCACAAGAGAAGGACCCGGATCATTACCATCCAAAGAGGGAGCAAACACTGGATATGAATTAGGCTTAACAACTGGTGTAGCAGAAGAATTCAGTTAGGCATTTGTACAAACAGATTGCGAGCGAAATGCATAACTCGCATCAATGGGCCAATTGACTTCATTACCACCCTCAACCTCAACACCATTACCCAAAACAACTTCTACCTTGCTATTATCAGTTATTAACCACTGCCCTGACACACTACCAGCAACCAACAAAGGCGATAGTGGAGTTTTACCTACCACGACAACATTTGCAGGCAGTCTCGAACCTATTCAAGGTCGATTCAAGCATGTTGAAAGCATTTACCGTTAACAAAGGAGGAGCAAGACTAATTGATGAACGATGCTATAATGAAAATATTTAAACACACACACATGTAATATATATATATATATATATGTAAAATATAAATAATTTATATATACGTGTGTTATTGTAGTAAATATAATAAAATAATATCTATACATAATATATTAATGAAAAAATTGAACTAATATATACATATACATACGTATATATGTATGTATTTATTCTTAAGCATATTTATAATATATATATATTAAAATATTAATTTTTTTATTTTTAAACAGTTCTAGATCATACATATAGCACAATAAAATTTTATTATATTAAAATATATATAAATTGATTTATTAGTCAAAAATAAATAGAATATTAATAAAAATACTTTCGATGCATTTTATTCAAATTTTAAATTTCCACTAAATCTAATATGATATTTTAAGGTTTGAAAAAAAATTCATAATTTTTCTCAACAAAAATTTATTTTTTATTAATTAATTATTTTTCGACCATATATTGTAATAATTTATAAAAATAGAAAAAATGATTTTTTTAATTCTCATTTTCTAGCCGAAATTTTATTTCATGATAAAATAATTTTATAAAATTTAAAGGTTAATTTTCAAAATTTATTTTATTTCATATGAATTTTTTAGATATTTTTTTGATTTAAATAATATTAGATAATAGTAAATAATTATCAAAAATATCTTATAGCTGCCGAAAATTATAATTACGGTAAATATACATGTATAAAAATGTATGTTAAATTATTACCACAAAATGATGTTATAATTAAATACAAACCATATAAATATAATTAAATGATATATTTATATAAGATTTGTAGGCATGTGCAACACAATCTAAATGTATATCCAATCTACATATGTGAAAAATTGAATTTTTAAATGATAACATACATATAACCAATCTAGTATGTGACAATATCAATACATATAGGAATGGTCTTCTAACTAATAATATAATAATAATATATCCGAATTCATACAAAAATAGAAAAATAATGGCGTCTCTTTTGTCTCTTTCTCATTTGTCTCCTAGATTTCTTTCTGCTTCAAACACTCCAACTCTACAAAGTACAAACTCGGTTCTCTTTATAATTATGAGAGAAACCCACTTCAGCAATTGTCTTCAAACCCAATATCATTGAATAATTCATCCTACTGATATGACAATCTGGTTAGAAATTGGGTGTTTCATACATCTTCATCGCTAGATTACAAATAGTCGAAAACTTAGATAGATCGAAAGAGAAATCAAAAGTTTTGCTTTAGATGTGGAGATTATAATCATCTTGCAAAAGAATGTAGAGATCCAATCATATGCCTCAAATGTGGGAAGTTTGGTCACAAAAACGTACTTGTTTGAATTTTTCTAAACACCAATTCCTAAACCATTGAGCAAAAAAGATCACCATTACTATTTTTCTTTGGAATTCTGTAATCTGAGGTGAACGTTTTTGGAAGAATGTATGGAGAAAAGAGAGGAAGGAATGCACATGTTTAATAAGATGTTTTGGCATTTTGAAAATTACACTACAGATATGTTTGATGAAGATACTTCAAAGATTGAAAATGTTCTAAAAAAAGAAACCTAACAAAATGTGTGTGATTCGTTGTACTCTAGGAAACAGGTGGTGCATGAGACTATAAAGGTTAATGATGATAATGTTTTCTTGAACAAGAAGCAGAGGTTAATGAAGATTGTATTCTTTCCGCTGTACCCAAGGTTAATGAAAAGAAGGGTTTGTATTTCAGTATTGTGTGTCGTAATAGGTTCGATAGCTTAATTCTGGATAACGAAGTGAATCCATACACTGATGATGAGAGTACTGCTAATAGTATACTAAAATTAATGTTAAAATCTGATATAGTTTTCTAGGAAAAGTTGAACGAAAGGGTATCAAAATTAGTGGAGGAGGATGTCTTTGATAAACAGTAATGCTACAAAGGTGTTACGAAACTGTTTGCAGGATTGTTAACAGCAACGCTACAAAGGAGTTACGAAACTGTTTGCAAGATTGTTAACATCAACGTTACAAAGGTGTTATGAAACTGTTACAATTATGTTGCAAAATCGCAATAACAAAACTATCACAACTATGTCGCAAAAACTGTTACAAATAGGACTGTGCAGTTAACAAATAATATAGTAAATATAATACCGATTAGATTGTCCAAGTCCAGCGAAAAGTCGTTTCCTTGAAACAATGTTGCTCCCTCTACGGTGCTTAAGGATATCAAGCAATTGTTTCCCAAGATGAAACAGACCTTCTCTGCGATGCTGCGCAACAACCACAGAGTAACGACGAACTCAAGAGATTTTATTTAAGAACAGAGTGTTGTGGAGAGAAAGAAAATGCAGAAAAACTTAAGTTGTGTTTAGTGTTTTCTTTCTGCCTATATATAGGCGCGGGAAGGTGCACCTATTCGGTAATAAGTGCCTGTTCAAACAGATGCGGCTGCTGAAAAAGTTGCGACACTTTACCAAGCGGTGCGACCGTTTGAGTTTGAACAGACAAAATAAAAAATTGTTCGGTCTAAACAGCCACGCCAAGCAAACTGCCAACTGCAAAGTGCTAAGTGTCTCTAATACGCCTCAAACGCCCATTCGCCCGCACCGCGCCGCGGATGCGAGTGCGGGCTCGTGCTTGTGCTCGGGCATGGGAGCGGGTGCGCGCGTGCGGGGTGGTGCGTTGCTCCACCCGTCATGGCTTGTGTCTCTATATGTCTATAGGAATTATAATAGTATTCACATCTTAGTATATAAACACAAATAGTTATTTTTATTATAAGATGTGGGATTATTCATTTCCTAAGGCATTAATGCCTTTACATTCCCCAATGCCCATTCATTTCTAACAATCACCTACATGAATGAGTAATTGCTCAATTTGTTCTTAAAATTTTGCGAAACATTTATCGTATCGGTTAAAGTAGCACATTGGCCTTGAACTTTCTTAGTGTTTATCCTTTTGACTTACTGACGAATCAATGGACTAAGGTTGTCTTACAGTAAGCCTTTAGTGTAAATCTAAAATAGACAACATGCAATAAGTGTTTCTAATCCTACTTGGTTCTTTGTTTCTGTTCGTTTTTGCCATGAACACCAGCTTGGTCTCATGAGTGCTTTAGAGAATTTGGCCTTACAATTCTCCTTGAAGCGGCACTTTCGCACTCACGTAGGTGATTCTACAACGGGTATTTACATAATACTCTTCTTGGTTCTTTAACATTACCAAGTATAGACATCATTAAAAGTATCAAAACTTATCCTATTCTCCAACGAGCAGTGCACTGACTTATCATAGGAATGGTTTGAATATTTATAGTGCTATCAAGTTTATCTAAACTTAGGTGTCCCTTTGAACCTAGATCTTGGGATCTCCAATCAGCTAGGTGGGGTTTCCGTTTTAAAAAAACTTTTAGTTTATGAGCCTTAACCCTATTCCCATTGATAAGATATTAACTTTCTCTCTAGGTAAACCTTTTGTTAGTGGATCTGCAATGTTATCATTTGATCTTACATAGTCAATTGTGATAACCCCATTGGAGAGAAGTTGTCTAACAGTTTTATATCTACGACGAATGTGTCTAGACTTATCATTCTAAAGCTTACTGTTGGCCCTTCCAATAGTTGATTGGTTGTCGCAATGTATGCTTATTGGAGGTACATGTTTTTCCCAATTCATAATACCTTCTAAGAAACCTCGAAGCCAATCCGCTTCTTCTGCGGCTTTGACTAAGGCAATAAATTCTGATTCCATGGTCGATCTTGCTATACAAGTTTGTTTAGAGGATCTCCAAGATATTGCCCCACTAGCTAAGGTAAACACATATCCACTAGTGGATTTTGTATCTGATGAACTAGTTATCCATTCTGCATCACAATACCCTTTTATTACAGATGGGTACCTATCAAAATGTAGTCCATGACTTTGTGTATAACTTAGGTATCCTAGTACTCGAATTATAGCTTTCCAGCGATTCTTTCCTGGGTTGCTAGTATATCTGCTGAGTTTACTTACAGCATATACTATATCAGGCCTAATGCAGTTCATTACGTACATAATGCTGCCTAGTATACGAGAGTACTCAAGTTGATAAATACTATCGCTGCTATTTTTAACCCAGTTTTGGTTCAAATCTACGGGTGATTTTTCTGATATTATATTGTGTTGTTTAAACTTTCCAAGTATTTTCCCAATGTAGTGTGATTGGGACAACACATATCATTGGTTGGTTTTATGTATTTTTGCACCAAGTATCACATTAGCGATTCCCAGATCTTTCATATCAAATCTGGCGGAGAGCATATCTTTTGTAGATTTTATTATCTCCTTGTTACTTCCAAATATTAGTAGATCATCTACATATAGACATAAAATGACATATCCCATATTTGTATGTTTAGAAAGACACATTTGTCACATTCATTTATATGAAATCCATTTAGTATCATATTTTCATCAAATTTTTCACGCCATTGTTTAGGCGCTTCTTTAAGCCCATATAGAGATTTTCATAATCTACAAACCTTACTTTCATTTCCAATTTTTAGGAAACCTTCAGGTTATTTCATGTATATTTTTTCTTCCAGTTCACCATTTAAAAATGCTCTCTTTACATCCATTTTATGTATTTCTAAATCAAGTGTGGATGCGATTGCTATCAGCATTCTTATTGATGTTATTCTAATTACTGGAGAGTATGTATCAAAATAGTCCAGGTCTTCTTTTTGTTTGAAACCTTGAATCACAAGTCCAGCTTTATACTTGTCTATTGAACCATCAGGTTTCATTTTCTTTTTAAATATCTATTTATTAAAAGGTCTTGCACCCTTGAGGTAAATCAACTAACTCCCATGTATGGTTTGTCATAATGGATTTGATTTCGTTGTTAATAGCATCCTTCCAATAAGGGGCATCGGCGGAGGACATAGCTTGTTTGTATGTTAATGGATCGTCTTCTAACATAAATGTGCAGAAGTCTGGTCCAAAGGTTTTTGATGTCCTTGATCTTTTGCTTCTCCTTGGTTCCTCCACTTGTTGATCAGCACTGTTTTGTTGATCATTACCAATATTTTGTTCAGCATCCTCAAGAGAATTGGAGATTTCAGTTTCCCTTAGTCTCTTTTAAGGATAATTTTCAGTACCCTATTTTAAAGGGTATACATTTTCGAAAAATCTGGCATTTCTCGACTCAATGATGATATTTACGTGAATATCATCAATTTCGGATTTGTGTAAAAAAACCGATAAGCGACACAGTTTTGTGCATATCCAATGAATACACAATCAATTTTTTGGGTCCAATTTTGACTTTCTTTGGTTTAGGTACCTCCACTTTTGCAAGACACCCCACACTTTTAAGTATTTGTAGGATGGTGGTCTATTTTTTCAAATTTCATGGGGAGATTTAGATGTTTTCTTTTGTGGTTCTTATTCAAAATACGATTTGCAGAAAGAATAGCTTCTCCCCAGAAGTTATCTGGCAAGCCAAAACTAATTAGTAAGGCATTCATCAATTTTTAAGTGTTCTATTTTTCCGTTCAGCTATACCATTGGATTGAGGTGAATACGGAGCTGTAGTTTGGTGTATAATACCACGTTCGGTGCAGAATTCCTCAAAGGGAAATTCATATTCTCCTCCTCTATCACTTCTTAAAGCTTTTATTTTCTTGTTGAGTTGATTTTCGACTTCTGCTTTATACTGTTTAAACATGTCGAATGCTTCGTCCTTACTTCTAAGGAGATACACATAACAGTACCTTGTACAATCATCAATGAAGTTAATGAAATACCTTTTCCACCTCTAGTTTGACATATTTTTAAGTCGCATACATCTGCGTGTATTAGATCTAGTCGTTCAGTTTCTCGTTCAACATGATGAAACGAGGTTCTTGTCAATTTTTCTTCTGCACAAACTTGACATTTATAGATGGAATCTATTTTGTAATTTGGTATAAAATCTAGATTAATCAATTTTTGCAAGGTATCAAAATTTACTTGACCTAATCTAGAATGCCATATGTTAGAAGTGTCAACAATATAAGCAGAAGATTCAATTTTATTCATATCATTGTTTGGTATAATAGTGGTTACATTTATTTTAAATAAAACATCACAAACATATCCTCTTCCTGCATATGCTCCATTCATTGAAAACACAAACTTATTAGACACAAAGGTGAGTTTGAAGCCATGCTTGCTAAGCAGCGATCTGGAAATCAGGTTCTTGCAGATCTCTGGAACATGAAGAACATCTGCCAAAGTTAGTTCTTTTCCAGCAGTCATTTTCAGTACAACCTTTCCCTTGCCTTCAACTTCTGATGCGGATGAATTACCCATAAAAAGTTGTCCGTCCTCAGTAGCAATTTTGTAGGTTGTAAACATCCACTTATTTGCACATATGTGTCGTGTGGCTCCTGTGTCTACAAGCCATTCCTTCGAGTCACCAACAAGGTTGCATTCGGATACTACTGCACATAAGTCCATATCAGACATGCCTTCTGAGATGTTAGCCATGTTTGCTTCTAATTTCTTTTTCTTACATGCGCGACATTCGGCAGCTTTGTGTCCTTTCTTTCCACAATTATGGCATGAACCCTGAAATTTCTTTGATTTCTTAAGAGCATGCTCATGTTTCCTTTTGTTGGGTTTCTATGACTCGACTACATTTGCCTTGACAATCATTGTATGCAAAGTCTTCTTCTTAGATTTCCTGTTATCTTCCTCAATCCTTAATCGAATTACAAGTTCCTCCATTGTCATCTCCTTGCGCTTGTGCTTAAGGTAATTTTTGAAATCTTTCCATGATGGAGGAAGCTTTTCAATTGCAGTGGCAACCTGAAAGGATTCGCTTAGAGTCATTCCTTCATCGTGCAGTTGGTGAATGATGACTTGTAACTCTTAAATCTAGTTGATAACGATCTTTGCATCAATCATTTTGAAGTCAAGGAATTTCCCTGCTATGAATTTCTTTATGCCCGCACCTTCGGTTTTGTACTTTTTCTTTAATGCCGTCCAAAGTTCCTTGGAAGTTCGAGCAGTACAGTATACATTATATAGACTATTGTCGAGCCCATTTAATATGTAGTTCTTGCACATAAAGTCAGAACTCTTCCACACATTCAAGGCTTCAACTTTTGTTGCATCGGGTTCCAATTCTTCGACTACGGGGGCATCTTCTGTAAGAAACTTTGCAAGGCCCAAAATCGTTAAGTAAAACAACATCATTTGCTGGCAGCATTTGAAGTCCAATCCTGTGAACTTTTCCGGCCGTTCTCCAGGAGACATCATCATTGTTGGAACCATAGTTGTAGACTAAGTAGTAATCACAGTCCGTGTTGGTGCAGAAGTGTTGCTTTCATGAGACATTGTCGTCTACAAAACAGCCAACAATAAATCAATATTGTTTCAAGATCACCACCCCGCACGCGCAAGCGCCCGCTCCCGTGCCTGTGGTCGTGCCCGAGCTCGAACCCGCACCCACATTCACGATGTGGGCAAATGGGCGTTTGAGACGTATTAGAGGCACATAGCACTTTGCAATTGGCAGTTGGCTTGGCGTGGCTATTCAGACCGAATAGTTTTTTGTTTTCTTCGTTCAAACTCAAACGGTCGCACCGTCTAGTAAAAGGTCGCAACCTTTCCAACAGCCGCATCCGGTTGAACAGGCACCTATTACCGAATAGGTGCATCTCCCCATGCCTATATATAGGCAGAAAGAAAACAGTAAACACTACTTAAGTTTTTCTGCATTTTCTTTCTCTTCACAACACTCTGTTCTTAAATAAACTCTCTTGAGCTCGTTGTTACTCTATGGTTGTTGCGTAGCATCGCAGAGAAGGTCCATTTCATCTTGGGAAATAATTGCTCGATATCCTTAAGCGCCATAGAGGGAGCAATATTGTTTCAAGGAAATGGCTTTTCGCTGGACTCGGACAATCTAATCGGTATTATATTTACTGCATTATTTGTTAACTGCACACTCCTATTCGTAACAGTTTTTGCGACATAGTTGTGACAGTTTCGTTGTTGCAATTTTGCAACATAATTATAACAGTTTCGTAACACCTTTGTAACGTTGCTGTTAACAATCCTGCAAACAGTTTCGTAATAGTCTTCACCTCTACTAACGATGACAGATGTATGATAGGGCTGCTGATGTCATGTTGTCTGGTCCTATGGTAATGGCAATGATGGATGGTAAAACGCTTGTTAATGGTAAAGTGGATATGGGGGGTGATAATATGTTATCTCTAAATCCAGGGTCAGTGTATACCATGCACACAAATATGATGGACGTGCCCACAGATACCCTCGAAGATAAAAAGAAGATGGGTAATAAAACGGCAGAAATTTCTAGTATAATTATGTGTGAGAAGAACAGAGAGAGGATGGGCCAGTTGGATGAGTCAAATATGAGAGAGATTGGCAATTTAGCTCTTGATAATTCAAATTGGATCATGGTTGTTTATGGTGAAGAGATATTAAAGAAAAATTATGCAGTTGCTACAAACATTAGAATTGAGGACTCGGATGAAGCAGATTCATGCAGTTTGAATCAAACAGTGGTTAATGGAAGCTTAAATAATGAAAATATCAATGGAATGAGGTCAGGTGTACACGATGATGTTGTAGTTCATTTTCCAAAATATAAGGAAGATAGTACAGGGAGTAGGTTGGTAGATAAATATTCTTGTGAACTAGTTGCTTTTAAAAATAATACAATGTTTTCAAAAAAGATGGTTCTAGGGATGGCTAGTGGGCATGCACGTGCCTATGATAGGAAATATGAGGTAGCGGGTCAAACAAAAGTACAGAATGACGATGAAGTCTTTTATAATATTGTGACCGTGCATTCAAAGGTCGCCTATTTTACCATGGACACAAGACAAAACATGGATATCTCTGATTCGGTCAAAAGGCAAGGTGACACAGCACATGCGCATTGAGAGGATAGGTCGAATGGATCTGGTAGGATCTTATGGAGATCAGTGATGAGTAGGAATGTTCATCTACGTAGTGCAGCCACTAAAGTACTCGATGACTATAGCTTGGGTATAGATGTTATATTAGGCAGTCTTTATGGTCTTTGTGCCTTGAGTAGTCTATCTACTAATGATATGCATTACTTAGTTAGGAGTTTAGGTTTTATTTTTGATGACGTACAGTTAGATGTTGAGTGTATTAGAAGAAGAGAATTAGACGGGGTTAGATCATTTAGATCATGAAATATATTAATTGAAATGTTAGAGGTCTACACAATTTAGGAAAGTATAGTAAATCTGATTATTTTTTAAAGATAATAGCATTGATATTGCATTATTACAAGAAACCAAAGTAGAACATCTTGATTTTTGATTCTACAAGAGCTAGAGGGTTTTTACTTCAGTCATTGGGTTCATCTCCTAACTAGGGATAGTTCGGAAGATTTAATGGTGGGCATGAAAGAAAGTTTTGTTAAACTTTTAGAATCTATCATCAAAGTTCATTCAATGCATCTTATATTTTCTAGCCTTAGTGACGACTCATTTTTTTAATGTTACTAATGTCTATAAGCCGGATTTTAAGATTGATCGAAGGGTAATTTGGAGTGAGTGTTTAGAGTTTGAAACGCTTACTCTAGGTCCTTGAGTAATGGGTGAAGATTTCAATGTCACTAGATTTCTAGAGGAGCGATCTCCTAGAGAATGCGACTTTACTGCTATGGAAGAGTTTGATCAATTTATTGTTAGTGTTAATTTGATTGAATTACAACTAAGTAACAGAAGTTTCACTTGGTCGAACAATAGGAAGACCCTTCAATGACACTTCTAGATGGTTTTTTTATTAGTGATGAAGTGGAAGATAGATTTTCGGTTTGCAAGGTCGTTGGACTCTCGAGTATTTACTCGGATCATTGTTCTATTATTTTATCTTGCAATAACCATATCCTGGCGAATAAAAAATTTAGATTTGAAAAAAGTGGTTGTTAGAAAATAATTTTATAGATTTAATTGTAAATAAATGGCTTTCTATAAGTAATTATGATTATATATTTTCAAGTAACATAGCAAAAATATTTGTGAGTAAACTTAGAGATTTAAGAATCTTTCTTACAAAATGGAATAAAGAGATTTTTGTAACATTAGAGTTAAAAATGATAAATTATTAAATGAGATTTTAAAGTTAAATAGAACAGAAGAAATTAGAAATTTAAATATATCTGAAAAAAATTACTGTCTAATTTGGAAGAAGAATTAAATGATATTATTATGAAAGATGAAGTGACGTGGAAACAAAGATCTAGGGTCCAATGGATGGATGAAGAGGATAAAAATACCAAATTTTTCCATAAAGTAGCTAATGTTAGATAACATTGTAACACTATTAACTCTATTTTAATTAATAATGTTGAGATTTCCAACAAAAAGAATTAAATGAGGCATTTACCAATTATTATAAAGAAATTTTTGGATTAAGAATAGGCAGAGGATTAGGGCTAATTGGGATGAGCTATATCCTTTGGCACTAGAGTTGATTTAGATGGATTAGACAACCCATTTACAGAAGAGGAGATTAGGAGGGCTATAAAGGATATGCCCAGTGATAAATGATCACTTTTTCTCAGATGGGTTTCCTATTTTATTTTATGAGTTATTTTTGGAATGTTTTAAAATATGATATAATTAAAAAAATTAATGAATTTTACAACGGTTCATTAGAATTAAGCAAGTTTAATTTTGCAAACATAATTTTATTACACAAGAAAGTGGGAGCTAATAAATTAAAAGATTTCAGACCTATTTTATTATTAAATTGTTGATATAAAATAATATCTAAGGTTTTAGCTATTAGGTTAAATACGAAAATGAATGAATTAATTGATATTACTCAAAATACTTTTATCAAAGGTAGAAATATTACAGATAGGGTAGCAGTTCAAGAATTTATTAATTATCTTTACAAAAATAATATCAATTGTGAACTTTTAAAACTTGATTTTGCCGAAGCTTTTGATTCAATTCATTGGGATTTTCTAAAGGATCTATTATGGGCTAGGGATTTTAGTGTTAAATGGGTGGGTTGGATTATGTCTCTAATTAAAACTAGAAATTTAAGTATCATGGTTAACGATATTTTAGGAAATAAAATTCAATCGAAACGTAGTCGTAGGCAAGGTAACCCTTTGTCACCTCTTCTATTTAATTTAGCTGCTGATACTTTCGTTAGGATCATCAAGTTAGCCACTAGTAATGGGATTTTAACCAAGGTTGGAAATGAGATTACGAGTAATGGCATCTCTGTTCTCCAGTTTGCGGATGATATTTTGCTCTTTACTTCTCATTTGCCGACACATTATAGATTTTAAGTTTATTTTATATAGTTTTGAGTTACTCCCTGGATTAAAGATTAATTTTGACAAAAGTTCTGTATCAATACTAAACGATATAAATAAGATCGAGATCAATTCGCGTATGCATTGAATTGTAAAATAATGACATTTCCCATATAATACTTAGGATTTTTAATAAGGCTAACTAAACTCAAACACAATGATTGTATAATAATAATTGCTAAAATTAATAAAATACTTTCCAATTGGAATGGTAAACTTTTATCGAGAGTGGGTAAGAAAGTTCTAATTAATTTAGTTTTATCGGCACTACTGTAACGACTCGAAATTTTTAATATTTTGAATAGAAATATTTAATTTATTTAAATATTCAGATCGACTCAAATTATAATAAATAATAAGAAAATCATTTTTTAATCAAATGACCTAATTTTTTATTTTTATTTTTATTATTTTTCCATTATTTTTTATTTTGAAAATATTTAAATTATCGTTTGACGATGTTTCGGCAAACGACAATATTTTTATAATTTTACGGAATCGGTTAACTAATATATATTATTGTTTTGAGATCGTGTCACATTTTTATATGCAATCGTATTTTTGTTTTGTCGGTCGCGGTTCATATGCGAACAAAATTCTAAGCGGCAACTTGCCGGAAATTACAAAATATACCCAAATTCAACCCTTCAATCAATTCAACATTCACTTCACCTCTTTCCCTCCCTCTCTTTTTCTATCTCAATTTACAGTTGTTCGAAAAAAAAGTAAGCTCTTAATTTTCAAAAATCAAAATCTCAAAATCCACTCAATGAAAAAAATTAAAGTTGATAACTTTAGGTTTGTGGTGAGGAGATATGCGCATCTATATGTGTTGTGATGGGTGCGGCATCGTTTTGTCAAGCTCGACTATTTTGGTCGAGGGTAAGACAAACTAGGGTTTAGGAATTTTGGCGAGAGAAGAAGTTTTAGGCTAATCGGAGTGTGGATTCATGTTTGTCAAGGCAAAACGAGGTGTAGGGCGATTTTGGGAAGCTCCGATCAATGGAGGCAGAACATGACATATGGTTTGTTGCTTGTGAGCTATCAAGTCGTGATGTGATTGGTTTGATCGGGATTGCTTTGCTTGGGTCGGTCGGGTGGAGAATTCGTAGAGGGGTACATAAGCATTGTCGGTTCAAGGTTTCGTCGACCGGAGGAGAATAGGAGGCGTGTCGTGCACTGGTTGTGTTTGCATATCAGGTGGAAGTGGATTAGTGTTTGGGAGGGAAGGATTTTATAGTAATTAAGTAATTTAAAAACGTGATTAGTGTATAATTTATATAATTAAATTCAAAAATCTTATAAAATGTATATCTCTTTCATACGAGGTCCAATCAAGGTGAGATTTTTTGCGTTATGCTCGTAATGGCAATAGCTATGTGATGGAAAGGGTTTCGTCAAATTTGGATCAAGTGAAATTTTGGACTAAATCGAACGTTATTTGATTTTAGTTCAAACCGAAATGCTTAAGCGTCCGCTGGAATTTCGGTGAGTTATACTCACCTTTTTGGATAATTAGTATGTTATATAGTGGATAAAATTTACTATTTGTGTTTGGATGAATTATTGGTTGGTTTAGTTAAATATAAGCATTTGAAAAGCGAATGTCATTTAAATTGAAATACAGTGAATTTTGTAAAGAAATCTGGATTTCTAATCGCAGTAATTTTTAATTCTAGTTATATGCCTGTTGATTTTATTTTCATCTATATACCTTTTATATAGATTGATAAATGTTAGAATTTGATAGTTTGTCTATATTGGATGTGACACTGACATATGTTAAAGTTGAACGTTTTTAATAAAAATGGTAGTATTAACATTAGCTAAGTGCTGTAGTAGTTATTGGCCTCAATATAGTACTTTGGAATATGTTAATTTCTATTTTAATTGGGAAATAGTTTCGATTTGGAAAAGGGTTTTTAGTCTGAACTTTTGGATTTTCTATGATATTTTATATAAAAAATAGTTTTTTATGTACTTCTCTATTTTACTTCGGCTTCTTTTATTATTCTTTTCTAATATATGTATGCATATGTAAATGTTTTAAGATTATTTTGGAAAGTATCTATTTTCATAGAAAAATTATTATAATAATGAATGTTTATTTTAAAGGAAATAAAATGGGTTTATTTTAAAGTGATTTGGTGTTTAAAAGAAGATAGAGATATTTTGAGAATAAATATTAGTGAAACATTTTATATAAAATATTGTAATAAGAGAACAGATTTATAAATGGTATTTTATAAGTTAAAGAGAGAGTTATAAGCGGTATTTTATAAATAAAGGAATAAGTTTATAAATGGTAATTTATAAAAAGGAAAATACTATCATTTTGACAAATTGGAGTAAAAAATCACAGTTGTGAATTTATTATAATATATGGAATGATCGTGTTATAAAAGTATATGAGTTTTATTGTTATATTTGGAATCTGATTTATATTTGGAGTTTTTTTTTATATTTAGAGTTTTGTTTTATTAAAGGAGTTTTTGTAATTATATTTAAAAATTTATAAAAAGAGTTTTATAAATGAATTTGGAGTTTTATAAAAAGAGTTGCAAATAAATTATGGGATTTATAAAATGAATTTTATAAATGATATTATATAAAGGAAGTTTTATAAAGGGTTTTATAAATTGTATAAAGGATGTTTTATAAGGAGTTTGTAAATATAAGGAGTTTTATAAATGCATTTTATAAAAATGGATTTATAAAAGTCCGAGACCCGATTTTCATAAATTATCCTTTTTAATTTACGGTGGTGTGGAAAGTATTCTTTTCATACTTAACATCAAATTCTGAGGTATGGAAACTTGTATCTATCTTGAGAATTAAGAATGTGTATCGAGACAAGAATAGTTTTCTTACTTGTCCGATTTCATTGTTAATCAAGGGACGGTACTGTTTGAAATCGAAAAGTGGTGTTAAGTATATTTGGTCTAGTTTCCATATGATCTATTTATTTTCACCAAAAGGAAAGTGTTCGGGTTTATTGTCATCAATGTTTTAAATGACATTTGTTTAACCCGATTAAGTATGGTTTTGGAAATGAAATCGTTCTTAAGATTTTTGGATATACTTATACCGTTGAGATAAGTATATGAGTATATTTTTTTAGTATTGAAAATGTGGTGTTTTGTGAACATACTTATACTGTTGATATAAGTATATGGGAAAGTTTTCTAAGTTTTGAAAGTGAAATGTTTTGTGAGTATACTTGTATAGTTGAGATAATTATATCGATATTTTTCAAAATATTAAAAAGAGTAGAGAAGGTTTATGAATATATCTTTGTAAAGGTATTTTAATATAAGTATTTACAAAGTGGTTTTGTTTAATGAAGGGATTTATTAAAAGTGGCTTAGTGGTTGCTTTGTGCTTAATCATGCTTGGTTAAATCTCTTGCTGAATTGTTTACTATTTGGTAGTTAAATAACCGACTACCAAATCTTGGTCAGTTTTAAAATTATCGTTGTCGGTTCGGAGAGATCGGAATCGGATATATTATTTGAAAATCACTTCAAACCAGCATAAACGTTCGAAATGAAAGACATCTTGAAGATGATTAAAGATGGAGCTCTTTGAAGTGCAAGGGCTAATTGCTACTAATCCTGAAAGTGATTCAAAATGGATATAGTAGAAATAGTACCCTGGTAGCCTTGTCACTATAAAGAATCTATTCTCCAATAAACACTGTATGGACTTAGTTGTGCCTAACTATGCTGGAACGTGAGATGCAAGCATTCCAGCTATTTTTTATATTTATTTTCAACCCTAGACATTATTATAATATTACTGGATTTTCTATTTGAAATGGTTTGGCTGCCATATGGTAAAAACCCATCTGTATTTGTATGCGGCGTGGTCTTACGAGATACCTTTATTTTGAAAGGTTTTATAACATTAAAATCCATATGATGTGTGTTTCTCACGCTGGTTTACCATACTGATCCGGACGTTATTTTCTTAAAATGCTCGAGTCAGACTGAGCATATTTTTAAGATCTAGTTTTGGATGCTTTGGAGCTTCAAGAGACTAGCTAGAGGCCTCCATGACGTACTCACGTATATTTTGTTTTCCGTTGCATTGGTTGATTATATTTATCAGCATTTGTGCAGTTAGGTTGTTATAATTGCTCAGGCTGATGATATAGTGGCTCTGATTTGATGTATCTATTTACAGTTTTTCTTTTGTAAAAATGTGTTGTATATTATATATTACTCATCACGATATGAGATTCCGTTCTATCTTTTCTTTCTTCTTTCCCCAACAATCTATCTTTTCGGCACTTGGATGCTCGACACTTGAATACCGTGGATGTATTAGTGTCGACTTTTAAGGTTCAAAAAGGCTGGTCGTTACAAGTGGTATCAGAGCTTAGGTTGAGCGATCACCTAGGCTTTGGTGGGGTAGACTCATTAAAGATAGGGTAAGTGATACTCTATAATGATTTTGAGTGTGTGTGTGTGTGTGTATGAGTGCGTATTTGTCAGTGCTATAAAAATATTTTATACGGTGTTAATTTAACGGTTGAGTGGTTTATGGATTCTGGTCAATACAGAAGGAACAACTGTATTGATAGGGGTCTCTAAACTCTTGAATAAGGCAACCGATACAGTATTGTTTTGAAAAATGGGTAAATGAAATAATTTTATCTAGATTATATTTTATATATAAAAGAATAACATTCAAAAAACTAATATAATTATTTATGGTGTGTTTGGTTATTAGTGAATGATAATATTTAGTTATTATCATTTATTGTTTGATTAGTCATGCTCGTCCAGTTAGGAGCATTGACTATTCTTTGTTGATTAATTGATTTTTGTGCTCAGATAGTTTATGAGAATTTATTATTTTGGTTGAATTAAATACGAAAACCTTGTGATTTCAGTTTCACAGTTTGACTATAAGGCGTTCGGCGATAATATTGGGTTAAAATTTAATTTTAATAAAAGTTGTTTATTATAATTCAAACCAAGATATACATTTGTGAAATGATTTTTATATAAGAAGTGAAATTATATAAGTATGGTTTATAAATGAGATTTATAAATCAAAAAAGGGTTTTAGAGGAGAATTTGAGAACTTAAATCCTAGTGTTTTTGAAAATTATTTTTCAAAGTTTTGGAGAAAAATAATAATTGTATTATTTGAAAGTATATATGTATAGAAATATTCTAAAAAGAGTTTAAAAGAGATAGAAAGCACTGAACTCACTTCTATCGCTGGAAAATAATTCTGGTGATGACTGCAACATCATCGGCGTTCATTTTTGAGTTCCCAAGTGAGGGATTGCTACTATAGTAATTTTCTTTAGAGTTGTTTTGGGTAAAACAGATTTTAATTTTATCCCAAAAGTATGATTTGATATATAAAGGATATACGTATATTTTTATTTCAAATTAAAATTGAAATAAAAACCCGGTGTTTAGTTCTAAAATTTTCTGTTAAGTTATTATATGGAACCATGTATCTTATCCATTAGGATAGTTTGGTTTGTGTATCTAATTATGATTTGTTGATTGGTAATTTTCATTTATTGAAATGAAATGGAATTTTCGGCAATTTTGGACAGTCGAAAACTTTCGAATTATTAAGAAATAGAAGCTATGTGTTTTTGTGAAAATATAAAAAAATAAGTTTTATAACTTATAAATTTGAGAAGATAGTAAGTTAAACAAGTTTTAAATTTGTGAACATTCTAGTTAAGTAAAAGAAATCTGAAATTGGTATATATACTCTTAGGATGTAGAAGAGTGTTATACGAATATGAAATCAAGTTTTAAGGTGACTAACAAACATAGGTTGTGTATCAATTTTTTTTATAAACTTAAGTAATGATATAATTATGAAATGGTACATAAATGACTTTAGTATTAAAGGAAATACTATTGGTGCAATTAATTGTGATTTAAAATGAATGTGAATAAAAAAAATTGGTATAGTTAAGAAACCAATTGGAATAAATATGCAAGTTGTACGTAGATCATTTTATTCGCATAAGTGTTCTTGATCCAGATTTAAGTACATGATCTTGAGGTAGTTAGACCAATTTGAATAAGATTTTTCACTCGATTCTTGACGGCGAACACTTGATACGGATTTTTGATTTGATTCTGAAGTTTTCTACCATAGTATATGGCTATATAAGAAGAATGTAGGTTTTTAATCAAGAAACCTGATCAGAGTCCGCACTAGAGAAGTCGATCGAGCGATACTAGTTCAAAAGTTAGATTTGTGTGATTGAGCGAGTGATCGGATTTGATATTGCGTATGGATGGAATATGTACATCGTACAGGCTTTAATATAATTATGCTTTTGACATTAGAAATTGCAAGTTATATGGTTTGGTATCATTTGTAAGTGAGATGCAGGTTTATGGAAGCAAAGGCTAGCATGCTACTTTTGGTTTTATGAGTAGAATTTGATGGCTTGTCTAATAGGTACACGTTTATATTATTGTTGATGGTTTTATGCTCTAGATATGGAAGACCACTTTTGTAACAACACGGATTTTTAGTTGTTTGATTTTGAACATTTAATTTATTTTAAATGTTGAATTTGAATTGTGATTGGATTTTTAATATGAATTTATCGATCGAATAAGTGGAATAATATTTAAATTTCAAATATAGCAATTATTGTAATAATGGAATAGGGAAAATAATTTAAAATCGAGTTGAATATGAATCGAAACGAGTTCTAATGTGAATGTAAATTCTATTTGAATTAGAACTAAGTTAGTAAGTTTTTAAAAACTGAAATTTCAAGTGATTTCACAAATTTTTGAATTCATCGATTTAATCGACGCGTTAAAATAGCGATCTGGGGCACAGTCTCGGAATTCGATGAAACCAGTTCCACTGGATCCGTAATAATGTATTATTATCGAATTTTAAATTTTGTAGCGTTTGGAGTTAACATTTGATCGTACGGGATAGAAACGCGTTGAAATTAATATTGAAAATTTAATCTAATAATTGGGTTCAAAAGGCTATCTTCTCCATACGACCGAGTTAGGCCTCGAGACTAGTTCCATTGGGTTTGGAATAGGGGTATAACATTAGGAATGCCAAGCGGCATGCCTCAGTAGGGGTTCGGGATTTTAAGATGCCATAAACGAGATATTTTGGAAATTTAATAATATATTAATTTCAAGTCAAACCCTATACTTTTAGCCGACCTAACATTGATCGAGCCACCCTATACACCTGATCGCGCCGCTCTCATCCATTTAAATCACGTACCCTTCTTCTTCTTCTCAGAAAGAAAATCAGTTCGAACCTATAAAAAAATCGAACCAGTTCGAAATCATAGCAGTATATATAAAAAAGAAAAAAAACAAAAGGAGGGAAGATGCGACTCGCGAAATGGCCGAGACGAGGGGATGGGACGTTCGAGGCAGGACATGGCTTGACGAGGCGGCTGGAGGGGCTCGAACACGATCAGTTTTGGGTGTAATTCTAGAAATGCTAGGCAGCGGAGTAGTAGGGAAGGGTAGAAATCGACAGGTGGTTGGTTCGTCGTCTCGTAGGCGTTGGCGACTGGAAATTGTACTCGAAGTCGGGGCAGATCGAGGCAAGATTCTTGCCACTGCCAAGGAATAGGGGGATCAGACCTCTGGCGATGGAGGCAAAGGGGGTCGGGCGATCGGCTTTGGTGAAGTATGATGGCCTTTGCATGGTGAGGGTGGAGAAATTCGATGGGAAGGGTTCGAAGTCCTATGTGATGTTGTGAAGCTCGATGCCTGGAGCGCGTGAACGTGATGGGAGAAGAAGGCACGACCTTGATTACTCAGCTTGATTATGTTAATGACGGTAATTAACTGTTTAAATTATAATAAAATGATTTTTTTTAATTTTAAAATTGTGTGATTTTAAATGAAATATTTAATTCATACGAGGTCCAAAAATCTCGAAATCAGTCACGTTGGATTCATAGCTGCGAAAATATACGATCTGGAATTAGTTTGGAATTTTTTGGAGTCAGCTGGAACTTTTTCAAACGTTGTTCGATTTAGTTTAAAATTGGAACGAGCAGCAAATTAAAAATCAAGGTGAGTAAATCTCACTCAATTTGGATTACTAGTTATAATTTAAAATATTAAAATTATTTACTGTTTGATTGGATAAATTTAGAAATTATTATCAGTTGGATGTTATATATATAGTAGTATATATATTAGTAGTTGGGTATATTTTCTACCAATTGGAGCGGATGAGAAACTGTGCGCTCTGCATAATAGCGGATGACCATATATTACCGCGATATCCCTCCTCGAAGCGGGATTAGTATTTTATGTTATATAACATCTGTGGATGCAGGGAAACAGGTTGGAGAGATCCAACTGGATTCCTCAAATATATTGATTGTTTTTCATACATAACGATATATGATGTGATTGAATAATCTATTATGGATTGTTGTGTGATTTGATTTATTGGATGCTATAGTAGCACTGACCTTATTTTGGTATTCTAAATACCATAAAGAATATTTTTGAATTTTAAAAAGAAACTAAAAGGGGATTTGTGGAAATAAAAATATTTATATTGATTTGGAATATTTGATAAGGAATGAATGTGAATTAAATAAAAAGATTTGATTTGGAATTCACTTAACTGTTTTACAAAGTGTTTTCAAATAAATATTTTGAAATTAATTTATACAAGAAATTTGGAATAATAGACTTTAATGATATTTCTAAAATTTTAAATGGAAGTTGGAATCGAGTTTTTGAATGGATTTGGAAAAAAATGGTTTTATTAGAAAAATTTCTAAATGGAATTTTAAATAGAAATCGATTTATAAATGAAATTTGTTTAATATAAATCTGTTATTAACAGAGAACAATCAGAAATGAGTTTATAAATTTATAAACGACGTTTATAAATAAGGGGAAATGATTATCAGTTGATAAATTGGAATATAAATTCACAGTGTGAATTTATATCAAGATATGGAAATCGGTTTTTGAAAAAAAATAGTGGATTCTATTTTTGTTGTGAGAATAATTATGAAATTGAAATGTAGAAGATGTGATATGAATCGAGAGTGATTTATAAATTGAAATTGGAAATTTTGGATTTAAAAAATAGATTTTTGTCGAGAAATTAAGTTTGTTTTAAAATGGGATTTTGTATTTATTAAACTGTATAGTTAAAGCTGTTTTAGTATTGAAATATTTCGGAAAGTGGATTATTCAAGTATTTAATATTTATTGAAATGAATTCACATTTTTATAATAAGCTTTGTAAATCGATTAGTTTTATTTAAAAATAAATTATTATTCTTTAAAAAAATACTTATCATATATATAGAGTTTTGAAATGATTGTAATTTATTTATAAATCCTCTCGAGATTTGTAAACAGTGTTTATTTAACGGATATGATTTTTGTAAGGGAAATCTTGTAATGGAATTCTGGAAACTTGAGTAAACTTCCAAAATGTTGAAATACGAGAACTTCAAAAATGAATTAGAATTCATAAAAGAAGTTAGAAATGGGTAGTTGGAATTATAGACAAGTGCAATAGATTTTGGAAAATTTAAAGGAAGTTAATTAATGAAATTCAAGAAACTTATAGGATCTGTTATTAATGAGAGAAGGAATTTACGGGTAAATCATAAAGGATTGGAGAAGTATGATATAGAATGGAAAATTTCCTAAGTATTGGAAATAAAATGATTTTAGAAAAATATACTTATAAATATTTCCTAAGTATTGGACTGGAAAGATTTGAAATATTTTAACTACGAGATTATCATAGAAATATTTTCAAAAGTGTTGAACTATAAGTGGAATTGAAAAAAATATTTCTAGGTATTGATATGATTCGAAATTATCCTGTTATGGATATAAGTGTTTGAAAATTGTTTTCAATTATTGAATATACTGGAAGAGGTTTGAATATATATCTTCGTAAAGATATTTTGAAATGAATGTTTTGAAAAATTTATAAAATAGGCCTGGTGACTACTTATGTGTGTTATTTGATAGTTAAATAACCGACTATCGAACCTGGCCAAATTCATTAATCATTTCGAAGAGACCGGGATCAGATTTAATTATCCAAAAACCACTTCAATCTGATTTAAGCGTTACGAATTGTGATATAGTGAAGCTAATGAAGATGGTGATTTTGGAGATTCGGTTTGTTCAGACCCAGAACAACTTGTATGGATGAATGCTATCATTTGCATCGGGGTCTAGAAGGCAGTGTTAGCATTCCAAGTATGAATGCTATTCTAAAGGTAAAATGTAGCCTCAAGCCTCATCAACCAGGAATGACAAAAACAGAGGAGATGCAGCAGGGCTAAGTGGGTCGCACCCAAGTAGGGTATGTTATCACTTTTCTAGATACCCTCGGATATATTATAATTATGGATATGGTTGTGCATGGAAAAGAGAGCGCTCGATAGGGTGGGAACACCCGAGGTGATAACATATTTGGTACTATCCAGCAAAGGGTAGGCCGGTCCTGTGTTGGCAGGGATCGTTAGGTACGATTTTGGTACATTTATCTAGAGATGTACTGTGATGGGCGGTACCCCAGTAGCCCTGTCATTGTATGGAATCCAATATCCACTACGAGCCTGTATGGTTTTAGTTGTGCCCAACTATGCTGAAACGTGAGAAGCAAGCATTTCAGCTATTTTATAGTTTATTTTCTATAGACTCTATTATAATATCAGATGATTTGATATAAAATGCTTTGGTTATCGTAAGGTAAAAACCCGTCGTATTTATGTGTAGCGTGGTCTTACGAGATACCTTTGTTTCCAAAGGATTTTGATAACAGTAATAAATTCAAATTAAGTGTGTTTTCTCACGCTGGTTTTCCAGACTGACTCGGGTGTTATTTTATTATAATGCATGGGTCACACCGAGTATTACAGATTTAGGTTAGGATGCTATGGAGCTCAGGAGACGAGCTGGAGGATTCTCAGGCGTATTATACGTACTTGGTTATTTCCGATGTGTGAGTCATGTTGTATATTCAGTATTTGTGAGGACAAGTTATTATAACTATCCAGATTGAATATTGATTTGTTGTACTCTAATGATTGTGTGTATATTTACAGCTATAGATTCTTTTGTATAAAAATATGCAATTATCTATTATATATTGTTCCACTGCGATTGTGAGATTCTATGTTATTATTTCTGTTTTCTTCTATCTTTTTCCTTTTTTACCCAATGATCTGGTATTTCCAGCACTCGACTTCTCGGCATGCTATACATTGAACATATTGATGTCGTTTTTCGAGGATCGAAAATCCCGCGGGTCGTTACAACTTTTGGGCTTTGGTTTTCTTTTATTGATTTGGGGCATTAGTGGTGAGTTGTAGTTTTTCCGATCGAGCCGCACAAAGGAAGTGCTGTCAAAATTTTTCCATAGCTTTAAGAGACTTGGAAATTTAATAATACAATTCAACTAATTGATTTTAAAACTTAAGGGTGTGGTGACATTTTTTTCCTTTGGAAATTTCGGGAACGGAATTCTTTTAAGGGATGAAGAATGCAACGATCCAAATTTTTTAATATTTTGAATAGGAATATTTAATTTATTTAAATATTCGGATTCAATTCAAATTACAATAAATATGCGACGACCCACCTTTCTGGACGGTTTAAATTGACAATAAACCACACATATCTAACTCAAACCATTCAAAGGGTAGATTATCATGGAGTTTAATAAGAAAAATAAGAGAAAAGAAGGAAAACAAAACATAGAATCTCACAGCGGAATGACAAAATATAATAATCAAATAAACAATTCATGAAGCTGCTTTACAATATACATTTGATTACACAATTTTTACAACATAATCAGAGTACAATTAACAACATACCAATAATGGTGCAGCGGAATAATACTAATAATATAATATACCAAACTCCATCTTCGTCCTCCAGAAATAATGTCTTCAAACACTGAAATGCTCAGGCTGACCCGTGCGTAATGAAAAGATAGAACACTCGAGTCAGAACTAAAAGTACTTATGTAAGTTAAATCAACAACAAGTAAATATGAGTGTAATAGCTTCAGGGTTGTTTACAGGATTTTACATCTCCTATCCAGTGTATAACGTGCGTGCAATAACTTAAGAGATGTTACGGGATTTTCCATCTCCTAAGGGTCCGTCAAACTATCAATATGTAGTAAGATACGTTATATATGTAGTGTTTATCAGTAAAGTAAATTATTAAAATAGCGTTAAGGCTTTACATTGATCGCTCTTAACATGTTTTTAAGCAAGCAGTCTATGCAGGTCCTGTAACACAATCAGTAACGTCGGTAGCCAGTGAGTCCTCTATAGGTACCATACTAAAACAAAATCGCAGTGGGCGCGAACAAGGATAAAAGTATGATAAGGCACGTGAGGCGATGTCCAAGGTAGGATACTGCCGTTTTGTGTTTCTTGACTGGTGGTAACACCTAATGGCCCACCGCGAACATCCAACCCATAATCAAATCAAGGTACACCAATCAAGTCAAATTCAATATAGTAATATGAAGAACAGATGTCGCTAGAGGTAGCTAGCCTCATTGGTCAGGTATGGCTTCTGTTTTAGTCATTTCAAATTGGCACAAGTGTCGGGGTCATCCATCATCGTTCTCTTTCTTCAAATTCTGCAAACGTTGCCAATTCAATCTCTACATTCTGGATAACATCCACGCGTACGCAGTTGTTAAAGTGTTTTGGATATTGACAGAGAGTATGCCAATATTCAGCCTCGGTCTCTTTAACAACCAAACGTCATTTTTCACACCGATTGGTTCTTTTAAATTTCAAGAACAAGTCATATTTCATATCAAAATATTAGATTCACTTCAAAATCATTTTAAATTCAAAACAGGTTATACCTTCATATCAAAGCATTCATATTTAAATCGATGATTTAAATCTAAATAATTCCCCTCTAAAACAGTTAGAATCTTGAAGATGGTTTTGAATAATTAAAAGAGTTTGAATATTTAAAATAGTTTGGATAATTAAGATAGTTTTAATATTGAATTATAGTTTGGAATAATTAGAATATTTTAAAGATTGGAAATAGTTTGAATATAAAATAGATTTTAATATTGAAAATAGTTTGGATAAATAGTTTATATATTAAAATAATTTATATTAAAACTGTTTCTTCCTATCCAAAATTTTAACTTATGTTCCCATTTCAAATCACAACAAATTCAACTTTTCAACTTCCAATTTCAAGTCAACTTCATATTCAAATTCCGATTTACATCAGCCTCAATTCAAAACAATTTTAAACTTTACATCAAATTCAATTTAAATAGTTCTATTCAAATGGTTGAAAGTCTCAATTCAATTTCTAATTTTTAAAACAATTTTTGTTTAAATCCCTTTCCCGTCCAAACTTGAAAATACCAATTTAAAATCATTTTAAATAAAGTAAATTAAAAGTTAAAATCAAAAATTAAACCTTTCAAATAATTCACTTTTGATAAATTCAAATCACATCTCATTTTCAACTTAAGGTTACAAATTAATCCTTAAACAATTTCTATTTCAACATTTCAAATCTCGAATTAGAAAATAATTTAATTCATATAAATCCAATTTCAAGATTTTAAAACCATTTAATTTAACCAAATTCGGTGTCCGTATATAATTTTCTACCCTATGGCCAAGTGATCGATTATTTCAATTTTAATTACATGGGTGGATATATATCATCCCAATCCATAATTAAATGTCATAGGTATATATCATTTCAACCTATTTCTTAATTCATTTCAAATGTCCAAATGATAATATAAATGATGTCAATAAATAATAGGTAATAACAGGAATATGTCCAATAAATAAACAACCATACATCCAACATATGAATCGATAGGCATACGATAACAATTAACATCCAAATCAACCAATATATCACAACAGTTACTGATTATCAATTATCGGTGTTTAACTAGAAATTAAATTCAATATTAATTTAAATGTCAATTTAATTCAATATAAAATTCAATTTCAATTAAAGTGTCAATTTAAACTACCAAACAGCAACCAATAAAATTCTTATCACTTCATAAATTTAATTCAACTAATATAAGAAGATTTAGTATTACGTGAGTGTGTTTAATCTCTCACCTTTGATTTATAGCCGATTAAAAAGCCAATAAAAACCCAAAATTTCAATAGTCTCTGAATTCAACTAAACCAGTTTTATGTTGTTCGGAATTTCGATACGAACCCAACAGAAGAAACCACGCACGAATAGGAGTTCGTAGAAAATGTTATGAAGGTTAGAACATTTAAATTTTAAAATTAAATAAAAATGAAATAAAGGGCAAAAAGGGAAATTAACTTATCTGTAAACCTACGCACTCGATCTCGATCAGAAACCCACTATAGCCGCCAATGTTCAACTCCAAAACGTCGCTGCCTTGAGTGCCAACCCCTCGATTTGACCACGCTGCCGCCACTGCCTCGGCCAGGCGCACCCACCAAGCCTCACGCGGCCAACTCCGGTCGCCCTATGTGGCTCCGCCGCCTCCACTCTTCCTTCGCCAAATCTGGCGAATTCGAGAACCCATGCAATGATCAGACCACATGGATGCACTCTGCTCGTCCTCCTCTATGCACTAGCGCTTCCCGATCGTCGATTGGTCGACGATCCACCGTTGAATGACAAACCCTAGGATAGACGGCCGAAACTGTTTCACCAATTTTTGGACAAACGAAGCCTCCAATCGAAAAACGAATTGCAAATGCTGATTCCGTTCGTTGAGAGCTTCACAACGATATATTATATGATAGGGTTTGAGCAGTTTGAATTTTTGGAGTTTGATTTGAAATCAGTTATTAGGGTTTTGGCTAATCTCCATTGAGAAGGAACGGACTAGAACTGAATTGTACGTACAGATAATAGAATAGATGGCTGTTAGGTTTATAACAACATATATATAGACGAAGATTGAATAGAAATGGATGGAACAGATCGATTGGGTCGAAGCGATAACAAAGACCCGAAAAGTCCATTTTGTTCCCCAAACGAAAGCAGGTCATCCTATATATCGAAATATAGGGTTTCAATATTTTTAAATTCAATGGAACTAATTTCAAACTCTAATTCTATTGTATATAGAAGTTAGCTTTTAAAATCAAATTATTTTAATTAAATTCCTTTAATTGATTTCTATGCGTTTCGAACTCGCACGATCAAACGATAAGTCTGATCGCTATGAAACTTGAAATCCTATAATAATTCACTATTACGGATCCGATGAAACTAGTTTCGTTGAAATCCGAAACAGTGCCCAAAAAGACTAATTTTACACGTTAATTAAAATAATCTATTTTAAAAATCAATTTAATCACTTTTAAATTCTAAATCAAAAGTTTTCTATCATCATTTTTGATTAAACATGAATTAATAATCTTTTAAAATACAATTTTCCATGTTAAATCCAATATTTAAATATTAAATTAATTTCAACGTTTAATTGCAACTGTAATAAACCCTAGTTCATTATAATCTAAATTTCAACAAATTCTTTTATTTTGATTTACATTCTTAGTATTAAATCAACAAATACCTTATGAATTTATTAAACATAAGTTTTCATTTATTACACTTGTTACTCTATAATTAACGACTTTTCTTATATTAACTCCAATATTTATTTACATTAAATTCCAACGATTTATTTCCAAATTAATTTCAAACGGAAAAGCTGGAATGCCAACAGGCGTCTGTTAATATGATGGGAAATAAATAATTTTTACATTTAAATAATTTTGAACATGTTTATAAATTTATTGTTTACAACAAAGATTATAAATTTACTTACAAATGTTAAAACCAATTTCAATTTAATAACATCTGATTTTCCAGTTTTATACATCATTTATTTTATTCATTATTACCTTTATTATTACAATTAATGAAATTACATTAAAACAGTTGTCAATTACATTCAATCAATATTATTAAATTATATTATAATAATTTTTCCCCATTTATAAATCATAAATTTTAATTTCTCATAATATTAAATTCCAGTCTTATTTAATTGAATATTTCTAATTATCAAAAATAGGGGTCATTACAGTCTCCCCTACTCAAAACTTTTCGTTCTCGAAAAGGAACAAGAAAAAAAATCAAGAAGTTTGATATATTTTATTCAAAATAGTCAATTTATAAACAATTAAACTTACATATTTAAGTCTAATGAAATTTTGAAAATAACTCAATTTCTACGAAAAAATTTCTAAGTCTTAAATTCACGAAAAATTTCAGCATCATCTCCTTTGCACGACTAGGTCCGAGAAAATAAAAACATCAATAATTACATTATATATATATATATCATATTTCAATAATGAAGCATCCCAAACTATGGGAAAAACAATAAAATACCGCTACAAAACCGTAATCCGAAAACGTACCTATTTGTCAGATAAACAAAACTCTATTTATGAAACCAAAAGCAATAGCTATTGCTTCCATAAACCTGTATCATACTTACATAATCCAAAAGAGTTAATACTATGTAAAAAGAGTAAATTTTAGTTGTTGTAATCAATAGCACAAGCAACACACAATATATAATAATCATATGCAACCAAAAGCAGTACACCCATTATATGCAACAAAAGAATCAATCACACATCCATAGCAACCAAAAATAATGGTTTGTTCAGGTTCAGAAACTTTTCATCGTACAAGGGTGATAAATAAACTACCAAGTGTACCTTACACTCATTAGCCTTAGATAATTACTCAATAGATTATTCATACAACCTCAAACAATTTGAAGTATCATTTCCCAAACTTCCCATAAGCCAAACAACATAGAATTTTAAGTATTATTTTAGTTTGTTCTATTGGTTTCTTTTTACACATTCTTTACTTTTCATTTACTTTCATTCTCATTCATTCATACAAGATCATCTTTTATCAATTTACGTTCATTTTCTTACATAGATTATTTACCATTCAATATTTAAATCATCATTGAATACATTCTTAAGGTATTACATATGTTTCTTTGCAGTTTAATTTACATTTATTATTTACTCATATAACTTGATTTCCGCTTAATATTAATATTCATTAATGAATCATTTCAACATTTTCTTAAGTTTATAATCATTTACTTAAATAATATTCACTTTTAACTATTCAATTTAATTATTAACCATTTCAAAACATTAACTTAAGTTTATACATTCCTTGTTCATCTTAATTCTTTATTTATATACATAATTTCATTTTGATACACCTTTATTACTTAAGTTTTACTTCTATAATATTCTATTACATATTCATATTTAACATTTCAACATTTTAAACATTTCTGGTAAGAATATTATATAAATTTACCTTATTCATTTTAGTTAGCAAGAATGTTCAATAATTTACAACTATTAAAATTTAACTTCTCATATTTTATTTAAACACTTAGCTTCAATTTCTTATTTCTCGTTTTAGAAGTTTCCAACTATTAAAATTTCACTTTATTTCTACAACTGGAAATCATTAACTAACAGGAACTTAAGAATTCAAATACCGGGTTTATTTTCAAATCATTTTGAAATAATATATACTCATATCTTTTATATATATCAAATCATATCTAGAAATTTAAATCAAAATCTGTTTATCGAACCAAATGCGTAGCAAAGCTACTAAGTGGCCTCCCCCACTTTGAGACTCGAAAATGAATGTCGATGATGCGGCGGTCATCATCGAAATTATTTTCCAGTGACAAAAGAGATGAGTATAGAACTTACTTCCTTTTTAAAATTCTTTTTAAAACATTTCTTTCAAATCTTATTGAAAATGTTTCTATCCGAAAATATTTCCAAATAATACTAATATATTTTTTTTCCAAGAATCTTTGAAAACCAATTTCAAAACACCAGAATTTAAGTTCTCAAATTTCCATTTAAATTCATTTTATTTGTGAATCAAAATTTATAAACCATACTTACAAAATTACATTTTCTTATAACATACAATAGTCAATAGTTTTTAAGAACCTTGACTAACGAAACAATAAATGACAATAATTAAACATTATCATTTACTAACAAACAACACACCAAAATATTGTTAATTTATGAAAAATTATTCTTTTACATACAAAATATAATACCAGGTAAAATTATTTCATTGACCTATTTAAAAAAAAATATTATGTCGGTCTATCATGTTCAACTGTTTAGGAACCCCTATCGATGCCATAACGTCCTATGTTCCGATTGGAATTCATAAATACTCAACAGAACAAATTAACACAATACAAAACATTTTTATAGTACTAACAAATACGCTCTCTCATATATATATATATATATACACTCAACCTCATTCTAGGATATTAATAACCCTATCTCTAATGAGTTAACCTCAACAGGCTAAAGTATCTCTAAACCAAAACTCTGATACCAACTGTGATGAACCACCTTTTTGGATGGTTTAAATCGACAATAAACCACACATGTCTAACTCAAACCATTTAAAAGGGTAGATTATCAATGGGGTTTAATAAAAAAAATAAGAGAAAAGAAGGAAAAAACACAGAATCTCGCAGCGGCATGACAAAATATAATAATCAAATAAACAGTTCATGAAGCTGTTTTACAATATACTTTTGATTACACAATTTTTACAACATAAAGAGTACAATCAACAACATACCAATAATGATGCAGCTGAATAACACTAATAATATAATATACCAAACTCCATCTTCATCCTCCAGAAATGATGTCTTCAAACACTGAAATGCTCAGGCTGACCCGAGCGTAATGAAAAGACAAAACACTCGAGTCGGAACTAAAATTTCTTATGTAAGTTAAATCAACGACAAGTAAATATAAGTGTAATAGCTTCAGAGATGTTTATGGGATTTTACATCTCCTATCCAGTGTATAACGTTCGTGCAATAACATAAGAGAATAAAGATAAAAGTATGACAAGGCACATCATACCAATAATGATGTAACACAACCAGTAACGTCGGTAGCCAGTGAATCTCCTATAGGTACCATACTAAAACAAAATGGTAGTGGGCGCGAATAAGGATAAAAGTATGACAAGGCACGTGAGGCGATGCCTAAGGTAGGATACTACCATTTTGCGTATCCTGACTGGTGGTTACCCCTAACGGCCCACCACGAACATCCATCCCATAATCAAATCAAGGTGCACCAATCAAGTCAAAATCAATATAGTAATACAAAGAACAGATGTCACTAGAGGTAGCTAGTCTCATTGGTCAGGTATGGCTCCTGTTTTAGTAATTTCAAATTGGAACAAGTGTCGGGGTCATCCATCATCATTCTCTTTCTTCAAATCCAGCAAACGTTGCCATTTCAACCTCTACATTCTGGATAACATCCACCGCGTACACAGTTGTTAAAGAGGTTCCGGTATTGACAGAGAGTATGCCAATATTCGTCCCCAGTCTCTTTAACAACCAAACGTCATTTTTCACACCGATTGGTTCTTTTAAATTTCAACAATGAATTGCAGAGGCTGATTCCGTTCGTCGAGAGCTTCGCAATGATGTATTATATGATAGGGTTTGAGTAGTTTGGATTTTTGGAGTTTGATTAGAAATCAGTTATTAGGGTTTTGGCTAATCTCCATTGAGAAGGAACAGATTAGAACTGAATTGTACGTACAGAAAATAGAATAGAAGGTTGCTAGGGTTTATAATAACATATATATGAACAATTGAGTAGAAATAGATGGAACAGATCGATCGGGTCGAAGCGATAACAAAGATCCGAAAAGCCTGTTTCGTTCCCGAACCGAAAGTAGGTCAACCTATATATCGAAATATAGGTTTTCAATATTTTTAAATTCAATGGAACTAAATTCAAACCCTAATTCTATTGTATATAGAAGTTAGCTTTTAAACTCAAATTATTTTAATTAAATTCCTTTAATTGATTTCTACGCGTTTTGAGCTTGCACGATCAAACGATAAGACCGATCGCTACGAAACTTGAAATCCTATAATAATTCACTTTTACAGACCCGATGAAACTAGTTTCGTCGAAATCCGAAATAGTGCCTAAAAATACTAAATTTACACGTTAATTAAAACAATTTATTTTAAAAATCAATTTAATCACTTTTAAATTCTAAATTAAAAGTTTTCTATCATCATTCTTGATCAAACAGGAATTAATAATCTTTTAAAATACAATTTTCCATGTTAAATCCAATATTTAAATATTAAATTATTTCAACGTTTAATTACAACTATAATAAACCTTAGTTCATTATAATCTAAATTTCAACAAATTCTTTTATTTTGATTTACATTCTTATTATTAAATCAACAAATACCTTATGAATTTATTAAACATAAGTTTTCATATATTACACTCATTATTCTATAATTAACGACTTTTCTTATATTAACTGCAATATTAAATTACATTAAATTCTAACAATTGATTTCCAAATTAATTTCAAACGGATTTAATAATATGATGGAAAATAAACAATTATTACATTTAAATAATTTTGAACACGTTTATAAATTTATTATTTACAACAAAGATTATAAATTTACTTACAAATGTTAAAACCAATTTCAGTTAAATTACATCTGATTTCCCCGTTTTATACATCATTTATTTTATTCATTATTAACCTTTATTATTACAATTAATTGAAATTACAATAAAACAGTTGTCAATTACATTCAATCAATATTATTAAATTATATTATAATAATTTTTCCCATTTATAAATCATAAATTTTAATTTCTCACAATATTAAATTCCAAAGTCTTATTTAATTGAATATTTTTAATTACCAAAAATACAGGTCGTTACAAAATAATAAGAAAATAAATTTCTAATAAAATGACTCGATTTTTATTGGCGTTATTTTGATTCATATGATTTTTCCATAATTTTTTGTTCAAAAAATATTTAAATAATCGTTTATCGATTTTTCGACAAACAACGGTATTTTTATAATTTTACAGAATTAGTTAACTAGTGTATATTATTATTATTTTTGGATCATGTCGCATTTTGTACACAATCATATTTTTGTTTTGTCAGTTGCGGTTCATACGCAGACAAAATTCTGTATGGCGACGCATCGGAAATTACAAAATAAACCCAAATTCAACCCTTCAATCAATTTAACATCCACTTCACCTTCCCCCCCCCCCTCTCTTTTTCTATCTCAATTTATAGTAAGTTCAAAAAAGAAAAGAAAATAAGCTTCTTAATTTTCAGAAATCAAAATCTAAAAATTCACTAAATGAAAAAACTTAAAGTTGATATCTTTAGGTTCTTAGTGAGGAGATTTAAGCATCTATATGCATTGTGAAGGGTGCGGCATCATTTCGTGAAGCTCGACTATTTTGATCAAGGGAAAGGCAAACTAGGGTTTAGGAATTTTGGTGAGGGACGCAGTTTTAGGCTAATCAGAGGGTGGATTCATGTTTGTCGAGGCAAGGTGAGGTTGTAGTGCAATTTTGGGAAGCTATGATCAATGGAGGCAAAACGCGACATATGGGTTGTCGCTTGCGAGCTGTCAGGTCATGGTGTGATGGGTTCGATAGGGTTTTCTTTACTTGGGTCGGTTGGGTGGAGAATTCGTAGAGGAGTTAATAGGCTTTGTTGGTTTGAGGTTTCGTTGACTGGAGGAGGAGGAAAGGCATGTCATGCACGGCTATCCATTGGATATGTTCGCGTATCAGGTGGAAGTGGATTAGTGTTTGGGAGGGAAGGATTTTAGGGTAACTAAGTGACTTAAAAATGTGATTAGTGTATAATTTATATAAATAAATTCAAAAATCTTACAAAATGTATAACGCTCTCATACAAAGTCCAATCAAGGGAATATTTTATGTGTTGCGCTCATAATGGCGATAGCTACACGACGGAATGAGTTTCGTCAAATTAGGAGCAAGTGAAATTTTAGGCTAAAATCGAACGTCTTTTGATTTTAGTTCAAATTGGAATGCCTAAGTGTCTGTTGGAATTTCAGTGAGTTAAAGTTACATTTTTGGATAATCAGTATGATATATAGTAGATAAAATTTATTGTTTATATTTGGGTGAATTATTGGTTGGTTTGGTTAAATATCAACTTTTGAAAAGCGGACATCATTTAAATTGAATTACAGGGAATTTTGTAATATTTTGGTTAAATATTATGGGTAATCAATGGTATGGTGGTACATATAATATTTATCATGTTACTATTAGTAATATATATACTATTTTTTGTTTTTTGAAATCGATAATAAAAATCCATGACATTTATAAATTGGGAATAAATAATGTGGTACCTTCAGAGAATAACACTTCATTCTGGCATGATTTTTGGATGTCCGTTATTTCCCTAAAGAGGAATTTATAGAACTGTATGAAATCTATAATTTTAAAAATGAGTTGATTTCAGAATTGAGTAGACTAAATTTAAATTTTCCATGGGAATTTAGTTTTAATTGTACTTTAACTGAAAATATTTATCCCAATTTTCTTTGCTTTGTGCTAACTTAGAATTATATAACATTGATGATGAAAATGACATTAAAATTTGGTATTGGGATAATGATAAAATATATACATCACACTCTTTTTATAAATTTCCAAACTTGTCCGAAACAAAGTCGAATATATTTAGATATATTTGGAAAGGTAATACTCCATCTAAAGCGAAAGCATTTATGGTTAATTATACATGAAAAATTAAATACTGTAGAACTTCTAAAAAATATAGTTAAAGATAATAAATGTTTTTTCTGTAATATGGCATAGGAAAATATTATGCATTTATATTTGAATGTCATATCACCAATTCTTTTCTTAAAAATTATCTTAATAATATATGAATAATAAAATGTTATCCAGAAATTTTAAACTATATAATATAGTAAAAACATACCTAAAACCAATGCCTTGAAGCATACCTTGTAATGATGAACTCTCTCTTCTTTGAAAGCTTTTTGATTCATCAGACTGTGGATCCATGAACCGTAGACCTTTGACTATCAAATAGTACTTGTCATTTGAATTGATTTGCTTGAGCTCCTAGGGCATACAGTAAGCCAACAATGGAAGGGAAAATGGCAACTTAAAGAAAAAATCATTTTCAATTAGGGTTAGAGGCATTTAAATAGTGGATGGAAGAGAGAAAATAATGGATCATATCTCATACCAATTCTCACAAAATCAAAGTCATCCAATTCTAACATCTCTAACCTATTTGAGCCGCCCCATATAGCCCTCATTACAGCAGAATATACAACCCATCATCATGGGCAAATATCCCATTAAAGCCAAAAGAATATAATTTAGTTAAATCTAATTTAATTGTTTATTGATATCCTATATCGATCGGTATATTTATAACTATTATAAATATATTCATTAATATTTATTCCTCAAATCATACTCAAAATTTTATAATTAATATTTCATAAATATTAAATAATTTATTATAATTATAAACTAATTAAATTTTTTGGTCAAAAAAGAATTCAACATTTCGGTTGTGTGACTCGTCAAGTGTAAATTTGGTCAGCGATTAACATCGAACTATTCGAATATTAATGTACACATTCACATTGCAAGTGGTGTGACATTTTGGCCAAATTTAGCGCTTACTTGGTTTCAGTAAAATCCAATTTTACTTTGTTAAGCATTACCTTGTTGTGACATTTATTTACACGAATTCTTTTCGTCAAAACTATATCACTTTGGACTTATGGAATTTGGTAATGATCAAAATTCCAATATCATCCATATTCAACTCTACAGCCAAAACACAAAGTCCTTGGTTCAACAATAACTACCAACCGTACTACTCTCACCAGAGATTTTGACATCGAGTTGACCATGATACTAACTCCATATAACTGAGGAGATGAATCCTCTCTTGAATAGTGCTTCACTTCCAATACTTCCGCTCAATCAAACTATAGTCACTCGATGGACGCTGTAGTATGATTTGACTATAATCAAAGTGGAGTTTTCATATTGAAGCTTGACAGTATTCTCAAGTCGAGAGAACTATGTAAATCAGTCTCGTTTATTTTCTGCTTGACCTTAGTTGTATTAACCAACAAAAAACTATCGAGTGAGTCATTCCATAGTTATCCAATAACTATTAGTACGTAACCTCTATGTGCCCCCAATAGTCATGAGTAATACACTGCCCAACATTTAAAGAGCATTACATACTCCAGTCTTAATGGATACATCGATATTTAGTCTCGATGCATCTTGACGAGGAACATTTACAATGCTGTGTTTTATAATATTGTGATACAAAACTAATGATTACAACTATTTGTAATTACTATCACAAACACATCATTTACGGTTTTTTTGTTAAATATATTTTAATTAAACATTTAATTATTTATAACGCATTATAACAAATACGTAACAGAAAGAAAAACACCTTTTATTACGAACGAAAATTGATTACAGAGTTAATTAATTCACAATAAATTATAGAATTGCCCCTAGGGCATACTCTTAACTCTATCACACCCTTCCTATAATCTTCGCCATAAGTGGTATATCATGTATATGTGGAAGAATGGAAGTAACTGGTCACTTAAATAATACTACTTTTATGTTTAAGTGATCAGTATTGCAAAAGAAAGCCTTTGAATACAAGAATAGATTTCAAGAGATTATGAGAGAAATGCAAATGTAAATTGAAGATGGATTCTTGAATCAAAGTTTAGATATAATGTTTGAAGAGTTGTATGCATTCATGAGAAGCACCTGCCTTTAGATACAGTTGCAACACTTCGTGGAAGGAAGTGCCTCTTCATTGAAGAATAAGAATTATTCATAATATTCAAAAAATATAGCAGTTACATGTAACCAGTCGACTGGTAGAGTGCCAATCAGTCGGCTAGTTATTGTCGAAAACATGAAGTTTCAAAGAGAAAGAAACAGTTTATTTTTACCCTTATTTAGTCGACTGAAATACGCAACCAGTCGACTGGTTGGGTCATTAGTCGACTGTTTGTGTAGTTTTTATCGATTGGTTATCTTGTATTTATAAAAAATACAATGCACATGATATCAGTCGATTAAACAATTATAACCAGTCGATTAGTATTGTTTTAATCGACTGGTTGAAAGGTTTTAATCGACTGAATCTATGATTTTCATTTTTCATTTTTTTAAGTGAAACTGCTATTTTGATGATATATGTATATGTATACCACTTTGAAGAGATTTTAACAATCATATTCTTCTGGACACAAAACACCATGACTAATATAACTTTGTTTGTCATCATCGTTTTGGCTTCGTCATTCTATCTCTTAATTAGTCAATATATTTTCCTACAAAGTTAGAATATATAGAAATATTTCTTGTGTGGTTGTCACTATCAAAATATCAAACTATGAAGTTATAACATTCTCCCCATTTTTTATGATAACAACTATACAAGTTATAAAATAATTTTTCATGATAAAATAATTCTTCCCTATAATTACTCCCTGTATTGATACGGTTGTATAGTTTTTATCCCCTTTTGTCATCGACAAAAAGAAGATATATACCAATAGGAGTAAGTATGAAAAATGAACAATCTTAGAGGGATTAAAAATATTACTGAATATCACAAAGAGTCATGCTATATCATGAGTTCGACATCTAATCATTACATCACGAGTTCAACATCACAAAATAAACATATGACATCACAAATAGTTTTTAAAGTTACAAACTTTTAACATCACAAACCACAAGTTTCAAACACCATAACTTTTTGCTGGAACTAGGCCAGCCCGCAGCGGAAGTTATTGGTGAATTTTAATTTTTTTACCTTATAGGATCTTTACTATGCCTATGAAGTCTAATTTATTTAGAACATTTTTAAATTTAATTTAAATATAATCTTTAATTTCATTTAAATTTATAAATAACGAATGAAATTTTATTTAATTTAAGTTTAATTAAATATAATGGTACACATATGTATCATATACATCCATGTATGTATGTTCATATGTAACATAATAATCCATACAAGATATAACATGCCAGTACATAAATGTTGAGATTTGCATCGCAATAAACATGTTAACTCGTCTTATATGTATTGTATATTGTCCAAATATATGTATGTATATATAAACATGTTATTTAAATAAATATTAAAACATAAATATTTACTTATATATATAATATATATTGCATAAATGTAAAATGTTCATAATATGTGTATATTAATTAAATAAATGACTATATAAATATATATAAACATATATATGTCTATACACACACACATAATATACAAAGTTTTTTTTAAATATAATATACATGTATATTTTATAAAATAGTAAGAATTTAATATATATATATAATTATATTTATAATATCTAAATTATTTATAAATATGTGTATGTGTGTATAATTATATCAATTATGAGAACTAAATAAAATTAAATATTTATTTTTATATCATTCTAGATCCAATACACAAAACATAAAATATTTTATTATAATTTTATATTATTAAATTATATATATAAGCCAAAAGGCATTAAAATTACATTAAAAATATTTTCGCGACATATTTTTCAAACATTAAATTTTATAAAATTCAAGTATGATATTATAAGGTTGCAAAAAAATTCCATAATTTTCTAAGTCAAAATCGTATTTTTTTATTTAATTAATTTTGATCGCATAATTAAATGATTTTTTAAAAATAATAATTTTGATTGTTTAATTCTACATTTTGGTCGAAAGATAATATAGTGATGTAGAATATTTATAACATTTAAAATATAATTTTCAAAAGGTATATTATTTTGTATGAAATATTCAACCTATATTTCAATTTAAATAATATTGAAATTAGTAAATAATTATTAAAAAATACTTTTCGGTTACCTAAAATTATATATAGTATAAATTTGCATATATAAAAATATAAGATCAATTTTAACATGATATGATGGCATAATTAATTATAAGTCTTTAGTTTATGTAATATGACATATTAATATAAATATAATTAATTAATAAAATAATAAAAATTAAAATAAATTTATTTGGCTGTGTACACATAAGATCTATATAATTTTTTTTTATTATACATACATATGTATAACCATTCAGTATGTGACAACATTCATACATATATGAATCTCACTTAACTGACATTATACTTATGATATATATAAACAAGCAACATAATATTATACATTAACTATAAGTCATATTATGAAATAATAATAATACCATACCAAAACCTATGCCTTGAACTATGCCTTGTTATGATTTATATCCCTCCTTAGAACTCTTTTCAATTCGGTAGATTGCTAATCCTTGAACCGTAGACTCTTTGCTATCAAATAACAAGCTTTGAATTGATTTGATTTGAATATTAATGGAGCTCTTAGAGGCATGGATCGGCCAGCAAAATAGAGATAGAAGGCAGCCAAAAAAAGACTTCTAAAGGTTGAGAATAGAGATGCTTATATAGAGGAGAAGTTGGAGATATTTTAGGATCAATATCCTACATCATCTCTTACCAATTCTTTTCCATCTTCGCTCTCCACTTCAAAGCCTTTGTTGCACCATCTTATGGTTGCATATTTACCTCATATTTGATCAGCGATTAACATCGATCTATTCGAATGTTAATGTTCACACGTCACTTAGCAGGTGGTGTGACATTTTAGTCAAATTTATCGCTTACTTAGTTTTGGTAAAATCCAATTTTATATTATTAAGCGTTACTCGGTTGTGGCATTTACTTACATCAATTCTCTTCATCAAAAATATATCAGTTTTGACTTATTGAATGTGATAATGGTCAAAATTCCAACATCGTCCATATTCAACTCTATAGTCCAACAGAAAGTCCTTGGTTCAATAGTAACAATTATTAACCGAAATGCTCTGGCCAGAGACTTTGACTTTGAGTTGACTTGAGTTGACCGTGATACTAACCTCATATAACCGAGAAGATGAATCCTCCTTTGAATAGTGATTCAATTCCAATACTTCTACTTGACCCAACTGTAGTCTCTCGATAGACGTTATGCCATGATTTGACTATAATCAAAGCGGAGCTTCATATTAAAGATTCATAGTATTCTTAAGTTGAGAGAACTGTGTAAATCAGTCACATTGATATTTTCTGTTTGACCCTAGTTATATCAACTAACAGAAAACTATCGAGTGAGTCATTCCATAGTTATCCAATAACTATTAGTACGTAATCTCTAGGTGTCCCTAGCAGTCATGAGTAATACATTGCCCAACATTTGGAGAGCATTACATACTATAGTCTCAACGGATACATTGATATCCATTCTCGATGCATCTTGACTAGGAACGTTTAAAATGGTATATTTGTTTTCATTATGATAAATTACTCACGGTTACAATAGTTTGTAACTATAATCAAACAACATACCATTTATGGATTTTATATTAAATGTACTTTTAATTAAATTAATTAATTAATGTAACACATTATATCGGGTATATAATATAATGAAAACACATTTTATTTCGAACAAGATTGGTTATCGAGTTAGATATATGTAACAAATTACATAATTGCCCCTAGGGCATATCCCTAACTCTTTCAATCTCCCACTTGCACTTGGGATTAATTATGGAATCTTATAACAACTTCTCCAATTGTTTTTATCAAAACCGATTCGGTCAGTCCCTCAGTGATTGGGTATGCTATTGTGTTTCAATTATCTACTTTGTCAATTAACTCTCTTTGATGTTAATAAACTACCTTTATCATGTGGAACGATTCAGGGTTTGTCTCTCAACTTCTTGGGAGCTCTAAGTTCTGTTATGAACTATATTGTAACATTGTTTATCATATAACAATTTTTTGAGATTCTTAATATTTGGAATCACCCTCGGCTTAATTATAAATTTGTATATTTATATTTATATACATTTCTTATGTACTTAGACATTTCCATTGAATCGGCAATAGTCTTTTATTGGGAACATTTCCAACTAAAATATTCTTAACTTGAATTTATTATTGGCGTATCATACTTAATATCACTTATGAAACTTTGAGTTCTTCTTCACAAGGAGTTCGTTGTTTCTGTAAACAGTTCTCTCGTATTTCATAAATACACGAGAATACTCTAAACTATCATTCAGTGATATTAATTTGGATTTAATATTTGCTACATGTATTTAACACATGAACAAATCACGATACGTAGACAACATATCATGTATGATAATTCCTATTGTAATGCATAAGCAATTCATCTCACATGTTTCGTATTAAATAATTTAATAAGGTATCTTTGCATATCGATTTGGGACATTACCAATATCTTTTATACTCACTATAAAAGCCATTATTTACACATTCAGCGCCCAGTATTAAAATGACTAATGCTGATTTTAATACAAGTACATCGTTAAAATCAGCAATGTGTTGTTTACTTACAGTTTAGAAATATCAATGTACCTTTTAACGTTCTTTCTTATGAATAGACCCTTTCTCTGTATTTTGATGGATAATCAAACTATTTGATATTTCTATCAAATATTTGTTCAATTCCAATGCTTATAAAATGACACTTTCTATCATTTCTTGGATCATAACCAAAGACACACAAACTCAATATCGCTCCCACTAACTTTAAGACATTTTGGTTATTATGTATAACAGCTTACTCCAAATTGTTATTTAGAATTTTCTGTTTCAATACATAGACCCAACTTAAAGTCATACTAAGTGATAATTTTGTGAGTAAATCCGAATTAACTTCAGCACATTGAATATCGAGTATATTACGCTAATTTCAACAATTGAAATTTGCAATGTTATTCTTATCAATGTTGCTCATTATATACCAATTGCATTACTCTTCTCTCGAAGACACATTCGCAGTCGATGGATCATATCCCTTTCGGGTACATATACCAAAATCATATTTTGATAATGTACTTGGAATCTATTTTGGATCTGCGCATCATACTATGTCATAGAGTCAACACTCTTAATGGTTTATTTAAAAAATTGTAGATTATATATTTTCGACATTGATAAGAAACTTTTAGTTTCTCTTCAATGAGCGAGAATATTTACTAGACAGTATAATGCGATGTGTTCGTTTAGGTTAGTTAATTTCATTTCATCTCATGTAATCAGTTTTATCTTTGGATCGTATCCAATTCCATTTTACTAACAATAATTTATCAAAGAAAATTCATTCAATATGTAGTTGGTATTTTTTGAAGCAACAATTATTTCACAATGCAATGGAACATGTATTCATAAACACTTTATAAATTGCCTTTTATTTGAAACTGATTTAGTTTTAGTTTACAAAACTTATGTTCAAAACATAAAAGGTCATCCAATGACATTCCTTTCCAAACTCCTTTTGCGGAGATTTATAAAAGATCCCCCACGAACAATTATTACGTGCAGACTTTTGACTCGCACAACCTGACAACTCCTAGGTCTAGGATATGTTAGGGTTTCTTATAACCCTTGTCTTGCATGATTTTGTAAACTATTATTTAGATGAAATAATATTAATCTCATATACTACTCTCAAGTACATGACCTTATAGAAAGAAATTAACTCAACTTCACTCACGATTAATCATACTTTGTCCAACAAAGTTCAATTACTCCTTATGATACATCAATCATGGAGGAGTGACTTTTGAGATTGAATATTTATTCATTTTTAGGTACGTTCGGAACCCTTTCAAATATACTCACCCATTCGATCACATCAAATCATTTCTATTGCATGTTATATTATTTACTTTCATTTTATACTCTATGAGTCTATCTTAGACATACTACATATGTATTAAATACACATGTCCCTATCGGTGATAACTCATTGATGAATATAACAAAGTGCGTGTAACTGTTTTGGTATTTATAGATTTATGATTGCATACATCTATATGTACAATCCAAAGAGTTTATTAACCCTTATAACGCTCCCACTAAATTGGTGCATTGCCCTTAATTATTTGAGATATAACTAACCATTATCATATGATTCATAATCATATAATAAAAATTATTTATCAAAATTAAGGCTTTGTCTATAATTTCAAAATAGCTGTAAATAATATTAGATACTTCTATATTTTCCAATGCATCACTTTTGTTATGAAAACAAATCCCATTATAGTTTTATTTTATAACGAATATTCATAATATTCATATTGAAATATAGCCATGTTTATCTTTCAGTCGATACCGAAAAATAGACATTATTTCATAAATAATGCTCGATACGTTAACGGAAATAATTTTCGCAATGCGTTGCAATCATTAAGTGTTATATGGCATGCTCCCACTATTTCTTCCATCACTATAATAGAGTATTGAATTCGGAGATCCATCATTCACTTAATATAGATTATTTATTTCATATATTGTAACTAGTTTACAGCGGAGAGTTATTTGATCAAATTTCTTGAACTTAAAGAAATAATGTCATATAAAACAATTTTCTATATGAAAATACATTTCAAGATAGAAGCCATATTCCTTATTCCAATATTAAGTATCAATTATTATTATTATTATGATTCTCGTTTTCGATATTTCTTTATGAATCAGAAGTAATCATTCACTCTCTTCATCCCAACTATACATCTAATCTCATCTACTCTTATACATTTGTTTTCTTTCTAAATGGTCAAACCATTTAAAAAAATCCTTCTTATAACATTATAACGAACTCTTTACCAAAGTGATTGAATTCTTAGATGTTTCTTGTAGTTTTGGTTTAGTGTTACGTTTAATACAATACAAATACTCAATCTCACAGTACTGTTTATTGGCTTATTTTGAATGAATTAACTTCACTGAAGTATCGTACATTACGAACTATGACCATTCCTTATATAACACTTATATGTGATAGTATATGGATCAAATATCCATAGTCTTGCATTGCTTTTGAGTTTGGTACTCATTGAATGCAATACACTGGTCTCAACCAAATAAACATGTAAGCGATCGAATTATGAATGTATTAAGTAGTTGTAAAATTAGGTACTTACATGGGTATAGAAAACATTAACATGCAAGAAGTATTAAATAGTAAGTATGTATATATATTTATATATTATATTTCTATTTGTCAATCTTCAGTTCAGTTCATTTGTATATCTTAATTGATAAACTTTTTATCAATCGTATTAAACACACAAATTGTCAATGTAGATAATTATATCATTATATAACATATGTTCTTACAATAATAGAAAGGTTAAATGTTATCATTTTATTTTTCTAATAAGGCTCCCACTAGTCTTTTATGTTTCGCCAAACCCTAAGTCAAAACGTAGAAGTCTTTCGACTTCACTAGTAGATATTAGGACTCATCTGTCTTGGAATTCTGACCTCCAGTCTGCTCAACAAGTCATAGCTCCATGGACGATCAATAACTCCTTATCGACCATACCATATACAACTCCTAACGCTTTAGTTCCTTGTTCTTATTCTGCTTCAACCTTAAGTCTGCTCAACAAATCGAAACAAAACTATTTACTCTTATTTACCATATTGCAATGGCCTAAGTATAATATGTGCACTTGAGTCTGCTCAACAAATTCATATAGTTATCTTACCTCAAATAGTCAATATATTAATAATACTACATATAACATCCCCAGCTTGAGTCTGCTCAACAACTAAGGTGTATGAAAGTAATTTGTTAATACATATACATGGCAGAGAACAATATTATATTGAAGATTCATAATCTACAATATATTATATCTAGTGATGTCGACTTATGGAATAATGTATTTCTTATGAGATACCCTCATATTCAAGTGTCTAACACATCAAAAGTCACGGTATATGTACATATACGCTTGTATTTATTCCTTAAGTCTATTTGGGTTTCTTTTGATGTTCCACCTTTAGTTTATACATTCATATTATATAATTTTTATTATTATATAACTTTTATGTTTTAATCAACTTATATTATAGTCTTATGTATAATAATATATTTATTAAATCTTATTTAATTAATTTTAAATAATTAACATTTTAATTAATTTTATATTATTTTAATATAAAATTTATATTAAATATCTATTATATACTATAACCTTTATAGTATAATACATATATCTCATATATGTGTATTTTTATTTAATCAATTAACTTTTATTTAATTAAGCTTTAATCAATTTGTTTAGTCGATTAACCTTTAATTAATTAATTAGCCTTTAGTTAATTTGTTTAATCAATTAACCTTTAATTAATTTGTTTAATTACTTAACCTTTAAATAATTTATTTAACTAAAAAATTTTAATTAAATTATATTAATTTTGGAAATCGTATTATATACATATATGTATACTTATGATATCTCAAACATTTTAAAATATCATAAAATATATCAAACATATATAATATATGTATATATTTTTCATTAATTAACTTTTTTTAATTTATTTTATTATTCTTAGTAATAAATTTAAAATTTTGAAATTAATATGTAATATACTTGAATATTTTGAAAATTTTAGTATATTATAACTTTTGCAATATATGTATATCTTATTTTAAATTTAACTTTTAAATTTAAAATATTATATTTTAATTTTTAAATAACTTTGAAAATTAGCCCAAGGCCTAATTCAAATGTGGGCCTTTTCTATTAAGGACAACCTTTGGGCTATGAGCTGAATAGTTAACCCTAACATGACTAATTTAGAGCTATTGGGCTCTAATACCATTGTTGGAATTGGGTCAACCCGCAACGAAAGTTATGGGTGAATTTTAATTTTTTATCCTATAGGATCTTTATTGGGCCTATGACATCTAATATATTTAGAACATTGTAAATTTAATTTAAATATAATCTTTTATTTAATTTAAATTTATAACTAGTGAATGGAATTTTATTTAATTCAAATTTAATTAAATATAATGGTACACATATGTATCATATATATACATGTATGTGTGTGCATGTGTAAATAATAATTCATGTAAGGTATAACATGCCTGTATATAAATGTTAGGATTTGTATCGTAACGGATATGTTAGCTCATCTTATATGTATTGTATGTTGTCTAAATATGTGTATGTATATATAAACGTGTTATTTAGATAAATATTAAAATATAAATATTTACATATAATATATATATATATATATTGCATAAATGTAAAACGTTAATAATATATATTAAATTCGATACTAATTAAATAAATGACTATGTAAATATATATATAAACATATATATGCATACACAATATATAAAGTTTTGTTAAAAATAATATACACGTATATTTTATAGTAAGAAATTAATATACATATATATGCATGTATGTATGTATGTATGTATGTATAATTATACTTACAATCACTTTCAAAAAATAATTATTATATTTATAATAACTAAATATATATTTATATATATATATATAATTATATCAATTATTAAAACTAAATAAAACTAAATATTTATTTTCATATCATTCCTGATTAAATACATAGCACATAAAATATTTTATTATAATTTTATGTTATATATATACATTAGTTGTAAAGCGTTAAAATAATATTAAAAATACTTTCGTGACTTCTTTTTCAAATTTTAAATTTTTTGAAATTCAGATATAATATTATAAGGTCACAAAAAAATTCCATAATTTCCTGAGTCAAAATTATATATTTTTATTATTTAATTAATTTCGGTCGCATAATTAAATGGTTTATTAAAAATAATAATTTTTAAGTGTTTTAATTCTTAGATTTTGCCAAAAGATAATATGGTGATGAAGAATTTTTATAAAATTTAATATATAATTTTCGAAACATATATTATTTTGTATGAATTATTCAACTTACATTTAGATTGAAATAATATTAAAATTAGTAAATAGTTATTAAAATATACTTTGCTGTTACCTAAAATTATATTTAGTATAAATTTGCATATATGAAAATATAAGATTAATTTTAACATGATATGATGACATTGATATTTATAAGTTTTTTAATTTATGTAATATGACATATTAATATAAATATAATTATATAAAATAATAAAAATTAAAATAAATGTAATGACCGCCCTACACTTCTGGTACCCAATATACTTATGTGATGTGCTGTGGAGGTACCAGACCGATGTAGGACGGTAGCCAATAATATAGAGAAGAGAAAAAACTGAACACAGAATCTATAGAACATCTCACAGCGCATAGATAAAAATAATATAACAACATAGATATAAAACAGGAGAGATAGTGATATAATCAAATGAACGATAAATAAGAACATCAAAGTGCATCAGGTTCATAGACTATACAAAAACTGAAATAAAGAGTTTATACATCCCAAATCTCCATAATAAACTCTATAACTATCTCTAATAATACAAGTACTAACATAGCTCCACAATACTGCACAACAGAATTTAACCGATGGTAAGCTCTAAATATAGATATATGAAGAGAAGCCTCCTGCTCGTACTCCATACAGCTCCATGTGCTTTACAGACCTGCTATCTTTAATCTACTCATTTAAGAGTACCCGAGATAATAAGAAGCAAAGCATAAAATTTTGGGAGAGACAACAATCTGGTATGAGCGATATATCATCTCAGAATACTATAAAACTCGTATATAGTAAATATGGTATAGGGTATGAACAACCATAGATACTCAACTCTTGCCCACGCAGATGGTTAACGACTGGACACACGCAGACGTCCAAACACATAAGTACACGCAAACTACCCTAGGTACACACAAAATACCCTGTCCTACTCACGATTATCACAACCTTATGTTCTATCCTACAAGCTATCATGCGGAGCTCGTCCTTTTGGTCCATCCCCAGAAGCTACTGTCAATCGCCATATTGAGTTGTCGAAGCCATCGTACTTCACTTGGTTGCCATCCTAAAGTTATCCAAAGTCGTTCCAGGGACATCCACCCTTATCCCGAACCAACTCCCAGACTACCAAGCAACCCCGAGTCTTGCCCCGAAGTCCACAACTAAAATCTGTGCTTTACTCTTATCGGTCCATCCTATAACCAAGCTAAGCAAGACACAACTGTAGTCCCAACCAAACAACACCCCAAACAAGCGCCAACCACCAAACAGACCGTCACATCCGGTCATCGAGCCTACTTACCACCGAACCAAATTTATTGTTCGGTCTCCGCTCCACCTTGCCACTGAACAAATCATCATGACCGGCCACCGAACGACCATGCCCCCGAACTGACCATCACGACCATCCACCAAACTACTTCCACGTTCGGTTGTCGCACCCATTCCTCTGTCGAACCAACCAACACCGAACCGAGCACGCCGAACTGAATTCCTATAGCACTTTCAACACTTCAACATCATGCCAATTCCATCACTACACTTAACGCTTTGACCCTCATGCATCGCATATGCAAAAATACGACTTCAAATGCTTTAAAAACAAATCCATCGAAGTTCATCTCCACGGTTATTCGCTTTAGCTCACTCCGATGAGCGTTTTCAACCATACAAGCATATAAACAAACACCATAATGCACCAAACAACACTCAAACATGTAAATCACATAATTAATCATAGAAATCATCATACAAGGTGTATACAACATAGCCTAACATCTATCAAGGCAATCACATATCCAAATAACATATTTAAAATACCAAAAATCCATTTTTTTTTACCTTTTTACTGCAAGTTGAGTTTAAAACAGAGTTAAAACCTAATTTTGACTTTAAAAATAGATTAAAACATGTTAAAACCTATATATACATATATAATAAGGTGAGAAACGATAAATCACTCAACAAATACCCAAAAAGTGAAGATTTGCATGCAAATCGAGGCAAATCTGAGAATCAACAGCAAAGATCTAATTTTCCTCCCAAAAAATGTGAATTTGAAGATCTCAAATGAATCTCCTTGCCAATCTATCATTAATCTATGATTTAGACTTGATTTGGAGGGAAAAAGAGAAGCCTTTGGGTGGAGAATGGGTTAATGGAGGCTTAGATCTATGGAAGAAGGTGTAAAAGTGATTTGGGGATGATAGTTTAGCCATATAAGGTCTCCAAACCCAAAACGGTTTAGTGGGATTGTCCCCAAACTCGCTAATTACCCACCAAGCTGCTCCAAAAATAGCAAATCTTTAAATAGCCATATCACCTAGCCAAAAAAGTCCAAATCGCTATTATGACCACTCTACATAAATATAAATCATCATATCTTTCCAATGGAAGTGGTCTTGGATGCTAATTCGGCTCCTAACAAAAGTTATAGCCTCTATAAGTTTTTAGGGGTAAAATGTTTGGAAAAATTCTAAATATAGGAAATGTCTCTAATGGGCATTTTCCAAAGTTATAGAGTCATACGACCTTATATGAATTTAAAAGTAATAATTTATAATCCTCCGATACGTAAAATAGGGGTCGTTACACTCTCCCACTTTAGGAATTTCACTCCCGAAATCCCCAATAGAAACAAGGTAAAGTCAACCATATCTAGCATGCATGCCTATCATCCATGAGCAAACATGTCAAACATCAAACATGCACACGAAGCAATAAATGGTATCTACGCCTACCCTAGCATGCAGGATACTGAACTAGTCTATATGATATCGAAAGTGAAAGTAAATGCGAGAAACATAAGTCTTACCAAGTAAAGAGCTTTGGTTAAGCGGTCCTCATGCTACCCTCGGTCTCCCAAGTACAATCGCCTTTGCTCTCACTCCACTGAACCTTCACCAGCTCTACTATCTTCCTCCTAAGCATCTTTGTATCACGTCTGACGATACGAATAGGCCTACAAGGTCTCGATGCTTCTAATTCAATCTCGATATCAGCAAGCCGATTCGGTTTGACTATCACGCCTGATCCATACACAAACTTCTGCAAGTGAGATACGTGGAATACATTGTGTACACCCGCCATCTTTTGAGGCAAGTCGATTCTATATGCTAGATTCTCGATCCTCTCAAGTATCGGAAAAGGACCAACGAATATTGGAGCCAACTTCCTCTTAGTACCGAATTAAATAACATTCTTTAGCGGAGAAATCTTTACAAACACCATATCGTCGATGGAGAACTCCAAGTCATGTCTTCTTCTATCGGTGTAGCTCTTTTGTTTATCCTCGGCAGCTTTCATTCTTTGTCGAATGATCTCGATCTTCTTTGAAGTCTCTATGATCATATTTGGCTATAGTATCATTTTCTCGTCCGCTTCCTACCAAGATGATGGAGCATTGCACGGTCGGCCATATAATGCCTCAAATGGTGCCACACTGATGCTGGACTGATAACTGTTGTTGTATGTGAACTCTACTAAATGCAAATGATCATCCCACGAGCCACCAAAATCAAGAGTGTGGGCTTGTAAGAGATCCTCAAGAATACGATTCACTCTCTCGGTCTACCCATCGGTTTGTGGGTGATAAGCCGTACTGAGATGTAGCTCTGTCCCAGCACCTCTTGTAAGCTCTTCTAAAACCTGCTAGTTAACAAAGGGTCTCGATCACTCACAATGCTCCTCGGCGTACAATGGAATCACACAACCCTTTTCATATACAACTCGGCTAATTTGGATGTTGTTCCACTTGACTTGTTGGGTATGAATCGGGCACTCTTCGTCAATCTATCAACTATGAACCAGATGCTATCATACCCTTCTTTGGGCCTTGACAATCCATCAATAAAGTCCATCAGAACTTGTTTCCATTTCCACTCGGGAATCTCGAGCGGTTGCAACAAATCACTCGGCTTCTTCTGCTTTGCCTTTACCAACTAACAGTTAATGCACTTCGAGATGAATGTACCAACATCCTTCTTCATCCCTCCCAATAAAATATCCATCTCATGTCGCGGTACATTTTATTGCCATTGGAATGTATAGTCAATCTTGAAAGATGGCACTCGCGTAGCACCTCATCCTTCAGCCCATCGACATCAGGAACAAACAATCTCCCACCCTTATGGAGCCAACCATCACTGTCGATCCCATACTGCTTCATCCCCTCAACCTTTACTCCTTCCTCTATCTTTTCCATGTTCTTCGCTAGTCTAACGTCTCGCCTCTGACTAGCACCGATCCGTTCAATCAAGGTAGGTCTGATTGTCAATCTAGTCAAAATTTCCAGTTCCAGCTCACGTCGAGGTCTAAAATCATATCCAGCGATAAACTCTAACTGCTTCCACTCTAGGAACATCGCTCCCAATCTAGCATGTCTCCTACTCAAAGCATCAGTGACCGCATTTTCCTTACCAGGCATGTAGGAAATGCCAAAGTCATAGGAGGCTAGGAACTCTAACCATCGCTGTTGTCGAAGGTTAAGATCCTTCTAGAAGAATAAATACTTCAATGACTTGTGGTCTGTATACAACTCGAACCTCTCCCAAGCAAACAATGCCACCACATCTTCAAAGCAAATATTATCGCTGCCAACGCCAAATCGTGAGTTAGATACTTCTTCTCGTGCGGTTTCAGGTATCGACTAGCATATGCGATAGCCTTTCCCCTCTGCATCAACAACGCACCAAGTCCAGTACCACAAATGTCTATGTATACTGTCAGCTCCTCATGCCCACTCGAAATGACTTACATTGGTGTGCTCGTCAACCTCTCCTTCAGACTTACAAACACATGCTCGCACCTTATGTCCCAAATAAACAAGGATGTCATCCATGAATATAACTACAAACTTATTTAACCGATCCCTAAAAACACGATTCATAAGATCAACAAAGTATGACGGTGTGTTGGTTAGCCCAAACAACACAACCAACCACTCATAGAGCCCAGATGGCATACGAGACGCTGTAATCGACACACTCTCCTTCGCCACTCTAAGTTGATAAAACCTCGTAGCAAGGTCCAACTGAGAGAACAACCCAACACCATGGAGTTGATCGAACAAGTCATCAAAATGTGAGAGTGGATATGTTCTTCTTTGTCACCTTATTCAGCTCATGGTAACCTACACACAACCTCAGAGAGCCATCTGCCTTAGTGGTGAATACTATAGGTGCGTCCTACTCATATATGCTCCTACAAATGAACCCTTGCCTCAATAGGTCATTCACTTGCACCTCTAACTCCTTCTGCTCTCCGAGTGCCATATGCCTCAAATGCATAACTATCGGTCTAACATCCTTCACTAATTTTATGCGGAACTCAACCTCTCGGTGTGGCAGTAATCCGGTCACCTCCTCGAATATGTCCGGATACTCTCTCACTATAGGCACGGATGACAACTCATCCTGTAGAGTCTCAAGCGAATATAGAAAGCTAACTATAACTCCATCCTCTAGCAGGCAGCCAATCATTACTGTCTACCCCTCCACAGCCTCTTGCAATCCACCATTACCGCATACTTCCTCAGCCAGTCCATCTCTAGTATAATACCGAAACTCACAAAACCCAAAACAAAGAAATCACAAGCAAACAACATCCATGACTAGATAAGGATGCAAAGGCTAGTAGAGCCTCCAACTGGGTTCATCACAATCAAGGGTCGATCAACAATTTGGGTTTCAATCCAATCTATCTACCAAATCACTAGATATGAAGGAATGTAAAGCTCCGATATTAAATAAAACACGTACAGGTGTATCAAAAATAGAAAGCATACCCTATATAATGATGCTCTTCTCCTTTGTTGACGGAGCACTAGATGAAGCTAGAACAACGTTCAAAGCATAAACTGACACAACCTGCTTATTTCGTGGTGGTTCTGGGAAATCCTTCTTGATGTGCCATGGCTTATTGCAGTTGAAACATCCTTTCTTCTCCTTCCTACAATAATTGCTACGATGGCCCCTGTTGACAATTATAGCATGTAGGCTCCCACTAGCCCTTCTTTTGAAAATGCTTCTTCTTGTTGTTGTCCCATTTCCTTCTGCCTACCCCACTAGTTTGTGGCTTCGGCTCATACTTAGGAGCACCAACCAATTTAGGCTTAGGGTACAGACTCTTACGTAGAAGAGCCTTCTCCACCAGCCTCTAAAATGGCTCATCAGTATGTCCTACTAGCTTCTCTTTAAGATAATCGTCCAAGCCCATGATGAACTTCTCATTCTTCTTAAGTGGAGTATCGATAAAAGACGTGTCGCACTTTGATAGTGTGTTGAACTCAGCCATGTACTCCGACCTGGACATATCCCACTGTCTCATGTCGGTAAACTTTCGAAAGAGAACCGACTTCTAAGGCATCGGTACATACTTCTCTTCAAGTCTCAACTTGAACTGCTCCCAAGTAATCTAGTCCTCGGGAGTATAAATCTTGATGGCGTTCCAATACCTCGTGGCTCTTCCTTAAAGCTGTATAGAGGCATGTTTCCTCTTCATCGCATCTTCTAACTCCATATCCTCATAGATGCGTTCATAAGTATCCAACCAATCCTGGACATCGACGACTTACTCTATTCCAAGAAACGGTTTATCACCCAGAGTAGAGAAATCCTTGCTCAGTTTGGCGAATTCAGCCTTCGGTACTTGCACTGGAGCATCACCACCAATACTGCAGCAAGAGAAACTTGGGCATTCTGAACCATGTTTCGCACTATCTCAGTGAACATGTTCTACAAGTTGGGGTTAGCAGCCCCCGATCCCGGCCCATCCTCCAGAGATGGAGTTCCTAGCCGCGTTCCTTATTAGTCGGCTCATTCTTACAAGCTGTAATATGAATGATCGGTCACTTTGAAAGAAATAAGTGGTGCCCATGAATGCAATGCGACTTATGTATTATATATACTACTATATAGTTCTAAAAACCAAAATATAACAAGTACGCTCTCTCATATATCACTGGATCCATTATAAGGTGATAGCTCCTTCCTTATCTCTAATGGATCCAAGTATCAACTTAGGTTGTCCACCAACCTAAGCTCTGATACCAAATGTGACAACTGCTCTACACTTTCGGTACCCAATATACCTATGTGATGCGCTGTGGAGGTACCAGGCTGATGCAGGACGGTAGCCAAGAATATAAAGAAGGGAAAAATTCAAACACAGAACCTATAGAACATCTCACCATGCACAGATAAAATATAATATAATAACATAGATGTAAAATAGATGAAACGGTAATATAATCAATGAACCGTAAATAAGAACACTAGAGTGCATCAGGTTCACAGACTATGCAAAATATGAAATAAATAGTTTATACATCCCAAATCTCAATAATAAACTCTATAACTACCTCTAATAATACAAAAACTAACATAGCTCCACAGTACTGCACCGTAGAATATAAGTGATAGTAAGCTTAAGGTACAGATATATGAAAGCTTAGCCTCCTACTCATACTCCGTACAGCTTCATGCGCTATCCAGACCTGCTATCTCTAATCTACACATTTAAGAGAATCCGATATAATAAGAAGCAAAACATAAAATCCCGGGTCAGACAATAGTCTGGTGTGAGCGATATATCATCTCAAAATACTATAAAACTCGTTTATAGTAAATAGGGTATAGGGTATGGACAACCATACCTGACATGTCCTTGCATCCAAAGAGTTAGCACATAAACACAATATATGCTACACTACTAACACAAATGGAAAATATGGGGTGTAGAGGTATCACACAACATACCAAGCACACAATAAACATAGCATCCTTCACACAGCCTCGCATCTCTCACTCAAGTGCTTCAGATGTACGATAACTCTTCCAGATGCTCAACTCATTGCCAATGCAAAAGGCAAAGGACTGGAAACACGCAGACATCCAAACACATGGGTACATGAAGACTACTCTGGGTACACGCAGACTACTTTGTCCCAACAATGAGCATCATAACCACAGAGTCATCCATCTATCCCTTAGCACACGTACCGATGGTAGAACTATCCCGTAGATGCTTAACTCTTGCCCATGTAAATGGCTAAGGACTAGACACACGTATACGTCCAAACACATGGGTACACACAAACTACCTTAGGTACACGTAGATTACTGTGTCATACTCACGAGCATCACAACCTCATGTTCTACCCCATGAGCTATCACACAAAACTCGTCCTTTAAGTCCATCACCATATGCTACTATCACTTGCCGCATTGAGTCGTCAAAGCCGTCATACTTTGTTAGGTTGTAATCCTAAAGTCTTCCAGAGTCATTTCAGGGTCATCCACCCTTATCCCAAACCAACACCCATATACCAAGCAACCTCGAGTCTTGCCCGAAGTCCATAACTAAACTATGTGCTCCACTCTTGTCGGTCCATCCTACAACCAAGACAAGCGAGACACAACCGTTAAGCCATCCACACAACACCCTAAACAAGCGCCAACCACCATGCCGAACCACGCCCGTGCCCAATCATCGAACAGGCCCCCATGCTCGGCCCCCGAACAGGCCTACCACCGGATTGAATCCCTTGTCTGGCCACCGCTCCACCTACCACCGAATAGACCGTCTCGTCTAGTCACCGAGCCTCTTCATCACCGAACCGAGTTTATTATTCGGTCACCACTCCACCTTGCTACCGAACATATCATCGTGATCGGCCATTGAAGCACCATACCCCCAAACTAACCATCACAACCGGTCACCGAAACTAAGTTCCATGTTCGGTTGCCGCACCCATTCTTCTACCGAAGTAACTAATGCTGAACCAAATTCATGTAGCACTTTCAGCACTTTAACATCATGCCGATTCCATTGCTACGCTTAACGCTTTGACCCTCATGCATCACCTATGCAATGATATGACTTCAAACACTCTAGAGCCAATCCGCCAAAGTCCATCTCCCCGGTTTCTACCTCAAGCTCGCTCCGATGAGCATTTTCAACCATATAAACAAACACCATACATGCACCAAACAACACTCAAATATGTAACACATGCAATCAATCAAAGCAATCATCATACAAGGTGTATACAGCATGGCCTAACATCAATCAAGGCAATCACGTATCCAAATAAGATATTAAAAACACCAAAAATTCATTTATTCATGTTTTTACTACAGGTTGGGTTTTAAAACAGCATTAAAACTTAATTTTTACTTTAAAAATGGATTCAAAACATGTTAAAACCTTTATATATATACATAATAAGGTGAGGGATGATAAATCACTCACCGTATACCCCAAAAGTGAAGATTTGAACGCAAATCCGAGAATTAACAGCAAAGATCCAATTTTTCCTCCCCAAAAATGTAGATTTAAAGATCTCTAATGAATCTACCTACTAATCTATCACTAGTCTAAGGTTTAGACTTGATTTGAATGAGAAAAGAGAAGGTTTTGGAGAAGTTAATGGAGGCTTAGATCTATGGGAGAAGGTGTAAAAGTGATTTGGGGATGACGGTTCAGCCATGTAAGGTCTCCAAACTCAAATTGGGTTAGTGGGCTTGCCCCCAAACTCACTAATTACACGTCAAGCTAGTCCAAAAACTACAAATCTTCAAACAGTCATATCTCCTAGCCAAAAAGTCCAAATCTCTATTATGACCACTCTACATAAAGGAAAGCCATTATATCTATCTAATGGAAGTGGTATTGGTTGCTAATTCGGCTTTTATCAAAAGATATAGCCGATACAAGTTTTCAGGGGTAAAATCATTTAGAAAAATTCTAAATATAGGAAATGTCTCTAATAGGCATTTCCCAAATTTATAGAGTCATATGACCTTATATGAATTTAAAAGTATTATTTTACGATCCCCCAATACATAAAATACAGGTTATTATAATAAATTTATTTAGATGTGTATACATATGATCTATATAGATTTTTAGTATACATACATATTACCATTCAATATGTGACAACATTCATACATATTGGAACCTCACCTAACTAACAATATAATTATGATATATATACAAACATGCAATAGAATATTATACATTAATTATAAGTTATATGAAATAATAAGACCATACCAAAACCTATGCCTTAAAGTACACCTTGCTATGATGAATATCCCTCCTTGGAACTCTTCGCAATTCGGCAGAATGCTAATCCTTGAATCGTAGACACTTCGCTATCAAGTAGTTGTTGCTTTGAATTGATTTAATCTGAATGTTAATGGAGCTCTTGGAGGCATGAATCATCTAGCAAAATAGTGATAGAAGGTAGCCATTAAAAGACTTCTAAAGGTTAAGAATAGAGATGCTTATATAGAGGAGAAATTGGAGATATTTTAAGATCAATATCCTACATCATCTCTTACCAATTCTTTTCCATCTTAGCCCTCCATTTCAAAGCCTTTGTTGCACCATCTTATGGTTGCATATTGCCCTTATTTTGGTTGAAATTTCCAGCCCCTTTCAAGGGCTTTCACCCATATGAAGCCCAAATAAATATTATTAATTAAATCTTATTTAATTGCTTATCTATATCGCATATCGATCGATATATTTACAACTATTATAAATATATACAATAATATTTTTCCTCAAACCATAATCAAAGTTTTATAATTAATATTCCATAAATATTAATTAATTTATAACAATTATAAATTAATTAAATCGTTTGGTCTAAGGAGAAATCATCATATCGGTTGTGTTACTCGTCAGTTGTAAATTTGATCAGCGATTAACATCGAACTATTCGAATGTTAATGTTCAAATATCACTTAGCAGGTGTTGTGACATTTTAGCCAAATTTATCACTTACTTGGTTTCGTTAAAACCCAATTTTATATTATTTAGCATTACTCGGTTATGACATTTATTTACACCAATTCTCTTCGTCGGAACTATTTCACTTTGGACTTACTGAATTTGGTAATGGTCAAAATTTCAACATTATCTGTATTCAACTCTATAGTCCAAACACAAAGTCCTTGGTTCAATAATAACAATTATTATTAACCAAAATGCTCTAACCAGAGACTTTGGCTTTGAGTTGAATTTAGTTGACCGTGATACTAACCCAATATAACCGAGGAGACGAATCCTCTCTTGAATAATGCTTCACTTCCAATACTTCCACTCAACCCAAGTGTAGTCATTCGATGGACGTCATGCCATGATTTGACTATAATTAAAGCGGAGCTTTCATATTAAAGATCTACATTACTCTCAAGTCAAGAGAACTGTGTAGATCAGTCACATCGATATAATCTGTTTAACCTTAGTTATATTAACCAATAGAAAACTATCGAGTGAGTTGTTCCATAGTTATCCAATAACTATCAGTACGTATCCTCTAGGTGTTCCCAGCTGCCATGAGTAATACACTGTCCAATATTTGGAGAGCGCTACATACTCTAATTTCAAGGGATACATCGATATCCAGCCTCGATGCATCTTAACTAAGAACATTTAAAATGGTATATTTGTTTTTATTGTGATAAATTACTCACGGTTACAACACTTTGTAACTACTATCAAAAAACGTACCTAAATATACTTTTAATTGAATTAATTAATTAATATAACATATTATTAGTATATAATATGAAGAAAACACCTTTTATTTCAAACAAGATTGGTTATTGAGTTAGATATATGTAACAAATTACATAATTGCCCCTAGGGTATACCCTAACTCTATCACATTCAACATCACAAACCTGAACACCAAGAAGTTTCAAACCACAACTAAAATACCTCACCTATAATCACTAAAAAACTAAAAGAACAAAGTTCTAAAAGACAAGAACAGCGAACATCATAAAGTTCTAAATCATGAAAAAAAATCAAACCAAACTTTCCAAATTTACTCTTCATTGCTTCCTTGATGCTTATTTTTCTCATTCCCCTCTTCATCGCCTTCCTTTTTAGAAGAATCTTAATTGTAAGGATCTTCATAAGTTGAAGCGCCTTTTTATGGATGAGGAGATCCCGAACTAGAGGGTCTAGTGCAATCAATCTTCTTTCATATTTTTTCTACCAATCCCATCATTTTGTTAACCTTGGATTCAAATCTAGTTAGATGAACATCCAGCTTTCTTTGATTTTGAGAGATGACGATAAAGGAGTTTCTCATGGATAAATCGACAGGTAATTCAACAACTTTTTTATCTTGATCCAACTCTTCCGATTCATGCTTTAATATTGGAATGGATGAGGAAGTATAGGGTGGTTTTGAAGACGAAGGAGGTGCAGATGCCATTTTAGCTTCACGTTCTAATCATTCGACATAAGTCATATGTCCTTCATTTCTTATTGGAAGCTTCATTAATTTCAAGGTTTTTACTCCAAGATGTTTTAAAATTGCCTTTTCTAATGACGTATCCTTTGGGGTTGTCTCCAAAAGTGGTGATTCCTCCATCTGAGTAGATAATGTTTGATAGCATTTCTTTATTCCTCGTTATGTGCTTAGAGCAACCACTGTCGAGTATCTATTTGCCTCTTTTATTATTTGGTACCTGAAAAAATATTAATTTGAATTAGTACCCACTTCCTATGTTAGAGTCCTAAGAGTTAGGTCTTAGAAAACCATATCCAGTGTTCCTTTAAAAATAAAATCAGAATCTTTATGTACACTGGATATAATGTTTCTATATACTTATTTCGAAGGAGATGATTGTTAGTTTTTGGAACCCATATCTTAATAGATTTATTACTTTTAATAATAGGTTTTGATACTTTCCTTTCCTTCTTGAAATTAGTATGTAATGAACTATGGTGTTTAGAACTAGATTTTAACTTGTTCAAGTTTTTAAATCCTAGACCGTTTTTATTAGTGAAAGATTGTGAGTTATTTATGATTTTAGATAAACTTTCTCTTCCTTTACTAAATTAATATATTTTTAGACAGATTTTCAAAATTAAGATCTTTTATCTCTATACTAAGTGAATCAATATTAGAACTTAAATTATGATTTTCTTTTGCTAATTTTACGTTCTCATTTTTATAAATATCAACTTCACTACTTAAGATATTGTTTTGAGATGTTTATTGCAAGATTCTTGTGACTTAGCTAGTTCTTCTTCCAAAATTGTCTTTTCATCTTTTAGTAAGTCTACTTCTAATTCTGTCCTATTAAATTTTCCTAAGGTTCCTTTATACATTCTTTTGTGATCTTTTAATTTATCTAATAATTTTGAATTAATTTCTACAAGATCATCAGAAAAAATATCATTCACATTGTCGTTCGAGGCCATGACGTAAACATTTGCTTGTTCTAAATAGCTTTCACTTGCTGAGGATGAAGATGAGTCTGAATCATTCCATATGGCTTGAAAAACTTACTTCTTCTTTTTGAAGAATCTTCTGTTTTTTCTCTCGAAGCCACTTTTCTCCTTTTTGGAATTCAAATAGTCCTTCTTTATGTGGTTAAATTTGTCGCATTCATCGCATTTTAATGATGAAGATGATGTGGTGTTGTTGTTATTGTTGCCAAACCTCTTATTCTTCTTCATTTTCAGGAATTTCTTGAAATTTTTGGCTAGAAGTGCAAAACCATTGTCACCAACATTGGATTCTTTTTTTTCTTTCTTGAAACGCTATTGTTTTCCTTTCTTGAGCCTAATCTCTTTTTGCCTATAAATTCACTTTATATGACATGAGATTTCCTTTCCACTCATCGGGTTTTTTGGTAGAAAGATCATTAGCTTCTTCGATAGTTAAGACTTTTTATTCCCATTCATCCGTTAAAGAGTTAAGGTTTTTTGAAACAATATTGAAATCTATAAATTTCTCGTCTAGTGCTATTAGAGAGTGTTGAATGTCTTGAAATCGTGAATACATATCATTAATATTTTCATTTTGCTTCATTCTAAATTTTGAAACTGGTTTTTCAACATCAAAATTTTAATTTGTTTAACTTCGTTTATTCCTTCATGAGTTACTTTCAAAGTACGCCAAATTTCATAAGCAGATGTACATACAGTAAATATATTGAATTCATTTTTGTCTAGAGAGCAAAATAGCATGTTGATAGCTTTAACATTACTAGTAGCATCTAGTTTTTGGATGTCTGATCATTGTGCATTATCAGTGGCAGGAATAGTGTATTCTTGTTTTGTAATATTCCAAGTGTCATACTCATTAGCCTGCATATATATATATATATATATATTCTCATCCTAGTTGACCAATAAGTATAGTTTAATCCGTTAAATAGTGGTGGTCGTGCAGTATATTGACCTTCAACAAAAGTGGAAGCAGTGCTTTCCATATTACTTGAATAATATTCTATAAACCTTGTTACGGTTGTATGAATGTCTTGCTTTGATACCAAATGCAAGTTGATGTGGATCGAGTAATATGAATTGTTTTACTAATTTAAAACTTGTATAACAATGGTTAAAATAAAATATGCCCTAAGGTAAAGTGTAACATCCCCCGATCATTTTCGACTTTCGAAAATTCAACATCGATACTCCCTTTATCGACTGCTGAGCCATCGATTGCCGGAAACCCGAAAAGTTATGGTTTTAAGAAAGAAGAAAAAAGTAGAAGAAGAAGATAGAAGAAAAAGAAAGAAGAACAACAGAACAGCAACAGAAACAGAACAATATCAGAATCTTACGCATCGCAGCGGAACAATATATAATAGATAAATCAGTAATCTTCTAAAACAAAGAACTATATCAGTTTATACATACATCAATCATCAGAGTCAATATACAACAATGGACAGTTATATAACTTGTCCTCATACAGAATACACAGCGGAATAAATAATATCAGATACAAATACTACGTCTCGCCATCCAGCTTGCTTCCAAAGCTCCAGAATATCCAGAATATCCTGATAATATAACTCTAGGCTGCCCGTGTGGAAATTGGTGGGCACCCAGAGTTTAGAAGGGAACAATAAACTCCGAGTCAGTCATGGTGACTGGTGTGAGATCGTAAAACAGTTTTATCTTTAAAACGACAAGAAGATTTAAAGTCAATTCGCAATGCTTTTGGAAAATGAAACTACCATAAGACCTCCCACCACACACACAATGCAAACGCAGAATTGGAGGAGATTTCTTCTTATGATAGTCAAAGATGCTTACTACGCAAAATCAAATCATTTTTGATATTATTATTAGTGCATAGTGTAGAAAACATTTCGAAAGTATAATATTAATCTTAGCCAACATACGACCAGTATCGTATGCCTACTATAGCTACCATCTAAACAGTGGTGACCACCGTACGTAAATGGCAGGTTCTACAACTAATACCGTACAAAGTTCGTATTGGAATTTGGATTTCCAACAAATGGTCAGGCTAAGGAACTTCCTTTTCCACGATGGGTACGTCCCTGGAATAGACGACCCGAGAAATAACCTAACATTACGGTTAGATCTCTGCCAACACAAGGCCGGGTTACCTCTGCAAAAATAGGTAACTACTGACACGCGTATGCCATCCCCCGATCGTCACCGATCTTCCCGAGGATCCCCGATTCCAACAAACCACATAGATAATAATAATGCAGTAACCACAGAGGTTAAGTATCTGGGCTCCATACCATGATACCACCTTTATCCAGAAGGAATGACATACACTAAGGGGCGCTACTCCCTAGAACCTTGCTGCATTCGTCCTGTTTCGACCATTTCCGGGGTGTGAGGCTCGACGAAGTCTCGTCCACAAAGCTACGCTTTCTTAAAAAGCCCTGCTTTGGGTCAAACAAAATGATCAACCTATGATCACAAAGATATAAGATCAAACAAATGATCATATCACAAATGATCAAACACTGATCATTTCACAGCAACACTTAGTATGCCACGTTACCAAATTGGGATATATCGCTGATGAATTTCAACTACATAACCTCTGAGCTCGTACGTCTCAGAGAAGGGTGTTAAGCTAAGAGAATAAATTCTCCGCCACCAACAGAGATGTATTTGAAAGAAATCAGCTTTATACCTCAAATTGTAACGTCAGACACACAATCCATACAAGTCTGTTCCGGGATCGAACAGAACCGAAGGCACTTCTCACGAAGCCCTTGCATTTCCGGATAATTTTCAATCACGTCAGGACTTCCCGTCACTAAGGGTGATAAAACCTCTAAACCGAAGATCAGCCGATGTAGAGTAACTCGACGGTAATCCTTCCGTTTTCAAAAATATCCGGTCTTCAACACCGGTCTTCGAATGCGATTCATAACGACGTATCACATATTCGGAATGGGTTATACGACCCCATGGTCCTTTCCCGGCTAACCCGAATAGTGAGCGATTATTTAAAAATAAGTGTGGCATTCAAATTCATCCAATTCACAACAAATACCTATCTAAGGTAATTATTGATAGTCGGTTATTTAACTATCAATAAAGATGCGCAACATCATCAGATTCCAAATAATTTTCCAAATTATTTATCTTCAAAAATATCTTTACTAGATATAAAATTTCCACACTTTAAAAATAAATCAATATTTATTTTTAAACAACTTCCCTTTCTTTTATAAATTCCATATTGAATTTATACTTTCGAATATCTACTGATATTCGATTTTCAAATCGTTTCAATATTCAATTTCAATTTATCTTTAAGAAGATAAATTCTCAAAACGTTCATTTCATATTGGAAAAGTATTTCCTTACTTATTAAATAATAAGTATTTCACAAGTCTATTTATCTTCACATTTGAAAATATTCGATATACTTAAATCAAATTAAGTATATATTCATTCTTTAAGGAAATCTATTTTCTATAACAACATCAATTTGAGTCAAAACAAATGTTACGTAAAACATCGTTACGACGACTCAAAAATCACTAGTATAGGGATTCGAAATTTTGATAGATATATAAATCCCAATACTACATTAAAAGCATTTCCTTTCGGAAATCATTTACTATAACAACAGTGTTATAGTCCATCATTTCCTTATTTCTCGAAAACGTCTATTTCAACAATAAATGTTGAAATCTATGATTTCGGTAATTCACACGTTTTAAAACATCTTTTAAAACAATCACTTCATTTCAAATATCGCTTTCCCGAAACATATCCATTTTACTTAACAATATATTCACTATCCAAAATCGTGAATATACTTCACTAATTACATTTCACTATTTTCTACACATTTTATTTCAACAAAAATTCGCTATCCAAAATCGCGAATATATCTTCTTTAAAAATCTTCTACATTTAATTTATCAAATTCTATCGATTTCGAATTTATAAAACAACTTTTATAAATTCTATTCCTATTTTCTAACGACTTCAATTTAATAAATCTCCTTTATTCATAATTCGATAAATATTCCATCTAAAGATAAAAATCCAATTTATAAGTTAATCTCTTATAAATCTTTTATTCTACAGTTTCATCCATTTTATAACTTCACAATTTATATCTATTAATTTCATTTACTTGTGAAATCTATTCATACTTCTTTTTAACACTTATAAAATACCCGTTTTATAATTCCAATATTTGATTTATAAAATATCAAATTTTTGTACATCTTTTATATACATTGTTTTTACTAACTCAAAAATCCAAATTTAAGCAACTTTATAAATTACTTAGCTATTTATTTCAAAAATCCTCTTTCAGTTATATTTCACCAAAAATCTTAACTTTTATAACTTTAATAATTTTAACGTTTCTAAATTATTTCAAAAATTTAACAAACGTATACTTTCAAATAATCACTTTTAAAATCCCTTTTAAAGTTAAAATCGTTATTTTAAAAACTTCAAAACTTGAATCCAATGATGCAACGCATCAATTAGTCCATCACACAGTCAGTATCATATATCATCATATGATAACAGAATATATACCAACATCTGTAAATAAATAAATACAGTTGAGGAATCCAGTTGGATCCCTCCAACCTGTTTCCCTGCATCCAAAGATGTTAGCACAATACCAATTCCGCTCCAGTACGGAATTATCGCGGTATATAGGTTTTTATAAATCCGCTTACTAACGGCGCAATAGGGTCTCATCCGCTATACGAGGCGGGAAATCATCAATCCAATATATACATATGCCAATATGTATATATTGCTATATATATAATAGATATATCCTACTATATCTAATAGCACATCCAATATAGCAATCAAACAGTCAATAACTGCAATCAATTTATAAATCTGAGTGAGAAGGTCTCACCTTAGCTTTTAATTTGCCATCCCATTTCCATTTCTTCATTGTATTAAACCTTGTATAACAATTTATACAATTTATCAATTTTTGAATCAATTGACCATAAATTATCATCTGTTAATTTATTTAAACCCAAAAATCTAATTTTATCGAAAAATTTATCCTAAACCAATTTCTTTATAAATAAATTTATTTAACTAAAATTTAAATTAAACAATTCAAATTTCCTTTTCTTAAATATCTTTTGGATACTGTAATTTTTTTTTTTAAACAAAATATTTTCTTTAATCATTCCTAATACTAATTTAAACAAGTAAGTTAAATAAATTCATCTCCCTTTTGAATATATATATAAGTTTATTTCTTTTAAAATTAAATTACAGATCTACCTTATCCATCATTAAAAAATCTAATTTTTAAAATTCTATTTCTTACATCTGCAAACTGAATTGAATTAATAACCCAATATATATATATAAACTCTGGAATTTTAAAACTAATCAGTAAAACTGTAATTAGAAATAATTAAACAGGTTTACCACTTACTTCGTCCTCGACTAGATCCACGATTTTCAGACCAAAGAAACCTGACCACAAAGCATCATCTTCCCCACACGTACGTGCCTCGTCGCCATTTGTGTGCTCGTGACCACAACTCGCGCTCGTACGTATCGCGACTTCACCTTCCTTTGACGCTACCAACCCCCAAAATCAACCGAACAACTCCACGCTACGACGCGAGCTTCCAGAACTCGAGCTCCACGCATCGCTCGCCGCTGTCTTCCACGCACTCGCCCCAAAAAAATCACGATGCCGCTCTCGACCTACGACCATCGCGAACGCCTCCTGGGCAGTGCGAATCCCCCAAATCGCCATCGATCGCAAGCTCAGAGCACTACGCCCAAAATCGAGTCGCCCTTCGATAACTCGCACGCGATTTGATTAAACAATTTGATTTGAAAAAAATAGGAGGCGGCCATTTCTCGTTTTGATTTTTGGTTCGAGCTGGGGAGAACGGCTTCGGCCATAAATTTTCTTTTTCGAACGAGATTGTTTTTGATTTTAAAGAAAAGGAACAGGCGCCTTTATTTTCTTTCGAACGAATTTTTTCCTCCTAACAGGGAATAAGGGTATGGGTTGCACGATCCTCTGGCGTGAATTTAGGCATGATTTTAGGGAAGAGAACGTGTGATTTGACTTAAATTTAAATTTCAAATTTAAATTGAATATCGTGAAAGCTTTAACGCGTATATATATCGTGTGCTCACGTATCCACTCAGAAAATTATGAAAATTGAAATCCGGCAATAATACAACATTCCGGACCCAATGGAACTGGTTTCGTCGAATTCCGAGACTGTTTGAAAATTGACTATTTTATAAATATCGGTTCGAGTGATTATTTTCAAAACTGAACACTCTACTCCTAAATTCGATTCTGAAGCTTCTGTTATCTTCAGAAATATCAATACGAATTTTAAAAGCTTTCGAAATATTTTTCTTCAGTTTTAAATTGAAGATTTAAATTTTTATTCAGTTTCAATCGATTAAGTTTAATCATTTAATTGTCAGTTTTCAAAGAAAATCGGGGATTCAAATTAAATCGTCGTTCAAATATTTAAAATTAATTAAATATTCCCAATTTAATTTGTTCAAAATTCTGGGTCGTTACAAACTTCCCTCCTTAAAAGAATTTCGTCCTCGAAATTACAAGTTAGGAAAAATGTCCTTAACTCGTCTATTATTTTTCACAATCCAATAGTTTTATCAATTCATCAAAACAAATCTTTCTACTAAAGATTTGTTATTATTCCAACTATCTTTCTAATTTCAATTATAGGTTTCAAACAACATTGTTTAACTTCTTAACTCAAATTCGAGTTTAAATTCAAATTTAAACTTTCAAAATTTCCTCAAAAATTTTCTAACACTCGAAATTTTCGAAAAATTTCGCCAGCGTCTCCTTTGCGCGGCTAATACGGTACGACTACAAAACGTCCCTACGGACTCTCAGATTTCAAAAAAGAAAAAGAAAAAGCCAAGCGGCTAGAGAGAAATCATCAAAAACTCATATTATAATTCAAATACGTACCTTTTGTCGAGCAATTCAAATTATCTGTGAAATCAAATTCAATTCCCTTTATACCTGTATATCTACTAGCCATAATATCTAGTTACACATTCAAACTATTTTGCAAATTCTATTACAAAATTTCAATATAAACTGCTTCTTTAGTTCACTATTGAAGTTACATATTCATTATCGTTCAATATTTACAGTTCACATTCATTGGCAATTGATTCCATTCAATTTAATTTGCATTTCATATTTTCATTCGGTTTCAACTTCATTTACTACCAAATTCAAAAGAAGTTTAACATTCAGTTTAAATCTTATTCACTTCCTTTAATAAGCTTCACTTACAAATTTTAGTTTAATACTTCACAAATCAAATTCAATTTCAGTTCTATTCATTTTCAAATCTTTTATAAGTTATCAACTTATTTACAAATTCAAATCTATTTATTCATTCTGAAACTTATTTACTAATTCTTTCATTTCCAATTCGAATCTGATTTCCAAATCAAATTTCAAATATTCTATAAGTCTTTGACTCACTTACATTTCGATTTATAAGATCATTGATACATTCACCTTACTAATTTCATTCCATTAGAATTCTATTTTCAATTATAAATTCATATTCACAATTTCATTCCATTATTGAATTTTAAATTTTCAATTACCTTCTTGAATTTTATTCCAAGTTATAAATTCATTTACAATTTGAATTTTATTCCAATCAGATTTCAATATTTTATAAGTTATCAATTTCATAATATTTCATAAATATTTTTATATAGTATTCCAGGGTCTTACCAACATTTCAAAAATCATTTTTGAAAACAATTCAAATTATCCTTTGAATTTCGAAAACCAAATCCAAATTTCCAAACAACTTCCATTTTAAAATAATCGGCAGCAATTCCTCTTTTGGAAACCCGAAAATGAACACCAATGATGCCGCGGTCATCATCGAAGTTATTTTCCAGCGACCGAAAAGAGTTTAGAGCTTTTCATTCTTCCAAAATACTTTTCAAATCCTTCGAAATTCATTTTCCACTCCAAAAAGAATTTAAACTTTCCAAATCTCCAAAATTTTCAAACTCCTTTCAAAACATTTCCAAATACTTCTCTGGAATTCCGTTTTAAATTACAAATCACATTTATAATTTACATTCTTAAATTTCGTTTGTACATGGATTTATCTCTTAACTTTGGAGTTATGATTTCAATTTCTTATTCAATTTTAGTGATGATAATTCACTATTATTACTTCCTAACATCCATGCAACCATATACTATAGTACTTTATAGAAAAACATTTCTTTTCTATACAAAAATAGTTTTGGGCAAAATTTATCTCATTTACCCTAATTAAAAACAATACTGTGCCGAATTGTTCTATATAAGTGTTTAGAGATCCCTATCGATAGAGTTGTACGGACAATACCGACCAGAATCCATATACCACTCAACAAACCAATCATCACAATATAAAACAATTTTATATTCAAATAACAAATACGCGCTCATATCGATTATTACACTCAAACTCATTCTAGAGTACTACTGACTCTATCTCTAATGAGTAACACCCAACAGAGCAGGGTTGTCGCTTAACCATATGCTCCGATACCACTTGTAACATCCCCCGATCATTTTCGACTTTCGAAAATTCAACATCGATACTCCCTTTATCGACTGCTGAGCCATCGATTGCCGGAAACCCGAAAAGTTATGGTTTTAAGAAAGAAGAAAAAAGTAGAAGAAGAAGATAGAAGAAAAAGAAAGAAGAACAACAGAACAGCAACAGAAACAGAACAATATCAGAATCTTACGCATCGCAGCGGAACAATATATAATAGATAAATCAGTAATCTTCTAAAACAAAGAACTATATCAGTTTATACATACATCAATCATCAGAGTCAATATACAACAATGGACAGTTATATAACTTGTCCTCATACAGAATACACAGCGGAATAAATAATATCAGATACAAATACTACGTCTCGCCATCCAGCTTGCTTCCAAAGCTCCAGAATATCCAGAATATCCTGATAATATAACTCTAGGCTGCCCGTGTGGAAATTGGTGGGCACCCAGAGTTTAGAAGGGAACAATAAACTCCGAGTCAGTCATGGTGACTGGTGTGAGATCGTAAAACAGTTTTATCTTTAAAACGACAAGAAGATTTAAAGTCAATTCGCAATGCTTTTGGAAAATGAAACTACCATAAGACCTCCCACCACACACACAATGCAAACGCAGAATTGGAGGAGATTTCTTCTTATGATAGTCAAAGATGCTTACTACGCAAAATCAAATCATTTTTGATATTATTATTAGTGCATAGTGTAGAAAACATTTCGAAAGTATAATATTAATCTTAGCCAACATACGACCAGTATCGTATGCCTACTATAGCTACCATCTAAACAGTGGTGACCACCGTACGTAAATGGCAGGTTCTACAACTAATACCGTACAAAGTTCGTATTGGAATTTGGATTTCCAACAAATGGTCAGGCTAAGGAACTTCCTTTTCCACGATGGGTACGTCCCTGGAATAGACGACCCGAGAAATAACCTAACATTACGGTTAGATCTCTGCCAACACAAGGCCGGGTTACCTCTGCAAAAATAGGTAACTACTGACACGCGTATGCCATCCCCCGATCGTCACCGATCTTCCCGAGGATCCCCGATTCCAACAAACCACATAGATAATAATAATGCAGTAACCACAGAGGTTAAGTATCTGGGCTCCATACCATGATACCACCTTTATCCAGAAGGAATGACATACACTAAGGGGCGCTACTCCCTAGAACCTTGCTGCATTCGTCCTGTTTCGACCATTTCCGGGGTGTGAGGCTCGACGAAGTCTCGTCCACAAAGCTACGCTTTCTTAAAAAGCCCTGCTTTGGGTCAAACAAAATGATCAACCTATGATCACAAAGATATAAGATCAAACAAATGATCATATCACAAATGATCAAACACTGATCATTTCACAGCAACACTTAGTATGCCACGTTACCAAATTGGGATATATCGCTGATGAATTTCAACTACATAACCTCTGAGCTCGTACGTCTCAGAGAAGGGTGTTAAGCTAAGAGAATAAATTCTCCGCCACCAACAGAGATGTATTTGAAAGAAATCAGCTTTATACCTCAAATTGTAACGTCAGACACACAATCCATACAAGTCTGTTCCGGGATCGAACAGAACCGAAGGCACTTCTCACGAAGCCCTTGCATTTCCGGATAATTTTCAATCACGTCAGGACTTCCCGTCACTAAGGGTGATAAAACCTCTAAACCGAAGATCAGCCGATGTAGAGTAACTCGACGGTAATCCTTCCGTTTTCAAAAATATCCGGTCTTCAACACCGGTCTTCGAATGCGATTCATAACGACGTATCACATATTCGGAATGGGTTATACGACCCCATGGTCCTTTCCCGGCTAACCCGAATAGTGAGCGATTATTTAAAAATAAGTGTGGCATTCAAATTCATCCAATTCACAACAAATACCTATCTAAGGTAATTATTGATAGTCGGTTATTTAACTATCAATAAAGATGCGCAACATCATCAGATTCCAAATAATTTTCCAAATTATTTATCTTCAAAAATATCTTTACTAGATATAAAATTTCCACACTTTAAAAATAAATCAATATTTATTTTTAAACAACTTCCCTTTCTTTTATAAATTCCATATTGAATTTATACTTTCGAATATCTACTGATATTCGATTTTCAAATCGTTTCAATATTCAATTTCAATTTATCTTTAAGAAGATAAATTCTCAAAACGTTCATTTCATATTGGAAAAGTATTTCCTTACTTATTAAATAATAAGTATTTCACAAGTCTATTTATCTTCACATTTGAAAATATTCGATATACTTAAATCAAATTAAGTATATATTCATTCTTTAAGGAAATCTATTTTCTATAACAACATCAATTTGAGTCAAAACAAATGTTACGTAAAACATCGTTACGACGACTCAAAAATCACTAGTATAGGGATTCGAAATTTTGATAGATATATAAATCCCAATACTACATTAAAAGCATTTCCTTTCGGAAATCATTTACTATAACAACAGTGTTATAGTCCATCATTTCCTTATTTCTCGAAAACGTCTATTTCAACAATAAATGTTGAAATCTATGATTTCGGTAATTCACACGTTTTAAAACATCTTTTAAAACAATCACTTCATTTCAAATATCGCTTTCCCGAAACATATCCATTTTACTTAACAATATATTCACTATCCAAAATCGTGAATATACTTCACTAATTACATTTCACTATTTTCTACACATTTTATTTCAACAAAAATTCGCTATCCAAAATCGCGAATATATCTTCTTTAAAAATCTTCTACATTTAATTTATCAAATTCTATCGATTTCGAATTTATAAAACAACTTTTATAAATTCTATTCCTATTTTCTAACGACTTCAATTTAATAAATCTCCTTTATTCATAATTCGATAAATATTCCATCTAAAGATAAAAATCCAATTTATAAGTTAATCTCTTATAAATCTTTTATTCTACAGTTTCATCCATTTTATAACTTCACAATTTATATCTATTAATTTCATTTACTTGTGAAATCTATTCATACTTCTTTTTAACACTTATAAAATACCCGTTTTATAATTCCAATATTTGATTTATAAAATATCAAATTTTTGTACATCTTTTATATACATTGTTTTTACTAACTCAAAAATCCAAATTTAAGCAACTTTATAAATTACTTAGCTATTTATTTCAAAAATCCTCTTTCAGTTATATTTCACCAAAAATCTTAACTTTTATAACTTTAATAATTTTAACGTTTCTAAATTATTTCAAAAATTTAACAAACGTATACTTTCAAATAATCACTTTTAAAATCCCTTTTAAAGTTAAAATCGTTATTTTAAAAACTTCAAAACTTGAATCCAATGATGCAACGCATCAATTAGTCCATCACACAGTCAGTATCATATATCATCATATGATAACAGAATATATACCAACATCTGTAAATAAATAAATACAGTTGAGGAATCCAGTTGGATCCCTCCAACCTGTTTCCCTGCATCCAAAGATGTTAGCACAATACCAATTCCGCTCCAGTACGGAATTATCGCGGTATATAGGTTTTTATAAATCCGCTTACTAACGGCGCAATAGGGTCTCATCCGCTATACGAGGCGGGAAATCATCAATCCAATATATACATATGCCAATATGTATATATTGCTATATATATAATAGATATATCCTACTATATCTAATAGCACATCCAATATAGCAATCAAACAGTCAATAACTGCAATCAATTTATAAATCTGAGTGAGAAGGTCTCACCTTAGCTTTTAATTTGCCATCCCATTTCCATTTCTTCATTGTATTAAACCTTGTATAACAATTTATACAATTTATCAATTTTTGAATCAATTGACCATAAATTATCATCTGTTAATTTATTTAAACCCAAAAATCTAATTTTATCGAAAAATTTATCCTAAACCAATTTCTTTATAAATAAATTTATTTAACTAAAATTTAAATTAAACAATTCAAATTTCCTTTTCTTAAATATCTTTTGGATACTGTAATTTTTTTTTTTAAACAAAATATTTTCTTTAATCATTCCTAATACTAATTTAAACAAGTAAGTTAAATAAATTCATCTCCCTTTTGAATATATATATAAGTTTATTTCTTTTAAAATTAAATTACAGATCTACCTTATCCATCATTAAAAAATCTAATTTTTAAAATTCTATTTCTTACATCTGCAAACTGAATTGAATTAATAACCCAATATATATATATAAACTCTGGAATTTTAAAACTAATCAGTAAAACTGTAATTAGAAATAATTAAACAGGTTTACCACTTACTTCGTCCTCGACTAGATCCACGATTTTCAGACCAAAGAAACCTGACCACAAAGCATCATCTTCCCCACACGTACGTGCCTCGTCGCCATTTGTGTGCTCGTGACCACAACTCGCGCTCGTACGTATCGCGACTTCACCTTCCTTTGACGCTACCAACCCCCAAAATCAACCGAACAACTCCACGCTACGACGCGAGCTTCCAGAACTCGAGCTCCACGCATCGCTCGCCGCTGTCTTCCACGCACTCGCCCCAAAAAAATCACGATGCCGCTCTCGACCTACGACCATCGCGAACGCCTCCTGGGCAGTGCGAATCCCCCAAATCGCCATCGATCGCAAGCTCAGAGCACTACGCCCAAAATCGAGTCGCCCTTCGATAACTCGCACGCGATTTGATTAAACAATTTGATTTGAAAAAAATAGGAGGCGGCCATTTCTCGTTTTGATTTTTGGTTCGAGCTGGGGAGAACGGCTTCGGCCATAAATTTTCTTTTTCGAACGAGATTGTTTTTGATTTTAAAGAAAAGGAACAGGCGCCTTTATTTTCTTTCGAACGAATTTTTTCCTCCTAACAGGGAATAAGGGTATGGGTTGCACGATCCTCTGGCGTGAATTTAGGCATGATTTTAGGGAAGAGAACGTGTGATTTGACTTAAATTTAAATTTCAAATTTAAATTGAATATCGTGAAAGCTTTAACGCGTATATATATCGTGTGCTCACGTATCCACTCAGAAAATTATGAAAATTGAAATCCGGCAATAATACAACATTCCGGACCCAATGGAACTGGTTTCGTCGAATTCCGAGACTGTTTGAAAATTGACTATTTTATAAATATCGGTTCGAGTGATTATTTTCAAAACTGAACACTCTACTCCTAAATTCGATTCTGAAGCTTCTGTTATCTTCAGAAATATCAATACGAATTTTAAAAGCTTTCGAAATATTTTTCTTCAGTTTTAAATTGAAGATTTAAATTTTTATTCAGTTTCAATCGATTAAGTTTAATCATTTAATTGTCAGTTTTCAAAGAAAATCGGGGATTCAAATTAAATCGTCGTTCAAATATTTAAAATTAATTAAATATTCCCAATTTAATTTGTTCAAAATTCTGGGTCGTTACATAAAGTGCATTAGAGATTTTTATTCTAGTTTGGACTTCCCATCCAACATCCAGTCCCAGACTCTTTTGGATTTAAACAGCTATCCTCACTTAACCCGGAGGAATAAGTATCTTATAAAAAACTGCCTGATCTGCCGAACAGGACTTCATGCCTGAAGATATCCAATAAGTCTTTAAATATAAAAGTAGTAAAAAGTTGAGTTTGTGTGTTTAAAATAACACGGATGAGTCAATAGAGTACACCCTTCCTATAATCTTCTTCGTAAGTGGTATATCATGTATATGTGGAAGAATGGAAGTAATCGATCACTTAAATAATACTTCTTGAATGTTCAAGTGATCGGTATTGCAAAAGAAAGCCTTTGAATACAAGAATAGATTTCAGGAGATTATGAGAGAAAAGAAAATGTAAATTGAAGATAGATTCTTGGATCAAAGTGCTATATATAGTGTTTGAAGAGTTGTATGCATTCATGAGAAGTAGCCGCCATTAGACACAGTTGCAACTTTTCATAGAAGGAAGCGTCCGTTCATTGAAGAAGAAGAATAATAAGAACTCTTTGGAAAATTCAAAAATATAGCAGTTACATATAACCAGTCGACTGGTAGAGTGTCAGTGAGTCGACTCTATCAGTCGACTGGTTATAGTCGAGAACATGAATTTTCAAACAGAAAAAAATAATTTATTTTTGCCCTTAATTAGTCGATGAAAACTAAGAAACCAATCAACTGGGTTGGTCGTTAGTTGACTATTTGTGTAGTTTTAATTGACTGGTTATCTTGTATTTATAAAAAAAATATAATGCACATGATATCAGTCGACTAATATCATATATTTTTTTAGTGTATAAGATGTAAAGCATGCCATTTAGTTTTTACCATGAACTTTACTATGTCTCGAGAATAAAAAGTTAAAAATATATAATCTATTTTCAAATTTTGATTTCATTTTTCGAGATCATAACCTTATTTAAAGAAAATTACATATCGCAATAATCTTAATACGAATGGCAAAAATTTACGGCTAAATAAAAAAATATAAAATTAATAATTATAAGTATTAATAATTAATTTTAATGATCAAGTATTATATATATTTATTCAGGTTGGAAGCTATAGTCTTATAAAGCTCTTTTGTTGACTAAATCTATTTTCAAGAAAGATCCGAAGTCAACAACTAATCTCATTTTTATAGTAAATAAATCAAAGTAGATTCACTAAGTTTTTCTGGATTCAACAACTGATTATTATGTATGTAATTTGAATAAGTAAGCATGTCTAATTTCATTGTGTCGAATTTTTATTTTATAAGTAGAGTTGAGAATTCCACTAAAAAACATAATAGCTCCTAAAATTCGCAATTTGAGTACAATAACTTGAATGTTAAGAGTAGTTTTTAGCTTATAACATTTTGCAAATGGTTTGTGTTATTAAGGGTCATATTGTTTTGTGAAATTTTATTAAATTATATAATGTAATGCTCTAAAGAATATATATTTTCCATTTTTCATTTTAATTTTCATTTAGTTTTTATGTATCATTCCTTCAATTTGGAATACAATTGAGGGAATTTTCTTAAAAATTAAAATTATAAAGTAAACTTATGTCATATATAATGTAATCAAATCCCAACTATTAATATTTGATGTTTGTTCATGGTAAAAACATTATGAATCACCATATATTAAAATAATTCAATATATTTTGAATTTTCTTTTGAAAATCGATTGCAATCATCACAATTATGCCATAAATTTTTTAGCTTTAATAACTTTAACATGTCGTGTGTGTAACACAGGTTCACACTTGTCAAAGCTAGTAGGAATTTTTTCACTATAATATTTGGTGCTACAGTCTAAAAGTTACGAATATACGAAAAAATGAAGCAAAACGGAGTTGTAGTAAGACTTTGTGCTTGTCGTGCACGAAAATCTGTACTTTTAAGTTGCATAGATATTTCACCAATAAATTCCCACGTCCTTTTCACTTTTGAAAAATTATTGATCACATAACTCTGATAAGAACAATCCTTCCCATCCAATCTCATGCTTAAAGCCTAAAGCTAATTGTCTTTTTCACTAGCCATGATTAGATAAAATAAATCTTATCGAATCAAATACGAAAATCAACAAGATCTAAAACAACTAAACATAAAACATAGATCACTAATCCGAAATCCAAAATAAATCTAAATCTGGAATGAATCTGAAAATCGCCAATTTGAAATCCATAAGCACACTTAAATTGAAAGAGAATAAGAGATTAACAAAAAAGTGAAGGCTAGGTTTTTATTAAATGACATATAATATAAAGAGTACAATTGCTTAACGCTAAATCATTTTTAGGCCTAAAAATAAAGGAAAATATAATCTATCCTATGATATCAATATAATAGAAAATCAACATAGTAGGAACTATAATCGACAAAATAATGAAATATTCTCTAGCACGTGGTACTCTAGAATGGTCTAAATCTTACTTTGTATGCAAAAATTCAAGTCGAAGATATCTTCGTTTATTCACAATTTTATATATTCAAATATTGTTTTATAAGATATTTAAAAGCAAAAAATTAAGTAAGGGATTATCAGAACTTTAGGGAATTTTATCTTTGGAAATTATGAACGGGTTCTATTTATGAACAATAATTACCAAATAAATTAAACATTATTCAAGAAATATTGTTAATTAATAAGATCAATCTTGTTTTAAAAGCATCAACAAGAAATACATTTATTATATTAAAACGTTTCAACAATGTTAAAGTTTCTAGACCCTTGCGTAATATAATTCTCCTTATTATTCATAGGAAAGCGAAGGCTTTGAACCATTGTATAATACAATGAGTCTTATTTTTATTGATCATTAATTTTCTAAAACGGTATATGATTAAAAAAGTTCATACTCGGCGGTTATCTATTAAACATATTAATGGACAGTTTTACAAAAAAAATAACAATCAACATCAATCTCAAAACTCTCGAACTTTACAAATGCGTAATTTGAACGATTTTCTTCAGTGAAAAAGGAATCCATAACAAGTTTCAAGACCCCTTCATCTTAAAGGTATCGTGGTTAATGTCCGCGGGTGCGGCGCAGTGGAAAGAAGACTTGGTTTTTGATAAAATGACCCAGGTTTGATTCCTACCATACGCTTCCCTATCATATATAAATTTACCCGCGGTTATGAGGGCTTGGATCAGCGGACGATTTTACTATACCCTTCTTAGGAGTTTACCGGTCTACCGGGTTCTACTGGGATTAAAAAAAAAGAAGTAAAAATAAAAAAAGGTGACGTGGTTAATAAACTGCCTTGCACAACCTGAATAAAATGGCGGAACAAGTAAAAGAAAATGATTTAATCCGCAACTCGAAAACTCAATCAGTTTGAATCATGCGGAACATAGAATGTTCTAATTATGCCGTTTATCTTCTTTCATCTGGAAATTAGCTTTTGCAGCCTACCAGTAAACTTCACATTTGTTCTATGAATTCAAAAGTATGCATTATCTATTCTATTATATATAAAAGATTAGAAAATAACAGACTTTTGCTATTTTTATCTTTCGTTCACTCTCACTTGAAATATTCTTATCTCATACATTTAATGATAAAAATTCATTTACCTCCATATAATTATTCTTATTTAGATTTAAATTTATTTTCATTGTAAAATAATAATTTCTCCAATATGTAACTTACTTTCTTATCTACCCCACTAGCACTCAAAATACTCTTTTCTCTTAAAATTAAGGTTAAAATTCATTCACTTACATAAAATTAATTATTCTTATTTAGAATTAAATTTATTTTCATTGTAAAACAATAATTTCTTCAATACATAACTTCGTTTCTTATCTACCTCACTCCCACTCAAAATACTCTTCTCCCATAAATTACTCAAAATACTCTTCTCCCATAAATTTAGAGGTAGAAATGCGTTTACCTTCATGAAATTAATTATTCTCATTTAGAATTAAATTTATTTCCATTGTAAAATAATAATTTCTTGAATACGTAACTTAGTTTCTTATCTACCCCACTTCCATTTAAAATACTCTTCTCTTATGAATTTAATGTGCTGCTAAGGGCACTATAAAATATGCTTCTTATTACCATAACTAAAAATATTAATCTTAATTAAATCAGTCTTCTTCCTAATACCATATTCTAAACCTTCACTCAATTTCTAATCGCTCAACACATTCGTCCCGCCTTTTTTCTTCAGCCGCGTTTTCAAGTTCAGTCCATCAATTACATTGCTTGATTTACATAGCTTGTTTCTTCAACCTCTCCCCTTCTTCCATCTCAAAAACCCTAACTTCAAACTACAACAAATCAAAATATAACAAATTAAATAATAGAGAACAACAATTCTATGGAGGAAAATAAAATAGATATTTTAAATTCTTCAATGGTTGATCCCAACATCATAGAGGAAATTGAGGTATTTTTTTTAGTTGTGAATCTTTTTTCATTACTTTATTAGTTAAGTTTAAATTTTCAAATAATATATTTTTTAAGGTATGTTGAATGATTTTTTGAGCAAAGCTATAGTTGAAAATGCCAAAATTGACGATGTTGTTTTTTTTATAATTTTGATGTAATTATTCTCACTTGTGATTTTTATTGGATCTAGAGTTTGTCACTATAATTACGTTACATTATCAAAATAATTTTTTTTGCTAGGAGGTGGAGGTTGACAACGAGATGCAAGTAGAAAATATAGTAGAATTTCGATGCTATAGTGCTTGAACATCAACCAATTCTACAAGATGATGAATCAAAAATTATTGAAAGCGTTGAAGTAGATGTTACAAATAATTTTGTAATGGATGAAGTAAGTAGTTTTTAATAAATATATAATGAATTGTAATAACTTGGACATTAAACAAAATTGAAATTTTAGATTTTTGCTTCTCGAAATTCCTTAATTCATTGGTGCAAAGGGCAAACAAAAAAATTGAACAGCGTCCTAATAATAGTCAAATCGTACAAACTGGGCTCGGAAAAAAACCAAGGTTACATTTGGATTGTGAAACGGATGGAACCACAGAAGTTATCATGGCAACAATGAAGAGAAAATACAAACTACAAAGCGACGTCGAGATAGTGCTACAAGAAAATGTAATTGTCCATTTATGATCAAGGGCATTTATGTAGGGGAAGATAAACGGAAAGTCGATATCTGGAATGGCATGCATAATCATGAGTTTCCACATTCATTAGTTGGTCATCCATATGCAGCAAGATTATTAGATGAAGAGAAAAAGGTTTTTAGCTGATATGCTGTTGCGAGTGTGCAACAAAGAGAAGTACTTACTACTATTAAAAAATCATTTCTTGAAAGTACGTCAACTTTGAAGACGATTTATAATGCAAATATAAGATGCAACTTTCAACGATGGAATGTAGATCCACCGTGCAACAACGAATGAAATTGCTGGTAGAAAAACATTAAGTCTATTTTCATAGAGTGGATCTGTCAATTTACCATTTGATTGATTTGATGTGGTCTCATCCAGAATCTGCAATCTTATACATATGTTTTCCATCTGTTTTACTACTAGATTTCACTTATAAAACAAATCGTTATAATATGCCTTTATTGGAAATTGTAGAAATGACTTCTACGGGTCGAACACTTAGTATTGCGCATGCCTTTTCAGCACATGAAAGGGAAGAAAATTATGGATGGGCACTTTTGAAGCTTAAAAATTTGTGTATGCCTGACAATCTACCCAAAGTGATAATTACTGATAGAGAATTGGCTTTGATCAATGATTTGAAAAAAGTGTTTCCTGATGCAAAGTTAATGATGTGTCTATGGCATATAGAAAACAATGTTTGTGACGCCCCACCTCTATGCTCATAATAACAAAGAGTATTAAAAGAAATACTGTCTATTATTACGAAGAATAAGGTTGGATAGGAGCGACCATCCGTAATTGGCCTTATACTAATATTGGTTATCTCGATAGGAGTGGTATATACTTTTTATTTTTCATCTTATTTATTTACTCCCATCGACACACCCAATTATCAGTATAAAACAAACTACGATGGTTCATAGTAGTTTAGGACATTAGATATAACGATAACACAGATAATATAAATGCGGAACACAGATAAAAACAAAAGTCTCATATATATATAACTGATGTCAGTTACAACATAGTTGACACAATACATATGATACAACTACAACTGTCGACTCTAGAAGTTATATATACAAGTACATTATCAACTAATATACATGAATACATATCGTTCTATACACTGACGCGACTACTACAGAATGACACTGACAACTTCAGAAGATGTGAAAAGTCTTCAAATCCTGAACAACAACTCAAAGAAGAAAATCTACAACCTGAAATAACTCGGGTCTGACCCGAGTATTACATTCAAAAGAAAATAATACCCAGGTCAGTCTAATTCAAACCAGTTTATTAGTGCACAGAAGCAATTATAATCAAACATCAAATAGAAGACAGTCACAGAAATCTCGTATATCCAACTCCTCGATAAAAGAATCGGATAACGGCAGATATAACACTAAACAGTGTTAAAACGACAAATCAGCAATCCAAATCAATTTAAACAATTGAAATATCAATTTAAAACCATCCAAAATTCGATTGGCTGCCGTACACGCACGCGTGTACGGCCTCGCCAATACGGCATAAAAGGTCAATGCATCACGACGCAAAGAAAACATCTATTCAAAACTGTCAGTACTGGGTGGCTGCAGTGCACGCACGCGTGCACTGCCTCGCCACTACAGTGATGAAATACACAAAAGCTCAAAGACCAATACACAAAAATTCACAGTGCAAACTAATGCACTAAGCAAGTGACAGCAGTATAAAGCTCCAACCAAGTGAATATGCAATATGTACACAAATGAATGTACGTAACGAACTGCACATGGGAAAAATGAATCAGAGGTGCAACATGGAACTGCACATGGCAGTGGTACACGTGATGACACAGCCGAATGAAGGTGTAAGCAAACAGAGATATGGCCTGAACCAAATAGCATACTCAAGGCATCAACAAGTACGACAGTGATGTGCAGAGGTAAGAAAAGAAATGGCACAGGAACATTATATGAACCGATCTATAGACCTGAACAGTGCCAAGAATTATCAACCAATATTTCAAGAATGAAACAGCATGCACAGAAACACGAGTGGCAACAACCATGAAATACAAGTGCACTAACAAATGAAGACAGCAAATACAACTTTAATGCAAACAGTCGAAGTGGACAATTGCAAGCACAACCTCAACAATGAAATAGCTATGAACAACCATACATGAACATTTGCAACATGTATATGAAATGCACTTGTAAAACTGGACAGTGGTCGAAGTGGACAATGCAAGTAGATTAAATGGGGTGTTCAGTGTAACATGGAGCAACAGAACATGTATGCAGTGACCAGTGAACTACTAAATACAACTGGACCAAGTTCAACTTCACTAGCAATTGCAGACCAGTGAACAACAAAATGGAACTGGACAGTGTAAACACATGAATGCAAAGTGCAAGTGAACTCGACAGTGAACCAGACCATACAACTACAAGTACATCAACTACCGGAGTACTGTAATACCAACAGAGAGGTCAGAGGTAAAATCAATAGTGTGCACCTGACTAAGACTGAAGCAACAAACACTCCAGATCAATGCATATGAAACTGAATATAAGTCAAAATACTCAGCTCACCAAAAATTCAAAGCTATGCAGTGAAACCAGAAGTGTATAAGTCCAACTAAAATGACCAAAATGCTATCAAGTGAATATGGTAATACTGTAGACAAATGTACAGGATGAAGACAACTACAGATTGATGCCAACCCAAAGGTGATGACCAGAGATGGCATTTTAGGCTATAGCATACACAAAGTCAGGGGACCGAAGTCACAAAAGAAATCTACATCAGCCAGTTCTACCTTGAAAACCAAAATCATCTCATAACCAACATCAAACAAATGCAAAGCAAAAATCGTCACAATTTATGAACGAGTAAACCTTCATCACAAAGTAAAAATAATTCATAGCCAGGTGTGACAAAGTCAACAGGAAAATAATCAGAGCCGAAGCCATGGAAATCAAAACAAACTCAAACGTTCGCATACAAACGTAAACCCAAGAATCCAAGCAGTGGAAATCACAAATCGTAGTTACAAATTCTTGAATTAGATGTGAGTTGAGCTCACCTTAATCGGTCGCGATTCGAAGAATCGTGAAGCCTTAGTTACGAACGACGATCGGAGTTAAACAATAATGAAGCCAAGACGAACGAAGTTGCCGTTGCTTATCTTCTCGTTTTGATTAGGGATTTCGACAGTGGATGGGGGAGGAGTGAACGAGAAATGAGAGCCGCCATGATTCTTTCTTTCGTTTTTGGGTTTGGCTAAGGAAATTGAAAAGAGGATCGAGTGAGAACGAATTTGTGTCGCCATTTCCTTTTTCTTCCGCTCGTATGATTTAGGGTTATGCAAATTGAAAATGGGGAACGGGTCGAGAGAATGCAATTCAAAATAGAAGGGAAACCGGGTCATCACTTATCACGGCAACTAAAGAAAATACTTGGGCCAATTCAATTTCAAAGCCCACAATTCCTTTTAACAATTTATAAAAGAATTTCAACTCCAATTTTTAAAAACTTCAATTGAAATTGCTAAATGAATTAAATTGTCATTTGACGATATTCAACTGCTATAAAACCCTGGGTTGTTACAGACTCCCCTCCTTATAGAAATTGCGTCCCCGCAATTTTCATAATTAAGGTCGTCAAAAATTATTATTCTTCTAACATAAACTGGTTACGTTAGAAAAATAAAGATCGAGAACCCAATACCAAAGAAATCTTTCAAATGCATACAAGAGATTCACAAATTCTCAACAAAGTCTGATTATTAATAGATAATCAGGAAACAACAGAACTGAATAAATTCAATTATCAGCAATATATAATTACCGATTAGACATTCAGAAATACAGAGAATTAAAACAGCAATATCTAATTATCGATACGATAATTAGAAAACAACAAAATATAATTATCAACAAAGATAATTATGAAGCACAATTCACAATTCGCAAACTGACAATATCCAGTTATTCAACAATTAACTAGAAAACACAAACTCCATAATCAACAAACGGTGACTATCAGCAGTGATAGATAGGAAACAACAATTCAATGAAATCAACATAATCTAGATTCAATTAGAGACTAGAAAATCTCGTATCAATAAAATCAGCAAACATCTAATTACCTAATTATCTCAAACGATAATCAGAAGACAAATCAGCACATATCTAATTACCACAACCGGTAATTTAAAATTTCAAATCAACAATTATTCAATTATCAAAAACTATAATCAAATTTTTCAAATCAACAAATATTCGATTATCAAAAACAATAACCAAATTTCAAATTCAACAAATATTCGATTATCACAAGCGATAATCAAATTTCAAATTCAACAAATATTCGATTATCACAAAAACGATAATCAAATTTCTCAAATCAACAAATATTCGATTATCAAAAACGATAACCAAATTTCAAATTCAACAAATATTCGATTATCACAAGCGATAATCAAATTTCAAATTCAACAAATATTCGATTATCACAAAAACGATAATCAAATTTCAAATCAACAAGTATTTAATTATCAAAGACGATAATTAAATCTCAAATCAACAAATATTTAATTATCTAACAGCGATAATTAGAAACAACAAATATCTGATTATCAAAACGATAATCAGAACTCATATCAACAAATATCTAATTATCACAAGCGATAATTAGAAACAACAAATATCTGATTATCAAAAACGATAATCAGAACTCATATCAACAAATATCTAATTATCACAAGCGATAATTAGAAACAACAAATATCTGATTATCAAAAACGATAATCAGAACTCATATCAACAAATATCTAATTATCACAAGCGATAATTAGAAACAACAAATATCTGATTATCAAAAACGATAATCAGAACTCATATCAACAAATATCTAATTATCACAAGCGATAATTAGAAACAACAAATATCTGATTATCAAAACGATAATCAGAACTCATATCAACAAATATCTAATTATCACAAGCGATAATTAGAAACAACAAATATCTGATTATCGAAAACGATAATCAGAACTCATATCAACAAATATCTAATTATCACAAGCGATAATTAGAAACAACAAATATCTGATTATCAAAAATGATAATCAGAACTCATATCAACAAATATCCAATTATCACAAGCGATAATTAGAAACAACAAATATCTGATTATCAAAACGATAATCAGAACTCATATCAACAAATATCTAATTATCACAAGCGATAATTAGAAACAACAAATATCTGATTATCAAAAACGATAATCAGAACTCATATCAACAAATATCCAATTACCTGCAGATAATTGGATGCAACAAATATCTAGAAATCAATTAAGAAGACTAGAAAATCAACATAAAAGCTTGGATCGATCCCATCAGATGGCGAGTTTTTAATTCGCCGCACGTGCAACAACATATGGCCGAAGCCTACCAAGTACTCAACATATTTTTTTTTTTTTGGCGCCCAACAAATGACCCGAAGGTCCAACATATGACCCGAAGGTCTAGTACTGGTATTTGACCCGAAGGTCCAACATATGACCCGAAGGTCCAACATAGTGGCTCGAAAGCACACTAAAACATCAAATATTTCAATTAACGAGTCCGGAATTAACCAAAATAGTAAACGCACATGTCCCATAACCACGAGTTTTACTAAATTATTTAATTCTCTTCATCGTTTCCTTGAAAGTGTAGAATCATCAAAACAACAGATATTCAATTAACGAGTCCGGAATTAACCGAAATAGTAAAAGTGTGGTTCCATACACCGCACTTTTGCTAAATCGTTTAAATCACTTCATCGTTTCCTTGAAAGTGCAAAATTGTGTATTTTGTAAAAATACACTTTACATTCTCAAACGGACAAGTCCGGAATTAAGCGAATCAGTAAAAGAAAGGGGTCATAGTCCTCGATTTTGCTGAAACGTTTAAATCGTTTCCTCATTCTTTTGAAAGCGCAAACTGTTAAAATTTCTGAAAGCAATTTTATTTATTTTGCAAAAATAACAATTCACATTCTCAACTGGACAAGTCCGGAGTTAAGCGAAACAGTAAAAGAAAGGGGTCATAATCCTCGATTTTGCTGAATCGTTTAAGTCGTTTTCTCATCCTTTTGAAAACGCAAACCGTTAAAAATTTATAAAACAATTTTCATTTTTAAAACGAGTTTCCAAACACGTGATTAAAGCAGCAATATTAGTAACAATTTCGATAAGGAAATTGTACTTCTCAAAATACCGTAAAAACGGTCACAAATCAGTATTGCGGAATAACCGCTTGAAAACCCACTTTTAAAACTTGACGGTTACTGAAGCCAAAGCGACAGAAATTTTCAAACGTCAAAATCACATCAAAACAATTTACATCAAAATGTAATATCAGTGAATTTTCATTCATCAAAATGCCACAAAACACCGTACTTCAAAATATAGCATTGGTGTAAAATCCCGTTATAAAATAACGACAACAAAATACGTTTCATAACCGAGCATCGGTTCAACGTAAAATAAATGCAGTAACGTGCAATTCATATTTGCACGCACATTACAATATAAACAAAGAAATCATTCAAATGTATCTTCAATGAAGATAATTCAAACAGCAAAAATCTAATCAATATATGATTAATAAAAAGAAAGTCAGCGAAAATTTCAACAAAAATCACATAACTGTAATTTCTTCGACTCCTCAATTCGGATTCGAAATTCTCAAAGAAACAAAATAATCACAGCTATGTAAACAACAAATGAAATCCATATCAATTTCGTATTTTGATTTTTAAATCAAAAAGATTGTCAGTTGTACTCAGCGAAGACAGTTTCACTGTTTCCGCTGCGCACTCTGATAAACAGAACACAATTCAATCAAATCAACAAAACACAGTTTCACTTTTATTTTTAAATAAAGGTATTTAAAAATTTCATCAAAATCTCAAAACTTTAGTTTTGACTCAATTTACAGATAAAACATCGACCAATAGTTGTAACATATGTTCCATCCAAGTTATGTTTTATATTATGTCCATAAACCCCAAGCTCTGATACCAACTGTGACGCCCCACCTCTATGCTCATAATAACAAAGAGTATTAAAAGAAATACTGTCTATTATTACGAAGAATAAGGTTGGATAGGAGCGACCATCCGTAATTGGCCTTATACTAATATTGGTTATCTCGATAGGAGTGGTATATACTTTTTATTTTTCATCTTATTTATTTACTCCCATCGATACACCCAATTATCAGTATAAAACAAACTACGATGGTTCATAATAGTTTAGGACATTAGATATAACGATAACACGGATAATATAAATGCGGAACACAGATAAAAACAAAAGTCTCATATATATATATAACTGATGTCAGTTACAACATAGTTGACACAATACATATGATACAACTACAACTGTCGACTCTAGAAGTTATATATACAAGTACATTATCAACTAATATACATGAATACATATCGTTCTATACACTGACGCGACTACTACAGAATGACACTGACAACTTCAGAAGATGTGAAAAGTCTTCAAATCCTGAACAGCAACTCAAAGAAGAAAATCTACAACCTGAAATAACTAGGGTCTGACCCGAGTATTACATTCAAAAGAAAATAATACCCAGGTCAGTCTAATTCAAACCAGTTTATTAGTGCACAGAAGCAATTATAATCAAACATCAAATAGAAGACAGTCACAGAAATCTCGTATATCCAACTCCTCGATAAAAGAATCGGATAACGGCAGATATAACACTAAACAGTGTTAAAACGACAAATCAGCAATCCAAATCAATTTAAACAATTGAAATATCAATTTAAAACCATCCAAAATTCGATTGGCTGCCGTACACGCACGCGTGTACGGCCTCGCCAATACGGCATAAAAGGTCAATGCATCACGACGCAAAGAAAACATCTATTCAAAACTGTCAGTACTGGGTGGCTGCAGTGCACGCACGCGTGCACTGCCTCGCCACTACAGTGATGAAATACACAAAAGCTCAAAGACCAATACACAAGAATTCACAGTGCAAACTAATGCACTAAGCAAGTGACAGCAGTATAAAGCTCCAACCAAGTGAATATGCAATATGTACACAAATGAATGTACGTAACGAACTGCACATGGGAAAAATGAATCAGAGGTGCAACATGGAACTGCACATGGCAGTGGTACACGTGATGACACAGCCGAATGAAGGTGTAAGCAAACAGAGATATGGCCTGAACCAAATAGCATACTCAAGGCATCAACAAGTACGACAGTGATGTGCAGAGGTAAGAAAAGAAATGGCACAGGAACATTATATGAACCGATCTATAGACCTGAACAGTGCCAAGAATTATCAACCAATATTTCAAGAATGAAACAGCATGCACAGAAACACGAGTGGCAACAACCATGAAATACAAGTGCACTAACAAATGAAGACAGCAAATACAACTTTAATGCAAACAGTCAAAGTGGACAATTGCAAGCACAACCTCAACAATGAAATAGCTATGAACAACCATACATGAACATTTGCAACATGTATATGAAATGCACTTGTAAAACTGGACAGTGGTCGAAGTGGACAATGCAAGTAGATTAAATGGGGTGTTCAGTGTAACATGGAGCAACAGAACATGTATGCAGTGACCAGTGAACTACTAAATACAACTGGACCAAGTTCAACTTCACTAGCAATTGCAGACCAGTGAACAACAAAATGGAACTGGACAGTGTAAACACATGAATGCAAAGTGCAAGTGAACTCGACAGTGAACCAGGCCATACAACTACAAGTACATCAACTACCGGAGTACTGTAATACCAACAGAGAGGTCAGAGGTAAAATCAATAGTGTGCACCTGACTAAGACTGAAGCAACAAACACTCCAGATCAATGCATATGAAACTGAATATAAGTCAAAATACTCAGCTCACCAAAAATTCAAAGCTATGCAGTGAAACCAGAAGTGTATAAGTCCAACTAAAATGACCAAAATGCTATCAAGTGAATATGGTAATACTGTAGACAAATGTACAGGATGAAGACAACTACAGATTGATGCCAACCCAAAGGTGATGACCAGAGATGGCATTTTAGGCTATAGCATACACAAAGTCAGGGGACCGAAGTCACAAAAGAAATCTACATCAGCCAGTTCTACCTTGAAAACCAAAATCATCTCATAACCAACATCAAACAAATGCAAAGCAAAAATCGTCACAATTTATGAACGAGTAAACCTTCATCACAAAGTAAAAATAATTCATAGCCAGGTGTGACAAAGTCAACAGGAAAATAATCAGAGCCGAAGCCATGGAAATCAAAACAAACTCAAACGTTCGCATACAAACGTAAACCCAAGAATCCAAGCAGTGGAAATCACAAATCGCAGTTACAAATTCTTGAATTAGATGTGAGTTGAGCTCACCTTAATCGGTCGCGATTCGAAGAATCGTGAAGCCCTAGTTACGAACGACGATCGGAGTTAAACAATAATGAAGCCAAGACGAACGAAGTTGCCGTTGCTTATCTTCTCGTTTTGATTAGGGATTTCGATAGTGGATGGGGGAGGAGTGAACGAGAAATGAGAGCCGCCATGATTCTTTCTTTCGTTTTTGGGTTTGGCTAAGGAAATTGAAAAGAGGATCGAGTGAGAACGAATTTGTGTCGCCATTTCCTTTTTCTTCCGCTCGTATGATTTAGGGTTATGCAAATTGAAAATGGGGAACGGGTCGAGAGAATGCAATTCAAAATAGAAGGGAAACCGGGTCATCACTTATCACGACAACTAAAGAAAATACTTGGGCCAATTCAATTTCAAAGCCCGCAATTCCTTTTAACAATTTATAAAAGAATTTCAACTCCAATTTTTAAAAACTTCAATTGAAATTGCTAAATGAATTAAATTGTCATTTGACGATATTCAACTGCTATAAAACCCTGGGTTGTTACAATGTTATTACAAATTGCAAACCGGAGTTTGAGACAAATGATGTTTTTACAAAGTTGGAAAAAGGTTGTTCATGCACCAACAGAAGAGCTTTTGGATTGGTTGGCATGATATTCAAGTAGATTGGAAAAAGTTTTCTCAAAGTATCAAGTATCTACAAAACGAATGAAATCCATATAAAGAGTATGTTTCATTTTCTTTACAGATAAGATTGAGCGCTATGAAAATAGAACAACAACTAGAGCAGAGTCTTCACATGCTCAATTAAAGAAACATCTTAGAATGTCAAATGCATCATTTACAGTAGTATGGGCAAAAATGGATAATATGTTGTGCATACAACACACGGAAATTGAAGCTTCATTCAAAATAAGTTTAGAAGCAATGAAAAAACTTATCAAATTCCATTGTTCAGACAAATACGAGGTAGAGTTTCTTTCTACGCATTGGACTTGATTGTTAAAGAATTGGCGAATATAAAAGCAATATCTTCTAATTCAATAACTTGTGACCATTTAAATTAATCAATATACAGTCTTCCTTGCGCACATGAAATGTTATTGTTTTATAGTGAAGGTCATCCTATACCACTGGAAATGATTGATGAACATTGGAGGATATTAAACTATATTCCACAAGTTAAAGGTTCAATGGAATTGTTTCATACTCCGGAATTCCAATATTTCAAAACATTATACGATGCCGCTACAAAGGATGAAAAGAAAACTATGTTGGTGAAATTGAAAAGGATAGCTTTACCATCGACAACTTCTATGTTGGAACCTAAAACTTCCTAACGTAAAGGCAGACCACACGAGAGTAAAAACAAGTTAAGTGCGAAACAATAGAAACAATCACAATCTACAAAATGTGATCCATCAGCTTTTGAATATGCGACAACAAAGGAGGAAAAACTATCCCAATCAAGTGTTAATAAGAACTTGACTCTAAGGCGTAGGAACCTTAAACCAAAAGTAGAATTTGACGGTAAAGAAACGAAGTCGAAGAATGGAAATGTCAAAATGTTAGCTTATTTATCGAAATTTTTGCATAAATATAATGTTGCTATTGAAGATGTAATCGGTGATGGTAATTATGGTTTTCGTTGCATTGCGGAACAGGTCAGGAAATTGAACGACGGTTGGATTGAAGCAAGAAAAGTCATTTTGAGTGACCTTGATCAACATTGGGATTTATATGCAAGACATTTTGATACCTCAACATGCGAATTTTTGAAATCAGCTTTGGATTGTGATACTAGTCCTTGTTTCAAGAAGAATTGGATGGTAATGCCAGAAACGAGATATTTGATAGCAAATGCATTCAGCCAAGTGGTCATATATATATTTCAAATATGCAATCGCTAACATTTTACCCACATCAAAAAGCTCCTAATCTAGAAGAGGTAAATAGCTTTATTACTTTGACACATAATTCACGAAGGTCATTTTATTAAAGTAACACTTACCGATGATGCTCCTATTTCACCGGTTGCTAGTTTTTGGCGTAGGTTTGCAAGAGATGAGGCCATTCCTTTGGGCAACTTATTTGTCGAATGACAAATTGAGTTCATTAAAACTTCAACCTTCGAATATGACAACCAAAGATGTTTGTGTAATGAAATATTCTATAGTGCTTTGTGAACTTGTTATTGTGTAATGAAATATTCTATAGTTCATTTTGTTTGTTTTGATTTGTGAACTTGTAATTGGGTCTGTGATTTAAATATGATTGACTTCATTTTGTCTGTGAACTTTTCACTGCGTACACAATTTAAATACGATTAAGTTCATTTTGTATGTTTTTTTAGTAACTGATATTGTGAGTTCATTTAGTAGTTGATATTGTTGTGAGTTCATTTTGCATATGTTCATTTGGTTTGTAGATGTGTGTAACTTACCAATGTTGCCTATGTTCATTTATTAACTAATACAATGAGTTCATTTTGCATATTTTCATTTAGTAACTTAACCAATGTTCCTGTGTATGTTTTGAATAGGCATTAGCATGTATTTGATGAACATTGACATAATAGTGATTCACATATATTTGTTTAATTAAACTGGTAATTGGTATGTATTTGACAGACATTTGCATGATAGTGACCGATAAACAGGTTGTCACTCACTAACACTATACGGTGACTATAGCCGACCCTGGCAAGATGTGACGACACATAATTGTCGTGCGTGGGAAGAAGCACCGAACAGAGGGGTTGTAAACAATGCAATAGTATGTTCATATATCCAACGGTGGTTTCTTGCCGTGAATACAACACTTGGGCGGTGTATAACCACCGTCCAATTCTAGAAACTAGTGTGAACCCGTGCTTCGCACACGGGTATGGTAAAAATATTTTACATGCAATTAAAGAATTACAATATTTTTAAAATAATAAGAATTTTCTATCTAAAGGATGTAATGTGAAATAGTATTACCCTACCAAACATACATGTAGGCATAAGGTTTTAAATGGGAAGATATATCTGTCAATACATAAGGAAATAAATAAATAATTAATCAAATAAAAAAACAGCAGATGCACTAAGAAGTAAAAAGAAGGGGTACTGTAAAAAATAGGACCAAAGTGTAATAAAATAATGTTTCGACTATGAAATAGAGGCATATTTTGATGTAGCATACAAACTGTGACCTATATTTGATTGTGTCAACATTATTTTTTAAATGACTTCAACACACAGACGAAAAAAAAAGTGTATGATATTGTTGATATATACGATAAGTATTGACAAAGAAATAAGTTTACTGAATCAATATATTAATAAATATGAATATACCTATCATAATTGGTATAGCAAATATATAGACTGAATGCATAGCTATCTAGCTTTATGAAAAAGGTATGATAACAAAAGAGTAACATGATATGTAGCTTCATAGTTGTTCTTCTAGGTTTATATTTGATGGACTCCAATATATATAGTTTGTAGGCTGCAGTTTCAGAGAATGCCCAGAACATTGGTAACATTATTGTAACAACAACTGGTGCAAACGTCAATGAAAAATCAAACTGAGCAGAGAGAAATAAGACAGCAAGATGATTTAACAGAGAATGGTTTTCAGAATTCATGTTCATACATAGTACAAACAGTAGTGGATAAGTATAATTTTAGGAGGATGTGGAAAAATCAAAATCAGCTTTGTTTGTACAAATTTGGTCTTCATATTAAGTGGCAACCCTTATCTTATTGTTAACTTTTGCATTTTAGCCGGGTAAACTATTTCAACACTGAAGTCATTTGTACCTACAGCAAAGAATAATAAAATATTTAGTTGCAGAAGGAATGTTTAAATGCATTTTGTACTTGCATATTTCTATAACCTGAAATCTACATTCACTGTGAAAGTTGTAACAAAACCAATATGAAATTAAAACATGGTAGATATTATGCCCGCACTGTTCTTGTCTCTTGCGCACTGTTCTACATTATTCAATTAAATTTAGCTTGTTTATGATATGGTTGGAAGAAGGAAACAATCCGTTAAACTAAATATTTGGAAATTTAGGAAAAGCTTACCCGATATGGGAAAGTTTCGTCAAAGTAGAAAGCAAATCTTAAATTTTGCAGTAAAGATTACAAAATCAGAAGCATAACCACCTCAATAAC